>OV121087.1:17371154-19771154 GCA_921293015.1 Phorcus lineatus | reverse complement strand
TAAATTGCAACGGACTCACAATAATGACTCAATTTCATTTTCAAATGACTTTTTATGCAGGAATTCATTTCTTGGAGTCTCAAATATATGAAATTTAAAAATGTGTTAACCCATTCTGAATCAAAATTATAATTTGTTTGAAATTGTCACAAAACTTTTATTCAGATAATCTTGTTTTAAAACATATACTGTTTAAGATATCTCTAAACAAAGATTTTTCAAAACAGGTATTTGATCTAATATTGCTATAAATTTTTCAATAAATTTTAAAGATAAATATAAGGTTAAAAAGGTTATTTTGCTTTTTCTTTTAGCATTTCTTTAAAGGTGTCATTAATTATTGAAAAGGACTGTTTAAGAAATTCAATTTCTTAAAAATATCTTTAAGAAGTGGGGGCAATTGACTATACAACAACTCCATCCAGAGTCAGTACATTTGGGACCATTCATTAAAGTATGAATGACAGGAAAAAGCTTTTGAGGATTTTTTACCTCCTTGTGGACAAGAGAAAGGAAAATGTTTCAATTTCAAAAGCAATTCTGAATTGGCCGAATCTGTGACTGTCGTATGGCTGAATCATCCCAGGGAACAATGGTGCCAGAGACGGGTATTCTTGGACGGCGTTATTGTCGTTACGAGGGTCGTCCATTGAGAGGGGCGAGATGGAGGGCAGAGGAAGCTTCACTTAATTCTGGCTTTTGATTCTAAAAGTCCAGTGACTCTTGGTGACAGCTTGATTAATCTGTTTCAGTCAACTAGCCTTCGTAATTCGTCAGCGGGATTCACCGCCATCAGCGGAGCACTACCAACTGTTAGCAACATTCATCAAGAGAGTCAATGGTTATGCTAACAAAGTTGTAGGCTAGACTGCTGGACAAATGGCATTTGCTTCAAATTTGTCACGGATGCCTGGCGCAGTCTTTGCGCTCACATCAAGGGAGGTAATATCCCACAGGTTCCTGTCACAACTGGTAAAAAAATTGCATTTGTTTTCCCATTTTGGCCTGTACTTCCTCTGATGCCAATTTCATCGCTTTAACCAATTACACACGATCAGTAGTTGAGCTGTTCTCGTGGAAAAACACATTTATTTGTGTGCTATGTCCCGTGTCTGTCGGCATTTGCGCCAGAAACTCTTCACTCGTGATAATCTTCTGTCCAGTCGGGGTCAATGATGAATTTACAAGAAAATATTAGTTTTAACCTCATTACCACACCGTCCTAAAACCATAAAGCTAACCGATTAGTCGGACAATGAGAATAAAGTCATTTCTCAGCCAGATCAGAATTGCGACCAGCATATCGGGTCCATGTAGGGGACACTGGTTTGTAATTAGGGGAACGAGCATTGCTGACTCACGCGGCCCAATATTATCTGTTTGTCCAATTCTCCTTCAAGTTTGCCCATTAATAACGGCTCTCTGTGGAGCTGGCACCCTTGGACTGTCACGGCTTTTATAATCATTTGTATCACTTACTGCGTCTCCCTGTTTATTTGCTAGCCCATCCACTGCCCCCATCTAGCCTACTGATCAAACAGCCATTATTTAATTTGCAGAATTATGAATTTTTTGAAGCCGCGTCATGATATTGCTGCATTATTTCAACAGGAGTAAATTCCTTCTCTTATGGAACTTCTCGAAGCAAATCTGATAAAGGGGTTCTGGAAGCGACTTAAGAAAACTTAATAATACGGACATAATATTTAACAAAGGGTCGGGTTGCGGCATGTTATTAAAACATTCAACAGTCGCCATGTAATAAGATTTCATTAACGCAAAGGCGAAAAGTTGGTTATGTGAATTTGAATGATTAATTCTAGGGTGACACCAGTTCATCCAAGTTCAGGTCTCGCCATGTTTATCAATGGAGTCTTTCAGTTTTAATATCCTCTTTGCTTTGAATCTTACTCCAGCAAAAATACATCAACGTTAGTTGCAAGAAAGGTAATTTGTGAAGATATTAAATGGAGAATCATGAAAGAGTAAATTGTACTTTATCAAATGAATATGATGATGTAATTGATTTACTTGGTCATGAAATCTCTACCACCCACAATCTTAATCACGATATTGGATAGCAAAATATATTCATGATGTGAAAAACAAATTTCATTCATACATTTCCAAATACGAAGCTTTTCAATCTTGACGATCATATCGGTATATATTTGAATCTTTGAAGCTTATACAAAACTTACAATGAATTCCAAAATTTTCATTTTGGGCATTTCAACATTTTAAATTTAAAGTGATATAATAAAAGAATCCTTACTGTCTGCAATATACTGTACATCGGAAATTCACTTTGTGCATTTTGTGCCCAGCAGCCATATTGAAGCCATATTTAAACGTTTTGTTCTTATAATGCTGAGTGTCAAGCAAGGAAGATAAAACGACTCCCATCTTTAACTTTTTTTATATGAAGCGAAGCGACTTTGATTGAATTCTCTTGCAGTCACTAACTAGAATAACTATTTGGATGACTATGATTACAATTATGAAGTACCAATTCTATCCACATTAGCATCTTTGATGGAAAATAAACAAATACTATGTAGACCATTAAACTTTGTCTTGCTCTTTCACAGCTAGAAATCAATTCTGTTCACATAGACATCACCACGCATATCATTTCATTAAATTGTTGTATATTAGAAGATATGATATACCACAATATCATAGCACTCATATTATCTATACTGGATCCATTATTCATTTATTACACTTTAAGTCTGTGTCTGTGTAATATAAGAGTGTCTGTTGTGAAACCTGTAAGCATTGACTGGAATTTGCGAAACAGGTTAGCACGTATTTGAATTCAGCACTGCATATGCCAAAACCTTACTATAGGGAGAACAGGACTCACTCAACAGTGTATTAGTTGTTTAAAGGCACCCCTAGGACAGAGGGAGCTCCCTGAAATTAGGGTCAGTTCAAAACGTTTTCAAGCTCTTTGCAGGATTTAAACCTCACACCTTTTGATCAAAGTCAAACATGCTGACCACTGACCTATCTCACCCCCATGTCAATTATTCTAAAAATATTTTTTGTTTTGCTTTATTGTTACTTACTTTCAGAGCAGTCCTTGCCTGTGTAGCCAGGATAACACTGACATTGCCCAGATACACAGCGGCCATTTCCAAAGCACTGGTTCAAACACCCTCTTTCCATACCTTAAAGGACAAATTATCATGATTTACTTGCAATATCGTGCAAAACAGATGCTTGAAATGTCTCTGAAATATGTAAGAAATAGAACAATCAATGGACAAATCTTTTAAATGAAAAAACTTATGTCAAAACATGACCATGTTTTTTTGTTTAAAAGAAAATATGACAGAATTTTCTCATTTGACTACTCTATTTCTTCTTCCATGAAACTCTTTTACAAAATGGTGTTTTTTTTTATAGAATTAAGTAAAAACATGAATAACAAAATTTCTAAAAACAACACATAACTTTAACGAAGCAAATAAGAGAAAATTTGATTTCAGTTGGTCAGACTTTAAAAACTTGAGTAACATTCTATATAATTACTGTTGCTGATTTATTACGATTCACTATATAAAGTTACATAGCTCCTTTTAAGAGTACAAAAAGTTAACAGACAGGTTATTATCATAGAATTTACTGACATTTTCCGACCCAGACAGAAACATTAATCAGAGTATCCAGTAAATACGTAGTATATCAGTTGACCAACTGAATATACTAGCAATTTTCCACTTCAAAGGATGGAAATTAATATCTGTGAAAACTGGCATTTCAGGTAGATAAGTTTTGAGAAGGTTTTGAAGACAATGTCTACAGCAATTGCCAATACAGACACAACGGGAACCTACATTTAATATTAACAGGATATCTCTATATACTGGGAAATGTCACTAAAGGTGAAAATATACTTACAATAAGTTTTAAACTTAGTTTGGATGAATAAAGTTTATATCATCACAACAATACTAAAAGAGGGAGGAAGATAGCAATGTTATTAGTTTGTGGGTTGAACTTCTTTATCTTAGGATTGAATTATTTGCGCTTTTATTTAACATGTATGAATGATGAAGTGAAGTGAACATATTATTGTACATACAATTCAATTGTTAGTCATTTCCATAGCCTTACCATATGGTTTTATCATTTTTAGTTCACCAAGTTTCGATTCAATACATTCATGAATTCAAACCCAAATGTTTATAACAGAAAACCTATTCAGTCATTCCTTCCCAAAATGATTTGTGCACAAGGACATATTTTTCATAATGATATGCACTATCACTTCTAGTTACCATTTCCTTAAACCAAACAGATTAGTATATTTTAGAAAACAGAGGCAATTTCAAACTCCATCATATCACAGGCAATGAAAGCGCTTGAAAACTTTCAAGACTATGATTGACCAAACTTACAAAAAGACTACCAAAATAGCCCATTTAAGGAGAATCAAGTGGCCAGGCACTTAACTAACATAACAAGTTAACAGGTTGCGATAATGTCATATCACGAATGTCACATCCATGACCCTAAATACAAGCTTATGTTGCCTGGAGCTCTTGTCTGATTGGCCTAATTGGCTGTGTTCATGGACACTCTAGATGTCTAATCCAACATTGGCGGCCATGATGAAAGCTGTTGGACCTCGGGTGCTGTAAATACTGTAGAATGTAACGTCTGCTTACGTATTTTGTCCGCCTCGAGGGTGACTGTTTGCGGTTCTTTGTTGTCATTGTAGATGCTAAGGAACCAGTCGCCCGACTTTAGAAACTGTACCAGACTCGTGTTGCCAGAAGCGTTTGACTGAAATGGCGTCAAGAAGGTTTTCAATGATGTGAAGATACTCAAATATTGTCAGACAGAGGGTAAACATGGTTAGGTAAGAAAATAGCCCAGACTGACCGATCTGCATAACATTTTATTGCAATATTGCTATATTAAGCAAATGTTAGTTAAGAGGATTAAAAAGAATTCAACTATGTAGAAATTAATTCAAATTCAATATTTTGGTGATAAATATTTGTTGAAATTTCCCCAGAAGGAAGGTATGTTCTTGAGTTTGTAATTGAATGAGTATTTTTCAGGAATTGGGCAACAATTATACTGACATAGTATAAAATACAAATGATCATCAGAAATATTTTCTGATGCTTTTTAATTGACCTTTCAATGAAATATTTTGCAGATAAAGAGGACAACATTTACCTTTTCAACAGATCTCTTAGACCGAGAGATGCGACTGCCATCTAGTATCTTCATGAAGTCGTACTGCAGGATCGTTGGTGGGGCACTTCGTCGACCGTACACGCCGATGATGGCGGATGCTGGTAAACTAAGGTTGAACTGAACAAATCCTGCCTGATCCTGCCCGAACTGACTGTGCAGGAAGGACTTGGGTGGAATCTGTTCTACAAGAGGCTGACCAAACATCACCAACTTTGGAATGGGCAGAGGAGTTGGGGTTCCCCATTGGTTCCCTGGGGCACCTGCAACAGAGGGGATGCGGTAAATACTAGGTTTAAGAGGGGAATATTGAATCTGAAAGGTAAATTTGGTGAAAAAAGGGGTTACTTCAATGCAAGCATATATAAGAGATGATTGCTGAAGGAAATATTCTATATAATTTTTTTAATTATTGTTAAACGGGCAAATTATCCTGGTAATTTTCTATATTGAGAGATTGAGGTATGGTTCTATATTGTAAAGAAAAATTTGGATGACTCCAAAACTATAATTAAAACCTAGTAATGGATTTATTCAGCAGAGTTAATGTTATCACAAAATTATGTGTTATTTTGTTGGTTATTGTATAAATATCTTGCAATAGTAACCATCATCATTCATTGTCTTTCATTTGCATGCTGCCTCTTTTGGAAAATTTACAAAAAATATAAATTGTCAAAAAGATCTAACTTAAAATGTCTGATTGTGATTTGTAAGGTTCTTCAACCACAAACTCTGTGGGAGATTCTAACAATGACAGCTTGTGCTTAAAAAAGCTGCGTGCAGACAAAATCTCTTTTCGAGTGTCAATCCAGAGCACTGAACTTACTAAGTGAGGACTGCAAAGCATGAGATATGTGTCCAAAACATCCCTCCCACCTTAATTATAGTGGGGGACCCCCAAAACTTGAGATACACGTCTCAACAGTCCGCAAATCAACCGTCAACTTGATGCATCTCAAGACTCGAAGATGGATTGGAATGTTTGTACCTGTTATTTCCCCTGTAATATCCTCAACTAACAACACTGATGAATCTGTGGGCTACAAACCTTTCATTAACTGACTTTGCACGTTTGTTTCATTGTGTACTGACAGTGAACTAACCTTTAACATGTGATTTGTTAAGGGTAACTTTTCATTAAGTCTTGATTTGCCGTCTACGGTTTGAAGAGATTGATCTTTTTCAATATGCCACTTTGAACTTGAGCTTTGCGTCTACAGTTTGTGAGCAAACTTTTCACTCAATAACAGTTGATTTTCTCTGTTTGAAAAGACGGACGTTTTCATTACAAACTTCAAACCTTTGACTTTAAGGTAGGAGAAAACAAATCATCTCTTTAAAAGGCGTCTGTT
This sequence comes from Phorcus lineatus, assembly GCA_921293015.1. NCBI lineage: Eukaryota > Metazoa > Mollusca > Gastropoda > Trochida > Trochidae > Phorcus > Phorcus lineatus. The sequence continues at coordinate 19,764,582 of OV121087.1, read as the reverse complement.
ATTTTCAAACTTTGTCACAACAGAGAAGTATTTCACTTTTAAAGCTTTATGAAAAAGATATTGACGCACATCATTTTTTCTCATTGAAATGCCAAATATAGTAGAATGATTATCAATGAAGATTTCTCATCAAAGGCATGCAAGCTGTGATAAGCTCTTAATGACAATTAATACGAAAATGCAAAGATTTAAACGAGTGCATGTCAACTTTCATTACTGTTTGATCTTGAAGTATCAAACTCATGTAAGTTGGTTACCTAAATGGAATGTGAAAATGATTTAATAGAGAAGGAAACTTTCTCAAAAATTTCAATTATTTGTTAATAAATGACAAAGCATGGAACTCAACAGAGCATGGCTATTTTTCAAGTGCTCTTTAACGAAATAATATTGTAAAGAATTTGTATCGGTATTGTGTGACTAATCTCTTGGGGACTGTTTCCCTTCTCATGATTAAAGGAAGGCCTTATTTTACGTCCTGGCCCAAATTCCTGATTAAATCAACAGTAGCCCGATGCAACATAATCGGACGCGATAGACAATTGTTGCAGTCCACATCATCCGACTGGCTGAAGGGTTGACACGTGACGATACAAAGACAATGCTTAATTTTATTACACTCATGTTAAATTCTCAAATTTATTGCAGGAATTGGCTTTAAAGTATTCATGGTTTCAATTGCCCGGCTAATTTGGTTGAAAATCAATCACTTTTGTGAAAAGTAAACATGAAATTTCGACTTAAAGTCGTCCCTCATCCTTAACAAAGACAATGAAAGACTGCAGGAGGCTGACTCATGCGATGCACATGCAGATGCACACGCATGCTGTCTCATGTTGCATCTGCACTTCACTATGCAGAGAGGCAGAGAAACGATATTAACAGATAATTCCGGGGTCCTATTTCAATAAAACCGCCACCATAACATTAGGGAGGAAAAAGCAATTCCCATATTTGCCGCTCTCACTTTCATACTGTTTTGACAAAGTGTAAATTATCTGGAAATTTGAAAAAAAAAAATCCAAATTGAAACCACTTAATACCCTATAAGGGAAAATGTTGCATGTGAGCTTTGATAAACATTGAAAATTAGGAAGAGAAAAATAAAAACTTTATTTGTTATTCAAATGCCAAACCAAATTGACAAAATATATTTTCGAGTCGACATTTGATCTTGAAAAACAACTCATTTAATGAAAAATAACAATTAAATCACGTAAAAAATCCACACAGAGTCTTATCAGGAATTTAAACATTTCTTTAAACTTTTGAAGTTTTTGAACTCCTTTGAACATCAAAGTCTAACGACATGCTTGTACATTCATACACTGAGTCTTCATCACATTAAATTACGCAGAATATCAGCAATACCCTTGTGATCGTGAGTATTTCCGTTACCAACATGCTTTGTGCTTGCGAGGAACGCTGCCCAAATGTCATCCCGTGTTTTGATGGATGAGATTACCATGTAGGAGAATCTACAAGTCCCCGTGTCAGCTCTTTGAGTCGGTGCCGAAGTCTTATCACACTGAGGCAGGAACCTTAAAAACACATTACCTAATGCCTCTCTCTGTATCGGGGCTAGCGGGCCATCTCTGATACTGATGGACAAGGAAACCATTCTCACGCTAGAGGATAAATCTGGACGATAGAAAAGTAATAGTGCACCGTCTACCTCTAACTGATAAATAACAAAGTTACACTTATTCAAGCTTTTTTTAATCGTAGAGAGGAGGTTTTATTGAACAATGAAGTCCTGTTTTCATGAAAATGTATTAAGTTATTGGTGATGTTTGAAGCTTTCAAAAGCTTTGCTTAAGGGTCTCCTTGACAGACTATCTTTTTGCATTTTGTCCTCAGTTGAAAGAAAGAAAAAACAGTCCTGTATACATTCAATAACAAACACTCACATTGGTGAATTGGGTACATTTCAATCCATCTGCTGTTAGATCAAGAACTCTTTTTAAAAATTATTTTAAAGCTTTGACTATTATTTATTCAAATATTTATTCCAGTTCTGATATATCTGCTGTCAAAAATGCACTTAGAGCTATATCAGTATTGTTTGATTAACCCATGCATGATCAAAGGGAACTCAAGTTAGATCTTTACACTTTTCTTTAGACTGAATCGAGTGTCATCCTCTATGATATATCATAGTTATGCAAATGAATAGATAGATGTCTAGCCGGGGAAAATGAACCATTCTGAAGAGACATCTGCAACCATTGTCAGAAAAATGCACCAAGTGAATCACAGATATTGGTATTGTTACGATAGCATTTCGCTGTCTGAGATCTGTTTGTGTAAAAATGACTTATTCTGAAGATGCATCTAACAATATACACCCAGTGAGTCACAGATATTGGTATTGTTTACTTAGCATTTCTCTATCTGCAAACCATTCCTTCACGTCTGAAGCCAAAAGGTATGGAAGTATGTATGCAGGAGGCAAACACTCAGAGGTTACCGCAGCGCAGACCCATCAATTAGGCTGACTAGACTTCTGCTGCTTCTCCAGCGATCCCCTTTCCAAAAGGCTTGTAGAAGAGTGGAAATATCTCCCATTCAGATGAACTAGACATGTACACTAATTGTGAGCACCATTGGCTGATAGACAGTATGTCTGTCGGTCACACATGGAACTCAAATTACTTATTTCCTCCTCGATGTATAGGCTATGTAGACATGGATGTCGGTTAGGCACAGTTGAGTGGATTTGAAGGTGTTTGAATAGCTCAGAGAGTAGATGTGAATGAAGCGGTGTCTTTACATCAGGATCTTAAGAATATGAAATTCATAAAGAAGCTCTGGCACCGTTGGTATCAATTTTGTAAACTCAGCTTAGTTGGAAAGTTACTAGCAGGTTCATATAAAGTAAGAAAATGGTAATTGGTTATGTGGATTATATTCATATAAACAATAAATTGTTTGCATGAAAACCATGTATACAGTTCAATCATATTATCAGTACCGTTTTCCAAAAGACAACCAATGTTCCAAAATGTTTGCTTCCTGACCAAAATACAGAATAATTATGAAATTATTAAATAATAAAGATTTTAATGAATTCTGACTTAAACATATAGATTTTGTACATTCCTGCAATAGACTACCTAGGAGACAAACAATATGTCATAATTCAAGAAAAAGTTAATTTGTTTGTTTCTCATTTATTTCATTCATTATTTCTCAGACAAGAATGTAAGCACCTTCTTGTATTCTCTGTGGTGTTGCTCCAGGCGCATGGTCACAGACTACCTTAATCCACCCCACCCCCTGGGAAGTTATCATTGGGTTCCCACGGGTCAACTCCAGCCCTCCATAAACATCATCATGAGACAAGACCCCAGGGCACAGCACCAGACAACTTAATATGGCTTGATGGTCCAAGAACGGTCACAATCGATTGACCAGCTGGATTAGAACCCTAGGGACCTATTGTCTGATTATTCTTTTAATGAAACAGAACATAGATCATTTATCATAAGTGTCCCGATAAAAGTACCAATTTAAAAAAAAAAAGAATGTCATATTTGTTAATTATATGTCAATTTGTTTTACGTCATCATAATTTTAATAAACCAAACCGTCATCATAAACCAATCATCCATTTAAATGTAACCACCACCTCTAACCTTAAAACCTTTGGATGTAATTTGACTAGACATTCATTTCTTTCTTATGCCTTTAAAAAGTTTGTTCTTGAAATTAAATTCCTTTAATCAGCATCTCAGTGGTGATCAAATTTTTAATTCATTTTATGAGAAGATTGAAATTTCAAAATCTTTGTTGTCTTGAATACAATAATTCAGCCTGAGCATCAGATGCAAGTTTTAATCACTGAACAAGCTTGCTGTCAATGTGCCTAAAGGAACAAAAAGAAATACGAACAATATTTAAGAAGATTGTCACGGGGAAGATCCCCTTGAACCCAGGTGTGGGTGCAGAGAATGTCCTCATTTGGCTCCATCAGGAAATACAATTTGCCAGACGACAGAGATACTACTTGTGTGAAGACATGAAATACTATTTGTCAGACAACAGGCTTCAGGCTGTACATTCCTGAGGGAAAGCTTTGTGAAATAAATGGGGACATGTCTGAGAAGGAAAGGGAGAGCATAGCTTAATCAAATCAACACCCCATTTGTAAGCAATTAATGCAGTCATCATTGCAGGTCAATACCATGGATCAATAAGTTATTGTGGATCAAAACATGGAGAAAAAGACGTTGCTTCCTCAACTGGCAGAGCGGCCAAGGCCTGATGTATTGGAATTTCATGCTCCAGGGGTTCTATTAAAGCAAACAGATCCTTCCAAGGGATCAGGAAGGGCTGAAGTCAGGGAGGGAGACAGACTCTGGAGGGGATGGAGGAGGCAATTTGTTAGGGACAGAGGAGAAAAGCTTTCAGGGAGCACTATTTGAAGAAGGGGGTCAATCGGTGACACAATAAGAATGAGCTATTTTGGTGGGGTAAAAATTAGGGCATGATAGAGTTGAGACAATTACAAATGAATGAGGAACAGAGCTGCTATGGCAAAGGGAGGGCAGATTCTGTCAGGACAAGCAAAAAAGGTGCAAGGGGAGGGGAATTTCAAGAGTATGAAGGGGATGAAGGGAAACTTGATTAGGGATAGTCTAAACTGCAATCAAAGATACAACTAGGGGGAGAGACAGAAGGGGCCTAAGGGCTTTTTAGAGGACAGACCTCTATAGATTGGTGTCACCAACATTAGATAGGGAGGGGGGCGCGAAGTTAGAAAAGGGATCAAGGGAGAGTCTAAAGGAATTGAGAGGACAATCAAAGTTTCGACTAAAGAGGGGACGGAGGGAGGTTCTAGGGACAGGTCTGTATGGATCCGTGTCCCCAAGGACCCTATGCAGAGAGAGACTGATGTTCAGCCCTCGGGACCACTTGACCTTACAGTGTTGCAGCTGCATGACAAATGTTGTGTGTAACTTTGCCTCGGACCTGTCAAATCCTTGAAACAGAACCAGTGAGTCAGATGAACTCTGATATCTTCCTCGCCAATCTTGATGGGGCGTTTATCCTGCTGTCGCAACAGCAATTTTGAAAATTGAAAGGAAAATGTAAATGTTTGCTTTACAACTGGTGTTTGTTGCTACAAGAGAATTGGTCTGTGAGTTGATGCCGGTGTTGCTGGATTCAGCTCTGAACGCGGAAATCGGAGACATGTGACATTTTCAATGTAACAAACACTCATTAGGCTGGTCTTCTTACACAGGATTTAAGAATGCTATATTTCTCTGGTTTCAGATTAATGAACTTAGGTTGTAAAAACAATATTGATGATAGTCATTAAAACCTTTTCTAGTGGAGTGCGGGCAATATTAAAAAAGGATCTGATGGTACCAAGTCATTTGGTCGACAAAACATTTATCAAAATTATATCAGAATATTGTGGAATTTCCATTCATTTTTAATTTTAAAATGAGTTTTGGAGAATGCATTTTGAACAAAGTTTCAGTGTGTTACCTAGCTCTCTTAAGAGAATTTATCAAAGAGAAGTTAAAATGACAAAAAAGTGTTTCCCCTTTGTGAATTTAAAGTATCTTTTTGAGATAATTAAGTTAACAGTTAGGCGTTTTACCTGGGCGTATCGTGGAGTATCCGTTTCGAGAGAAGTTAAAGGCACAGTTAAGGTGCTGCAGAGTGGGGTCCAATTCTTGGGCCACTTTCTCCTCTTCTTCAAACATAGACATTGCTGGAAAACAAAATCAGAAATTTAATGTCTACATCATTTCATGTCATATTCACTTTTATCAACCAACCATATTTTGAAATTTTACTCAAAATATTTATCTAATGAAAGAAAAATGATCTGCTGTGGAATTACAAATATCAAGACTTAAAAGTTGATTCAAAACTATTTTGAAAAAGAAATGTATATCTCTTCAAGTAAATAACTTTAATAACTGTGAGAAAGTATATCTGGCAAGATCATTGACAAACACATCTAGATCCCAACAAGTAAGTCACTCAAGAACGGGGAATCTAAAATCAACATCAGATACAGAGTAGAACTGGGTTAGCACTGCTAGGCTAATAATACACTTTTCAACAGGATGAGAGAAAAAACACCTTCTTTCTTAATGTAGATGATCTGGATGGCAGAGAATGGTGTGAAGGAATGTCTTGTATGAAGCTTCCCCCAAAAAATGATGGATTTATGCTGCCTTTAAAACTTTTGAGGTCTTTTTTGAACCTATTGTTTATGATTCATTCCTTGACTATTCCCAATGATTACAAATTTTAATCCCTGTACATTGGCCCTTAAGAATGGTCAAACAAGTATCAGAATAATCATATCACAATTTGTAATCATTCTTACTCTGTTGACAGCCATTTTGAAAGGGCTCAGGAACCAGGAACTATCTCAAGCAGGCGATCATTACCAAACATTCATGACAGATATAGGTCAATAATACACAATTCCAGAAGAAAACATACTCAAGGAGATCAATATTGAAGTCAAGAGCTGGCATTTGTGTTGACAATCAAGTGTACACATTTCCAAAAAGAGGCAGTCAAAGGAAGCTAACTCCAATATCATGGTGACGTTTATGTCTCCCAGGAGAGCAAACACCACAATTTACTTAGCCTTTAGAGTAGCAATTGTGGAAGGTAAGGCTAATCAAAGTGTCATTAGCGCCCGGTGAGTTTGACTGAAACTGCCAAGTATATGATATGATTTTCCAAGCCAGTGCTGATGTGTTAAACAACTGTGTGAAGCAAACAAGAGAGTCAATATCATTGGCTCTGCCTCGCTGATGCCTCTTCAACTGTGCTACCCACAGATGTTAGAAAGATTCTGTTTAACCTACTGCATGTTGCACCATTAGACAGCATCTGTGATGGATGACTGAGGCTGCCCTTAGCAGGGCGAGGGTTAAACATAGTTATGTTTGTTATGAGGATTAGTGCCAGTTAACACTTAACCTGATCTATTCCTGCAGATTTAATTCCTTGTATTTTTCTAGGTGCTGTTAAAACCATGTTTTGAACCACATTGGAATTGAAATCTTAAAATGTTTTAGGAATGGGAATTCTTCATCTTTTTAACAATTATATTTATGTTCATTTATTTAAGATTCAAAGAAGTAACACGATCTAAAAGAGTCCATAAATAATGAGCAACAAACAATCCCTCTTTCATGGTAAACTCATCAAAACATGAACTAGCGGTGACTAACAATGGATGACATTTATGAGCGATCTCTTTGATGACAGCATCATTCAACAACGCAGTTAAATCAAAACCATAGCAAAACAAATAAGACTTAGAAACCAATGAAATAATTAAGTATCAAATTTCTGAAAACATCACAGAAATAAGACGCAGAAAGTGAAAACATAAAAACGAGATCCTATTACCGCTTTAATTGCAATTCATATTTTCATCTATCCAAGACATTCACAACAATAAGTTGACAAAAGCTAGGAAATAACAGATCCGGAACTACTTGCGTCATGAAAGCTACATCCATGTATCCATGACGATAACACCAACAGAGCCACCTGGTGGTGTGATTATCATCTCTGATACATGCCACTTCCTGTTCGCAGGTCGAGCCATCAGGCAGCCTATTAGACAGAACATGACATTTGGAAACCAAAACAGTTTGTCTAACTCTCAAGCTCTTGAAACCCTTCTTCGTAATAATTTGTTCCACTTTTTATAGCAACTGTAGAAGCTAGTTAGATTTACTCTCTTTTCCCTTAGGAGGAATTTTACTGAATCTTTAATGCAAAATGCTTGTCTAGCGCCATGCCTTCTAGAACATCTCTGTTCCATAATTGTACGTTTCTTCATTTATCATCAAGGAAAAATTCATATTTATATCATAAACATTTCTTATCTAAATTAAATAAATTAAAAAAAAAAAATCCCAGCCTCTGTTTTTTATTAACGACATCTTATTTCATAAAACCGACAAAATGATTTTTCTTGAAAGATAGGTATTCACTAAATACTGTCAGGGTTATATTCAAATTATTTTGAAATCATGAATAAAGATCCCTCTATAATAAACAAACATACTGATCGTGACACATCAATCACGAAATTTGAAAATTCCGAAATGATATTGTTAAAAGTTTCTCAAATCTATTTCTTACAACAATTATATTGGCACTTTCAACTCTTTAACCTTTATGTTTTATTCCAGATTATGCTTTGGTCATAGAGATGAGATTCCTGTTGGCTTCTCTGACTAGAATTGTTTAGCACTTAATTCTTAATTCTCCAGTTACAAGCAATGATCATTCCTTAAAGATAATGTGTTTTATTTGTTTAAAATTTCCTAATAATATAGTAATTTTTGCAAAATATATTCCTTATGGTAAACATCTATTTACTCAAAAAATATTATCGATAGCCAGGTGTCACATAACAAGCAAAAAATACATGTGGCCATTTCAGTGTGAACACCATCAAATCATTTGAGGTAAGGAAATGGATTGGATAAGTAAACCAGGGTCCCGTTGCACAAAACACTAAGGTGACCTTAAGTCACTAAGGTAGCCTTAGTGCAATGTTAAACGATGGCACTAAGGTTAACCTTAGTGTTAAGTTGTTTTAAGCAACAGTCCCCAGATTCTTTTCCTGAGATCACCTTGTTTCGATCCTATGAAAAGGCTCTACATTGCCTGTAAGTCAAATTTTACCAGGATTTTTGCAATTATGGGACCATTACGTTTTTTTTAAATGTTTTCAAAATGCTATAACGCACCATGGCAACTTGATGTTGTTTAACAAGTCAAACAAAATATTTTGTAATAAAACAGTTAATTGTCTAAAGCCAAACTTCTTCAAACTCTTAATTGATGCCAATGTTTCAGTTGCCATGGAAATAGAATATTGATTAAGATAAACGCAAGTATTGCCATCTGGTTAAATTTTTCAGATTTATTCTAAAATGGGATGTTTGACACAACTGAGGTCAAATTATTTTTTATTTCATTTGTTTTAATATTTTACCATTTATTTATTTATGAAACAATTTATTTATTGACTTATTTCAAATTAACCTTCTGTTGACTTACAGCAGCAATTTACATTCGAAATCCTCATTCCTACATTAAAGGGGGGGGGGGGGGGGGGGGGTTAAATTTATAAATATGATAGGGGAACTTTAAAAGCATTTTTAATCATAGGCTTTCAGGAAGATGCTGTAAAAATTTTGAACATATAAAACTTCCATTACACTTGAAAATTAGATGAAATTTTTCCTTTGATGTGATTTTAAAATGTCAACATTACATGCAACACATTGGTTTCATCTCAATAATTCTCATGGAAGAAAATTTCCTTGACCAAAAATCATACATTTGCTCAGTGTAAATTCTGACATCGACACTTTGGCTAATTAAACAGACCTTCTTCCTCAAAGGAGGATATTAGATATTTCTTAGATCATGAATTTCATGAGTATCTGAGATCGGCAGACAAAGATGGGGCAAAAAATTAGCTCAGTTCGGTTACACTAAACAGGCCCATGCATACGCCGTTGAAAAGACATAAATTGCGTTCCCTTCTCCTTTATTTCGCAATCAAGTGTTATTTTCTCCCCATCAATGGCTTTTGGTCGCATTAGAAGGACTGCATGGTGTATATCAGCAGGATCTTCAAACCACTGGCGTTTCAAATGAAAATCTAGTCTAAATTTTGCTGAAGTGATTGTCACTTGGCCAGGGGAATAGGCTTTGACGAAGCCTTATGACTGACAAAAATCAATCCTGTATAGCCCCTTCACAATTTTGATTCCATGTGATATACGCAAGCTTGCTGCTTTTTCCAATTTCCTCGATCGATTTCTTACGGAGAATAGCAACCATGCTTCAACGCCTCTCAATTCAAATCTTATTTTTTTGGGCCAAACTTTAACAAATCTCGAGCTGAGTGATATTGTTTATATGACTGTTTTCCGTATCAACGGCTAAAGGCCGGCAATTCATCAAATAAATTTGTCACAATCCATTTTCCGTCTTACCCATTGAGCGTATTTTGTAAACTGATAGAGGGAAATGGGTTGGAGCTGTATCTAGAACAAGAGAGCACTTGAGCAAGGCCAGCAAGTACGAGTGACTCTGTAACTACACTGTCCAGTCTTAAGGAATCAATGCCAAAAGCTTATGTGGTTTAAGGATTTGGATTAAATGCCGTTAGAGTAATTCCCCAAAATAATGTTGAGTCGTGTAGCGTTGGAAAAAGCCTGTAACAATGTGTGACAATAAGACTGTAGTAAAACCTGCAAACACCGGCTGGGATAAGCAAATCATTGAGTGTATGCCACTGAACTACAATGTGACAATGCACCAAAGCCTTACTGCATGGCAAATTCTTTTAAAAGTTTCAACCCCTGCACTACCCTCCCCAAAATGACACACTCTACATAATCCAAATGACTATTTCATAAAGTTTGGAAATGAAGTCTTTCTGGCCAGATTGTCGCCATCCTTCTCTAGCCTTCATGTTAAGCATAGGATTTAGTAAAGGCAAAACTATGATAAAAGTCACCTATGAGTCAACACTATTCTGTCCTACAGTCTTCCCACAGAAACAAAAGAGGTGACTTGGGGTTTAATGTTGCTTTCACGAGTATTTCACTTATATTGTGGCTGCTAGTATTATTGCAGGGAGAAAGCCCGCAACACCAATGCAATGAAACCTTTGAGCATCAGCTGGAACTAGCAAATCATGGGTGGTACTGTGCTGAAATTCAGTGTAGCATTGCAACCAAACCTTACTGCGTGTAGAACAGTTCTCTACTGCAGACAAAGTTGCTAAGCCCCTGGTGGGCAAAAACAGAATATGAGAATATCTGAACACAATGTTAACAGCAGGAGCATAAGTGAATCTTCCCCTGGGAGCCGCCTACTGGGGGATAATTGGGTTCTGGGTGAACCCTCTTCTAGGAATATGTCAACTGTCTGGAGATATATGGGGAGAAAACAAGGAGCAGATGTAATCTACATACAAATATCATAGCCTGACCTCTCCCATATCTATATGATAGAGCTCTGTTGATCCCGCAGTGAGGTGAGGTGAGGTGAGGTGAGGTGAGGTGAGGTGAGGTGAGGTGAAGAGAGTTGGGATTTTATGCCGCTTCCAAGAATATCAAGACTGCTAGTATTATAGCAGGGAGAAAGCCTGCAACACTATTGTGGCTATACATTTGTTGTGGTGAAAACTGAGACATTCTTTAAGCAGGGTTTTATGTCGCTTTCAGAAGTATTTCATGAAAGCGACATGTTAATTGCTGTGCCCAAAACTTGTTTAGTGACATTGATAAGAGAGAGGTTTTGGTACTGAACAAATGCTGAATTCAACAGGAAACAGATCACTTTCATGAATCTATCTATCATTTTATAAATATTCTAGATATATAAAGATAACGAAACAAGAGTAAAGAAATGTGGCAAAATAGAAGTAAAGGAGGTAAAGAGATTGAATGACTGTTGCCTATCTCTGTAGGTATTGTAAAGGTTCTAATTACAGGTTTGATTCATTTAGCTCCGCTTTATCTCCTGAAAAGGTTTTTATGTCACAACAACACCTTTGTGTAAAACTAAAGACAATTGTCGAATTGTCAAATCCACAACAAAATGAACGTAAGTGAATAAAAAAAGTGAATGTAAATGAAAAAACATTTTTCAGGTGAAGTCCAGAAATCCCAAATTTTTTTTGTTAAAAGGACAAATTTACTTGATGGTGTTTAGAGGTTTAACAAATATACTTTGTTTCTAAAATTTTCACAATTTAAAAACATAATAAAGTTAATCACTTATCTTTTAATATTCATTGATTTGAAGTGTTTGTCGTCTGTAATGTTATATTACAAGACCATTTCAAATACCAGATATTATAAAAATGTACAATATCAATATGCTCCAATTTCAAGCAATAAAACCATGTAGGCAGAAAACCTGATTAAGCAACAAGTATTTTGTAGGCGGATGGGTAAAACAATCACGACTAGCATACGCTATATCTATTTCTACTTCCCACTGTGAAATTGAGATCGCAGATGTGATTACCCAGCTAGACTGACCTGTGAAGCAATCATGGACAATGTCGTGAACACCGATGCATGCTGGGGGCTTGAAATCAGATGCTCGAGAACCAATGAATATTTCATATTTTCTCATATGAAAGTGTAATCATCTGTAATCTTGTGACAAAATAAATTTTCAACTTAATTTGAATTTCCAAAGAAGTGATGTCAGCAATACAACCCATGCATGTCATTACCACTGTGGGGAAATATAACCACATGTAATTCTCGAAAATGCCTATTTGTAAACTTGAGGCAGAAATAACAAAATGTACATTATTTTCATTATTGAAACATCTTCTTACAGAAGAACTAACATTTTTGTAGAAATTTGTAAATCTTGGGACACTATTCAAAGCTGAGAAACACATAATTAGAATTAGAAAAGGCACTGCTCTGAAAATAATTATTGTAAATAGCTTAGTCGAGTAACTCTTCCAAAACATGAGCCATAATGTCTACAATTCAAAGCAAAGATTTTTTAAATTGAAACTGACACGGCACACATTGGTTAAAATCAGCGTCAAGAAAAACCGACAAAACTTTATCACATAGATGTACAACACTTACATAACACAATCTCATCCCTGTATAACCATGCATATTTCATTACTCAAACACAATCTCATCTTATTTCAACTAAGCAAAACACAGGAACCTTTAAAAAAACGAAATTCCGTACAAAAATCAGCTCAATGATTATTTATAAACTCTGAAGCGAAATCTGATTTTCTGATGTTGTAACAGCCACCATGGCTTCGACGGTCATTACCATACGCTAGTGGTAATTTCAGGTGAAATACGCTGCAACTCAGATTGATTTCCTAGGGAAATTAAGTCAAAACAAACATTGGTCTCCTACGAAGGGAAATATCCATAATTAGGGTAGGAGTCGTGGACGAACGCATGCATCATACAAGACAATTCCCCAGAGTGGTCTCCCTTGTATAAGCAAGAACAAGGCATCCCTCATAATTAAATTCCCCATTATGTGCACGTAATTTACCTAATCAACAAACCTAATACATACTATTTGTTTTTGTGTGCACAGCCTAACTCTAACATGAATCAATGCAATGATTACCTGCACGCAAGTACTTTGTAAAAGTTTGGAACATTTTTCTCAGACTTGAGTGACCCTAGGGTGTTTTTCTTATCAGACTGTATGATTACTGTTTTTTATTTTGTTGGAGTTAATCAATTCTGTGATTGTGTTTAGAATTTGATTTTAACATAGTTATTTGGAATTGATATATATTAATCATTGTCCTAACATGTACGGTGATTACCTTCATTTAAAATCTCTCTGTATCTAGTGTTAAATGTGGTGTTGAAATTCAATGATACCTTTATTAGTAAATTTTAACTGAACTTCATGATATATTCAGATGGCTGGTTGAAGAGAGTGAACTCGCCTGTTTTCATGACATATTTCCTGTAACTCGTATAGTCTGAACGAAACTGATTCATTCAACAGGCTAACTGTTAATTAAGATGCCCCACCATAATTAAATGGAAAGAATGAAAGAACATCTGCCAAGGAAAAAAAACAGAACCACTTTACAAACTGCACAAAAGCCAAAACAGAAACAAACTAAACTTTCCTATCTATCAACAATCTTGAAAGCTTCAGACGTGAATATTGACGAAATTGAAAAATGTTTACTCGATTCATCCCAGTAAGCCCAAGTGGTGAGAAAAACCATCAGGCTGATGAAAAAGCCGAAATGAGACAGAATTATAGACATTTGATTGCGACGAGAAGATTGTCTCCACTTGCACCGATGATCCCTTTATCACACACACACTTCATTAATTCTCAAAATCAGACAAGCTTGTGTTTCCTCCTAACTCCTGCCAAAGACCCTACAACAAACATATTGTCTTATACATGAAAAATGACAGTAAAGCTATACGACAGACGAGGAAAAATGAATCGCGCCAATATCTCGAATGATGAGTCTGTGGCCAGGCAAATAGCAACAGAGCAAGAATCAAGGAGCATACAAAGATGATACTAATTACATGGAGGTGTTGGGTAGGTAATCGGGCGGAAGGGGAGAGATTGCAGCGCAAGTGCAGTGGTTAGTGTTTTCCCCAGAGGGAATGATATGGCACGCGGTAGGAGCCTCACTAGCGCAATATAGCTGCAGAACCGCACTCGGTTATTAAAGAATTTCTACATCTCCGGCACCGAGGGTTTTATCATCATTGATTACCGTCATGTCGCTCTGCTTCTTTCATCTGACATCTTGATGAAATCCTAGTTTGTATTTCTTGACGATTTTTTTGTAAATTCTAAGAAAATCTTACGGCTGGCGACGGAAGGACTTGGTGGAATTGTGGCGAATCAAAGCCACGAGGTTATGTAAGTCGAATGTGAATGGATGGACAGAGATTGGGACTTTGTGATCTCGCTCGCTGCTCTCTGCCAAGTTCATGTTGAAGTGACATGGCCGAGATTGAAGAGACGCTGATATTAGCTCCAAACAATCATCACATTTAAAATTGTAACCAATAGCTTTTAAGAATTTTTCTCAGGGTTGCGGTGATAAGAATCAAGATGGAATTTTTACTTATCCTATTTAATAAATATAACATATGAATGATAACTGCTTTAAAAACTTGTTTCGTACATCTTGTTATGTTCATCTCGTTTTGGCAATCGGATCTTAATTCAGTTTATGATATCAAACTTTTATTTTAAATCAATTTTTTTAACAGATAAATGAATTTTTTAATTTCAAGATTTTAAGTTTATATTTGCCCTTTCCTGAAACAGATTATCATTATTTAAACATCAACTTAGAATAAATTGGTTAATTAATCATGTTTTCAATATTTTTGAATTTCAAAATAACTACCATTATCACCAATAACACCATGACAACAAGATAACTGCAAGAATAAAGGAAAACAAAGATTAACAAGAAAATTCAAAATAAACCCTAGAAATAAAGAATATGCTGAGCTACCAAGTCAATAATATATAAGCTACCAAACTATAATGTATAGCTTGAGGCTTCCACTTCTTTGATAGGCATTAACAGTTGATCACTTGATGTATGCTAGCAATATCAACTCTTGGGCCATTTTTGTAGAAACATATCTTGCTACCCCAAAGATATTTTTCTAGTTGCCTGACAGAGTTTTTCAGGAATCCCTACCCAGATAGTTAGCTAAGGTTAACGAAGACAAAAACAAAGTTGCTATATGCGGTGCAGGGGTGACGCTTACGCTCGCAGGTGCTTCATTAAGCAGCCAGTAATGTCATGAATGTGTGAGAAAGTCTGGAGAGAATTCCCAGAGAAAATGGCTGAGATATTTCCATGGAAAGAACCAAAGAAAGGAAACCATTTCCAGTGAAACAGGACTGGTGATCTTATTGGTTGATGACACCAGCAGACACCTGGTAGCAAAAAGCTAAAGGAGACCTTGTGCTTAAAAACTGAAGCTCTGAACCACCCATCTCTTCTTCGAATAGGTAAATGTTATAGTGAATATAAACACTGATGGCATCCTCGGAAGACTGGTTAAAAACCTTTTATTGCCTGGAAGACTCATCCCACAGTTAGTTAGTTAAATCTTAGCAGAGGAAACAATAGGACTGTAACAAGTGCTTAAAGTAACTAGGTTGAATACATGGTGATAACATTCCTACATCTCTGTTTTTGAACTGGTTATCCAAAACAAAAGGTGACGATCTTCTAAACTGACTTGGTCAAGGAATGAAAATGGTCTAATGATCATCTCATTTGGAAAAGTATCAAAGAAAACAGCACTTACACATTCGCTTAGGCAGATTCCAACAACTTTGGTATTTGTTAGTGATCTCTGTACTGACATAGCCTGGGAAAAACTTAGACTGAAACAATCATCTTTCTTTTTTTTAAAACAGGTAACGAAACAGTGCTTTCACTGGCTGATGAAAGATGCTAACAAGCCTATTTTCTCAAAAAACTTCCTTCAACCTGGTTCAGTGAGAACCACAATTGTTATTTCAGTTTAAAAACATTTCTAAACTGTTTATCTGGGCCTTTTCACATGAAGGAGCTTGCTTAGCTTGAATTTATCTTCCTTGTTCTAAACAGGGATAGCTTTGTTAGATTAGTTCCTTATTGTATCCTTGTGGTGCCTGAACTATTTTTCAGGGTTCTCTTGACAAATATATCTTGTAATACTATTTTTCAAAAGGAGTAACATATTCTTCGATTTTTCATCTCAGAATAATGAATATATCTAAAAACAGTCGATATATATTATCAAAACTCTTTCCCCCCTAAAAAACAAAGAATATACTTATAATGATTAATATAGATTTTAATTGTTAAACATAGGGGGAAATTAAATGCCAATAGGTTACATATCTTTACCATTGAAAATGTCAAATGAAAAATGTATCAATTGCAAATCTAAATACATAAAGATGTTGCATTAACTTAATTATATTTCATAATCTTGTATTTGTAAAACAAGAACGTACTACTTATTTTCTTTAAATGACATTTCAAAAGTTGGAAATCAGATAAGATGAATGCAACATTTTGACACAGCTTCTTGTGTCATTGTCAAGCAATGATGATGGTATTAATGTTATAACTACCTTCCCTTAACATATATATCTAACTACCTCAAAACCACCATCATTGCATGACAACACTAGAACCTGTGTCAAAACGTCACATTGTCAGAATAAAGAAGTTGTTATCCATAATATTTGTTTTTATGCTTTTTATTTGACAAAAGCGGTTATTGTTACCCTAACAAAACAACTAATTCCTCAAGCTGCACACACTTTGGCTTTTACATGAATAGGATAGGGCTTTGAAGAAAATGTATGATCTCTTTATAAATGCATTGTCACAAGGTCTGGCATTTTCATGTTTATCAGAACTGTTGTTACTTTTGATGATGAAAGACTCATATTTTTTACAGCCTGTTAAAAAAAACAGGAGCAGCAGTATAGATGTGAAACATCACCTTTAAGCTCGGTTTAGCTGCTGCTTCGTAATGTTTGGAATGTCATAACTAGGATGTCAAAATAGCTGGATTACAGTTAGGAAAATAATGCTTGTTGCTTCTTGTGCAATTATGTGATAATGTGAACAAAACTTCATTCTTAACCCAATGGATATGCCAATTCTCGTAAACCTCCTTTTTTTAAAACATTTCCTTGCTGTAGGGAAAATATGTCAAATAATTTTTAATCATATTCAGAGTCATTACATTTTTTCATTGTTGGCAGCTGGCAAAAGAACAAACATCGAACTCAACATGTGATGCGGCTTTTCTTTCCAGAAATATCATATCCTTCAAAATCTTTCCATTACCGTCAATTCAAAGTTGTAATAGTAATTTGTTCATTGAAATCGTGAATCATGCCTTTTTATTTTTCAATTTAGATATAATTTTGTCAAAATCAGCTACAGTTTTAGAATTTGAAAGAAATTTTCAAAAACATGATGAGGCAATGACTAAATAAAATTGGACAATTATTTTGAAGTGCCATGTTGATGGAGAGCTCAAAAGCCGACAAGCGTTTCGCTAGTGGCATGTCAATGCAGCGCTGACTTAAAGACAGGAGTATCAATTGTACATTCAAAGGAGCACTAGGGAGCAAGAGGTCCTAATAAGATATGAAAACATTCATCAAGTGGGGATCAAAAGGCGATTACCCAGGCTATGGACCTGCAGTGTGCCCACAACTCGTCTTAACCTTCATTAGGTGGCCATTGAAAGCAACAGGATATAATCAACAGGGGATGTGGTGTGGCACGTACGAGCCAAATGTAACAGCAATGTCAAAGGTGCTATGTTGCAGCAATTGGAACATCAAAATTTTTGTTGGTATTGAGCTGTTGTAATCAGTCAATATTTTTTCACCGATACACAAGGTTCTAGTGTTATGATTTGAAGAATTAAGGCCTGCAATAGTTGCATGTGTTTTGTTTTGCAGTGAAACCTGCACAACTGGAGGTGAATTGCAAGCATATTCTTCAAAATAACGCACAAAAACAAAATAAAATGAAAAAGCTCCATGCAGGATAAAAAACTTAGGAAGTCCTATTAGGAATCTGAAGGCAATGGCCTCAAAATGATTTGGAAACAGATCCAGGTCCATCTGCTCACAGAAATATATTCTACATTATTGCAGTTCTTACCATCCCAGGTCTATGATTACGAGACATTAATGCAGGGTTTGATGTATGATAAGACTACACTGTTGTCCTAATAGCATGCAGGACATTAAGCCATCGGTCACTCCGCTATCTACTCGACAAGTGTGGAGACACGGAATCCCAGGACACCAGATCATAGACTAATTGCCCGAGTCTCTGAATATAGACAATCTTCCTACCATTAGGGCTGCAAGATGGTGCAGATAACTGGAATCAGCAATACACAATATTGTATCTCCATCAGTGAATACTTATGTTGATCAGCATTATGAGATAATCACCGACCACGCTAACTTAATCGCTTCCGACAAACTTCATTATTCCAAGCCAGTACTGTCTAGACAAGAGGATATAAATAAACATACTGGGATATCATTTACACGATTTAACATGGCAATTCCACATTTCTCTAACAAAATAAGGAAATTTAGACATGAAAAAGTTGTAGGATTGTTCTTAATTTCAATATTAATCAATGAAATTTCAGGTCATAACCAGCATTGAAATGTGACGTGATGCACTTCATGTATAAGAATGATATCACAAGGGGATGTGATGCACTTCATGTATAGGAACGATATCACAAGGTGATGTGATGCACTTCCTTTAAGTATCAGCCACAATCCAAGAACAAATAAGTCAACCCATCTTTAATAGCAATGCATGAAACACTGAACCTCAGTTCATAGTAAATCTAAATTAGTGATTGTTGCGACAGATCTTCTCATGAACCTTCTCAGAATGGAAATGATTCATCCAAGTCTCTAGCACCATCTGAGGCATGAAATGGGCTCGGACAATCCGACTCCAACCCCAGTACAAACACCTGCAGGTTAGTGGACATCTTCTTATCATAACCATGTCCCAAGAGTTCATTGGACCTTAACGCATCACATAATGTATCAAAGAAATTATTTTCTCAGATTAAGATTATTCATCATTTGGTAGGTGGCATCTGACTGATGCAATGAAATGAAATTGGTTAGAACAATCCACAATGACTAGCACCACCAAGAGAACCTTCAGGGCCACTGGACAAACCAACGTGCACACATTGCCATGTGTCAAGAGTACATTCATACATAGAATTATGCATATTCTTAGATTTGAGTTCAGGATATACCCAAAATGGCTAGCAGAAGATCAAATTTTCTTCTGCACCTTCTAAGAATGGAGATGATTCATTCAATTGGTGAGCAGCATGTGAAGCGTGAAATGGGTTAGGACGATCCAACTCAGCTTTTCTCTGGTACCAACAAGGCCTCTACTGGACACGGCGACCTCTCCATCATGGTGAGGCCATGTATAAAAGCTTAATGATATCTAATTAGGTTTGCAAGGGGAACTGGCCCTGATCGGTGCTTACTGCTTGCAAGTCATTTGGAGATGTATGGATTTTGTTCACATTTGCAAGTGAAATGCCAGATTGTTCCTTAATGGTTTGGTCAAGGCCAGCTGACTGTCAATCAGAGTCCATATGTGAACTGACTACATTTGTCCAGTATTTTGTTTAACATTATGCACTCTACATGATGTTCCTCATGTGTTTTCATCGAGGCTGGTTTGACAACTTCTTTCATATATTCACTTGCTTGATAACTGTGTAAGTATCTACACTGAAACATCATATTCATAGCAATAAAGAAGTTGACTATCAATAAAACTAGTTTCTCTATACATGAAGGAGGAATGAAAAATTGTTCAAGATGCAACTTATGAATGTCTTTTTAAAAGTTAATCTATACACATTCATTCTTCATTTTCTTTCCATTATAAAAGGGATAGCAAAAGGGTTTTCTCAGTGCAACAAAAAATCATGGAATCACCTGCAAATTGGATTCATGCTATTTCTATTCATCAATATGATGCACCCCAGGAGTGACAAAGATAAAGAGTGTATGGTCTAACAGAAACCTTTCATACTGGACTGTGCACTCCTTACTACACTCATGAAAGGAACCATTCTTGAAGAGCGACACCTCTGCATCAACAGAAACTCATTGTGTTGGCTGCACATCACCAAAGCAATCAGCCGATATCTACAACCTGATAAACACTCAGCAGAGGCTAATTAGGGCCATGCTGTACAAATATGCACAAAACCATCCCTGTACAGTGTGTTTGAAGTGCCTGATTAGACCATCATGCTAATCAAGAGAAACACCATTGAGGCACCACCGCCATCCTAGACTGACGCTTCACCTCCCAAGTGACAATGAGTTAAAGGAACACCTCTCAAGGGAAGACAAGAAGCAACTATTTTCCCTTTCCCTTCTGCATGTAAGTTACAATCAAATGTAAGTATAAGATCAAATACGGTTGCAAGCAAGCAAATCATAAAAAGTGATATATTACTGCAAACAGAAATTGATAAACCCCTGACTATGTTTCACAAAACCAACTTTTAATAAAGGCATATATCTTCTTTTAATATACTGTCACAAGCAAACAAAGCATCCAAAATGTCATGTTACTGCACAATTGAAGTTGCTTAACACTCTTTGTTTCACAGACCAACCTTAAGATGAATTAAGTCTCAGTTGCTTGACAACATCAGAACCTTTCCAACAGCATCTCTATTCACAGAATAAAGAAGTTCTATATCCATAGACACTGCCTTTATTCTTTATAAGTGCACAAGTGATATTTCAGGGCCTGTGAGAGAAGACTCTGTTACTACCAACCTCTTGAATGCTTCTCATAGAAGATCCTTCAACCAAAGAAGATCAATAACTTTATCAAAGATAATCTATATTCCAGAAGATCCATAATTCTGATGAGTTGAGAGGGGACACTACTTAAAGGGAGAGAGTAACATGGAACTTTTTGTTTCATGGTAAAAACTTCTAAAATGTTATAAAAAGGAAGATCTACATCAGAGAGCATGTATATCAAGAAGATCTAGGTTCTAAATGTCAAAGCAGATCCTTCTTAAGATAAAGTGGAGATTAAATACTAAATAAGGAACTGTGAGACAGTCTGGGGCAAGTCTAATGCAGCATGTTAATTTCCTATCATTACAAGTCAGACTTGAGGTCGTGTGCTTGATTGAACTGACCCACCTGTTTCCCCCCAAATGTCTCCCTGGGAATGCTCATGGTATAATCTCTGATGACATCATAATGATTAACCCCTCGGGTGCAATCCAATTAACCCATGATAACCTCTTCAGTTAATGATCTCAAAGTTAAATCAGCTTCTAGTAGGGACAGGGCTACGCATGACTCAATGTCGTCTTTATACATTAGGTGCCGTGTCACAAAGTCGGACACTGTTTCATGAAATGACGACATGCCAAGAGTTCAATGGGAAATGAATGAAGTCCATTAGACATTTCAGATTTGATATTCTTTTGAAGTTTTCTATGAAGCTGTTTATCAATGGTAATCAACGATGTTCATGTCATTGTGACTTCATGATATTGGAGATGGATAAAAAACATTTGGCAAGTTAAACGCGACATTTTCGTGAGGGACTGCTTAAAAGGTATTAATCATATCAAACCAATAAAAGGAATATAAAGGGCAGTTTAATCATTCTCACATGACATCAAACGTTCTTGACAAATAAATATAAGAGATTTCACAATATCTCACACAATGTGATGACAAGAAGGAATTTGTAAGAAAAATTATACCATAGGTCTTTAGATTATCATATCCATATAAACTTGAGGAATGAAGTATCATCACAATATAAATTTGATTTATAAAATATCGGTGAACAATTGAGTTACTGACTTTAGAGAAGCAGAAAGAAAATAATAACCTCCTTTGAATCCAGTTATAAAGAAATCTGCATAAGCATATTACAATATTTAAGAAATTTTAAAAATTGAATAATTCGTTAAAGCTGTTGTCAACTTAGCTCAAAGGAAAATACATTAAAGAAACGAAGAAAGATTGCATGACTCCATCAGGCGTGGTTTGAAGTAACGACAGTTTTCATCTATTTTCCCCATTAACCAGTTAGCAGTGTATAATCAGAACCGGTCATAAATAACACAGATAATTTTGGCATGTGAGGTAAAAAAATAATGTGAAAGATGGGCTAACAATCCTATTACATGTTAGCATTTCTTTTGCAACTGGCTTCTTGGATTTGACCCTGAATTCATAAATTTTACATTTTCCACCACAAAGAGGATGTGACGATACCACCTTTGATGAATGGTCATCTTCCTAGCGTGTCTCGAACGTATGAAGGGAAATGGATTCTGGGAAACCATGCTATTTGATTGGATTGTGTGTGCATCAAGTTAAGATTTGTTAAGATCGTGTCGCAGATATACTCGGTGACCTCTGACCCCTGGCATTGATCAATGAGAATTGTTGACGGTGATCTTCATGTGTGATTGCTTTAGAAAATTGGTTGATTTCATATTCATATCAATTTTGACAATTCTCAATCAAATGGTATTGAAACATTAACATTTTTGTGTGAATTCCTGTAGAGCCACCAGAAATGTTGTTGAAAATGTGTTTAATATTTCAGATTTGATGCAACAGACTTTCAGAACTAGTGGATATTCAAAGAGATGAATACTTAAATGTTGAAATGAAAGCCCATAATCACCATACAAGCTTCAACAATTACAATCTTATTCTCATAATAAAACACTTCATACCAAAACCTTAAAAATTTAAGTATAAGAATTATCATGTCTGAAGGATCATATTCCACAACCAATCACAGTGTTTGCTAGGATAAAAGATAAAAACAACTTTTGATGAGGCAGGTGATGCGCAACATGTCATCACCTCTCAAGTATTCCAAGCAGATGGTATACAAGTAAGTGTGGGGAGAAATCCTGCAATCCTGGATACCCACTGCCGTGAAATCTGCAGTCTTTAGAAGAAACAAGGGACCTGGAGATACTACACTTAGATCCAATGTCCAAGCATGGTGGACAGTTTCCCACAATATACAATGCTGATTTAAAAGGATTTGAACCCAAACCACTGATAAGAAGCTGACCACATTAAACACAGACCTAAGCCAGAAGAAGCACTATAGATAAGGAGACTCACCTGCAAAGTAAACTGTACAAGCCAATAAGGCCACACACATGATGAGAAGGATTAGTGCGGTACACTTCCACGTGCATCTCTGTTTCAGTTGTTTCTTCATTCGATGGCTAGCACTGCTAAACTTGGAATAGTAACCGTAGTCTTGTGAGGGGGGGTACGTCCCCATTGGAATGGTTGGTACGCCGAACTGGGGGAACGTGAAAGCTTGTCTGAAAGTAAAGAGGAATCAGTAAAGAATAAGATTTGAAGAACAACTAACATAAATGTTGGTCTGAAAACAATGAAGAATTTGTGAATAATTCATTTTTTTAGAACATTAAAATGTGAATGACTGTCTGAAGCATTGAAAAATTGCCAAATGATCAAATTTTAACAAGAATTATAAACATCGAGAATTAAAAATGCAAGACTGATCTTAGCAGGTAGGTTGGGTCATTTGTGGTTTAAGACTCCACCAAACAAAGTTTGACTCACATTGATAAAACTGATAAAATACTGCTAAATGAATTAAACTCTGAAATTCCTGAAAGCATGAAACTTATTGCTTCCTCAGAGAATACAAGTATTAATGAACTAGCAAACTATATTTACGTGCTAGACTGAATTTTAATGTTGGATAAAATCAATAGTAAAAGTAGATTATGACATTGGCACTTCATCTTTTCCACTGAAGAAGTTGACTTTTGGAATTCTTTGTGAATTCTGTGGAAATTTTATGACTTGTGTGTAAACAGGGAAGCCTATTTGCAAATGTCAATATCAGACTAAGCCAATATTTGCTTATTTGAAATGAAAACCTGGATTTTCACAAAAATAGGACATTTTGAAGAAATTGATCAACACTGAAATGATTAAATATTGTTTTAAGACCAAAAACTATCCCCAAAAAATGAGAATTTGTAATTTAAACAAAATGTCAACAGGTTTGAAAAAGTTTTTAAGTATGAGATGGTTTGTTACTTTATAAAAACATTAGGATGAGCGAATAATTCCAAATGAAATTCTGACATGTTTTCAAAGAACAAATATTGAGGATCATGTAATAGACTTTTAGTCTAAGATATATAAATTTTCAATGTCTTACCCTAAAAATCTGTATTTGAGTATGTATTGTATTTTCTATGTTTTATTTGATTAATTTTCAGGTTTTTGTAAGGCACAGTAAATTTAACATTGCACTTCAACAGATTCAATTATAATGGAATGAAAATGTCATATGGATAATAATTTTTGTGTAATAGTTGAAAAGTATAGGTGCACTTATGTCTATCATTCTTATTAAGAATCTGTCTCAGATTTAACAATCTTTTATGTATCTTTAGTACGTATTTACAAAAGTCAAACATTTTTTTCAGTGTAATTCTTTAAAAGTTTTTTTAAACTCTTTAAGAACAATAAAAAAGAATTTGAGTTTTTGTACAGACTCTACTTATCCTATCAACTTTTTTCTCAGACAAAATTATAAGATTTCCTTGAATTATAAAAATTATCTATATAATGATAGCAGAAAATAATCTTCTATGATAAAAGATTGCCGATTATCTAAATGTAAAATATAACCCTTTAGCAACTGATAGTTTCGTAACATTCTTTACTACAAAATGGAAGGCATAAATTACGAGAATGAAATAAAGTAAATATTATGATAAGCATTTCAATCCCATTCATAAAAACAGTAGGACACAAGGTATTAAACTTTAGCAACAACGCAAACCATATAAAAGATGATGTCATTCACCAAAAAAGTATTTTCATTGATAAAAACAAAATCTTCATATGAAAGTGATTACAAAGTGTTCTCCCATTAATACAGGTTAATGAGGTTATTATCGTCCATTTATGTCTTTTGCATTACATCAAATAAACATTAAATCACATTTCATCCCGCAATTGTCATAATCGGCTATACAGATACTGTATAATGATGGATTATTACTGTCAGTTAGATTTATAATATTACTTGGCAAAACAAAAGCTGAACGTCAGGGCGAGTAATTATATAAAATAAATGTTACTAATTGTCATGGTTGCCTAGGCCTTTATCTTTAACCTTTAGCCTTGTGTAATCAACTACTGCAGTCCCTAACAAGACAATGCATTCAGCAGCGGTTTTTACTGCCTCGTATCAATTCTAACCCTCGATTATTTCCTTTATGATGAAATAAACACACACTTATTGCACCCGCCAGCGTCTGTACTTGACACAATAGCAAAGTTTGTGAAAAAGCACCCACTGCTCTCCAAGTGGGTTGGAATTTCAATTTGCGAACTTGAAGACATTTATTGCAGAGATAACCTCAAACAAGGCAATTATCATAAAGAAGACAAAATAAACTGCTATTGTACCGAAGGTAAAAACAATGTTATTTCTCCATTCTTTGGCAAGAGGAAAACATTAACAAGGATATTATGGATCTTCAATTTTGTAAAGGAATATTATTTGATTTTATTTCCATGGCAACAATTGGCAATTTAGACATCAAATTTGACATTATGGAAGTGATTAAAATTTCAAATTTAATATGGAAATAATTATTTTGGATTTATCTGGTTTTAAAAGATTGGCATTCAAGAATCATTGCAAGTTTATAAACTTGCTAAGAGTAAAAAATGAGTCAAAATCAGTCATGTTTGCTTGAATACAAACTGCAAAATTAAGAAATTGCTGTAAACTGAAGTGCAAAATAGTTATACCAAACATCTGAGTTTTGAAGGCATATGATCTGGAAAAAAATGGTGATAGTTTACATTTTTCTCTATATAATGATCTTTTAACTAATATTAAACATGGGATTAAAAAGACAACACACATATGAGAATTGCAAATTTCAGAAAAAAATGACATCTTTTCTCAAATGATATCAAATATCACAACCAAAATGAGAGAACAAAGTCATGAGTAACAAGACCCTAATCATGTGTGTCAAGCACTAAAGGCGTTCTGATTGGCCGGTTGACTCCATGAGGAAGCTCTTCGGAGACAAACTACCCTCTAAGACTTCCTGACAGGTTTATCAATCCTTCCAAGTTGAGCAAATATTTCCGAACTTCAGTAATACTCTGGATTTACACTCAGCTACGACACCTTGAAATATTAAACCGTCAACATCCCACGATACTGGAGACGGAGTACTTGATGGATGGACGTCCCTGTCCCCGAGAAACTATATCAACATTCACCAGTGATTAAATTCAGGACTTGGCTCCATTCTACATGCAGTAATTACACCTATGTCCGAAATCAAACTCCAAGTAATCGCCAATTTGCCGATTAATCTTCCGACATGACTTTGCGTTATAGTAAGCAAACATAAGTGAGTCCAGCTAGGGAGTGATTATTGATTTAATATCCATGCCCTTACTATGTTTGCTTGCGGGATGTGATCGTCTTGCTCGGGTATATTTGAGTTCTGCGACTTTCCGAGATAGGCAAACATCAATCACCGGCTCTGACTTTCTGGATCCCGCAGGAATCCGATGGCAGCCGCAGCGCCACCTATCATCACTTCCCTCCAAGGGTTCCTGTCGCCAAGTGTTGCACCAAATTCCATTAAATCTCCAATCCCCACCTCCTTTGCAGCACTTTCTTGGATAAACTTTGTCTCAAGACGGCTAAATCCTTGCAAATATTGCATCGCTCCTCCCGTCAGACAGCCAAAGCGAGCAAGCTCTGACCAAACACATGATCCTCTCACCGCCCAATAACCATGTGCAAATTCCAACACTCGAGTTTTCTACACAAGGCAAATACGTTGTTGATTCAACAGTTCGTGGAATCATTCCTGCCGAAAAACACGCCTCTTGAAACATGCAAATGTCAGAATCGGAAAATTTCTTTTGAAGATGGCAAAGAGCTTCTTGAACATGTTCATTGGAGATTGAAAGTCACTCATTTTTAAAATGAAGAACCATGACAAGTTCCCCTTCCTATCAATAACCAAAGCAAAACTTCTAATTAATAAACTTTTCACAAAAGAAATGATCATTTCATGTCTAGTTACTAAACCATGATAATCATTAAGACCAAAATAACATAGATTACATCTACAATTTTAAAAAAATAATTCAGTGAGAATTAACAACCTTCTTACTTCAGTGAAATTGGATAACTTAAACTTTCTATAGTGATCAAATCATGGACACATCAAAACAATTAAGAGCAGGAGCTTAAGGCATGACAGATCACCAAGAAAGAGCTACAAACCTTTATTCAAGAAGCCAGCAAGATTCCTTTGCAACTGTGAAGAAAAGCCGATAATCTTGGACACCTCCGATCCAATGATCATGTCACACGGTGACATTTAAGGATCTAATGTCATGCTGACCTTCAGAACAAACTTCACAAAGACAAGCCAAGTTGGAAACTTTGAATTTAAGTTTCAATATTAAAGCGAAATCAAGACAAATGTACCATCCAATTGAAGTGTAAAAACCTCTTGAAGAATTCCTCAGTGTGTTCAGATTAGAATCACCGGGTCTTGTGGGAAGGAGAAGCCTTAAATCAGATCTGAGAGTGGCTCCTGTGTAACATAGGGAGAGATAATTCTCTGATGTCTCCAACTGACCTGCCCAGCACTGTATGAGTCAAGCCATGCTATCAGTAATCAGCCTTTTTAAATTTCTTGATTTTAATCACTGTTGAAATTTGATATTAAGGTTATACATTTCTGATTTTTCTTCTAGACATGGAATCACCCCCTTTCCCATACCCTTTTGGGTCTCTGAATATTCTAGTATAGCTAACTTTAACAAGGGATTATTAGAAATCTTGCATTATTTAATCAGTTAACAGGTATTCAGATTGATTTGACTCGGATTCAGAGGTGAATAAAATATATATGTAAAAATTAAGTAGTTGATTTTATACTGACAAAATAATTTGTATTTATTAAATTCTATTTAGAAATAATTTGACTACTGAAATTTGTTGAGCATGTTAAACATTGATGTGATTTAACCCTTATGAAATATTTTTATGCCAATTTTTAAAAATCTTAATTCTTGTCCAATCATTTATTTGCAAAGGTTTTATTGCTGAATCGAAAATAAATTCTGTTACTCATGCCACAGTATCAGCCATCAAGTAAACATCACAACTTCTGAAGGGAATATATAGGGAACCAAATGTCCACAACAAAAGGTTGCAAAAACACCAAATTGAACAAAATTAGATTTAGAAGTGCTGGAAATAAAAGCAGCAAAAAAACTTGAACCTGTTTGATGTGACACTTAACAGGGCTACTAGCGCTCCGAGAACGAAATCATTTCGGTGTTTATGCCAGCAGAACATATTGCCGCCACTATTCTCGCTCATCAACCATCCAAATACTAATCACAAACCCGCATTTCTTCCGCCAACAGTTTGCAATTGTCAACATCAAAACAGCCAATAAGAATTCCAGCACCTAACAGAGAATTGGATTTTTCAGTCAAAAAAATAAATGTCTTAGCTGAAAAAATTTGATGTCATTCTTGGAGGTACCTATTCCTATTTTTGTATCTTTTTAACTTTTTAACTTTAGAAGACTGACTTTTATTGAGCTGAAAAGACATGGACAGCTTGCAATAAATTTTAAAAAATTTCATCATCAAATGGGAATGATGAATACTTATCCTGCCTTTCAGACAAAGACATCTGGATAAAGTTTGGGTAGAGTTTTAGCAAAGTTTGAATGAATTAATAATTTTCATTTTACTAACCTATGGACAAAAAAATCTACATAATGCCAATTTCATTAAATGTGCCAAAAATCTGCTTGGTTGTTAAATTTTATTCTACACATACACATCTTGCACATACTTAACTTCACAATCAATCAATTAAATTTTTATCAAATTTAAAAAATAATCATCACATAACTAAATTCATTTTTTAACAATTTCTTGTCAGAAACACAAATTATCATCAATAAACGCAAAGCGGTAATCAAGAGCGCGGCCAGTCTGAGTCAATCTTAAAGACGCTCAGACAAGACGTGGAGGACCTGTCAGCTGGCGAAGAAATTCCAACAATGGAAACTCAAGAAGACGAGAAGAAAGTTCAATTGCGACTAACAAGTTGCTAATACTGTCTGAGCCTGGCAATTAAGATGCTATTGACCAATGAGGGGCTGCCAACACCTCCCAATTGTGAAATGATTATTCCACTTTCATTGTTGAACAAAGTTCACATTGCTCCAGTGGTTGAATATTGGAGAAAGGAAAATTTTCTCACATAACCAAATTGACTAGCAGAGCCAGTGCCATCATCCAGAACAAATTTGGTTAGAAATAAATTCATCTGAGAAAGGCATTGGAGCCAAAACGCAAGGAGAGGGGAAACTTTGCGCGATGGACAATGTTGATATAACTCACACCCTTCCCGATGTCTCATTTGTGTGGAACAATTTCACACTGTGACACCTCAAAAACTGTCCATGTTAAAATCTCATATAACACTTGGAGCATTGGGGCTTGGGATTGGCATCAATAGTTGCTTGACATTGTGTTAGAAAGGTTTAATTTTAATTTGATATTTGTTGAATTACATGATTATGCCCTCATTTGTTTTAAAATGAAAATGAAGACATTCAAATGATAGAAAACAAAATTCATGGTGGTAAATTTTGAGAGAAGGTTTATCTGTATTAATTGTTTTGATTTTAGGTTTAAAAGGTTACCAATCCTTTTTTCTGACCAGAGCATATTTGACTTGATGAACCTACATGAATGAAGTTTTAAGGATCACCTTATATACAATATTTTTCTACCATATTCGCGAACAAAAAGGAATGCATTTGAAGCAGAACAACTAACACATTTTTCATAAAACAGATCTCCTCAATATGAGGACATTGATGCATTGATTGATTTTTCATTTCATTTCACAAAATAGTTAGTTTGATTTTTTTTCATAAGCTACTAGAGCCAGGTAATTTGACTTTCAATTCTGTCATTGTTCATAACTACATGTTTTACCATAAAAGTTATCAAGAACTGTCACATAATCTGTATCATTTGATGGAATCTAACACCACAAAGATCAGCTAACAACTCTAACATCTCAATCTGAAATAAGAAGATGCTATTCTCAGTACAACTACTCACCTCTCTATGTTGTTGTGGCCGATCATCTGTTGATCACCGTTGGGGTAGTTGCGATTGGAGTAAGTGTCAGAGAGGCCGCTGCGACTGTGTGGACTGGGCATGTCCAACCCTCGTGTGCTCGGAACTGACCCTGATCGCGGAACCGTCCGTGGGAATCGAGGCTGCATATCGGCTGAAAACGAGCACCATAAACGCTTTATCAACTGGACAAGAAAGTGCCTATTTGACCTTTTTTGACGGAAGCAAATCAATCAATCAATCAATTTGTGTTTAATCAGTAAGCCACTCACTGTCTCCTCGTCCTCGTTCTATTAGACAAATCGTAATAAGCGTGCCAAGTCTTCGACTCAAGGGGGGAAATCATTTCTCGACTCTATCCCATTACTTAAAACTTGATTTCTTCAGAGCATCACAAGTTAAGCATAATTATCGCCACGAATTTCGAGCCACTTCAAGCCGAGGGAAGAATTCTTTCTACTGGATGCTACTTGTAGATGAGTTTGTGACGGAACTCGTGTCGAATTGATCACTGGCAACAAGTTCCCAATCTTACTTCTTCGACTCAACAGGCGTAATTACAATCTTTCACAAGATTCCATTTGCAGCGCTCTTTGATTTGTATTTGCTATACTTCTATCTCAAGTAAACTCAGAGTCAGCATTTGAAAAACGCTCATGCCGCACGAAGACGGAAATAGAAAAAATCTCCTGTATCTATCAAGGAAGAATTGAACTAATAGACGATACAAACAGAGAAATACGGCTCAGTTCCAACACCAGATGTGACTAAAATGTTATGAAGCTACCAAGTAGAGTGAATTTCAGTTGGAGAATTCCATTAAAGATTCAACTGAAGTTCTGACATGTTTAAGACTTTAGCTATCTGACATGGGGAGTTCTTATAATGATTACTGATCACAGTGAATGTACATTAATGGAAAAAGGTAACTTCACTTTAGGAACTGAATTTCAGATACAAATTATCATCTATATAACTATTTTGGACTCTTTGGATCAATTTTAATTTGAAATTCTGACACATTTGTGCTTTGTTGATGTATTTATCTGTGAATGAGTGAGTTATTGTGTAATGCCACCTGATAAATAATTCAGCATTTAGCAGCGATACTGTTGTTTTTAGACCACTGTTGAATAAAGAAATATGACTTATATTTAAAAACATAAACTAAGCTAGAACATACAATATGAAAAAAAATATACATAAAAGTCCAAGAATGTTCTAAAATAGCATTAAATTCAAATTTTGATTATAATATATGTATTTTTAAAAAATAATGAATTTGTTTTTTCAATATAAATTTATTTGTCTTGCATTGGACATCAGTGAAATCTTGAAATGCTGAGTCAGCATCTACTCAAACTGGCCACTCTGGATTACTTTGCCACTTATAAATGTAATAGTTTAAGAGTTTACTTCAAGTTAATTCAAGTGATAAGAGTTTCAATCTACCTTATCAAAACAGGAAGCAATTAGGTATAATAGAAAGACTGAAGTTTTTATTTCCGTTTTCACATTAAGAATAACATTTTCAAGATCTTTACTTGACATGTTTAAGTTCAAGTTGTTTACACTTTAGTTAATGAAGCATTCACTCCCAGAGTCATTACCTCGTTCATTGCCAAACACCATGGAAACATTAGATCAGGTAATTTAGTCTGTGCAAAATTTAAACTAAAAAACATTCAACATTAATTTCATTCTCTCTACAGTGCAAGAAAACAGGTGTGTCAGTGTTGACTGCAAGTGGTAGCAATCAAGTGTGCAAAAAGCAACAACAATTGTGAAAGCATTACCAACATTTTGAGAACTTGAGGACAAGAAAAACCTTTTTAGCTTTTATCTTTACAAAAATAATTTGTTCACCATACTTGAAAACTCATCAATAAGTTTACAAAGTTTAATGAGTGAGTGAGTTGAGGTTTAACGCCACTTTCAAGAGTATTTCACTTATATCGCAGCTTCTAGTATTATTGCAGGAAGAAAGCCCGCAACACCATTGTGGCTATGCATTGCGGTGAAATCTGCGAGCATCGGCTGGAACTAGCAAACCAAGGGTGGTAAACAAAGTTTAAACACTAAACCAATTTCAAAATTTTAAAAAACTAATTAACAGTATCAGATAACACTAACAAATCACAAAAAGCTAAAACTAACATTTAGACTGAATATATATGTAAAAACCATTTTTTAAAGAGGTTTTTGAGAGACGACATGCATCTATGTCAGATGAGTAGCCACATTTCACAGATCTATCAATATCGGGCTCCAATTAAAAGAGATTTGCTAAGAAACCATTTCTTCACTGCATATCACAGACTTGTTGATTGAAATCAAAGGACACTGATTGATAGAGTTTGACATCCAAACCAATAAGCAAGTTCTTCAAAGCTGTTTTTAATTCAATTTATATCAATAACTCGGGCTAGATATATGATGTTAAGTCAACGCTGATCTCAAGAATTTTGCAACGTGCAGCAAGAAAGCATTTTTCCATGTCTAATTGGACAATGTCACTGCAATAAATCCATTTTTATACTTGGAATGCTGACAATGTCAGAAAGAAATGACAAAACTATTTCATCAAGATCTGCATCAGGTAATGGCCAAAATAGATTTCTACTTTTGGTTTTGGAATATGATCAGTCTGGCGAACAACATGGCCCCAAGCGCATAAAACACCAGGCTTATGACAAGTATGCTAATTTTTTGTCTGATAATTTGGATGGATCTGTCAAGGATACGAATGTCACAACATTGAACATGGAACCAAAATATCAGCAAGGGCTTGTACCAGCAAAAGAACTTCAGATACAGACTCTAAGTCTCCACCCAGACATTTTTATTACGGAAAATTGTAAGTAAATGCCGGGATGTAATGACAGTTTTGAATGAAGTTAAAAACTGATGTTGCAACCACAGATTTAATAGCGTGGATGCTATGGCAACAAGTGAAATTAATGAAACCTTTTATTCGATTCTGTAAGAACTTTGAATGAAATTAGATCGGGCAACAGGGATGGATGTGAAATCAAACTCTCTTGAATTTTATTTAATTTTTCCCAAAGCCTATAATCACATTGAAATCTCTGAATAAATTTTCTTTTGTCAGAAACTGTAATCCCATTATACCCAAATAGATTGATAATTTTTTTCGAAAATGTGCGCACATATCATTAGGAAATGTTAACAATGTGAAAAGTCAAAGGAACAACATTAATCATGAGGAATATATGCAAAAGAATGAAAATGTCAGTATTGCTTGAATTTCAAATTCAACCATTAATGCTCCATAATGAAAATTGAATGTGAAACCTGTTTGGACATTCAGTGAAAATCGTGCAAGAGATTTCATGAAATAAAACAGACCCTGTTAGGAACAGAATGGTCATATTCAATTCATGAAGGGCAAGTTGTGTTCTGTCCAGCTATTTCAGTAATTTGAAATTTTAGAATTGTACGTTTGAAGGTAAAAGGATAGTTGACTTAACAATTAAACTGCTGAATTGGCATAATGCAAGTTGAAGAATATGATTTATCAATCTGTTGTTCAGATTCCCTATATTGTATATCAAATGTTTTCTGACTTAGGGACAAAAATAAATACTTTAAAGAGAGAGTTGGCTACTAAGCCTTCAGTTTCTAGAGGTGCTGAACAGATGAGGGATCCAGTTGGTTACACAATGACATTTGAACATCCAGCACAATTGACCTATAACGCCAGAAATTCCATAAACTTTGTAGAGATCCCATTTCTCAAGGCAAGGAGACATTGGACCGATCCATTTACCAAGATTCTGTGTTCCATATTTGTTTTCAAATATATGTAAACCAACATTTAACAAGAGATTGCCAGAATTCTTTGGGAAAAAATTAGATTCTGAAGTTGAAGAACCCAGTGGGTAAGTTCTTGTTAAGTGCCACCTAGGCAATATTAGCAGCGAGAAGAATCAAATTCTTAAAAAATGGTAAGGATATATCAGTATCGGTCTACCTAAAGCAAAATATTTTTAAACAATTGACATATGTAGAATCAAGGACAGTTGACACCAAGTACACAAATAGTGAAGCAGAGAATTACATAATTATTTTGAAGGAAAGCCAGCTTTGCAATAGCTGGAGCAAGACCTCAAGCAGTCCTTTTCCTAGTGTTCCTAAACAGTAGACAATGGTAGAATTCAAAGCATCCGACACCCAATACAGAAGAATGAGACAAAGGATTTTAGAACAATTCCAAACTCTAAGAGCAGCAGGAATGGCATACAGAACTTTAAAGAATGTTCCTTAGTTGTAGCGTATCTCTTTCAAGAATGTTTGTCTCTATTGTATAAACAGTTGGTGCTCCCAGTCTATCGCTCCTTTAGTTGTCAGAAAGTTGGGACCGTTCACATGACAAAAAGCTCTAGCTCAGAAAACATCCAAAATGGTATCAAAGAAAAGAACAATAAGGGAGCAGTTACTAAATGTCCAGGGTAACTCATCTCCCTTTCTAACCTTCTGATATTTATATCACTTCCTAAAACCCTGGAGGACTGAAATTTTAAAATGTCAACTTTTTCAAAAATATACTGAGAACACTGTAAATTAATGTAAGAATTATGCAGCATTTCTTTATTCTCACTGAAAAGGTAACATAAAAATCTTGAGGTAAGACAATTTAGCCAATAGTGTTCTTTCCTAAACTATTCTCTTTCCTTGTGTATATTTCTATAACTTGGCCATAGAGAATGTTTAGGAATGTTAAGGCCACAACTAAGTTAACTCCAGAGGCCAAGACAAGAAGAGAGTTCTACTTGAATCCAAGGAACATTGGAACATAGCTCTGTGGAATGGATTTGATCGATTTCTGAACACCTTTGCTTTAACAGAACACTGCGAAATTGTCCCTTGAATTGTGCGAATGAGTTAAAAAAGTAAGACAGATCACACTGCCTCACTCCCTATCTTCTAATACAGGCTGACAAAAAACTCGAACCAATTTAACTCGATCAGGTGCAATGTCAATCAGGCATGGGGGAAATATTGGAAAATATAAATGAAAACAGCGAAAAAATCTCAGCAAAGGGGAAAAGAATGGAATTAAGCCTACATTGTCGCCTATTTGGTAGAGATTGGTTTAATCTTTTTTTCCTCCTGAATTGAATTGTGTCAATTGATTTTTGAAACTCTGGGAATCGGGTTTCATTGAAGCAGGTTCGCATTAACTGGAAACATTGACTTACGGAGGCGGAGAATTAGTTTTGAAATATTTAGGCAGACAGGATTTGGTTTGGTTGTTTTTTTCTGTCGAATGTGGAAATGATTTGGAATCAGAGTTTAAAGTTGTAATGACAGATTTTTATTAGTGCCACTTTGTAACAAAAGAGATGCATTATCAACAAGTGGGGAACTTTTTCGTTAAAAATCAATGGGCAATGTTACTCTTAGTGGGTGTTCCATTCGCAGAATTTCAGGAACTGAAGAAATTAGGTAAGCATTTATCCAAGAATATAATAATTGCTTTGAGTCTTTGATTATCACTTAAAAGCAAATCATTGCTTTAAATTGTAATTATCTCTAAACAAAAGTGAGTAATTGCTTCACAATGAGGTGCAAACATTTCTTGCAACTGCTCAACAGTTAACAAGGAATAAATCCATTACAACTGACAGCAATTAGAACTGCTTAATCATTCATCTAAATTCACAGAACAATTAAAATTCAAATTGAGTTCATTTTAGAAATAATAAGTGAAAAGAAACTTAAATCATTCAAAATAAAAGTATGAAAAATTCAAATTGAAAGTAAAGGTCAAATGAGTATTCAAATGGAAGGAAAAAGAAAGAAGAACAATTGAAATTCACAACAATACACTTACAGGCATCCAAGTAGGCTGCAACAAGGTAAATAAACATCACATTAATAGTTCATGTAAAGCATACACTGCAAGAATTTCATGAATCAAGTAGTTGCCTTGACATTTAATTGACATTTATTGCCAACAAGTGATATGACAATTCATAACAATGGACTGGAATAGTTTTTCTGTCAATTTGAAATTGCATTTTGATTGGCGAACATTTAGAAGACAAAGATGGCTAAACGTGTCGTAAAGAAATGTGGCCTGTCGTATCAATCAATGTTAAAATTTTTTGCCAGGATGATTTACGACTTGAGTTTCGTATAATTCGTTACTTTCTTGATGAATGGTGTACTGAACCATCATCAGTAATGACATTGTGATTGTTAAAGTATGCCTTCGTTCCCAGAAGACCAACCATTCTTCCTAATAAATGAAACAAGTTTTCCCAAATGAAGAGTTTTTGTGTTAGGAGAAGCATGAAGTATTCATCATTTCCAGAGAAGATGAAAATACTATTAGTTTATTGGTTGTACTTCTTTCCTACAATCCATCAGATTTTTTTTATCCTGTGTTATGTCAATAGGTTTGGAAAATAAAAATTGGTTTTGAAGATGTGCCATTGAGTTTCTTAAACAGTTCATAATGTTATTAGTTTATTGGTTTCACTTTCATAACTCATCAAAACTTTTTTACCGCGTGGATATTGTGACAAAATGATAAAAAAGATTCTATTTGAACAATTCAATTATGAACTTGATTCTTCTTATATTTTAGGCCGATGTACCCCATCAAGTGAGGAAAAAACCTTAAAATATTATTTTTTGGCTGAACTTTGTGTTCTATAGAATTTCATTATCATTTACTCCTCAAAAC
Organism: Phorcus lineatus; assembly: GCA_921293015.1. NCBI lineage: Eukaryota > Metazoa > Mollusca > Gastropoda > Trochida > Trochidae > Phorcus > Phorcus lineatus. Next base: position 19,727,474 of record OV121087.1, on the reverse strand, counting down.
AATTTTACTCATAGCGAGATGGGAAAACATGAAAATATTTTGTACATTTGTTAGATATTCTATGTCATGGTATGCTTGACTGACTCAGTCGAACATTGTCATTCGAAGATTTTCGAAACATTATTTGTTGAAAAAAAAAAAAGGTAAAATTAATACATTGATCAGTCAAAAATTATTTCACATTTGAAAAAACGATTTTGAGGCTTGTTTGTGGGAGTTCAACCAACATTATCTCGCTACATTAATTTGATATGCCCGCTTTTTCCAATGTCAGGCTTCAAATAGAAGAAGTTGTTTCAGCATCAAGGATAACATTTAAACCTGTATTAACCTTAAATGTCATTCATATGAGCTGAACAGTTTTGCTGGCTCCAAAGAGAATATTGACTTCAATAAGGATTTTTTTCAAAATGAACTATTTCCGCTTAAAAATTTAAATTGATGTTGATAAAATAAAAACTTTTGAAACTGATAACGGTAAACAATCAAGAGACATTACAGGTTGTTAATATATTATATATAATAATTATCTTATTTAGTTTGTATTTAGTATATCAGTCATTCACCAATTTGTCATTTATGTTTTTGACATTTTCTTTAACCTGCTATACTAATTGGTCAAAACAGTTTCTTAATGGATTCCTCGTTATATATATCTCATTGACAATAGATCCACACCTTAGTTGGCCATAACGGATAAGGAAATAGTTTAAATACTCTTGTAAAAAAACAGGTAAATGGTTAACAAAGAAACTGAAATCAAAATTATCACACATACCTGGAGCAAATATTCCGCCAGGAGCGTTTTGGACCATATAAGGTAATTCAGGGTCGCCCTCTCCATCTGAGAACTGTCCTCGCCGACAGCATGTGTCGATGTCAGAGTAGTTTCCCCTGTAGGAGGGTCCGAAGGATTTCTGGCGGGGCAGACCAGGGCTCCGTTGTGGAATGTCTTCAATAGGTGGGGGTGGGGGTGGTGGCAATGTGGGGGGAGGTAGTGGGGCTGAACCTGCAATAGAGAGAGGACAGTTAGATCCAGATGAGTGGTAATATGTCTTCATGCAGGTTGGAAACAGATATGTGCTGATGAATTTGCTGATATGCATGGTCTTGTTTTAAGTACAATATATCATGCACAAATGGGCAATTTTAACACAGTTCAATGAAATAAAACTGATTTGGTAGACTATTTGCTTATCAAAAGAGAGTCAGCTCCTTTGTCCTCATAACCTCATTCCAAAAGACAACCTCATTCCAAAAGACAACTTCATATCAAACGACAACTTCATATCAAACGACAACTTCATATCAAAAGACAATGTTCCTCATTTCCAAAGACATTAAACAATCTAGGCTGTTTATTCCATGCCCCTCAGAATTTGTGACACAACAATGCTTCAATTGTGGTTGAGGAGTTATTGTTAATAGCATTGCTTGGGCAAAACATCAGCCATTAGCAGTATTTCCTGCAGTAGTTTATACCGTGAACAGTAAAGAATCGAAGAAGAAATAATGATAGACAAGATGTCTCTTATATAATCTGATATTCTTCACAGTGTCAGTGTTGATGACTATTTTGAAAACACAAACATACAGTGTCCAAAAGCCTTTTGGTAAATACATCCATGAAAACAACAACAAGCAAAACATTTTCACAAAAACTTAATTCACAAGGAATAAATCAACAGTTAGAAACAATTAAGTTTCACTTATCAACTATCATATGCAAATTCCACTGTTCCATTCCAAAGAGAATATAAATCGGATGCAAAATACTAAGATAATCAAATGCCTATGTTAATGGATTCAATAATATTTAGAAAATATTCACATATTCACTAAATCTCTTTTTAACTTAATCTAACTCACATTACTACTCCCCCACAAAAGGATATTATGTCAAACAGCATTTTATGACAAAATTCAAAGATAAAATTATAACAGCTGGCAAAATGACTCTTAACAAGATAATGGAGGACAAGATTAATACGGAAAGCAACTGGTTGTGAGGATAGATCCACCGATTGGTAGCTTGGACCATGCACAGCCTCACTTTGGCTTGACTAGCCTCACTCTGGGATCAGCAAAACAAAAGACTAACTTGGGACTTTGCCTATTCTTAACAGTACTGACAATATTATATGAGTTTCAAAGTTAACTTTGACTACCAGGCACAATAAATGGTTCTAATATTGCCTCAAGAAGGATTTGAGGTATCTGCCATATCAAAATAAGTTTCAATATTTTTTAATTGAAATTGGAATTGATAATTATAAGGCTTGATGAAAACCACAAACATTTTCCAGCACCAACAATCACCAGAGCACTGTGACAAGTAATTTGATATTCTCAGTCTAAAACTTTGAACCAATGAACAAATGGAAATTCAGAGTTGAGGTGAAGTAAGTTCAGAAAAAAAACTGCAGATGATCTAAAACTTGAAACTATTTAAAATTGTTGAGCCATCAACTTGAAACCAGTGTGATAGATATCTCTTGATTTACTGAAGACTAAAATAAGCTAGCTATAAAGCATTTTCTGACCCAAAATAACTCTGAAAAAATTGGATCCTTTGACCATTTAAGTACTCGAAATTGTAGCTTGTAATCCAGTAACAAGTTTGGACCTGACAGAAATAAAATCAGTCATTAGCTCTAAAAACCACCTTAGCTCAAAATGTTACTTCCGGCTGTGTTACTGGAAATACGTTGATATATGAGCCCTAATACTATGTTATTATTACCATTTTTCTTTATATACAACAAGGTTCAATTTCCTGGTGCAACTTCTTGGTTCTATTTCAAACTGGTTCTATTTGAGATGGGAATTTTTGGTTTAAAAGCCAGGCTTCAATTGTTTTAAAACTATCCACACCAGAATAGGCGTCTTTTCAAGGCAGGCCTTTAATAAGAACGGCATCTATTTTGTATTAATTTTTGGGTGGAGTGACAATAGGAACGGAGCAACGATTAAAGAATTTACATTCACTTTAAATAAGACATTTTTGTTTAAATAAGGCACACATTTATATTTCAGTAGCCTCTGTGCAAGAGAGTCTAATCGAGGCAGGCTTCTATTCAGATCAAGGATTTAATTAAGGATTTACGGTATTTATATCTACCACTCGAGAGTGACAATCTAGCGGTTAACAAATTAGTGAAAACAATAGTCCAAAAACAGTAGCTAGCATGGACATGCCTACAATGAACCTACTTAAAATGTACATAAGATTACCAAATGGTTCACTTCTCTCTAAATTGAACTCAGTGCAAATGGGATTAGGCAGAAACCAGCAACAATCCAGCGGCTAACAAATTAATGAAAACAAGAGTTTTATGTTCAACAGAGAGTAACCAAATACTATCTTGAAATGATAAAGAATATCAAGCAATGGGAGACTAACCAGCAAAATTTGGAACTAACCTAATTGACTGACAGTAACTAGAAAAGATCCATTAACTAAATGTTGTACTGAATGGAACCAGACCAGCATGTTAGCATGTAACCAGAGAGGAACAAGGGACGATGCTGATGCAAACCCGTGGCCAACTCGACACTCGAAGCGCTGACACCACCTGTGTCCATCATGTTACATTTGAGAATCTCTCAAGTGTTTGAGTTGATGAGAGCATCTCATGCGTGCCTTCATTGCATGTGACTCATCTTGAACAATAGAGGGCGCCACTGGCCGAGAAGGGACGTGTGACTCGAAGGGGGAGGGGGCTTTATTGGTAAGGGGTGACAGACATCATCTCACTATCGTCATGCCAACCACTTCGGGCCTGATACATAAAATATGAACAATATCTGGCAAATATGCAAATGAGATCATTCTCTACACTGCATTTCTTAATTGATTTTCAACCTTTTTCAACAATTTGAATTTCAAGTGAGAGGTTAGAAACATGCTGAAAATGAAAAGCAGTTTTTGTTGACAGGTAAATATGTCCTTCATCGTAACCAATTACAATTAAGAAAATTTATGACCACTTTACAAAATTTCCAATCATTCCAATCCACTGTTTTTTACCGATGATTGCAAAATAATCAACCATCAAAAACACTCAAGCAAACTCACAAGCTAAATAGAGCAGGCTGTGAAATTTAAAACTTCATTTCTCGGAGTCAGGGGAGAAGAAAATCTATAATAGAATATGTTTGTCGATTTTCTCAAGCAGATCAAAATGCAGTAATCAAGTAGAAGCGAAGAATTTTAAAATGCCCTTTTTTCCCCTATTTTGATAGGCTTATCCATCACGCCACTACAGAATGCCAACCTCTTCCTTCGTTGGCCTTCCAGCCATCAGTTACCTTAGCCAGGCCAAATGCTCATTTCATCCAAATGACATTCAAGCTCTGTGGTCAGCCTTAAGGAGATGCACCACTAATAATTAATCTGTACACATGACAGAATAGAGCTGCAGCTAAAGGCTTACTTGGAGCAAATACACAAGGGCTTTATAGAGTCACAGAAAATAGTATTTCTATTTTTGAATTCATTCAATGAGATAACATGATTACTTCAACAAATACACAAACAGATTTATTCATTATTTGATAGAAGGCTTAATATTGATAAACTGAGAAATGTATTCAAATACTCTGTCGAAATACAATTTTCAATTTTTCATTTTTGGTATCCCAAGGTATTTTTGTTTGTTAAATAGTTTTTGTCCACTTGAAGATGAATTTCATGAAGAGATATGTTGATGGCCTTGCAAAAACATTTATTTGCAATGACAAGGAGTGTTTCTCAATCTTTGTCCTTTAGTGCCAACTTTGCAGACAATTTAGGATCTTTGATGCCTCTTAAAGAGGTCTGTTGGCATTTTATACAAAGTTTAAAGCTACATTCATACAAGTTGTCTAATGAATATCTTCAACATTACGTCAATGACTGACTAGATATACGTCACAAAAGAGACTAATTAATTGGGCAATGGAAGCTCATGGAATAAGAAACTAAACATAGAAAATAATGGAGTTTCTTAAGATATATCACATTATGTTATGATACTGAAGAATTGGCTAACCAATCTGGAAAAATAAATGTCAGTGGAAGGTAACTTCTTTGTACTTTTATATAATGTGGAATGTAATTACTTTTTAAAAAGTCAAACATTTACGATCTATGAATTTGGAAAAGAATCATGAATAAGAAATTACTGAGACCAACCAGATCATCTCACAAAACCAACATGTCATAGGTTGTTTCTTCATAAAATATCTTAGAATAAAAAAGAAAAATTTTTGAATTATTTGGAGAGAGCCACATAGTGAAGAAACCCTTTATGTGTGTTGGAAGACAACCGAGTCCTTGTAATTGAGACCAGCATGGAATCGGAAGAGAGCTTAAATTGACAGAAAGCGGGAGGAAATATGGTCACTTAGTCAAGCGATGCCCTTAAATCGCCAATCTCAAATTTGATTACTTGCGAGAGATTTCATGCTGTCACTAGCTCTTCGCTGTCATTTTTTCGATCAAATTCAAGCAATCCATCAACTTCATCATCAGTGACCACGATGGCGACCTTTATCAGACCAGAGATACCTCCGCCTCCTGGCCAGAGCCACAAGGTGTTGATCACGATTCACACCTTCTCCCAGACATGAAATGTCGGCCATCTCCTGTGGACGATGATTGCGTCTCCACACACATAGATCACTTCAGCTCTGACACACAGTCATTTGGATCAATAGTAGTGAAAAACTTGTTCCTATCTCTTCAGCAAACTTCCTCATTGGGATCAGTTTGTTCCTCCTGATGAACAAAGGCTACATATCTGGCAGGCAAAAAGCAGGAATTCTCATCACGTTAACATTTTGGTTCTCATCAATTCAAATGATATACTGAAATCAGGAAAATATCTTTACTATCTATATTCTCTCGGGATGAATCAATCCCCATTCTTGAATTCAATGTGGGCACTAAATCAAGATGTGCTAGTTGTTGCCCTATATCATACTCAGATTATCTCCCTTGGGAAGACTTCTGCCCAATGGTAAATGCCATGTTGAATTACTTGGTAAGCTAGAAATAACATGATTCAATAAAAGCTTGACATAGGAGATTTTGGAAACTCACCTTTAACTCCTTGCTGTGGTATAGTGCATGCTCGATGAGATTAACTCTCATATTGGCATTTATGCAATTGAGTCTCCATGAATTAGGTTTGGTCAGAGATTATTTCAGCATGTTTTCAAATTCATAATGAATAGTATACCTGTAATGCTCTCGTCCTGACCTGCAGTATGACAGGTGACTTATTTTCCTTTCAAATGATCAGTTGCTTCATTATTGATAATAACAAAAGGAAAGGGAAACACAACTTAAGCATGTCATGAAACTTTCATGAGAATTCAGATATTCAATTTCATAGAGATTGTTTATTGTTTCCTCAGAATAAAACGATGATACTCAATAATCTCATGTCCTTCGTGTGACCTGAACAAGACACATATGACTCATAGTCTCATGTCAATAAAATTTAAATCAACTCCTATAGCAATTTCCTGTCAATTCTAGGAACTATCCTACAAGCTGTACTAGACAAGTCTAGAGAGTCAAATCATTGATTAATGAGTACATATCATGTCGGAAGATGCACAAATCCACAATTCTCTCTCGCCACTCTTAAACAATTCTTTAGACATGGCCAGTCCAACAATGTTCACGCCCATAACCAGAATCACTATTTCAGCCCTGATGAAACAGGTAATTCTTGAGACGGCCAGAATAATTTCTCGGATTTAGTCATAAATCTCCGTAACACAACATTAAACATTACCCAACCATGCATCAGCGTAATCACTCTAAAACAAAATCACGTCATCGATAACAATAATTAATGATGCAATGGAAATTACGTTTTCATTACCGTTTTTACTGCCTGTCTCATCTGTAGGAGATGTGGCACCGATGGAAAAATGGAAATTCTTTATTTATCATGACAAATTTTTCTGTATCTATCAACGATTCGCTATGAGGGCATTTACGAAATAAAAACATCCTAGAGGCATTTTATAACAGTGGTAGCTGATGACAAAGCTGGGTGATTCTGAGACAAGCATGATCAATTTGTGTCAGGAACACTGGAGAGAAAACAAGAAAAAATGGTATAAGTGGTGGTTAGTCTTCACAGGTGGAAATTTCTCCAGTAAATGTGACTCAAATGCTACCTGTCAGCCTCGGCCTCGTTACTTGCAGTTGAAGACAAAACATATGCTGGGAGGGATTTTCTCTTCAGTTTACTACTCTAATAGCAGGCTTTGGACGTCTTTCCTGCCAACTTTACAAATACAGGAACTTTATGGTCTTTGCTTAAGCTTTGAAAAAAGCTATAAGAATGTTTTTAGTTTTAACAAAAATGGAATCATTGTACCAATTTTGTACACTTAAAATGTCATGATACAAAAATTTGGGTATAGTTATTCAAATCCACAAAAAATCTACAGAGTAGTGAAAATAATTCAGGTTTATCAACTGTAATAAAATGCACTTAAAAGTGCAGAGAAGACATAAAACTGAAATGTATTAAGAAAGATCAAATTGGTAGTTTTTGCTCCCTTCATGACCCAAAGATAACAGTGACCAGTTGTCACGGTTACCGGGGTAATAACATCTATATCTTGCCATGAACCTAATATTACTTGCACAACCTCAATTTCCTGTAAAAGAGAAAAAGAGGCAAACCATGTTTTCCAGGAGACTCGAAGTATCTTACGGCATGAAATGGGCGTCGCTGGTTTGTACGGTGCTTCTGGCGCCGACCAGAGTGAGGTTAGTATAGAATAAACCTGTCAAGCTACAAGATGGATAGGCATAACTGGCTTAAAAGCATTATTTATCAGGATAGCAATTACGTCTTAACAGAGTGCAACACGAAAACTGGACAGTTACGATCGCTGGATCAATACCTCTATCACACAGCCCCACACCCAACACAACAGGGCCATCTAACCTGAGCTAACCAAAACTGTAGTTTTTTGCCGGACCTCATCAATACACTGTTGTGTTGAAAGTGGTTTCTCGGATGGAAATCCCTCTGCAAGAAGAATCCCCTACTAGGGATCAAGCTGCGACTTCTCGCCTAAAGCACTTCTCCAATTCGGTGCTGCTTATGGGAAATTTGACTGCATCCTAAACCATTGCAACATCAAAAATCAGTTTAGCTGGTAAAAATCAATGCTTCAAAGCACAGTTGATTTGGTAATGACAATTTAGCACCAGAAAGATAGGTGAAGAAATGGCCTCAATGCTCAAATTCCCAAAGAAATGAGTTTAAATAATGATTCCTTCCACATTGATTCAAATTTTGAAGTAATTGATTGCAATCATGGCTTGAACGGATGATTCCCTAATCACATTTAGTGGTCGGTTCTGTGCCCGGGTGAATTGTTGGTGTTCTGCGGTCCATCAGAAGAGTCTTACTGCAGAACACTGGATTGCGACCTAACTTCAATATCATACCCACATCCCCTTGTCAAACCTGGCACTGATAAATGCTTGGTGGAAATTAATGATACACATTAGCGTTGTCCACTTCATCAATGTAATTCATTGGGAAGGAAGGGGTCTATAGATTTATACCACCGACCTGTGCAACTTTAACACAATTACCAACTTAAAAACAGGAAAATGAAGTAGAGAAATAACAATGATGACCCTAATCAGATTACAATGCTTTAACCCAATTTCAATGAAGATGTACTTTTTGTATGTAAAAACACATGTCCTTGCTCCAAATCTTTTCAATTTAACACAAAATACTATAGTAAATATATCTACTTTACCAAATGAAAGTCCATTTTAGTTAAAATGAACAAGAAAGTTAAATATTTAATACCTAAATCAATCAATACTATAAATAAATCTTGAGCTTTGAAAATATATCCTGAAATTATAATTCTTCGTTTTAAGATATAGTGTGAACATAAGGATTACATATTTCTTATATTAAGTGAAACTGTTAACTTTCTTTGACAGGCACAAGGTGCAAATCCTCACATTCCTCTTTCAACTCTCTCCACAAAGCAGTTTTTCCAGGGCTTGGATGCATCGCAAGACAATGTTTTTCTTGAAACTGAAACCGTTTCCAGAAAACATTTGCTTGAGAAAACTGAAGACAGAGTTACAGGGCTCAGACTACAGAAACATGGCAAAAGTTTCTGTAAACAGAAAGTTTCTATAGAAATAGGAGGTGAGAAAAAAAATGAAGAAAAAAACAGAGTCTGCTAAAACTATGACTTGTGCCATTCCAGTGCTACAGTGACTAATATTTCTAGTTTGGTATTTGGCAACTGCCGCACCAAAACTCTCCTTTCTGTCAGGTAACACACCTGAAGCGAGGCTTAACGAGATGTTTCCTCAAAGTCTTCTCACCTGTATGTACCAAAGACAGATAACTCTATAGACTTGTCAAGGGAATTAACTCTATACTCTAATGGGGAGATAACTCCTTGTAACGAGGTGATTGGTCCTGCATCTAGAGAAGAAAATAATGTTATGAAGAGGGAGACAAAAGTAACGTAAACAAACTTGGAAGATAACACTTTCTTTTCTCAAAGAAATAACTTAATTTGCATTTAAACTTATTCATTCTTCAAAATGTAATCTTCAACTCAGTAACTGTCATCAAATCTAGATAACAAGACATTCTAGATTTGATAAGCAGTATAAAGGGCCTTAACAGAAACAAATGGGAAATCAGAAAAACCAAGATGGAAGACCAAGATCAATTCAACAAACTTCTGTGCATCCAAAAAACATAAAAACCAGATGGTCGACATATGATGAAGTCATAGAGCAAACATAAAGTTCCTCAAATGACTACCAGAGTTCTGGTTTTCAACATGTGTCTAAAAATGATTATTTCAAGATCTTGTTGAATGCACATAGTTTAAGTAATTTGATAAAATATTCAGCTATCATATTTCACAGGCACCTGTTCCTGAATGATAAAGTATATGATATATCTATTACCCCTTCACTTAATTTGTTTGTACTGTAATACAAATAAATATAAAGATGAAGTGCTTATCCTTTCTTCATCATCTGCTAGAAGTGTAACGCCATTCCCCATTGTGCCTGGCGTATCGGTAGCCTTGTTGTCTCAATATCTCATAGCTTTCTGATTCCATATGAACATTCAAGCTACAGAAAAGATCATGTAAATAAAGAATAAATTATAAATTGGGTTGCAACAATAAACTATACCAAAGAGTTTTAGAATTGTATCATTTAAAATACATATCAAAAAACATGTGAATAATTTTGACACAGATTGAAACATCACGTGCATGGATGATTCTTTGATGTTGTTTTTTCTGATACATATTCTCGATCTTCGATGGAAGAGTAAACTACAGAGAACTACTTCAAAGTAAGCAGCATGTGATGGATGAGGGAGTCAACTGAAGGAAGATCAATTCTCTCAAACACCAGGCAACTCTACGTAGGTCTTATTCTAGTTCTCTATATCAATCGTTGGTCCTCTTCTAGTATTCTTGTACTCATAGCCTTCCGTTGTTTTTCTCCAGTATTCTAGTTTTCATTGTCAACTTTTGGTCTTATTCCAGTATTCTAGTTCTCACTGTCAACTGCTAGTCTTATTCCGTATTCTAGTTCTCACTGTCAACTGCTGGTCTTATTGCAATATTCTAGTTCTCACTCAACTGCTAGTCTTATTGCAATATTCTAGTTCTCTCTGTCAACTGCTAGTCTTATTGCAATATTCTAGTTCTCTCTGTCAACTGCTGGTCTTATTGCAATATTCTAGTTCTCTCTGTCAACTGCTAGTCTTATTGCAATATTCTAGTTCTCTCTGTCAACTGCTGGTCTTATTGCAATATTCTAGTTCTCTCTGTCAACTGCTAGTCTTATTGCAATATTCTAGTTCTCTCTGTCAACTGCTAGTCTTATTGCAATATTCTAGTTCTCTCTGTCAACTGCTGGTCTTATTGCAATATTCTAGTTCTCTCTGTCAACTGCTGGTCTTATTGCAATATTCTAGTTCTCTCTGTCAACTGCTAGTCTTATTGCAATATTCTAGTTCTCTCTGTCAACTGCTAGTCTTATTGCAATATTCTAGTTCTCTCTGTCAACTGCTAGTCTTATTGCAATATTCTAGTTCTCTCTGTCAACTGCTAGTCTTATTGCAATATTCTAGTTCTCTCTGTCAACTGCTGGTCTTATTCCAATATTCTAGTTCTCACTGTCAACTGCTGGTCTTATTCCAATATTCTAGTTCTCACTGTCAACTTCTAGTCTAATTCTAGTATACTAACCCTCAGGAGATGTAAATTCTATATTCCACTTTTTGAAGATCTGTTATCATTTCTATCATCCACAATAGTAAGTATTTCCAAAGAAATTCCAAATTGAACAATGAATTCTGACAATTAAACATTTTCTACCTTGGTCTGTCACTTTGACCTGGGACAGAATCAATTGTTAAATTTAAACCAGCTACACCAAATCCTAATCAAAATTCTAAATGATGTCCCTGAAAGAAAAAATAATAATCTATAGATACTTCAAACCCTGAATGAAAAAAAAGAAAATCTATGAAACTTCAAGCCTTCTGTCCATCAACCAGTATGTTGAAACACAAGAACTTCTATCAGTGGCTAGAGCCGTTATCACCTTAAACATTTTGGAACCATTTTGTATACATAAACAGAACGTTAAAACGCATTACCGGCAGCTGGAGCTGAATAACAACAGTATGAGCTTCACACAGAGACTTATCAGCGACCTAAACCGAATTAACCTGAGAATCTGGTAAACTACTTTTTCGTTCTGAATGGCGTAGTAATTGTTAGACTGTGAACTACACGCATCTGTGTGACTAATGGACTCCATATGTCCAGGGAGAAAGAACGCAAAAGCACACGATACCCTTCCCATGAGGCATTTCCCTGTCTCTCCAAGCATTTCCATTCCTGATCTTGTGGTATAAGATGGTGTACAAAACACTCTGGAGAGGAAATATATAGGGAAGGAAGAAACACCACAGAATATTCTTCTACCTTACTAAGCAGAGAAAATATGTCAAAGATGTTACTAATCCCAAAAAAAGATTTCCCCAAAATAATTCACTTCTAGATTCCTGAACCAGTGTTATAAATCTCCATCTTTTTCTGTACATCATTTTCTTCTCACATCTCTTAGATAACTTGATAAACAAAACAATTTGATAAATAAAATTTAGATAAAATATAAATCACATATTTGTCTGAAAATTAACCCAAAACATTCAGAAAGGGAATTAAAGGAATAATCTGCTTATATCATTCTGCCACATATGATGTTGAGGAAAAGAGCAAATTTTTTTACCATTTCTATGAGGCATTTTCCATTCCTCCTAAGTATTTACAGGGATTTGGTTAACTTTCTACTTGCACCTTGTATTCAGAAACAGGAGAAGGAAGAGAAGAAAGCTGGATGTTCTAACCTTACATTTATGAAAAAAACAACTGTCTGTCATATTACTTTTGATGTTTCGAAAATACGCGTCTGGAATCTGGTAAGCAGTTTCTTATATACTTATATCCACAGCAGGGAAAAAAGGTGTGACAAACAACCAGTGAGCCAGTTATTGTTTAGCACTGCTAGGGCATTGACAAACTGCAAACTAATTGTAATGTTTTACTTACATACAAAGAACATTGATATATGAGCAGCTAATAAGTATGCACTCTCAGTACGCCTGTAGACTGCGAGGAGTTTTAACCAAATTTTTTAATTTGAACCTCCTCTGAATGTGATTTGAAGATTTTTAGCTGATGAATCAATTACTTCCATTCTTAGTGACCAATTAACAGAAATCAGAATAATCTAGGAAAAGCTACCGAATAAATGTTAAGTGTTATTGTGACTATGACTGTATTCCAATTGTAGTACTCTAAATATCTGCTCTCAGCTTCTTCATGTACAACTTCAAGCTACATCCATAATTCACTTGATATTCTTTTTTCATGGCAATTGAACATAAACCTAAGGAAAATCCTAAAATGATTCCTTAGAGAATCAAAACAACTATTGCCTGAATGAATAATAAATTTGATAATCCTTAAATGGACACTCTCAATACTAAAAAGAGTTTTAAAAAAACAAACGAATGGCAAATTAAATAAATATCAGTGTTGGCAGATTGGCCGATGTAAAATATAAATAAAGCTTTTATTCTTTAATTAAAGACATAATGCAGTTTATACTATAAATTCAATTTTCCACTTCGCCAAACAGTTATTGGACAGAGAGGAATGAAAGGGCGAGAGAAACATGAATTTTGACACCAGCAGTAAAAAATACACCAAAACAACATATCTTCAGCAGCCAAAAGACTGAAAGCAACATGAGTGGAAAACAACACTTTTGCGCCTCAAAGACTGAAGAATGTTTTTCCTTTCTAATATTTCAGGCTTTCACATTCATGGGGAAAACATTATCAGAGGAACTGCATCAATGGTGGCCCATCAACGCTTGATCAGGGAGATACAAAAAGCCATGGACATCAAAGTCGTAGCGCTTGAGAAAAAAACGAACATTCTCCGATATCAAGATTGAGAAAGAGGCTCCTCACAGCTGGGTAACAGAATGGAACGTATCGGGAAACGGGAAGATGCCAATTAGTACAATTCTTCCAGATTTTGCCAACATTACTGTCCGCATGCTGTTCAAGTTAATGTAACCGAACAGAGGGCAAGGTATGTATTTACAGAAAGGTGTTAGTATGTGGTAATGACTTTGGTTCAGGTAACAAAACGTACACTAGCAAGGTAAAGAAAAATTAAGTCGGCTCAGAAAAGGTATGTAAAATCTAAGGTAAAATAGAAACCGTCTGGCATAATCAGTAACTGAAATCACTTTTAGGAAAACTAGAAAATCCCTGGCTTAGTATTTTCTAACTGAAATCTTGCCCTGCCTGATTAAAAGGACACTCCTATCGGGGTGTATTTTGTGGAGACGAAATTCAAAGGGAAATTCGATTAATAATGTATGTTATTAATACATGATAATAACACGACTCAGATGAAATATGTCACTGAGAGTAACATTTTGGTCGATTGAGATTTGACAACTAGATAAAAGTCCTTTTTGAGTGGTATTCTGGAAGTTTTCAGTTTAAAGGGACCATTCGAGCGGCTTTCATCCGCCATCTTGAAATGTTAGCATTGCGTTAAATCAAATGTGCTGTATTATGCTAATTCATGGATAAAATTAAGAAATAATTAATAGATTGATAGAAGAGGGGCATATTTACAACTACTTCAATAATTCAACAAATAATAAAAGTTATCAGTTACGACAATGTTTTGTCGTATTATTGCATTCCACATTCGTAGCTCCGATGATTGGCTTCATTTCACGAAGTTTTTTTTTTGATCGATACACTTAAATCTATTCCTTGTCAAATTGTTAAATCTTGAACAACTGGAATGTTAACCTCATGTACATATTTGAAATTAAGTGTGAAAAGAATCATGTAAAAATCATATATATATTTGTTAACAGGAAAGTCCTCCTGAATTTCGTTTCCACAAAAAATACCCCGCTCGAATGGTCCCTTTAAATTAGAGTCTCAGGGGAGTTAACTTTTTGTCAAGACAAGGAGATGTACTCTCTCGATTTACTGTACAGAAATTCGTAGGGTTGTTAAGAGGTACAAAACCATTCAGATACTCCAACCATCCAATTTTCAGGAATTAACAAATACGTAACAGGTCGGACACTGGCTAAATGAAAGCTACAGAAACATTGCAAGAATCAAAGACAAAGGTTAGGACAATTATTCAGTTGCTGCATACTTAAACAATATAAACATTCTCAATGGTTAGAAAATGTTTGCTTCATATCTGCTCCTAATGAAGCAAAAAGAACTGCTTTCTTGTTACGGTGGTTTTCCAGATGAGAAGCTAAATACACGAGATAGGGCCGCTGAGAATAGTGTAGGCAAGTTTTTATGAGGCTGGAAGGTTGTGACTTATCCTTGTGTTATCGCATCCTGAAACAAGTCTTACGGTGAAGCCGAAAATAATCCTAGAGATTAGGGTATGAATTACGGGCATTAATATAAAAAGATCTGCTGTTTCTGATAACTTTGAGGAATTAACTTGACACTGCTCTATCGGCAACTTGCCTTAGCTATAATTCTATACCTTTATCTCTATTCATCATTTTTTTAAAGGAAATTTGTAGACTGCTTGCTTAAAAATGGGAAACATTAATATGGGAAATGGTAGTTTTGGCTGTAACCTGAAAAACATACTGTAATTCATTTCAATATGACATTTTAACCTATCCAAACTACATGTAGAAAAGTTTTCTATTGAAAGCAAGTCTAAAACTCTTGCAGGATTAAAACCTTTGATTATTCTTATCATAACCATTATGCTAACCATAACCATTAGCATCAGAACTCTGTAATTATAGAGACCCTGTTCATCCATATCGGCAGTCATTCATGTTATTTGATTGTTAATCAAATTGTGTCACTTCTTTCAAACAGAATTAATTCTTTTACAAACACATGATATACAAAACTATATGATTTCTATAAAATATAAAGGATATATTTGTCCTCAAATTGCAAAGAGGTTGAAACATATCATATCAAAACACAAAAATAAAGCACCAAATCACACCATATAAAACACATATGAAAATAAAACAAGTGTAGATTAAACAAACTAATATTTGTGTGTATGAAACATTAAAGCTGAACAAGATTTCCTGACATAAAAACGCATTGATAAAACAACAAATAACTTCACAGAATTTGGGAGAGAAATGGTGTACATAAAAATTATCTTTGTGCTTATAAAGCAGTAAAGCTGAAAGACAATTTCTGCGTATTTAACACATTTACATCACACAATGACCATACATAAATGCACATAAATATCTGAATCATGCCACAATATTGAAAGCATGAAGACTAACTGCCGCTGGCCCAAAACAGCAAAGATATTTGCAACTACAATTTTTTTTTACCGATTCCTAGAAAGTTGGAATCTTAAAAAAATCACTTTCTAACTTTTTTTCCAAAATTGAAAACCCCATGGTTATTAATCTAATGTTTGTTAGAAATCACTTAACATATATTTAAAATGTTTTTATTATATTTGATTTCAAACTTTCAATACCCAAATAATATTTCTCAAATGAGATTTTTATGATGATATGTGAAGGATGAACATGACAATGGAGAGATTTGGTGCAGAAAGGTGAAAGGTTTACATATTTAAGTTTTTTAATATCATCAACATTCAACATAGATATGTAGACAAAAATGTTGAAATAATATTATCAAGATATTACTGTCAAATATTTATGTTATCATTCAAGAGTCTAAACAGACTTTTTCATTTTCAGAAAATCAGTTGTGATGTAACTCAAGTGATAAAAAATAAATTATTATTCAATTAAGAATTATTAAAATCCTGCTTTTGAAGTGAAGTTGTAAATGATGTTTTTGATAAATAAATATTCAAAATTGAAACTTCTGTATTTTGTTATTCCTATATTAACATTCCTAGTATAATAGTTTAAAAAAATATTCTCTTACTTTTGTGACAATACACAATTTCAAAATTATTAGACAAATATTCTGGCATATTAAAAGTGATAAACACATTCTAAGAATATTATTTCTGTTGTAAAGACATCTTCAGGATTATAAAAATATTAATAATCATCACAATAATGATGAACATGATTAATATGATGTCGACATTAGTTTTTATAGTCAAAAGTGACAATGGTGATGATGAAAATGAAGTTTTTGATGTCGATGGGTGATCGAAAATCAAAAGTTACCTGTGCGACTATTCTGTCTCATAGGTAGACGATTGTCCTCGTCTGATTCTGACATATGCATTCTATGTCTGCAGAGGTCGGGTCTAGATAGATCCGGGGGTGGATGGGCACATATGATTGTTCCCGGCCTCAGACCGGGGTGGTATATACCACTTGGCGCAAGAGCCACCGGCGGGGCATGTTCAATTTCATCGTCTGACCCACTCATGTAACTATAGGCACGAGGGTGGGTGCCCGTATTGCCCAGCGGAGACACTGCATGTTCATTGGGCGTTAGACCTGAGTGCAAATAAAAATGGAACTAGCAAGCTGCACCATAAGTCAAAGCTTTAAAAGAAATTAAAATTTTGGAAAATAAAATAATTTTACCTGATAGCATTCATATAGCGGTTTTTAAATTCTGTTATCAAAGCTTCAAAATGATGATTGTTTTAAAAATTCCATTGCAGTCATTACAGCAACTGCTTATCCGCCATATGTAAACTTAATATGATAAAATCGTTTAAATGAGTATAATGAGTACTTTGTTCATGTCAAATTTCAACATTTCAACTTCAGACTATCATAAATTAAACAGTCATTTTGAAAATCATTTTCTGTTCGTAAAAAACTTATCTTATGGTAAAATCATGTTTTGTCTCTCTTTTGAGCTTTGTTTCCTCCTTTGAATTTAAATTATTAACAAAGCATTCTCCTTTTACATTTATTTAGCAAAAAATGAAGCAATATGTAGAAAAGAGGCTATACAGAAGAAAAAGATAAACAGAAAAGACATACAATCAGTCACAGTGCATGGCTGCCTTACATGAATTATTTACAAATTCTTTTCCTGAATTTCAACTTCTGGCTGTATTAGAAATGTCATGGGTTCATATAGATTTATGTTTTATTGAGCTAATTATACTTGTGATATGAATACAAGTCTGAGATAGCGTAGATATAATTCAGTAAGGCAGCAATCGACAAATACAGAAACTGTGCAGTTTTTAACATTTGAAAGCTAAATGCATTCTAGACATCAACCACCACCACCACAAACCAAACATGCAATAATGTCAAGTCATTCATAAAAGTAAAACATGGATATTTCAGTGCCAACAATCAAAGTGATGAAGATCTATTTTCCAAATCATGAGAAAGTTCTAATGAAAATTGGTAATATAATTATCATAAGATGAAAATCATGCAAGATTACTATGAAATAACAGATGATTGCAAAAATTCAAGTGCAAAATAAATCATAAATGGAATTCATGAAGCTAGAGTTTTAAACCAATAACTCTTCAAGTCAACTAACAGGTGTTGCCAATGTCCCTCGCATCTCTTCTCGAGGGCAATTTTATGACGCGAGCTCTTGAGTAAACGTTTCAATATTAACAGACGGACTGCAACAATTTCATCTCATTCTTTAAAGAATAAAGGAAAACAATGGGCTATTCAAGAGGCAATGTTTCAAGTGTTTGTCAAGAAAACCTTCATTATCAATCTTAGCCAAATCAATCAACCCGCATCAGAATGGAAATTAAAGTATTGTATTTCAGAACACGACCTTGCATCTTTTAATACAACAATGGGAATAATTGTTCGAGTCAGACAACTTCATCGAGTTAGTTTCAGCTTCTCCCAGGACGTACATACATCATGTCACGAAATGGCAAAATTTATCGGATGTCCGATGCCAAACATATCTTCAGAAACACAAAGTATAAAGTTGTAGGCCTCGGTGGAACAACTATCTTCACGCATCAACATGAAATATGTCCCCGGGAGACGTTTAGTAATTTTCGTTGTCATTAGATTGATCTGCATAGGGCTTGCTTTTATCACTACGATCCGACACAGGGCTACACTGATATATTACATTCCCACCAAATACAATTATGATGACACATTCTAGGCCGTTGAGCTCAGGATGGCAGTTCGAACATTACCCAGGCTAGGAGAGCCTATGGATTTGGCCGTCAGGAAATTGAGACTAAATTTCCTCTGGTGCAAACTTAAGGAATCGTCTATCAAAGAAATTAAATTTATGTCTCAAAAGTGAAAAGGATTAATTTCAAATTGTCAGAGGTAAATCAAGAAAAAGTGCTCCAGGAATGGGAGATAGAAAGCATTGTTTGAAATCTGATAAGTTATGTCATGGCATTTTGTATCAACTTCTCCAATGAAACACCTATCTCATTTTTTAAATTCTTTTGAGAATGCAAACTCCAACAGAAGGGTTATAGTGAGATAACTTTCTCAATAGTTGATCACTGCCCAAGATGATATCCATAAATGCAGACCAAACGTTATACAAGTTCTTCTGAGAAGGGCATCTTTGGAAACAACTTCTCATAGCCATTTTAAAGAAGATTGTTAAAAAGAGAAATACTTTGTAAACATTCCTAATAAAATCTATCAAACAAATTATTCCCAAGATCTAAAGATGGTCTCATTAAAATTTTTACAATGACCCCTGGACAAAAACAATAACCTTCCCAAACCCAATTTCTATTAAAGCCTTCATGAGACTTCATGACAATAATAAGTACTTTCTTAATTGAAGAAAATGTTCACTGAAGACTATTACTACTCTGCAAGTCCATCTGTTGGGATAACAAGCTAGGAGTCAGTTCTCATATTCTCGTGAGCAGATGACCCCACCTTTAATCTGGACAGCGAAAGATAGAAGTCTTCTTGATTACAAAACACTTTCCCTAAATCTTTGTATCTCCTTAAGCTGAAGAGCTTGTCTTTGCCACCCAATCACTAGAGGCCGATAGATCCTGTTTCTTTTATCAAAGTAGACCGTAATACATGTGATTAGAGCTTTTCATGACGGTGAATTAATTTGCTGCTCTTTGTCTATTGCCGACATAATGCCACTTGACTTTTCCTTCATGTAATTCAATAAAGAGTTGGGAAAAAAACGGACACATTGAATGCATAGTCATTGCAGTCTTTGTTGTGAATAGACAAGGCGACGACAGACATACAGCGGAAAACAGCATTCTTTCTGACTAAATTACATGCTTGATCTATCGGCTTTAGTCAAGTAAGTTCACTTGCACAGTGGGTGAATAACTACTGTTTGAAGTTAAATGTAATTCAAATTTAATTTTATGTGTATTATTAACAAATCCTCTCACCGAATTTTCAATTTTAAAACCTGATTTGCCTAAAATGAATTATGACCTAAAGTTTTTCCATTGTCTCCTTTCAAGCTCGTAATGAAATGGTTCATTACAAATACATTCAGTAGTTATTAGATATTACTTTAGATGACCCAGTTATCAAAAGAATGGGGACTTATTTCTTTTTGGAACTGAACATACCCTTACATGTACATTCAAAGATTCATATCAAATAAGTTCAGTAATGCTATGTCTGGATGACCAATTTGCAGGAATCACAACTCTAACATTTCACTCTAACGTATCAGTGTGTAGAAGTTCAAAAGCTCCAGTAAAAATTCAACAAATATCAGGAAACAGCATCTCCAAAAAGACTAGATAATTTAGAAATATCAGTGAAATCAGGAAGCATATTCAAGAAGGAAACCTGTTTAGTTCTTGTATCAATCAAGTAAACAATAAGTATGAGTGATATCTTTGAAAGATATATTGATAACAAAACTTTTCAAATTAAAAAAAGATGTAGTGCAAATTCCTACCTTTCATGTTTGAAATCCCATAAGGAACAACATTGAAAAAGCTTGAGAAGGAACATTGCACACACGTTCTATCCACAGAAGAAGCACAAGCCATTTGTGCAATGCCTGGGCTCAAAGCATGTACCTGAAGATGTTATCCTAACAAAACTCCCATAGTAATGTATGTCCTTGCTTTGGATGATCCAAGGCTCCTTTTAAACTGAAGTCCCTTGGAAACAACTAGTAATTACCCATAGCATTTGAGTCCATGTCCACAATCTAAATGCCTATTAACATTTTACAGCTACTCGGACTCTACGATCTTTAAAAGACCCAATCCACAATTCAAATGTGTAATAAGTTGTTACAGCCATTGAGGCTTGTCTCTGATTTAACTGCCTAAAACAACAAGTCTTTTACGATGCCCTAGGCAATCTAGTGCCTATTAGGCCCAATTAAAATCTTCAACAGGTTGTGTTAACACTGATTGTGTATTGGCAGATCGTTAAATACATTCAAGTGGTTTTATTGTGAAACACTGTATTTAAAGTGGTTTTATTGCCATGTCAAATTTGTCAAGGGTTTTTATTGCTTTGTCAAATTTTCAATAGTTTTTATTGCAATGTCAAATTTTTAAGTATTTTTACGTCTATGAAATTTCTAAGGGTTTTAATTGCAATAAAAGGATAATGGATAGTCTGAGAAATATTTGAGATAACTTAAGAGAAAATTAAAAAACATGTAGTTTTATCAATCGATAAAGAAATATCTATTTCCTTATGAATTCTGCTATTCCATTTATATGAAGTATTTTGGTAAATAATTAAAAATGTTCATTCATTTGATAATCTTCAGAGAATAGTTCGTACTTTTAATTAAGATTCAAAACTGTCTTAGGGGACAGAATCTAAGAAAAACTTGAATAAAGATAATAAATTTCAAAGTCTTAACATAAACTGACACTTGTGCTTTGTATCCCAACAAGTGCAGTGACCTTATCCAGCAAAACACTCCGAACATAATCAGAGGTACATCTGCTAATATAAATGGCCACTTGAGAATTAGTTTTCCAGGATCCCGCATCTGTTTTCAGTATACCTGCTGTTTGGCCTGCTCTTCAAATCGCCACCTTCCGAGAAAGCGGAAATACTCCTTTGTAGACTTCAAGGAGGGACGTTTGTAAGAATCTGTTTTCATCCATGCCAACAGAAGTTCACAATTCATCAAAACAGTTGTTAAGGATATAGTATTTGCGTGGATTGGAAACCACCCATGCCTGAACAGAGGTTCTTCCAGTTATCTAAACAGTGGTGTGGAAAGCAGAATTTGCAAGTACTGGAAACCTCTGTAACACTTTCATATGCCAGAAAGTGTGATCTGATAAGTTCACATGCAAAGGTTAAACAAGATATCTGATATCATATTCCCCTGAAGACATGTTACCCTTGCTAACATCTGTTCGTCAAGATTTAATTACCTTTGCAGCTACCTGTTTTTATTTGTGTAACAGATCAGCTGACATTCATTAAAGTGAGATGCTAATGATCGGTTTCTCATCACTCAAATAGATATTTCATTACACAATATCATATTCCACAAATTAATTGCGTTTTTTTTTTATCTAATATTTCTCATGATTGTTTAACCCCTGATCTCATTACAGAGATGACAAAAAATATTCATCAGATATCTTCTTTTGGATATTTGAGAAAAATTGTCATTAGATTTATAGTCAATACATTAAGAAATCCCTTGAAAACTTGAAAACCTAAAGCTATATTAATACTGTATGAAAATTCAATACCATATTATCCTATTTTTTTTATAGATTTGAAAAACGTCACAGCTTTTATCTTTTGTTACTTCTCAGGGAATTTTGAAGGATACACAGAATTTCAGCCTCGTCAAACATATGGCCAGATTTCTTGCTTGGACCACCAGTAATTTAAACACTTCTCATCTTAAGTTCATACTCATTGTCAGAAGTGTTTATTTGTTAGTAGGAAAGCATTACCAAATGGTAAAGGATAGTGTTTCCATTGCTTTTAATGGGATTATTTTCTCATGAAATGTGGTAACACTCCACACTGGGCAAGGGCGGGTTTACCTAACAAAAGGGGGCTGGATGGTCACCAATTATGGCAATACTCCTTCCCTGCAGGTGCTTGTGGAGCCAGAGAGATAGCCATTAGGTGTGTAACCTTTTGCGGTGTCAGGTCGTTCGTCAAAAGAGCCCAATCTGGTCATCAAACGTCAGTAAGAAGCATTTTGTGTCCATCAAAAGTTGCAGAGTGGGAGGATGTATCATATCATTGGAGGTCGCAAAATTAAAGTGTAATCTAACTTGCAATTTGGACTTTCCTGGGAAGAACTCACTGCTGCAGATGTTCTTATTCTTCTCCTGTTGTTACTGACACATGGGATTAGCTGTATGGAGATCAAGACTTTCATACACTTACAGCAATTTTCATAAACCTACAGTGAAGGTATATCAAATTATAAATGTTTCTTTTGAACTGGCAACAGCTTTTAACATACATAATTTCACTGTCTATGTCTATTTCAGAAATTGATTACTGTCAAAACAGATATTTACAAGGTTCGTTCTTACTGCGAGTAAACTTTAATTGTCAGCTTAGTTTGTTCCTTTTGTAGGTAAAAAAAGTAATATATCAAGTTTATGTCTGTATATTTCAAATTACTTCTCAGATAATGATGATAAAATCTGCATTATCAAATGACAAAGGTTAATTTCCACTAACAAATCCAAATAATAATTTTTGATAATGTTCAGAGAAAGGTTAATTGCAGGTAATAACTTTCCCTGTATGTCATTAATAGACTGAACGTTAATTTGAGCTAATTATTCGTACCTGTGACAACAATGATAATGTGACTGTTTCCCGTTGTCCACAACACGAAATGTTGAATTTTTAAACTGATGAATGACTGAGCGATTGAAATATCGTGTTCGTCTGACAGTGAATTTCCTGGTCGTGATCTCTGTATTGAAATAGAGTCCATTTTCAATATCTCCCTGTTATCTTAGCACCAACTACTGCTAAAAGTCAACACAAAAATGGCCGGATTCGTCAACATTTTATTAGTTGTATCTTTAATTCCTCTCCATTCGAAAGTGATGCTTGTCAAATCATAGCCAGTGTGCTCCCTGACAATAATGCTCATGCAATAATATGCTATTATATACATTTGATGTCTGCTTTCCATTAGATCCGCAAAGTGGAAAGTTATGTTCATGTGAAAATTACCTAACTGTGCCCATGTAATGTTTGATAAGTTCAATGGAGCCACAAGCTGTGGACTATTATTGTCATGTAGCAATCGACGCTAAATATATTTAAAGTTTTTCACAGAAGCTGTGAACAATAATGCATCAATGCAGCCAGAGTAACATATCAATTAACGTGCAAGACATATCCTTTGTTCAAAACTGAAATTGTTCCAGGGATGAAATTTTTCATTGTACATTCCGCAACAGACTTGAGAGCTTCCCGTTCTACTGACGATGTAATTGACCAAAAAGTTTGCATAACTGTTCTAATCAATTAGATACAAAAGGTGGATGAGGAATTTCAACTGAGGTTTGGACAAAATTGGACAGAAAAAAGTTCTGCGATGGAGGCATGTTTATGCAGCACTGCAGTGTGATTCACACCACTGCGTTCATTTGTTATTTCATGAAATCCTCGATTGTTCGGCGAGTATTGAACTAACAAATAACAGTAGGATCTCTGTGATGATACTAAGATTGAATGTGCTAGTACTGAATTGCTTTATTGGCATTTCAGGTCCCCTGTGACAAATTAATTTACTGGCCAGATTAAATAGACCTACGTCAGAAATTGGGATATTCTTTGACAATATATTGTTGAAAAGAGTGATGGCATACATTTGGGATTGGTTCAATAATTTACTACAGTTAATTACACACATTAATGTACTGAAGGGGATGTAAATGACAACCTACTAATGTGCTTAGAAACTTTCCATACGCTGTTTGATGCTTATTTTGACATATTCAGAATGCCGAATTATCACTTGTGAATATTTGTTTAGACCTGAATGAATTTTCAAAAATACATACATAAACATTTTTTATTCATAAGGAAGTTCTAATCAATTCAAGGTAGTTTAAAAATCACAATAACTGATTTTCTTTTCTAAAATGCTGCTAACTTACTTTTTCATGTAAGCAATATTGACCCTCTTTAAAAAGCCTAATTATTTAGTAAACATGAGTTAATGCTACTTTCCACAATTACTTAAAAGGCCAAATTATCTTGTAAACAAGAAATTTCAAGAGAGGTAGTACCACTTTCTTGCAGTGAAAATGGCATTTAATGTTCATCCTCTTTGTAAAAAACTCAATCATCAGACAGGAAACACTAAGGTCTAAATTAAAAGCAATGTCATTCAAAAGTTGAAAGCTACAAAATTCCAACACGCAACGGAAATACTTGTTCGAATTGGAGGTCAACATGGATCTATTGAGAAAAAAACTTGTTGAGACCTTAAAGGAAATGTGCTGATCTCCGGTAAGGTATGGACACTAAGGGGGAAATGGACGCTCACCGAATTCGGAACGATCTCGCATGTCAGCTCTCCCCTCGTAACCACTCGACTTCCTGTGAGATCAAACACCATGGAGGTCCAGTGACCAACTGTGCAGCAGGATTAATGAGTGATAGAGATACGTTTAAATGACAACCGAAAGAAGAATACTTTCTTAGGTTTAGCCACTGGAGAGCCACTGGCCTCTAATGTTATTGCTGCATAAGAAGGAAATCGTAACCCTTGAAGATACAAAGTGAGAATAGTTATCGATAAGGATTTGGCAATTTTGACAACAAAAGATAAACTACCATAATGCCACATTATAAATTGGGGATAACTCTTTTTCAAATTGGAAACCATCGGACCCTAGTCTTATAAAAGTCAAATTGTAACAAGTATTGTAACAAGATCAATCTGCTCTTATTTGCTTTGACAAATCCTGATTCCTCTGGTTATAAAATTCTTTCAATCTACACTTTCCAATCTGGCGATACCAACAATTTACCAATATCCTGTGATACACAAGAATTGTGATTGGCTATCGCTAAGCTATCCAATAATATTATAGAACCTACAGATAACGGGTTAAATTCATCTCACGATTAAATTTCAGTCCAGATCTTTATTTCTAGGCGATCTGGTGTACTGTTATACCTATCAATTACTAACAAAGTGCGAACACATCTCTCAAGATGAACATCACCGTGGGCAAGTTTGATTTGTCTTAACATTAGAATTCTCCCAAACAGATAGCCCTTTGCCAGTGAGGTCGGGTTTGTTTGAGGGATGTGGATTGGAGAGGGGCTAGACATTATCAACAGGGAACTGAGTACCATTATTTGGACAAACAACATCGTAGCTGTCAAAAGACAAATCAGCCTACATCTTGTAAGGGATGGTTTTAACCTGTGTCTGCGACGAAAGCATCAGAGTCAAATTAAACCATGTCTGTCTATCTTTGATCATGTTAGACATAACATCAGACAAGTTATGCAATTTTCTCGGGAATTTTCGCTTGTCTGGAAAATGTCAATATCTAATCGTGAAATATGTTTCACAGACTTCAATATCAAAAGAATTATTGATTTCGGAGTGTGACATTACTGAAACCTCAATATCATAAATATTTAATCTTCTGGTCAATACACTACAATCATAATAAAATTCTTATATTACTTTGTAGTTTCTAATCAACATGTTCATAACATTTTGATGATTAACATTTGTCATATTTCCAAATTAGTTTGAATATCAAAACTGATTGTTCTAATCATTTATTTGTTTGAGGAAAGTATTCTTGATAGAAACTTATAAAAGAAATATTACCAACTATATAATCATTATCCATGATACATATTGATATAACATTTAGCAAATATCCTGAGGGCAAAATGTTCATTCTTACATAATTTTAGACAGTTTTTTCAAAGTTATTGTCATTACCAAAATTTTTAAAATTATCTTTTATAAGCATTGTTAATAATTGAAAACTAAGAGAAATTTAAGGTGAATATACTCACTTATACACAAATTACTGAAATTTGAGAAATAAAATGACGGTTCAAAATTTAAGGGACTGGTGAAAAAATTTTGAAATTGACCTTCCTTATGTGACATCGTGACTATCAATTTTTGTTAGCATACCCTTAAATTTTTTATCACCCTTCAGTTAGTTATAATTCTAGGACATGACAAGAAATGAATGATTTCAGCAATTTGTTGTCTCACTTCATTGTCTGAAATGTTGAAATAGAAAAAATATTTTCAAACAGCAATTATGTGTCAAAGGTTTAACAGGTACCAGAAAAAAACTCTTAAATGCAAATGTTGAAATAAAACCAAGTTATATATTTTCAGAGTATGAAATGACACATGAAAAAAAATAATTCATGTCTATCATGTCTAACTAATATGACATGACCCTTACAATATCATACTGAATTATTACCTATGAGGGATATCATATTAGGGTGCAATACAGTGACCTGGACGTCACATCATAAAAAAGGCTTTGAAACCAGGTTATCTATAATTTTGCATTTAAATGTCCTAATGGCAGGTTATACGCCTATGCTTGGAAGTAGATATTGATTAATTTTCTTGATTTTGATTCTTTGGTAATAAATAAAATATAATATTCTTGCCAGTGACCTGCTATGTTTACGACATTTGTGCCTAGATATCAGTACATCTCTCACTCTGGCTCGAGAAATACTAATGTTCATGCACTCATGTCTAGATCTGTGTATCGTGGCCTTAGAACCGAGACGATATATCCCGATTCCAGTTTTATAAGGCATTATGATATTTAATGGAAGTATTGCCAAGGACCCTGCAAGACGATTATCACCACGATACCATGGTTTCAATACAATATGCATCGGATTTCTCTGCATTTTATGGAAAATAAATAGATAGGACATAAACGCAATGTTTATTCTTAGCAACCAACCTGTCATAAACATCAGAGAGACTGTGAAATTGTGGATAAAATTTCAGAAATATAATATAATATATATTCTGTATGTCTAATCACTGTAATCTCTAAAAAAAATAAAAACTTATGTAGCTATGTGCAGATTATGTAGTTATTTGTTTGAAACAAATTATGTTTAAAGTATCTCAATATATTGTCTCTTATGGTGATACATCATTGTATCATGGACCCTCACGATATAGATATTGTGGTATATTGTCTTAAAGTGTATGGTATCGATGTACTAGTATTGCGCAGTAGAAAATGCAAACCTCGATACTATCGATAAATCTTTACACCACTACTCGTGTCGGGACCATAGTAGTCACGGACATTTGTATTATATACTCTGACACTTGAGTACCCGGCTCATGTTCATCTACTTGGACAACTATCACAAGGTAGATAACTCTGCCAAATGAATTACTCAAAGCAAGACTTGGTATTTATTCAAACAAACTAAGAGAGATAGTAATTATAGATGCTGCAACAGGGCAACTCTGAATGAATAGCCAACCCAAGCAAAAGCTGTGGCATGTAGAGGAGTCGTAAAATTTCCAACGGGCTATCAAAAAGATCTACAGCACGCCAGACAATAGGGAGCTGAATTATGCGGCCATCTTGCACAATCATTTGAGGAACTATGAGATCACACTTGTCTCTTTATGAAGACTTGCCCGAGGAAAACAGCTCAAGATGACTTTACTCCTGACAAAAAAAACACCATTGTTTCACTAATTCCCCTTCCCTCAAGTATTCCTGCAGAACATTTGGAATGACTTGGCAGAAATTTCTGATGGAGATAGATAGAAAAAGTATTGTTTAAGCACTTGAGACAACAAAGTGTTAACTCTTGGCTTAGTTGATCGTGATGTTTCACTTCTTCATGGCGTAATTACATACTTTCTTCTCTTGGTATTCTTAAACTAATTAATGATCCCTTCAAACTATTTTCTATGGAAATATATTTTCAACCAATTCAAGCAATTATGAACTTTAATTCTTCATTTTGAAATCAATAATGCATATGAGTTTTATTGCAATTATCTTAGGAAAACTTGAATTCCAAGTTTTCATTTTTATATCAATTATAATAAACTACCTCATCACAATACTTGTAAAACAAATTAACATGGCAAACTTTGTAGAAATATTCATTTCAAAGCTTTCATCAGTATAATTCATTGACATTTCAGATTACTGAAAAATTATTTCAAAGAAAATGGAAATTTCAAAGCTATTATAAATGTCATACATAATATTCAGTACTCTTCAACTAATTACGACAATCGTCCAAAGAATTTAACATCCTAATAAATATTATCGAAAGTTTCCAAGCAAAACACGATGAAGCTTAAAATCATTATGTAAGCAACCACACAAAAGCCGACATATAATTCTGAACGTACAACTCAATGAAATGCTCATATAATGCCCGTATAATCGTAATAATAGCTCATTGATCCCGGAGTTGCAACCAGTTAAGTTCTATTCATGCGGCCTGCCGTATGCCAACAATCCAGCCTACATAATAAGCAATCTATAGTTCCCTTGATGAGGCAATGCAGGCAAAATGACGCCAAATTTTCTAACAACGTCATCAATTTTTACAAACCCTCATTCATCTCTGTACCTCTAGTAGATTAAAGACTTGGTGTGGATAGATGCCAGGTTATATGTAGGTCAACTGTTTATTCAAGCAGCCATTGAGAGGGTTTCTGTCTCGAAATTGAGAGACGGCGAAAATCAATTATCTTTCTGATCAATATTGAAAAAGATTTCTGCTTGAAGTAATGCTATTAAAATCAACACTTGGGCTCCCTTATTAGTTATAGCCAGTGGATAGGCAGACTTTCTGGAGGGGAAAAGTGATTTGATATACGGTGTATCATTACAAACTACAACTTTTTTATGTCCTTCTGAGAGGCAACATGGACTTTAGGAGTGTTGAACTGATCATGGCTTTTTAAGGAAGCATATTGATTAAATTTCAAAAGTAAAAGATAAATTACGAAAATATGTTACCTTTCTGTACTATATTGATCTACGATTTTATTTACAGTTAAAAGCCCAAAAGATTGTATTTGAACTGTTATTGCTTTAAAGGATTAAAAATCATTTTTATGAAAACATTCTCTAACTGCTAAAACACATTACCAATACACATTAATCTCATACCCTTAAACTAACTTTACCGAAAAATGTAGTTTTGAAGGCAGAGAAGGTACACATTTTCTAAATGAAGGATGCCTTATTTTGTAATTACTCGAAAGCCCGCTTCTGTAACAAGTCCAGATAATGGACGTTTCATAGAAGAGACTTGTGTTATTGGACAAGGTTGTCTTTTATTACCCCATGATATTCAAATGAAGGTTGTTACTAGGCAGTAACCAGGCTGCATCTTGGTCCTCTCCCTCATCTAACAGATTCATTGCTCTACAGCTACCATTAGGTAATTACTCCCCAGATATCACCCTTCAACCCTGGGCTGAGTTCACAGACTTCAAAAATACCAAGACACTGCTTCACTAAAACTAGTCTTTTGAGTCTTGACATCATACAAGAATATACTGAAACTAAGGACTTTGAATTTCGTCGCAACACCACTCAACATCTAAATTGCTTATATTAGGCTCTCGATAAATCCATTATTATTATCATTACCATCATGCTTTGAATTCTTTGAAATGTCAATGGCCATGCCCTCCGGGTCCTTCAAGTCCTAAAAAACTATTCATAGTCCTAAAAATAACAGAAAACATGCCTCAATGGAACTCTATGGAGTCATAAAAATGATGACCCTTGCTTCTTGCAGATAGTCTTGGGTCTTGTAGTCTTGAGTATAATAGATGAGAGAAAGGGAATTCATGCCACCACCACCTCATGCGTGAGAAAAAGATGAATCTAGAAGTTGGTCACATATTTCTAGGAACTCTATTTATGTAAGAGAGTAACATAATTACACTATAATTGTGTATATAGAGAGCGTTCCATGTATTTCAATATTTGTTCAAACCCTTTCTTTATGAAATGTCCAAATATTTCTGAGTTTGCTCAAAGCTGGAACTGATGGTCGAACATATTTGATAAACTCAAATATTACATTTTCAAGAATTTTTTCCTGAAATATAAACTTAGATAAAATTAAAGGAAAGATGACCATCGAAACCCCAAAATGCAGTGTCTGACCATGTGTTTGATACAAGGACATCTGTCGGTGTGAGTGTTAGACAGTTGTTAAGTGACCACAGACCACATGCAGTTAATAAATGATAAAATGATAAAAGAATACATGGGTTGCAACTCACCAAGTCCTGCCAGTTTCTTGTCATGGTGGGCTATCTTAACTTCTTCATAGGGTCGCAGATTGTCGTCTGAGTGAAAGTCTTCATCTGACGAGCTGCAGGTCTGACTCCCACGATTTTTCATACGAGTTCGCCGCTGAACTCGCGGCTGTGGTTTAGTGCGGTCCATCGTCTGTGGACGCGGGTCACTTCATTTCACTGTAAATAAAGAAAAGTTTTATTAGTTTACTAATGATAAGGGCACGTACTCAGACTTCTCTGGATTTCAAGAGATGATTTCATCTCAAAATGAAGTGTGACAATACAAGTGTTAAACCTTATATTACCAGAGCAGGGGATATCATCTCACAATGAAGAGTAACAATACAATTGTTCAACTTTCCTGTCCAGAGCAGATGATCTTATCTAACAATCAGGTGAGACAGCTCGACTTTTGTATTTTCCTGAGTGACCACTAAAAAGGAATCATATCTCAATAACATAAGAGTATTCAAGGATTATCAACTATCTATAGATATGAATTCCTAGCACATTCTGGTCCTGCAAGTATAGGTTCTGGGAGTATTTTGACAAATGTTGTCATAGGGTTATGAACAATGACTAAAAGTATTAAGTAGATTGTATTAAATAGATTTTATTGCCAAATTATGAAAATAAATGGAAGATGAAGGACTCAAACCAACAACACCAAAGAGGTCGCGAGATAGCTATACAAATAGCCTAACCAACACAAAATCTGTGCTGTTTAAATCAATCCCATCCTTGTTATACCAATGTATCAGAGAATTCATGGACAGACCCAAAGCAAAAGTATCAGATTCAATTATTATGGTGACAGACAGTCACCAGAACCAAGTTATTGAAATCACTGAGTACCAATAACGATTATGTTGACTTTGTAACACCGATTTAAACCATATTGTTTTCTCTGATTCAGAAGTCAGGTATTGTTCGCGCTCTTTTGTTGCCTGACATGTCAAACAAAGACACTATTAGGCACCTAGTTCTGTCATACCTTGAACAGCTTTCACAGTGATTCCACAAGGGCAATATTGACAGAAGGAGTTCAGAATATAACCAGTGGCATGGTTGTGTTGGGGTACAGGTTTTCCTAAGGTTACATGATTAAATGTTACAGAATTGGCGTCAACAAGACAAAGACACTACAAGTACACACTTGTGCATCAGTGCAATTAATCGTAGCAATATTGATACAGAGGCTGGGACACCACTTCTTGTATGGTAATGTTGATTGAAGTTATTTTCTCTGATTATTCAAATATTCACCATTGCTGTGAATGAGACAAAAACATTGTATTCTTTTTTCAAACTTTCATGGTATATTTTATTTGGTCAATATTGATACAAGGGTTTGGACTCGCGTGCATAGTTATGTTCGAGCGCAAGTTTCTTCTTTCAAATTATGTAATGAAATGGTTCAAAATGCCTGGAATAAGACAAAGAGTGATTTCCCCCTCTCATACATGTTCACAGCATAATTTATAATGTCAATATTGACAAAGAGGTTTGGGACATCACGTATTGCATGGGAATGTTAGAGTATAAATTTTTCTCTCAAATTACGTTATCAAATAATACAAAATCGCTGTGTATACAAACATACTATTGGTATCTTCTCTCCAAACATGAAACAATTTTCACACTGTATTTCATTATTTACATAGAGGTTGAAGATGTCACAACCAGCACGGACTGGCATGGTAATGTTTGACAGCAAGTCTATTCTCTCCGATTACATAATTAAATGTTACAAAATGGCTGTGAATAAAACGTGAGTCATCTTGCATAGATGTGCTATTCGGTCTCCAGAGGGATCAATAAGACCCAAGCTTATAGCTCCAACATGGGACATCACTTTATACTCAACTTTATAACTGGGGCTCAATAATTCCATATCTGGCGCTTCGTGCAGTATTGAATGGCAGCAAAGGTTTAAATGTTTGAGTTCATGACTAACACTCAATCTGCCCAACACAAACTCCTGTTACTTTAGACTTGACATAAAATTGGGCGGAGCTCAATATTTCCATTTCTGCATTTGTGTTCAAGTATTTATATTTTTTAGAATTCAAGCAAAATGAGGCAATTTTTTTTCGAAAGTATTTCACTTGCAGCTAATATTATTGCAGGAAGAACATATTGATCAGTGAAAGTTATAACTTTGAGATGCTCCACAGTTATATATCTGTTGCTTCATACCATATAGGGTGGCAAAGATTACAAACATACATGATTATTGATTATTCAATTCCAACATCATTTCCACCAAAGAGATGTGAAATACACTGAAAGTCTAAGTAAATAATAATATTTCTACTAAAAATAAATCTAAAAAATCTAAATATTGACATAATTCTGTTCCAGCTTATTCCTAACATTCCAGCATAAGGGTATCAACATGGATTCCTACAAATATTTTCATTAAACAATTTGAGTGTAAATTTTTTCCCCCCAATAAACTCTTTAGAAATGGTGCAATAGATTTAGAACCACAAACTGATATGATATTTTGACATAAAGGCACAAGGAGGCACTGATCTGTCTCCAGTAGACCAAGAGCACCTATAAATACCACCAAGTAGATTCCTTACAGCTGAATGGCATGAAGGCAAACACTGGAGAAAGCATTACTGCATAACATGTCTGTATACATTTGGGATCCGGCCAACAAGCTCTGTTCCTCATATCGGCACATGAGACAAACCTATTGCTCTTCAGTACCGGCCATTTCTTGAGCAATATGGTACAATCTTGAGTGGCGTTTAGTCCTTAAAGTAGACGTAATACTGAAATATGTTATTTACTATTGCCTATAGGGAAAACCTATTGTACTTTTGAAGAGGCTACATGTCATAGACAGGGTAATTTCTACTCTTGGGTATATTCTGTCTACTTCAACTGACATTTACTCCCTAAGTTTACCTTACATTGACATTTGTCAAAAGTTTGAGATGAAAGAATTAGACATAAAATGAAAGACTAAACAATTGATAATCCTGGTTAAATCTGGACATATGTTTCTCTGTATGATTAGACTCCTATTCTGCAATAAAAAAGATCCACATATGCAGTTTTAGAATAATATACAGATCAAATCTTGGGTCTGACATGGGTGATGTTTGAAGACTGAAGGTTGACATGGTCATTCAATGGACATAAATTAGATGTTTAAGGCACAAATAATTATAATATTGAAAAACACTCTCTCAGAGCACAGTGGTTCCCGAAGAACATGCCCAGATCAGTCAGTTCAGTAAATTTCTAATATTTCAATCCAGAGAACAGTCACATCACAAAATACAATCACGGAGTGAAACAGGTTATTTCAGTCCTTGAGCTTGGAAGTCAAAATGTTATATGATTTGCTGAAAACAATTCACACTTGATAAGTGGTAGACAGGCGTCAAAAGTCAAATCCACGATACAGATCTATTTCCACTGAGGTCTATCACCTTGTTTCCCCTGCCTAATCTGCATTAAGGGAGGTAAAGCTCCAACTGTAACCAGAATCCTTCTCCTTCGTCCAAACAGGATTACCATGGATGAAAAACAATCGTGTCAGAATGATGATACTCTCTAAGTGTTTCTGCAAACCCTCTCCGAAGTAATCCCGTCCCTAGAGGACCAAGCAATGGGGGTTCACTTCCTGGGTTTGGCTTATAGGGATACAGTTACCCCTTGGGGAGGCTCAATGAGGAAATAGCCATGAATGCCCTCCCAGTTGACTTCTATGCATGCTGCAAAACAGGATTCTTATTACAGGACATGCCTCAAACATGCCCTTTTTTACTTCAATTCTTGTAGAACTTACAGTGAAAACAGATTATCAGAAGATGGAGAGATTTGCATGATAATCTGGAAATGATAGTGGTTGGATATAGTGGATCACATGTGAAGGATGACTCTCTGGAGCAATTAGGTTTTTTTTGCTAATCAAAATTATTGAATGAATCACTAAGAGTAAGGAGTGTTAGAAAGGTAGGAAATATTAATATGACGATCATTATACTACATCTGTTCTTATAACAATATAAACATGTAGATCACAGACCCATCCGTATCCAAGTCTGGGTCTTTCAATACATGACCTTGTAGAATCATAAAAATCAAAACACAAGCTTGTGTGATCTATCCTTTTAACTGGCAATTGCTGGCCATCAAAGGTTCCTAAGGTACACACTTACTGTGAGTCGAACACACATCATGTTACATGTCATGAAAAGAAGACACTCTGGCCCTGGCCTGACTGGCTATGTATTAGGTGACCCTGCAAGTCCATCTTATCCAGAAAGATGTCCCTCAAATCTCCCTCCCATTTCAAATTGGTCCCCACTCCTCCACTGAAACTCCCCACAGAGCCCATACCAGACACGTGCCTATATCACATGCGGACTGGCTTGTCCAATTGCCCGTTCAACCAATGACCATTTAATAGCCCCAAATCCCTATGGATTAAAGTCTAGCCTTTTGTATCATCAACAAGGCCAATTTGGATTTTTTGGTAAATGAAGGGATTTATTGTAAGTGACATGTGAGCTTTAGAGTGACTCTGCTGATGCAAGATAGCGGCATTGGTTTCAATGTTTCATCACCAGATAACATCTCAACCCTAAAAACATATGGCAGTAACTTGTCCCCTGGGTTTGGTCACACAATGAGAGCACTGTCACGATTCCACATTATTCATTTTGTTTTTAATGAATCCTCTTATCCTAGCTATTTTGGATGGGTATATCTAACTTAATCACAAAGATAATGTCTTCATAGCATATTGTTCTTGTTCCTATAATATTTAGCCACAAAATGGCATCATTGTTGGAACTTGACCGAGATATTCTCATTGACCCTCCGAGCTATTTTAGAATTGATCGTTGCTATCTTGTCTTCAGTTTCGTGAAATTTGAGTTTATTTAGTCTGAGAGATAAACTTTCCATAACCATAATTGGGTAAAGCTAAAAAGAATATCTATATATTTGGCTAAAATACATCTATTTTCTCATTCCAAACAAAATATTTGAATTAACACGTTTTTCAAAACCAGAAAATTCAACTCTTGATATGATTCTTATTTAATGGAAAAATAGAAATTTTAAACTTTTCAAATATAAACAATGTAATATCTATGCAACATATTTTTTAAAAATGCCTTAAACATAGCATTACACCTCTGAAACAATGAAGGTTTCAATGCAGTCTCCCCTAAACATAATGATTCTCAATTTCAAGCCATAAATTTGATATAAGTGAGTACATTAGTTTGGGTGTAATTGTTTTTATAATTGAATATAGTCATGCAACTGCGCTTCCCCCCTAAGCAGTGCTGTTTTCTAGATTTGTTCCTGGGAAATCAATACCAATCAAACACGTTATTCTGGTTGCCCGAGATAAAAACAGTAATCTAAAATAACTGGGAATGGAATCTTGATTCACATAATCATTATTGATTCTAATCTGACCATGGACTAAAGCTAACAGCCAAATGTAAATAATGTCAATATAACTGGATATTATTGACTCTTAAATGACCAGGGACTTAATGAAATCAAGGTAACATTGTGCTGTATTGATGGTTAGTTTTTCTTGATATTTCTGAATACAAAATGAAAGAGGACCTAATGAAATTAGCATCATGAAACAACATAGAAAATTGCTAGATTGCTGATGTTTCTTGAATCGTTACTAATTGACTAAAAGTCTAAATAGAAACTGTACTTGAAACATTAACAAAGCCCAATGTCTATATATTATATTCTGCAAACCAAAAACAAATACTGGTACGTTTTAGACTTAAGATAAAAACATTAAAAAAATGAACGAATAGTTTTTAAACTTTGATTTATTTTAATTCTACTTTGAGTTTAAAGCAGTTAATATGTCAACAAAATATCACGAATCTGTATACACTGTGTACATCATTATTCCTCGAAGACTTTATCTCAACCTAACCCTTCCATGAATGAAGTCTCTAAATGCAAGAATGATACCAACACATACAATCAGGGTACACATCAACAAACCTTGTTTACAACCAAAGACTGAATCAAATCTTACAAAAGAAGAAATCATGGATCTGAAATGACTGGCAAAACCTAAATCCAGAAGCAAATCTATCCCTGCCAATACTAATTTTGTCTATTGATTTTTAATTGAGCATGAGAAATAAAAACAGCCGTCAAGCGACCAGGAAATAGGTCTCGAGTTCCCGGATGAACATTGATTATTCATTATCAGACCAGAGACAACTGACCACCTACCTTTTGTTGCTGTCCGGTTCCACAAATGAGTTATGATTACTGGAAATCAACACAACTGGTCAGCAGCTAGACTTTCTCTCCATCTCCCAAGTAATAAAGCTTATTGATTATCGACACTTCAAAATGAATAACACTTAACAGGAAATTAGCATCAACTGGTCAGCACAGTGACTTTCTCCCAATCTTCCATATAATATAGTTTATTGATTATGGACACTTCCAAAAAGTGTAAAAAAGTTACACTTTACTGGATATTAGCCTCAATTGGTCAGCATAGTGACTTTCTCCCAATCTTCCATATAATATAGTTTATTGATTATGGACACTTCCAAAAAGTGTAAAAAAGTTACACTTTACTGGATATTAGCCTCAATTGGTCAGCATAGTGACTTTCTCCCAATCTTCCATATGATATAGTTATTGAGACTTGTAAAGTGAATAAACATTTATTGTCAATATACACAACTGCTCAAGGGCTAAACTATCAAAATTTTGCAAATGATAAAGAGTTCATAAACACTTACAAATAGAGAAACAACATAACTCAACATCAACTGTTTAGCATCTAGACTGTCTCAAGGTGTTCATAAATAATCAAGTAGGTCGATTATGGTGAAAAGGTTACAGCCATTTTAATCAAAAGATGAACGAATTCATTTATTCAAATTTAAAAGTATTTTTTTCCGAATCAGATTAGAATATATCAATACCATGTGCAATCATTGGAATCCTAAAACCTCAAACATTAACCCTAGGACTCCTTCTCAAAGATAAAATAATAAAAACTCCTTACACAACATTATAGAGATGTCCGAGTAAAAAAGCCAAAATATTTATACAATAATTATCAAAATTATTTTAAGGACTTAAAAATAGTCTAGATAGCTTGACCACTGCTAATTGGCGGGTCAGCTTATCTGCATTGTGATCTGGCAATTGTTATTATCGCCTGTGGTCAACTGACCACCATACCCTAAGGCTATGTGGATAAGTACACGGATAAGTACTTGGTTATGACTGTTTATCACTGCTTACAATAATAGCATCTGTATCCACCAGGAAATTGCTTGACAGAATAATTATACACCAGCGTTATTGTCAAATTGACCAGAAATATCTCCCCTTAAATCTGGGAATGATTACACATAAATACCTTTGTATTATGTAATTTTTTGACAGCCACTTTGAAATACCCTTATTCGATTGATCTTTTCAGGAAACAAATATTCTAGTCAATATCATTTATTAATTGAATCCTGAGATATCAATTAAAGAGCATTAGTCAGATTAATGATACTATATTACAGATGTTGACAAGCAATAAATATCCTTTTTGTCGATTTATATCTGATTTAAATGTTGAATGTTTAAGCAATTCCTTACAATGCTTGTACAACTGTATAGCTTCAAAATACAGAAGTTGATCATCCATGATATACCCTTCTTTCTCAGTATATTCATCCTGAATACTAACACCAATATCTATCTTTAACTCCCTGTAGGTAACTTACCCGTTTTATCATGATTCTGAACGTTATGACAATTTGTGTCCCGCCCATAACTTTGTAGCCCCTGATAACATCCTTTGACTGATTGAATCCCCTGAATGGAATACCAATTGATGCAAGATTACTCTATTGAAATTAAATCATGCAACTCCCACCGTTGAAATTTTAATGCTCCGTAGAACGTGGCCATTGTCATGCATGCCAACGAAGCTAAGCTCAAACAGCTAAAAACAAAGACAAATCAATACGCACTTAATACGAACAAACTGGATCCATTAAACTAGAAGATTAGCACACTAACATAATTCAGTTCTGAAAATTGGTGATCGATAACATACAGTTATAATTTCACCAAAGAAATGACTCTCTCTCGTACAAGTGCAAATTTTTCTCGTGAAAAACGGGACACATTGAAGCAGAAGATTAGCACACAGACATAATTCGGTGCTGCAAATTGAAGATCAATAATATACAAGTTATGGTTTCATGAAAGATAATAATATCTTCCTCGTACAAATGCAAATTTCACTCGAGTGGCGATGTCTTGTTTCGCTTATTGCCTATTGCTGTTGTTTATAGCCCGTAAGACTCGGATCAAGCAGCTTATTTCATGCCATTAAAGCAATTGACCCCAAGTCACTATGGCCAGATAGCAATTATTCTGCTAGGAAAGTCGTTAGTGCTATACTCTTGTCCTGACAACTACTTACAACTACCATCTCCATGTACTAGTCACCTCACAACTAATGACACTGAGTAAACTCGATTAACTCATAAGAGGAGGAAATGTTTGGGAAGAGCAGTAATTAATTTTACACACCTTAATAAAGATGCCAGTTTCAGGTATCAAACGTGCATAACGATGATCAAGATGAAGTAAGGGGTATCAAACGTTCTTAACAATGACAGTATGGGGAATTTAGATTTATTACTATAGATTAGTGAAGATGATATTGTTTCATAAAGGAGAACGAACCTTTTGTCTTACTGTTTGAAGTTGTTCAGTAGTGTTTAACAAACATCTGGCATATCATCAAGAGTTCATTAAAACATTACTATTAGGGATCAGTATTCTCCCAAATTCTTTAACTTCATTTAGACAATTTTACAGCACTGACTGTCCCTAAGTCTACCAGCAAAGCTGCCCAGACCGTGAGCACGATGACCTCTTTGGTATGCATAGAACTGGAGATAATTGTAAATGATAATGAAAA
The DNA here is from genome assembly GCA_921293015.1 of Phorcus lineatus. Classification (NCBI taxonomy): domain Eukaryota; kingdom Metazoa; phylum Mollusca; class Gastropoda; order Trochida; family Trochidae; genus Phorcus; species Phorcus lineatus. The sequence continues at coordinate 19,687,664 of OV121087.1, read as the reverse complement.
TGAGTTTGGTTTTCAATGAAAATGTGAATCCAGATTTCATAAAGAGGCAAGTACAGTAAGGAAATGGCTATATCACTGAGGAGCAAAGCATGCAATATGATTGTAGTTATGTAAAGAAATGAAACCTGAAAGTGTCTGATAAACTACCAAATATTTTAAGTATATCACTGAATTCAACAACCGGATGAATATTCATGAATAAATTCTTTATTTCAGATGAAATTTTCGATAAACTTCCTTCAGTCCAAAGATGAACATGCAAGCCTTCACCCAACCATAAAAAGAATATGCACTTTATTTCTCACTTTTCGTAAATGACTTTCTTAAAAAAACAGGCAATTTTAGATAGATTGCTAATTTTGATATTGAGCCTCTGAACCTAAAATGCAGAACGTTTGAAAGAGTCAAATGAGGAAGCAATCGATATTCAACAAAACCTGCTTTTAATGAATTAGCCTAACCGAATGTGTGAATGGTTCTTATCAATGCACATGAATTCACCCAACTGTTCTTCAGGGACTCTATTAGCTTTCCTAACTTAGAACTGAAAATAACATAAGCATGAAAATCTGTGTAATCTAAGCTCATTCACCAAGTCTTTCATTTTTTTAACAGCTAAAAGATAAACAGTCAATTCGAATGGTAAAAAGTTTCGAATCTGGCTGAGAGCCATCAACATTTAAACCGAGGCCTCTCTGTTCATCATGGTGCATGTGGAAGACTGCATTAAGCTACTCAAATGCTCTTCAATTCTATACAACTCCAAGCCTCTTGCACAGGCTTTCAATCCACTGTAGGATCGTAGATACTTATTGATTAAATGTGCCCATACACCACCGATCTATGCCATAATAGGTGTTAAGTATGTTGGTATGCTGGGGTCTTCACTGGCGGATACGCTATGGAATTGCTTTGATGAAGACCACTTTGACAATTTTTTGTCAAAGTCATGTTCGGTATTTTCTTTCAGCACAAGCAGTGAATTCAGAATTAAGATACTTATTGATTGAAGCAAAGATCTATGGCATAATTCATGTTTAGTAAGCTTGCAGGCCTGGTCACAGCAAGCACAAAACTTAAAATAATTGCTTTGATGGTCACTCTCTTTGATTACTTTTTTGCCATGTTATGATTTTGAAAAATTATTAAACATTTCATATCCTAAAGATGATAAATTCACAAACCAGATTTCAAATTATGTAAATTTTCCTTTTGTTGAAGCAACTGTTGAACAGAAATACAACTTAAGAAATTTAAAAGTAAAGGAATTCCATCTCAACCATCACTTATTTCATTATCCCATTTACCCATTCAATACAAAATTTAGAAATGAAATACAACAATCAGTTAAAAACTTAATTGAAAATGTTTAAGATAGTACCTTTCAAAGCAAAACAATTTTCATTCATATAGCTGATCAAAAATATTTACAAAAAGCCTTGAGAAATAGGGTTTTAATTAAGTCTCCTTATAAAAACACAATGGGAAACTGAGTCAAGACATCCACAAAAATATCAACAGCAAACTGACCTCAAGCAAGATGTGATGTAACAGGAGAATGGAATTGAACATGACACCATGAGAGAAGAAGAGAAAGTAATTGTTAAGAATGAGAAAGGTATAAGACTTGTCATTTTGTAATATAACCTACAAGGGGGAGGAAATATTACAATTATTATCAAAACTTAAAGGGGTGTTGCTTTATTTACTTCAAAAATATTTATAATTAATAAAAAAATTCCTAAGTGATATTGTACATTTGAAAATTTAGCAAAACCAGCTGCTAATTAATTTCGGAATTAGTTACTTGCAATTTGACCTTCATCATTTTGTAAGCAACTTCTGTAAATTTCCTATATTTCATGTGATTGCATATCTTATTTTACAAAATTACTCTACAGGATGTTATTTTCAATCTCTTCCAATACACCAGGGATTCCATGAATGGTTAAATCAAATGATTCCAACAGCAGAGAATAATTCTTGTTTTCCTGAATCATATCTATCTCCTCTAAAAAGAGTCGTCACTGGAGTGTGATCGTTGGGCTCAATCTCTACACCAGGTGGGCTTTGTCTCACCTGAGTCAACGAGCATTATCAAGCTCAAGGTGTTGACAGGTGAGGAACAGCTACCTGAGGCATCACCACGGAAACCAGGTTCCGTGGGAGGCTGGTGTGATTCTCATTACAAAAGCTGATATGAAGTGTGTTGTAACCTTTACTAACAATGGTTGTGACATTCAGAAATCACTAAAAAGTCATCTCTGTGGCGTGACCTTTGCTTCTAAAAGAGGAGCTTCATCCATTGATTTAAAGTCGACCTGGATGTGAAATATAAACAGATTGGAATGTATCACACTGTGCTCTGTGAACGAAACTTCACATGAAACTTTGTCTTATCGGCCTCAATTTGAAATGTCTCTTAGTGCCACGACACTGTCAAGAATGGTACTTTGTTTATTATGAATGAGGTTACACATTCATCTGTTAATTTATCAAACTAACCATTTTGGCATTATCATATGTATTGTAAACATGATATCAATAATCAATATCTGCAATGTTTCCCATTTCTGTCATATGCATCTATATATTAAAGTCATAACATGTGCAAATTTACAGAACAATTAAATTTTCATCTCTTTCGTTGTACATCTCCTGCATATCACCACTCCAAGCTTTCATCCATTCTAAAGCTTATGCTGATTATGCAATATATGAAACAAATCTGCCTTATCTTTCCTGCATCAGAGAAAGAATGAAATACTCAGGCTGTTATGTATATAAAACCTGTTCAACATATGTCCACTGTATAAACATCCAACACCTGTCTACCTGAGATTACAGGTACATGTATGTAGATTCCTGTCAGTTTGTACACCACAAGAGACTGGTTGTTGGAATGATAAGCCATGTTATACAAAGATATGCTAAACTTCATGTTCTAGCTTTCCCTAAATGTGCCTTTCAATGAACAGTATACTAACAAAAATACTTGCATCCCTATGGTCGCAAATAAAGCTAGGTGCAAATTTTAAATCTGAAAATCTAATTTATGAAAACATATGCCTGAAAACTCATGGAATCCTATCGTAAGAACAAATCATTTCTTTTACAGCTATCTATATTCACTTACTGAAATAACTGACTGAAAAAAAGTAAAATTTTCAATCCATTTCATCTATTGAAACAAGTATGTCTCAAAATATTAAAACCTCTACTACCAAATATTTCCCTTATTTACATCTAGAACTACAAATCTGCTTGAAAAAATTATGTGAACCCCTTTGTAATAAAGTATTCTGCATCTTAATAACATCAATACACTCTCCTCTAATGGTACATGGAATTCTGGGAAAGCCAATGAAAATATCATAACGTTAGAACTGGGGTAAGAGCGTTGAGAAAAACAATATACTCAGAATCATTTATCTAGCATGACAAAACTGAAATATGAGGGAAATATGCAAAGCCGTGGAGCCCTCTCTCACAACAATATACCCAACAGTCCATGGAATGCTGTAAAACCCAATGAAAATATTGTGCAGTGTAAGAGCTAGCAAAATATGGTGTACTGAATATGAAACAGAATAATTTGTCAGCATGAAAAAGCTGAAATGTGTGGAAAATATGGACTCGTTTTCATGCTTTCATACAACACCGGCAACAGCTAACAGCTGTAGCATATGAAGGAATGTGAAATGATTGAGCCAACAGCTTTTTGGCATGGCGTTACTACCAGGCGCAGTCAACTGTACTGCAGTAGCCTGCTATACTCAGCCGATAGGTGAGGAGATTTCAGGCGTAATACTGTACATACACTACTTGTATTAATGTAAGAAAAATTTATCTGAAACAGATGAACCTTGGTTGCTTCCGCACTGCGATTCAGTTTACCATTGCACTCTAAGCTTCATGCATATAGAACTGTCCTCAACAGTCGATAGAGTTCCACACCCAAAATCAAACACCCAACAATCATTTAACATCAGATCCTCATTGAGTACAATATTATGGATAAGCAACTTTTTGATTCGGTGTAAGTGATGTTTTGACAGAATCCTATCATATAAATTGTCCTTGTTGATCATAACATCAGCTTCTAGAAGGGCCATCAAGAAATCATTATTAGGTTCAAGGATAAAATTTTTGTGCCAAATAATAGAATTTCATTTCGGACCTTGAAGAATGAATTGAAGAAAATATTAGATTGGTGACTTGGAAGTTGCATCATAATTCCCTCGCTGAATTGTGTCATGATTAGGTTAAACAAATTTTTTGAATTAAATCATTTTCTTGCGCTTATATTTGTAAACAAACAGAAGATTTGAAATCTAGAACTTCATCTAATAATCTTGTGTCAAATTTACGCAGTATCACAAAGAAGTAAATAATATAAAGATCAGAGGTGAAAACATGCCTTGATTTGAAATAAATGATTGTTGGTGGTGGCATATTGTAAACCGAAAAACAACAGCAATAGATACTGCAGATCTATAACATACCTACCAGAGCTATTTGAAGATGATAAAAATGCCTCATACCTATCTAGCAGCCGGTGTTCCGATATGTAAACATCTAGAAGAACCAGTATTCTGAGGCAATGACAATGAAAGGCTGTACAGAGAAAGAACATCCACCAAGGTCAGAGAGGAAATGTGATAGTGATGTCATCAAACCTACTGATTAATTTGATTCAATATTTGAATTGAATTCTCAATACCAATTATATTAGATTTTAATAGTATCATTGTATGAAAAAAGGTTGAAAAGTAAAATAATTATTTTGTAAAACTCAATGGGAAGACTGATTAAGCGCATTTCAATGCTATGGGCAGTCAATTGACTAAATGTCATACTCTGATAGTATAAATGACTATTGTTTAGTGTTTATCGAGCAGTATCAAAATATTATATATAAAAAAAATAATCACAAAATATTTATTAGGAGACCTCAGGATCAAAAATGACTTAATCATTGAGATAACATTTCAAGATTTTTCCAGTATTTCTTTAGTGATATTATAAAGCTAATTACAAATTACTGCTTGCTTAGAGGACAGTAGACATTAAACAACATAATGGAAGGCTTTACAATATATAGCCACGAGTGACATCCCTGTAGAGAAATGCAAATAATCCTCGACTTGAATGAAATGACTTGATCATTGATCCCATTTGTAACAATTCTTAGCCAGATACAAATTAGAGTGCGTACATATTACCTTATAGAATAATCAAATCAAGCATACATGATACTGTTAAGATTAGACATAGCCTAAAGCTGAATATATAGTGTAGATCGTTAGAACCAGGTAACTAAATGTATACTTGTGAGTATAAAATGTCAATTGTCAAACATAATTGTATAATCAAAGAGCCTATTATATTGTCTAGTATTGTGTTTTAGTAAGTATCGAGAGTTATGAATTAAAAAATCTATTTCAGAGACTGAATTTGAGTCTGATTTGTACATCAAACTTCAAATCAATGAGGAACTTCTTAAACAAGGAAAACAGCAGCAGACAACACTATACATAACAGACTTGTCAATCAACTTCATGAATAAGAGAAAAAGGTAGAACCAATATCTATGACTAAACAATGGTAAACAACTGAGTTCCCAAATACAACAACATAACGCCATGACTTCTTCAAAAGAACAGACGGCAAACTATACTTTTCAAATGACTCAACACTATCCAACAATTGACTTCATTAACAAGACAATGACTTTTTAAACATGAGAATAGTTAATAGACATATTGTTCCGATGAGTAAACACAAACCAATGACTGACTTCATGAATAAGAGGATCATACTACGTAAGTCAGCAATGAGTTTGATGAAGAAGGTCTCGAAGTCCCTATTCACTGCACAAGACAAGAGGAGCCGGTAAGACTCCCCACATCTACGTACAGCATGAATGATTCATGACAGAGCCAACTGCTACACAAGCTGATCCTCCGAGCAATGGCTAAACAAACACAGATAGAATCTGCCTCCTGAAGTGACAACTAAAAGACTCATTCTGACTTACAAGGGCCTCCAGCAGTATATATTGGGTTGAAATGACGAACAGCCCCGAAGGGTTTCTGTAGCTGATGCTGGTGCCTGATTAACATTTATCCTTATATCAAATGATTAAGTAAGGACATCTAATAACAGAGTCAACTTCAGTCTTTGTCTGGCTTGTGAAGACAATTCAAGTCTTGAATTACACAGCCTGAAGCTACATTTACATTCTGAAGGGTTTCTTTAACTGATTATAGTCTTTGATTGCTGTTCTCCATCTTTCAAATAATTAGTTGGAATGTTCGCTGATGGAGTCACCTCTTGATCAAGTCATTGTTTGGTTTGTGATATCTACCCAACCAAGTCAATTACACCAGCTTCAAGAACAATGTACTGTCTTGGGGGGTTTCTGTAACTGATGCTTTTACTGTCATTGAGTAATATCCGCTAATAGTGTCGACACAAGATTCATGGTCTCCATTAGAATTTCTTGTCCTGAATTAAACAAGCATCAAGTGACACCTAGAGGGGTATTGTAACTCAGCTTTATAACCATTTATTACTATTTCAGATAAGATGTCTACTTTCATATTAAGACTCATCTGGTTGCAATATTCGAACACTAAGCTATTTACATGTATTTACCATCTACCCCTATTTCCATGCTTTAGATCTGTTTTCTCTAAAAGTGCAAGTATGACAAACTTGTGATTTGCAATTGCGTCAAAAATAAATATCTATCAAAATTTATCTGAATGAGTTATCCCTATTGATTGAAGAATCCTTGCGCCAACTCTATGATAATTGTTGTCCTTTCAGTATAAAATGCCTTGATAGTCTTCTGGTCATTGACACACATTTATCCCACTTTTTTTCATAATAGTTTGGACAAATCAGTACACAATCACGTTTAGCTGTGACCAACATCATTTCCTTCTAACCATTTTTAACTATCAGTTTCACAGTTTGTCCCCTGATGCTACAGGTCAAATTAAGACAATTTCATAACCATTGTGTTTCTGCCCAGCACCTACATTGTGAAGTGTTCACAAGCATCACTGTACAACCCTCTATACCAATCGGCTGCTTCAATACACCAGTTACTACAGCTAACAATGCTCAACATCCACTGTGGTTCCGAGCATCATGACCACAAAATCATTCCCAGTGCCATTCCGTGCAATATGGTCTCCATTTACTCCCACTACAGCCTGTGACAGGAAAACAAATAAAACAGCAGTCCCAGGTCACTGACAACAGTTCCAATACTGCTAAATTCAATTCATTCAGAGATGATTCCAACATCCAAAACACTAGGTCCAGTAGTGAAGTGTACAGCCTACTCTACAACATCCCCATGTGCCTACAACACTAGCCCAATATCATCGGACCAGACCATACAACATGTCTATACCCACGTCTCATTTCCCCCAGTAACTCCTTTAGTGGAAGACCCATTCAAACAGTATCTAGGTCCCTAATATGAAGAACAAGTAACAACATCACATCTCTTAGTCCTTAAGCACTTCTCCCATATAGCAATGGATCACAACAAACATTTCTACTTCTTCTCTCATTAGTGATTCCTATAGCATAACATAGGACCTATAGCCATATAACATGTATGTTTATCAATAAAGCTAGTTTCTGTCTCACATAGGACCTACCATACATGTCTAGTTCTAGATCACCTGATAAAGGTTCCTACAGTATAACACGGGACCAATGTAAGTAAAGACATCATATTACCCTGTAACACTTTCATATATAACAGGACCATTACAGACCTCTTATCAGTTCCCATAACATAATGAAGCACAAGTCCAAACATCACATTTCCATGGTCCCAATAACTCTAGTCCTGTACGACACATTTCCCTCAAAGCAGAAACTCCCTAACACTAGTATATGTAACATGCATATCCATACCGTGCACATCTCCTAGAATCCTCTCCTGTATGAATATTCCAGCTGGGCTTCCTGTGTATCCACAGACACAGCATTATCCTTGCACCTCCATGGTAGAAACAGGAGCAACAACTCCTCACAACGTTTACATTGATTAAATCCAGAGCCTGCAAACCGAGAGAGCTCCAAGCACTAGGCTCCAAACTAAGACTGATCCAGTCTGCAGTGAACGAGTAAACTAACGAAGGAACGAGCGGGAGAGAGAGCAGCCAAGCTCCTACTCCGAGAGTGACTGCTGGCTTATTGACGATTTCTACATCGGGCCGAGGAGTCGGCCTCTCTGGATGGATCTATCCTGCAGCAGTGCCAGTTAACAGGACGGTACAACAGTCCATGAGCCGGCCCATTCAGCTGGTGAGCCGAAAGAGAGGGAACAGGCAGGCACTTCATAAAAGCATCAGTGTGCACTCTCCTTGATAGGACTGGAAGCTCCCTTGGGGCCAGTACAGAGTTCACATAGGGCCCAAGGGTCACTGGACTATTTTCGATGGTTCTCTGCTCCCCAGAAGGAATTCCTCAGATCGATTTGGTAATACACTTCAACTGTGTAATGTACATATGATGGAGAGAAGGTTTAGGTGATTGACCAGTTGGAGAAAGAAGGAAGTATTACAGCTCGACTCTGATGCATTGCTTGTGAATTTTCTGTTTAGGTCTTTTTCTATTACACATGATCAATTTGATAAATGAAATGTACAAGATTGAAAGAATGTTTAGATTATATAACAAGTTTGAAGAGGAAGTATTACAGCTATTTTTTAAAATATATTGCTATGGAAATGTACCCTTTTTTCAGTTTAACTCTTTTTCAAATTACACATGATCAATTTGATAAAACAAATGTACAAGATATAGAAAAATGTTTAGATTATATAACATGGTTTGAAGAAGGAAGTACTAAAACTGCCCTTGCCTTTTGATATATAGCATTTAAATCATACACTAATGCTCTGTTAATTTAAATTAAAATTTCCTATTACTAAGTTCAATCAGATATTGAAATCAGAATGAGGCATTGATAGGTTTGTTAAAGTTTGACATCGGCACATGCGTATGGTGGTTGGCAACAGGGCTGACTTCATCTTGATGCTAACTTTATGCAATCAATACTTTATGTGATTTCAATGGATGTTCTATGCTTAATAATGAAATCAGTACTGCTGAACTGCTTACCACAGAGAAAAAAAATTATTCAGAGGACAAATATGAATAAATCACTGATTATAGAAGAAATGTCCAAATTTAGATTCATATTGATTTCCGTACGCATTGCTCTAAAATGGGTGAACAGAGACTCAATTAATATCATATTATAGTGTCATTAATTAGGACAAAAAAAATTTTGGGTGCTAAGTTTATATTCAAAATATTATGGAAAATTTTTCAATTTTAAAGATTAATTTCAAAAATGATAATTTGATTTAGAATATATTTATAACTTCAGTAGAAAGTGCTTCAAAATAGAATTATTACAGTAAGGACATTATACTCAGTGAAACCTGAAAACGCTCTGCATGGCAAGGTCCAATATATCAAAAAGCCATACTGACAAGACCCATCCAACCATCCCCAACTGAAGCATGCCCAATCTAATCATAATCAACAATATGATCTTGATTATCAATGACCTCAATAACTCAATGTATTGGTGGACTCAGCAACTAAGGGGAGTTAACCCATCTCTTGGGCCTGTTGGCTTGAGCCCAGAAATACCATCTTAAAAGCCTTGGACAAACTGGACTCATCAAGAATATCACAACCATCCAGCTACATGAATTCTAAGTTGAATCTCCAATACCTATCAACTGGATTGAATCTGGAGTCTGGCCCTTGCTGACCACAGCTGCAATATCCCTCTCTGGAGTTCGACCAGTTCTGAGCTACCAAGTAACCACCATGGCTTGAGTCCGAGCAATTCCTGAACAGAGTCTCAGCGCCAACTCTTGGAGTTCCCTACGGAGAATTATTGATCAAAATGGAGGATAATGTTTATATAAAGTTTGATGCATCAGGAACTGGCAATTGGGCGGGCCATGTCAGGATATAAGGCACTTGAATGAGATAAGAAGAAGTGTTTGAAAAACAAACAGCCTTTTATCAACAATATTTGAAAGTCATTACAATCCCTCTCTACAATGGCACCTGTTTTATCCCCATAAGACTTTTTTTAATGGTTCTCACAAAAATTGTATTTTCTGGTTTTATCTTTTCAAACATTGTCATAACTATATTTCAGTTCCAAATTAAGTAAAAAAAAATACATTTTCTTATAAATAGCTAACAAACTCAAAAACTATTTAACAACACAATAATTCAGTTAAATTTTTTTTGTAGTTATTTTCTTAAAATCTTCAAGGCAAATTTTTTGGCACAATGCAGATCTATTCAATTTCTGACTATTTACAGGATTTTAGAAGATAACGATCTCAACATCAAAGCAAAACAAAAAGTAAATGTTAATCGTCTCTTCTAAGGAGAATGATGTGTAAAAAAGGAACAAGTGAAGTCTCAAAATCTTCCTCTTATAACTAAACAAAGGGATGAATGTATGATTGAAATTACCTAGGAATTTGAATTATATCTAAAAAAAAAACACTAAGTAAAAAAAAATCTGGTTCAATGATGATCAAAACCTAAAAAAGGATTTCCAAAGCTATCGACAATATTCCAGTCGTCAGAAACCCATTCCAGTCATGAGGTACTGTCAAAATGTTGACCCAAAATCCAAATCTTCAATAAGCGACAAGCTATAACAGATCCCCAATTACATTCTCAAAGTGCACATCTTACAAATTCCAGTCACAGACTTAAATGAAGTCGTTCACGCTATATCACCCTCGTTTTGATTTGGTCATGCTCAAGCCCCCTGTAGAAAAACATCGTAGAGGCAAGAGGAGTGATATAAATAACCTGTCATCTGCCTGCTAAGATCAATATCACAATCAGCATTAAAGGACAAACTTGCTACCACTTGTAAGGCAGCAGCCGCAACAATGACGGAATTATTGTATAAATTCATACTAAGATCAGGTCATTATCTGCCAGTTTTTTCCAACGATGGAAATTATGGGTTATTATTGTTAGATTGCTTATCGAGAAAGGCACATATCCCTTGTCAGACTCTCATGAATGTGGTACACTGTTTTCCATGTGAAACTCTCCTTTTACCTGATAGCATCTCTAACACTGACAAGAGCAATGAGAAACAGCATTTCTTAGTATTAAATGGGTATTTCTGTGCCAAATAAGATCAGATTGTATGTGAATACAGACTCTATAACATGTTTGATAATTTAGGATTTCAAGTGTGTACAAAAAGTGTATGCCATGTAAGTTAATCAAGGATTTTAATTTTTATACAAAAAGGGTAAACCATGTAAGATATTGAAGGATTTTGAGTTTGTACAAAAAAATTATGTCATGTAAGATAATAAAAGATTTAAAATTTGTGTATTCCATGAAAGCTAATCAAGGGCATTGAGTGTGTACAAAAAGTCTGTCGTGTTGGATAACCAAGGATCTAAAGTGTGTGTAAAAAAATGTAAGCCATTAAGATAATCAAGGATTTTGAGTTTGAAAAAAAAAGCCTATGCCGTGTTGGATAATCAAGGATTTCAAGTGTGTACTGGGTTCAACATGAAAGACAATCATTTGTGAAAACAGGGTAGTACCTAGTGAGATAGGGTCATGAATAAGGTAATTCCTTGATCTATAAACGCCACTTAGGACATTGAATTCCATTTTGACACAACACAGAATTCTCAGTACTAAAAGACATTGCCAACATTAAGAAGGATGATGTGGAATCCATTGTGTATCTAAATTTGGTTGCATACTGAGAGCTGCAGGATCAGAATACATCATTACCAAATATCAAACGTGTATTCACTCTGCAATAAAAAATGGCTAAACAGAAGAAATGCCACAGTATGTTGAAATATTGATTTTTTAGAAAGGGGATTATGAAATGTTGCATTGTTACTTACTATTAACATCTTAAATACTGAACTTGTTGAATAATCTGAGAAACCATAGCGATCACAACAGTCACATCTACTTTTGCCTTATTTAACATTTCATTATTCAATATCATTCATTGCAATAATACTTAGTGATAATGTTTTGAAGATGATTACATGTGCTTAAATTTGGAAAATCAATTATTTTGTAAAATGTGCATGATAAATTTATACCAGTAATTAATTGCATGTGAGGACGAAATGACAATTCTAATTGCCTATCAAAAACCAAATGACAATATGAAATAAACAATATGAAAGTGCAATACACAATATATCTAATCAATCAACAATTCCAAATTAAATCACAAAACACAGTAAAAGGAGCCAATATTCAATGTATTTAGACAGCCAATTGATAAGATGAAATATACACTCTAACACGTGAAATACACAATACATATAATCAATCAACCGATCTAAATTAAAAGTCACAAAACACTGCAATGAGACCTTTGCGGTTGTCACACAAACCTTCTTTAAAGGGACCATTCGAGCGGGGTATTTTTTGTGGAAACGAAATTCAGGAGGACTTTCCTGCTAACAAATATATAAGATTTTTACATGATTCTTTTCACACCTAATTTCAAATATGTACATGAGGTTAACATTTCAGTTGTTCAAGATTTAATTGACAAAGAATAAAGTGTAACGATAAAAAAAGAAAACTTCGCGAAATTAAGCCAATCATCGGAGCTACGAATGTGGAATGCATCACTACAACAAAACATTGCCGTAACTGACAACTTTTATTATGAATTATTTGTAAATATGCCCCTCTTCTATCAATCTATTAGTTATTTCTTAATTTGTTAATGAATTAGCATTATACAGCACATTTGATTTCTCGCAATACTAGCATTTCAAGATGGCGGATGAAAGCCGCTCGAATGGTCCCTTTAACACTAAGGTTAACCTTAGTGCCATTGTTTAACATTGGACTGAGGCTAACTTAGTGATTAAGGTTATCTTAGTGTTTTGTGCAACGACCCCAGTTTCACCGTCTTTCTGTAACTAAATCAGAACATGATGTATGTTCCCAATGTGCCTACAGCCCAGTTTGCCTACACTGCTATCAAAACAAATACATGCATGGGTGGTTTGTGTATTGGGTTCCTCCAACCTATGTTTGATAATGGACTCTCCCACTTGATCCATTTCAAGTAAGTAAAAAAAAATTTGTTTGAGAGAAGTTTGATAATGACAGTAAAAAATTTTACTGCACATTTCATTTTCATGACATTTCAAGCTTTCTTATTTGATGAAGTTTGATATTTATTTCATAAACAAATTATTCCTATCATACATGTGGTTTTACACATGTCACACTGCTTGGCTGCACTGATGTAACTAGAGTAACTATGTTACTACAGAGTCCCTTGCATCCTCTGACGACGCACTTCCAGTGTGCTTTAAACATATTTATTACATGCTCAACAGAACTTATGTGAAGGCCGCTGGAACAACAAATATCTATAGAACATGAACATGACAACAATAACAGCGACCATGGTACAAATAATATCAAATCATGACAAACCAAGGTGTATTAGAAATGATGGTGAAATGCATTTGTGACAATTGCAGTCACTAACATAATATGAGCATTTAAGCAAAACGTTTGGATTAATTTATGAATTTGAGAATTGATTTTAATATTTCAGATCCTGTTACAATTGGTTAGAGAAGGAGGTCCATATAAAATTATTTCTAGTGGAAAATTGTTTGTGTATTTATCAAAAACATTCTCCTTTAACATTTACTGATACTGCTTTACCTTGAAAGCAAAAGCCCTTTACTCAAATTCTTTAACAGGTAACAGTGAGCAGGTTGAATAAATTCATAACAATTGTCGTCTTAGACGCAATGCAATGTGGGTATGTAGCCAACATCCAGACGTAGCCAAAGCAATAGGTATACAAGACATGCTTAACCGAAGAAGCATATGTATGACGATTAGCAATATCTAAAGAATACATCATTTCATATGCTTTCAGCGGGTATCGATGAGCAGACATGCGAATAACTTACAAATAACTGGGATCACATGTTGACTTACAGGTCAAACCCATTTTCTGAGAAGGGGTTTTTTTTTCAGTCCCCAAAGTAAATACACATTTTTTGTAGGCACATTGGGATGTAGGCGCATTGGGATGTAGGCACATTGGCACCAAACCAAATATACACCCTCACATTACATAACAAAGGAATCCTGCCACTATTATTGTCTGTCTGTCTGTAATACAGTCTTCTTGTATACCTCTTGCACAATTCATTACGTGCATCTCACAAGGAGAATATGACGGTCTCATCTCATCCAATAACCAATTAACAGTATTCACACACTCGCAAATGCAATACACACATTACACAACCCATCTAAATCTTTTACATCCAATTTGCTAGTGGTCCATTAAATATACAGGTTTCGTGAGGAATATGCAATTAACACCATCTCTGACATGCAATATACAATTGTACACGAGATAGCTAAATCTCGCCAGGCAAAAAGTGATAATTCATTTTGAGTTTGTATCATATTGTACAAGAGAAGTTCTTAAAAGGGAATAAGAAAATAAAACTTGTTCTCAAAGCAGTAATTGGGGTGAAATCTTAACCAGCAAATAACTTGACCAATATGTAATTTAGCTTGTATCAACTTGTGGTTGAAACAGGTGTAATAGAGATTTATCTAGCTGATAATTGGTAAATATGTGTCATTCTACACCCTCTAATCATTGGTATGAATTATTCAACAGTGATTTCTTCTTCATAAGAATAGATGTAATGAGGTAAAGAAATTGATGACCCTAGCAATGAAAATATTAATTTTTTTCTAATAATTTTATTATGTTATCATTTAGTCAGATTACATAATAGATGATAAAATGTGCAGAAAAAAAACAAAAATAGAAAAGAATTACGAATATCAATTAATTGACTGAAAAAAATCATGTTCAGAAATAAGATACCTTTGTAAACTTATGCCGGCAAACATGTTACATTTGAGTTTTGATTACACTTATATGAAATAAATTGCATAAAAAAACGAAAGAAGAGAATTCAACACTTTATGAAAAATCTATACCTAATGATTGGATATTTTCCAGAGAATCTATTAACTTCAAGATTTCTATAACAAAAAACTTCATACTTTTCTGAAACATAAAACATATTCATAGCTTTAAATCTTGCAACAAAAATATGTTTTTTTTATACATTTTCTCATCTCATTGTAATTCATACTATATTCTAAATTTCATGTCTCAGAACAAAAGATTAGGAAGAGTCCCCAATGTGCAATCATATCTTCTTTTGTCTGCAGTCATGCAATAAACTCAAATATTATCCCCCAGGGTATGATTAAGAATAAAATTATGCAAAGTATTGCTATCAAGTGGATTATGAATAAAGTATAGTTTATACTAGCATGCAATAAATTTTATGGAGAAGTTAAGGATTTGACTGTCAGAAATAAACTTCAATAGAGATTAACAATAAAGATTGAATAATTATCAAGTAAAGGTTGTGACTATTTGAAAAAAACTTTTCAAGTTGTGTCTTTTGGAGTTGCATAAATGAAACATGTTATGAAATTAATGTGAGTTTTTAATTGAAAATTTGATTACAAAAAAATTTTAGGTCTCAAAAGGATATTAACTTAAGGTCATATAAAAAATTATTAATCAGTAATATCTAATGTTTACCACGAAATCATCCAAAATGATACCTTCCTGATAAATCAATACTGTAGTATTTGATATGAAGGAAACTTTAACTGAGTGTATGATTTCTTCTATGATGGGCATTTATCCATATAATTTGTTTTGAGATTGATAACGTTAGTAAATTAATTCACACTTAATATCATTAATAAAAATCTGGGATTTAGTTCTTTCAGACCACAGATAAGAAATTAATGTCTTCAATAAAAACTATCACCACCTAATGTCAAAATGAAATTTCATGAATGAAAGAATAACGAAAATGTCATAAACCAAAAATGAAAATGACATACCAACTACATCCCAAAAAAGAAATCTGACAACAAGAAATCTCACGACAACAAATCTCACCAAAAAGAAATATCACAAATACAAAATCTCACCAACAAGAAATTTCATCAACAAGAAATCTCACCAAAAAATATATAAGAAAAACAGAAATCAGAAGAATAAAACATCTCAGACAAAATTCACAATCTAGTCTAACACCTCTACAAGATATTTCACCTCCAAGAAATGTCACCAAAATGTCATCTCACATCCAACTAAACACTCACAATATTTCAATAACAACCATTCCAAGTCTTGATTAAATTAGATACTTTGTACAGCAACTAACATTCCAGAAGGTAATCCCATCTTCAGTTCTCGATGAATCTGCACCAACTATCAGTCACTAATTGAAAGTGGTGGAACAGGAGGATCTCCCTGCCATAACCATCAGTAAAGCTTTCCAATGTACTTCTCAATTCAACAATAAACACCTTCTCTAAGCAATAGAACACTCTCCATCTGTAATAGAACACTCTGCCTCTGCAATTTACATCTCAATAAAGTGCTGTACCTGACTCTAGAATATTGAACTCATCAATATATCACAGGAATGTAGCAATGAATTGACTAGCACAAGCACTGTATACGTTCCTAATGTTTGGAATCTAAATGGTCCCTATTGACAGTTCTGATCCATAGTTACAGACAGATGAACTTTTAACATATGAGAAAAAACATGCTTTTAAACCTACTGATTTCAAAGTATCATTCAAGAATCAGAAATGTATAGCATATTTAACAGTTAGAGGTAGTTAAATTCCAAACTTTTCCCAAATTATTTCAAAAGATAGTACTATAATCATAACCACAGGGACAAGTTTCAACTGTGGAAGTTATCAAGCCTATGGATTGGAACCCCTAACATCTTGGTAGAGAGTTGCCTCCTCTATCTCTCCCCTGACCTCATGGTGACACCATTGTCACAATAATGATCAACAGTACCTTACTTTACTCACAAGGATTCAACTCCAAAGGGTTTCATCTAGCCATCAATCAAGCAAATGCATGGATTACATATCTCTTCAATCTCATTAAACACTCTTAGTGATTGAATCCCCTCAAGTATCACTGTCTACCATTCCATCCTTGCAAGATGACATGAGTGTTGAAATACTAAGAAACTGCCAAGAAATGCTGAACCTTTCAATTTCATTAACTGCTTTAATTGAAATAGAACTAGCTCTAGACTGCCAAGCTTTCTGTAAGAAAGCAATCGAACAAAAGCTTTTAGTACATTTCCCTTAATATTGTCTTATAGAAACTAATTACGCAAAATGACTCTAGTGCTGATTATTTAAAATTATCTGTAACGTGTTTAGCTTATCTTATCTTCTATGTTCTCTACAGTAGAATAAGACAACACAAGATTGGTGAACTTATGTTACAGTAAAGGCAGACCATAGGTAAAGCAAACTGGCACAACACCAGTAGCAATTATACACTATTGCATTTTATTTAAGTGAGGTGAGGTGAGTTGGGGTTTCACGCCGCTTTCAAGAGTATTTCACTTTTATCGCGGCTGCTAGTTTTATTGTAGGGAGAAAGCCCGCAACACCATTGTGGCTATGCATTTTATAAAAGTTCTTCATAACATTGAGTTGTCACAGTGAATCAACTCAACATGCAAGCACATACACTTAGTAGTCTTCCACTGTCCATTGTTTCATACCATGACATGTGTCACTTGGTGTTCATTCAGTGACCAGTAAACATATTTAGTCATTTAAGAATTACCAGCCCTTCCACATTTACTCTTCACACGGTAGCAACACGAGGGTTGACATTGATCTTGACTTTACTTAAGAAGCATCAAACCATAGGAAGAACCATCACCGTCTTATCAAACTCAGTAGCAAATGCCATTTTTGACCAAATTTCAGTATACATTCATAATCACCATTCTGAATTTAGATTTAACGGTTTAGCAATGTGACATCAGTATTAAAAGCGTCAATGTTCACAGAGTTCCGCTGACAGTTGGAATCTTGAAATCTACCTTATAGACCTTCCTTCAAACAATTCAATGCATTTATCAAACTTATTTCCTTTCAGGATAGCCAACATTCAAATCACCTCTTCATATATATCTCTTCAGCTTTGTGACACCAAAGTACAAACAGTCACTGCTGATTCAGGCAAGGCAATAAGTGCCGCCAAGAAACTCTTGCTCTTTGGCAACTTCCTTCTACCGTTAATGCAAATACTTATTCCCTTTTTAAATAGACCACCTCCCAATGGTCTACAGATCCTTTAATCCTGATGTGCTGCTACGGATAGTGATACTAGTGTTGAAACAGTCACTGTCCATCAAGCTGAGGCACAAAAGCGCCGCCCAGAATCTCCCTCGCTTTAGGAACTTCCTTCCCAGCATCAATCAAGCAAATGCATTTATCAAGTAAGTGCTCTAGCACATAGGAAATAATAGCACTGGAGCTGGCCCATGCAGGGTGGGCTTTGTCAGAGGACCCATGATTAATTCAGTAATTGCGGGTTTGGGATTGTTATGGATTAAATGATGGCAATGATATGGAGATAGGAATCACATCTCACTTACTTGGGACCACAGGATCTGATTGAATGGGTAGATGCATGCAGTAATAATCAAATATGTTTGCCGAGCAAAATGATGAATTCAATATTTTGCACGGAAATGAGCTAGACGGAACAGTTATTTAGTTTCCTCCTGATGACAGAAAAATGAAAAGAGGAATAATTAATTTTGAAAAATGATACACACCAGCTTGATGACACCAAAATGAATTCAGAAAAACCAAAAAATTTCATTGATAATTTTTTTGGGTTTTTGTGCACTAGGCATTAATCAAACATGTGATTTGGGAAAATTATTATCAAAATATGTCATTAATCTAAATTAAAAGTTACCGATATAACATTGCAATGATTTGATAATTATATCAAATTTATGAATAATAGCAAGATATTCGATTTCAAATTTGTTAAAAAGGCATTAAGAATAGAGCAACCAACTGCATACAGCAAGTTGATAAAACCATATTCAAAAAATAATTTAACTCTCTGTAGGAAGTTCTTGAAAAAATCCCCTTGACTTCAAAATGCTATAATTTACCTGTCAGATTTTTTCCGATTTAATACATCAAACCCAACATAAAACTCCCCAGTTTGATATAAAGCAGCTTCCCGTTTGTCACCACGTCCAATAATCAAGCCAAGAAACATCTCAGAAATCCAGCTACACCTAAGGTTCCCCTGGTGGCAGGCTGGGCGTTGGCACAAGTTTTGCGGCTGAAGAAATCAATTGTCTATGCCAAAGCCAAACCTACAAAGAAGAGGTCTTGGGAACAGGGTAATGAATTACATCATAAAATTCATCGCTTGGATACCATTACAAGTCTCAAAGGGCCTTCCATTGTAGAGGGCACATGGCGTTCTCTAAACCTACAAATCCACGGAGGGCAATCTAAGGATACCAGACGATCAATTTGCAAACAAATAGGGTGCAGTAAGAAGCAAACATAGACTATACATTACTTTATGAGATGGATCTTAAAAGGGCCAGACAGGGAAGACACACACGGGAACTTTCATAAATCCTACAGTACATGCTTAGCCTTCAATAGATGCCTTCTTAGGAGACAAAATCGATACGTGTGAA
Source organism: Phorcus lineatus (assembly GCA_921293015.1). NCBI lineage: Eukaryota > Metazoa > Mollusca > Gastropoda > Trochida > Trochidae > Phorcus > Phorcus lineatus. The sequence goes on along the minus strand of OV121087.1, from coordinate 19,667,970 downwards.
AATAGAAGAAAAGCCATTGTTTTTCCAAAGTGTCTTAGCGCTAAGGTATTGGCTGATTTATCTTATGAGACGGATCTTGGGACTGTACAGAGATAACATACTAGTGATATCATAAATCTTATGGTACATGTTGAGCCTAACTAGATGCCTTCTTCCTCAGACAAAATCAATCAGGTGGAAATACAAGTAAAGCCTTTGGGTTTTCTAAAAGTCTCTTAGTGCAATGGTATCCATTGATTTACTTTTGTAGATAGATCTTACGACATTGGTACAGGGACCAAAGAAACAGTACCATAAATCCCATAAAGCCTTAAAAAGATCCTTTCTTCGGAGACCAAATCAATGAGTGAAAAACTTAAACAAAAAGTCTTTTATATCATGTATCTGAGTTGTAGGAAGGAGAAAAATCATAAACTTGCATAATTTCCCAAACAGATATATATGAAAAGTAAAAACAAACATTGATTTAGTATCCTGAAACCTCATAAGAATCTCTTAAGAATTAAAGACAAGGCTATCTCATCTTCAAATTTAACATTTTTCATGGGCTACCAGAATAATGAAGAATTGGTCAGACTGTGTCTGGTGACATCAGGTGAATCAGTTTCAATACAATCCCAAATGGCAAACAATCGGCTTCGGTATAGCATTTATCATATTAGTGCTTTAAGGGTTAAGCCACTAAAGGCAGACAGTGAAAACATAAAAGGACTATTTCCAACTGGTGTGACCATGATAGATCTACTTAGTGCTGTGCAGTAAAGTGTTGCTGAAATACTGCTTTCCTGCCATGTTGGGGATAGCGCCTACGGTCTGGCAATTACAGCCTGGCAGAGTAGACACTATATCTTCCAGCACAGTAATCCATGTGACGTCCTACAAGCAACTCTGTCAACAGACTTCCATGATCTGTTTACCATCTTCAGACATGGACATGATTGGTGGATATTGTTTTAGTACTGGCTTTGATATGGTTCTTGGATCGGCTGACTTGGACATGACTGTTGGATACATTTAGTACTGGCTCTGATATTGGTCTTGGACGTTCTTTACCTTCAGCTGACTTGGACACGACTGATGGATACATTTAGTACTGGCTCTGATATTGGTCTTGGACGTTCTTTATCTTATCTTACTTGGGCATTGGTTTGTTGGATAGTTTTAGTTGTGGGTCTTGGATTTGGGTCTTGGGTGTTCTTAATCATCAAATAACTTGGGCATTGCTCTGATTGAATTCTGGCTTGGGTCTTGTCTTCCCATTTACTGTTTTTGACGCTGGTCTGCTATATTTCATTATGGTTTTGAAACGGGTCTTGAAATTTCCTAATGATCAGCTGATTTTTACATGGGACATAGAGGATATTTGACATTTCTCGTCTAATACCATGGATATCTCATCGAGTGAAGTAGAAATTTATATTTTCACGAGTGGCGTAGCCACGAGTGTAAATATATGATTTTCTACTTCACGAGATGATATATTCATGGTATTCGACGAGAAATGTCAAATGTTCTATTTATTATGTTTCCCAAAACCACGTTAATGACCCTAACTATATGAATGGAGAAGCTAAAACGCTTTGCTAGCGCGGGCCGTTGCATGACGTAATTCAATTGTTTCATGACGTCACAGACGACGTCATATGATTGTTGCGTCATTTCACTGAGTAGAATACCATTTTTATTTCACTCAGTGAAAATACGGGTTTTATTTTCACCGATAAATGGCATATTTCACCATTCGATACATAATAATGTTGGATATTCTTTTAGTAGTGGCTGGGATATGGGTCTGTAAGGTTCTTACCATCATCTGACTAAGTCATTGAAAAGTTAACCAGGTTTTAATCCAGTATATATGGTTTTAACACTATCTTTAGTGGGCTGCATGAATATCATCCAAATTTAGGACCTCACCTTTGGGTCCAATAAATATGGTTTTGTTTCATGCTTATGTGATGATAATAAATATGATATTTATATTGTGCTATTTCTTGGCACTACCGGTAATACCTGCTCTAAGGGCTATTTACATATTGACCCTTATAAAATTTTACTCTAGCAGCTAATCAGCGCTAAGCGCTAACATTCCAGTACATACACCCTGTTTTCAGGTACCCATTTTTACAGCTGAGTAGACAGAGTGCAATGCTGATGCATTGTTTTGCCAAGTTCACCACCAGAATTTGATCCCAGGCCTATGGTGTAAGAGGCCAGCATGCTAATTAAACACTACATCTCTGTACCAACTATGCTGGGTTTGGAGAGTGTTAACCTATATTTGACTTAGTTTTGAACCAAAGTAACATACTACTTTTATTTGAACAGAAACAATAGTTGCCTAAATTTCCTTAGAAACTTACTTGCTTATCTTACTGCAACAGATATTTATTTCTTCCACGGGCATTGGGATATATATGTTACAAAGTAGAGACTTTTCAGAGGCTTTCCAAAACATTATTTGAAAAATTCATTTTCAGTAACTTTTCAAATACAATTACTATCATAGCCATGGGTCTTTGGCAAACATGTTACTAATTTCAAAGGTTTTTAGAAACTATTTACCTGTCACCTACTTAGACATGGGTTTTCAGGTACTACCCATTCACTGTCCTCTGCACTAATGACAAACGGTAGAAGGAATTGCCAGAATCAGATACCAGTGTGTGTATGTGGGTCTTACTGATAGCAAAACAAGGAAGATTCATAAACAAGCTGAAACATACTGACAGGAGAATGGGAACCACAGACATGCCATCTAAATGCTAAAAAATAGATCGTGTCAACCTCAAACTGAATAAAAATATTTCTGGAAACAAAATAAAAGAGATTGTTGGACACGAACAAAGTACCAAATGACATTTTGAAGTTAAATCCCTTAATTAAGCAGTTTTCTTTCACTTTCAGAAATAAAAGCTTGAAACCTGTTAATCAATTGAGTGTTATGTGATATCAGCAAAGAGCATAGCAGACTTTTTATCTTGAAACACAACACAATTTGTGAAGGTTATACTAACAATAATGTAGGGCAATATGTACTTCTTAAGCAAATGAGTTCATGAATGGTGAAAATTTAAAATCAAATTTATGTTCCAACTTGCAATTATGAACATATTTGTTAGGATGTTTACTAAGTATTACTAACATTACTCCCAGATCTGACATCAATTGCCCTTGAATTTGATTTCAAAATATATCAGGTACATTTCTCAGGGGATTTCAGTATTTCCTGATAGTCCAAGAATGCAGAATGAACCGAATGATCACCAAAGTTGCCTGATGGGTCAGATTTGAAGACATGATTTTATCTTTGCTTTTATTCTTCAATGAAAACAGATATTTTCTGTCAGATCTGACCTTTCTTGACCTTTAACCCCTCTTCAAGTCAAACCCAAACAATTTGAGAACCCGCAGGGAGATGAAGGTCATTTAAAATGTTTGGACAGGTCTCATCAAAATATGGTTAAACCTGGAATGTGCCCATTGATGCCCCCAACCATCTACCAGTTCCCTGAAGACACTATTGTGCTTATTTAACTCCCCTTTCTTGAATCCTCCCGTTTAGCTGAAATATTTGTTATCCTGTACTGCTTTCCACCATTCTACCTGCAGGATTTTGTTTATTTGATTTTACCTTTCTAAGAACTCAGATGCAATAGAAATATTTGTTTCAATGCTTTAGAAATTTGTGTACCCACTGACTCTTTGAAAACGGGATCGACCTTTTGAATTCTACCTTTCTCATCCCTCCAATGCTGCAGAAATATTTTTAAAAACTGATCTTATTGATCTTTAGAGCAGATTGTGAGAGTTAAAATTCTAACTTCCACAACCCTATTGAAATGTTGGATTCCACGCTTCCCACATATATGTTCTAAATCTTTTCTTTTTCCACTTATCCTCTACATTAACTCTATCAAACTAACCTTAGTCAATGTAAGAAAGCATAATCAAAGATCCTACACCTATCCATCAGAACCAACAATTAGTCTAAAAAACAATGCATCAAAAGTCAATTTTTTTCTAATCTCATACTGCTTATTAGAATGATTGAATTACTTTTTAGGCTAACATCCATGTAATGTGATCATTCATGCAAAAGTCTTTACGAAATCATTCATGACTTGCTGGTTAAAACCACTTTGACTGTTACAGGCCTAATTGAAGGGGTCGCACGCTAACAGGTTTAACAAGGCTTTTTATCAAGAACACACAGGCAGATTACCCAAGCTTACTGATGCATTAAAAGTAAAAGAAGAGCCATTGTTAAGCTGTGTAAGTATAATCCACATGCGATTCCCTTGATGATCAAGAGGCAGCAGCAAGCATCCAGGATCCATAGCAGTTGCCAGCCATTAGAGACACTGAGTAAATAACGCTATAGACATTATTAATTCAGCATTGTATTTATCCTTGATGAACATCAACGGAATACGATCCTCAAATCCTCTGTTGATTCTGCTTGGGGGAACACGCTCAAAGACCTGTCAAACTTGCAAATTCCAATTGGCTCGCGTTTACACTTGGCAGGGATGGCATGGCGGCCATCTTTTCACAGGAGATAACAATTAATACATTAGTATGTAATCCGAGATCTGTTAATACGACAGTGCAAATGTATTATTTAAACATTCACTCCAATTATATTTCTGCTGGCTCTCCAAGGATCGCAGACCTCTTGGTATTGATGGGACTGTTCCCTAAAACTGATTTTAGTGTCAAAGTAATCGCTGATTGGATGGCGGGCATAAAACAGACATCGGAATAATTACATTGCGCCACTTAGGCGAGAGGGGGAAATGTTATTCCTACCAAGAGCGTGTTTGTGTATCAAAATTGACCGAACTGCCCATTGGAACAGGAATAACAAATACTTGCTTATTCTAACGCTTATATTATTTGCCTTATCCATAGCCAACATGGTTTCCTGTTGGAGCAATCTGTTAATGTAGACAGGGTAATCTTGCTAAAAGCATAAGCCTATATGGAACCCTGTACAACAATAGAGTATCAACACATATGTGTCAAGTGATATGAACAACATCAGAGGTGCTGGCCAGACAGGATATAAAATTCTTGATCAGAGATTTGTATAGTTCAACATTTTTTAAAAAATGGTTCAAAAGATTCTCTCTGTGGAATACTATTTGCACAACGCCTAAGGCATGTCTAGCATTTCATTTAGGATTGTTATAAAAATTCATAAAGAAACAATAATTCTAGAGTATAATTTCATAATAACATGTTACAAGGAAAAAGTATGTCTTTACGAGAAAATTTTAAGGCACAACAGTATTCATTCAGGACATCTTATTTTGTGAAAAATTCATGAAGACATAGATATGAATATAACAATTTATGTCATTTGATTTTGTGAAAATATTTAAAGAAAACTAATATTTGTCGGTTTCCTCAAATATATTGATTCATGTAAAGGTTAACTGTGTGGAAAATGGAGATACGTGTTGGTTATTATAAATGTCTTCAAGATCTAAATAATGCAACCTTCTCGGAAATAAAACTTACTTTGTAAATAGATATATAGATATAAGTTATAGAAGTTAAATGTCACAATATTGACAAGGCTTAGTGGTAGTGAGAGCTACTGATAGATGCGTGAAACTTTCTGGCTTTTTAAATGAGAATTGTTATCAATAAAACCTTTCTCCTCGAGCATCAATAACATTTAAAATGCCAAATTTTACATTTACGTCTATTTGGTGATATTTCAGTATAGCATTAAGCAGAGATAATGCTATCTTGTTTCTGTAGATATAAAAAACATGCTAAATAATGACAAGAAATATAGGTGTGAAGTAGTTAATGATGGTTCTTTTTAAAGGAATATAATACATATTCAAATTAAAAAATGATATTCTTCAGATGACATTAATTTTTAATTCATATGAATTTATAAATTTTAGAATTAAGTTAATATTCTGTTAAAAATATTTTCAGACCAAAAGTTAGTTTATTTAAGAGGTTCAAGGAGTTCAAACTGGCCTCAAGTACACAAGCCAGAGAAGGATCCAGATGAACTCGAGTCCATTTTCTTGGACTCGAGGATTCCAAAAGAGATCACTATCACTTATTGAAGTAATTTTAAACGTTTTGCTGATGATGCGCGATCTAAGATGATCATTATGATCATATCAAACCATGTCATGTTTTATCATATCATAGATAAAAAACATATGTAAGTTGTCATTTTTGTATATAACCTAGGCTCAACAATAATAACAAGACCTCATGTATAAAGATAAGGATTTCAGTGGACAAACACATAGTCCCTGAAAAAAGATTTGTGACTGTAATTTTATTTTATTAAAATTTTGTTTCAAATTATAAAAGAATCACAAACCATATCTAATTTCTACGGCTGAGGCAACCAGACTTGCCAAAATTTTCTAGACTTAGGAAGTCTCCTTTGATATTTTACAATACAGGGTCTCGTTGACGTACTGGGATTTTGAGTACGCAGCCAAAGTCGAGTCTGACCCCTCTGGTACTTCAGTCCACCTTTCTTGACCTGTGGAAGCTCTACCATAGCTCATACCCTGACAAACAGTTGTCAGGTAACAACTCCACAGAGCTGATAGATGTCAAACTAGCAATAGACACATTTCACCGTCTCCACTAACACTCAGCTAATCTACTGAAGGACAGAGTTAGCTGACTGAAGCTGACTCAGTCTCCAAGATACATCTAAAAGTCAAATTACCACACAGCTATCTTGAGATGAAATTTGTAAAATAATTACTGTACCTTCATCCATGTTATTTAGGTTGCATAATAATAATAAAATGTTTCTTGGCATATGACATCTTTGTCAGAAATGAAGAGGGTAGAAGGACTCTATTTTTCCTTTTTATGGAAAATATATTGAAGTGGGAGGAAAACCATTTTTTTTACCATCAGAAATAGTTGGGAAGTGTTGACAGCCTACACAGTAGTATAATAGTTGTTTTTATCGATATGTATTTTAGGTATGACAAATGGATGCTTTGGATAAACACTTGTGACGAGGTTAACTCAAACAATATTTTTCTAATTGACAATAAAAAGCTGATATGCATATTACATAAAAGTGATGTGATGATGCATGAGAAACATCAAAAAATATATATTTGGCCTTAGGCATTTCATGTGTATCTAGTCAAATCTAAACTTGGGTGACTGAAGTGAGAATAAATTATCTAGTGTTGATTGCTGCTTTAAATAGTATTCCCATATTCATGAAACGGGCTACTATCATTGCAGGGAGAAAGCATGCAACACCAACATTGCTATGCATTATTGTGAAACCTGCAGACACAGCTGGAACTAGTGAACCATTCTCAATACTTCTATGCTGCATTGAATCAAAATTCTACAGTTGAGACATTTTCTCCACTTCTCTCTCTGTGGTTATAAATCAAAGCTCCATTCCAGACCTTATGTGCAATGCTACAACTTCATATCTCCCAATAGTTTTATAATCATTCAAGCACTGCTGGCAGCCTTCTCACATTATTACACTATAACATGTATGTGGTGAGCGATAAACAATCACTCCCTTGTCAGACAGCCATGCAATCATTTTCTTAGAACAGTTTAAAATTCTTATCGCAACAAGAGCGGTTTTCACAGTACATTATACCAATTTAAGTTTCTTAGAAATTTTCAGCTTTACATTTATCATTCAAGAATTACTTTTGATTGAATAAAATTCTTTGAGAACAAAACAATTGTTCCTTTTCCAAAATCCAAAATCATGAAAGTTTTTTTCTTCTCAATTTTGGTAAAATAATGTTTCAGATATATATTTGTATATATAAACTACATCAATTTTGCTGAAAATATCAGTCGACTTTTCTATTTCCTTAAAATATCAGGAGAAAATGTCATTTAAGTGCAAACTTACTATTATTGCAGTAGATGTACTTTTCCCAAATCAATATAGATTAAATGTCAATCTATACTGAACATTTATCTTCCATTACATGGGAATTTACACTAATCTTGCTGAAAATATCCATTCATTACAGCTATCTATTAGGACGGGAGGTTGTTTAAGTTCGAAAGTGTTGCTTGTGATGTAGCTGCAGTTCAGCGCAATAGACGTAATATAATAATGATTGACATCCTATTAAATTCATTTCAAATTGATTGACAGCAACTTGGAGCCTAACCCCCTGCTATCATCTTCATTTTAATACTTTGTTACAATGGTAAAACAATTTAGCATCCTTTTACAGGGCACAAAAAAGGTTAACTTAATTATGAAAGGACTTTGTACTTGCAGACTTGAAGCAAACTCCCCATTTATACAGCACAACTCTGGATCAAAGGCATGTGATTCGGCTATAATAGGACTGCAGCGATTATCTAACACCAAAGCAAATCATAGGTACTGCAGGAACGAATGGTCGATACATCATGCTTTGTAGTCCGTAGGGGCAATGTTATGATTAACCATTCCGCTAAAATTGTCTCATTATTTAGGACTTGTAAAGATGTAAACTGCTTAACAGTCATAGAGTTCTTTCCCATCATTGCAAGTTGAAAGATATGGCGCTGTTGGACGCTGGATGTTAAATGTGATGAAATTATGGGTATTGTATGATCCTGCTCCGTAGCAAGGGATATAGGCCTATTGGAGTTGAATAGTAGATATGGGGTATTGGATACTTAATATGGATATTAAATGCTTGCTATCAATTATTGAAAACTGGGTGAGATATGGGGTATGGATATCAATACTTGATATGGTATACAGACAAGATGTGGAGTATGGAGTAACAAGTTTTTGAAATGGAGTATAAAAATGATGTGAGATATCTGGTAAGGGATAAAAAATACTGGATAAGGAGTATTAAAAAAGAGATGTGATATATCTTGTATGCAGTATTTGACACTGAATACTAGATATGGAATATTTATAAAGTGATAGTGGATATCAACATTGGATATAGACATTTAGATATGTATATAGATTAGACATATATATATGGATATAGAATTAAGTAGACATATAGATATAGTTATAGATATAGACATATGAACATAGATATAGACACACACACATATATAGATAGATAGATAGATAGATAGATAGATAGATAGATAGATAGATAGATAGATAGATAGATAGATAGATAGATAGATAGATAGATAGATAGATAGATAGATGCTGTTTAATATAAACTGCTGCCTCATCAAACACTGGGATATCAAACAGAACTGAGCTCTTGTGATGAAGTTTCGTACACACGAAATGCATTATTTGATGTGAAAATGCAGTAAAGATTATGAGTCTGAAATCATTGGAAAAGATATTGGCAAAACAATTCATGGTTATTTATGTGTATCACTGTGTGCTTATTAATGACTTGTGCAAACTATCAATAATTTGTCTATGTATTTTTGGCAAAAAATATGTATTCAGTGAAAACATAATCAAGACTAAGTGATGAAAACACAAATACATAGAAGCTTAATCAAGTTAAGTACTTCACAACCTAGCGTCCAGTAGGGCATAAAATATGTTTTGATAGCATGAAAGTATACGGTCGGGGGAAAATATCAGAAAATACAATAAAAGTCCATTTGTAGCAATGAACAAGGAGAAATCATGCATGTTGTAGATGCTGGAACTGATCGCGGAGGGATTGATCGAGGGCGAGATCAATGACATTTTTCTAGTTAAGTGAACCGATTCCTTATATCATATTGCCAACTCAGCAATAACCACTTCCATATTGACATTACAATCAAGTGTATGAAATTACCAGATCAAAGGGTGAATCAGTTGCGTTGGACAAATCAAATCTACAATGTCAACAACAAAAAGTGTGTTTTCTTGTTCTTGACGTAATCAGTTTCTTTGTCTTTATGTCCAACCATTTTGATGGCCCTACACTCTGAGCCTGTTATGGAGGTGTTGAGAGGTGATGTGTGCTGGATTAACTTGGATTTTTTGTAGAGGATTTCAATCGAATGAAACATCTTTGAAAAGTTAGGGTCTGAAAGTGTCACTTTTTCATTGCATGAGTACTTACAATGACAGTCGATGAAATAATTTGGGACTTTCAGTCTGTAAGTGTTTCATCTGTCAATTTTCAAAACAAAATTCAGATCCTCAAAAGGTTTCTTTCAGAGACATGACACGCCAGTTGTCAAATGGCCATTACACAGTAGCTGGTAAAACAGTGAGAAAATCTGGCATTGTACACATGCCTAATTTAAAAAAGGGTCTTCTATTCACAATCATTTGTTTTGATTGAAACCCCAGACCTTTTGATGCATTTTTGCATGTCATAAGATACGAGGAGTATACAGCTCTATTATTAGAAGGGTAATCATTTCCTCAAAATAAAAGAGGAAATAAATTAGATAACTTCAAAGAAAAACTTTTTCTAAGCATTTTTATAAATTTGTTGTTGAATGTTACTGATCAATAAATGCCTTTAAGGACTACAAAAACATTCTGAAAACATCACATAAAAACTTCCACACAGATCATTCTATTTGCAATTACTCTTACCCCTATAATGGTAACACTTTCTTCAATAGTGTTGAACCTTATTTTAATTACTTTCTCTTGTTTCAAAATTTGTTAAAACTGCTCTTTGTTTTTTCTACCTATACTCTTGATCTCTTAATCATTTGTCTGAAAGATTCTAAGTTTTTTCAAGAATATGCAATTAAAGGGATAGTCCAAGATACTTTTTCTCCTCATTATCCCTGGGTTTGTCTTTGAAACAACAGAACTGTTGGCGCCAGCTCATCATGGCATTTGTACCAGAAGAGAACAATGCATTCACCATTTATTATTCAAGTTATTTATTGTGAAGTTCTTGATTTCCCTTTTTTCCTCCTCAGAATTTTCATTTGCTTTTTTGGTCAAACAAGAAAACGAGGCTCTGAGTCCCAAATATTACCTCAAACAAAATGTCATGTCGTGACATGTCATCACTCACATGTAAAATTAAGTATTGTATTTGCTTACAGAAGAATACCTATGGAAATTTTTTTATTGTCGTTCTAATTCATTTAAAAATATTTTTTTTATGATAGTTTATGATTCATGGAAACAAAATGTCCCTTTACAAAAAGGCTTCATTAAAGAAGTCCTTTCTCTTGTATTTCATGTTAACTGAGAAGTTAAGTCATTGCTTTCATGTATTCAGATGAAAAATCAATAAGGGAGATTATAAAATTAATAAATCTTTCCACAAGTTAATGTCCTTTAACTTCAAAAGTAAGCTTTGTCTAAAGGAGACGAGAAACACATCATACAACATCATTGTGAATATTCAATGCAAAATCATTCTTATCAATAAACCAAATTTGTTTCATGTCTGTTATAGAAGTTCTTGCAAATGTGAAATAAGAATACAGGCTTTGTCTGGCTTTAACTACACTTCTAGACTTAAACAGCACAGATGGTTTGTACATTATGGATAATTTAACATATTAGCCTTCCTGTATAATTCTGACCTATCAAAATGAACAGTTGCTGGACTGAGATGCTTTGTACATTATAGATAATTTAACTAGACGAACATTCCCTTTATAACTCTTGCCTATCTAAATGTAGGCTTTCACCTTGGGCAGACATTTATTTTACAAGGAAAATCAATTCTGTGATTTTCAGGAAGCTCAAGTCTGGTTCCTATTGATCAGACGGCTGAAAACGGCTGATGGTAAGTTCAGGTGGGAAAGGAGGATGTGGCGCTTTTTTAATGCATTTTTTACAAACAGCAGGTATGCATTGAAGAAACAAGAGATTTGGAATCTTGAAATGTCTTGGGTTAATCCTGGTTCACATCGATCACTCATGGAACACCAATACGGTCTACTGCGTAATTCTTTTTATTTTGTATCAACTATTTTGAAAATTTAAAAAAAAAATAACAGGCCTTCAATCTGATTGACCAAAGATTTAAAGCAAGAAATATCTTGGGTAAAATCTTAATAAAATCCAGGACAACCAGATTTACTTTTTTCGTTGAACAAATAAACATGGTAAAAATCTTTGGTAAACAAATAGGCCTAATGTTGAAGAGATGATAGATAAGGAATCACTTAATGTCATATTTCAAAATTTAATCAACCTCTAATACCCTAAGGGGATTTTTATTTCATGACATAATACTGATTTTTAAGCACAGCATTTTTTGTACTAATGGCCAGCAACATCCTAGTAAAAGACACAGACATGGAACCATGTAACATCTTGCATCAAGCAAAGATTACAACTAATACAGATTGAGACATCTTTAACCAAGCAAGAATCAAACATTTTTAAAGCATTTTTTACAAGTGGCAGGTACATGAATATTCCAGGGGAAATCCGACTTGGAACAGTGCAATATCTCAGGTCAATCCTGGGTCATGCCTAATCTCTCGAGAAACATAATTAGGATTGCTTTGATTTCATCTTGTGATGTAATGAATACTTCTTTCATCTTGTTATGTCATGTCTGACAGAGGTCAAAGTTCAAATCACGATGTAACATCTGGTCGATGGAATGTGCATCTAAATGCAAATAAAGGATTTGATGTCAAAAGAAATTATTGACATTCTGATAAATAACCATAAATGTCATAAGCATGGATCACAAAATCAATAAAAATGAAATAAATGCTATGTCAATGTCACCTGTGCTGCTGTACCTGGAAATATGCTCTGTCCAGGTAATCCATTTCACCTGTCTCTAATTGCAATCTATCACCTGTCCTTCCTGAATCAATTATAGCCTCAGTTTCCTACAAAAGTAAAAGCCTACCTACCACATCAAAGTTGTTAACCTTCCTTGCTCATTGCAAAGAAAAGACTAATGCTTAATAAGATCTTCCTATGCCAATATTCCTTTAAGAGATTACTATATTTGGTCAGTTCAGAATTTGTAAGTATCTCTTGTAATTCAGTATTCAAATAGGGGTATTTATATTTTTCAACATGAGAAGGATACACCAGGTGTGAAGCCCATAATCCTCAAGATCCATTTACAAGGAATGACAGTATTCACTGAGATACTCAAATACCTATAGTTCAATAAGATCAATATTTGCCAATATTCAAGCATGCAAAATTAGGCTTCCTGACCAGGTGGTAAGTCAAAGAGCCCAACTCGCTTCAAAGAAGTGACCGGAATTTAGATAAGAATAAGCCAGGTGTGAAGTCATTAAGCCTTGTGCCTCATTATAAAGAAATGACCAGTGTTTATTTAAGACGAACAGTTGCGGCTGATTGACTGACAATGATCGACGTTATTGGCGTCCAGGTATTGATTACAGGTAGACGTGCCGCTACGAATGGCCGTGTCCTTCATTAGCTCACCTGTGCATGCAGACGAGGCCTGTCACTGACCCTGAGGGGTGGGCTATTCACGTGCTTGATTATATATTTATTACTACTTGATCAAGCCAAGCAGTAGTCCGACAGCCATTGAAGAGGGTTTGATGTACGACTATTTGCTTGGTATATTCCACATGCAACAGCCATTGAAGAGGGATTGATGTACGACTATTTGCTTGGTATATTCCACATGCAACAGCCATTGATGAAGGTTTGATGTACGACCGTTTGCTTGTATGGAATGTTCCATACGCAACAGTCATTGAAGAGGGTTTGATATGCAACTTTAAGTTTCAGATCCACATGAAGCATCATGTACATTTCAATATGGTTTATGTAAACACCAGAATAGTTCATGCCAAGGTCAATAATTGAACATTGAAGTTCATCTAGCTTGCAAAAAACCCCATTAAAACCAAAAAATCTTTTCTATAAGCTCTAAAGGATTGATTTGATCAATGCTTGAAATTTCAATATGCTAAATGTTTTAAAGTGCCATGCTTTTTAATGCTATTTCATCCATGAGATCTTGACACAAAGCTTTTCAACTTTTTCCATGTCTATTGCATGTTCATTTCGATATGTTTATGATAATTCCATGTGCTTAACAACAGAACAGTTCAAGTTGCATGATGTTAGGTCTGGGAGTATCCAAATGTAAAAGTCGGCCAGGATAAATATGTTCCAACCATCAAAGCAGGAAGGTTCTATGCTCTACAACACTAGATCAAAGTTGGCAGTGATAATACAAACACGAGATAAAGAGTTGGTCGATCTGATGAAACTCAAGTGATGTTTGATCATATTGGAATGACAATGGTTCCATCATAGTAGAATATGCCAGATTGGTTTACATGGGACATGCAGGAGAGAGTCTACAGAAATAGATTTCTTTCAATTTATTTGGTATTTTGGAGTGTGATATGATCATGCTAAAAACTGCAATATTTTCAGTGAATTCCATTAAAATGATCACAGAAATGTTGTTAACAGTGATTTTGTCAACTATACAAATACAACTAAAATTGGATATTCAATGACTGATCATGAACCAAATTGAGCAGGGCTTAATAATAGGCAAAGGTTGAATGTCTATCATCTTTATCAATAATAAATTAACCCAAACAATTGTCCTGTTGAAAATGATACCTTGTCTACCAAAGTGTTGAATGACAAATATATTTATGGATAAACAACTTCTTTGTTCTGTGTAGGTGCCATTTTGACAAAGATTCTAATGTTGTTGATTACCTTCTCTTGTCAATTTGATTGATACCAAAGTGAAATCAAAATCTCTTTCTTCCATAATCATATATACCTCTCATAACTTGCATATGAAATTTACCTAAACAATTCCTTAAGAATAAACAAGATAAAGTTATGGTACTATTGACTTACAGCAGTCAACACCTTATTAACACGACTTATTGACTTGAATGCAATTGCAATAAGTATATCAACTCACACATCATATCTTAATTTTCTCTATGATCATAATGAACCCACCTACCAAATTCCAATACAATAAACAAATTATCATAACCCAGCTCTACATTGTATGAGCGACATGCGGCTGATCAATACTCCAATACACATCAATACACCAATACACATCAATACACCAATGCTACGTAGCAATCTAGGATGATTGTTTGATGCTTCAATCCAACAGATCACTTTGCTTAATGAGGACACTGGCTCCATCAATAAAGAAAACTCCTCAATTGCTGCCTATTGTTTTCCATAGCCTTAAGCCTGTACAGCCTTGCTTTGTTTACCCTCTCACTTAATCAGTGTAATCCATTTGCTCGCCTATTAATCATGCCTTTATAAGTGGACGCTGATTTCACCATGTTTGTTTTACATTCACTGAAAGTTGATCTTTGCTGGAGTGTGTAAGGAATTATAAGAGATATTAATTATGGAATAGAGATACAACACATACCAATACAGATAAGTTTAATGCTTCAGTTAAGCAAATACTGATACAGATAAACTTTATGCCTGACTTGTGATAAAGAATTTACTGAATATTTTGTGTACGTGTGATGCTTTTCTTTGAGTATAGTAATGATCTGTCAGTAATTAACAAATTGTTTTCTTGTGCTGAATATTTGCAGTTAATGATGACATTCTCTTGAAGCACTCTCACTAGCTGTTGACAATCATTTTAATTATATTTTGCAGAGATCAAGTAAAGGATAAGAACATTTCTTTCTTCAATACATTCACACATAATTTTGGTAAAACAATTTTAATGTAATACTTTATATGCATAAAATTAGATTGATATAATTTTCAAATGTTAATTGTTTTACAGCCGATGAAGACATTGTACCATTAAACAATCGTCCAATTTTGGCCAATATACAGCAATCACAACTAAGTAACAGATAAACCTGCTTTTGGTTTCCTGGATTCCAGAAATATCCAGTACCTCAGGTAGATAAAACCAACTATGATTAACAGCCTAGAAGAAAACAAGAGATGGATGGTTTGGTCACAGCTTCCAGATGTGTGTCATCTCACATACCACAAACCAGCTAAAAACCAGCAATCAAGTAACCAACAAAAAAATCTTTATGATCTTTCATCCTAAAATCATTGAAATGGAAAGATAACTTGTTTTAATGAGTTGCAAACAGTTGTCCAAGAGCACCTATCATTACCTCTCTATTCCTGAAACAAAAACAGGACGGTAAAGGACAGAACAGGCATATAACACACAACTCCGCCATCCAAACAGTGTGTTAATTATGCTACCTACATCAGAGGCTTGCGTGCCTTTTACATGACTCTCTGGTCCAATCCATTCTCCTCTTAAGAAAACAAGGCTCTTTGGGAAAGAAAACAACATAAGCAAGCAAGTTGGCGCTATTGTTTTTCCTTGTCTACTCAGAGGCACAGATGGTTTGAGGAAACCCATCGGAATCGATAGACACTACACTGTCACTTGCCCAGACTGACTGGCAAAACAGACTAGATTTCATTTGTTGGTCTGCAATATCATCCACACTTTGTCTTTGATCCAGTTGGTGTTTATATATCATTCTTTGATTTTAAATCGTCTGATGTTTCTCGACTTTGTTTAAAAATGAACTGCCATCCTGTAGACAAGTAAATTATGCTGTGAAAACATCTGAGAAATCTATTTTGTTATTATCAAATCTTAAACCTATGATCTTGAGTTTTGTAATTTGTTTAAACGTAACCACCATCTCCTTGATATGCTTTTTACACTGTTAAGAATGAAAAGAATCCCCATTTTGATAATATAAAAAGACGTGTACTTCTATTTTTTCTGCTTTAGGATTTGCAGTGAGATATACAATCTTTCAGACAAGCTTATTATGCTGCAAAACATGGGAAAACATTTTTCTATTCTCAATACAATGACATTTTTTGGCTCATTCTTTGATGTGCAGTTGTCTACAACTTCCCATGATTGTCAAAAACTGCAGGGATTTTTGTATCACTTCAGGATAGGAACTAATGATGTTGTTCTTGTCATACAATACTGGCAGTTCTTTCTTGTTGATCTAGCTAGGCCAGGATGGAATCAAGATATGGAACAGAGGACAATTATCCTGGATCATCAACCATCAGTACGGTGTAGATTTAAAGCATAAGGATCAGACCAGTGGACAATTATCCTGGATCATCAACCATCAGTACGGTGTAGATTTAAAGCATAAGGATAAAACCAGTGGACAATTGTCCTGGATCGTCAACCATCAGTACGGTGTAGATTTAAAGCATAAGGATAAGACCAGTGGACAATTATCCTGGATCGTCAACCATCAGTACGGTGTAGATTTAAAGCATAAGGATAAAACCAGTGGACAATTATCCTGGATCATCAACCATCAGTACTGTGTAGATTTAAAGCAAAAGGATAAGACCAGTGGACAATTATCCTGGATCGTCAACCATCAGTACTGTGTAGATTTAAAGCATAAGGATAAAACCAGTGGACAATTGTCCTGGATCGTCAACCATCAGTACTGTGTAGATTTAAAGCATAAGGATAAAACCAGTGGACAATTGTTCTGGATCATCAACCATCAGTACGGTGTAGATTTAAAGCATAAGGATAAGACCAGTGGACAATTATCCTGGATCGTCAACCATCAGTACTGTGTAGATTTAAAGCATAAGGATAAAACCAGTGGACAATTGTCCTGGATCGTCAACCATCAGTACTGTGTAGATTTAAAGCATAAGGATAAAACCAGTGGACAATTGTCCTGGATCAACAACCATCAGTATGGTGTAGATTTAAAGCATAAGGATAAAACCAGTGGACAATTATCCTGGATCGTCAACCATCAGTACTGTGTAGATTTAAAGCATAAGGATAAAACCAGTGGACAATTATCCTGGATCATCAACCATCAGTATGGTGTAGATTTAAAGCATAAGGATAAAACCAGTTGACAATTGTCCTGGATCATCAACCATCAGTATGGTGTAGATTTAAAGAATATGGATAAAACCAGTGGACAATTGTCCTGGATCATCAACCATCAGTACGGTGTAGATTTAAAGAATATGGATAAGACCAGAGGACAATTACCATGGATCCTCAACCATCATACGGTGACAAAGATTAGACCACAATCTTCATTGCACATCAGTAACAAGAGAAAGAGAAAACTGATCTTGACTTAGAAAGTGGTTCGAGGTGAGGTGAGGTGAGTTGGTGTTTAACGCCGCTTTCAAGATTATTTCACTTATATCGCGGCTGCTAGTATTATTGCAGGGAGAAAGCCCGCAACACAATTGTGGCTATGCATTGCGGTGAAACCTGCGAGCATCGGCTGGAACTAGCAAACCATGGGTGGTACTGCGCTGAATTTCAGTGTAGCATTGCACTCAAACCTGACTGCATGTAGAACAGTTCTCTACTGCAGACAAAGTTGCCGAGCCCCTGACGGGATTCGAACCACGGACCTTCTGATCCGAAGCCGAACGCGCTAACCACTGCGCTATCCCGCCCCCAAAGTGGTTCGACAAGAAAAGGATATCTAAGGGCAATATCCTGTAAGGTTTGAAAAACTCATTAAAGAAGAATACCTTTATTCATGGAAGTGATAAAGAAGAGTTTGAGTTTGAAATGTAGCCAGATTCATGATTAGATTCAACATTTTTGTGAAATCTAAATATTTTCAAAGGAAATTCATTAAACTTCTTTCTTGAACTATTGTGTTTCACTTGTTGCCAAATAGGTGATATAGCTTTATTTCTATTTCAGTACATAGGTAATGGAGGTAAGAATAAGACAATTATCATCAAAATAAACTGTAAGAGATCTGACAACATCTTGAGATCAGAGAAAGCAAAACAACAAAAGAGAAAAGGGAATATCCTTATATTTTTTTTAAAAATACCACGAGACCATTAGCATGCAATTACAGGATTGAAGCAACATATTTCCATCGGAAAGTATTAGAATTCATAACTCTGTTTATATCACAAAATAATAATGTCTATTCACTAGAAGTTTAAGTGAAAAAAATAAGGGCAGGGTCACTCATATAGATCAACTCAAAATTATCATCATTAGTCTATTACCTACTGAATCTCATTGAAAACAATGCTTTTTCAGTGATTAAAAAAAAGAAGAATGTCTTGTCCTTATCAATTATTTACAATTGTGAATTCAATAATAGCTAAAACATACCTCTAAAAACTTCAGGGTTCTTTTAAAAACTCAAAATATATATAAGCTGCTTTTCAAAAACACTGACAAAAAGAATTTCGTCAAAAGTATTTGAAACCATGATATTACCTAAATTGTTGTAAAACTTTCTTTCACCTAAAATTACAAATTTTGGAAAAAAAACATATTTCACCAAAGCTTGACAACAAGAAATTGTCATTGTCTGCATTACGAAATTTCAAAGACTCTCCAAATCCAATCCAGATTGGAAAAAAGAGATTAAGCCAGAATGAAGGATAATATATAGGTTGAATGTCTGTCTATGTAAATATAAGTGTAAGTAATGGGCAAATAAGTTATGGATGTAGATATCTCATGACCTACCAGAAAGAACTAAAACAACTTCTTTGTGTTCTCACACATATGAATACACAAAACATTAAGTCTGGGAATGTATTCCAACAAGTCTATTTTCTGACTTCAGTGTAAATTGATTTGAATGATTTTAATCATATAATATGATTCCAATGAATAACAATTAATTTTCTGTTATTACACTTCATGCAAGTGTCTTTTTTTAATAGGGGTATATAGATTCAAGCATTTAATTTTTTTTTTATATATATGAAAATATATGTTAGAATTTTAAAACTCATTTTTAAGTCTATAAATAAAAAACTTGACATTATATTAGTAAATGGTTATAATAACTGGTAAATGAAACATTTCTAAAAAAAGATAAGAATTCAGCTGCAAGAAAGTACATTTATGGTTTCCCAAAATGAATATATATAGTTTCCAAACACAATCTAATAAAATATGTCATCTACGACAAAGTACATTTCCAGATAATAAAAAGAATTCTTACCTGTATATCACCATATCATAATCCTTTTATTTGTGTATTATCTGCAAAACAAAAAATATATTTGGTCAAAAGCACCATCTCATAGAATTAATCAATATATCATATTTTCTTAACAAAGAACATATATCAACATCATGATAAAGTAAAACCACTGCTAATTTACAGTCCTTATATCAAGCCCTAAACAATGAATGAGATATTCCGTCTGTGACCTCGCTCATAAACCTTGACGGGTCACGAGAGAGATAGGTTTACATTTTATAGGATTTTGTCTAACAAAGATAATATATCAACTTTTCTAGCGCTTAATCTAAATCTGATTTATGAAACTAGAAAATAATCAGAAAACAAAAGTGACAGCTTCATTCTATGATCACCATTGATGAGAAACAAAACCCTATAAAGAAAAATGCACGAAAGATGATGAGAGCGACGTTACTATCGTAATCTCACTTTGATTAGGAAATTAATTAATGGTTCATTGAATGATTCATGGTTTCAACTTGAAAGCTTTATCTTAAAGTACGTAAAAAGTCAAACAACAACTTGTGAGATTAATCTAATTTCTAAATCCTTTTCTGAAATTATTAATTCTTTAAAGAGACAGCCTGAATGAAAGCAATGTGTCAGTCCAACAGACTGTAATATGATGAAAGTAGATAGTATATTCAGGACTGGTAAGCAGATAAGCACTTGAAAAATTATTAATTCATTAATGAGATCCCCATAGCATCCTGTCATCATCCCGATACCATTGGCTTCCCTAACTTATCATTCCCTCATGCAAGTCTACCTCACCAGCATATTCTGAAAACCGACTTGCCACCTCATAAAATCTAAACAATTTTAAAAGAATTTTCTGAGAGCCCCTTTTTACGATCCTTGAGTATGAATGGGCAAGGCAAAGGAGTAGAAAGGAGTGCTAATAACCACTGGCAGAAAACCTGCAACGCCTCTGTAGCTTTGCTTTTTGCAGGGAAACAGGGATATAAATGACTAAGGTTGGTACCAAACTGAAGTTTGAGGCACCATTATTATGAGATGTAAAACCCTTCTGTACAATTAACAAGGTTGACAAACCACATGAAGACTCATGAACCTCGTGACCAATAGTCCAACATGTGAACAACTGCATGTGCTCTCCTATCCGGCTTGGAATTTTATAATATCCCTTTTGAACCTATAAACAAGCAAATCACATATTTCTAAGGTAAAACGAAGTTGCAATCGATGATGTAAGACTACTTGAAGACCATTTTCCAAATTGATCCAGCACTTCAAACAAGTGGACATACACTCCTACTATTCTCAATATAACTGAATTTTATAGTCCACTGACAATTTCACAATGGTTTTAAAAATGATTCCCTCTACTTCAACCCAGTAACTCTTAACAATGTTTGGTACTTATAGAAATGAGCAATGCTTTAAGAAATGCTAATTCTTGGAGGAGAATGAGGAGTGATTGTAGAAAGTCTACAAATTCCAGTCAAGAGCAAGTGTAGCAATGACCTTAGCTTCAAACCGACTCCCCATCGCTCTTGACAATTTGAAGCTCCCTTGTAGAGTTGACTGCAGCAGTGGGTGGTGCTGTGAGAGGTAACAGAAGGCTGGGAGGAGGAATGTCACGAGGCTCCTCGAACATGTCTGGGAGAGCATCACAGGAGGAGGTGCACCTGCATCAACACCTCCCCACACAGCCCTTCCATCTGTCTGACTCTCAGAGTTCATCCTGACACAGTATATTTCATTTGCTGCTATATTAAGATGAATTTGTCTGCAATAGGGGACTATAATTCTCTACTTGTGGGTCCAAAATACCCAGGTAGTGCTAGAAGCAAAACTCAAAATTCTATTCCTTTTCTTATTCAACCGATTCCTATAAAATGGAATTGAAGGATGAATTGGCAAGGTTGGACAAAATCTTGATAGAATAAACTATGGAAGTTTTTTGAGAGCCAATCATCAAAGTCAACTGTCGAAATATTTTTTCAAAAATCTTAAGAACTGTCAATAACGGTCTTCATCTCAAAACAATTAAAATTAGGACAAGATGATGGCATAAAATCAACAACTATTCAATCTTTACAAAATCCATCAAAATGAAAAGTCTTCGAAAAAAAAAATATTAATCCTCCAAAATGTCAAATCATTTTTAATGACAAAAGACGCTTATTCATACAGGTGGAAACGAGCAATTAAGACTATAAATCATTTTCAAAGACAAACAGTCCAATCAACGCAGGTGGAAATGGACAGTGATTGAGGCAGGAAGAGCTGAGATCCTGAGGGCATGAGATTCAGCTGTAATCAGAGGCAGAAACCACACACCTTTCCTACAGAGCTTGTCGGTTACCAATACATATTTCGTAATTAGATCAAAGAGGAGGGGGAAGGTTCTGATGGACCTACCTTCCAGTCATGATGACTTGAAACAGACAACCTGTCAATTATCATCAATTTCACGCTGATTGAAATACGTGCATTCTTTGCTGGAAGCAATGCATTTCGACAGGTTCTCATGTTGTCAGGTTGCATGACAGTCATGGACAATTCTCTGGTTTCTGAAATGCATCTAGTCGAGAGACAGAAGTGGAACTTCTACAAATGTTTCGTATACTAATTACCCCAAGGCTGTAAATGAAACCATGGAGTAAATATCAAAGTCAAAGGTGGCCTGCTTTGGACCCAGTACTATCAAGCTTCAACTCAATCTATTTTGCTTTTCAAATATCAGCTTCAAAATGGATATGACTGAAAAACTAATGTCCATATCTTAAAAACAGATCTTTTCCATAGCCTTTTCTTTACCCTTTAATTGCCTGTTCTGGAACTTTCATAGATAGGCTATCGTAAGCAAGTGGTGAAAACCTAATATCCCCAATGTAAAGAAGTCATGATTCCTGTAAGTTAGCCAATCAGTATTGTGATGCTGTAATTTATACAGAAGCTAATGAATTAATCCGTAACCCAATTACACAAAACCAGTTTAAAAAATTTTAGTCCAAGAAGTCTTATTTCATCCTTTCAAGATTAATCCCCTAAGTTACCGAAAACATCTTAGCTTTATGTAGAATTTCCCAAAACCACCTGTAAGTGCTCAGTGATCCATTAGCCCATGATATCATTATTATCACCACCTTAGGCTAAGGTAAAATGGAACCAGGAGCCTAAGGTTATCAAAGGTGAGTATTCATTGCAGACCTAGTTCCTATCTGAGGAACTCAGTCAAGTATGCTTGTATGGCAGGTTTCAGTTCCTAACAGAGGCGACTTTTTTATCAGATTGCGTAAAACAACAGATCCAATGCCAAAGATATCAAAGCTGCTGCCAATATTTACACAAATGATCTATAATGTAGATGCAAGTGTCAAATATTATTATTTGTCTCCTGCATCAAAAGAATAGTTGTTGATCCAATCGTCTCTGCTGGATTGGCCTTTAATATAACTATCCAATTACAGACAGCAAGAGTGGATGGTTAGAAGCTGATATATTACCCTTGTCATAAATAAGTGCTTCAAATTGATAAAAACTTAAAAAGTGGGTTCATTTTGTTAATCTTTCATTGGTCTGGAAACTGGAGAGGGTTACCATTGTTGAAAAGCACTGACATATCGAATGGTCCTTTTGCTGTAAGACTGTATTCTGAGAAATCCTCTTTTCAAAGAGAATGTTTACATCCTTCATAATAATTTTATTACCAAGTTCCAAGTCAGTTTTGCCTTTCATTTCAATTTATCATATACAACATACTCCAATTGCAATACACATGTGTTGTTGGCCTAGGTTTTGTAACATATGAGGAATGGGCAAAGAAAGATTTCACTTCTTCATCTTCCCATACAGAAACCTTGAAATGTCTTGATTTAAGAACATTTATTTAGAAACGGAGCAAGAAACTTTGCAAAGCATTTGGATCAGGAAGTAATCTGTTTGATCTCATATCAAAGCATAAAATTACTAATATTGTATATCAAACTATCAACCGATTGAACATACATGACCTATTTTAATTCAATTTGATAGATAAAATAACTGTTCAAGAGGAATCTTGTCCTTTTGAGTTTTAAATCTTTCAAGAACCTTGGTATGAACTAAACAGTATCCATCTGTCCTTTAAGGGCACTGATGTCATTATCAGTGATTTCTGGTCAAACAAATTCAAAAGGGACGTTATCAAAAGAAGACATATCAACTCGATAAGGTGATTTGGTGACAACAATGTTGATGTGGACAGTTTGATAATGGCGATAATAGACGACAATAACGGTGCTATGACTGCACTATGCGAGCTGACCACAACAATGGTGACCCACCATCCCACAACCCTCCACATGTCTACATGCCACCGTGACATTTGACGAGTCTTTGACATCTGTGCCTTACAAAGGAGATGTCCCTTTGGGCCCTCCATAGCTTCCTGACACTGGGCCAGGCTTACAGACTTCCAGGATAATTAGTTCACTTGGTCGGTGCCAAATAAAAGAAGAATGCCACTATCTAATATCAGCTCCTGCTTAATTATTCATTCATATTTGCCAATAATCCACATATAATTGCCAATACCAAAGTTAGATTAAAATGATTTGAAAATATGTCAAATGCACATGCAATTCATTGGAATATTGGCTATTATCATTTATAATTTTTCATTAAACAAAACTTATCTTATGTTTATTATTCATTTATGTTTGCTCACAGTTGCCTTAAATGATATTGAATTATTTCTATGAATATGTCAAATGCATGATCATTTGAATTTTTTTCAGGATGAAATGACAATTATCATCTATAACTAAAAATATTTATCCAGTTATTTATGATGAGTTGCTATCTAATATCAGCATAATTGTGTTTAGCATTCATTTGTTTGCTCCCTATCTACATACAGTTGATATTGATATCAAATACTACTTAAACAATAGGAGTTCTTTATATTTTAATGAAATGGAAATACCTCAAATGCATTTTCATATTAACATTAGAATTATTTCACACATAGAAAATTCCATCGGTGAATTGGAATAATTTGTGAACCTTCATATCTTCAGTTTCTGAATCAATAGAAATATTATACCTATATCAAACATAAACTAAAGAGGCTTATACCTATCGATTTGGTCCGCCATGTTGCTTTTAGGGAAAATGTCATGAAAAAAGGCATTGCATGTACTTTTACTAATTTCATAACATTATAAAAACAAAGTATATGTATGGATAGAATATTCACAAATTAACAAATGATTTATAAGAAAAATCAACAATGCCTTGTTATGCCTTAGCAAGGCTTTTCATGCTCACAAAGCCGATGAATCGCTTTACTTCTCATTCTTGTTTTTTCTACCGAGGCTCTGAGGGCTCTCATTTATCCAGTTGTAAATTCTCAAACAAAAAATTACCCTCAGTACCATGTTTCAACTGGATTATGTTATAATCATTGATGACATAATTGTAAAAACGGGAATGTCCCCTTGAATTTCATTTCCACAAAAAATACCCCGATAGGACTGTTCTTTTAAATCACTATTGTGAGTTCACTTCAGAGGTGTCTCAATCACAATCTAACTGTGTATAGCAAATAAATATGAATGAAAAATAACCTTTCCAAATAAATTTCTGCTATCTCCTTGTTGAAAGTTTCTGTGGAAATATCAGAGTCATATAAATGAAGAAAATAGAGACCTAATGATTTTTCCCCAAATGTCAAATTGTTGTAGAATGAAAATAAAGAGGGTTTTTATTGATCTACCAAATTAAGCATCACGTACATTACACTGACTTTCAAATTATGTTTAGAGATGAAATCATACTTCGCGGAACATTTGGTATGAACATTAGGTCTTATTTAAAAAAAATATATTAAATTCAATCTATAAACTGGCCATCGACTAAAACAAATCAATCGAGCATTTTACATAAATACTTGATTTTTAAAATATGTTTTAAAAAAAAAGGAAAATAAAGATCAAATCCTACAAAAGGTGGATTTGAAAGGATGAAATTAACAATCTTAAATATATTTTTCAGCCATCAATTTCAAGCAGCAGTGTTCAGTCTATAATTATGTAAAACATATGTCAACGTACAAATTTCAGTTTGATATTTCCATAAAAAATTTATTGATATGGTCAGGATGAAACAGAGAGGACATAATATACAGTGGTTCATGGGACTGAGACAGACTCAAGTTTACAATATTGGCTATTAGCAACTTGTTGAGTTGACATAGACAAGCCAAGCCATTATCAGCAACTATCATGTTAATTTGTATCTAATCCATCACTCCTTGAAGGTATACAATTAAAGGATTTCAAATATTGCTAACTGAAATAGAGATTACTAATAACAGGGTACAAATATGATCTGATTACCATATCACTTTAAATGTACACAAATTAAGTAACTGGTGCTAAATGAACTAACAGACAAACTGATTTTATTCATATCTC
This sequence comes from Phorcus lineatus, assembly GCA_921293015.1. NCBI lineage: Eukaryota > Metazoa > Mollusca > Gastropoda > Trochida > Trochidae > Phorcus > Phorcus lineatus. The sequence goes on along the minus strand of OV121087.1, from coordinate 19,641,643 downwards.
CAGCTTGTCCCCATCTTGTTAATCAGTTAGAAGAATGAGCTGCAAGTTGTGGAGATGCTGAGACAAGCACTGCAATTAACAAGTGCAATTTGGCCCCATCCATCAAGCGAGGATTAACAAGTCGGATATGCAGATGAGGGAGGTCAGACACACAGCTGTCTTCAAGGGTCACGAACAGAGAAACAGGGAAACATAGAAGAATCTTTGATTCCTATACCATCTCTTATTTACATGAACAAGGAATACAAAATGCGTTCTTGTCTTTAAGCTGAGTGTCAGGAACATAGGAGTTGAGAACATACAAGAAGAATCTTTGATTCCTATACCATCTCTTATTTACATGAACAAAGAATACAAAATGCGTTCTTGTCTTTAAGCTGAGTGTCACGAACATAGGAGTTGAGAACATACAAGAAGAATCTTTCACCCCTATACTATCCTTTATATATCTTTTTATTCATATGTTCCATGCTTCAAGTTTTAAAAAAGGCATGCATATATGAAAGGTAGGGCAGACAGTTTTCATCAAGTCTGGTGAAGTAAGGAACACTTTGAGACAGGGTCATGCACAGATCTTTGATCAGTGTTTCCATTATTCCTGGTAATGGCAAAAGAATCTTGCAATGATCATGCTCATAACCTGAGGACATTATGCAACAGACCAAATTGTATTAACCAGGTTACCCGATGCCTTTTGAACTTACCACAATTCTAAATATCTAACAGGATGTATTCAAAGAAATACACTTGAATTTTCCCCGGACAATCATGATGACTAACTAATACAGTAGATGACCGATACACTAAATGTTTCCAAATGTCATTGCAATAAAATTTGTGATAAAAACAAATGACAACCTCTTCAATTGGCTGAACATACACACAGATGGTGTGAACAATTATAGATTTGAGTAACTAAAACTACAAGTTCTCAAAGACCATCATTCATGCCAAAAGGACAGCAATCCTTGCATATTGGACAGTTAAAGACATAAGATAAGTAAAAACATTGCTTTACAATAAAATACCTGACGAAAATCATTTACAACTATTTTACAAGAAGACCATGCTCTCTACAAATGAACTGAATGCCTTGTACATTGGACAGTTCAAGATGGTGTCAAGATAGCATGCCCATCACGGAAGAGGAAAGCACTTGTCCAATAAATACCTCAGTCAGTGCCAATCATGTGTCAGTCAGGTATGGAGTCTCTACCTTATCTACCATTTATACAGTTCCTGCCTTCTAACTAGCCGCACTTGTCTCTCTCCCCTTCAGATGCCAGGAATATCCTTACACAGTTACTGGCTGGACATTTTCAAGAGAACAAGGCATAGGAACCAATACATTCATTGTCGCTGGAATATGGATTTTAAAATCAAAATTTCAATGGAAGTTACCAATCTTACCATTTTACTGCATGGAACTAGCTTTTGTCCAAGAGACAAGAATATGCTCAATCTGGTTGGTCATTCTTAAGGGACCAGATTTTCAAAAGCTCACATTTGATGATAATGAGAATTGGTTTTCAATATCTGTCAACTCTCTGGTCTTTAAATGGCATCTTCCCTTGGATCTTTGGAAGCCAGCTTATAATTTTTTGATAGCCTGGGTATTTGCTAGATTTGTGTATTTTCAAATAAAGGTACAAAATATCTATTTCATAAGGATCAGCTATAACAAAAGAACTCCAAAAGAATACCATAAATAACATTAAAAATTGATAAAAGCAATATGTTCTTATTCAAACAAGTAAATTCCATATATCTTCCCATCAGTTTGAAATTAGCTGAACTCTTGGACTCATCTCACCTTAACAGCATACCAGAAATCTACAAGCTGGTGTTGGACTGCGAGGAATGTCTAGACTGGACCAAGAGTGGACATTAATGACCACTCCAGATGGACTCAAACCATTAGCTAAACTGACTGGACAACAGCAGTGCTATCTCCATGGATTCCAGGTTGGAGGAATGGCACTCTGAAGTATCTAGCACCTTGTCCATACAGGCAACTGAGACGATGTGAGAATTGGACCTCCTTTGACAACCTCGAAAACAACCCAAGGTTAACCTTAACCCCTATTCTGTATCTTCTCAGGCAACATTTGGGATTTAAGATCACCTTTGCGCTTTGTAATAAGTTATTTCATGTTAATTATCTTTCACCTTTTATTCAACTGGAGTGTTTCCTACCAATGAGCCTAAGGTTTACCTTAGCTTCCAAACTTTACACTTAGGTAAGAGGAGATGGACAAACTGGATACTCTGGCTTCAAACTTATCAATGAGATGTTGATATCCATCTCTCCTTTTTGTAGTGCAATAAGAAAGTCGACAATAGAAATATGTCTATAACTCCATCACCAGTATAAAACATACTCTAGCTGACAGTGACATTGACAAATAGCTATTGGGGATCATATGCATATTTTAAATGTAACTAAATTAAGCTCTTCATTAGTCCTAAATAACACAAAAGCAGTAAGTCTGTAAGAAGTAAAAACAGGAGGTTCCAATACTAAAACAGAAGGTTTAAATACTTAAACATAAAGTTCCAGTACTAAAAAAGAAGGTTCAATACTAAAACAGAAGGTTCCAGTTCTAAAAAAGGAAGTTCCAGTTCTAAAAGAGAAGGTTCTAATAGTAAAAGGGTTCCAATATCTCAAACACCTAACCATGATTTTCAAAAGTGATCAATGAATTCATATCTAACTTATTGTGACCAGCCATTCCTTTGGCAGGTACACGCCAACTTTGTGTCCAGTGCCAAAAGTCTGTCTGTTTGTGTGTCCAGTGCTGCCACCCAGTGTGTGACGAGAGTGATTGTTTCTGTCAGCGTGTCCACAGTCCGTCACACAGTGGGATATCTAACGTGATAGTGAGGCTGATGTTGATGCTCATTCCAATCAAACGAGGAAATTGGATGAACTATCTCTGCTGTGATCACACTTATACATCAAGGTGAGAAATGGTATTTCTGGTAGCAGTGAAGTGATGGGAAATGAATACAATTAATGGAAGATTGTTTCATCTGAACCTTTTGAGTTATTGACATTCAATAATGTTCTTGTCTGTATACCATTGCAGAAAATTGGCCTTGTTTCATACCAATTGATTTAGGGTATCGCTAAAGTATCATTTCTAAAAGAATCATAAAGATTCTGTTATATATATACAGCTATCTAAATGTGTCCTATGAAAATGAAAAAGTAAGGAAATCAATTCAAAGCCAAACTCAAAGGAAATTCTGAAAAGTTTTATGTCATAGAAATGTAAAATGTCTTAACAAGAATAATACAAGTAAAGAAGTGAGCACAGCTCACATACCCCCGCTTCAAACTATAGTCTGGCTTTCTTTGTTGGTCTAACCCTCAAAAAGCTCACTTAGGGATCATGGTTGATAATTGTATGAAGTTTGGTGAAGCTAGCATTTATAGTTTAGGAGATATGCTCTGGACAAAGGACTTGGTCTTAGATGCACTGTTTTAGTCATGTTTCCATGGAAACAGCAAAAAAATAAAAATCATTTGTTGGTCTAACCCTCAAAAGACACATCAAGGGATCATGGTTGATAAGTATATGAAGTTTGGTGAAGCTAGCATGTATAGATTAGGAGATATGCTCCGGACAAAGGACTTGGTCAAAGAGTCGCTGTTTTAGTCATGTTTCCATGGAAACAGCAAAAAATAAAAATCTTCTGTTGCTCTAACCCTCAAAAGGCACATCTAGGGATCATGGTTGATAAGTGTATAAAGTTTGGTGAAGCTAGCATGTATAGTTTAGGAGATATGCTCCGGACAAAGGACTTGGTCAAAGAGTCGCTGTTTAAGTCATGTTTCCATGGAAACCGCAATAAATAAAAATCTTCTGTTGCTCTAACCCTCAAAAGGCACATCTAGGGATCATGGTTGATAAGTGTATGAAGTTTGGTGAAGCTAGCATGTATAGTTTAGGAGATATGCTCCGGACAAAGGACTTGGTCATAGAGTCGCTGTTTTAGTCATGTTTCCATGGAAACCGCAAAAAATAAAAATCTTTTGTTGCTCTAACCCTCAAAAGGCACATCTAGGGATCATGGTTGATAAGTGTATGAAGTTTGGTGAAGCTAGCATGTATAGTTTAGGAGATATGCTCCGGACAAATATTTGTGACGGACGGACAGACGGACAGACGGATGGACAGACAGACGGACAGACGGACAGACGGACAGACAGAATGAACGCTATATACCCCCGCTTACTCTGTAAGGCGGGGGTATAATAATCATTTTAAAAGATTATGAATAATTACTCTATCATCATGTATTACCAGAAAACAGATCTATATTGAGAAGATGGACCTATGGGGATACAAACTCAAATATTTTGAACAAACTAATCTCCAGTTTACATAAAGGTATCTCTTCATGACATGATCGAGGTAATATGATCAACAAGAAGAACTTCCTGTTTTGCAATCAAGGGTGGACAACTCTGTAGCAGATAGCATGTAATCAATTGGTTTTTTTTGTATTTTTTATTCTATATGAATATGCTTCAAACATTATGTTTTTGCAAAAATCATTTCTAATTTTTGGATAAAAGACATCAGTGTCTTCATACGAAAACCCACGAAGAACACCTGGGATGTCAAGCTGCCATGATGAGTGTATAGAGTAGCATATAAGATGAGATAGGTTATCACTTGTTGGAGGCAGTAACACTCCATAAGACCTGAGAATAGATACTAACAAGTAAACAGTGCCTAGAGGGCTTGCAGTAAGAACATCTGTGTTCCAATTTATTCAATACAGAATTCTTAACATTTCAGGAGAATGTCAGTATGTTGATTTGAAATGATATTGGTACCTCTTACTTAATATCTTGTCTGTTACGGTCAGTTTGGTTGACAATGAAGTGGTGGTTCCCCCTGGAGGGCAGATTGCTAATACTAAGTTTATATAACTATTAATAGTAAGGCATCAGGCGCTATATATATATATACATATAACACCAGTATTCAACATTTTGAAACAACTCTTTTGAGCCACATCTCATTAGATGTTATAACAATATGGTGATTATAACACATCCATGTTTATAATAAGCAAATAAAATGGCTCACTATAGATAATTATTGGATATGATGCTTGCCATATAGGTTTATCTTGCCGCTGCTACTTCAATATGCATCATTGCTATCAGTGAACACCAAGATGTTACAGTGAAGAAAACAATTAGTCCAAGCAGAACCCATGTCCTTGTCAGTGAACACCAAGATGTTACAGTGAAGAAAACAATTAGCCCAAGCAGAAACCATGTCCTTGTCAGTGAACACCAAGATGTTACAGTGAAGAAACCAATTAGTCCAAGCAGAACCCATGTCCTTGTCAGTGAACACCAAGATGTTACAGTAAAGAAAACAATTAGTCCAAGCAGAACCCATGTCCTTGTCAGTGAACACCAAGATGTTACAGTGAAGAAAACAATTAGCCCAAGCAGAAACCATGTTCTTGTCAGTAAACACCAAGATGTTACAGTGAAGAAAACAATTAGTCCAAGCAGAACCCATGTCCTTGTCAGTAAACACCAAGATGTTACAGTGAAGAAAACAATTAGTCCAAGCAGAACCCATGTCCTTGTCAGTGAACACCAAGATGTTACAGTGAAGAAAACAATTAGCCCAAGCAGAAACCCATGTCCTTGTCATAAGTGAATAGAAGAATGTCAAAATAACAAAACACTATATCAGAATATAGCTGCACTGTCCAAGCAGTGATGGAAGAGTCGGTAAAACAATACTTTTCAAAGAACTCTGTAAAGACCGAACATTTGAGCAATATACAAGATGTGAAAATCACAGCAGTGACCAAAGATTGTGGTCAGCAAGACATGTGGAGAGAGAGGGAAGACCAGCAGTAAAGGACAGACAGTACCTGAGGCAGGTGGCTAATTATCTGGTGACCAGTTCAGGTGTTGCCAGCCTAATACCGGATAAGTCCACAGATCCTTTCTGGCTTCATCAACAATCACTGACACTCCTGACCTACATCTGATACACATATGTGGGAATAATCCAAAAGAAGTCACTGAGAATGTTCATCACACATAGAAGTATTTTTATCAATGAACTGCATTAAGAACTGAAATACATTAGAATTTCAATTTTGATTTTCATCAAGTGATATAGTTCAAGGGTAAAGAGGTAATATGATGAAAGAGTATTGATAACATGTTAGGTAACTTAATTGAATCAACTAAAAATCAAATTTTACAATTCAAGTGCAAAATCTTTAGACTTGAATACCAAGTATCTAATCAAAAATTAATTAATCAAAGTTATGGCCGAGACATGAAAAAAAAAATCAAATTTTACTGTTTTAGTGCAAAATCTTTAAAAATAGATACTAAATATGTAATCAAGAATTAATTAATCAAAGTTATGTCCAAGACTTGACTCAGTGACGTAAGTAATAAGGCTCCTTTTCAAGGTATCATGTTCTCAATATAAAAGATGTCAATCTTTTTAAAAGCCACATGGGCACCCAAGAAGCCATGAAAACTATAAAAGTGGGAGACATGGAGTTCATTGAGAACCACTAAAGTTGAAGTTTTATCAGAAGTGGCCATCAAACTCACACAACATCAACTGTTACAGCCTAACCACTCAGCACTTCAGAACAGATCCTATACAAAGTGGTGTGTATGTTCTTCATAAGATATCTCAGGGCAGTTGTGGGGAGAGCTTGACCCTAGGGGCTCTACATAATTGTGATGTAAAATGTTCAAAGATAAGATTTAATGCCTCAATTTAATTTAGAGTTCATAGACCAAAACAGATCAAATGGTATATCTTTATAAAGTAATTGCTAAGGGTTTGGGGCTTTGGCCTTGGGAGTTTAAACATGTGTCATTAATTCTATAAAAGACGAAATATTACATTCTCAGTAGCCTTAGCATAATTTGAATCTCACTTATTAGCCTGTGTCTTTCTTATTAACTTTTTCATTTAAAACTATAGAATGTCCATGATCATTTTCACATAACGAAATTGAAAGTATTTGGTTTGATCCCCATAGGTGCTAAAAACTAAAAACTAGCAAAAAAAGGACAAGGGACTTTCATCCTCAATTCATGTGACCCATCATCCATATTGAAAGATTACAAGATTTAATGTAAATCATTACTTGGTTATTGAACAAAAATCATAAAAAATTAGTTTGAAAAGAAAATGTAGCACAAAGACCATTTGTAACATTTCCATTTTTCATATACTTAAGTGTATCTATATCAATCACAGTCATTAAATTCTCATCATTTATTTCACAAGAATATGGCGTTATGTTTCTTATCCCTTGATCTTTGCCCATGTACTTCAGAACAGACTCCAAGCAAAGATCCCTTGGAACTGAACAGATAAATCATAAAGGTTGTGGTTAAAGCATATCGATGTGCAGCTAGCTTAGAAGGATGACCTTTGTCACCAAAACCGTATCTCTTGCAAAGTTGCCTTAATGTTTCCCAAACACATATCAGATAGAGTTGATGGATTTGAAGGTTGATCTTTGGCTGCAGAAACATAACTCTTGTAAAGTTGTCTAAACCTTTCTTTATAAATTATTTAAAAGACCATTTTGAACATGAGTTTCTGGTTAGGTATTACAAGTTCTTGTTGAGATACCACATATACTTTCTAAACTTTGACAGAGACCATCTAAAAATTTCTTAGTTGATTTGCTCATCCTCTTAAAATATCTAACTCTGCATATATACATAATACTACCTTTAAAAGTATATATGAACTGGATGGCCTTTTACAACAAATTTCTTCATGTCATGAATGTCTCCCAGTCAGATCTTTGGCAAGAAGTAAATGATATTCACAACTATTTAAAATCTGACCTTCAGCACCAATGACTAACCAAGGTTCACTGAGTAGCAAGCATGTTTTTTCTTTGGCACCAAGAAACATATTTCCTGCAGAGTTGACTTAATTCTTTTCATAAAGCATATCAAGAACAGCTGGATTGACGGTTTGACCCTTGGCGCCAAGAACGGTCAGGGTTCCTGGAAGTGGATGATGATGAAGCTGTCATGTTTTGATGCCAGCAACTCAGCGTGACCAACTACAGAGAACAAGCATCCTCCCATCTGTACAATAATATACTGCCGCTGACCTTAGGTCAACTCTTGGCATGGCATAGCATAAAGGCGGTAGGGAATGGTCAAAGAACTTTTGATTAAGTTACTTTTTAAAACACTAAGAGAACATGATGATCTTCAAATATCTCTCCCTTTGTATGTTCAAAAACAAACAAATAACAAATAAATCAAAGAACTTACCCAGTTCAAGTGTGATATTCTGCTTCTGACCTTAGGTCAACTCAATCTGGAAGTAAGAAGAAACATGTGTTAAACTTGACAAAAAGTTTTGATTTAAACCAACCAAAAAATATAAGAATTTCTCCAGCTGTACAATGATATACTGACAATGACCTCAAGTCAACTACTGATCCTGCAGATACTATGGAGAAAGTCCTATCATTCACATCTCTGAGGTCATAATTATCATTGGCTTTATTAGGGCTTTATTCATACCAAACATTTTTTGCTTGTCACTAATCACATATTTCAAGACGTACGCTCTAAACTTACTAGTCTCAAGTTCAACTTCATGACATATTCAGAAGCTATAGAGTCTAATAGCTTTAAAGTGATTTTCTCCCAAAACAGTTCCTAGGTTGCCATATTTTTTTCTAGATATATATTCCCTAAATTCAGTTTAAATCAAATCTTTATATTCAGAAATTTATCTAAATAAAAGCTGAGGCCTTTGCCATATAACGAAGTTTTAAAAATATTAAACACTTTTGAAGTTGGATTACCAGAGAAACATATGTCATAAATTTGCTCTGTGTACATATATACTCAGACGATGACGAGTGAAAATGCTAAAGCAAGTTGATAATTGCGCTCATGAAATTGAAAAGACATACAACACAAGATAAGTACTTTCAATTCATGAAATACTTAAACAAATAAACAAATATCCCAGGATAGGGCAAACGCAAAATAATGAATAATAATTCCAAAATAGATGATAAAATCTATTTGCGAGTTCATAAAATCCTTAAACAGCATGAACAGCTTTAAACTAATTAGCCTCAGACTGGCATCAAAGACAGGGGAAGTCGGAATTTCAAACATAAATACTTTCGACATAGTTCATCATCCTAAATCAATTAGACTGGCTGAGTTTATGTCTTCCATGAGTCAAGACTGTCACACAGTCTCCATATAGTATTTAACTTTGTCAACATACACTTGCACTTTACATCTCATGTTCATCAGTATAGTCATTCATTTTATCTCAAAGATGTGCAGGCATTTATACATAAATTGATATTTCTTCAAAGTTCTTGAATTGAATTTTTTTCAGAAAGCGTTACATTCAGTATATTGTTATATTTTTAAATTCAATAAAAAACTGAATGTATTTTTGACTCTCTGAGTTTGATAACTATTTATTCACTATATCAATGGATTGATATTTTCAAAAACTGTTATGAATTTAGAGAATTAATGCCAGCAAATCATTTAATAAATCTAACTACGGAAGCGGAATTATCATGACTATGTTAAGTAATTATATTTCTAATCATTTACCATAACCTAGGGCTGTTTCTACTTGATATAAGGACAAGTTCATAAATTGATTAATTTCTCTTAAAGTTGATTGAAATGAATGAAAAAACAGACTCTGACAGTCTACCATCAGTCTAGTTAGAAATGAAAGCACTCTGGTGTATCTTAAAGGAAAACAATCAGCAACCTCTTTAAAAATCTAATATGAGAATTACACATTTCCAATTAGGAATTCATGAATTAGTCATATTTCTCATATTTGCATTGAAAAACAAAAGGTCATTAGATTATCTGATTTGGCCAAGTATCTACTTCATTGCAAATCTCTATTTGACAAACTTTTTTATCCGCTTAAAGTTACATGTAAGTGAATTCAAGCACTTTTCACGCCTCACATATATACATATATATATACATATATTCCTCAAATTTTCACAAAGAGGGAACCTTTGATTATTCAAAGTATTTGACTCATCAGTTAATGTAAAGGCAAAATACAAATTATGATTTTCAAAGACATCTTTAATAATAAGGGAAAGCCAGATATATGATCAATGCTAAATAAAAAAAAAACCCTGAAAGATCAAAGAGCTGACTGTGATAAATATTTGACCTTAAATTTCAGATTCAATCTCAATCTGATTAATTTCACAATTAAAAGTTTCAGAACAAATCTGTCTCTGATACTATTCAAGATCAACAATTCTTTCAAAGCATAAAACTGTGCAGAATGATCATTGAACGGCCAAAAGTAAAAATGATTGATTTGCAATTCAAGGTGAGGTGATGTGGGGTTAAATGCTGTTTCAAGAGTATTTCACTTATATCAGAGCTGCTAGTATCATTGCAGGGAGAGAGCCCGCAACATTATTGTGGCTATGTATTGCAGTGAAACCTGCAAGCAATGGTTGGAACTAGCGAACCATGGGTAGTATTGTACTGAAATTCAGTGAAGAACTGCACCGAGACATTACTGCATGTAGAACAGTTCTTTGTTAAAGACAAAGTTTCTGAGCCACTTGCGGGATTTGTACCAGCAATCTCTTGATCCGAAGCCCACTTTGCTAACCACTGCGCTAACCACTGCACTATCCCATCCCCTAATGGCAATTTGAACCATACAAGTAAAGACATTCATCCATTTACTATACCAAATAAGTTAGGAACCACACCTATTAAATGTTGGATATTCTATAGTTCATATAATGACCAATATGATCCTTAAATATCAAATACTGGGATGTCTGTAACTTTTTTGGTTGAGCATACATCCAAATCAGAGCCATTAAAATATCAAAAATCCGTAAATTATAATTTGAATGCACAACTGTCAACTTAGTTAAAGAAATCTACACATCCAAAAGCTGTCAAACAGATAAGCAGATAAGCAGATAGGCTTGTATGTATGTCCGGAAGCAAAGTTGCAAGTAAAACCCTTGATGATTTTGGATAATGAACCACCTGTCTCTTTGAACACTTCCTTTTCGACTCTTCCATCCGTCTCTACCATGTATCTTAAATCGAGAAAAATCTTAACAAGGAGAATTCGACTTAAGGCCTTAAATAGCATACATTTCAATTCGAGCAAATAAATCATCAAAGCCGCAACTCTTTTGATGTCATCATGTTTTTGCTTCCAGAGAGGACCAATGTGAAATGAAGAATGCTGAAAAAGGTTCGCTAAATTAGAGTGAGGTATTTGTTGTCTTGAATGGCTTGCCCTATACATGTTTCCAATGGCCAAGAGGCTTTGGCTTGAAAGGTTCCTGGCCATTTTTCTTCAATCTGGCTTTTAAGTTGTCTTGCGACCACACTTCTGCATCATTCATCTTCAATTTGGTTTTAACTGATTTACAGTCACATTCAACATGTGCTTTTTTCAAAGTTTGAAATATTTTTATTGGATGTCATTACATGCGCTGAAGTGATCCTATTTTTTTCACTTTGAAAATATACAAATCAAATCAGGGGAAAAAGTCAATTTGGCATACCACAAAACAAAATTGTTAATTTTTTCACTTAACACTACACACTCTTCTGACATCAAGGAAATGGTAAACTTAATCCAGAAAGAATGTGTTGAAATAATAAGTAACTATTTTTATTGAGAGGCAATAAGTTTTTAAAGGGATGATTTGATGTAGAATGTGAAATAAAGAAGTATATTTGAGGTTATGGAATTATTGTTTTTTTCTAAAAATTTAGCATTCAGGTTTGAATCAGATAAAAAATAATCACTTTACATTACCGACAGAGCTGTAAGAGAGGATTTATATTACAGTGAAAGAAAAGACATGTAAAACATATAACGCATGAAATAAAGCGATATTTTCCCCCTAATGCAAAAGAAAAATTAGGTAAACCAAAAAAACAACAACTTGAAATGTTCCAATATTTGTATTTTGATAATTATTTTACAATTAAAAATACCTTTAAAAGTAAAAACTTAACACACCAATTTTCATATTTGAAGCCGTTTAAATCAGGTTGCTAGTTGAACCTATTGAAAGAATTCCCAAGGAGAATCTACAAAGACAATTCAGTCGTGTGACATTATCCAAGTTGACATAGATGTCCGTTTAGAATCATGAGGGGCCCCACATTCTCACACCTTGCTAATATTTACAGTTTCACATTCCACAAACTCACTAATGTGGAGTCCCTCGATGTAGGTTTCAACATATGTGACTTCTTCCAACAGTTTTTCTCTTAATTTCATGTGACTTTTATTCATGGCATTGCAGTACAACATCCAGTCTTCTCTCAATGGACTGCTTCTAGGTTATGTGGGGGTATCTGTATATTTGTAGTATAAAAATATATTCTATGAATTCAAATTTTGTTTCCTTACGCATTGTTTTATCATTACTTAAAATAAAGTATCCTTTGATGAAATTTATGGACTAATAACCTCAAAAACGATATAAGTTAGAATATTAGTTTTCAGGCAAGTACTTTTGAAACCAGCCATACTTTTGCTAAAGTCAACAAATGATGGTACAATCAATTGCAGAAATTTTGATCACAATTGAAACAAGATTTTTTTTTCCATTGATATTTAATCAGAGTAAAAATCAATAAATTGATCATTATGTATACTTTCAATACCATACATATCCTTATTTTCGTCCAATATAATATTCCCTTTTATGTGACATCATAGCTAGGAAAAAGTTTCTGATCTCAATCCATGATTCATGACACGTGTTACACGCCGAGTTGCCACCCATCCTGTTATAGACATGCAGATGACAATCCCACAATGCAATATTGACGGAGATTATCATCTGCATAACATACTGGTCGTGAATACAGTGTGAATACATCACCTACAAGCTGTTGCCCTCTGTGTAACAAACAATTCAGTGTTGTCATTCTGTTCGCCAAACGTGTCCACTCAGAAAGTGACACATTGTAACACATGTTCCTAAACAAGAAATATAAGCTCTAGTGAACACAAGGCATGAAAAACCATACAAATGAAATATCATATTTATCGATAATTCATTACTGGGATATGTAGTGCATGCAATGTACATCATGTATATTGTATGTTTCACTAAAACATGTTCTTTAACTAGTAACATAATCTGTAAATGAATGCACAATATCAAATATCAGACAGATTAATATGAAATTGATTGTTGATACGCTTGTGGTATATCTAGCAGAAGTATAAAGTACAATAATAAACATAATATATTGTATGTTTCATTTAGATATGATCAAGCATTGAATATAAGTACATATATAGATATTACATTCCAGGTACATTGAGCAGATGTTATACCTCATGCATATTGCATGTTCATTTAAAAGTTGCTTCATAGTCTTGGAAACCCATCACCAATAATGAACCTACGTCAATAGAAAGAGAGATCAAGTATTCATAAAACATAAATACAAATGAAACTAAAAAGAATGTAACCAAATATGAAATGAAAGTCTATCATAGTTGAAGTCTATCATCTTAACACAAAATGACACCTTATCTAAATATAACAAAATATATCATAACTAAATCTCGTCCATTAATTAAAAACACAAATCGGATATCTGTATAACCTACCAATTCATATCGAAATACAACATATTAAATAGCTTCATTGACTTCCTCCGAGCCAAAGGCGAATCTATTTACCCGCGCATAATTCCTTGATCAAAGTACTAAATGAACATACAAACAGTCTTGAAGACCATTATTCACCTTTGTATGTCCATTAGACAAGGGCTCAAATCATCATCCATTCATAAAACCCCAGGACAAATGTAATGATGTGCACGGTTAATAGATATAAAACAGACATTCTTGCAGCTACCTGCATCCAGTTTTATTACTTCTCTGTTAATACCTGTGTAATTACAAAAGATGAAAGGAAACTGATGTTTAACAGGTGAGTTGATGGCAATCTGCATCAATAGTAACTTTTGATTGGCTGTGGCGGTACTTAACATCCGGAAACCACCAAAAACATTTGACATAACAAAAGATTCAAGGATATCACATATATAGTAATTCAATTAATAATTAAGACTATTTTTCTCTATTGGCATATGTGCAGTGTTATAAAAACAATGGGTTCAGTATTAATTAAAGAGCCACTCCGTGATTTTCATAACATATTATTTACCTTTGATACGAACCTAAATGTCATATGTGGTGATATAAAATCAAGAGATCTTAACTTTTCATGTCCAAAAGACACATATATGACAAATACTGGTTTTCCATGAAAATCTAAAAACAGCCTTATAAATGCACAGAGATGTAGATATCACGTCCAATATACATGGATACTAGTTATATAACCTAACAAAAACTATCAACTCCTAACTGCCCTCCTGGCTGTTTTAGATAAGATTCCAAAATTACGTTTGACTATTTGACTCGTGCCACTATCCGGTTTTTTTCATCATAATTGCGACGTTCTACCTTCATATTGTCACTGTAAAATACCAATAAGCTTCAAAATGTGTCTTTTTGGTAACAGTAGATACTTCGTGACCAAATGACACCATTGATTAAGTTTTGCATACATGACTCCAACAACTCACGGAGTGGCTCTTTAATATTGAAATTCAGATATGAATGTTTTGCCAATATCCAATTCACTTTGATAAAGTGGCAACATAGGGTTTGACACAATTCAACAGTGAGAGGGTGTTATAAGTTGTACAATTCATAATGATTCCTTTTTAATGAATATTTGATATTGGTGAATTTTCTTTTATTACAAATTTGTTAATGAGGAGGTATCATATCAAATCAAATAAACCAATAAAGGATAAGAACAAAAATGTCAATAAACTCAAAATGATGTCTCTGACTAACTGACTCATGAAATGTGTTGACCTTTTATCATTGAGCACTAAATTTAATGTCAAAAACAATAAAATGATGAAAATATATATTCTGTTATATGTTAATTAGGATTAAAAATTTATAAACTTTACAACTGATTATCCTGGAAAGTAAAGATCTGAAAAGTAAAAATGATGAGTTATGAATTATTTATATATGACAAACATCAAAGGCATGTTAAAATTAGTGTCTCTTTTATCCTTGTCCATATCCAAATGTTATTCTGATTTTAATTCCCTGTTGAAACCATTCCAGACAGATTGAATATAACAATGGCATTTATCAGCATCGGAATGCAAGCCCAGTGTAAACAAATGGACACATCTCCTGAAAATATCATTCAATGGAAAATATTGAGGGAAAACAATCATCAATTTATGTTAGAGAATGTCTCGTTAAGCAAGAAATGATGTTAGCATGATGAAGGAAGCTAATTAAAGGGGCTGCCGTTTCCGCTCTGCAGTGTCATCGCAAGCCATTATTTGTGATTTACAGCCATGGCCTGCTGTCCGCACTATTCTGCCAGCGGACAATGGTCAAAAAAGACATTTTTCACGATAAATTGCTGATTGAGACTATTCAGTGTAACGGCATTTCAATTTCCTTTCAAATGACATGCCACACGTCAGGGTCTTCCAACGCATGCAGTGAAAATTGCTAAATTTGTTCTTATCACTTTGTCAACGTAAATCTCAAATCATAGGAAATCATTGGTTCCCCTATTGATTTGACCTCATAAATTGGATCCCGTATAAATACCCTAGGGCCTCAGCTACATTTAGAGCTCAGCAGTTTATTTGTAGAAGTGTCCATATTTTACAAAACAAGCCCAACTGCGAGAAACAATTGTAACTGGAATTAACCCTCGCCCATAAATTGGCCCCTTATCTGAGGGAAGGGATTCCCCTTGGACCCTTGAATCCAACTTGTTTAGTTGCTAGGACCCACTACATCAACACTCAAACTAATCCTGTCAGTACAGAGGGAAATTTCTCAACAGTTAAACCTGTCTCCATAAACAGAGAACTCAAGCTGACCTTCTTAAGCCCTTGGGATCTCTAAAAGTATACAAGATTTATCAACTGCCACAAAACTACCTCCAAAGAAAGAATTTGTGTACTTTGAGCAAAACCGACTAATCGATTGAACATTAAGTTCAAAGCACGACAAGGACAAATTGTTCCGTTACCAATTCTCAAGGATATACCTGTCTCTACGGCAACAAACTTTGTGATATATCTCGTCCTTTGAATCAGCACAGGCTGATTGGGATTGAAAAACATCATATACATATTAGTGCGGCTTTCATCTCAGTATTGTCACCTCAGGCAAGAAGATCATGTTAAGTAAGATAAATGGAACTTTCATCAATTAAACCGTGGACAATCTGAATGGAGGACTGATACAACCACTCCACCACCATTCTATACAGGATTTATGGCCGCGTTCTTGAGCCCTAAAAGGGTCTACAATCCCTTAATACTTGGGGGCACATCAAAAGAAGATGTAGCCACTTGATTCAGAAGTAGGTTCCGCTACTAAGAATCACCTTAATGGCCTCATTCCTGAGCCCATAAGGAGCTCAATTGGTCCAAATCCTAAAACACCTTAATTACTGCTGTGTCCCACCGTCCCCCAAGGATCTGTGACCTAGCCTCTAGGCTGCTAAGACTCCAACATTTTCACGTCATACTAATGGCCCTTAATGAGATGGGACTGTTCTCAATACAGGACCAGACTTTGTCCTGATTCAGGTCCCAGAGGTGCTCATTTAGTCACATGGAATCTGTTTTCAGGTCGAGTAGTGATAATGAACCGTGTTTAGTCTCAGGCTTGAACTTCATTCAAATCCTCATCATGGTCCACAGGGATCTGTTTTCAGGTGACATTATTTTATCTCCCATTTTGAAGAACTGAAGTTAGAAAGTGTGACTTCTTGGAAGGAAATATCTTAATCAAGTTTTTGGGTTCATTTTTTTTTAAAGTTTCCAGATATACATACAAACAGATTCTAGCCTTTGTGATTTCTTAAATACAAAATATACCATGGTCCATATGTTTATATACCATATCTTTTACTCTCAACAAGTCATGTTGATGAGACACTTTGGTGGAATTTTATCCACCTCATGGGTTATGATCATAAATGCTAACAGTCATTCCAAGATACCACGACAGTCTGTTTCCAATGACTCGGAATCCAACTAAACCAGCGAGCAGCTTTCCCTCTTATGTACAAATCAATAGAGTTTGTAATAGCTAATTTCTCGAGGTGTACTGTGTGAAATTGGTAATTTGATCATTCACACCAGGTCGGTGAGCAGACTCCATGCACTGGCTGGGAGATGTCTGTGCCTCGAACTCTTCATTTGGTCTCATTCAGAAGCTGGTATGTCTGTCTCACTACGCACCAGTTGATCATAGGGAGGTCCCGGGGATTATACTGATATATATAACTTCATTTGTTGCTGTTGATCGAAGTCAAAGGTTTATCAAATTTCATACTTCAGAGGAGGGTGTTCAGGGTTAATGTTAATATATAAACGTTCAATTGATGTTATTGATAGTATTTGATACATCATTTACACAATTTCAATATAATCATTCTACAATACAATGTTCTGCATTTTTGTTTAGTTTTTGATATTGGATACAGAAATAGTTTCATAAGATTGATTTTGATGCAGAGGTGGTATTTGTCAGTTACAGATCATGAGTTCTTTGATACAAAAATATCTGACTTTAAAGGGAAAATATTCGTAATAAATATATTATGTAGTTAGACATTATGTTCCTTTTTATGTTTTGTTGCCAATCCATATCAGTATTTTTTGACATTTGACAATGTTTTGACAAGTCAATGACCAAAGTCCAAATTGATTGGTGAAGGAATACTGACAAGCAACTATGAAAAGTTTGAGGTTTCTAAAAGAATAAATCCTTTCACAATAACTGGTCAAATCCCAAGGTTAGACAAACATCTTCTGGAAGCGATAACCATACCATTCTCAATCAAAACAACAAAAGAACTACCAAAAGAAATCTAAAGCATAACTGGTCAATGAATCATGAATATGAATTTGCTCATTTGCAGAAATATTGGAAGGTTATGCTTTCCTCAAGAATCAACTATTTGATAGTCTTCGGTCAAGTCCAAAGAATAGACCAACAACAAACCTATACTATATCCTCAGTAAACAAATTTATTAAAAGACCTTAGCAACACTAGTCACTGAATTATGGGCGTAAAGTTGTTCATATATAGAGAAGATTGGAAGGTTGTGCTTTCCTTGAGAATCAATTATTTGGTTGTGGTAATGGCTAGCTAAGCTGGAACAGCGACCTCATCAGGAGTACAAGGACCCTCTATCCAGTGCAAGTGCCAATCAATGTCCGCGCAGGAGGAAAGTCAACACACATGCATGTGTCGTCGTTCCAGCCCTCCCCGCTCTACTCTATACTTAAAAGGTCTTGCACTTTCCCTGTCCCATGTCAAAACATGGTCTAATAGGCAGGTTTATTGGATTGAGGGAAAACATAACAGGCCCATGTCTCGTGACCAATACAGGGAGGCCTTGTCACAACAACCAGTCACGCACTTGGACGGCATTGTACACTTGCTATTTTCCGGACTAGTCTTCAAGAAAACGTTATCCAAACTTCTTTATGAATTCTGGTTTTGGGCTGGTCGGTGCTGAAATCAAAGATTACAGGGGACTGGGGTGTGACTGCAACAAAAGAAGACCCTCATCTGCCCATTTCCTTGTCTGCTTGCTTAAGCCGAAATTACACTGGGCAAAATGTTAGGCACGTGCAAGAGAGTGAACTGTGCTCAATGAGGATTCGATTGGTGAAGGATATTGATTCCCTCACCACTTATTGGATGTCTATTGCACATGAAGTGATGGGTAAATAAACTTTCTATTTACATGTGTTAATCAACTATTCTTGTCAAAGTCATTTATGGAGATGAAAATTACTTCAATGAATTGATAATTATTTCATGTGCTTTTGCATTTAATAGAATTATTCAAATCAACAGAGATCACCAGTTTTAGACATCAGGAGTTATATAGAAAGCTGTATGAATCAATTAATGATTGAGCTTCAAAGGACAATTCATCAAAAACATAATGAATTTGACTTTACTAGAATCAGTTCATAAAAAAAAAAATTAAAAAAAAAAATGATTGAATAAAAAGTTATATTTTACACAATAATTTGGTCTAGAGGTTTTTCATAGCTTTGCTGAAAAACGCTGAAAAGAGACAATTAGTGGAAAGATGATGGCTCCTCGAGTAATTGTCGAAAGATGAAGAGCCAATTAAGAGATGCAAAGAAACTAAGACTCCTGATGCACATTGATCTGAGCGGCAAGCTGACAGTTGACAACCGCGCATTCTCTACCTTGATCACCACTGATCCTCGCTGCACGAGCACACTGCACTTGGGAGGGACAAGATGGAACTGCCACAGCCAATAGACTTACGATCAGTCTTCATTTTCCCCCATGCTAGCATACAATAGACAAGCCCCAACTCATATCTGATGGTTATTAGAACCTAGAACTTCATGACGCTAAATATTCTCTATGAAATATTCAAATCAATCAGAGATACATGATATGACTTACTTATCTTATAAATCGCTTAATTTCTATCAACTTTTCCTTCAAGAAACTGAAACTAACAGCTCCTAAAGGGAAGGAACTTCCAATCAAAAAACATCAACCAAAACTTATCAACTTACTGAACCTAGCAACTCAAACCAACAACCAACAATTTCCAACAGTTACAGCCAACTCCAAAACTCCCCAGACGCTTAAACCCCTGCTTTCTACAACATCCCACTTCAAGTATTACTTTATAAGGACCGAGAGCTCACAACAAAAACTTACAATTAAAAACAAACAAACTTTAAACAATAACCATCTCTAACAACAGCCAACCTACTGAAGGGCAACAGGCAACAACACCTACCAACAGTGGACTACAAGCAGACTGCAAAAAACTCCAGAACATCCAAGTGCTGCTAAGATTAAACAACCATCAACAACATCAAACAACATACAGTTTCAACAAGTTTCATTAACTCTGAAAAAAACGTCTGAACGATAATCAAAGTTTTTAAAACCTCATCATAAAGATTCAAACAAGAAGCAACAACTTAAGAACCTAGGTCTTCAACAACCAACAACTTAAGAACCTAGGTCTTCAACAACCAACAACTTAAGAACCTAGGTCTTCAACAACCAACAACTTAAGAACCTAGGTCTTCAACAACCAACAACTTAAGAACCTAGGTCTTCATCAACCAACAACTAACAGCAACCGTCAGCATACAATTAAGAGCTTTTAATAACAAAACTACCAAGTCCAAATCTTGTCTGCCATTAAGACCCTAGAGCAAACAACTGCAGAACCCTAATGAAGTATAGAGAAAGTGAGCAAGACTATCAGCACCCCAACTCTTGATCCAAAAAAACAAAACTGTTTATTCAAATCATATCAAATATCCAAAAAATAATCAAATCAAAATCTTTTTGTCCATGGACTGTGTGTGAGTCTAGTGCAAGTCCTGAGTACAGTAATACCCTGAAGGTCGTGGAGACATCCCTCAATCTGATGCTTAGGCTGTGATGACAGATACTTCAAGGAGAAACGTCACAGGTATAACACCAGTGGCCTCAACTTTGGAATCAGACTCAGTCCCTCAGCTTCCAGAGGGTTTTACACAGCGATTAATCCTGCTCTTGTCAACGATGACCTTATTTTTCAGGGGATTATGTAGTCATAAGCAGTTTCCACATCAAAACAAAGCTAATGTTTCATACTGACTTGGTAATTCTTTCATGAGCCTTAGTTCATCCACATTGAACAATTTTTATCTCAGAGATACTTTCATATCTCATGCCGCCGATATTCAATTAACCAAAACATTTCTTTGAAAAAATGTTAAAAGGGGGAATTTATCACAGTTAAACTTCTCTTTACTAATCTAAAATATCTGTTTGGCTTTATCCTCATTTTTTCTTTATATATTCAGATTAATCTTTGAATATATATGTTCATTTGATAAGAAATCCTTTGAAAATATGCAAACATAAAGATGCAAAAATATTCAAAATAGTTGTGTTTTTTTGTGTATAGAAAACCAACAGCCTTAAATGCCAAAAATTATCTTTCTACTTGTCCCAATATGTACATAGACTAATACATATGTAAGTAGCTGCTTAAATAGCTACCGCCCAACAAACCGTACTTCCTTCTCCTTTTCTTCATCAAGTGTTTAGTAAAGTAATTATTGTACATTGTACACTGCTTACATAGATATAGATATTTCAGTAGACAATATACTTAGCACTGTAGAGCCCCCCCAAAGTATTAAGTCTTGCTTCCAACATGTAATCTAGTCTCTCTTCTAGAATGGCAATTCTAATCTCAGAATTCATCAAAGGTAGGCTTTGTCTCACAAAATGCTAAAAAGATGTTGGTTATGGGAAAACAAATACAAGAAAAGTTTTCTACAAAAGTCAGGTCTATTTTTAAAATATGGGTAAAATTAGATGTAAATTTGCATTTATTTTATCGTATGCAATGACTTTGAAGAACATAATTCATGTAAACTGACAAGAAATAAGGATCAGAAGCAAGACGTATTATGCTAAATCAGTTCTTAACCATTCTGATTTGCCTACTTTTAGGAATACCAATATCACCATACAAAGGACAAAATACATAGATTCTTCTGCTGTTCAGCCATTATTCTCTCATGCATGAATATCATTGTACAACTTTGCTTGATAAAAGAGAATTTAAATTGGGCACATCAGTGTCTTACACTTATACATACAGCAAATACAAAATAAAATAAAGGCCTTTTGGGTAGAAAACTTATGATTATTATTATATTTTATTATTATGCTGAAACAATCGTTGCTAGGCAAAAGTGATATGTGCACATGTGCTCATATTGAATATATGTCACCACACAAATTAACCATAAACAAACTCAATAAAAAACAAATGATATATCTTTTCTGTAGCAGACATAAATCATTCAACCTCTGAAGTATTTAAACTCAAACTCAATCTACGACTATAAGCACAATGCTATGTAGCCAATAAAAGAAAGATAAAAATTAATCAAATTTCAAATCATGCTTACGATCAACAGACAACTCTGAATCCAAATGACATGGGAAAACTCTTTTTTGTTGTTGAATATATCAGAATGACATTTTAAATATGAAAATTCATCCACAAACTCATATTTTAAATTTGACATTTCAATTTAAAACTGCATACTCTTGTTGTAATGAATTGCTAAATGATGGAAACAATTGCTACGAGTATTATCATATTAGTAACCATTATTGACTACATGGAAAATGATGGAAACAATTGCTACGAGTATTATCATATTAGTAACCATTATTGACTACATGGAAAATGATGGAAACAATTGCTACGAGTATTATCATATTAGTAAACATTATTGACACTATGGAAAATGATGGAAACAATTGCTACGAGTATTATCATATTAGTAACCATTATTGACTACATGGAAAATGATGGAAACAATTGCTACGAGTATTATCATATTAGTAACCATTATTGACTACATGGAAAATTGATATCACAAATAAAGCATTGACAAGTGCCATGCAGCCAGACAGCCAGCTTAGACATAAAAAGTACTTTTTTTGTCACTACCAATCCCTGTGGTGTCTTTCTTGGAATAATTTGCAAGCTCTCGATTAATATGAAAATCATTGCTCCAATTCATTTCTTACATTGTGGGATGCAATGAAAGCATCAGAGTCTCAAAAACATAAGATTTATTCTTTAATGCTACAATGAAGAACCTTTACAAAAGAGAAGATGGTAAAAATCGATAAGATAATGAAGGTAAGTTTCATTAAGCGACATATTAATCAGATAATGCGTTATGAAAATTCAACCTCTAGTGGACTATTTAATACAAACACAGAAGAAGAAGGACTCAAAAGTCATTAATGAGGCAGAGCTAAGGTTGGAGGGGGTTACCTACCTCTTTCGCATTTTTAGGTAAAAACCCCTCAACGCCTTTCTATACCTGAATCCCCCTTTGAAAATCAGTGGATCCACCACTGCATTCTATTTTTCAAAGCAATATAGCTATAGATGCAAGGGTTTTGAGAAAAATGACAACAATAACAACCGCAAATATATTCTTTTCCGTCACGATAGGACACAACAATGAAGAAGTATAGAGCATAAACCTTAGAAAATATCTGAATCACAAAAAGGGGGAAAATCCATAAATTACAACCTGCAACATGTTTTTTATCCATAAAACTGGAAAGATATATGATAAGCATAACTCCTGCTGTCTAAGCAAATACTGCCAACTGTCAACTGATAAATCAAGAGTCACACTAATATTCATTCAACAAAGATGCTGAAGCAATATATCTGCCAACAGTTCGCTCCCCTGTCTCCAATCTCCTATGTTGAAAGACAAAAAAGTCATCTCAACTCTCAGTTCAAAGCAGCAATCTAATGATGGACTGAGAACAAGACTTGCAGTGAAAGGAGAAGCCCCAAATGTTGTTACAGGAATTCAATATAAACTCTTTCAACGCCTGCCAACATTTTTCCGGTCAACATTGTTGGTACTAGGAGATTAAGGCTTTTTCATGTCTCTATAGGTCTTATGTGTAACAATTCAACCCTTTTGTCAAATAATAATTTGGGTATTAAACATTTTCTATGCTTAAGAATAACCCTACATAATCTTTATATTTATCAAAAACATAACAAAATATTTTCTTCCAATTGTCTTACCCATAATCAGATTTCTGCTCAACTTAAATTTGGCATCTCAAACCCAAATTTGGATGTTTTGGCACTCAATGTCGAAAACTAGTGTGTCATGATAAATATCATGTTCCTAAAGAACTATCTGATTGTGGTATTTTTGTAAAAGTAGTTCACGATGACACTAAAATTCTCCCATAACAACTTTATCAGTTTTTCGCTGTTGGCTATTTTGGTAAACTTCCCCATTCCATGTCTCTATTTAAATATTGACTCACCCAATTGTTATTTTTTTCACTTCTTATAAACATTTGTTAGTTTTTTAATCCTCATTTTGGTATCTTGAGAGTAAAATTTCTTGCTGTCTTTAAAGTATTATTTGTAGCTGTTTTCAGCGTATTATTTACCTCCATGTCATCAAAAATAGATCTCCCAATGTATTCATAATATGCTCTACTGCTACATGTGCTTCCAATCCACCAAATATCAAATTAACCTCTTTATGTGTTGTATCAATCTCATGTTGATGGTTTATAGGACATACAGCAGATTAACATCTTCTATCCTTTCAGGTTCTGTATAGTGATATGAAACATCTTCATCAAAATAAAAATCTTCATCAATCTTTCACTTTCAACATTTATCACTTCATCGATTCTGGTACATACACATTAAAACTTCACGTCTTACACATATGTTTGTGATTTCATACGCATATCAAACACATCAAATAACCATGTATATTTCACTTCCAACATTTTCTTGTCAGTGAAGTGTATTCAGATGTGTCCACGTTGTTATGCTTTTTATAAAAAGTGCATAGTTAACATAGAAATTATCATCAATTTCTCATTTGATACTGCATGGATAATTGCCATCGTTAAAAACTAATTAAGCCTTATTTCCTTAAATATGTTAAACATGAATTTTGATTAACTATATTTATCCACAATCACAGTAAATGCCAATGCTGAACACTGATAATAGATAAATCCATATCAAAACATGTATTTCAGTTGATCTTTAAATAGCCTCATTTATAAACTATTATGAAACTTAAAGTCCAAATTAAGTTCTGATATCCCAGAAAGTATATAAAACAGGTCATTAATTACATCTATCGCATGTTAATTCCCCACATTAATCTTCCCCAGAAGAGCCTTGAATTAAACAAAGCTAGTGATGTCAGGGAAACAAAACTTTCTTACAGCATAAAATTCCTGTCAGCGTTATGCATTTATTGATAGGCAGATAGCCGAACGCTGAGTTTTAATTGGCTCATGGAGCCTAAATACACATGCGTTCCTAATTATAGAGCATCATGCAATGAACATAATTAACATCAGATTTGTGTCAAAGCTTTTTCCGCTCACTGTCTGCACAAAAGTTGATATAAAAACAGCATCTAGCAGTGTGAGAATCTGGAGAATGATTTAGATGCTTATTTAGTCAACACATGATGCCTCGAAGAATGTAATAGGAGTCGCGGTAATGTCTTTCAGCGCCAAACATATAACTTGCACTGTAATTATTTCACGAGAGAAAATTCACTGCGGTATCACCTTACACAATGGATCTTTCAGATAACCGGTATATTTATATTTTCAAGTGCATGCAAAACATTTTTTGACTTGTGAGAATGTTCTTTAATTTGACAGACACGTGATATCGATTTTAAAAGACATCATTCTTAGTCTAAGAATAATCCTCTTTAATCCTTCCAGCAAAGCCTAAATTACGTCACCTTTTTTTCAATCTCTTACTTACATCAGTACTATTATTAAGTTGCTAAGCAACATCAGTAGAGTAAAATGCAGTTTGATGGTACATATAACCCAAAATGCCTTTGGTGAAACTCATGACCAGAAGCAGTTCTGGTGGAGTCAGGTTTTTTTCGGATATTTCAAGTGCTGTGATCACATTGAGCAAGATACAAGTTTCATTTCCTGGAGAACACCCCCTACCTCTGCAATATATGGAATCACCTATTGAACATCCTGTCCTGCAATTTATCCCGTACTCCCCAAGCCATACTGCCTAGCTGGTGATAAAGTACGTCTACCCTCCATTGTGTTATTACATTTAACTACTGGTAGAAAGCCAGGAACCTTTTTACCGATTCCATGTGGCATTTCCTGTCTGATATTGGTCACAATGCATGCTGGGAGGGAAACTGATAAAAAAAGTAGAATTGACTTGATCTCAATCAAGTTGATCAGAAAAGTTCCAGGAAGTCTTGGACTTGCTGACAGACTATCATTCATTTGAAGAGCCCTTCTTGTTAATTTGGACCAAACATGATATTGGGAATTTGATCAACCTGGGTTTTTAAAGTTATGAAACTGTCAACGAATATTGTTGCAAAATTGTGAAACAACCATTTATTATCTAGGTCAGGTAAATGATTAATTATTTTTAGTATTCCAATCCCTAAGGCTAGTTCACTTAAACTAAGAAAGCTATAAATATATAGCGAGAAAATGACTTTTAATTCACTACCTGCTATATAAGAGAATAGATTTATATTATATTTACACTGAACTGGTACCAATTTTAACCATATGAATTGCTTCATTTGAAAATAAAAAAATAAAAAAGAAGCAGACTTACAAATAAATGTTCGCAAACATGAAAGATTTATGATATTATAAAACCCTTCATTTAACAAGGAAATGTACAAGACATGAAGTCAATAATGCAGATCTTTTAATCACAAACAGCTCCAAACTATTGAAAATCTGGATCTTGATTTTCTTTTGAAAATGAACTTTATGCAAGTTTAATTACTTAGGAATCTATTTGAAACAAAGCCGTGGATCAGATGGTTTCCATTTCACTCAATCCCTGGAGTGTTGCAATGTAAAGGGCAGATGTAAGCTATCTCGGTTTCGTATTAAAAACTCCCAGTTAAACCTTATCTCTATACTGGAATCCAATCTGTGCAGCTATTCGAGGCAAAGCAATAATGATAACCTATCCTGCCCACAATGAGCTGTGAATCTCCTAAACCAGATAACTCTACACTGAAATAGATAGGACAAACATGTTCTCATGTAGTTAATCGAACAATTTTTACACTTTTTATTCGTGAAAAACAATTTATGAGGAGGTAAATGGGTATTCATTTGAATGAGCATTTTAAAAGCTTTTTAATTATATCAAGGTATTTTAAAAATATTTTTTTATGGTATTGTATGTGACATGAGGTTATCTGGGATTATCAATGTAGATAAAGTTGTCAAGAGTGTAAGAGGTACACATGGCTTTCGAGCTGATACTAGGAAAACGTCCGAATTCAATTTACAGAATTGTTCATTTCATCATGACTCTCTGTATTTATGATCATCTTGGTTTGGTAAACATCATTGCAAAAACGTGTCAATAATACCATTTTAATGAATTTCTCATGTCAGAAAAATAAAAAGATTACTGCATCCACATATTTGATGCTTAGGAACACTATATATCTAAAATATGAGAAACCTGTTAATAAAAGAATGTGACAACTTGAACATTGTTATACACCAGAAGGACCTGGATCAAGCAGCATTACCTCAAATATAAGTTAAAGAGTTGAAAAATGTACGGACAAACAGGTTACATTGTCAGCAAAGAGAATTCCTCCTCAAGATACCTTCAAATATCAATATATAACAATAATTGTTGAATTTAAGAAACATGATCTGAAATATGTTGAAAGATTTTTGACAAAAAATGGAGCATGTGTCAAACAGAGAAAGAACTGAATGCATCAGCCAGCAAGCTGAAAACAGACACTGGCTTCAACAAGCTGATGGCACCAACAAAGTTTTTACAATAACGGTAATCAAGCTCAAACTAGTGAAAGCATCGACTGGGGTATGGTGTTTTTCACTAATGGGGTGAAACGAGAGTAAACAAACGCAAGTCAAGAGATGAATCACTTTAATTTGGCCTGCTTACAGTCTGTGAAGTGTAATCATGTAAAAACAGATGGTTTACACAGCGAGAAAGACAAAGTATTACCTACTCAATCATGTGAAATAGACAGTCGTCTACTGCTATATCTACATGCGGTGCCAGAAAGACAACATGTCCATTACCACGGTAACAGAATCATGGAAAACATGAAATTCCTCTCAAGGTGCAATACCATGCGACAAGGTTGGTTGTTGTGTGTGAGTGAACAAATTGACGGGAGGGTCAAATGGTGCCCAAAACACGAACCGTGATTGAAAAGCTAATGCTTACATAGTGAAACAACTCTCAGAGGAATTAAACGTTTTCTGAACAAAATATACAAAATGATGTAACATACTGAGCTAATAGCCATGTACCAGGATACCAGGCTTGTGACTTTGAGGGGGAGCTTCTGAACAAATGAGTTCTTACGCTATGCACCGATAGTAATGATTTCTAATTCCATTTAATGAGATTGGTCTGCATCATGAATTTACAACATATTACAACATAAGGGGGTGAAAGCACAGTGGTTAGCATGTTTTGTTTTGGATCCAAAAGGTCTGTGGTTTGAATCCACCCATGGACTTTGTCTGCAGTAGAGAACTGATCTACACGCAGTAAGGTTTGGGTGCAATGCTACACTGAATTTCAGGGCAGTACCACCCATGGTTCGCTAGTTCCATCCGATGTTTGCAGGTTTCACCACATCGCATAGCCATTATAATGTTGCATGAGTATTATTGGTAGTGATATAAGTGTAATAATCTTGAAAGGTGTTGATCCCCAAATCACCTAACCTTACCTACAGGTGCACTTGGTAAGGTCTGGTTCCATACAGATTCATTTCCTTTAAGTTATTACTACCAGTTGGTTAAATATATGCAGTGTTAGAGAAGTAATATTTTCACCTGTTTTCATACCACTTTATCAAATGAGACTTTCAATGATCCTTAAATGTCTATATGAAATAAATGTACTGTCATTGTTAACAAAGCCGGTACTTAATATATACAGTATCTTACAATGTTGATATCTCATGCAATCTCTTAAAAAACAACAGCATTGTCACAATAAATGCACTTGAGATTTGGCCTTTCTATTCATAGAATCACATTGAGTGAGTCATTTCTAGTGAAGTCTTATCTTGAGGCCTACTTGTAAAACATGTCCATGTCATATTCATCATATGAACACATGTGCATTTTGGTTTCAAAATTATTGTCTCTGATCTCATACCTATACATATAATCATTCAATATTAACTAAAAGTTATTCAAAGAGATGAACATGGATTGTCTATCACAGTAAGAAGTCATTGTGTCTCTATCAGTATATGAAGGTTAAACATAATCACGGGCATATTTATCATATGAACACATGAAGATATCTCTCTTGCTTGGAACCATTGTTTCTGATTGCTTGCCTGTATTTAGACAAATAAGTCAGTGTTTCGAAGAGATGAATAGAATGTGTCTCTCACAGTAGGTAGCGATGGTGTCTGTGTCGGTGTACAAATGAGAAGAGTGTGTATAATTACCAGTTAAGAGAGCAAGAGAGGCTGATCTATCAGTCTGCTACCTGTCTGGCCAGATCGCGGTCTAATGGATCTTAACGGGATCACATAGCTTGCCCTGATGCTTTCCATCCATTACACAAACCCTCCATCTTACTTACATGGTTCAATTTACCTGTCAGCGAAAATATACCTTCTCAAGAAGTAACTTTCTTCTGCTGATAGGTTATTATTGCTATCGATCATATGCCATCATACTCAATAGAAATATTACTTATTAAGACATCAACTTCCTTGGAGTGATGTTACTTATGTTTTCCATCAAAGCTGTCAATAAAAAGCACAGACAATTGCAAAGAGGTAAATATGATGTCATAATCATCAGAACAATTCAAAAGAATATTCATACTTACTTTTTCATTATAATAATAATAATAATAATAATAATAATAATAATAGCATGCTTATAGTGCACTATTTTCCATGTGAAACATGCTCAAAGCGCAGTCTGTGTAAAGTCTGTGTATGATTATAAAATCAGATTCACAAGAATAAAATGTCTTCTATATATACATATAATCAATTTTAGTATACTCTGAGAGATGAAAGAACTAATGGATGATTTCATTTATCCTGAATTCATTACAATGACGTTAATAAGAATCTCTCTTCCTGAAATTCATACGCCTGGTATATAGATCCCATTATTGTTCTCATATACAATGAAAGAGAGGTAAAGATCTTCTAAACACCACAAGCTGAACCTCTTGAAACATCTTGAGTTACAAATTGCTATAAGACAGTTCTCACAAGTATAAGATGTATGAGATTTCAAAGTAATAAAGATTTACTAGATATTCTCTGTAACATAACAATTGTTGATGATTCAGATTTAGTATTGATTGATGTTAAAATCAATATTGATGAATTGGTACAACAATGTTAAATACCTTGTGGTTTTGATTTAAGTTACTATTTCACTGTCAAATGGAAATATTCATAATAATAACAGGAACATAGACAATTATTGCAGTAAAAAAATTTTTAATCATGAAAAGGACATATATTATAAATATATTTAATAACTAGATATAAGTCCAAAAAATTTACAAACTCAACAAAACAAGCTCTACACCATTTTTCATTTAGCTTTCTTTTAAAAGGGTATCAATTTCAAAACAAAGCATTTGACAAATAGACTCCATGTCAAGGTTCTTGCCTGTTACCATCATTT
Organism: Phorcus lineatus; assembly: GCA_921293015.1. Lineage (NCBI taxonomy): Eukaryota > Metazoa > Mollusca > Gastropoda > Trochida > Trochidae > Phorcus > Phorcus lineatus. The sequence continues at coordinate 19,611,163 of OV121087.1, read as the reverse complement.
TTCAAGCAAATGGGATTCTGACCTTGATCTTTTCTATATTTCATTATTTAATGGCCCCTCTGAGAAACATTAACTTTCTTAACTTCATCATGTTCAGCTGTGCATATCAAACAACCCTGCCAAGCGAAACAAACGAAATCTTGAGAGTAACCATGCAAGATTCCTTCTCTTCTATAAGCGTGCATTGATATACTATTTCTGTACATGACGGATATAAGGAGAGTTAACTTCCGTACTTAATGCTTATAGAATAAGCGTTTATTTTCATATTGATATCCAAGCAGGCATACATCTGCTAAAAAAGCAAAACAATGTCCAACAGTGCAAGAAAATGGATGAGATATAGACGGATGAGCAAGGCTTATGGTGAGGAAAAGGTCTGTTTAGAGGGACGGAATACCATTGAAGTTTTTATGCTTAAGAGTTGATTACCTGTTAAGTGTTTGAAATTGATGAATTGATTTAAAATTTAAGTTTTCAATTTCATATTGCACTGAACTAAGATCAATTTTTAGACGTTTATACATATCATTCAATTTAGAAATTTTACTCATGACATCAATAAATTCCTTTCCTTTAAAAGCATTCTTGAGTTTATTTTCAGGAAGTCTAAAATTAAAACTGCTTAACAATTTTTCAACTTTCCAGTTTGTTTGAAAGGTAACCTTGGTCAGATTGAACATCTAATATCCCATTTCACTAAAGCTTCTTTGTCATATTATATAAAATAATCATTTTTAAACCTTACTTTCCCCTAGACTGAGTTTTAGTCTTGATTTTAGTATTTACATTACATTAAGATAGACATCTATTAAAAGGAACCTTAAGCACAAAAGTGGGACAAGCTGCTGACCACTTAATCAAATTAGACAACACCAGCTGTAATCAGATACGTGATCACATTACAAATAAGTATCCTTTTCTGGTCAGAAACATCTCCAGGACTTCTTGAGTGACATGGGATTAAGAGTTCCATTAGCCGAACTAGGTCGGCATGGCGTCAATGAGAGTTTAATACATAGGCTTGGTCAGGTATATTCTCTGGACAATGCCACCAATCAGTAGTTGAAGGTCTGGTCACTTTGGAGTAAGTGCCTTTGAATATGGTTTGACCACTGGCTTGAATGTCATATTGAGAGGTCAAAATACTTACAGTGTAGAGCTTAGAAATTATCGTATGAATATTTGACTTGCAAATGAATATTTGGTTTAACAAACTGATTGTTTAACATGTGATCAAAAGACTATATAGACAATAGGTAGCTTAGAAATAATTTGTGACTAAATGACTTTATTACAAATTTTGAAAGCAAATTCTTACTTACATATTTCTAAGAAAATAAAACAGGATTCCAAATATAAAAAAAATTACATTATGAGTATACATTTCCCTATTGGAACTAAGTTATTTACAAGTAGTTTCTCATCTATGTATTTCTGGAGTGAAATAATAATTAAGATATTCTCCAGACATAATAATAACGATAATAAAAAGTTATCGATTCAAGAGACCGACAGATAGTCTAGTTCCAAATGTGTTTCCGTCTATTCAGTCTCAGAAAGGTCAATCAAGACCCTTGTCCAGTTCTTGACCAGTGGCTAGTTTGGTGGTCACTTCCTTTTGAACTCAAACCAGACATTTCCTAATTGCTATCCTACTATGTCACTTCCTATATGCCTATGGTAAAGGTCAGGGGCCACTCAAACATCTACAATGTCCAGTTACATATCTACCAATGACGTCCTATTCTTGACCAAGGATATGAACAGTTGCTTCACCTTGCACACCTCCCTATTTCAAGGATGTGGAATCTTTGACGGCAAAAATAAAAGTATTCGAAACATATTCTCACTTTTATATTGTGTTAAAGCAGTAAATGCTTCTCAAATTTGCATGCCACCATAAGTCAAGACATCACTGTTAAAGCAGTTTCTGATAGTTCATGATTCCAAAGCTGGAATTTGTCATGGTAGAAAGGCAAACATACTCTCTGTATTGAACTTTTATAATATTTATCAGTAATGGATCCAGGAATTTTGAAAGGGGATGTTCACCTCTCCAAAAGGGAGGTAATAACCCAGATCTCTTAACACTCATTGATTATAGAATGCTCTCAAAACATACTTCATAAACTTTTATAATTTTCTATTTTAAGGCAGGTCTCCTATTCTCCCAGTTCAAAACAATTTCCTTTTGAGATCAAAATAGAAATTATCTTTACTTGTTGACATCAACTTAAACCTGTAAAGACCCATGTATTTCTTATAAACAGTTATTTCTAATCCCCTAAATTCTATCTTGTTCATATGGTTGTAATAGTCTCTCTTCTTTGAAACATCCACACAAGCCAGTTGGCCCTTCTATAACAGCTGGCATTGAAATGAGACAGTCAAATCTTGCATCGATTTAGCTGTTCCTTTTAATTTTTTTCTTTTTCACAGATTTGTAATTTTCTTAGAAACCCATTTAAACCAGTTGTTTCCACTCACCTGTAACAGCTGGCTTCCGCTGTTTTAAAATAGTTTATCCAATCTTGCATCACTTTGTTCTTCAGAACTTTCTCTTATTTTCACAGTTGAAACTGAATATTTCATCTTTTCATAGATATCTTTCAAACCAGTTATTTCTCACCTGAGAAACAGCCAGCACTGGTAAACATAATCTGAATTCTTTAGGTTTCTCCCATCTCACAGGACAAGAACAGATTTGTTCTTTTTCATGAAAAAAAAATTCATTCAGGTGTTCCTTCTCACTTAACAGCTTGCACTGGTCAAGATGGACAATCCAATTTTAGCCTGAACTGGTCAAGATAGCCAATCAGTCCAGAGAACATTTCATGGTTGACCGGGGAGGGAAGAGAGATTAACACACCTGGCCTGAAGGAGATTACCTGCGAGTATCTGCTCTGTACATCAACATGTGGGCTTGTAAACAGTACTATTCTGCTCTCAATTTGATATTTGATCAAAAGGTGTCAGCCTTTTATGCAGGTTATTATGCCACTGTCATAAGAAAATTAACTTGATTATGAAAAAATTAATGACATATGAATACTTTCAAAGAGATCAACAATTTAGATTTAGATTCAAAATTGTCAAACCATTTGTCACATGTTGCATTTTCAATATCTATCATATATTGGTGAAGGTAAAAGGAATAAAGTTTTCATAATCAACTAGCTCATCAAAGAGTACTATAACTTCCTTGGATATCATTATTCAACATTTGAAAAATTAAACATTTATTGCAAATTCCCATACGTGGTATTCCTTTCACAATGTCATTAGATATCGTCAGTATGTAGATATATAAGTTCTCACACTTAAGAAGCTCCATACCAATATTATATGATTCAACAATTTCAAGAAATCCAATACAGAAGTTTCAAATTAACTTACCAAATATAACTTCATAATGCCATAATTGAGATCCTACATCATATTGTTACGCCAATGAGCTCAATATTGAATTTATTATCCTTCTTTGAATATCATAGTTCAACAACTTCAAGAAATCCAACACAAATTTCAACTTACAAAAAATCCTAAAACAATTTCAAGACAGATATGTAAATGCCTAAGTTATTAAACCCACTGAGTGTTGTTTCATACTTTGCTATCATAGTTCAACATCAACTCAATCATGAATTAAACTTCAAATCGCCTGACCCTAGTTCACAGTGTCTCCATCCCACAAACGCAGATATAAAAGTTCTTACACCAATTAGCTCCACAGGGATTCCCTTTCTGAGATATTCTAGTTGCTGGGTGAAACCTGACCCTATCACACGATTATCTCCATCTATGTATGTACTTATACACACAGCTCAAGTGGACAAGCTTACAATCACCATTACACTCAGAGATTTGGATATCTGAAACTTGTCAAATTGCTCATCACGTCTCGAGAATTACTGACCTGTCAACAAGTGTTTGAAATTGTCTGAGTGTTAAATGAGTATTACACTCTGCCAGTCTGTATGTTTCATGGGCTGTTGAATTGGTATTTGATGCTTGGCGATACTTTGATAAAGATCTTTTTTAAACCTACAGAAGTGTAAATAATTGTTATTAATTGGTCTATGTTTATTGGACAACTGAAAATATCACCCTTTCTGAAATGTTGATGTTTTTAAAATTGCTGAAGTGCTATTGAGTCAAATACTTTGTTTGTCTGAACAATGTGTCATGTCAATTACTTCTATATGGAGGACCTGTTACATTGTTACCTTCTCTCTTTGTTAAAAATCTGGTCAACAAGCTTCTTAAATAGCTTACATGGATATTGTGTTTTACACATCTTTTATACTTTTGTTCTTGACCGGTTGTTGAAAACATGGTCAGGATTTTTATGGATTCCATCCAGTAACTGTCAAATTCTTCTATGATGTTGAAACTGAACTTCAATAACAATTGATGCATATGTCAACACTGCACATGTATGTGAGTCCTATCTGGTGATCAATGAGGATATAAAGTACATTAACCATATTATCTTTATCATTAGGAACACAAATGTTTATACTGAACTCCATTAATTTGGTGTTATTGTTCTGTTCAATTTAGACATAAAGTCATTTAATTGAAAAGTCAATCTCAATTACAGAAAATAATGTACTTTGAAGAGTGTGTGTTACTAATGTGAATGGGCTCCATCAAGATATTATATTAACATATCATCAAGACCATTGTCCATATGAAATGGTTTAAAATTCTTTCTCATTGTTAAAACATTTCTCAAGTTCATGACCATCTTGGGGTCAGTCAGAATGTTTATGGGTCCATCCGGCCATATACACATCAGCAAGACCACTGTCCAGTGTTTATACCGACTCCATCTGGCTGTGATGTCACAGTGGTCAGTCTCAGCTTCTGTTTATTTATGCATGGTCACAAATCTGCCTGGCCGTGACATGAGTGGAGAGCACTCGCCCTATTTCTTTCAACTTGACCATAAACTCAGCTGTTGGACTCAAAGCAAAGCAAACTGTCTTATCTTGAAGTGTAAATTGTGTACACTCTCTGATAATTCATAGAGCCAGTGATATTTAAATGAATAATAATGATTATAAACTTGCAATAAACTATGGATGGTCAGTTTACAGTATAAAGGTGATGTGATTTAAATGGAGAGAAATGGACATAAACATCTCCTAAATTGTATATGGTAAGTGATAGGGAATGAAGGAGGGGATTTTAATAACTGGGGATGAAATTGGCAGAAGCCATCCGTGAGATAGATGTGTTTGTACACTACTTTATCATTGGCATGTGGTCCAACTGTCATTTCAGAAACAAACCATCTGAAGAAACAATAAATTCCACATACTTAAATGTGAAAGAATATTATGTAAATAAGATCTGCTTTCCACTTGAATGAATACATCAATAACGCCTAAGATAAAATATATTTTTATAACAGACCTATGTTTAGACAAAATACCATTTATATACCCTTTTTTTTTTAAATTGACATTTTGAAATATTATAAAGTAGCTAAAATTATGATTTTTGTCTTTAATCTACAGATCAAAAATACAACTTGTGAGGTATGAATTTAATCTTTTTTTAAATAAATCTCATTAACATATGCATCTTCAGTTGACTTCATAATAACCTTACATCATTGGTCAAAGCTAGACATAAGACACGTAAATAAAGGTTAAACCTTTGTTTATAATTTATTTGTACAAAAAAATATCTCAAATTTTAACTACATTTATTGTAGATGACCAATTATCTCCTTGAGGCAGGAATAGTTGTATCACTCAAACATTTCAGAATCATTTTATTGAAAAGAAAATCTGAAATCTAGTATGGCTGAATAAAAAAATCGACAAGTTTTCACTAGTGATTTTCAACAACAAAACTCCAGATTTGCAAATAAAGAAGTTTCTTCAGGCTTCAAAATGTCACCAACATCTAGCAAAAATCTAAAACAAACTAACGAATATGCCAAAAGGTCAGATCAGCAATTACTCTAAATACCTTACATGCAATGACATCCTGGAACTTTCTATCAATGATTGAAGAAATACAGGCAGCTTCTAGTCAATACTTTCTGAGCACGAGTGTCAATATTTCATGGAATCCATTCCTCGAGACACAGGGGGCCTTCTCCTTGCAGTTTCTTATATCTCAGCCATTGTTGACTTTAATCAATCAAATAGCAGGTAGTTCAAAGGCGTCAAACCATGTCGTCGTAGGTTAATTTTTCCATTATTGATTGGCTAGAAGATCCAATCACCTCTAGTAGTTCTAACACCTTCAGTCATTTGTTGGTTCTGCTTGGGTGGTCTTGTGTTTTAAATTTATCGACTGTTGAGGCTTAAGACGATTATTGTCCATAAAATTTTAATGTGTTTTGTAAATGTTGCTATAAACCTGAAAATTACACCTGGAGCAAGAAATCATTATTCATTGGCCCACCCATAATTCACAAACTGAAAATAAAGTTCATTATATTACATCTCATATACATGATATAAGTTGAAAGATGAAAATCTCAAAACACTTCAACATTATACAGGCAATATATTCTCTCTTCTATTCACATCATATTATTTTTCTAAATACATTTCCGGCACATTATGATTATTTAATGATATACTTTTTCTCATATGTATTTGACTCCAATAAGCATGACTTTGACATATCTAAAAGACAGATCAGCAATAATACCGAAATTGAATCCAACAAAGCGGAAATGATAAGAAAATATTTACCTATTTGCTGAAAACATAAGTATAAGCAGGTGACCTTTATGAAGGTAATGCCAAATCAATATCGCAGATTGGCAAGGATGAAAAGATTCAGGACCGCTAGGGCAGGCTAGCCTCTGTACATTTGGATCAAATAAGAAAACAGACGGGGTTTTTAGTAGGGTGAATCAATATTGCAAATTCAGAAGCAGGCCCTTTTTACGCTCACCTGCATTCTAGACATCATTTTGGATGGAGTAAGAAAACAGACTAGAATTTAGTGGGAATCAATTCGGTAACAAATTTCAGGAGCATGCCTATCTTACGCTTACCTGCCTTTCTCCAAAAGCCCCTATAAACCTCCCCATCAATTCCCTGTATAAGTACTCCTTTGGCCCGAAGTCTGAAGAGTCTATATTGGCAGTCCAAAGCAGCATCATAACATCTGCATAAAGCTAGACAACTTGCATCATTCCGCAGGACAAAGTCATCTGAATTGCCGCATTTTCAGCGTTTGTCTCTTCAAACGTAGACTAACGGAAATTTACTCTCTGACTGGGCATTTCCGGGTCTTGGCTGAAAGGTTAGAGAATCTATCCAAGCTTTCCGAAAGATGTTTTCCTAATCTCTCCTGTGGTGGAAAATAGCACTGCCGAGAGCTTTGGAAATAGTTGTAGGGGATACATTTATATAAATCTAGCCATGTGAAGTGAAGTGTTCGAGCGCTTCAAAGATTCTTTTTGTTCTCTAAACCTCAGGAAATCTATATACAAGAACACATTTTTGAAAAGACTTAATATGATTTCCTGGTTGATGCTGTGTATAATTACTCAAGAATATATCTATTGATAGATATTTAAGGTTTATATCAACAGAATTTAAGGAACTGTTTTCATTTATGATAACAAGAAAATATCTAAGTTCTTAAAAACAACTTCCCCTGAAAACAAGTTTATCATATATACAGTTTGAGATTACATTGCATATCATCAAGTTTAATCAAAACATACAATTACTGATAACTATCAAATTTTACATTAAGTCAAATCAAAAAGTCAATAAAAGGTTTCTCTACAAATTGAAAACAGTTGTTAAGATAATAGAACATATTTTTGAAACCTGAACAATTTTAAGGCCAACAATATGTACAGTATATATATATACATAGAAAAAAGTTTTGATATACTCAATATCAGATTGATCAAAATAGTGAAGTGATGTGGCCCGGGGTTTAACGCCACTTTCAAGAGTATTTCACTTATATCGCCGCTGCTAGTATTATTGCAGGGAGAAAGCCTGCGACACCATTGTGGCTATGTATTGCAGTGAAACCTGCAAGCATTGGCTGGAACTAGCAAACCATGTGTGGTACTGCACTAAAATTCAGTGTAGCATTGCACCCAAACCTGACTGCGTGTAGAACAGTTCTCTATTGCAGACAAAGTTGCCAAGCCACTGGCGGGATTCGAACCACAGACCTCTTGATCCAAAGCTGAACGCGCTAACCACTGCGCTATCCTGCCCCCTTTATCAAATTAATCAATACTATCTTTAACACAAGTCTAGCAATTGAACACACTGAACATCCTGGGAAAGCATACACATGATTACATGAAAAAAGTCATTGTATAATCAACTTAACCTTAGTTTAACCATAGACTCTTGTTAATGATATTTCAATCTTAAACTCACTTTGGCCTGAAATCTCTTGAAAAGCAAGTCTAGATTTGAGGCAGGAACAGCTACTTCTCTGAGGCTCGATCCTTCTAATATTTTAGATAAAATAATCGTTTCAGACAATTATTTTTTAAAACTGAACGTTAGTCTTAATCTAAGCTGAGTAGTTCCACACCAGACTGAATCATCTACAGAAACCAAGCACAGCAATTTGAGGCATGTGTGGTGTGACGCAATGTCTATAGTCTGTAAGTAGGTGCTTGACAGGAAATGAACATGAAATGAACGAGCGATAAGTTAGAGAGAACATGCAAGGAATTAGTTACTTGATGAAGATGAGCGTGTGAGGTACCATAGACTGACACAAACTCTCTCAAAGAAGTTATTTTAAAAATAAACAGGTCTTTTTTTATACATATCAACAGTGAAGATTTAGATTTTCAAACTTGGGAAGTTTTGAGAGGAAAACCAATTATAAGGATCTGTGACATGCACTTTTAAAGAATACTCATTTTATAGATTGATTTATTGAGAATAGCACTGGATGATACATTGTTAAATGAAGTGTCAATCAAATCAGATTTTCAAAGACTTCAAACTTTCTTTCTCATCCCACACGTTCTCCTTGCATTTCTGAAATAGATAAACTTGTCAAACTTCATTCTTTTCAATAAGAATTGATTTACCTATTCTTCCTGCTTCAATTAGATTCTCTAAGTTTGAATGACAACTGAAAGTACATATCTTTCTAACAATCAAGTTTTATAATCTTTAATAAGTTTACTTATTGAAGGTGATGAGTCAACAACAATATATATATCTTTATACTTAATATTCTCTAATTATTTCAGGAGTGTTCTGAAGAGGGTAAAAAAATTGTGAGAAATAATTTTTATATGTTTTCTGATTATTTTTCAATGTGATCCTATTTGTTCTTCTAGTTCTAGACTTGCTGAAAATGGGTCTAGACTTTATGAAAGGCTCTATATATATATTATCATAAGGAAGGATAATCATTAATCACTTGTCACCTCTCAATACATTCTCTTCAATGAACTAATATTATGACTCCTGAAATCATGCATTCAACCACATTAGAAATGTACAGTAATCAACAACAAGAGAACAAGTTTTATGATAAAATATAAATCATAAACTACACATATTCCATAGTATTTGGAACTGTTAAGGGATGAACAATATGGCACAACATATTGCTCCAGGGGCACTCTGATACTTTAAAACTAAATGTTCATTTCCACTTCTAAGCCTCCCTTATTCAACATTTGAACAATGAGTTTAGATAACTCATTGACACTTGACTGACATCTGTGAAATAACCATTAGCACTTTATCACTTCGTTATCAAGTAATTAGTTCCTTTTGATTAATTTAACAAATAGCTGAGCCCACCATATCTATCTTTACTGCGAACTCTTATCAAGATGATCCCAACTTTAACCTTCAAGTGATGACCTTTGTTCAAGTCTCAGAACACATGTGAGAATCTCCAACTAGTCTTTATAGCCTGAATGCTGCTCTTAATTACATCTTCTTCATCATGCATAATTGATTTTGCTTTCTTAAACTTATTTGACAAAACCTTTTTCACCATTTACCTGTGGGATCCTGGAAAAAAGTCAGAAATTGGAATTACTGGAATTTTCCGTTTGTGAATTTGATGCCATTCCTGTAAATAAGCCAATGAGAAAGATTGGCCCCTGAAAATTCAACAGATTGAGTGGATAACGGATACACACTACATATGCAAAATTTTAAAATTAAAACTTTTCAGGAAGCATACCATTTGTAAGTTAATGGGATATTCCATTGATATGATGAATATACATTAAAGTACATCTTTCATTTTGTAAAAAAATAATGCAAATTGCACACAAAAATAAGATTGAAAGCATTTTCACTAAACAAATGGATTATGTCCATGTCAGAGATATCCAAACACCTTATATGAGTCAGACTTAGGATCAAAGCAATTCATACAATCTTGAGTCAATCACTTCACAATATCAATGTTTCTAACATATTGTAACACTGACAATCAAATCCATTATTCTATACAAGATCAATGCACTATCCTAATATCCTATTATTGCTAAAGCCCAAGTACAGACTATTCTTATTACTAGTCGGATATAGCCTTTATATTATTTATGCAGAGACAGGAAATTACCCTATGACCGAGTGCCTAATGTTATTAAGTGGCTCTGACAGTTATGCCCCTTGAGCCAGAACCTAAATATGTATTGAGTTGTCTCCCCTTCGGATGCTACCAAAATATGTATGGAATTATTACCAAGAGGGAAATTGCATATTAAAACGGAAGGTCCTTTCGGAATACATTCTGTCCTTGAATGGAAAAAAAATGGCCATGCCATCTGCTTATCATTTGCATTTATATTTGATTTATGGTGGGATTTACATTTTTCGTATTAGTAGCGAGTGAAAATTAAACTCTACTTGAAAGACCAACTGAGCCTCGGAATATCAAAGTGTGAAAGTAATCAATTTCATATGTTTTGCAAATTGATCAATATGTCACCTTCATCACCGCTGATATAAACTTGTTTTTCAAATAATTATTTATTCATTAATTTTCAAATGACATCCATTAAAGTCAGAAACTGAATCTATCTCATTTTAAAATAATCTTTTAGACTAAATATCATGGTACGCTAATAGCAATCATGAAATTTAAATTTAAAGGCAAAATAGAAGGTTTTTGATGTATCGGTGATAGATAAAATAAATATGAGGAGCATGCACATGAGTAAAATACAACAAGAAATTATTGTTTATTCAAGATTTATACAACATTCAAGTTGTGCTGATCGCACTTGAAAAGGGAAACTTACAAAGGCCATATAAGAGTTTATAGATGGCAAGTTTACTGTTTGTGTTATCTTTGACTGCTTTACTGAAACGTTTCAATGTTACTTGACACTTGCCAAACAATCAGCTCTTTGTTGGAGCGGAGATTTCACTTCTTTATTTCACTTCCTGTTGATATTCTGGCCATATCTATTGGTGATAAGACTATCCTGTTAAAATTGACTCACTTTAAAAGGATTGCGAGTTTCACAACAAACTTTTAACCTAATGAGGAAGATTGTTGTTCGAAAATGATCAGTTTTATCTTCATTATTGTTAATTAAAAACTAGCCAGAACTAAAAAAACTAAATATATAAAAAGAGTTATTTTCACAAAGCAAAACATCACAGTTTAGCAAAAAAAACACTTCTAGTTTACTTTATTCAAGCTACATTTCCCATCTACCTTCTAATACACATATATTCAGTAATATTCAGCAAAGGTGAATTCAAGGTGTGAGTCTTTGGTAAGATTTAATTAACATATAACTGTCAATTCTTAAAGCTCAAAAGTCAACATTCTAGAAAGAATATCACTTTGGAATGGCTTTCAAATTTTTTGGTAGAGGAAATCTTAAATCTTTCATTATCTTCCAGGGCTAGCATGAACAAGGATAAGATATAATCATAAGAACATTTATGTTTTAAAGCATAACAAAGGAACATAAAGATAACAACTAACAAGTGTGAATTCAATTTTGGCAATGCGTGCCCTGGGCTGTTAGGGAATGATGGATTACACATACACAACACTAACTGATGACAACCGTTTCCTGTCTATAAACAAAATACTTGCTCGTTCCCACTGATTTCACTCAGTGGTTTTCTAACATGATACCTACAATTTGTATAGAAACATGATTTTTACTGCTTTAAAACAATATAGCAGGTTGTGTTAGTTTATATACAATGCAACCGTAGAATTAATTGTGGACCTAACACTAATCACTTATGAGGAAAAAGGTTATTTCCTCGTTTAAGGCTGTTGTAATTAGTACATTTGATCAAAGTTCAGTATAATACTACGTTTAAAAGATGTCCACATTTTAATATCGAATAAAAGAAATTTTTGTTTTTAGAAATCATATCAAACGACAAATAACTTATCTTGTGGTTTTGAACTTAAAATTATTTTTTTTATCAAATTGACCCAAAAATGAATGAAAGCTGAAAACCCTTATCAACATAACTAAACTAACTCATCTACACATGGCCAAGGAGGTATCAAATATTTATTATCATTATTAAAAAAATTAAGAATAAATAAAAAGTTGATCCTTAATTAAAATAATTTCCCTTTGAAAGGAACAAGAGGCGATAGCACATCTCCACACATGGCCCTCAAGAGTACTTTATCTCTAACTGTTAGGCCAAGTATGTGTCAAAACAGTTGCGTGTGATTATGTGTTTTTCTGCCATGTTTCTGGTTTTACCACACAGATAAGGAAACCAGACACAACCTGAAGGACGCCTGTGGAACTGATGGTATCTTATAGGCAAGGAGAAACAACGATCTAGGTAAAAAGACTGGAAGATCTCTTTCTTTGACTAAACATAACATAATTATTCTTTGACCTTTCTATTTGAAATAATTGAGCAATTTTTTCAAGATTTTTAAAATTATTTATTTATTAAGTTTTATAAAAAAATTATGTACTTATACATTTGAGCTAAATACATCATTAACCATTTACCTGATCACAGAAATACAAGAATACTCTAGTAGTAGCAAATGACATGCAGAATTAAGATCACTGTAAATCGACAACTTAGAAAGAGTTTGCACAATTTATTTCAGTAGCTGAATTGTATTACATTAAATTGATCACGTCAATTCTTATCGATCCCATTATTCAAATAACCACGCTAAACAAATCTTATAAATAAAGATATAAAACTTGATCTCTAAATAATCATCATAAAAGATATATATATCTATCTACATCCAAAATCAATCAGATTTCTAACAATCCAGGAGAGAAATCATTGGTCTTCAAATCCCATTACCAAGTTTGGCGCTAATGGTACAATCAGTTTCTAATAATCTGCAGGAGTCAATCCTGTATCATCTTCTCCTAGTCTACCATCCATCACACAAAGTGTGATAATATTTCCAGTAGCCATCATCTGATGGTGAACCGATACAGATTTATTACTGTGATTTTCCACACGGCTCTGGAACAGGTTGCTCTCTAAATGTTAACTGTTGGAGCAATCTCTGTAAGTCTGAATAACGAGGACCATTCCACTTTACCTGCGATCATTACCACTCCAAGGAAAGCTGTTCAACTGCAATAAGATGCATAAGTACCTATTTGCATGGAGTGGATTGTGTAATGATAAATGCATTGGTACAGTACAGGTCACCGGGTTATTCCAGGTCCTGTAACACATTGTAAGTGTGTATCGCACATAATCTACGAGATAAGGGTGCATCATGGATACTCTACGAGATATGGGTGCATCATGGAAACTCTACGAGATATGGGTGCATCATGGATACCCTACGAGATAAGTGTGCATCATGGATACTCTAAGAGATATTTGTGCATCACATATACTCTACGGGATAAGGATGCATCATGGATACTCTACGAGATAAGGGTGCATCATAGACACTCTATTTGTGCATCACTGATACTCTATGAGATAAGGATGCATAACGGATACCCTACGCGATAAGTCTTGGCGTCAGGTTTATTTTGCAAACTGTATTAATGCTTAATAACATTTCATATTATGTTCTATTGAATGTTATATTCCATTGATGGAGCAGACAACAGATGAAAAGTTGACACGGGATTTACCTTGTTCAGAAAATAACTTAAATTACAGTACATATTTTGCCGAGTCTTATCCCGCCAAATTGTGGACAGAAAATGTCACAACCAAGTATCAAAACTTCCAGTTAATCTACACTTTCACTTTTTTCCTTTAAGTACAAACTAAAGCGTCTGTGTTTCTCTCTAGAAAACAAGAAAGCAATCCATTCTGATATTTTATTTCATTCTCCGCATTTCTCCCAGTCAGGTTTATGTTTGAGTCGAGATTTACCTATACTCTAGTTGTCCTGCCAGATGCCACCAACACAATAGATCCAAGGTAGATCTTGGTTTAACCACACTTATCTTATCACCTCAGTCAGGAGAAAGCTTACTATATCATAGTATCAAACCACACTTCTATAAGAATGACAAATAATTGTTGCAATGACTTTCAAGTTTTGGCGAAAAATGAAACATTTGTAACTATCTATAGGCATGTGCTTACAGCTGCAGATTATTACATATATAGCTGATGAACAATATAAAATTACCTATGTATAACAAGGAAAATTTAAGAGACTAAAGACTTACTTGAAAGACCTTTTTGATAAAAGACATTTCATAACATATCTCTGGTCCATAACAATTATTTTTTCCTTGGAAATGATATATCATTAGTTTTGGACTCAATGACATCGTTACAACTTACAAGTCTATGAATGGGTCATCACTCTGGTTGTATTTGTAAAATCAGTGCATGAAACATTTGTAGATAAACATTATTAACTGATCGTTGAGATTTTTATTTTATGTACGTGATAAAGCTCATAAACATATTTTCTATCACAAAATCTTTATCAATATATAATAGATTCTAGTATCTCACTGGGGTGCCATTGCATTTAAACCTTCAAAGACCAGCTAGAACTAAAAGGGAACCCATAACAATGTTAAACCAGTTAGCCTATATTTTTCTTTTTAAGCTTTTTAACAGCTATTTATGAAGAAACTAATTAACTACTTATGTTGAACCAGAAACATGAGGTAAGAAATTAATGAGTTAGGGAACGGCAACTTTAATTAATTTTTAAACAATTTAAAAAGTTACGTCAATGGTCTGTATCCTACAAGGATGGTCTTCTGATATCCTAAGCTCATTTATAAAGTAAATACATCTGGTACCATAAAGATTTAAAAAAGAAATGAAGTGTTTGAATGGGCCAGTTTTACATTTGGATGAATATCTTGATTTATTTTCCTCCCAAGTAAAATATTTTTGTTCTGGGATCATGAATAGCAATTACAAATGAAAGCATATTCATCAACAACCAAATGACTTATTTATCAGAAAATGGATTACAAATGTAGTAATAATACAGTATGACTTAATTATTTCTAAATCTATAAATCTTTCTATGTTGTACAGTTAAGAACATCTTAATTTGTTCATTGGTTCAGAGACACCAAGCTCAATTCAAGGAATATTCCTAGATTTATAAAGTAATTAAATGCTATTGCACTTTACTCCTACACATGTCACACATAAACACACAGCACAAATGAAGTAACATCCCTTCAGCATGAGGGTAGAGTAGAGAAACGTCTCAATTTGTTTTCAATTCAGGTGGGTCTGAAGATTTATGAATAAAGTAATTGAATTAGTTGCCCTGAAGTGGGTCACACATGTAGTGAGGTGTGTGAAAGCTTGAGGGTTCTAGCATACAGAGGAGGATACATGGCTAATTGGACTGGTGTATTGCCTGTCAGGTTCATTTCTTAAACCAACACTGCTCCAATTATAGGCAAGTGCCGAGCTAGTTCATACACTGTATTACCAGCCTGTGTAGAGTTTAACAAGCGTCACCACCTAATGCTCAACATGTGTTAGGTTATCAAATGCTTGTTGTGTAATTTACATTCCATGTAACATGTCAATAGTAGAAGGACCATTTTTCAAAAACCAAAGAATGTTTAAGATTCTTCCTTTAATTCAGTCATTTCAACTTCATAAGTTGAGGATTTGTGATCTGCATGCGCTACATTTTCGATGAAAATTAAGTTACAAACTTTTCCAAATGAAATGAAATCAGCATATTCATCCTTAAAGAAAATGTGCCCGAGGTATGATTAAAATTTCCATGCATGCATTTGAAGTTAATGCTATTTTCATACATCAAGATTTCAACTATCTTTCAACCTGGAAATATGAAGACAGCCCTACAGAATGGTAGATTTCAGTATCAAAAAGATTAAATAAATACCAGAAATACGATTATATACATGTGAAGAGGATATGCGTCAGCAAAGGAGTACTTACAGTGATGCCGCCCTGAGCATATGCGTCACTCACTGGAAATAGAGATCCGTAGTGAGAGAGGAGAAAGAAGCTTGTTCCGACTTGGCACCTTATTGTATACAATCCCAGCAGTGCAGGAAAGAATATATCACATCCACGGAGCAGGTCTTTGATCTGAAGAAAAGTCCAATAATCAGCTTACATGAATGTAATACCAGCAACAGCTGTGCTCCTGGATGAAGCAGGAGTCACCACCCAACATGTCACTTTATTACAATGCATTTGATGTTTAATCTGAGATCTTGAATTAACTCCAGAGTTGAACACTGTGACATTAGTGAAGAGAACTTGTAATGTTAGTAAAAGATCTTGTGATGTTAGTGAAAACCCACAATTTTGTATATTATGATGTGGATGAATTGCTTGAATGAATCCAGTCCAGAAGATCAACTTGTCACCTTTATGTTTTATCTGGGATATCGAGATGAAATTGGAGTGACATGATTTGAGGGCGACAGCTGAGACATGAACTGATGTCACTGCTGGAGCTAATCGCCAACTAAGTTATCAAAGTGTGATCCCACAGTGTCATAACCTCCATCTGTACCCTCCCCAGAACAAACACACTCTGACCAATCGCATCAAGCTGTTTCCTCCTGACCTCTGACCTTTGTTGTTCACTGCAGGAGGATTTAGACTCACATGAAGATGATGTGTCTTTGTGTTCAGTGGGAGTGTTGAAATAAAGCATACTATATCTTACCAACTTGATGACCCTAATTTAACTGCTTCTTATAAGCAGTTTATCTACTATGTTCAGGTAATTGCAGGCTCTTTAATTATTCTGAGCTATGATATATGTTATGTTTTTAGCACTGAAGGCATGCTTTAATAGGAGATAATGATGTCTGGACAAAATTATTGTGATGGCATTTCTTCAATTCTCCTTCAGTCTTTAGCCAACACAGTATATTGTGACTTAAAACTATTTTTTCTAATATTATCTGGTTTGCTTGAAATCATGAGAACAATGGCAAAGGCATTTAGCATATATGTACAGATCACACTTACACTTTCAAAAGTTAGGGTCAAGAAAGTAGGAATAATTACTATTCACCCTGTCAACAACACATACGGCCACGTAAACCAAAGATGGACGGTAAAACTGGAGACAGGAATTCCTCAACAAGCATCATCAGATAGAACTGCAATAATCAAATCCTTCAGGATGACTTTGCATGAGTCTAACAGATTATCTTCTATGATAACAGATCACCAGCATCAATAACACAGATTGAGGATCAGAGATTCAGGATTGCGAGGATAAACAAAATACCGACTGGGACTCACCGCCAGCATAAACAATACAGACTCGCTTGCGGTCCACAAACATAATAGGCCATTAGAAGACCTGGAGGGCAAGATTTTGGTGCTGTGACAATTAGCACTTCATTACTGGAGCATCTTCTGCTGGAGTTGGGAGATGCAGAGGACAAATTGCTGTGAGGAGGGCCTGTCATTAATCAGTGTCTATGTCCAGTATTAGCAAAGCACATGCTTGAGGTGGGATCATTTCTGTCTGCACACAGGCCTGCTGGCCAGGGATAAACAAACAGATCCACGGTTAAATGACCTCAAGCTGGGTGTTATCTAATATTGCTGATATGTGCACAAAGACTCTGTTTGGATTACATCCTGTACCATAAACTCAATAGATGTCAGTAGAGCTGTACTAACAAATTGAAGGAACTTTCTTGCCAATAAAGATGAATCCCGATGTGACATTCTGATTCAATAATCTGTTTAAATCAATAAAGACTTGTCACTTCTCGGTTCTTATAAGTATAGGGTTTCAAAATACTCATCTTGTGTTTGCATGGTCTCTACAATAAACGTTATTAAGCACTTTCTAAAGAATATATTTTGACATTCATATAGCAATTCATTTATGGTCCCATTTTTTCGGCATAACCTACCAATAATGACTTGTATTTCTAGAGACTGGTCCATACCATGAGCACTGAAGCTGCTGAAGAATAAATGCTGAACCATTCTGAGTAGCCAACCTACATGCTGAAAATGTTTAGGATCTATGGTTTGGCAACTAACAAAAGGCTATCACAGAATACATGCATGGTTTCTGTAGGCAAAGGGTTAGGCAAATTATTTACCGCTAAAAATAATGAAAACAGATAGACGTTTTTGTGGGTAATCCAACCCTGGACTCTCTGGCTAAATGGGTCTTAGTGACTTTTTATGTGTCTAGACAATGTGCAAACAATGCCAGAGTAATCCCCAGAATTTTCTAACACAAATTCCTTTAATTCCTTGGAGCAAAGAAAGCAGAAAATCCTATCACATTACAAGTGTAGAAGCTAACCAAACAACTTCATATTTAAACAAAATTTTTGTTCTCATTTCACCTCAAATTATATTTAGAAGGAAACTTGTATGAAGATAACACTAACGTTTCTGTATTCATAAACAAGAGTATAAACATTGCAGATTGATCTCAAAATAATTGAACAGATGAAAGAGGACTGCCACTGCATAAATAAACAAGAGCAGCTTTGTTTTCACTGCATTATCTGAGAAAGTGAACTGGTAATGGACTGATTGAAAAGGATATTGTGAGAATTTTTCTTGAATTGTAAGCAAATTTCTTGATATATTAACAAAACTTAGGCCATCTAAACTTAAGTTTCCAAATAATAGATATTAATAAACAATAAGTTTCTTCTTTTCCCATTAAGCCTGTCAATCAACAATTGAATAAAGTTATTTAATATCGGTGGTATCAAGATGACTCGAGGAATAACATAAACCACAATTTCATGTGCTAGAAAAGTCATAGTTTTTTAACTCATAAAACTTAACTTTTCAACTGTTACAAAATGGCTCTTATGCATTGAAACTTGCAACTCAAGTAAATGAACATACACATATTTTAACAAGAATGTACGTATGTTTGGCCAATGTACTCTTGGGTGCCATTTGGGACTTTAATCGCTATTTAGTAAGCCTACTAATTCAAATTGATAAGTTTACAAATTCAGGCGGCTATCGAATCATTTCTATTTAGTAAGCCTACTAATTCAAATTGATAAGTTTACAAATTCAGGCGGCTATCGAATCATTTCTATTTAGTAAGCCTACTAATTCAAATTGATAAGTTTACAAATTCAGGCGGCTATCGAATCATTTCTATTTAGTAAGCCTACTAATTCAAATTGATAAGTTTACAAATTCAGGCGGCTATCGAATCATTTCTATTTAGTAAGCCTACTAATTCAAATTGATAAGTTTACAAATTCAGGCGGCTATCGAATCATTTCTATTTAGTAAGCCTAATAATTCAAATTGATAAGTTTACAAATTCAGGCGGCTATCGAATCATTTCTATTTAGTAAACTTAGTCTCAGTTAACTCCTAATAATCGACTGCGGATCATTTCATTCAGCTGGCAAAAAGAAGAAATAACTTTTCTTCTATACACAATCACAATATTTTCCCCAATCTCTGTCAGACAGAGGAGACTTAGAGGTAAAATCCTCAGATATTAGTAACTTTTGTTAAATTCTGTTGATAAAATTTATATCAAAAAAGCTTGGGTGAGTTCTCTACTTACCCAACAGGTTGGGACTTGGGTTCTAAGACTTTTCAAAATCTTTCAACTGACCTTTTTTAATTTTCATTCATTATTTTTGTACATGGAGGCCTTCTGCACCAGCCTGATCAGTCCTGACTTTCAACATCACATGGCCGACCTTTTGGTCCCGAGCTTGTTATGATTACAAACACTTCCTAACCTCTCAAACTTCAACCCACATCCCGCACCAGAAAGCAACAGGTGCTCGCCTCCAGCCTCATATCTATCTGTCTATCTGATCAAGTCTTGCTTTTCCTTATCTAACAATTAGGCACCATCAAGCAGACCTGTTTTCACAATGTTCATCAAACTGTTACAGAGAGCAACAAGACTATATTCATGTTGCCTGTAAACCTGACCATGAATGATCTTTATCATAGATATATTTCACAACTTGGCACCGTCAGTAAACTAGGCATCCAACATTCACCAATGATACTCATCATTTCCTATCAATACGTCCACAAATCCAGCCAACAACAACATCTGTGCACAATAAGAATTCACAGTAAGAATTAACGATAAAATTACACATAAATAGGCAAAACTTACCATAGGATCCTTCCGTTTGGTAAAATACAGACATGTTATTTTAGTTTGAAAGTAGACAGACAGTGAACTACAATATTTGTAATACTTAAAAGTGACCATGTCAAACAAATAAGGCCATATCAAGACCCCTGATTTACTAACTGACAGGTCCTTATAATTGTAATGATTACAATAACACAAACCTCAACCAAGATCAGGCACAAGTACCACAAGAGCTTTCCATTTGCCTTGCTCTTATGCTTATCATGGATGGTATAAATTACCAATGAACAAGGTGTAAGGCTTAATCTTATCGAATTTGAATACCATGAAAACAAAAAATTCAATTTCCTAAACTTCAACATGACAGGCTACTATAAACAAACAGTCTTTACGTAATTGCAATATCACTTCCTTTAGACAGTACCTTGTTAATCAAGCAACATCTCTAGAAGAATGAATGGCTTCCTCAAGTTCATTATACTTCTACAATTACACTTTAAGAAAACAGTCAATATCTGGTTACAGGAGACAAAAACAGTCTCCTACTGCTGTATACCATTTATAGTGTCTCCAAAACTATAGTCAACACTCAAATACATCACTTATCATATACATTATGTATATGGGGCCATGAAAACACCCAAAAGGTACATTCTTCTACAACTAATTTGGTTATCATTGACAATATCAGAAAAAAATAGGAGAATTTGGACATTGCTTTACAATTTACTTTAACTGTTATGTTCGATTTTCATGATTACACTTAATAAATTTCACAATCTGGAGACAGAAAGCAACAAGCAGTAGTTCTCTTGGTGTAGCACCTATCATGAACAGCATCTCCCAAATTAGTTAACATTGAGACACATGGCTTTATCATGTTCATTAGCAGGATCCCTCTCCTTTGATAGACGGGTGGGTATAATCTAGCACTTACAGTGGAATGGCCAATGTCTACCAGCACATGATTAGAAGACCTGTCAGATAAATGGCATCGGGAGGGCCAAGTGTTCTTCAGCTTGGCTGTTTGGAGATACCTTGACTCAACTTGCCATTTAGTTTGTCTAGGACATAATGCAGTTAATCCTTGGGATTGAATAAGATATAGTGTCTGGGAATATGGGTTTGAGGAGGAATATAGGTTTGAGGAGGAAATTTGAAATCATTGGACCAATTTTGGACAAAGCATAAAGATACCATCAATGCATATATAAATGATTCTAGTCTTTCCAAAGAATTCTTGTAATTTTTCTAGGGTTAAATCTTTTCAAATAAAAAATTTATGGCAATTGGAGTCTTCGTAAACTATATTTCCATAAAGGTGTTCTCTTCATTGCTTGTTTCTAGGAAGATATTTTATGATTTTGAAATAAAGCAAATTGGAATTTGTAAGAACAGAAATAAGAGTAAGAAAATTCTGCAGTATGTCCCTAAACATGAATAGAATATTCATATTCTTTTAGTCTGGGACATGATCTTTCGGTAAATGAGATAAAGGCAGTGCTTGCTCATTATACTATGAAAATGTATATATAATGGTGCCATTTGGACAGAACAACAGCACTTATGAGACTTTTTGTTTCTGGATCATTAGGTAGTTTTTCATATTTCAATTGTTTGCTCCATACAGGAAATCATTTAGTATACAAACGACAATAAGCTTTTTGCAATAATGGACATACGCATGAATCATTATACCCATAAGTAGACACATGAGAAGAAAACATGCCTATTGTTCTGTTAATTGAAAACATTTTATTAACAAGCTAACATATCAATAACATGTTTAGTAAATACCCACTACATTATGATTGTCGTGTGTGTGCAAAAATCAATTACTGCTTATTACTTATGTAAAGGTTAAGATAATTGCGTAACAGCAAACAGTTACAGATCATTAGTTTCTGAATAATTCCTTCGAGGCAAACAATTGCTCGTGATGAATTATTCATCTTTCCATACTATATATTCTCTAAGTGTTTACGATGTTGCCATATCAGGTTTTTTGGGTTTTCAAACAAATGTTCATGCCAATTTTGAAATAGATATAATTATATTTGAAAAAGAAAAATGAAAAGGTTTGATTCCAGTTATTTCTAACAATTTATTGAAACAGAGAAATAGATTGATGAAGAAAATGTGGTAAATACACTTAATAATGTGACTGAATGATAAAATTAATTGGAGACATGGCATGTTTTTTTAAATGTCACTTTCACAAACCTTTCAGGAGAAATGAATTGGGAGCTTTTAGAAGTACAGTGAATCGTGCAAGCACTGATGGGAACTAGAAAAATCATTGCAAAGACATATTACCAGGGTTAAAAAATAGTTTTAATCAAATGTCTACAATATGAAAATGACATCCTGCCTTCAAAGTATTGTATAACTATTTTAGGTATAAAAAAAAAATTCTATAAAAATTACGGCACCAAAATTTGATTTTACAAAGTCTTTCGATCCTTTATCTTTACCCATAAGGTATTTTTTTATAAAGCTGGTTTACGGATCCAACACCGAAAAAACAGAAACGTTGAAAAAAAAAAAATTCTCAAATTAGGATTTTGTTTACAGCCAAGTGTAGACAGGAGTAACTCACAAAAAATGATTTAAGAAACAATGATTGTTTCCAAATAACCATCCCTGCACACTCCCAATCAAGCAATGGCAATACTTTACAGCTATGTTTAACCTAATGAAAAGTCTCTTTTTTTTTAGGACCGGTTTAATTGTGTATTTTTTTTGACAACTACCAAAAATTTTTTTGTCTAAGTTGAGGTATTTGACCTTACAAGAGTAATCAACTTAATCAACATCAGCTGTTTACCACTATCTTAACTGGAGGAGGAAAGCCCACAACACCATTGATAATGTGCATCATAGTGAAAACTGCAAGTATAGTAAACCACAGTTCTTACGGGAACCACACTTCAAAGGGCTCAATGCACACAGTATTTGAAGGTACATAATAGAAACAACCCTACAGAATGCATGTAGGAAATGATAAACATTGCCATCAAAGAAAGCAGCCAGGCTTGATAATTGATACAGGTTTCTAATAACTCGACACAATCAATATCAAAACCACAATATTGCTGCCTTACAGAAAATCAAACAATACTGGAGAATAATGATTGGAAATATGGCATCACAATATGGTATTATTCAGCAGTAAAGAGTTTGTTAATATGAAAGATTAGTTGGCTGTCATTTGTCAATGTCAACCAAACTTCAACATGCTTTTAAGAATACCATAAGGATATGACATATTAATAGAAAGGTGAATTTCACTGTACTATTAACAAAACCAACTGTAAATTGTAAAGGTACATCAAACTTTTGCGAACCAAATTTCTTTTAAATAATATCTTAATCTTTATTTTCGAAAAAAAATTATTGCAAAAATAGTGCAAATCTAGACATTCTTATGAATTTGGCAAAATACCCACACTCTCTCTGAAGATCTGCCAATATTATATGACAATACCTTGGCAAGTCAACTGGCTAGATAAACTTCTGAATTCAACTGCCATAGGCCATTTCCCTTCGACCTTTAGCTGCTATCAACTGAAGGGAAAGAACAATGTTTTCTTGGCACAATACAAACATGTGTGGACCATGAAAACCAAGTTGGAGCTCTCAGTGTCAAAAGTCTTCAGTTTGTTGATGCCTTCTCTCTGATAGGCAGATTGGGGATGTGATATTTGAGAATTCCTTAGGAACACATGCTCACTGGAGCTAGATCAACAGTCTGGGAAACAGTTAACCTGCAGAATGGATCAAAGCCAGTGAGACTCATCACCTGGACAACTATGTATTGTTTTCAAGACCATTGCAGCACAATTGGCACCAAATAATGGTATATTTCTACAGATTTACCTGCAACTATCTTATCTGATCATTGCATTTTTGACATTTTTAATAATATAGATCTACATTTCTCAAATTAAAAAGTGAAGAATTGACATTTGTATCATGTTAGGAACATTTATCAATTTGTTCTAAACATCATCAATCTTGAACATCTTCAAGATTATAGCTCATCACATCTATTTTGTTACTTTTTCCAAGACAATTGTTTTCAAAATTGATGCCTCAAAATACAGTGTTTCTTAAATTTAGGTACATGATTCTAAAAAAGATTTTGTGAATGAAACTAACACCAATGTACACCTATTTTAATAAGAAGTAAAATTTACAAAAAATACAAAATTCTGGCATAAACTGTACAAAATCCTTTACACACCTTTGAATTTTACCTGAATTGAAGAATTATCACAACGTATATCTAATCTAAAAGTAAAACTCAAGTTGTCTTACCTTGAAGGGCTTCAAAGTGAAGTTCACCTTTCTGGGCCTCAGAGACAATCATCAAAGACTAGCTATCATACAAGCATAACGTATGATCGTCTACCAAAAAGAGCATTAAATACTGACAGTGCAGTATTTGCTGGCATGATTCAGACCATCATCTACAGAGGATCCAACAGTAGCTATTCTGGTACCATAGCAAGACCACTTTATCATATTCTGTACTAGGGAAGAGACTGATAATGAACATTTGACACTAATTGCTGACTCCGTAACTAAAGCCTGGTTTCAGGCTATCCCTTGGTCTTAGACTTCAGTCTCCAGTGTCTGACAGCTTTATCAAAGTTCTGACTCTATCATCCAATCTTAGATCAATGACACTTTTTGCTAGCTCTGAATTTATACTCCAATGGTTCACAATTATTGTTTCTGACTGTTGCTACTGTTGAACACCTACAAAGATGCTGGGTAGAATGGCTAATAAGCTATAGTTACATGTTTCTGAATACAAATGGTTATAATGAAATTTGGGTATAGTGCTTATGATATGGTTTTGAAGAAGAAGAAGAAGAAGAAGAAGTTTATTCAGTAGTTGTGGCCTCATGGCCAAGAGTACAATCAATTGGAATAATACATATAGTTTGCGGATGGACAGGTTAACAAATGATTATAAAAGCTGTTTTTTACACAGGCAGGTTACGTTTAAGAAATATCGCAACCGATTTAATTAAATTTACATTTGATGTTGCTAAAAGTTGTTTGAATTTTAATTGTGATGGAAAAGTATGATAATAGCTGGGTATATACAATTTTCTTTGCAAAGAATAAAAGGGACACACAAGTAGAAAATGAAATTCATCTTGTTGAACATTAAAATCACATTTGTCACAAATAAGTGTATCGCTATGTATATCAACATTATATTTATATCTTTGTTGTTGAATGTTCAACTTATGGCTTTGACATCGAAATTTGCATAGAATACGTATAAGATCTTTATTTGGATTAAGGTTATTTTGGTTAATTGGTTAAGGTTTTTTTTTGTACATTGTGAGATGTTTTAGAAGAAGGTTCAAGACAAGCTTAAAAATCAGTGATAGATTATTCATCTATTTCTACAAAAAAGATTTCTTAAATTGAGGTGAGGTGAGGTGATATGGGGTTTAACGCCGCTTTCAAGAGTATTTCACTTATATTGCGGCTGCTATTATTATTGCAGGGAGAAAGCCATGTGGCTATGCATTGCAGTGAAACCTGGGATCATTGGCAGGAACTAGCGAACCATAGGTCGTAGTACGCTGAAATTCAGTGTAGCATTGCACCCAAACCTTACTGCGTTAAGAACAGCTTGTACTGCAGATAAAGTTGCTGAGCCCCTGACGGGATTCAAACCACGGACTTCTTGATCCGAAGGCGAACGTTAAAAAAAAACCCTGAACAGTGACCATCTTCAAGCTTTCCCATAAGTGATGACCACTTGGCAAATGAAAAAGTTACAAAAGATTGGCACAAATGGTAAGCATGTCCAAAATTGTTTTCAACAGTTAGCTTCATGAACAAGAAAAAGTCTTTTCAAATCAAGCTAACTCAAAAGAGTTGCAGGATTTGACCGCTGGCCATAAGCCCTTCAAACAAACAGACCATCATCAAGCATGGCCAGAAGGGTTGACCACTTAACCAGACCAACGAATTAAAACATGATAGTATCACTAAGCATGTTTCTTAAACAAGAAGATGACTATCTGGCGCCATTGTACAAATTATTATCGTCAACATTCAGATAGTTCATTCATTTCATCAGAAACTGATAAGGCACACGTACTCCCTCAAATGAAATATTTCAAATTTTTTTCAAATTTTGAATTTTTTTATCTACCATGTATGAATTTACTCTATCCAAGCAAGACATTTCAACTGCAATCGAAAAGTACATAATAAAATTTGCAGATTAATTTTTTTTAGGTCAGATCCAGATGTTCTGTACAATTGCCTCTAAACAAACAGTGACCATCATCAATGATGTCCAGAAGCGCTGACCACTTAGCCAGACCAGCAATGAAAACATGATGGTATCTTTGAGCATGTTTCTCTCCAAATGAACATGGCTCTATCTGGCTGCATCTTCCTGTGTCCTCCAGCGATGGACCTTAATTGGAAACCAGATCCCAGGTTGCAGTGGAATTGGACAGGAGCATGGCGCTTCTCTCGCAGGATTAAAGACTTGTAGAGGATTCCTATCTTGTTTTTCTACAAATTTGGATCACCAGCATGGGCGCTGTCTCAAAGGACATGAAATAACACTGCTGGACGTCAGAGGTGATGGAGAGCAGACATCCAGTTGGTATGTGCATCAAAATTGAAAAGGTATGTTATGCATTTTAGGACACAACGAAAATTTGGGACCAAAAATTAATAAAAAATACTTCAAAAAAGTATAAATGGAATTAAAAACATTTTCTAGGTATTACAATTTTTACTTCTAGGATCTTTTAAGGAAAATAGTATGCTGTCACATTTGGAATTGTACGTACTTTTACATATCTTTTATCAAGTAACTTGATTACTAACGGAATCAATATTATCAATTTTGGTAATTAACAAATGTAAACAATTTCATTTACATCCAAAACAAGTTGCATGATGCAGTTACAATTTTGATTAAGATCCAAATCTAAGTTTGAAATAATAACAAAACCAGTCCCAGCAAATTGACAAAAACCATTTGATAGATAATCTGAGACACATCATTTCATTAATGGAATCAATACTGGGGACTCCATAGAAGTGTATTATCCAATTTCAAAGAGTAGCAAGATAGCATAGAGCCCTTCCCTATCTGCAGACGATCTATCATGGGCAAAATGATGAGCTTATCGAAGGTTGGGTCAGGGGGTTAGCAAGTTAATAACCAGCCAGTTCTCACACTCTAATGGCCCTGTACATCAGAGAAAACCAATATCATCATGCTGTCTATCTGGCTACAGAAAACCATTATCTTGCTGTGTATTTTGTTGAAAACAACTATTATAGTGCTGTCCTTTTTTAGTTTTATAAAACAATATACAAATATTATTTTGCATTATGTGTTGCACTAGAGAAAACAAATTTTCACTGCTGTCTTTTCCACTAGAAAGAGAAAAATATCTGCTGCCTATTTTGCTATGGAGAAAATAATGTTATCTTGTAATATAGGTTGTAATAAATACAAATCCAGCATATCGATGTCTATCTAAGTACTCAGAAAATCAAAGCTTATCCTAGATTTTGAGTGTATAGGTACATACATGTAAGCACATTTTAATGACTGCCAGTTACGACGACATAAGTACAAGGAAGGCATTGAAAATATGGCGCTTGTTATCAATTCCATTTTTGAAGCAATAGTATAAGGGGGGGAATCGTGCAGTGGTAAATTTGGATCAAGAGGTCTGTGCTTTGAATCAGGCCAGCGCCTCGGCAACGTTGTCTGCAGTACTCTACAAGCAGTAAGGTTTGGGTGCAAGGCTAAACTGAATTTCAGTGCAGTACCACCAATGGTTCGCTAGTTCCAGCTGTTGTTTGAAAGTTTCACCACAATACATAGCCACTATGGCGTTGAAGGTATTTTTCCTGTAATAATACCAGCATATAATACAACCAGCATTAAACAGTAAATCACCTCATCACCTCACCTCAATAGTATCATATCAAAAATAGTTCTATCATTGTGACTATTTCCAACCAGAATTATCTTGGTCTTTAAATCATACTCAAAGGAACACTAATGTGTCTGGGCCAAATTAAAAAAGTTCTTTTAGTGCTAAGGTTGCCATTAGCTCATGATTAAAACACTGAACAACGATCACCTTGGGCTAAGGTAGCACTGTAAAAGCAGGTCTTGGCATGACCTTGTGACCTCCGGACAGGCGATCAAACTGTATGAGATATAGAAACTGACAATCACTGCGTAATGGGAATATCAGAGACTACCAAATAAATGCTTTTAGATAGATTGATTCTAGATCTGAGAATCCTTCCTATGCTTCTCTTCGTCTTCTAAAACATGATATGCTGAGTTCTATCATGATTTCACCAGTAAATTAAACCATGGACTTCCTCAAAGAAGATCATCTTGCGAAACATCATGCTATTCATAACAAACATAAAAAAAGACCATGTAAGTAACCTGGGATAACATGACAATGTTCTTTTATTGACTCAAGAAATGTCATTTGTAATGTATAAGTTTTCATGATTAAGGTTTTTCGAACATTTTGATAAATGTCAATGATTTGTAGAGAATAGAACATTGTTGCACTTTTGATCACACTATCCAGAAGTACAAATTCTTGGTTTTTAATCCTCACCTTGATAGTCAAGCAACACCGCCAGTACCAATAGCTTGGTAGAGAAATTGACCTGCAAGTTTTGTTTCTGTTATGCCATGTTATCTTCAACACTATTATTCAATCATTAGATGGACTTGATATCTCGACCATTTTCACGTTTCAAGAGATGGGACCAAGCTTTCAATTAGTGCTCTACATTGAGGGTTTCTTTGGTTAGAATTAAGTTCGCATGACTGATCAAGAAGTTTTTAAAAGTGCTTCAAATTTCTGCAGGTTAATTAGTTCCATGGATCCAATTCAATTGTCCCTGAAGCAAGTTCCATTTAGGACATGTGAAGATTATGCATGGGGATCTCTGAAGATTCTTATAATCCTGGGAGGTGGAGGGGCTTATGCCTTCAAGCCACGTCGGCAAATTCTTTCAGGCATAATTAAAGAAGTCTTTGAAGTAACCATACTCAATTTGTTGAAAATAAATTCCCATTTTTTTGTGATTATTAAAATTATCCAGTCTTATTCTGCTTCTGTGCATGGGAAAGTGCGAGTCAAAACATGCAATCAATAAGATTTGTCCATTTCTTTTTATACATTTCTAAAGACTGTATATGCTTAAGATGATGAACAGAAATCTTTTTACCCTTGAAGGCATCCACAAGGATAAACTTGCAATAAAAAAGAAAGATGATTTAAACAATGCAACCCTCTTCCTGAATATAAGCAAAACGTTTCCAATTCCTCACTCTGGAATCTACAATCCTACAAATATCAAGGTAATATCTATATATGCAAGTGAGACCAAATCAACCAATTATTTTTGCAAAAACACACATTTTAATAAATGGGAATCAAATTGCCAGTGAACTTTAGGGAAGTGATGATATAGGTAAGTAGATAAAACCGTAACAAAAATTACATCTCATGACTACAAACAATGCACAGTATTTCCGACCAGCACATCCCCTTGACATCATATATCCATCAGTGACCACAATTCAACCTCTACATTTCACATTCAAGTCTCATCGCCTTACTACTGTGTTCAAATGAAATTAAACAAGATCCAGGCTGAAAAAATCCTTTTACAGAAGAAATCAATTTTTACGACTGTATCCAAGAGCTTTAAGACCTGGCTCCGCATCAGGCCTATTGTAAGTAAACAACGATTTCAAGCTTTAAGTCGTCATCGGACTGGGGCGTTAGGAAGATTACCAGATCTAATTGGCGATATTCAGTTGGCTGGTACAGCAAGCAATGGCAATTTGTTATTTTCCTTGGACATTAGCTGGGAAAAGATGAGCGCATTAATCTTGAATCTGTCTGCTTGCAATACCTATCAATACCATCCAATAAAACCCAATTTCCTTGGTGCGACTTGGTGGTAGTGTTGTCCTCTGAAGCCGATCATTGAAGTTCTTGTTTCTCCGTAGACAAGTAAATCACAAACTTAATGGCTTCCGGGAAGCCTGAGCTGCATATATTGGAGGGAAGCCCCGAGAAGCCGCTGCAAGATATCCAATAAACACATAATGAAAGATGTGAGTATTACAATCGTGATTTACTCTCTCCTGATTGTACAAGCTACACTTAGATTATTGGCAGCTGATATTAAAGGATGGTTGGCGCCGTTGGTTGGGTTCCATCTCTGCTAATGGCTAGAGAATTCCAAACTGCAAGTGCTCTTCTTTTCAAATAGTCTCAAGATCAAAGATTTCGACGGGGCTCTTTCGCTCTAAAGGATGACTTAGCAGCTGGATTGAGTGTTGAATTTATAGAGATGAACATATATTCGACTTTTAGCCTATCTGTCACATGTTCCTAGCCAAAAAACAAAAATGATACATGAAATATTTTTAGAACATTCAAAGCCATATGTCTTCAGTATTTTATGGATCAATAACTATTCAAAGAAATTGATCCTTTTATCATTCCAAGAAAAAGTCACAAAATAATAATAATAATAATAATAATAATAATAATAACAACAAAGACAATAATTCCCTTATCATTTTCTTTTCTGGAGTTTATTTGCAAAATACACTTTTTCAAACCTTTGTTTACACAAATAAGCTGCCATTTGTTTTAAGGAAATAAAGATATCATTTGTTCTGTATAGAAATAACTCCTTAACCAAAAATATTAATTTTCAAAATGCAATACATTTTTCAGTTAGAAAATCAATCTTAACCACTATGGTATTCCCGAGGTGTAATGAATTCAATTTGACCATTGACTTAACCCAGTGGCCTACTATCTGTATGTATGTGTATAGGCAGTATATTATTGATGAGGATAATGTGTGCTAGGGTATATACAGTAAATATGTCTATAAGAGTTAGGTTAATGAACACATGTCAGTTAAATCAATGGTCACATTCTAGGGTCCAGATGTGACTTTATCTACAATGATTAACAATTCATATTTTGACAATCTTTTTGTGGAGTTGAAAAAAACTAATTTTGTTGAGAGAAAATGTCTCTTCGGATTTTAAAATAATGGATAAGTGGTAGCTCAAAGCATAACAGCACTGCTGACTACATTACTACAATCATATACTTGGATTATGTGGAATTACAAGGTGGCACGTGGTCCTGTATAATGTACAGTTGACCACTCTCAGGGAAGTTCAGCAACATAGGGTGTTGCTTGCTGGATGGATGGGTTACCCACTTCATTGCATGGTTAATTTGAGAGCTTGAAGGGTTGTTTCCCTCCCCAATACAAAGACATGAGTTGAGACTTTTGGTGTCACTGCTGGCAAGTGACTTCATGCCACTGTCCTATGCAGTAGATACCTTCTATGATATGGTAATCTGAATTTGAACATTGAGTGCCTGACAGGCGACCAGTTGTTTTCTCTTCAGGGATTTCTGTATTCATAAACCAGGGGTAAAATGCTTTGCTTTGTGCATATATGATGTGTATGAATACATGTGAAGTGAGATGCTTTGGGGTTGAAACTGCTTTCATGGATATATGTCCTATACATATGGACTATTATTATCATGTGAAAAGGGTCTATTACTTACTTTTATTGACATTATATACACAGTACATGAAAGATTTGTATGAATAAACAGAAAAATCAATTGTACACAATCTGATCATCATTCATTTGCTGGTGTATTCATTTTAGTATGGAGTTTAAGTAAAATTCAAATTTGATGATAAAATAGAATGTCTACTTCAATCACTTTATTGCATTATTTGCATCATTTCTACAATACTTCTGAGTGTTAAGTGAATATGGTTATAACCAATAAATCAATAAAGCTTAATCCTTAATGTTCTGGAATTTGTACACAATTTGCTCCGGAATATAGAGATGTGGCCCCAAATAACTAAATACCTGTCTTCTTCCAAATTCATTCAATCAATTTAAATACATGTTCATAATTATCCATCTATATCCTAATAACAAATAATTTTTTATTAAATAAACATTTTCCATCCACTAATTAAAATATAAATTACTTACCAACAACACAATGCAATATTTCCAATTTCTTCCAGTATTCAATTAGTCCAAATGTCCAAGGTCTGAAACAATGCAAAGTTGGAGTTAATATAAGACTGAACCCAAAATCAATTCTGATTATTCATTCAATCAAAGTCTCACCTTTCAATTCAAAATCTTCACTTGAGATCAACGTATCTAAATTTCAAACTTTTTGAGCAAAGCGTGAGTCACAGAGTCCTGTTTGGATTCACTCGTACAACAGAGGCATCCTTTAGCGACCATTTCACAATGTAGGCTGTCAATAACCCAATTACACCGTTTTTCAAGACTGCAATTGCCGGAACGATTATAACGCAAGATTCAATAAACATAATCAACTGCGACTTTTATTAAGTTTGGCTTGCGACATGGTATCAATAAGTTTCTGATGGCCTGTGTTAAACTGCAATTATAAATGTCAATCAACAAAGACTTTGCAATCAAAATAATAAAGTGTATTCATAATTTTAGTGTTGGCCAAGAGGCGACTTGATGAAAAGAACGATAGCGCGGAATTATCTCATAACCATGACGATGACTGCAACATTTCCGTCCAATGTCAAGGCACCTGTCCTGAGCGGGTTTGATAACACGCTGACAATTGTTATGCAAATGTGGCAAAAGCGTGACTTTGGTTGCTTTACGCGCTGATGGTATGCCAGGTCAAACTCTCTAATGAAGTAGCTGCAAAACCCAGAATTGATTAAGAGGGCAAGTTGTTTTGAAAAGATAATCACAATATAACGGCCATTAAAAGCCGGACTTCACTCAAGTAGAAGCCTTCGGCTCTTCCGTCAAGGAATCTCATGTCAAAAAATGTCGAAATATTTTAAATTTAAAAAAAAAATTGAATGAAATTTTTTTTCTATAATCTTCATTTATTTTCATAAGAAAGATCTCACTAACTCTTATTACTCAATAAAATTCAATTTAAGACATTTAGAACAAAGCACTCAAATGAAATTATGTCATGTGACATTATTAAGGTTATGAATTTCCCGCACACCCTGCTACCTATTAGTGATAAATGTGTTTCTACTTCAGCCAGTACATTATAACACTTACGGTATCGATCCTCTCACTATTAATCCCTCTCTCCTTGTATAATTACAGAAATATTTAATGTGTACATCTTGCTAAGGAATAAACCAGTCAGCGTGAAGCGCTGGAGCGTGAAGGTATTGTTGCGTGATGAAGTCACAGTCGCGGTTGGCATACATCATTTACAGCAGATCAATATACGACTGGTCTCGACTCAACTACTTTAGCATTTCAGGGCAACTCGGAAATAAACAAGAACCCATGCCATTATTTCCATCCAGCACAGGTAATTGTATGTTACGAGCGTTCTGATTGGTCGGGAGTGTCTAAGGCTCGGAGATGGATTTTTCAAGCGCAAGTGGTTAACGAGGCAGGCTTCTGTGACTAAAGCTTGATATATAAAGCCGGGAATATTAGAAAGACAGTTTATCCGTGAACAATTCACCTTTTTATCCCAACAAGCAATGATCACCCAAGGATAAGGGATTAGCCGAGAATATTTCGTAATAGATTAGTATTGTTTTGTCTGTTTGGTCTATAGAGTAGTATCTCACTCATCATAAATTGGATTTTATTCACACTAATTGATTCCTACTCCAAGTGTTGAGAGATAATCATCGATATATGGATCACTGCTGAGACTAGGAGATATATTTGATCATATTTGAGATCTGTATCTTTCCAACATTACTTTTTAAGTGAGTGAGAGAGTTACTGTTTAGTGCTGCTTGGGCAGTATTTAAGCCATTAGCTGTGTATATTACATCTTAAATCATTTTTTAAATTTTGTGATAGTGTGTGATTTATTACATTTTTTCTAAAAGTTATTTAAAGTGACATACTAACCAACAATTCTGAGTGGCCAACAAACAGGAAACAAAATGATTTAACCTGAAGATGCAACTAGCTATAAATATATCAGCTCTATTGTAATATTCCTTGAAAAGCATGCATGTAACCTGCTAACATTTAAATCTTGAGGAAATCAAAAAATATTAAAGAAAATCTAAATGATTTAATCAAAATCAATATCTTGGAACTGTAGATGCTACATTTGAAGTTATCTCAAATAATAAAAACATCTATTTCAACACTTTCAAGAAATTTTATCAAAATTGATTTCCTCACTTCAACCGATGTTAGCAATTCATACACGTTTTCCATTTCCAGGAAATCTTATTTAAATTGATATGACAAATGAATATGAAATTGAAACACAAAAAACACTACAACATCTTTTTGAACCAAACGCAGAAATGGCGTTAAACCATTGATCAAAGCAACTTAGGGAATGAGACATCACCAAATAACAGAGGGACTTCTTACAAAATACAAATTTATCAAACTAAAGCAATCATCAACGCCAAATAACCAAATATTACAAATCTGAATAAATGTCATCCAATCAGATTTTCCAATTACATTCGGAAAAACATACACTTACAAGACATAAAGTTCAACAACAGAGGCACAAGAATGGCCATAAACAGAGCAGAAAACACAAAAGGAGATATTCTCCATGATTTATTATGACTTCTTTCCCCCAAGCTCTCTCTCCGCTAGTGATAATTCTGAGACGTAATGTCCGCAGTGAGGATCCCATCTTAATCATTATGTCAGAAGCTCTGCTTAAACAGCAGGGAAACAGGTCATGCTTTGTGCATCAGTCACAAGGAACACATTGACGACAAATATCTTGTTGTAAGAGAACCCAGGAATTGCTGGTAGCAAGAACGTGAGACTTAAATGGTTTAGAAACTGATCGATACCGTCATTGACCCAATAAATCCTAATTAGTACCCCAAAGAGTTACTGAAACATTCAAAACTTCTAATATAAAACTTTTTCACTGATGTTTCATTACGTTCCTTACCTCCATTTATCAAGAAGGTATGCAAAATAATTTAAGACTATGAATAACGTAGTTGACTTTATCTATGAATGTTAAAATACAACTTTAACAATATCACTCAAACAGAATTGTATGATATAATGTTGTTGATATGTCAACTCAAATTGCTGCAAATTGTATGAGGAAGGCTGGCAGCTTCAAACACTTATATACTGCCATGAAAACTGATAAACACCTAAACTTACAATGGGTTGCAATCTTCAGCCTATCTAAAAGCATTAACCTTTTTGTAAAAGTTTAGGAAATTACAAAAACATAAGGTGGATTGAAGTCTTCAGTGAGTTATTGTTTAACACCAATTGAGCAATATTTAGACATTGGCGGCAGGAAATCTGAACTATTGGATCTAAAACCATAAATTACATTACACTGTCTCCTAACAAATGTACCATTAATCCACAGCATCATTAACTTGTGTTCAATATTCATAAAAGATTCCTTTTTGTACTGAACACTTTAACTTTACACTATACTTTGGAAGTGAAAGCGCCAAACTGTATAGCAAAAAGTTGGGAAGATAGGCCATCACACCTTTCTCAGACGATTCGGTGACCAGTAGGAAAAGGTTTAATTTTGATCTCTACCCTACTTGATCATGCATCCAGACCCAAGACCAAAGAATTAAAGTAGCCTTTTTTAAGTCTAGGAAATGTTGGCAAGTCTAGTTGCTTAAGCTGTAGGAAATTAGGTATTGTTCAGGAATCTTTTTTATTATATTTTGTATCAAACATTGGAGAACAAATTACAGTGTTGAATCTTTTTCAAGGACTACATGTATATGCTAATATTTATCAATCTTCTCCTACCCGGTTAGTGACCAATATTCCTTTCTGAAATCAGAATCCGCTATCCAACTACAAGTTCCACCAAAAACGAATAAAGCTTCAATGAACTGTATTGGAAAGTGTATGGAAAACATCCTCTGTTATCAGTTGAATGTAAAGCTCACATGAATGGGTTTAAGCATTGGTTTGTAGAGTTGGCACTGGACCTATTACCCATTCCACGCTGGTACGAGTCATAAAAATAAATGTGACAGCATCAGTGTCTAGAAGATTTAACTGGGATCAATAAGCCCCTAGTTTGATAGTCGGAATTATACAGCCTATCCTTTTTATTGGCCATGTTTATGGAGCAAGATTTCCCGTTCCATGGAAAATCTTTTCTATGTTAGCATCTGATGAAGATTACGTTGGATCAGAACAATATTCCTGGTGTTTAGAATCCATTCCATATTCATTGTGGTTTTATAGAGTAAGTACATAAAGATGTCGCCGTCAGTTGACTTACAGGACTGCCTTCTGTCGGAGCCGTAATTTGAAAAGTCCATAAAAAGATTTGATGAAATCTTGAATTGATTTTACATGGTCAACACTTAAGCACGGTATTGGCTAATGTATCTTGAAACCTTTTTCACTAGCTTGTTTCAACTGTGTCATTAAAAGACACATTTGATCAATCAAATTGAATTTTGATAAAAAATTATTTTTAAGAAAAGCAAGGTGTCTTGATTATTATTTATTGTAAGAATTTATTGTCTTTCTTCTCTTGGGGAAAAAAAGATGTTATCCACTTTAGTATGAAGTATGAAACCAAAGTGTAATGATTCACAATTTCAGATTAAAGTCCAACTCTATTGTATTTTATGACTGCTCTCAAACCAAATGGTATACATGTACAACACCATATTTTCTACTCATACAATGCCCATGCAATAATGAGATGAAAAGGAACAAATTAACTTGACATGAAAGTACAACAAAATTCATCATAGAGTACCGGATGACAACAAAATCATGTTTTTCTATATTGAAACGATTTATACAGAGAGAGTGCTATCTCAATAAATTCTTTATTAGATGTATTAGAATTTGTAAACACTCTACCTTATTTCGGTAATTATTTACCTCTAAATGTGGGCAAGTTTATCTATTCATTGAATATGTAGAAGGAAACCAGCACCCATAAGCACTGCATACAGCAAAACTGCTCTCAATCTTTTCCTTACAAAACATCATCCCACTTGAGATCCTATAAAGCAAACATAAATATCATAAACACAGAATGTACACATTTTCATTGAACAGCAACCAAAATCCCTCCACTCCTCAATATCTCATATCAAACACCATTTCCTTAAGCTAAACAAGTCTGTTTGTGTATATATTAACCTTTAAACGTAGGCGAGTTAATTATGCTATTAACTGAATAGCTATACTGAAATCATGACACTTCCATACAAACACAAAGCCCTTGAGATGGGAGCGCACCGAGGCAGAACATATTGTGTATATTCCAAGACCAGTAGTGAAGTGCCGCTCTTTATTTTCAACATATTGGCTCAACTCGGTCGCTGAATAAGCATGCAAACAGCCTGAAGCCGAACTAAAGGGAATAACTTCAGCGTAAGAAAGAAATATCTAAAACTGTTTGAAGGAAAGCAATTATACTGCTCTTGTAAGACTCAAAGATTCATTGCAGGTTCTATTTGAGAATTGGACCAGCAATCAATGTCCCCTCGAAGACCTGCATTGACAGCCCGTGTGGAGAACGAGAGTAAAGGGAGGCCAGCACGGAAGCTCGGGCCATTTTCACGTTATCATGACTTGCCGTAAATTTGATCATACAAGAGGGATTAATTTGCATTTGTAGTTCATCATATCGAAAGATGGAATACGGAAAGCTCAGGATGTAAGCAGTGATTATCTACGTTATCATTTTACTTCCAAAATCATTCGGATTCCAAAACAATGAACACTATAATGATATTACAAACGCATGATATAATAAAAAAACAAAAGTTTTTTTGATTGTTTTGACATTGAGTCATAAACTACTCGCAACCCGAAAGATTAAGTTATTGATGGATCACATGAGTTGAATAATGATTAAAATCTCATCTGAATGTTAAAGCTTATAAAACAATTTAGCCGTAAGTGGGAATTTACAGTAATCGCAACTACAAAGGGAATTTTCAGGGATTGGTCAATGGCTGGAGATGAGTTTTTCCAGAATTTTCAGGGACCCTCTGTAATGGTTAAGGCATTGGTAACCACTGCAGGATTGACACTGCATTTCTTTGATCACAAATTTGCTATTGACAAGTGACAGGTGATGGCCTGTGAATCGATCATTTCATGATTTGGAATTTGGTTGATTAGTGCTCTTAAGACGTTTGCATAGATGGCCTTGCTGTGCATAATAAGGTGAATATTGACTTGGCTGTGCATAATATGGTGAATATTGACTTGGCTGTGCATAATATGGTGAATATTGACTTGGCTGTGTCGTTTCATTATTTGTCCTGTTTCAATTAGATCTAATCATAATTATAATTCTGGTTCAAATACAAATTCTTAGAAAAGTGTTATATAGTTAACCTAGCTATGATTGCATTTCAGAGGCCTTCAAATAAGGACTTCAGTGCTTGTTGGCCAATGAATTCATGAGTTTTATTTTTCCATGAATGATTATATCGATCGAATCATAGTAGACCTATATACTCAATAAAGTGTTGCAAGCTTCGATATTTTCTTACCAAATAGATAACCAAAGATGTAAAGATGTTTCAATTTATACTGAAACTGAGTCATAACCATCAGCTGTGTGAAGAATCTCTTCTCATTTCTCATCAGAAAAATTAGACTTCATCAGATTTTTAATGAAAACACATACCATATCATCCAAATTAAGCTTTTTTTATTGATACTCTCATACCTTAATTTCTCTATCAAAATATTTTTGAATGATGTTCACTTGGTTACATCTTTCACGATAAATGTTGTCAAAAAGGATTTGAGTCATTTATTGATGGATAAGAAGATAATTTTTTCATTAATATCAATTCTTTAATAAATACTAATTATCCTTTCAAAAATAACAGAAATTCACTGAAATATCCTCACAAAACAAGCATTACAAAAAGTTTTAACAAATCCCCAATGGATAATTGACACCCAATGATTTGAAAATCCAATCCCGCCGATGACAAACAGAATTACACGATCAAATATATTCATTAAGATATCCAACACTTTGTTTGACACTCATGTGACATTGCCAAAGGGAGATAATCTCCTCTGTCCACATCCTTGTGGACCTGCAACAGTTTTTGCAACGAATGAGAGGATCTCTAAACCTACCTTTGTCCCGAAGATGGGAGGCTTCTCCTGATGAGCTTAAAGACTCCAAGTACAATCACAAACGCCAGAATCTATCCACTCGACGCTAGAACCTGCTTCTTCCAGTCGTAAGAGCCAAATTCACTGACAGGCCAAATCCCTGTATGTTGTGAAATCAGATTACCCCTTTTCTCCAGGAATCGTATTAAATCACCGAAGATGCATCTCAAACAAACTCCATCGCAATAGCCTTGTTTGTGTACACCATTGAATTAGAGGCAGGTTCCTTAGTCGTTAGTAAAAGAAAACTTGGGAAGCGGTGGCAGAGTTAGTACGCACTCTCTCCACAAGCCTGAGCGGAATCAATACTGGAGAGATCCCACACTTGCAATCAGTCAACTAGGTGCCACTGGGCCCGATCTCTGCAACATTAAGCCCATCTAATATTGCAGTGTGACACCGCGGCCGACGTCCATGGGAAATGGCCTACCTGGATGATCACCTGCTGAGAAAAGCTAGAGCTCCATGCTGTGCTGACGATAAAACACGCTCAATATAGGCAGCATCAACATGGTGCACGCTAAATTAGATATTTCCTAATGGAAATACTTTTTTATACAGTGCTGTTTTCACGATCAGGTTTGAATGCTGGCCCCTGAAATCCAGTTACGAAGACCATCTTCCTGACGTTATTGCACAAAGCTCTCTGATTGAAAATGCTATTGAGCCTTCTGTGAGAGGTCTAGCAATTCTGTCGGGCCAACACATTTACAAACTGCCCATAGATTTTTTCTGATAGTCTGTTGAGGTGACCTGGGGCCAGATTAATTCCATGTGGACTATCCAATATTATGATGCCATTATAACTTCCAATCTGTTAACTGCTTCTCAGAGCCTGCTATTGAGCCAAGTTACCAGGAACGTCTAATAGAACTTGGGTCTTGGACATTGGTTCCAGACTTGTAGACCATTGGCGCTTTGGTGTAATCAGTAACAGCCATCTTGAACATGCTTTTAAACAAGCAAGCTTTTAGCTTACATCGCAAGAATTTCTATCTATTCCACATAGGTCTAAGATATGATAAGTGAGTCGCTCACATGCCCATTTGACAGTTCCTGGTGATTTGATTTGAACAAGAATGAAGGAATTTTAATATTGGACATCGTTGTTTCAAACACTCTTTTGAGCATTTCTTTCAAGACACATGCAATCAAATAACCATGATTTAACAAGTGAGGTTTCAATATTCCCTCAATCTTATTAAATTACCTCTAATATTTATTTGTCTTGGTTGAGCTATCTTTCAAACAGGAATAAAATGCCATACAATCAAAATAATGAAGATGTTTTTGGTTCACACTGATCAATAAATCAATTCACGATGGCTTTGTTTTTATACCAAGCCATATTTAATGACACTTTACAATGGGACAAGTGAAGCTTATTGCCAAAATACACTTGATTAAAAAGAAAAGTCAATTTCAATCAGGGCAAACACATCCACTTAAGACCTTCAAAAAGTTTGAAAACAACATAAAAACTTGTAGTTGTGCTGAAACACACCATACATTACACATATAACATCTTCTATTCGAGAGTTTTTTCTACAAGAATGTAGAAATACAAAGACTTAGAGCAAAGACATTAACATTTCAGACACACCCATAGCACTTTGAAGTCAGGTTTGCCAATCAATCTACCTGTCACTACGGCGAGGGGTTAAATCGGATGACCTTTGCATCCTGATCCGCAGCCAATCAATCCGTGCCTCATCCAACATGCCCACAAGTCACCTCAAGTGACCAAAAAGAGGAATCTAATAGCAACGGAAATGAGGAATCTGCTTTAGTTACTGTGACCCTGAAGCATGGGACATTACCACATAGGGCTAATAGTCACTAATGTTTGGATTGTGACTAGCAACGGCATATATCAATACAAGCTGATGTGAAAACTGAATGAACAAAGTGAGCAAGTGAGTGAATGAATGCAGTACCGGCTGCCTTTTTCATTCACATGTTTTCTTGAAGTAGAACGGACCTTGGCGCTTGCCCAGCTTATTACTCAGAAATAAGAAAAACATCAAGGTGATTTGGGTAAACGATGCTTTCAAGGGCATTTCTCTTGTATCACATCAACTTGTCTTATTACAGAGAAAGGTCTACCATACTTTTGTGGCACAA
This sequence comes from Phorcus lineatus, assembly GCA_921293015.1. Taxonomy (NCBI): domain Eukaryota; kingdom Metazoa; phylum Mollusca; class Gastropoda; order Trochida; family Trochidae; genus Phorcus; species Phorcus lineatus. The sequence goes on along the minus strand of OV121087.1, from coordinate 19,569,258 downwards.
TGCCAGTTCAACTATCATTCTTTGCGGATTATAACTCAATGAAACATTGCACCCAACCTTATTGATTGAGCCCTCAGCCTTTTAAAATGAAAACTATATCAAGGAATCATGAAAGACTTAATTTTTTGTTTCTTGATTGAGTCTAACATTAAGAACTGCAATTTTATCATTGTCATTGACAATTGATAAAATAGGTTGTACTGTTTAAGCTTGAAATAATCATTTTAGACTTTTTTTTAACTCTTACCTTAAGAAAATCAAAAGCAAATGTAAATGTACGGAACTTGCGGTTGTATTCAGTGAGATAAATTATGGATTGATGGTACAGGAAATCATTATTTAAATGTCTTTATGTTCCATTTTTGACAGTTATGCTTTAACAATTTCAGTAAAAAAATCTCTTTGAACAAGTCAGTTGTGAGGAGTAAATGACAAGTAGGTGGTAGTTACTCTACATTGATCTATTCAGTAGAACTAAGGAGATCAATTGTCACATTTGGATCTTGTAAGTATTGAAGTCAGCAAAATATCAATCTGAACTAACATCAGTCCATAAAATAGAATTCGATAGATTATAACTCTAAACTATAAATGGCTGGAGTGAGTGAGTGAGTTGTTTCAGCCATAAGAGGAATGCAAAATGGCTGAATTAGCAGAAATTGGTAAACTAAAGAAAGACATAATTTAGGCAGAAATCAAGACTAAAACTACAAAATGGCCAAAATTCCAATAGTAGAAAAATACCCAGTTGTTTCATTATTAGTTGGATTTGAAGTTATTGGATAAATTATGATGGAATTTGCCACTGATGACAGATCAAAATCAAAACATTGCAACTTCATCAGAACTACCTGATTTAGAAGTAATATATATACACAAATATACATACATGTTAGCGACTGTATTTTTTTGTGTGACCCTCAAAAAGCTCCTTTAACCTCATTTCATTTAAACAATTGATATCGTTTCTATATCCAAAACTTTCAACCCTACTTCAATCCCTTCTTAAAGAAAAGTGACAAAGAGAAAGACATGAAACAACTCGAGATTGGTTGTCTGTACTCATCTCACTACACCAATGGGTGGAAGGCGAGAAACATTTTCGACAAATTGACAGGAAAATAGACAAGTAGATCGAAATTACCCTCGACTTATCGAGAGAAGACCAAGCTAAAGAGGCTCAAAAGTCTGAGACTGGCATCGAGGGCTTGTAAGTAACGATGTGCTTTAAAATTCAATATACTGTCACCGGTAGGCAAAAACCTAGCCATGCTGACAGCATAATGGATATCAACGCGAAGAGGAAATTTCCTCGTCTTCTTGGATTATCTACACAGGGGTTGTGTAATGGAAGTAAGAATGGAAGAAGAAATTCCTTTCAGGTATAAGAAGTTCCTTGTCCAAGATGTTGTGCAAGAAGGCTTTCAGATGCTGAGTGCTTGGTTAGTTTTTAGGCTTTGGTAATGGTTCTCAAACCAGTATTAAGTAGCGTATGTCGGGCTGACAAGGTCACTAACGACATCAATGTATCATCGCTCGCTATTCTTTAAAGGATGATCAAAGATGCTTTATGTCTTGGTTTAAGTCTAACATTTCTTTCATAATGTTTTAGATTCCTACATTTTAAGGAGAGGAGAAAAGAAGTGTAGAAGTATGCAGGTGTCTCATAGAGATCATAAATACATTATTGATTGCTGAATGAATTGCTTATGAAGAAGCGATTTGTAGGTCATCAAGATGAAGATGCTTTTTTTGTTATTTTGATAACGTACATTCGTTCTATTTCTGAAACATCTTGCACACAATATCAAGGACTTTTCAAAACATGAACATAGCGCATATCACCTTAAGGTTAAACATAAAGGGATTATTACCAAGTCATATGACTTTCACGAAACGAGTGTGAATTTTTTTATTCCCTGAGCGAGAGCGACACAATTCCAAGGTTAATAATTTCTTTATCACAGATTCTAGTCCATTGAAAACGCATGGAAATATTAAAAAAAGGGTCTGCTTCTTTATGCGATGGTCCCCTAAAGTAACATCATAAACAATGGTTTCAAAACGTCACAGATGATGAAATATGTTAACTCGCACTGAAACTAAAAATGTTGCTAGGCAAAAGTTATATGTGCACATGTGCTCAAATTAAAAATATGTAGGCCCTTATGATGAACCATATGGGTAAAAAGTACATATACTTTAAGAAACAAGAAACTTAACATCAACCTGTCTATATTTGATATTTTGATGACCAAAAGGTTTAAAGAGTATGAACTTTCCCCGCGACAAAAGTCAATCTATTGTAATATTTGTTCCCCTTTGATAACTAGTCCCTGGTTTTGTTTCCTTGCCCCTAAATGAATTGCAGTTTTGGAGTTTCAAGTTACTTTTCAGCAGCTGTACCTTGCAACAACGGTCATCTGTGATGTTGACCTAAGGTATTTAATCATGTTCAATGTCAGACTCGGAGCAAAATAATCTTTGTGCAACTGCCCCTGTAATGATATGGTCACCCTCAGTACTGACCAATCATAAATTAACATAATCCACATCACCTTCCAGCCACTGACCCTGCTTCTGACCAAGTCAACCAAAATATTGACCCTTTCATAAATTAGCAATTTCTGTCTAAAAAGTTGACCCTTTATAAATTTTCACGCTAACCCTTCATTCATCCCTTGTCTAATCATTGAACTTAAAAACCTTTGTGTTACTGCACCTAGGACCATATTTATAAATAATAATTATATGAATAATTGCCATAATGACAAATCAAATTTACCTACAAACTCAACTTTCAAGAGGTTGATTAATATCTTTTAACAACTCAACAATGTATTCACTAACTACAATATAATTAAAAGCAACCATTCATCCCTTGCACAATCAAAGACTAAAAAGACTGAGAAACCTTTATGCAAATGACTCCACTTTAGTGACTCTTAAAAGCCATCATAAATCTACTTCATCTCCAAAACCCTTCCAACACTATTCTCATCCCTTGTCCAATCTATGTACTAAGAATCCTTTGTGGGACCGTCCCCAGCTATCTCTCCTAAGCTGACCCTTCACCTGCTTCTGGACAATGGTCAAGATCTTTAACACAAGGCACAGATCACTGACCACTACATATGTCCATCTGTAACTGATGACAATTTTAACTTAAATCACCCGATCAGGAGAGCTTTGTGTCAATGGCTAGTTCAAAACAGAATGATCATAAATTATTTCAACACCTCATCCCTTGCTTAATGTGAACTCAGCAATCTTTGTGCAACTGACCCAAGTTATCTCTTCAAAGCCGACCCTTAACCTGAAGCCCTGGACACTGGTCAAGACCTTCGTTCACACCTGTCTCCAACCACTGACCACTACATATGGCCACAATAAGACAACTCTCCTGCGTGACGGGGGATATTTTACTGCTGGTGGCCAATTAGAAGGGTATTTTCATTGTGCTGCAGTCTTTACATCTGAAGTTTTATTTGGGTTCAAGCCTAAGAGCTGATCCATCAACAATAGGACAATGGGTAGGGTGGTGGCCAAGCACTTGCAGACATGGGTGGTGCTGTTTGTTCAAGTCCAACAACTAGTCTGGAGAGACATCAGAATGCTGGACTAGGAGCAGTCTTCTAAGAGTCTTATCACACTGGCATGCAATGTTTGAATACTGTTTGGACAAGCATGTGAACCCGTGACTGTATATAAATAAATCTAATTCTCACATATATGTCATTCAGTGCTTAGAGAATATATGTAAATTTTGGTACAAGAGCATAAATCTTTTACAAAGAAAGAAAGGATAGATGACATTTTTTTCTAGGGACCAACAATAATGAAATAATCAAATTCCTTTTCATTAACTCTTTCACCCCAACAGGCCTGAAATCAGACTCATAAACATAATGGTCTCTGTTAACTTACAGGTGAAGGGTTACAGATAAACCGTAATTCCCCCCATCTTGATGATTATTCTAATAATATTTCACAAGTAGCATTTCAATATCAGATTAGTTTCTCATAGGGAATGGAATATTTGAAACACCCGTCAAGAAATTGATTGTAAGTAGGATAAATCATGAATACGGAACTAATTATGAAACACTTTCGCCAACAAGCCATTCGGCATTTGTGAACCTTTATAATCTTGAAAATATTTACATGTCAAGTGATAAGAAATAAACTTCATTTGAAAATACTTCAAGTTTCTTTATGGTCACAAAATAAGGCAAGTGATGACATGTGTACAAAACCCTGTATCCTATATCTAAGCACAATTCCTTCTATAAACATTACAATAAAATAAAGGGGACATAAAATACATCCCTAATGAAAAAGTAAAGCAAAATTAACCAAAACTTCAGCATCAATCTGCAAGGATGAAGACAGATGAGTCCTGATAATAATCCAGGCTTGACAACCACGACCAATTGATGATGTGGAAAGTAGGGAAAACAAGAAATTGTCTCGTCTTCATAAATCACAGCGTGTGACAACTCTGGACAGTGGGGGATAAGTGGCCCCCATCCTGTAGCGCAATAAACATAACAAAGGCAGTAAGGCCATCCATGATATTTTCTCTTCTTAATCCTTGTCCATGGGCAGATTTTGAATTGGAGATAAAATCTGCACCTTGATGATCAATTCAAAGAGACTAATTTACTTAAGATAATATGTAGATATGTACCAATACTCATTTTCATAGATATCACAGTAATGATATTGGTTGACCACATAATATGGCATAAACAAATATCTTTGTCAGTGGTAAAGAAATTATTAAATGCTTAAAATTTGCGTAAAAGCAAAACATTGCATCAACAGCATATTGGCATTACAAATTTCTTTGCCGTTTGTAGAGAATTTGGTTTATCAAAAATACTTTGGGCGAAACAATGCAAAACATTGAAATAGTTATGGATGGCCTAAAGACTTGGTCCAGAAGCCATCAACTTCTCTTCCTCCCATCTGCCCCTGGCCAAGGGGGCCATCATTTTATGGGCAGTGATCATCCTATTGTTCCAAAAGATAACGTCGCAATACGCTGTGATTTACTGCTCGGAAGCCAACTTTGAAGCCAAAGGGTGTAATGGAACAGTAATTTGTACATATCCTGTCCCCTTTTGTCATGTTAATCAGTTGCTCCACAAAATTGAAATCTCGAGAAAAATCCCTCCTAACTTGTCTTTAATAATGTTTATGTTGCCAGAGAGTGGAATTCTCCTGCTCTGAAGGAAAGGATTTAAAGATTGGACACTGTTAAAAAACCAAGGTTCAAGACAAATTGCCCTCCTGTCTTTGTTTCGAGATATCTCACAGACAAATTAAAGTTTAATTTCGACACTGGAGAAATATTTTGTCTGATTCAATGTGGCAAATAAAAAGTGTTTGAGCTTTAATTTTAAACAGCTGGTGAGTTTAATGTAAAATAAGGATACTAGAATTAGTGCATGTATAGAAATAATTTCATTTTAAGTACAAGATCTTTTTAATGATAAAAGATTAAAAAATTGAGAGAATACTAAAATTGATTTTTATCATAAATGTTCTTTTCATTTTTTTCAATAATCATATACAAAATATTCTATTTTATTTTTCGCTTTTTCATTTTATCAAGATATCTATTATATACAAAATTTTGTAATTCAAAGAGGATAAATGCATTTCACTTCTCCTCTGATGTGGTCTTCGGTTTAAATCGCATGAGGTGTTCAGCAAATATAAATCTGTTTTGCAAGGTCCTCTTATTTCAGTTCTTTATGGGCGAAACTGAAGCAGCAAGCCTTTCAAAACCAGTGATCTCTATTGCTTGGTTAAATTTGCTAGTCCTAGCGACACCTGCAGGTTTTACTGCAATGCATGACTAGATTGTCACTTAGCCTTTCTCCCTTCATTTACAAGCAATCATGACATAAAGAAACAATTTCTTGAAATCGTCTCACTTCCTAATATGAAAATGATCTTTCATAACCATTTCCAACATTTCAACAATGTCATGCTAAAATTATCTCAAAAACAATAAACAAATGATTTGAAGGGCAATTAGAAATAAATAAACAGAGCATTTCCCAATCTGTCATTATAATCAACTTAATACCTCCTTTGATTGAAAGACTGAAAGCCCAGGAAAAACTGTCAAAAAACAATAAGAAGTGAAGATGTCAAGTTATCAAAAGTCAAGAAGCTTGACTTGAACATCCAGCACCAGAGTGCTTTCTTTTCTTCCAGAACTATCGACTACAGTAAAATACAAGCCAGTCTCCGAAGGAATTAATAAAGCCTGAGTCAATTTTGTATCTTCGTGCTAGTTACCTCCAAGCTATGAAAATTTACAATTAGCTGACAGACGCAATTAATCACGAGACACAAGTATGTCACATGCAAGGACTTCGTTTATCATATTTGGTTACGGGTTGCATTAGCCCCGGTGGTGAGGTCCCTACGTATGGGAACTTTGGAGACACTGAAGCAGTCGGAAGCAGCTCAAATACTGCCTCCATCTGATGTAATAGCTTGCTTCTCGGTCCTCTGTTCAGTCAATTCTTTGCTTTGTAATGAATATTATTTTTATTTTATTTTCAATCTGATTGATATTTGCTTTGTGGTTTAGTGTTGCAAGCATATGTTTATGAATAGAATTAGATTTAAATCTGGAGGCTTGGTGATACATGCATGTAATGATATGCTTGTGACAATCCATTGGTTGAAATTTAATCAGTTAATTCGTCAGAATAATGAAACAGAAACATTTTCAACTGAATGTGCATGTCAATTTTATTAAATTTATTTTGCATTTGACATTAAAGGGTAAGTGATTCTAATTAAAATGATAGAAAATATAAACAAATATCTAATCACAACGTCAAAAAGGGAACATAGCAATCACTTTTGTCATATCCTTTTTCTTCTTCTCAGGAATGCACTTTGTAAATGCAGTAAATGTATACCCAAAGAAAATAAAAATGGAAAGTCAAGAGTAATTCCTTCATTATGCCTAGTTCTGGCTTTTAGAGGTTCCATATCATAAAAAAATTTTATTTGTTGTGAAAAGATATGAATTATCAAATTTTAACTTTGAAAAAAGTCAAAACCTACTTTCAAAGACTGGTTTGTGTGAAATACATATAGATGCTAATACCCTTAATGTCAGGACATTATTACCTCTTCTGGTAGAAAACATGATACTTAAAAACATCCTTTAACTTTTGAATCTGTTTTGCAAGATCGTCTTATTTCAGTTCTTTGTGGGCGAAAGTGACCCAACTTCAAAGCGTTGAAAACAAATATTGTGGAAGTGAACAAGCACAGTTAGTACATACTCAAAGTGACATAAATGAACCTTGTCCAGAAATGACAGACGAGTTACAACAATACAAATACTGCATTTCCGACATCTTCAAAACCCAAAGGGGGCTTCAACTACGTCAAATTGGATTTTCGGGAGCTAATTTTGTTGCTGAACCTGTGCAAAGGTTTGTGTTCCTACTTGGGGAAAAAAATAGCCTTGGATCAAACAGGCTGCCTGGTCAGTCGGAAATTAGCCGGAGTAAGGAATGTATAATGAGATGGTTCACTGACAAGTTTGGAAATGACCGATGCCGGTATATAATTCACCCATCAGCCAAAAGGCCCAGAACAGCCAGTAGTTTCCAGGGTCGGATTTCGCGGTGATCGCAATTCAACGATTTACCAAACACTCCATAAAGGTTTAATCAAGCCAGTATCGATGCTCGGTCGTCTGGCGATATCCTGAACCAAATACTTACGCTATACCACAGAACCAGCTTCATTGATTTCTTGCCTCCTGCATCCTCAGGTTTATTGACAGATTCAGCGCCAATCTACGGCAGAGAAGGCATTGCTGGGTCGCAGGATCTCAAGGAGAGCACTTTACAAAAGACGCATTTTTCCACTTGGTTTACACACATATAAACGTGGCCAGGTTTGCTTGCTTCAAGGCCCTGTTTTGACGTTTTGATTATAGGTTCGGCCAAAACCTGCATCAAAACAAATACTCGAGCCGTCAGATTAACAGCTCCTTGGAACTGGCAGTGGTTCAGTGCTTGCTTCTCAGAGTGAAGATCATCCTCAACCTTCCCCACTTTGCTAATTGTCTTTGTAAGTACTGTTGAGCTGCAATACACTTCTCCATAATGCCTGTTAAGAAAGTAATCCCATAAGTGGGCGAAACTTCAATGAAACTTGGTTGGTTCACTTTCAAACAACTCTCTGTGAAAAAACCTGAGAGGCTTAAACAATATCGCTTATAATTAAGGTGACTTTTTCAAAGCTTTCTATACATTTTTCAATTCAAAATTCTTATTGCAATATTCCTTTGTGGTATTATGAAGTGAAAGACGAAAACTTGAAAACTGACAGGGTCAATTACAAATGACAATGAATTAAGTTTTGGCGCTTGGAAAAGAGGCCTATTTTATCTGTAAGCTACAAGAGATTTTCACTTGCATCAAGCCAGCAATTATAATTGCAGGGAGGAAGCGCATCACCACTGTGTCTATATAGGTTGTGGTGAAACCTGTAGGCAATGCCTTGAGTCATTACATGATCTATTGTTTAGCGCTGCTTGGGAAGATTTCAGCCATTACTAGCATAAAATTGCCTTGAATAAACAGACAAGTTTCACCCTGAAGAATAAAGCAGGGGGGTGACCATCCAATGAACTCAAAGGACTCAGGCCTCCAAAACTGTAACGAAATAAATGATGATACCTTTACCGGAGTCCTTTGAGTTTGTTGGATGGTTACCCCCTGCTTTATTCTTTACTGATGATCTTCATTAGTTAACCATCCCACATCCTTCAGTGGATCCGATGACAAGGACTCTCTACCATCTCTGCAATGCACAGACTGTGGAAAATGCCACCCCCATCAACTAACTTTCACCCTGGTTTACAAACCACCTTGAGGATACCCAATCATTTAGACTGGTTGGATTAAACACTAGACCTCTTGGACCAAAATTGACTGTCACTACACCACCACAGCACTACACCACCACAGCGCTACACCACCACAGCGCTACACCACCACAGCCCTACACCACCACACCACTACACCACCACACCACTACACCACCACACCACCACACCACTACTATCCCTATCATCTTTTGAAAAGTGTAAACAAATAAGTTAACCATATGATTGATTTTTAATCTATTCAGCAATGATACCCTAAAAAAGTCATAAGGATGTGAAACAATAAATAACCTTTAAAACTCAAGGTTTTTATATCCAGACTCTTTCCAAATTAGTAATATTGGTGAAAACCTAAAACTATCTTCGAAAGACAAGATGGCTGCAGAACTGTTGCTGTAGATGACAGCAACAGTGAAACAACCACTAATCCAATGGTTGTTCAGGCTAATAAAGAAGAGAATGTGACAACAGCCTTCAGTAACTGTCACTCGCAGCTTAATTTCATCCTTTTTTTATGTAGCCTGTCTTTCAATAAATGTCAAACTGTTGAAAAACTCAGCTCAACTATCTTTCCACTTGAAAACCAATCAACTTAATAGAATATACATTTTAGTTGTCAAGTTTGTAACTGTTCAACATGACATGGATGTGTCTCATGAATGGTTATCTCCCTTTGTAGACGGCCATTTTCACTTCACTATGTTTCAAAACCTTGACAAAATCATAAATATGTTAAAGTTTTTTGGCAAAAGTACAAAGTTAAATAAATGAGTAAGTAAAAATGAAAGCAGTAAAAGATTATGTTTTGAACATTGATCCTGTTTAAACTTTTTAAAGTGATGATAAAAACTCATATACATTTCAATTAAAGAGCCACTCCGTGACTTTCATAACATATTATTTATCATTGATACGAACCTAAATATCATATGTGGTGATATAAAATCAAAACATCTTAACTTTTCATGTCCAAAAGACATATTAATGACAAATACTAGTTTTCGATGAAAATCTAAAAACAGTCTTATTAATGCACAGAGGTGTAGATATCACGTCCAAAATACATGGATACAAGTTATATAACCTAACAAACGCTATCAACTCATAACTGCCCTCCAAGCTGTTTAAGATAAGTCTCCAAAATTACGTTTGACGCGCGCCACTGTCCGGTTTTCGATCATAATTGCGACGTTCTACCTTCATATTGTCACTTTTAAAAAAACAATAAGGTTTAAAATGTGTCTTTTTGGTAACAGTCGATACTTCGCGATCAAATGACACCATTGATTAAGTTTGGCATACATGACTCCAACAACTCACGGAGTGGCTCTTTAAATTCCAAGCTGTATATCTGTCTTATCAGTACTCATAATGGCACTCAAATTCAATATTTAAGATTCTTTTTATTATTCACTAATCTATTATACATTTATTTTATTAATTTATCCAATATATATTAACTCTATTCATCCATTATGTTCACTTTTAGTTATACCTTATCTTCAAACCTTACAATATTTTGTCGAATTCAAAGTCTTCCTGTACACCATAGAAGACGGCTGATGATACTGTACATTTATACCTATATCATTATACTATCATTTTAAATGTCAAATCCCATCTTTAAAGGTCAACTCACAAGACAATGCTCGCTATAAACGAGATCAGAACACTTGCTCCTCTGTCACACTTATAGCCTCAGTGTGTAGACGATACATAATTTGAGTCATACTTCTTAAAAATTCAAATGTTGCAGAGATATGAAATTACATTTTTAAATATCAACTTTAAACCATATGGCATGAAGAATTTTTTAATGACAATAGAAAAATGTTATTGCAAAATCAACATTAAGGCTTTGGAAATATCAGATTACATCTAAAATATTTTCTTTGAACATGATTCAAAGGAAAAAAGACTTTTTAAGTAGGATAATACAAAAGTTAGAGAAATATCAACCTTCACAATTTTTATATGGTTTCCTTGTTAAGCTTATGAATTCATATTTTTAATGTCACTAATTTCTTAATACTATCAGGAAGTTTTGGACAGATTGATCAAGAAAATGTTGAAATTTGATATAATAATTTCACTCTGAATCCATAGCTGAATCAATATTTACTGTATAGAAAAAAAGAAAAGATAATCTCTTTAATGATATTATTAGTGACATCAAGAACGAAAACAAAATTCCCAAAAATCTATAAAAAAGCGATAAAAACATCCTTTAATTATCATGTAAAAAAAAGTGTTGCTTAACTAATGTTAATGAGATAGACATATCTGTTCTTATATTCAACTAACAAAAATATATTTTTAAAAATCACACCTTTGGGATAATTTTTTTTATACCAGAGTTTGATCATTTTATCTCTTCTAGAAAATTGAGATTATTATGATCTCAGAATAAAAAAAATAATTTGAAATTACAAAACGGATTGTCATTGATGACCCTCTCTTGTTTCATTCAATTCCTTTCTATGTTAACCTTGGAAACATAGAAATTTTAGCAATGATACACAATAACGCGATATTCAATTTTCGAATTAAAAACAAAATTGTTTCAAACATGCTATGTACTTAAATTCCTTCATAACATGATACATCTTGCAACTTTGAATGTTTTTATGTGATTTTGACATATTTGAAAAAATCATTTGGAAACTTCATATGTTTGCAAATATTAAGCAATCAATCTTCATATGAACAACGTTTATGAGTTTTTGTTATTTATCAGTATAGAAACTGATTGAAATAATTAAAAAAACATGCTATCATTGCAAACATTTTTCAAATGATCAATCTTCATCAATATCACATCTCATAAAAATCATTGAAGGAAAGAAAAACCAACAAGATAAGTTGCTATGCCAAGAAAGCCTTGCTAGAAATGATTTAATCATACAAAACAAAAATTGTCATTGATATACAAAAACATAAGACAAATTAACCATACAAAAAGCACTAATCTGTCTTCAAGTCTTACATTTTTCATATTTTGGCCCTTTTTTTTATCTAAATAAAATTTTGTGAAAATCAATTTTTTATTGTTGATAAACTTCTTAAGACTGAAGAACTTCAGAAACTTTTGTTAGCAAAAGTAAGAGCTTGTTTCCATTGCATCTTATCCAGAGTCGCGGCACTATCAAAAAGTAAATCAACGCTCATACTCTTCGTGTCAAATTTATGAGGTCAATCATTTAGAATTTATGGAGAATTTGTCTTGGGCATACATTATCGTATATCGTTCATGAAAACATTTCAAGGGTTAAAACCAAGATTAAAAAATCAAATTAAGAATTGAGCTTTTTTTCAAGTTTTAGACAAAAACATGACAGACTTGTTTTGGATCTTCTTTGGTATAGGGGTCTCCATAAAAGACCTCAATATAGGAAGAACATAGTACTAAAGAAAATGCATATGGTATAAATGGCAGACACATTCAGTTTTTCGAAATGTCATACAACTTCTTTATTTCTATGCAACTTGGACAATCATTATCATCGAAATAAATAAAAGATGAACCAATTGCAACTTTGTTCCTGAAGTCTATATTTTGGTGACCGTTTAGAGTGAGCCAATAACGCCAAAGTCATGGAGCTTTCATCACAGACCAACAACATGGGAATGAATAAAACCTTTAAATGTACTGGCATTGCTTCTGAAACTTTGCATTTGCTAAACTAATGCATTCTAACATCTGAAAAACATTTATGAGTGACAACTTAGAGTCAGTTAAAATTGCTGTATTTTTTAACAGAGACCAACAAGGGAACAATTGTAGATGAACTGACACCGTTACTGAAGCCTATATATATTGAAATATTTACAACCAATTCCAACATCCCTAAAATTTGGTTATGGGACTATTTAGAGTGATCCATTAGTGGCACTGTTTCTGAAGCCTATTAAATTATCTATATCAAAGAATTAGAACATCGCAAAAACGTTAATCATTGACAATTTGGAGTCAGTTACAAAATGCTGTAGTTTTCAAAAATGACAAAAAACAAGGGAACAGTTAATAAGGTAGTTGAACTGACACTGTTTCTGAAGACTATTATATTGAAATATTTAAAACCATTTCCAACATCCCTAAAATTTTGTTCAGCGACTATTTAGATTGCGCTGATGATGCCAGAGTCAATGAAGCTTTCATCAGAGACCAACAACAAGAGAACAATTAACCGTGTAGATGAACTGACAATGCCTGTACTGCCTATATCTCAATCAACACTTGAAACACAAACACGTTAAAGATGCCAGACTAAACCTCAAACAATCAGAAAGGTGCCATAAACAATGTCTTAACAGTCATAAGGTCTTCTTGGCTGCCTAATTAACCTTTGAATTCAAGTTAAGCGGACAGTTCTGGCAATAAAGATGGTGGAATCAGCGTTGAAGTGATGCTAGACATGAAACCGAGGCTGATATTGACATCCCCGTGTCAAACACCCGTCCATTTTGCCATGTTTATGGTTCATATTGCAGTTCTATGTACCAGGGGCAATCAACATGCTCTTATATTAAAGACGGCAGTTGGAGAGCTGAAATGGATTGCTCCCAGCCAGAGGTGATTTAAGATTGTACGTTGCGTAACAGGTCAGGCGTTTAGTGGTAACAGATTGACAGTTTACACATATACAACAAGCAGGTACATGATATATGGTACTTGTTAGCTCTTGTTATTTCTTGTCCTATGAAATTAAAAGAATGTAACTTAATTAGTTTTTAATAGTGTGTGTATATCATTTGAGATCAGAAATGACAATATTCAGTCTCATCATTTTCCTATCTTATGAATTAAAAACTGATGATGACTAATTGTGTGCTTTGGTATTGTGTATACTATTAAAGGTTTTGTTTTACTCAATTATCAGAGGAGAAGACTGTAATACATGTTTCTCTACAAGTTACTAAGATTTTACAATATGCTCTATCAAGAAGATTGGCAAAAGGTTAATCAACACAACTACATATATACATGATATATGGTGGCACACATAGGGAATACTTTTTTACATGTGGAATTGAATTCAGTAAGAGTATCATTAGCGTATATGATGTAAAATACTTGTTTGTAAGAAAGTGAGTTTTTAAATGTAGCAAAATGTAACAGTTTACAAACACAATGAAACCAATGTACATGGTAGATCCAGGAGTATATAAGATGTGTATCTCGTATTATCTATCTGTTATATGTAGCGACACCAAATGATAATTGACTCGATTTTACATAAAGCTCAATCACTGAGTAACAGCACATTTACAGGTGATAGATAGCTGAAGGAGAATATGTCATGTTCTGTGTAGTTTTCGTTAAGTTTACAAGACAATTACAAATATGGACTTAAAATTTGGATTGGTTGAGCATTATCATACAGAGAAACATCTAAGGTGAGGTGAGGTGATATGGGATTTAACGCCGCTTTCAAGATTATTTCACTTATATCACTGTTCCTAGTATCATTGCAGGGAGAAAGCCTGCAACACCATTGTGTGCAGTGAAACCTGCGAGCATTGGCTGGAACTAGCTAACCATGGGTGGTACTGCACTGAAATTCAGTGTAGCATTACACCCAAACCTTACTGCCTGTAGAACAGTTCTCTACAGAAGACAAAGCTGCCGAGCGCCTGGTGGGATTTGAACCACAGACCTCTTGATCAAAAGCCGTTAACCACTTCGCTCTCCCGCCAGAAACATCTTAAAACTGATCATGATAAGTTCACAAAAACCTAAAGTATAGGAAAATAACTTATTGTAACTAAGCTCTCCTCTCAGACTTACCACAAATATCAATGTATTCACTCTATGACTCATAGTGCTTCTCAGCAAATACGACTTCTGTTTCAAAGCAATAAACTCTCTTTGAACAGCTTAGCTTTGTTTTCATTCTCAACTACTACAAAAGTCAAAATGATATGTGGAAAATTAATGAGATTATCGTAACATTGTTTTAAGCCTTTCTTGATTTTGCCCATGCAATTAGAGTGGCCATTTCAAGATTTCTTTTGAATTCAGTGAAAAAAATCTTATAGACAGAGTTGCGACAGAGGAATATAACACTAAATTTCTTGATACCAGCATTTACCTAGTGAAATCGACATTTCTACACATGTAACTCGCATGTGGATTTTGGACAATACACCAATAAAAAGATTATATGTCATGGTATGTTTTCTACTTAGATGTGTTTTCAATCTTCACTTTTACCTGTTCTAAAACTGTCAACACTATGAAATCCAATCCAAACAACAGTAAATCCACGTGGATCTTCAATGTGTTATATCCTGCCGTCCAACTGACCATGCAGTGATGGACAGGTTCTCTGTCTGTCTACCTGTAACGATGTCCGTACACCTGTCTGTCTGCTCACCTTTAACGATGTCCAGCTCACCTGAACATCCTGTTCAGTGATAAGTCACGCTTCCCTTATCAGCAGGCCTGTACCTGAGCACCTCTGAACCAGCTCGGGTTCGCCAAGCCTTTCATGCCCTATCAGCCGGTCATCGGACATTACGTAACAGCGAGTGACCAAATGACCAACGGCTATTCACTGGTCAGTGGACTAAATCAACAATGCCATGCATCTGACGAGGCAAGCAAGCCACGCCACCATTGTAATGGAATTAGCAGTTATTCAGATTCTACATTTAGGGAGTGACATTAAAATGGAGGGGTATGGACACAAGAAGGGAGAATGAGTTTGTTACAATAACTCGGCATTAGTCGCGAAGTGGGTATTCGATCAGAGCTTGCAAGTCCTTAATGGAATTAACACTAATCCATCTGACGTTGGCTGTATTATAGGGTCTCATTGTGTTAGGTTGAAATGGGGGTTGATGGTTCCTTGCCCCTCCCGGTTTTGTAATGCATTTTAGCAATGTAGGAACAAGTCATGCCATGGTTAAGACAGAGATTAGTGGATTAATCTCCTCTCAACTCTTTCAGGAAGTAATTAAACTTGTACCATGTCGTGATGACATTGAGAGGTTGCTTTTATGTTGTTTGACAAAAAACCTGATAATCAAACTTTAACTTGATTGAAAAGATTATCATTTTGACCCAGCTCTTCTATGTAATGTGATGTGTCCTACATGATCAATGGTCTACCTAGAGATTTTACCTATTTGTACTTTCAAAAAAAATATTATTCTGGGAAATGCATAGAAAACTTAATTCACAGATTTCATCTCAACATGAAAAATTCTATTGTCTTCATCTCAAGATTAGCTTAAAAGATTACTTGTATGAATGCAATATTTAGCCCAACGACAAAAGTATAGGAATATATCATTATTCATTTTCCAAGAGTTACAGAATTGTTTTATGAATATAGAGAGAATAAGAGTTCAATATTCAATATTTGTGTTAATTGACCTTAGCTGAGTGTAAATGTTTACATATATTTGTTGACAGCATGAATCAAAATCTTATCATCATTAATTTCATATCCATCTGTTCAATAAACTCATAAATATAGCCCAACAGATTAATCAGTGGATTTACTTTCTCATTAATATACCACCATCTTGTATCTATCATACATCAACTGATACTAAGTTAAATCTTAGTGATCTACTCCTCAGGTGCTAAGATACCTACGTATGATTTACTGCTGAGGACTTACTGTGATATATCTATTCAATTCTTTTTCTTTTCCTTGCCATAAATCATTTAAGAGCCGATCATTGCATACATCGATCCCCTAAAGAGAATTTTCTTAAGATTCTAGTTTGAAGCAATCTCCTGATATGTGCCAATCAATTTTTCAATCGTTAACACGATTTGTGATTAGTAACATTGATTTGAAGTTTCAATTATCTAAATCCATTGATATGCTGGTTCGATGGTGACCTAAGGTGATCGTAGTTCCTTAAGGTAACCGAAGTGCAATGTTAAAGAATGGGATTTCAGGTTAACCTTAGTAAAGGTTGCTTTGTGAAAGGTGGCCCTGGTCCTGTACATCTATAATAATAATAACAATAATAATAATAATAATAATAATATACAAAATAGTTAATCCAAACCCCATGTTACCTCTTATCATAATATCTACACCCACGAAGGAAAAAGTGACAGTACAGTAGCAAGGTCATTAATTAACAAATAACCTACTTACACCCACAAACCTATAACCTAATAAAATAATTGATGATTCTTTTAGTTCATTATCACTGACAGGGAGATTGCCATTTCCCTTTTTCTCACAAGTAAGTGACATGTTCCTAAACCACTTATACAAACCCAATGTAGTAAATCCCACCATTGTAATTACGTTGCTTGGAGATCAAGTGTAGAGTTACACCATCTTATAAAACTGAAACACCCTTGTTACTTGTAAGTTAATCACTTTGACAAACATAAATGGCAGTTACAATCGTTGGCGGAAAATATTAATCCCAGTGTCAATCGTCAAACACTCGAGGTAATAACAATCGCCAGCGGAACAAATTCCTTCATGTTAAGTTGGTCAATGACACAAACATTAGCCCCCTTGTGATCATTGCCAAGGGAAAGCTAGTTCGCATGTAATGTTACCGAACTAAATGGGCAACATCAAAGTGGCAGTTGCTGGGAGCAGTTAAGTTATATCATACCTGGCATCTGACCTTCCATCCATCTTGCGTCACCAGTCAACTGCGTAATGGTTAGGGGAAAGCCTGGATATATATTCATTGTTCATTCTAAAAATTTTCGGTTCTTCAAAGACTCTTATTTTTAACCACCTTTGACTTACCAAATTAAGTATTAGTTCATTCTCCGATTGTTGAATTGATTATAGAACCTGACCGTTTTACTTAAAGTTGCAAGGATCCAACCTCTAAAGGAAAGTGAACACGTAAATATTTTTGTACCCGAAGGCCATCAAATGTTTGTTTTCATTTTGGTTTGTGTGACACAAAAGGGGATAAATGTTAAAGTAAGTAAATATATTTATGCTTAACATAAATATCTTTATATTTTAAAGTTTTTTTCAGCATTTCATTGCCTGAAGTTTCTGGAAACTCTTCAAGTTTTTATCTTTAAGTTTATTATTTTTGCACAACCATGGACATTTTTTAAGCTCAAAGATTGGCAATTCAGGTGTCTACAATGTTTCAATTTGTATAGACATTTCATACTGTCCCTGTTAAATGCCTGAAAACTTAAAATTTAAAATTGAACACAATCATCTGGGAAATTCATATTTTTTACTTTGTGGCCTTAATTACGAGCATCTCTCTGAAGAAAGTAAAAAATGTTTCATAATTTAACAGTTCTTAAAAATGGTACAATTATCTATAGGTTAGAATATGGGTCAACACTACATGCTACAGAATTCAAAGGCAAGTTCAAAATGGTAAACCAATTTTCTGGCATTACACAGAACAGCAATTTGGTGCCTGTGGTATAAGTAAAGTAATTACCTTACAACGTGGTCCAAAATCAAATTTCGTTATAACCAGGGGGAAACTTCAAAAGTCTACAGTGAACTGGGACTTAAACTTACCTAGTCAGGTCTTAAGACTTAGCAACAACTGCCTAAAATTAGTACATCATGGCATTCCGAAAATTAATTTTGTCCATCATATGCCCTTGTTCCAAGAGTTGGTTGGGCTACAATTGCTATATTTATTACATCTCATGATGCTTATATCTCAAGGTCTATGTAAGCTTCAAGATGGTAACTTTTTGCACTGAAATTGTGTACTTTACTTTTTTTTTATAGGAATTCTGTTCGAAGATTGTAAAATGAAAATTCAGCCAAGATTTGAACGGTGTAATTTTAGCTTGTTTATGAGATTATCATTGATATATGTAACAAAAAAAGTCAAACAACATTTTGGTATGCTGTAATTATTTCTGCGTACAAACCCTACATGTATCAAATGCATATTCTGCTTGTACACTACTTTGCTAACGCAGTATGTTTCAACATCTTGTAGATCAAACCAGACTTTCCATTAATGAACCAAAAGAACTAAAAGGGAAAAAAACCTTGTTTGTTTCATAAGCAATTATTGTCATAAGCACTATGAACAAAAATAACATCAATTGTAAACTACAAAGACTTAATTGTTTACCTGAAATTGTGAAACATGACATAACACAACATGAACTGCTATGAAAGCCAAGTCTTGTCATCTTGAGTGGTTCAATTCTTTTGAACAAAGATTTAACTTGAGACGGACAGGTTATGCTGACATAACTTCTAAACAAAAGACAAAATCACCAGAAAAAACTCAAAAATAATTTCTCCAAAAACAAAGTGCCGTTATGATTCAGAACCTCGCCATGAAGTTAATGAAAGGCCGGAGGAGTCGTCTCACCATCAAGCAGGTTCCCAAAAGCAATGTGAAGGAAAACAGCATTACAATGATCTTATTAGCCTGTCTAATTAACTGATAGCAAACTCTCATACACCTCGGCCACACAATGGAAACACTCTAGTCGCAATTACCATGATTAAAGCAACACTTTAGCAACAAAATACCCAAAAACTTAACATCTGCAGACAGACGTCTTCTGAAGTGTTCAACAACACGAGACTGTCAGTTGATAATGTGTTTGGCAATGGGAGGTCAGAGAGCCTTCGTCAAGTCTTTCAGGGCAGGGAGTTTAATCAAGAATTCAGGAAGAGGGACTTAATGATTTTGTTTTAAGCACATGGACTTCAACTTTCAAGCCAGGTTGACTCCTTCAAGTGTTTCAAATTTAGAGGTACGATGAAGTGTTTCTAGGATTTTAAGTAATGGGGTATTTCATCAGGTAATTCAAGGCAGGGGGGCATATCTCAGTTTCAAGGCAGGGGGGCATATCTCAGTTTCAAGGCAGGGGGGCATATCTCAGTTTCAAGGCAGGGCAAGTACATGTTTATAGTAAAGAAGGATTGACTTTATGATGTTTTCAAGGCAGGGGAACTTCATCAAGTTTTAAAGCAGTGGACAATATGACCATTTGCAGGGAAGGAAGACTTCATGAAAATTTTTTGGCAGGGGGCCTTCATCCTAATTCTAAGGTTTGGGGAGACACCTTGATCATTATTCAAGCCTTTCAGTAATTCACTGTGGTTCAGTTTGCATTCTCTTGCTCTATGACAGGCCATCTTGTATGACAAGTCGAACAATGCATTGTGCTGTCTTGGCAAAACACTCCAATATTGCTTTTAGCCCCAATGTGACAGAATTAGTTTGAGGTCAAATTCTCGTCTCTCTGCTTCATTTCCTCCTCGCTATGTTGACATTGAATACAGTGATGTTTGATACAATAGGTGTCTCGCTGAGATTAATGTCGCAACATCTTTGAAATCTGCATGCATGTCATCAAAGAAGAGTTTTTCTTTATTATTAAAATTGCTATTAAATCTTGGGGTGGTGTGACAGATATATCTCTTTGAGTAATTTTAAACATGAATGTCTGACATCAAAAAATATGTTGTTTTTTTTTTAAAATTCAAAATAATAATGATGATGATGATAACAGTGATGAAAATGATGACAAAAATGATAGATATATCAATATCTCAATGAGAAAATTCAATGATCATAAAAATAATATGCATTAAAATTATTTAAATCTGATATATACCAAGTCACAATTAAAATATTTTCAATTTGATAAATGTCAAATAATTCAACTGATTTTACAGTGTTACCAGAGATATGAAAGTTATATGTAACAACAAACTTGTCATCCATTAATGAGCAATAGTGATATGTTGAATTAAGACAGAACTGCTGGGTATAATGACATTTAACTTTTATGAACAGTCATTGTTTATAACAACATCACACAGCCAATGTTTTCAACAGATAGCTGTATAGAGCATAAGCAAGCAGTTAAGTTCAAAATATGCACACACTCCAAACATAATGACTCCTGACATAATACAGATACTGATAAACAGTTTGGGTCACATTACAAATATAATTCCAGCTTATGCAAAAACTTCATCAAATCTCCAGGGAAAGCTGTACAGGAAAAGGCTATTTGTTCAACATCACATTTTCATTGCTAACCAACCTAATTAAGGCCCACACATTTCTTCTCCCGCATACAAACTCCCTATCCCTATTCTGTAGATATATAACAAAAATATAACTGGTTTCATTCAGATTTCTTCACATTCTTTGAAATACTTTTGACTTGACATAGGCCATAGATTTAGGCAACTTCTGATGCTATTTTGGATACAGAAAATTTAAGGCTGAATAATCAAAGTTTATTTCTGACTGAATAAGGATTTTCAAAATGAAAGTTACATTTTGATGAAATTTTTCTGAACTTTTTTAATGACATGATGGCCAGGATAAAATGAATTTTTTTGCTTTTTGCTTATCCTAAGGGGAAAAAAATTATAGATTAATATTTTTGCATCAAAGTGAGGAAATTAATGTTCTATTGTAGCTAAATCAAGAATAGACTCCAGCCCTACACAATTACACTGCTTGTTAATATGAAGGGCGTAAACATCTTCCGTCTAGTGAGAAATTGATCAAAGTGGTGCACCTAAGCATATATAACACCATCTAACATAACATTCGAATTCTACACCAGTTACCTCCCTTTAAATTTCTTCTTTTACACAAATCAATGATTTTTACCCCTTCCCTTACAAAAAAAACAGGCAGTAGCAAAACTGTTGCAGCACTGGTCTCGTTAAACATTGCGACTATGGCGCGACTGAAAATTTGAATTTACCATGCAAATTAGCGGGCAACACCAGTGCGGCTCATTAGGCAAATTAGTCAACAACAACGGTTGCACTCTAATATGCGGTAACGGTTGCACTCCAATATGCAGCAACGGTTGCACTCTAATATGCAGCAACGGTTGCACTTTTATATGCGGAAACGGTTGCACTCTAATATGCGGAAACGGTTGCACTCTAATATGCAGCAACGGTTGCACTCCAATGTTCGGCAATGGTTTTACTCTCTATGCAACAATGGTTGCACTTATCATGAAGTAATAGTAACACTACATATGCAACTGTAGTTTTACTCTTAGCTTTAATCCTTTGATACAAAATAATTCCTTACTAAATTTAGATTTTTTCTTCTAGATTCTTCTTAAAAGTCCATGAATGATGTAATTATATTTAAACATTAGACTTCATAAATATATATCTATGTATCAAAGTTCAGGAATAATTCAAAAGAAACATGATATATGCAACAAATTTTTATTACAATGAAGAGGTCTAAAGAAGCAATTTCGTTGAAGATAACAATATGTTCATGATGAAGTACAAGTGTCAATCAGTAATAATGACTCTGTGGTTTTAAATTCTAATGGATATACATATATGAAAAAGTCTGCTTCTATCAAACATCATAAACATTTCATAGACAATACTTATTAATTTGATTGTAAAACTATACACACAAATTTATCAAGAATGAAATCATTGATAAATGAACAATTACAAGATAGGCTATTGGAATATTCATCACAGCAATTTAATAACACAAAATCACTTATTTTAATTGAAAACTTTAACAATGCTAAAATATTATCATCAACAAAATTAAATTTGTATAAAAATTATTTGTGTATGTGATTGTTTAGGAATGCATATAATAATTTTTTCATTAAATAAGTAAATAAACAATCCTAAATTTTAAAAAAAAATTCTTTTCACTGTGTTGACATCTGATGAATAGTTGACTGGTCTTCATTCTGAAACAAAATATAGTGCTTGTTACAAACAGAAAGACACCAAACAGTGTAAAAAGAATTCAGAAGGCAATCACACATTGGATAACTGTACTCTTATGCCTAACACAGAAATCAATTGGATCAAGCAATTAACAAATAAATTGATATGTGGCTCTAATCAGTAAATCAATTGATCAGAAGTCACTTATCAATCTGTTTGTTTATCTAACAATTCAATGTACTTACTGTGAAGACACTGTCTCTTAATTCCCCTGTGAATCTTCATCTTGCCAGCTTTGTGTATTCTCTGGTTCAGCGAACACCTGAAAGAATAAACGAATAAGCACTTAAGCACAAAACTAGTAACAACGATGTTTGTAAAATGTTATAGGATTCAACTTATTTCTTGTAAACAGTTTCTAATTCTAATTATCTTTGTTGTGTTATATTATTGAGAAATTGAATTGAATATAAAAAGATAAATATCTGACGTGAAGTTCATTTATAAATGAAACTTGAAAGAAATTGTTTGTCACAGCAGATGATGTCTACATCTATGTCTGTCTGTATAAGGATCTTTGTACGATCTATTCATTCACTTGTATAAAGCATATGTTTTACTGTTGTTAATAATGGCTCATATGCCAAACAATGGGTGGTTGTTAAACAAACTCAAGTAATACTATATCATGTTTTATTGATGTACTAGTTTAACTTGTGACACTGAAATAAACTAGTCCTGTCTGCCTGTATAAAAAAGCAGCAGAATCATCGATCAAACTTTAAAAATCTTTCAAATATTGGCTTATTAGTTCTCACCTGGAATAAACATAAAATCCTGTGAGGCCCAAAGGTGTCCATGTATGTGTGTTGATTGTTCACACTGAAACAAAAATTTGCAACTTTCACTACTTGTACAAATAACGAATTATGATAAGATGATGATATCAAAAGAATAGCATTTATCATATACAATCATCTTAAGGAAAACCATACTTGAAATTATATAAATAAAAATTATAAAGTAACTGTTTTACAATTGTTCCAAAGGTTGGTTGAGACTTTAATAGTTACAACAACAAAAATTAATGTTCACCAATAACTTTTTCCTATATTAAATTATTATTCAAGTTCAATAGCAGGAATAAATATAAAGTGCTCAAACAATTTGTATTATCATCCTGTATTACAAATATTAACATACATTTAAGTTCAGCAATACTAACATTTATGAGTGTAAGTTTTATGATATTATGTTCATATTCAAATAAATACACACAAATTATGTTATGCTAATTATATGTTATGAAATGAACACAAATGAAAATTCAAATAGTATCAAGTTCTCCCAAACCATATATTAGACAATTAGCCTGTCTGGGTTTTCACAAAAAGAAATTACAATTAATCAAGACTATCTATTTGTAAATTGGAGTGCACCCTCTGATGTGATTCCTAATCTAACCAGTTGAGAAATATACTGCATGTTTATTGAAGAATTAGGTCAGCATACTTACAGTGCCAGGTGTTTCCTGTTATATAATGACTTGTCCACTTCCCTCCTCTCACAGCAGTCATGGTTCAGTGCACACCTATGTAAACAATGCCATCTTTGCTTAATATTGTCAAGAAATGGAACTACATATAACTTTTATCAAATCAGTGTTAATAAGACACAACTACTTTGTCAACAGTGGCAATAAGTAACTTTATTACATATTCTATTTAAGGGAAGGGACTTGAAAAAAATTTTCATTTTGACTGTCTGAAGCCAACATAAGCTTTTTCCTGAAATAAGGAAGAGCAATAAGGTTAAGATGTTATACTGTGTATGTAGTAGTGAAGGTCTACTTACTTTGGTTTTTGCAACTGTAGATATGCCTTCTATGCTGCTGGCAACTGTGATTTTAATAATCAAGAATCAGTTGTTTTTGCTAATGGCGTCCATTGCTCCTCGTTAGTGACAGGTCAGGCAGGAAGTTGGGCCTTGCTGTCACCCAAAGGGGTTAAAACTGCAGAGATTCTGATTGGATAATAATGTCCAGCCTCATCAGGTGTGAGGCAGAAGGTATTGAATGGTGTAAAGGACCTTAAACTGTGATCTTTTCCAAAAAGAAGAGTCAAGTCATTGAATGAAATTTAGAAGTGGTGTCTTAAAACAAACCAAGCTATTATTTGGCAACAACTTCTTAATCCAAGAGTAATGGATATAAGTTTGAGTCAAGGATTTTGATCAAAATGTATATACTTAGCTTGAAAGGATGAAATAAATAAAATAAATGGATGAATTTATAAATATTCATTAAATTCAGAAAATGTATAATCATATAATCTTAGACATTTTTAACAATATTGAAGGCTTACAGTCATCTATAAAAGCAAGAGATATAATCCTTTTATATGATTGATGTAGATTATCTGGACAAATTCAATCATGAGATTATTTGAAATCAAAGAGAATTGAAAATCATTTAGAAATCTATGGAGCAAATGACTTCTTCAAATACATAGAAACAATTCCCTAATAACAATATTTTAGAAACATTAAACAATATGAAACAATTTGAAACCAAATTGCATTCTTTAAGATACTTATACAAACATGCTCATAAATTCAAACAATCAAAATTTTCTTTGAAACAACCACACATGATAAAAGTTCATCAAGTACTGGCCATAGAATATTCAGTTAAATAATCATGTGCATTGATAATGAAATGAATGAATAAAATCTTTCCTTTTCCAAAATAATTGTCCAAAGTAAATCAACTAATAAACTTTAGGAATTCAAATGAATTATTTTTAAAAAGTTTATTATGAGTTATTGAGATTAATTGGTGTTTCAACTTGGTTAGCAAGACATCATCTCTGAATACCAATTTTGGTCTCTAATTTGAAATAACACCTAATTGAGTGATCAATATCTATATAGGCACTATTAGGTAAAGTAACTAATACGCAACTAAACTAAAATGTTAATTGTAATTAATTTTGAGAACTAATAGGTTCCATACAAGGTATTTCCTCTGAATTCAACTGGAGACACAACTTGAATAACATCTAATTAGGTAACTGATGTCCATTACTAAACAAACTTGTTAACAGCTTAATGACCAACAAATTGATTCATCTGTCAAAGCAACAAAACTGTTATAGACAATAGATACCTATTATCTCCTTATTTCATTGGTCATTTTCTAAATTGAAGGCTCCACCCATCTCCATCACTGTAACCAATAGATTTTTATTTCAACAATGTCACCTAACCTAAAGAATTTGTATATCAGTATAAATCATTAAGCCAGGCAAATTAATTTTTTTAAACCAGACATGTTTTAGGAATGATTGTTTATATGTTAAATTTGAAGTCTAAAATCAAATAAATAAAATTGTGAATAACCAAATCATCTGTATTCAATTTCTTTAGTGTATTTGAAGACAATTCTCTCTAGGTGTGTACTTTAAATGTCAAGCAGATGGAATATTAGGAGAACGATCCCTTTTAGAATTTTACTTTTCAGCTCAATGTTGCCATGTTTCCTATATTTGCTATTAATTGCAATATAATAACATGACTTGAATGTGAAATTAACCAAGGATACTTACTCTCTGATCACAACCTAATATAACAATTTAACCTTTTTGTACATGATGTTAGTTACTAAGCAACTAAACATCTAAACAGACAGAAAGACACTTGCAAATGTACATAAACATAAATGTTGAAATAAATAAGTCTTGAGAACATAAACTTAGATAAGAATTTGATAAGATATCAATATGACTCTTTGAATTACAACATGAATTATACATTTTGAATAACATCTATTAAACAACTTACTATAAAAACATTTTAACAACTTAATGATCCATGAAGTGATTAACCTGTTAAGGTAGCAATTAACAAAACTGTTTACAGCCATGGACAGTGGGTGGATTTTCTCCCCTCTATTCATTGGTCCCCTACTAAATTGAAAGCTCAACCCATCATAATCTATATAGCCAATCACGTTTTATTTGGACTATATGCCAGTTGCGAGTTACTGTGTTCATTTCCTCTTGTGTTATTTATTCATAAAATCCAAATCAAATATATGCATGGAATGAATATTCATATCTAACGCTAAAAATAATAGGAACTAATATAAGCATGTTAAAATGCAAAATAAGATAAAAAAATCTTATTTTGCATTTTAACATGCTAATTAGTTCCTATAATTTGTAGTGTGTCAATTAGATACAAATTTAGATATAAATATAGAAATATTTTGAACAAAGTATTTTTGCAGGTTGATTTTTTTTGGGCATTTTGTCATTTGACCAGTTAACTACAACAACAAAAATGATGGTGAGAAGGATGTTGTGTTTGCAAAGTATACCTTTTCAGTAGATGATTAACTTCTCAGCCCACCCAGTAATTTATTACAAAACCATTGCTGCATTGTTTTACCTTGCTCATTTAAGAAGAACCGTTGTGGTTAATGATCAGTTTACGACCAAAAGATGATGGACAACGGTTTCACTCTTTTGACAATGTTTCACTCAAAGTTGCAACATTGCTGCAATGAAGCAGAGCTATTGCAGCACTGTAGATTTTTTTGTAAGGGTTATTTATGTAACACACTTGTTTACCGTATTACTAGTTGATCAGATCAGGGGGTCATTTTGGCCTATTCTGAACGGAAAGGACCCTTTTCATTGATAATGGTATCCTAATTCTCAAATGTTTAAGGAACACCAAGCCAAAAAAGGTAGGCAAATTTCTCCAGGACCCCTTGTAGGAACAACACTGTATTATAATCTTATACCTTGTAATTTGCTGCAACATTGTAATCATTGTATATACAAATTTTGTAAGATGCCTTGTTCTGTATATACGCCCAAGGAATTCCTACGGGGATAAAAATTCGACCTTGAATGAAAATGTCAATGAACCATGGCGAATTGAATCTATTCTTTTGGTGGAAAGAATAATTTTTCTTATTGAACTATACAAACTGGAATTTCCTTGTTATGTGAACGTCAACCTTATGATAAACTGACAATAGCAGTCAGAGAATCCGTAAATTTCAAAGGTCACCTTAAGATGACACCACTATAATCATTTGACTATGAATACCAACCATGCTAACCTCTGATTTCAACTGTAAGCAATGACATTGGCTGTTGAAAAATAAACGTGGCAAAAAGATTAAAAGAATAACTATCTATACAACTTTTGTTTTAATTTTACCAACATTCGCAGACCTTACTAAATCAACATGTAAACTTAAATTTCAAAGGCCTATGAAAAGCAGCCAAACTTTTATCGAATTATATATACACCTAGGCCAATCTAATAAAGAGGAAATTCTGTTAACAAGACAGCAAGATCCCAGATCTTACAATAGGGAAGACATACCAAATTGAAATACTTTTGTTGCTGCATAAGGTTAAAAGTATTCCTGTTGGATTTGACAAATTGGTAGAGTGTTTGACTCTGAATCTGATGGCCTCAGTTTTGAATTCCACTCTATGTGGCCATAAGTATTTTCATGAAATCATTCTTCAGTATGGAATATAGTGTCCTCTCAAAAGTGTATCCTGAATAATGCCTTAATTATTTCCTTCACAATCTCTCTTTAGGTTTATTACATAATGTAAAATAAAACACTGACATTTACAGTTATGAATCAAAACTATCAAAATATTATTTTGAGAACAAAAGAATAAAACACTGAAAGCTTAGGAATTTCAAGGAAAGTTTAGTAATTCAAACTCACAATCCCATTATAAAATGACAAGAGATGTCACCATTGTGCAGCCAAATGATATTGATCGTCTCCCTTTACAGAGTTTAACAGGCACCATTGCTAATCAAGCAGGTATCAGACGAAGGTAAATAATTTACAGCTTTAAAATTAGGCAATATTGGTTTAATTAAATACAGGCATGGTGACAGACAACGGGGCAAATCAAGGTAACAAGACTGGGAGGAACCACCTTTGTCTCCAGATACGCACACCGATACAGACACAATGATGCTCTGATGGCTCACAATGGACGATGGCGCCATGATAACAACAGACGAATGAGCTGATATTAAACTTTAATGTTTGGAGCGAGGGTTTGAAAAGGTTCATTATTCACCAAATTCAATGGAAGAATCTCATTTAAGAGAAACAATGGATTGTTGTTTTTCAAAAATTGATCTTGTGATATTGCGTAATTACTTCAATATTTGGTTAGGTTACTCATCAAAATTGATATGAAATGGCTTTGCAATTTTTCAATTTCTGCTTCATGCTTTGATTGTTTCTCCATTCAGAAAAAAAAGTTCTTGAACAGATGGTTTGGGTCATTGTTTTCACAATAATTTGACATAATAGTTTTAGCACACCATATACATTTCTGCATTTTTGGATATATATTCTTTTTCTCTTGGTAGAGATGGATATAACATATCTCTTATATTTTGTTGACAAAGAGATTTTTTTATTGCAACCACTTAGCAAAACATTAATTTCATGCTTGTCAACATCGATTTGAATCATCCTCAATATGGAAAATGGTATAATTCAGATACTCCTTAAAAAATACTAAATCTAATCAACATCAATTAAAACATATCTATGATCAGATAAAATTCTAGTTAAATTTGCTGATTGTGAACCAAATCTTTTAAACAAAATTTTGAGGTTAATGATAATGGCCTTTTCTATTCTTCAAGCAAACATAGTATCAACAAATTCCCAAACTTCAAAATGATAACATCTTACTCTTCAACGCATGATTGTGCATTTCAAAACAGACAATCGTGAAAGTAACACCTGTCAAATGTTGAAAAACATTTCATACAATTATCTTTCCAGCCATTGTCAGACATAATGCAATGGCTGTATCAAACCAAACATCCCTAATTGCAGCATCCAATCAAGCCAAAGTAATTAATTTACTGCGAGATAGAATCTTTTCTTCATCAATCATGTATCAGGCGTGCTCTTGCCCATTTCAGCAAGGATATTGAAATGAGTGATGCAATGATAGTTACGCCAGGGTAATTGAAGCTAAAAATTACAGTCCTGGTTGGAGAATTACTCACAAGAACTGGCAATATATATGGCACGACATCAACTTGATCAATAACCATTGTCTTTCCTGCTTCCAACATTTGTGAAAAAAAGATCTAAATAATTATTTCCAAAGTCTCATTGAGTTCACCGGCTGATTGCATGTTTACTCAGAAGACAGTTTTATCTTTTTAAGCATAATTGATTTTTTTTTTTAATTTGGCAAAAGATTTTATATCTTACTCAAAGCATATCATTCTGTTTATTTTCGTAATGTTCATATATGCTACCGTAACCCATAATTTGTTCCTATGAAAGAAAATGAATTTTTATTTTTAAAAGTTTCATACATTTAAGATTCCAACCTAAATATCCCAAAACTAAAACAATGACTTCTTGAAAACTTGTCCTGTACTATCAGTTGCCCCATATGTTAAAGAATTCAGCAGTAAAAATAACAAGCTTGAAAATAGGCACATCAAAACTTTATTTTGGTCTAAAAATGGGCAGTAGCACATTTATCAAAATTTTATTTCTTCCAATATTAAAAAAAAAAACATAAGTTAATGTCAAATGTACTACTCAAAGGGTCAAAGATCTCATTACCCAACCCAATAATCTTAGAAGAACTTAGCAAGTATCAAGCATAAACCAATGGCGGCCATTTTTGTGTGAACACCTTTTAATCATCTGAGGTAGGGAAATGGATTTGCATAGATTAACCAATCAATGTTTTAGAGCTGTAACTTTTGATTTGAAATCAATGTCTTTCTATCGTGAAATCACTTTATTTACCTAAAAGAACACGCCACTGTGCCTTTAATGGCAAAACCTCAAAAGCTTGAATGACTTTTCATTCATACATTTTCATATGTTAATTTCTCATTTACAATTTTTGAAAAGTATAAAAACTTTGCACAAGAGTTTCTTCATTGAATTCTGCTTTGGTCCTCTTTTGCAAAATATCCATCAGAGCTAACAAAGTCATGATTCTCATTTGTGGATGATGATGAGTGATAATGTACAGAGCTATATATACACACCCTGTGCATTAAGATTGCTGCAGAATAGCATTTTGAGATAAGATTACCAATATCATTACATTTTTTAAAAAGTGCGCTGATCACATTTTCCATGCACAGACGTGTATATCACCATGGAAATCTGCAAAACAACTTAACAGATGGCATTGTGGAACGCCTGTCAAATTCAAAGAGCATGGCCTGGCTTAAAAAATGTCTCATAAAATTTTAACGACATCACTGACTAATTTCAATGTGAGAAATCCCTGGCTATGCGGCCAATGAAAGATGACATGCTAATAATCAAATATTTACAAGGTGCCTCACTAGAATAGTTACATCATGTAAAGGAAGGCTAGGAGACCAAGCGCCATCTACAGAGTGATAATTACTTTCTATTCAAGAGTCAGCATGGCTTCTTTCTTCAAACTACAAAAACATTTTGACATTAAGGATTTGATAATTCAATTAGCTCAAAGAAGTAAAACTGTGATATGCCAATACCAAAGTACAAGTTGGCCCGATGAGGAGAAATGTCAGGTTGCTCATTTTTTGTTTGTGACAAATGAGGAAGATCTATGGTAAAGTGATTAATTTTATCACTTTTTGGAGGGTTTAAGATTGATTAAGCAATCTTTAACCTATATCAGATCATGATTTCTTCGGGATTTAAACTTTTTGAATATCCACTGTGTGATCTTGAATTTACCAAAACTTTTAAGTGTCCTTTAAGCTCAAAAGAAGTACCTTAAATGGACCTCTTAACTTAAAACAAATTTATCTACTAATCTTAATCTCTTCTTAACAAGCTCTTAACATCATGAATTCATTACAAAATATGAATCAACCTAGTTGTCTTTCAAAATAAAAAGCTTCTCAAAGAATTTAATTTTTTAATTCTTGACTTTTGAATATACATTTTTATTTTTATTCATTTTAAATTATAAACAATTTGTGTTATTTAGATACTCAATGCTGTCAAAGATCTGTTTACTATTTTCAGATGAAATTTTATATTCATAAGATTCATTAAATCCCCATGTGTCTTTTTAGTAGAAAAAAAGCTTACAGCAAGAAGAAACAGAAGAGCTCAGTCTATGTCAATTGACAACCTATGATTAAGAGATCTACTAACTCTTTAATTGCATCTCATCAAATGAATTCTTTATACTCTCTCTCTCTCTCCATATCTTTGACTTTCTGATTATCTATTTCCAACAAGAAGGACTTCAAGATCCAAATAATGTCTCACTGATAACCTTTGAAGTAAAATGATCCTGAACAATTTCAAACCTGACAGCTGTGGGTCACTAAAGAAAGGACATCTCTGAGATAGTACATAAGTGACAAGAATTTCAAAGAGGGAGATCAAAACTAATGCAAGAATAAATTCAGGGTCGACTATCAGTCAACAGTAACCAAAGCAATTACTACCATAAGCCTTCTTGGCCATCAGTACATGGTCTCTGGTCTAGAGCCTTAACCTGATACAATAAAATCCTCATCAGCGGAACAATAGTGCATCTATTTCTCATGAAAGAACTGTAAAGGTGGCCACAAAGTCAACTCTGGGACATAAAGCAGGCCCAGTGATAACCAGAGAGACAGTAGATAGGGGTGCAGTGATGCTAGGATAGACCAATGCATCAACTTGGAACTTCAAAGAAGAACTGGGGTTAATCCTTCAGGTTCTTTATGAGTTGGCAGAAGTTTTATGTGAGCCAAGTGGACTGGTCACTTCCTGGTCAATCTGGGAGGCATATGTTGAGGGAAACTGGACATCCAGGTGTTCAACATGAAAGTGACATAGGACTAATTTTTCTGTTTGTTTGATTTATTACACAAATTCTGAATGAAGCGATGGAGATAATGCTTGAAACATGAGAGATGGCAGGAGGTTTATGTGAGAAGAGGGGACTGGTCACTACCTTGTCAAATCATGGTCAGCCTTGCAAACATATTGAGGGATACTGGACATCCAGGTGTTAAACATGAATGTGAAATAGGACTAATGTTTCAGTTTGTTTGATATATCACACAAATTCTGAATGAAGCACTGGAGGTAATCCTTGAGACTTATGAGTTGTTGAGAGGTTTATGCAAGAGGAGGGTACTGCTAAATGCATGGTTATTTGAGGAAGAGTATGGAAAGATACTTGACATCTGTGTATTCCACTTGACATTTTCTGGTAAATCATAGTGTATCCAATCTCCATAGTTCCTTCCTTTTGTTACATATATGACAAGTTCTGAAAGAAGCAACTGAGATAACTGTTCAGTTTTAGTATGATCCTGTGGGTTGTTGGGATTGGTAATTATATGGTCATCTTAGGAACATATGGAAAGATACTGGACTTCCAGGTGTTCACCTTGTAGGAAGATTGAGAAAAACTGATGACTGATCAAATATATTTTCTATCAATCTTAGAAACTCATTCAGTTTGTTCAATACATCACAAATGCTCTGAAAAAAGCACCAAACATAATTCTTCCCTTTTTTATGAGGTAGCATGGGCTTTTTATGAGATGAAAGGGTAGCTTGTAAAAGTGAGATCAGTCTGGGCAATATGTCAGAAACTTGACTGTCTTTTAATTGTAAATTTTAAAGTGGTTACATATAGTTAATGGTGAAATGATATGAGTTTTGAATATTAAAAATGATGAAAACATTCGACCCTGAAAATTTTGTTTAAAGTGATATACAAGGCAGAAGATGGTCATTATGATTGTTGATATATGTAGAGGATAGATGCAAACAGAAATTCTCAATGATTGATAACTTTAATTCAGAATAAGGACATTTGTGTAACTATAATATTGTCGTGAAATCACCAAATTTATTTGCTTGTACAGACTCATGTGGTGTATGGCTATCAGCGTTAATTTCAATACAAAGTGAAAACATTTGATTGAGAGAAAAATACTGTCAACTTCAGATGTAAGAATTACTGACTGGTTTCTTTCATGCCATATCTAATTAAGTTAAAATTGAGTTTCAACCTAAAAATAAATGATTATGTAGAGTGATAAATCTGTCATTAAGAAAATCTAACATAAATCATTTTAAAGAAAATTAAGGCTTCAGAATTACTGCTATAAATCACACATTTCCCTTTGATGAACTTACAGCAAGGTCAGGTGTTCAAACAATTACAGAACTTCTTGACAATGAATCACGGCAAAACAAAGGCAATATGGATGAAATCGGCATTACTAATAGAGAGGCATTACACTTCTTCGGTATTAAAACTCCCTTTCCGTGATTGATCCACACTTGAACGGCTCTGATAATGACAGTGTTTACTGTGTTTGTCCAAAGGAACTAAAACACATGGGTAATGAAGACTCCTGGACTGACCACCAGGTAAGCGTCCATTGTTATCTTGCCAGGTACTTGGGTCAAGAGGTCAGCAAATTACAAGTTAGAATTAAGAGCTTTAATCCACCCTGTTAGCTTTAACTACTTGATGAGTGGTCAGAGCTCTCTTGACCATTGATTGGAGACAAGCATCTTGCTAGGACTCTTGGTCAAGAAGTAAGTGACCAGTGGTAGTGACCAGGTGGTATTTGGTGGGAAATTAAAGGGGAGGGTAAGAATAACAAACCATGGTGCAAAATAGACCTGCTTCTAGTCTTGGTCAAGAAATAAGTGACCAGTGGTAGAGGCCAGAGACCAGAGACCTAGGACTCTTGGTCAAGTAGGAAAAGACCAGGTGGCGTTTGGTGGACACTAAAGAGGTGGGGTGAATAACAAGCTATGGTGAAGCAAGCCTGGTCATGGGTTAAACTGCAGATTATATACATAATTTAGAATTGAAGATGTAAGACTAATAGATCTGGGGATTTCTGTAGGACAGATTATAGTTGCATGTAGACATAACAAATTTTAGACATAAAGACAAGAGGTGTGGTAAGGTGATATATGGAGTTTAACGCCGCTTTCAAGAGTATTTCCCTTATATCACGGCTGCTAGTATCAATGCAGGGAGAAAGCCTGCAACACCATTGTTGCTATGCACTGCAGTGAAACCTGCAAGCAATGGCTGGAACTAGCAAACCATGGGTGGTAAAGCACTGAAATTCAGTGTAGCATTGCACCCAAAACTGGTTGCGTGTAGAACAGTTCTCTACTGCAGACAAAGTTGCCGGGCCCCTGGTGGGATTCGAACCACGGACCTCTCGATCCAAAACCGAACACGCTAACCACTGCGCTATCTCGCCCCATGAAGACAAGATCTTTGGTAAAAGGGCAAAGGACAAGTGTTCTGGATGGGAAAAATTGGTTCTCATCAATTGAGGATGTTAAGGCAGAGGATATTTGATGTGTTGACAAAACATTGTACATGACATGGACACAAGCACCTTGGTGGTCTTGGTCAAGGCTTATGTGACCACAGTTACAAGGTAAATGGCATGTTTGAGAGAGTTGGTAAGCAATCCAAGGATCTAAGCTGCTCCTAGGACAAATAGAAAGACATGACCAGTAAGTGACCAGTGTAAAGATGCAGATGTTTGTTTTCTCAGCAGCAAGTAGATGAAGCCTCAACAGTTCAAATTAATACTCAGAACCATAATTATATGTTATGGAATATCTGATTAAGGTCAGCTGCAAGGTCAGCGTAGCTTGGGGTCACAGAAATTCCACACGGAAACAAGCACCTTGGTGAGTTCTTGTGAAAGGAATAAATATCCAGTAGCAAGGCCAGATGTGACCAAATGGAGGTTTGTGATTATATAGATTGAGTGTAACAACAAACCTAATCAGCAATGTCTGATTAAATTAGTTATGAAATAAGACAGGTATGATTTGGATCAAAATGAAAGATCGGAATTGTCAATCACTTTTCACTAAAATTGAATCTGCTTACTTGCACAATTAGCATTCCTTATTAATCAGATATCATGAACAGTTAAATGTTAAATATTTCTATATGCAAAGTGTCTAGGAGATAAAATGATTCAATTAAGAAAGACTTTGCATTTCCAACCTTTCACTCTGAAAGTTCTACACCAAGGTTTGGTTATCTGCTGCTGATGAAGCACCTGAGGTGAACAGGTGTGGACCAGGTAAACAGAGGGTCAGAGTTAATTACCTGTGATTATTAGCTGAGGTGGGACTTAAAGATTAATTAAAGAACAGAGGGGAAAAGGTAAGAAAACAGGTGTGTTGGTATCAAGAGTTCAAGCAAGATGCAATTTTACCGGAGTCTGATTACCTCAGGTCACAGGTGAGGTGTAATTTTACCTGAGTTAAATGACCAGGTATGAAATAATTGTTATCTTTGATCCCTCAAATTTTAAGTAGAAGCTGATAATTCAAGACTTTAGTATTAATTACATAGACAATGAATGAATCAATTTTAAAACAATGACCTGTTAATAGTTGGTTGTTTTTTTATTCAAATTTGAATACCAATGCCAAGAGAGAAAAAATATGATAATAGCAAGGTTTCTTTTTTTCACATAATTTGGAAAGTAAAGTGCTTTGCAGAATTGATCATTACTGAAAACACATAATACTCAACTAGCACTGGATCCTATTGTGAAATTGACATAAAAATCACAGCGAGAAAAGTCCTGATAAAAAAGTTTTGTTTGATTAAAGTTATAGCATGCTAAGTACACACATGTAAGTAAAGAATGAAATGTAATTGTACTTATCACGTATACAAAATAGGTCTCACGGGATAACACCCAATTACACCAATTGCATGTACAGTATATATAAATAAACTGTGAAGCATCTATGTTGACGTGAGGGAATGACATCTATGTACATTATTTACATTATTTTCCTATCAAGCAAGTACCACTCCACAACATCAACAAAAAGCTGACCCATGGATGGCAGTAAGGTAGCTAAGGGACTAATATTCTCATTAATATACTCCCATATCCAGCCTGGCCACATTAACTTATTACTCGATACTTGTAAGCTCTCCCTAGGGATCTTGACCAATCATATCTGCGGAGGACGGAGAAGAATGATCCGCGCTACCAGACAGGTCGTCTCGTAATTCCTCGTAAAATTCAAATCTACGCGGTTTGTATATCAGTCACAGCAGAGCAATTCTTTAGACACCTTGAAAGAATACATTTATTGCTGTGTGTTCTGATGAAATAACTGTGCCCATGAGATATAAGGATTTTTATTTATTGAAGATCCTAGCAGTGTGTGAAGTAAGGAATTGTAAAATTGGCGATGGATGTCACGCTCTTCACGTCTCTGAAAGGTCAGGCGCAGTTGGGCAGAGGTCACTGTGAATCTAATCAGAACGGATTTTACAATGTGCTGATCTAATCAACTGTCTAGGCCCAACTCTAAAACAATACTTGAGTATTACATTTAAGATATCTGCAGCCACAAAAAACTGAAACAATTTGATTATAACTTTTGTTAAATATCAAATGTAAAGAAATTTGGTGTTAATATTATTATCTAAAGATGTCAGCACACTAAGCGATGTATTAAAAAACACCTCATTCTATCAAATCTCCCATGGTGTATAAAGAGTGGTGCAATTGAATTAGAGAACTTTGTATAACCGTCAGCATTTTCATCAAACATTTTTTCTTTCAAAAAGTTTCAAGAATTGAAAGTGCATAGTTGTTCTGCATGTTTCAAAGATAATAAAATCATCTGAATTCATTTTTCAAAAATTCATATGCAGCTCCATTTTCCTTATACAGCCACTTACCCATTCACAAAGGTAAAGCATTTTCATTCTATAATTTTGAAAATCATTAACCCTTCATCAAACAAGTAAATTATTATTAACGTCATAGAATATTAATTAGTCATGATGAGAACTTCATTGATAATAACAGCCTCAAACATTATAGTCAATATGGAGGCAACATGTAATGAAAATAGCAAGCATGGCTTAACATGGGCCCTAAAATTGCTAAGTTTATCTCTTAGAGATCAGACAGGCAAAAAAAACAATCCTTCTGTAAAGTGATGTCATTGTGAATGCGATGATAATCGGACCACAAGCAGACATTAGTGTGACACATCAAAGCCTTCGGAGATTGATGCTGGGAGGTAGTGACCACATCGCTGATGAATAATTAACTTTGACCTCAGATAAGGATAAGGATAGCTAGCGTGGTAAATTATGCAAGAGTTTCTTCAGGAATGACGCCAGTAAAACGAGGCACGACTTCATGTAGCTCTACATCGACATACTTTAACTAATTCCCTTCACTTGAACTTTGAGACCATGGATAACATCTTAGATGAGTTTTTAAAATGGATTTTCAGATAAAATAATGTTAAATTATGCAGGAGATTCTGCAGGAATGAAGTAGTAAAAAATTTATTACGTCATAGCTACATCAAAATACTTTACTTAGAAACCATACATAAAATCTATGTTAATTATGAAATTACATTCTCTCATGAAATAATGATTATGCAAAAATTTCTGCAGAAATGAGGAGGCGAAACAATAAATGACTTCATTACTCTACATCAGTACAGTTTACTGAGAAACATTACTGGAACATCTGAGAAACCACAGAGAAAACCTTGGTTAATGATTGAGAAGACATTTTGTATAATACAATGTTTGATATGCGCGAGTTTCTTCAGCATTGATACCAGTAAAACAAGGAAAGGATTCCTTGAAAATCTTCATCTGGTATGGAACACCATTTACAATCCATTGTGCCCCACCTCATTCCTTGAATATCCTTCAACCCATTTCCCTCCTTGGTTTTGGAGTAGTGAAGTTACCTCGGTTTATAAGAAAAAAAACTTTGTCCATAACTTATCCCACGCCTATTCATTGCCATTGGGGCAAGCAGAGATCAAACTGAGATAATTCTTCATCTTCATGGTTGATTTTTCTTAATAGTTTTTAGAAAGAAAACATTTTAATTATGCAAAAGGTTGTCTAGGTATGACGCCTGTAGGGACATGACTTCATCATTACCTGTCTTCACATGACATCCATCATGACACTACCTAATGTCATGGATAACAGATCATGAAGCACAGAGCTGGAAACAGGTAAGAGGAAGGATAATCATATATGAGGGAAATATCTTGTTGCTTGACCATTCCTGGGTAGCTTAGTTCCCCGATTAACAAAATATAAATTTTTGAAACTTTTTAACTAACAACATAAACCTCCATTTAACACAAAAACAACTAATTGATATATGCTTATCAATGAAAACTCAACACTGTTTTGATAAAAATACAAACTATATGTTTACATGTATATTTCCCTTTTCAAAATCTGAAAGAATTATATCTTTATGACTGTTCTTGAAACACAACTCAAAAGATTTTCTTCCTTTCTTTCACTACATATCACAGTTGTCAACTCAGAACTTGACAACTTTACACCACGCCTTTTCACTTCACGATAACTTCTATATAATATGGCTTAACACCAACCTTGGGTCAAAATTCAAGCACATTACATACAAAGATTTACATATATCATTTCATTTGATGATACAATGTATTATATCATAACCTACTTGCATCATATTGCCAACTCCAGAGAGGAACGTTTTACACCACACCTATCCAAATGATGATAAACTTCACATTAAATACAGATTTACATCCTCTTTTGGTAATTAATGAAGCAATTTAGTTGAATAATACTTTCCAAGCATTTTGATCTACACAATATGGATAAAACCTTTTCATTCCTTTAGAAATATATGCAAATTGAACAGTGACCAAAATAAAATATCAAAATAAAAAGAAATCAAGATTTTCTATTGTAAGTTCCATGATAAAATTGCTTTGCTTCCAGCAATGTAAAAGAATAACAGCATATCGTTTATCACAATATTTCATTTTTATATATACAATTAAAACCATTGTACAAAACTCTAAACCAGTAATGTCAACCAATTTAATACATGAAAGATTCTTATTACACCTATTCACTTCCAAGATAAGTTCTACAACATCCTCTTTGGGTTATAAATCAACTATGTCATGTACAAAGAGCCTTATCATATTGAATCTAACCAGCTGTGTGGAATACAACATGATAATGTATCGTAACAGAATGTACAAACACACTAACCACATTTCAAACATAAAATCATATTGATTTCATATGAAAGGCTGTAATTGACAATACTTCATGCAGTCACCGAAATGCCAGGAGAGAGAAAATGTTATGCTCTTTTAGAATTTTATCATAACACTGATGGACGTGAAACCAGCCATGGACATACCACTGCACAATGAAACTGCGACTAAATTACAAGCAAATCTAAAGTACAATTTCTAAATGTTCACTCAAGTGTAAACATGGCGTCTGCCACAGATTTCGCGGAGTGGTTACAACACAAGCCAGGCTTCGCTTATCAAAAGGTAGCGAACAAATCGTTACTCACCCGTTAAAAACTCGGAGACTCTGTCGACCCTCTTCAGCCTTCAAAGAAAAAAACGTTTGTTATAATCTTGCAGCACTAAGAACATTGTAGTCGTTATGATCCAAAACGGGACACTTTCTTGATTTACCCTCCACGATGTCAGTAATTCGAAGGAGAAACAATCAATAATTTACTCTCTTGTAACCATGGCATTGTCAGATAACTTCTTGCAAGTTCAATCAATTGGTGTTTAAATATGCAACTCATCGTTAGACCAGCAGCCTATTACTTCAGTATGAGAGTTTGATTAGGCCCATACCACTATCTCCCCACTAAGGAGTCACCCAAAGTTTACAAATACATTTAATGGAACAGTAACAAATGGTAATGTTTTTTCAGTAAATCAAGCCCAAATGGAATCCAAGGGAGGCGACTCATTTTTGATGGAGCTTCTTTGATTGAGGCTATTTGCCATATTCTTTGGCTTCAATCTAATCTGGAGTCTTGTTTTCTTAAAGAGCTGTAAAAACAATGCCATAAGATAAGCAAGGTTAATACTGAGCCAGTCAGGGCACCTGCATTAAACTATGAGATAAGGTTGGCCCGTGTTTTCTTTCAATCAATCTTTCTATACACAGAGATACTTTAACTAGTATCCACAACAGTGTAACTCAAATCTTCCGTCAATGACTTCTTTCATAAGATCTCTGAAATAAGTAAAAATGTTTCAGTCACAGATTGAGAAAAGTTTGACTTGTGTTTTCTTTCTATTAGCAGACATGTATTTTTCATACACATGTCAAAGGAAAGTAGGCAAACTTCAAGCAGAACCTGTTTGATCGAGTTCTATGTAGGTAAGAATGTACCTATTCACAAATTATTAATGATTAGTGGATCTGTGTTATCTTTTATTTTCTCTGGAATGGATTTCCATATGTATAGGTCAGTTGAAAGACTAGTCTTGCTTCATGACTTTGTATAAATAGGAACCTTTGATACAGTCTAGGTCCTCATTCAGCAAGTCTATATTTGACTGCATACACATAAAATGAAGAGCTTGAAGAACAGATGAAGGAACAGTAAATTATCAATACATTTCATAGATTAAATTTTAATGTATTAAAAGACTTATGAACATTAAAAAAAAACTTTTTTCAGGTATGTTCCTTGAGTTTTCATATACTTAACATCAAATATAAATATTTCAATAAAACATAAGAAAAAGTTTGTCTGCATTCTCTTTAAATCTCTTTTAAGCAAGCTAACAAACATTATACTTTTCAAAATAATTTCCAAGTACAAAACATCTTCTCTATGATAAAGAGCATAACACCTAAAAAATATTACAATGGGCATGTTATTATTTGAATCATTTAGGACATTAGGATAAGTAATTCTACATATCACATAAGTCAGGATGTCACTGATCCATTGGGAATGAAGCTAATATAGTGATGGCAATGTTCACATATAATACCAACACTTCCTTTCTATCAGAATGCATTCAACATCTGATGATAATGGTGATCTAGCAGTGAGGACATAAGCTTACCACCTAATACTCTGCTGTTGTTCCTTTGGGAGGGCAAATGAAGACTATGTCCACATGTGGTGCTACCCATTACAATGTACTTATGTTCCACTGGGATTACCATGATCATTATGACAAATGGAGACATCAAACATGTAACATATTTTATCATCATAATAATTCATAACATCAATAATATATTACTAATTGTCCTATGTACAAGTATATTTGGAAACTTGATATTTGTAAGTACATTAGGCAGTTATGATTGAAGCATCACTGGTTGTTCAATATTCAATATTAACCCTTCCGTTGCTGAATATTATTAATATATAACTAGAAAGTGTTTCTACTCGTAAAAACAGATGTCTCCCCCATACACCCTTTCAGCATAATTTTTTTGAAAATTCCTAGCATTTTTTTTAAAACTAAAAATTAATAATTTTTCTATAAAACAACATAAACTATAACTTTTGGTTAATCAACATCTCCACCGTTCTGACAAAATATCAACTACATATGATTCAATTTAAGATTAAGAAAATATAAAATTGAAAAGGAAGTTCAAACCCCCAAAAGGCACATCTGCATAATTTGAAGTGATGTGTACAAAATTTGGGGAGAATTGGTCATGTAGTTTCAAAGTTATGCTCCAGAAACTAACCCTACCCTTTAAAATGCTCCAGAAACTAACCCTACCCTTCAAAATGACAAAGTCCAAAATGTTGCCATAGAAAAATAATAATATGAAATTGAAAAGAAGTTGAAACCCCCCAAAAAGGCACAACTACATGATATGAAGGGGATGTATACCAAATTTGGTGAAGATTGGTCATGTAGTTTCAGAGTTATGCTCCGGGAACGCCAACGTGGACGCGGATGGGGACTCAGCCAAAGCCAGAATGTCTCTTGAACCTTCAGGGGGGGGGGGGGGGGGAGAGAGGGGTGAGAGATAATTTGAGCAATAAATAACCAATGACCAAAAAA
Source organism: Phorcus lineatus (assembly GCA_921293015.1). NCBI lineage: Eukaryota > Metazoa > Mollusca > Gastropoda > Trochida > Trochidae > Phorcus > Phorcus lineatus. The sequence continues at coordinate 19,526,732 of OV121087.1, read as the reverse complement.
ACAAAAACCATTATCTTTAGATGTTGAGGTTGCCAATAGCGTTCTGATAGGACATACTCTAAGACAATGGATGATAATTTTTACATTAGCAATGCAATCATACAGGAGAGTCACGATATGATACATACATTTTATATTTCAATATTCTAATATATGTTTTTCAATATTACGGCCATGTAATGATACATATCTTGATACAAGAAACAAAAACATAAAAAAGAAAACCGACATCCATTCCTCAGATAAGAAACAATGGTAAAAGTAATGTGACGAATCACTTTTCAAAATATCGTATCATGTATCATATATCGTATATGAATAGAGCTTTGACCATATATTATAGTATCAGGAATCTTGATAATTAATCCTTACCAAGATAAAGTTTATGTATGATGATATTTAATGGAAGACACTTAAATAAGATGGTTTTGTTTTTAAGTTTCATTTTGAACATGTTTTCCATCTCAAGAAAAAGGAACATGCATAAAATTAAGGTAGCGTAAGTAAATAGATGTATATACATACATATATATATATATTTAAATATTAAAAAGAATGTTCAAACTCTATGGTAATATATATTAAAAAGAAGAAGATGAAGTTGAATTATGTTTGGAAAACGTTTTCAGCAGGTATGGATGTACCTGCTTCATCAGGCTGTTTAATGCACTCTGTCAGTAACTGTCAGTTACTGCATTAAATGGCCTGATGAAGCAAGTACGTCCATACCTGCTGAAAACGTTTGCCAATTTTTAATATATATTCAACTTCCTCTTCTTCTTTTTAACACATATATATATATATACAAAAAGAAGAGGCATTGCAGGTAGAAAGCCTGCAACACTATTGTGGTTATGTTTTACGATGAAACCTGCGAGCATTGGCTGGAACTAGCGAACCATGAGTGGTACTGTGCTGAAATTCAGTGAAGCATTGCACCCAAACCTTACTGCATGTAGAACAGTTCTCTACTGCACACAAGGTTGTCAAGCTCCTGGGAGCTTTGAACCCTGGGCCTCTTGATCCGAAGTCGAACATATATTGATGTAGATACTTTGACTTTAACTACATTGACAGTAAACCATGCATCTACGAGTATATATATCTTTGTAACATTCACTCATCTACTTTACTTCTGATACTTACATTGATTTTAACCACATATGTAGATCAAACATTGTAACTGGTTTTAGAAGAAGCAACACCATATACATGGACAATTAACCTTATATGTGTGTGTGTGTATACATAGATATTTGAAGGGTCTATCAGCATCTATATTGTATACCTACATAAGCACATTTGTTACTTACTCTGATCTACTGGATGCCTCTCTTGTATACTTACATGACCTACAGTACTAGCTAGTAATATCCTGAAGTGGCAACTCTTGTTAAATAATTTAGAGACTTGACACTTGAGTCGACCATCTTCACCATCAACACCAGCACAGACCAGAATCAATACCTACTGATTACTTACTTGTGTACACTCATAGCATACCTATATACCTACTCCAGCTCGATAGACCAACACAGGATTATTCATCATGTGAACAATTTACTGTGGACTTCTATGCATGCTCTGTAATGTTAAGTTTTGAAAGTACCATGGGCTCTGTAGATCATCTGGTTTTGAATGATTATGGTTTTTTGTTTGTTTGCTTTTCTTAAATAGACTTTTACAAGAATTATCAACTTTGATATTTAAGAAGAGTGATTTAGTATTAAAAGTCCTAGCAAGTATCTCAAATAATTCACAGCATTCTTGTTAGACATATTGTGTTTATTTTGGACGATGATCAATAGTTTTTATTTTGTTGCTTTTTAAAAATAACATTTTTACAAGAATGATCACCTTTGTTATTTTATTTAAGTGATGATTTTGTATTAACATGCTAAGAGTGTATCTAAAAATATTTTTCTCTTTTGTTAACATGCAGTTTTAGTTCAAATTTGAGATATCATCCTAATCCAATAGAAATGATCATCAATCAGTATATTGATTAAAGGAGGATATATGATGGAAGATTCAATCAACTGTCAGCATTTGAAATTGAATCATTATGTCAAATACTAAACATGTTTTTGATGATTTCAATTAATGAAATAAATGATAGGTATGAAATTCCACAAAACATGTACAAATGGCCACAAAAGTAAGAAATAAATAAAAGAGACAGTGGTATTTTATTTTGATTTCTTTTTACAACAGACAAGTATGAACCAAATGAGATGAGATATATTACAGTTGATAACCATTTGTGAAATAAATCAATTTGCTATAATTACATCTTCAGGGACGGAATCACAATCAAGTTATAGACGTTTGTTTGAGGGAACTGTCCAGGAATCGTTGAAGGTCATGCAAACCCATACGGACTATACATTACTGAATATGAATTTCATTTTCTCAGAGTGGCAGGCAAATTACCAGGGGAATATTTCATAAGTAAATATTAGCGTATCAATTGGATAGAGACTTGTCTTTTTTCTGTGCGAGATTTAATGGGATTTGATTGGCTATCAGTCAAATCCAGCAAGCCTGGCCGAATATCCTCAGAAAACTGGGACGAATAATTGACGTTGGTCGGGAATTAATGACGCCAAATATCGTTGCCAGATTTGTTATTCAAGTCACACAGTCAAGTTTTTCTAAATTTGATTCCTTCAGAACTTTTCAGCAAAGAGAAAACAATTGCACAATGGAATTTTGGGAAAATGATTCCTCTCACGATAACAGAGCGTGCACATATTGGGCGTGGACAGCGTTTCGTTTGGGTGCAAAGATGAATCATGGTTCGAGACATCGCCGTCACGATAACCCTTTCCTGCTAAACTTGAACTCACACTTCCACAATGCTCAAGTGATAATGATTCAAACATTAATTTCCTTAATTAAATGAATAAAAAGATTAAACTGAGCCAAAATGAAGTGGTAATGTGCATCTTCAATTATTAATCAAGTTCCATTTTAAAGAAAATGAAATTACCAAATTCTCTGATATTTACTGCAAAATCTAAAGTTTCCTAAAGCAGTTATGTGAAATTTAATTAGCTTCACTTTAAATTGTTTTAAGATTGGCAATCAAGATTCAAGTGTCACGAAGAAGTTTTCAAATCAAAATATTAGCTTAATCAGTAGCTATCATTCCAAAACACGACCAGCACTATAATTCAGTCTGGTTTCAATTAATCTTTCACGACCTTTGACCTTTATTAGAATTTATTACCTACAAGGGCCATCATATCGGGGTTCATATTTTTGATAAGATGCCCTAGGACAAAATATCACTTTTCCATTGTGACGTCATGTCAAAAACAATGTTTTGACGTCACATTTTGCCTATGACATTGTGTTCCTATGTGCGCCTATGCCTATGCTTGGATGTTGATTTTGATTAGTTTCTTTGATTTCTTGACATTGGTAATAAACATACTATGTCATGGACACTCATAAAATATCCTCTATTTATTTTCCAATATTGGTTGAGAACCTCACATCTCAACCTAGGTATTTGTCATAAATTTTTTTTTCAAATTTCCAAATTTCAAGTAAAATAAATTAATGTTGATTAAAACTGTCTCCCCTTAAATAAATTTTAGCTTCAAATCAACTCCCAAAGGAACATCTACATCAAGTCTTATTTCTTATAGTCTACACTTTCAGATGACCTTTAAGGAAGTTCTCAGAATCAAATAGATTCCCATCAGCTTACTTTTCAAAGCTTGGCACAAATTAAGCCCTGATTTGATTTCCTTATTGGAAAATGTTGGCAAGGTCTTACACAGAGATATCGAGAGTTATCACGGGTTTAACTAGGCGTAGTTTGAGAGGGGTAGGGACCCATCTTGAAACAACCAGAGAACACTCTGGAGGAGGATCAGGAATGTGATCTCCATAGTGTCATTATAGTCAGTATATTGGGCGCAAGTGTCTAAGCGAATTGACAGTACCACCGTAGTTGTGCTAATAACACTCAAACAGTTTCATCATTCAATACCAAACTACTGAGTGGCCAATCTACAGGAATCATAAGATAACTATGTAAGAGAACACTCCTAGTTTGGCTGCTGGTGTGATAAAGACTATAAGGATTATAATCTGACATATAGGTAAACAGATTATACAATGATTGCTGATAAAAAGATAGAGGCTTCAATACCTAGTTAGACTTAATTCTCTATCAGAAAGTGTAGTCATGTTTAAGGTGCCAGAAAGTGTAGTTATATTTAAGTCGCTAGAAAGTGTAGTCATATATAAGTTTCTAGAAAGTGTATTTATATCTAAGTTTCCAGAAAGTGTAGTTATTTTCAAGTTGCCAGAAAGTGTAGTTATATCTAAGTTTCCAGAAAGTGTAGTTGTTAGCATTTTGGGCTTCGGAGCAAGAATCAAGGTTTTACGTCTTGACAGGCTTGAAAACTTTATCTGCTTTAGAACTTTAGGCAGTAGGGTGTGGGTGTGGGTGTGGGTGCTATTCTTTGTTTGATTCCAGTTAAGTCCCATGCACCTTAGTTCATCAAAACAAAGCCACAATGGTTTAATAGTCTTTCTACCAATGCTAGTTACTAAGATATTCACTCTTGAAACCATTGCCTGTAAAATTCAAAATCTCTTGATTTCTTTTTGAAACTCTGGTAATTAAGATTTTATATTTCAGGGGCACATATTGGTAAGAGTGAAGCACTTGAAGGTAGCTGCATCTCTTGCAGCTGGTACATGTGAGTGACAGGCTTCAATTTAACCTTTAAAGTGTTTCCTGAGGCAATTATACAGCAGTGACCAGATCTGAATCCAGAAACTGGTCTCCAAGCCTTATTGCATTTTTCAGCTTGACCATGTCATTGATTATGAGGAAAGCAGTGCATGCCTGCATCAGTCTATGGTCAGTCAGGACCAGAGTGACAATCTCCTATTTAACCTGTTAAGAGGTGCATCTGGAGACAAGTTCAAGAGTCCTGACCAGTCCGGAGTCCAGGTTCTAGCCTCCAAGTATTAATGCATTATTCCACTTGACCCAATGTCTGTGCCCTGTCAATCGGGGATAACAATTAGTGTCAGCATCGCCATTGCAAAATGCAAAAAAATTCCTACACTTGAAACAAACTGGTTGCAAATCGGGTTTAGCCTCCCCTTTTGGCAGAAATGAATTTTCAAATGCTCAATGGAATGAAAATAAGATTAAGGAGTTCAAAAAGAGCAAATTGTGGACAATAAAAGGACGAATGATTGAGGCACAAATACCTGATTACGCACTGGGACCTGATGTTGATGCTTGACTCAACCTGTAGGCCAGAAATGAACAGCATTTCCTCAAAATCAGGACAGGAATTTTTCAAAATGTCAGGAGTGATTGAGCCTCCCTGGTCACTTTAATCAAGAACCGGACACTGTTGCTGAAACCAAATTCTTATTTGGAGAAGAACGGCTGTTGCAGGTTATTTGAAAAGGCCGATGATTCACCGATCAAATTTGACTTCAAAGCGTTTCAGGAAGAAATATGTCGGAAAGAAATTCAAATCAGACTGCCATTCTTCAATGGAAAAAACTCTTTTGATGAATGTTCTTGGTTATGAATCTGACACAAGAAGGTATTACGGAAGATTTCTTTTTAACACAAAGACATGTCCGTTTTTTCAAAGTTATTGGAGATTTATTTGAACTTGATGAGATTAGTCTTACAATTTAAATTTCAAAGCAGTCACAAAACTTTTAAGTACAAATTTATATTTCTTAGCCTGAACATTTTTAATTCTCAACATCAATCCCTTTGCTCAACAAAACAAGTAATCATGTTCTTGTTCAAAGGATTTCAAATCAGCCGAGCAAGATGATATCATGTCCGTCTGGCCCAGAACCACAATTCATCACTTAACTTTTTTCAATTCATTAGTATTTTTAATATTCATTTACTTTTGCAGAAAAAAAACATACTGTATGAAAAAAGAACCCACACGAAATGATTAGAGCAATCTTTATTCCATTTCCTACAATTAAGTTCTATAGTATATAAGGATTGCCTTTCTTCAATTATCAATGAAGAAAGGCATTTATTGATTATTTCCTTTCGTAAACAGTTGTGATTATCTTCGATTGGCCATTCAGAATGATTAAGTATACTTATCAATTCAACAGTCAAAATGTTAAATGTTGATACCAAGATGCCTGTTTACTAATTTCAGAACACTATAAACACAAACATTTCACATTCTGAATGAGATATTTGAAAAGCAGCATAAATCATGGAAGGGGTATGTATATACTAAACAAGTACTTCTGACAGATTATAATTCACTTAATTAGTCTTTCTGCACATCAACACACAATAGTGACAACAGAACATAGCCAAAACTGAATAGCCGGATACAAAAGCAGTATCTTAGTAATTTACCTGCCTATTTATGTTTCCCCAAGGACTATGAAGATCACATCAAAAACAGCATAAGTTAAATACAGATTAGATAACCAGAGGTTATTCAGATAAGAACTTAGTATCTTAGTAATTTACATGCCTTATTTTTGTTTTCATAAGGATAAAATATCAGCATAAGGATAAAATATCAGCATAATGATGAAATATCAGCATAATGATTACTCTTAGCTAGAAAAGGACAATAATAGTGACCCAATAAAGGCAATTCCCTTGACGACAAGACTTCAATCCACCCTGAAACATGTGCCAGCATCGAAAAAAAATCAGGCCATATCACTCTCACAAGCCTTAGGGCATCCTCGACTCAATATCAGACAGTATTAGCCAGCAAACATTGTCCAAGATTTCCCTTCGTTACCACTGCCCATCTCCGAGGGAGAAGAAAAAAGAAATTAGTAATTTCATCAGGTGACAATGGGAGCAATTTGGAGTGAAGCAGTTTAAACTCAGAGCTGAGTGTTCCATTGTGACAATGTTGACATCACCCATGCTATATTAGAGTGTGTATTCTTCGGACAGAGAGCAAACACAGGAAGACAAGAAGCCTTGGGGCTGCTAATGCTGCTACAATATAGTCATGCAACTATCCCCATTCATCCCTCTTAGACAGTATAGCTGCAATTGAGCCAATGTCAGCGCTGAGCCAGAAAACATCCAGATTCCATATACTCAAAGAAGGAATGCATTGGATGAATTGATTCATTATCACCAATCAGAGACAATTTTTTTGCAATTCATTGACTCAGTTTCTCCAGAGTTTGGTAAATTTCATTAGAACCGAGATTGCCGGTTTTCCCGGTTTAAATCACCGATTTGGAGTCACTTCAATCCTTCGATTCCCCTCGCAAGACAATGCTTTCAAATAGGCTTATAAAGGGGAAGTTGTCTAAGTCTCAAGCAGGCGTTGCCATCGTGTCTTTGCAAATCACAATGCTTTATCATGGCGACACAAAGCTGCCCAAAATGAACAAGCATTGATTACGAAGGGTCTGGAACCAGGGCAATTAAAACTTGCATGTCAAGGAAATCGGGTCCCTTCATTATGAACCAAACAAAACTAGACAGGAACGGCAACTCTAACTCAGTTGGCTTTTGTCACTTCAGGGGGACACGAACAATTTAGTTCAATCGTGGAGGCCTTCAAGCATCCTTTCTAAAAGCTAAGAGTCTCTACTTATGAGATTCATTATCATAAAAGTTGACGACCTTTTCCTGTCGCCTTGAAAGAACTTGATTCAGATCTTGTTTTATTTGTAAAGATCTTCATGAATACTGCATTCTGGTTCCATTTCAATGCAAACTGTTGACTGTCGCCGAAATAAGCTTTTTTGAATGTCCCCTTTATGACAACGATTAAAATCAAATTCAAGTCATCTTCATTTGCATAAAAGGTAGCCAATGTGAATTAACACCCATTTAAAAAAATCTAGTTTCATGAAACTATGATTTGCATGAAAGTTGTAGCATAATTTTCTTTTTAAACCAAACTGTAGGCATTTCCACAACAAAAAAACTTTTACCCATCCGAACCATAATTGAATTCTTGTTTGTCCAAATTTGCATTAATATTGGAGTCCGGTCCTATTTTAAAAGAGAAATTGACAGGCGTGAACTGATCGTCCAGCAACAGCCGTAGCTTAAGTCATGAACATGGGCAGCAATTGATTACCATCCAAGCAGTCTTGTACAAATCGAACAGTTCAATCAATCTGCGACACATCCATACTGGAAGAATTTGTCCTGTATACTCAAGCTAAAAGTCCAATTTCCTGCCAATAAAGAGCCTATTTGGCCACCATTCAGAGCAAGTAATTTCCAGGTTGCACGATCACCGACATGTCTGTAATTGAAGCGGTCCGTATGTAAGGCAATATATTGACTATCAATATACATATAAATCTGAATGGTTCGATGCAGTTAAAAAGAGATGTACTAGTAAATGTGTGTGAGATCAATACTTGAATCTCTTAAGATTTTTACTGTGATACGAATCTGTGAATAGACTATACAAATCATATGAATCTTGCAATGCACAGTCTGTTGATAGCATGTGAATTTGTGAATGGTATGTCATTTATTTGTGAATGGTCCTTTGCTATCATAAGAATCTGTGAATGTATGCTTGTTTTATATCATATGGTGATCATGGTTAATGGTATGTCTAAACCATTAATCTATGATGCTTGGTACTTTGCTATGATATTAACCTGTAAAAGCATGGTTCTTTGTTATTATACAAATCTGTGAAAACATAGTTCTTTGCTATCCTACAAATCTGTGAAAGCATGGTTCTTTGCTATCATACAAATCTGTGAAAACATAGTTCTTTGCTATCCTACGATTCTGTGAAAGCATAGTTCTTTGCTATCGTACAAATATGTGAAAGCATGGTTCTTTGCTATCAAACAAATCTGTGAAAGCATGGTTCTTTGCTATCATACAAATCTGTGAAAGCATGGTTCTTTGCTATCATACAAATCTGTGAAAGTATGGTTCTTTTGCTATCATACAAATCTGTGAAAGCATGGTTCTTTGCTATCATACAAATCTGTGAAAGCATAGTTCTTAGCTATCAAACTCTGTGAAAGCATGGTTCTTTGCTATCATACAAATCTGTGAAAGCATGGTTCTTTGCTATCATACAAGTCTGTGAAAGTATGGTTCTTTTGCTACCATACAAGTCTGTGAAAGCATGGTTCTTTGCTATCCTACAAATCTGTGAAAGTATGGTTCTTTTGCTACCATACAAATCTGTGAAAGTATGGTTTGATATATATGATATGACGTTTTGGAAAGACTATTGACATATTAGATAGCATTATCACATTAATAATCTGTGAATAAGACACCAATACCATATTAATTCTGCCAATCTACCATCCTATATGAATCTGAGAATGCACCACGGATATAGATTCCATCAGCAGTATCTTGTGGAGATTTACCGGTAAATGCAAGTGAAGTCAATATTCTTTTGACATGTCTTCGGAATCAAAGAAGGCATCTCTGGATGAGGAGCTATTGACTCAATGCTCCCAGACTAGGACAACTTGAGGATTGAGAAACCTCAAGAAAAAGAAACATCTGCCATCTAACCGATTTATATTGAGCACACAGAAGTGAAATATGTAAGTAGATATTGATTTGATTTGGAGCAAATTTTTTTCCAGAAGACATAGTCATAAGGAGTTTTTCCATAACAGATATTGCAATCACGATAATGATGATATGAAATTTTCAGGTCAAAATACTTCACTTCAGACATAGATCAGTTTTACCAATGATGTTTATTGGTTATAGCATGTTCTTCGATCATTATGTATATGCTTCGATGAAGATTGAATAATCTTTTGAGGTGGAGACAGTTGAGACATTGATCCCTTCTTGAAAATGTCAATGGTGTGGAAGATATTTTATCTATAACTAAGATGGTAGGTTTTATAGTGTTCTGTTCAAACTAGGCATGTTCAGACACTTATACATATTGAGGACAAGTTTTTCTGGATGACAACTTCTTAAAATTCACAACGTTTCAGAGTATATATTGGGTACTCATTGAATAAATACCCATAACTTCTGATTGGAATCACAAATGGTACAATAATTAGCAATCTCTTGATGATATATATATTTTTTTTTACCCATATGGATAACCATAAATGATGACATAATTTCATTTATGAGCACATGTGCACATATCTCTTTTGCCAAGCAACTATTTTTTAAGCCTAGGCCTGCATGTTGCTAATCATACTTGCTGTGACTTTATAAAACTATTGTTCGTGATGTCACTGTAGCCTGCTGTTGCAAGGGTCGGAGGCTGTTTTCTGAATATTTAAATGGAATAGAATCAAAATATTGTGTGCAACACTCAGATATATGAAATTTTGACCAACTTGTGTTGTTAAATTTGATATATAGAGATTAATACCCATGTAATTAAGAAGTGTGTCATATGACTTTTACGAAACAAGTGTGAATTTCTGTATTACCCGAGCGAGAGTTTCATAAAAGTCATATGACACACTTCCGAGTGATATAATTTCTTTATTACTAATGCTATTAAATCTAAAACGCATGGAAATATTCTAAAAACGGCCTGCTTCGCTTGGGATGGGCCACTTCAATGATGTCACGAACAATGGTTTAATTACGTCACAGATGACGCATTACAGTAACTCGCGCTGCAACAATCGTTGCTAGGCAAATGTGATATGAGCACATGTGCTCATATTGAAAATATGTCACCGCTTATGATTAATCATATGGGTAATAAGAGAAGATACTTAGATGAGATTTTCTATGAATGTGTACAAACATGAACAAAAAAGGGTAACATTATAAAAACATGCAATAAAAACCTTGCATGACGTCAGGTTTAAATAAATTTAAGATTCACCTTGCAAAAAGATTGATATATCTCATGGTGAAATGTTCTTGGGGCTAGAATTAAACCCAAGTCAATAGAGGTCATTGTATAAAGGGTTTCCAATCTTGTGAATGTAGTTTGTCAAGGAAATTGATTTTTGGTTCTTTGTTGGAAAAAAATTGGTTCATTTGAAAGAAGTAGGTCGAGAGCACCAGATTGGCCAATGTTGGTGTGTGGGGCTTTTGAGAGAACCTCTGTTTCAATAAATATGTCAAGGCAATGTATCCACTATAGGTGATCCCATAAAACTTAAGTCAGGAATTGTTCCCAAGGGATTCAATAAAGTGAAAAACAGGCATCTCTTAGTGACTGAAGCACTTTCACAAACCACTATATTGTGATGAACCTAACTATATTGGATCCAGTATTTTGTGAACAAATAAGGTTCAAACGCACTATATACCTAATGGGTATAGTGCTTCAATAAAAAAATTGGTCATAGAACTAATTTGAGAACTGCTCACATTTTAAAATATAAGTGTAAATTTCCAAAATTCCTCATAGATATTCGAATAATGTTTGCAATGATATTTCCTAACCCTCTATTAGACCTAACAAAATATAACTTGATCTGAAGCAAAAATGCCCCCACCTGGACTATAAAGATACATAGAAAGTTCACGTATTTTTGGTAACTATATAATTCCCTCTAGATTGTGCTTATGAAAAAGTCTCATGGTCAAATTGGTAATACAAAGGTATATTAAAAAAATCCATATTGGTATACAACTCTAAAAAGTGCATGAGTCACTATAAAGGTTTGTATACATAAGATATTTTCATAATTGCATGTTAGTATGCAACTTCATGATTATATTATATTTCAGTGCCGCAAATCCTTCTTCACAAAGTTTCAAAACCTATAGCTATTTATTGGCAAAAGTTTTGAACTTTTCAAACTCATCTAACATTTTCATTATGTCATAATTACCATTCCTAGCTCTCTCCAGAGAAAAACTCTGATGTGACAATATATGTGTCCATAAGTATTACGATTAACTAAAGACAATGATAAAGACACAAAGTCTCCACAAATCAAGGCATCTGTCCAATCCTCCAGCAATGACAACTGGCTCTGACAGCTTCATAATGCTACAATCCCACTCGATGACTTCTGCTATGTCACCAAGTGCTCGCACCTCGTTGCATGTCCGTGTTTTTTTGCACTCCATTACGAGCATGTTGGGTAAGCCTTCTCAGAATCAATGATTTGTTGTCAGAGCAAAAGCCCATTCATCAACTGAATTTGCATGCAAAACTGTACACTACATCTTGTCCTCAAATCAAATCACACTATCAAAAAATAATGCTTAACTCTTTGCCTGCATGCAGAATCAATTTATCCCATCCATTTTGACTGGCCATTTCCAGGAATCAGAACCTATCTACAGAGAGGATATCCAGGATTGGGCTATAGTTTCGAAAGAATAATCGACATCACCAAACTTGCAGGTACAGGGTTAACTCAAGTCAAGAAATGATGATCCGGTTCTGAAAATTGAGGAAATGCTAGCTATGTGCACATTTGACATTTATACTGAAAGGAGAAAGCCTGCACCACAATTGTGCAATTATGTTGCAGTGAAACCTGAAAGCACCATCTTCCCACACATGACATAACTTAAGCCAGCCCAAATGACTGGTTAATTTAGGCTTTACACCATTTCTCAAACCTTTCGTTATTGCCCTACAATCTACTGCGACTGATCCAAAAGTCAAATGAGAAACCTTATGAGAATGGAAACTGTTCGTGGAAGAGAGCACAGCACAATACCACTATCTCTGTAAATTTCAGTGAAACATAGTATGCTGGTAGGACTAATTTGAAATGGTATCTTTGAAGATTTCAAGGCATCCCAAAATTGGATCACTGGCTTGCCATATTTCTAAAAATTATGAGTAAACCGAGGGATAACTCCTAATATTCAACATTTGATGAACAGTTTGGTAAAATTATTTCATTAAATTAGTTAAGAGTTTTATGGATTTCAATTTCTTTCTTTGCCTACTGATGAAATCTTAACTTCTTTGAGAGGAATTTGAGGATTAGTTTTATGGATTTTCAACTTCTTTATTGCAAGAGTATAATGTTTTGTTGTAGAAAAATAAAAACATTGTTAATATTTACACCAAAACGATGCACTCTTGCAATAAAGAAGTTGAAAATCCATAAAACTAATCCTCAACTATCTAGACAACTTCCGAATTCCTCTCAAAGAAGTTAAAATTTCATCATTAGGCAAAGACAAAGACTCTGATATTTCATGACGTGATATAGACACTAGGTCTAAATCAATATGTACTTTATCTTTGAATCTCCCCAAACCAACAGAGACTAATCAAGTCAGGTTTGACATCGACCAGAGCAATAAACATCTAAAACGAGATATACACATGCAATTAGCAGCATGTGTCACATCTTCTTGCTTTCAATATACCAGTAATGAGGTAATTAAATGTAACGTGACTGTAAAAATAACATCTATCTATCTATGTGTAATTTCATCAACATATATTTACTTACCTATATCATTATTTAATTGTTAATCAAATTGTAGGCATTAATGAACAATACCTATTTGAAGAATGATTAATCATCTTTGGTCACATTTATTTGAAGTTTAATCAACTATAATTAAAATTGTTCTCATTCAAATATTGATACGATTGAATCAAGATTCAGCACCATTTTGAAGAAAAAGACATTCAATTTGTTTCATAAAGATCATTTCTTGTTTTGTGTGATTAAGTGATCTCAAGCTCCTTTCTTTTTACAACCCACAGAGGTAACATAGTGATTTCTATTTAATTCCTGAGTAATTTCCTTTTATGAATGTGATTTATGCTGATGCCGGGAGAACTCCTGCAACTTTGTTGTGAGTACATTTCAATGAAACCTGCAGGAACTGCACTTAAATTTTACTTAAATAATAGTTTTATATAGAAGATGAAGACATTCACATATAAAAAAATCTTATCTAAAGGTAACTTTGCTTGGTAACTTAACCGTCTAACAGAAAACAATATCATGGAATAGTTAATTAGTATAAGTGTTTACCTAAACGTTTTTTTCTTTACCTTGAAACTTAACCGTCAAACTGAAACCAAAATCATGGAATAAGTCAATAAGTAAAATGTTTTTACCTAAAACATTTTTATCTTTGCCATGTAACTTAACCGTCAAACTGAAAGCCCAATCATTTAAAAAAGATCCAAAATCAATGGAAGCACCTAATTTTGCTTCCACTGAAGACTACAGTATCTTTCTATCTTTCGATGACTCTATCAAACCGTTTGACCCTGCCCACTAAATGATCAATGATAAACCCCTGGTAATCCATCACAGGATGACTTGCAAACCTATTATCTTTGCACAAAAAATAAGTATTGAGAAAACTGGCACCAAGTTTTTTACTAATCTCTGGTTGTAAAAAATCAAGCTTGATAAGAGAGGATCACCGATGAGACTCTAAAGCTTTCGACTTGAGACATTAGACAATTCCCTCTGACTGAAAAAAGGACATCTTTGACAGTTAACCTCATAAAACAGCCATTTGTCTGGAAAATAGTCAGATCTCAATTCAAATGCATTATTGGAAATTTGGTATTTTTTCCTCTTCCAAATCCAATCATGTATTGTTGGTGCAGCTTACAGGAGAATGGGGAATGGGGAAGATGCCATGAGAGGGGGAAAGGAGGGGGATCTTAAGGGCAGAATAGACTGGCTACAAGTCGCTCGTATTTTGTATCTCTTTCCTTTTCCAAACCCTATCAAATATCTTACCAAACATAAGAATGAAAGGAACAGAAGTAAATTTTTTTTGCATTTCATATTTGTTCAAATTCCCTAAATTTTTCTGAAGCAGTTTCTAATATTATGGGTAAAAACTAAGTTACCATGAATTTAAGGCATTAAAGGAGCTTTCCACTATGTCTTTGTAAAAGATTATATTAGATTAGCAAACAGGTATGGCCAAAAACCAGGAGGAGGATTAAAATCTGTATTGATTCTCACCTTATAAAACTTGAAAAAATGCATATAAGTAAACAAACCTGAATGAATTTAAATTTGAATTTTAAAATCTTGTGACGATCAATAATTGTTCATTAACATACATACATACATAGACGCACAGGTAAGGGGATTGGAGATGATAACAGAAAAGCATATATAGTTAAAGGTACTGGAGTAAAAAAATTTGCATTTTATATTTGTTCAAATCTCTCTAATTATAAATAAGTGTATGCAAATCTTCCTCCTAAAGCAAATCTTCAGAGGGTGAAACCTCTCGTAATCCACCAAATTATCTGTAATCACAGAGAATAAATTTTGGTGTCACATATCAAGCAAAAACTGCATGCACCCATTTTAGTGTGAACATCTTCTAATCACTCCAATTAGGGAAATGGATTCGCATAGCTGAACCAAACTTGGTATCTTCGTAAATGAACTGTGCTCTAGCCTATCAATTGAAAATTTCAGACGACATCACACTGAAACCAAGGTAATTCTCTTCCCCATCAAGATAAAGTGAAATACTCTTTAAGAAGACCAAGAGCAAAGCAGGACAGATAAAATTAATGATGAATTTCTTATGATCATATCTTCAAACCATCTTCGTAAACTTGAGACAAGATTTGTAGCCAATTTCCTGACCTAATATCAAAGCCAGGATCACACCGTTGCATCAATACACAGAGAGAGGAGTCTTGATTCCCTCTTCGTCCCATTAATAATCACGCAAATGTCATACAGCTCATCCCAACTTGTACTTTCATGATATATCATGGTGACTATTAGCTTTCGGTAAGAGCTTGTGGGGAAAAATCTGAGATATTCCCATTTGTGCTATAACTATCAATAAATGCTAGAATCACTTATACCTTATTATAAAAGCAAAAATTAGCTGAACAATTCTTGTATCTCATGACATTATATTCACAGTTGACTTTGATAGGAGAAAAAGAAATGTGTTTTTTACATTTGTACCAAGCCTTGTTTTTGATATATTCGACTATACGAGTTATTGATTGATTTAAGTAAAATCTGAGCATTGTATTTGAGCAAAAAGTCATGAGTTTGTTTTTTTTACTTTTATGATATATATCAAAATAATTATTGCCGCAAGAATAGCCTTCAGTAAAATGTGAGCATTTCCTATTTGATCCAAGGTTTGTTTTTGTTATATATTCAACAGGTTTCCAGTGAATTGTTAAAATTTATTTCATCAGACGTGCCTGTATACTATACCACTTTTTACAAATTACCTACTCAACATTATTATAGATTAAATACTTTTACAAAATGTGACTGTAGACATCATCATTCACATTTTAACTTGATTTCAGATACTAATGTTTATACCACTTATATTTAGTTAAAATATAGTTGTATTATTTGTGAAAATGATGAATAATCTCTTTCACCTAAATTCAAAGCTTTGTTTATCATTTGAAATTCATCTATAGAAGACTCATCCTGACTAGTGATTACTTGACTCTTGTGTTTCATGTTTCATTTGTTGACACCAGAGTACTTTGCCGCAGTAATAAACAATGACGACAGTCAAATGGTAAAATCTCAAATATCAAATAAGTTTGCAACTATATTGCTAATTATTATAATTCCTGTTGCAATGAATGACCATAAGAAAACTGAAACATGAAATTTGAATAGGTGACCTACTTTTTGTGTTATGATTCTGAAAGAACTGAATTAGGCTAATGGCTCTGTAGCTCATAAGGTTTATATTATATATTAGTACACATAAGGTTTAATAAACATATAATGAAGTTTCAGAAGCAGTCTGCAAACATGAGTTCAGCTTTTATTCAGTTCTGTTGATTGATGCAAGACTAAATTAAGCGATTGAGGTGTTATCCTGAAGCCGAAGTACAGGCCAGGGATTCCCCAAAGTCTACAATCAATTTATGATAAATAACATATAATATAATATCAACATCACCACTGGCCAACATTTGCACAACTGATTTCAGTTTTTTCCTCAGGAGGGAAATAAAAATTAGTTCTCATAACAGGTGTCACAGAATCACAAAATAAACCCAATTAAAATCACCATTTTCAAGGGCATGACAGCAGATTTCATTTCTAGGACAAATGGTTCTTGAGGAAAAGTTGGAATATGTAAAATTAATGTGTGAACAGATATATATAAGCAGGCAGATGGACTCACTGATTGTTGCTATGCCATGGGCTATAAGCTCAAATTATGTGATTCTCATAGATTTACTTATTTACCACTGTTTTACATTAATCTTTCCAATTATGCACAACTTCTTCATTAGTCTTTTCATCACCTTAGCCATGTATACGTTGATTGCCAACAATGAAATTATCTAATGTCGAGGTATCAAATAACTGCAGCAGTGATATACACATATTTAACAATAAAAAACACACCACCTACATGACTGCTTTGAATGACCCCTGTAACATTTTTTTTTCTTTGACTGAAACTTCTAACACCCAGATCCAATGACTAAAAACTGGCATGTGAAATTGGATAAAATTCAAAACCACTGTTATTATAATAGAATATGCAACAGCCTGGAAAGAGACAAATAGCTCTGAAGAAGATAATTTCTGACTGTTGATCCATAAGAAATTGTTTTAAGTCTAGTTATTACTCGTGGCATGTCCACAAATAATTTACATACTTTTGAAGGTCCTGAAGTCCGACATTTTACTTGATGTCGACATGTCGTCAAAGTGGTCTCTTCCATTATCACATGAATCATAAAGAAGAGAATTAGCATAGGACTTTTTCCAACTTGAAAGAGATTTTGATTGAAATGAAATACATGTAATTATGTTTTATGTGAAATTAACATGACATTGAAAAGCAGATTATACTGATAATACTTAAGTTAATTAACAGAGGCCAATTTTACTGACATAAATTTCAATCCAAGGAGCCACGTTCTGACAAGGAATTTCCCCTCTGGCATAAGATTATTAAGAAAGCCCCAGATTTATAATAATTCCTCATTCTTAAAACTGCTTTTTTAGTCAACTCCTTGTTGATATCACAAGAAGACAACAGTCAGGTGGCAGACAGATTTTTTCAAACTTAATTAAATTTCCTAAACAGTTTTGAGAAATGGTTTTACATTACAGCCTCTCCATCTTTTGAACAGGTTTAAAAATAATCTCCGAAACCTTTACAAATGAAAAGGAAATACGAACTTAAGCTTTGATAAATTCTTCATTCATTACCTTAAAATCTGTATTGTAGTTCATTAAAAGTGCTCTTTGTATCATGCATAATAGTAAGATTAGTTAATCTTTGCCTTTAGATACGTTTGTATTTTATTAATTATAGATCATGATTTTGTTAGCCAACTTTAAAACAATTAACCACAGTTAAATTGTTTTTACGTACTTTTTTTATTAGATCTAATTTACAACAAATTTGCTATTTACACACTTTTATCACTACCGAATCAATAAAGTTTTATCCTGGAGTAAATGAAGTTGTGAAAAATGTTTATTTTTAAATATGATAATAATGTTATCAATAATTCTTTATTGTCCAAAATACATTGTATATCAGAAATTTATTTTGTGTAGCTTGCATGCGGCAGCCAAAGCAAAGTACCAGTTTAAGTGATATTCTATCGTTAGGTATGACGCAGCAGAAAATCGATCCAAGATAGAATATAGATAGATATGTCTCAAACACACGAGGCTGATAATTTCACAATAGAGTTAAGACTGTGTATAAAAGGCTCTATTACCTATATAGCTGAAGAATCAGTCAGTATTGTCAGTCAGTACTTTTTCAAAAAAATTTTTTCAATAAAAATCTTCGGTAACATCACAAGGAGAAAAATGTAATTGAAATCTCTCACGCCATCCACATACTTTTAACTTTTTTCTTATCTGCGAGAATGATTATGCTTACAAGACAGTGCCAGATGTCACAACTCCCAGATGTGATTTCGGTTGACTTGTAAATTCTTGTATTGCTTATATTGAAAACTTAAAATGTTTTACCAGATTGGAAGATCTTAAAATATGCTTCGTAGAAAGGTCTGGCATTTGTTATCTTGATCTGAGTAACACATGGAAAACTGACAACAATAAAAGTCTTCAAGATTTCTTATCCACATTGGTTTGCAGTTCACTGCATATAACCTATGCACCAAACCTGTCTTTCAGTTCTTATAATCTATTGTACAGTTCAGATCACAAACACTATTCCAGAGTTCAACATTACAATATGTAGAGTTTATTTCCTTCCTTTTTCCATATGTTAATTTGCTCCCCATCATATCGAGACACCAATATCTGGCTAAAGCATTAATCCAGAGTCTTTCTAGTTAGAAATTGATACTATAATTGAATAACATAAGATAGTTAAAAGAGTTAATGGTAAAGTTATTTTCTTCCATGTTATCATCGAAACTGAATCCAACAGTAAACATGATTCTGTCATAACTGTTGGACCATTCTCGCTCCTTAACAGGTGCATGATATCAAAAAGCACTAAAATCATCAAGTATATGCCTCACAAAGGTATGATGGCACAACTGATGACATCACAAAGCTATGACATCATAACTCTGATGAAATTGCTATGCTCTGATCACGTTGTTCTGATGGTAGTTCTATGTTCAATGATTCAAAATTCAAAAATTCAAAAATTTTCTTTGTAATTTACAAATTCATGAAGAATGAATTTGAAAACGTGAATTCCCATTTCCTGTCTTCAGAAAACCTCATCCATTTGTAATTTTTATAAGTTCTTGTTGATATAAATTGAACATCATAAGCAACTCAGGTGATATCGCCTCTTTAACTTTTTCCACAAACAAAAATACTGCATGGTCAAAATACCATTGCCTATTTTCCAGTACAAATACATCTCAGTAAAATCCATTAACTTTTACTACTTTCTAAAATGTCACATTTTACATTGTGTTAACTTGATAATTGAACTATTTAAGCCTTTGCCTGAAAACATCAATCTTTATGAAAATTAAATTATTAATAAGAATAAAATGTGGTAAAATGATAGTTTTAAAAATAGATATAAAATATATAGTTAAACGATTGGTTAATAAACTTTTGAAGCATTTAACTTCAATTGAAAATTTTAAAATTTAAAGATAAAATTGCCTAAACGTCAACAAATGATTTTTTTCTACAAAGTTTATCATATTCATTAATTACCTCTTCAAGAGGTTTAGTGCTGGAAAGCAGTCTGCTTATAACCCTCTCCCTCTGGAGACAAGGTACTCCAGAACCATGTATTAATTATGGAAATAATATGGGACAGAAAAGGTTAAAAGGCACTCTTTGAAATTACGATCAGAATTCTTCTAAAAAAGACAAAGAGCAGAGAATGCCCCTGTTCATCCCCTTTGTATGAAAAAAATCCCAATTGAAATCAAATGTTAATGTTTAGGCAAAAATCAATTATAGGAGCCTCTAATTAGAAAGGTTTAGTGACACAGTTACTCCAGGAGCTTGATTAATATTCACAGCGAGGAGCAGACAATCCTATATAATGACAGATTGCGATATGAAGAACAATAGGATGAGGCTAGGATTAATGCATGAATGACCAATGCTAAGTCAGCATTCTTTCATCATGTCGCCCAATTAATGCCCAAAATCTCTGTAGAGTTTCAACCCCAGTAGAAAATGACCCACTGCCAAATGGACAATGGCATGTAATCGCCATTCAATATGTCCAAGGGAAATAATCCTTAAGAGCATCAATAGCTGTGAGGGTACTGTAATCCACCTATCGGAGACGATCCCTTGCAGTTACACAAAGCTCTAAGTCTTGAGTCTATTTCTAAATTAACACTTAAACCGACCTTCAAATATGCTGTATTTGCTGTCTCCAGAACCAAGATGACAACGAAGATTTCTTCACCGTTGTCATTGAACATGGCACAAGAGGGTCTCTTATTGGCTAGGGTGTAATTTCATAGCTGTTGTAATCTAACAAAACATCAGTGGATCTGACATTGGCCTTAAAGTAGTAGAAGTTATTTCACGCAATTGGAATACAAAACATTTATAGGACCTCAATAGTCCTCATCATCTCCTTTGATAAGAAAGTTCAACTTGCTGATTAGTGCTAAGTGTCTCTGAAAGATCCAGAAGACAATGATGTCGAGCAATTCGAGAGACAAACACTGGCATCTGTGAGGCTGCTCTGCAAGTAAACACACCATGATGGCACAACAATACAAGAGAGTGATACGATAATTACCGGCACCAATGGACAGGTTGCATGACTGTCAAGACACATAAATTAGGATCATTAAGCCTCGGGACCCATCAGCACAATCGTAAGATTCCGACCACAACGTTGTAACACACTCTAAGGATTCACTTTGTCACCATCTTCTGTCATTTTAGGAAGACTTGTCATATCTCTTCTTGATCAACTCTCTTGTTACCGTCCGTGTTTGGATCCAAAAACTTCCTCGTCCCCTCCCTACTGTCCATGTTGGGAAATGAGTGATAATGAATATAGCCTCATGACCTGTCACACTGATGTGTTTTGGTTGAGGCATAATGACGCCAATTAATAAAGCCTCCTTCTCGTTAAGGGGACAGCCTGCCCTCACCGAGCTTGATACAAACGACCAAATTATGAAAATTTCAGTAATTTATCATGGTTCATAAATGAATTCATTATTTCCACTAGATCACAATGGAGTGATTTTCATTCAGTTTTAATGATATCCGAGAGGAACACTCACTCATAACACTGAGTGAAGTCGTAAAGGCATTGGGCCACTGGGTTTTCAAATATTTTCTTAATTCATATTAGTACTGTTATTTCATTTGGAATTTTATGGGGAATTTCTCTGTGACAAAAGCTAACATTTGGGTGACAGTGGCTGAAAATATATTGCTATCAAGCAGGAGATCATATTTCTCATGTAACTTTATACAAAGAGTGAGCGAATTATTGTTAATCAATAGTTTGACAATGTTTCAATCTTTGGTAATATCATACTATGAATAAGATTTTACAATATTGTCACAATAACATTCTTCAACAGAACTATATGTCTACTGGACATCGCATTGTCAAAATAATGACATAGATTCATAGATGTATATCAAAATAAAAATACATGATTTCAAGTATACCGTTATTTCCTCATTATTAATGTGTGACCTACTGTAATTGATAAACAATAGATTATTAGAATATTGCTGTAATATGTGCTTTAAGTATATTTTAAAATTCACTGTAGTTTTAATTTGTTTTGATTCTTGTTAACATATATTATAAGTTCTCTTGTTCATAAACGTATAGCGAACATCAAAAGAAGTGTGAAATCTTCAACTTCTTGAATACTGTGGGAAATTGATGTTTAAATAGATCCCTGCTATGGTTCAATTTTAACAGGTTTTGCTACAAAATGACCTGTAACGGAATAAAGGGCAGAAAACTGTTGATTTAATGAAATACATCCTGTTTCCTATAGGTCGACCTTCTTTATTCATATTTCTTTTGTTGTTCAGTATATATTGTCATCTTCCAATCAGGTATACATTATACATCTATCATGTATATTTATCCGTAAAAATAGCAAATAGCCTCCCTTGATTCATTTCCAAAAGTAGAAATCTAAACTGCAATCTTTGATTCAGTATATATTGTCATCTTCCTATCAGGTATATATCATATATCTATCATATATATATATTTATCAATAAAAACAACAAATAGCCTTCCTTGATTCATTTCCGAAAGTACAAATCTAAACTACAATCTTTCCTACATATTCTATTCTCTTTCATGGTATTACTTTACATAGGCTTAATTCGAATAATACAAATCCATGATTTAAGCAATAAGTTCCCTATATATTTCATTCTCTTTCATGATCAGGGATAATAATCAAATGCTTCCATAGGCGTAATCCGAACACGATCCCATAAATCACAGGGAACGTTCATCAATTATGCGCGCCATCAAACAATACACAGGCTAATCCGTCGCTGATACCAGCGGTATGATATGTAACCTAAGCTTCTTACACATCAGGACAGACAGACTCTTCTACACTAGAGGTCTATTGTTATTCATAGGTATTATAGTTATTATGATTGCTCTAGACCCTAGAGAGAGAAAAATCATAATTATATTTGAAGTAATTTGAAGGATTTATATTTCAAAATTGCAATTTTAAAATCTAATGATATATTGCTAATGGCAAAATAAATTTGTTAGGGGTATTTTGTATGTTTTATGGTGTATATGATTTGAATGTCAGGACAATTACAGTGATAGAATTATTTTATTTAGTTGTTAGTTCATATTGAGGATCTCAAATTGTATCAATACATAGATCCAGCGAGACACAAATTGAAACTAGTCACCTACATAACAAATTTATTCATTTCATTTTGGATTATCATTTTTGATGTCTGATCTCTGTCCAAAAAAATTCAAATAACAATATGGTTAAACAAAATTGAGAATATTTCATGAAGAATTCATAATAAACTTACCTCAATTTCTTTAAAATGCCAAGTCAGCAATGCTTGTTATTATCCTTGGAAAAACCTGAAAAGAATCAATTCTATTAATCAAAGACATCATTTACACACTATATCAAATTGCAAAGACAATAATCAGATTCTTGACAGCAAAGTAAGAAGTGATCCATCAAATCAATTTTCAAGTCTTCCATTAACGTCTTCCTAAAGGGTAAAGTAGCCAACCAAACCAATAAAACATATAGTCTGAAATGGAATATCTTTGTTCTTGGAGATTGCATGATCCAAAGACTTAACCAAAAAGCATCGTATTCCTGCGAGGGAAGCATTCAAAGACAGCAAACCATGCCATCAGACACAACAGCCAATATACACTATCATTCACCATGGGCAGCATATATCATAAGAGATAACTCAATCTATTAACTTTCTCATTTCACATTTATCAATTTATTGTCTATTCTTCCAGACACTAAAGGCATTATATTGAAAAAAACCGAAGACCAACTCAGTTTACAGCATCCAAGTCCAGTAAATTTCCTTTTTTTAATTTTGTGTGCGGATATTGAGTCACTGTGAAGTAACAAGGTTTGAAAACCCCTAACGGACCGTGCACTGCATGGGATATAAGACAGGACTATAAGTTTCTCTAGAGACAGTATGTATGTCTTCTTTTGTTTTAAAAATAAATGAGTAAATCGTGAAAGCAAACTTCAATAGGAAAAGTTAGATGTTTTGATTACAGTAATTCAGAGTATATACCACTTCAATATCTAAAGGACACATATATGTAAAATATTTCGTATACTTCTCACAAGACATTTATAAGCAACATGCACGCATATTTTTCAGCAAAATATCTGTATCATTCTTGGCAGCCATATATCGATATATAATGAAGGCAGGAAAATTTCTAGGATACCTAACCTTAGATAAGATTATTGATCACATAATTAAATAAGTCATAAATAATTATTTATAAATATATATTAAATTAAATAATCAAATAACTAATTGTCCTTTTATCTACTGCAAATTCTCCATCTATAGAGCTGCCTATTGAAGCTGTTACAATCTTCAGATCTTTCTAATGAATGAGATCAAGTCCAAGCTATTCTAAGGAGCAATTATCCGTCATCTATAATTGTCGAAGAATGGAATGGAATAAAAAATGAAATCTTGAATGAATTTCAGTAATTATGGCAACAAAAGTAATATTTGAACATGCTTAATTCAGTTTCAAATGCATAAATGAGGAAACTTTCTACAGATGCAAAAACCCCTTTTCTATGAATTTGTCTACGGAGAATTCTCCTTACAAGAGGTTAGCTGATCTACTGTCTCTTTTGATTTTATTCTCATATTTTACATTACATGTTTTTTTTTATCAAAATACTGATTGTCATTGGGTATGATTTGTAATATGTTACCAGTTCAAGAATCAATCAAGAATTTGAATCAATAGTGTCCAATTCTTTTAAAACGTTTATCGGATAGTAATTGGCTTTACACACAATTACCGAAACCTCAGTTCGATTACCCCACTGGGCTGTAAAACAGTAAACTGTATTTACGATCTTAGAAAAAATAATCTTATATGTCATTCTAAATAAAAGTCAATTGCAAAAATCTAACTTTCGCATGAAAAAAACATTTCCAATATTGTGAAAGAAAATTGAATTTACAGCTTCCGATGTTTTATTGCAGATGTACAATTACCGTATGGTTATATACCGCTTCCCTCATGTAAGATTATAATTCACTTTCAGAAAGAATGAAATTGATGGTTTGGACAATGCCTCAGGGATTTCAATCATTGCTTTTTTCAAAATGAAAAAACATAAGCTGCCAGTTTATTTTAGTTCTATTGGACTGTTGCTTGAAACCAAGAAAGAAACTATCCGTTAGTGGGTAAAAAGATACAACCTGTGTTTGTAAAACTTGTGCCATTGTCAAGATAATTTGCGAGTTTGCTAACTATGCTGCAAATTCACTTTGTTCTGAAAATGGACATTCTCAAACAAGCAGGAACAAACAATTTTCTTCAATTACTCTTTGAAACAATTGACATGAATGCACCTTAAAAACATATTTCTTTCAAAATTCTAATTTGATAAAGTGGAGTGTGGTGTTAAATTCAAAACAGATTAAAATTGCCTTTCAAACAAATGATCATTGATTGAAATTGCGTCTTCAAATGGATTAGCCGTTTCTTCCTTAAAACAAACCACTTTGGTAAAATGCCCGGGTTAATCACAGTCAAAATGCATTAATTGTAATCATAATGCAAGCCTCGATTGTACCCTTTGTTTCAGGAACATCACAATCCGCATGTCAGAGCATCAAATTAGTAGATACACAAGACACAAGTCTCCGGAGCTTAGCGCTAATTTTTTTATGGCACTCCATTTCTCACTCGAGTCATTTATCCAAATTTACGCTTCCTTGACCCTATATAAAGCAATTTGAAAGACTTCCACAAGGTCATTGTCTTGGAGCAGTGAGTCGGAACTGTAAGTGCAGTGCATATCAGTAATTCACCCTATGTCACTCGGCTACCCCCAATGACGCCCCAATTATCCTCCTTTCCCTCCCCCTTTTCTTTCACCCACAAATTATCCCATATCCTCTTCCTCCCATCATCCCCACCCATCTGCATCAACCATCAGTGAAGACTCTCGCCAAGTCTCCTACACTTTCATGAAGACTCTTATTTTACAAAATGTTTCGAGTAATACTATCACAGCTTCCAACGCCATTGTCTCACTCTTTTTTTACACCTATAATCTATCCCTCATCCCCTCTGATCATTGTCACTTAGCTTGATCCACATCACTTACCTACATCAACCTGGCTACACAATCATAATGGTGACATCACATCCAGAATTTCTGAGAATGAATTAAAGGCAAAACTGTAACTGGTCAAGAACCATACACTGACAATATTTCAATATTCTTAAAGCACAAAGTCATATTTACACGTCAAAAAAAGGAAAAGGTTTGTATTTATACTCATGACAGGTCAAAATTAAGGGCACATGGTATTGAGATCCAGCTGTTGAAAGTGAACACATACTTAAACCATGGTGTAGGCTAATATCTATCCCCTCATATTACATAACAGCTATTCAAAGTCTATTAAAGGCCTATGAAGCTTTTTGTTTTAGATGCTCCTTGTTTTTATTTCACTATTTCATTTATAATATAATATCATTTTTTAAATGTTATTTTCCCCTTAAATTTCATTTGAGAGATAAAACAGCATATCATGAATCTATCCTCATTTTTCAAGTAACAAAGAATAATAATTCAAGAACTTAAAGAGTGAATTCTGACACCCCAGGGCCCCTCAGACCTTAGCTTAAATTAGATTAAAGTCCAAGCAAGTCTATCTTAGCCTAAAGAGGTTGTTAGTCTTAAAACTTCCTTGAATATTTTGTCCTTATTTCGCATATATTTATATTTACATTTTTCAAATTTAATCTTTTAGCCTCTTTTTTTCAGAGACAGAATCTGGGTTACAGAGACCATGAAAAAAAAATTGAAGGACAGAAATACCAGAGTGAAATCTGCCATCACCAGGATCTTCAGAACTAAGGGTCTCCTCCCCCCCCCCCCCCCCCCCCCCCCCCCCCCCCCCCCCCCTTGGCCAATAACAATGGGCGCAAGTTCACTCAATGATTCCGATGCACGAGTGAATCCTTTTTTCAGCTTCCGTCAGGCAATTCATCACCCTATAGTGGCCCACCGTCATCCTGGATGTTGAAATGTCCCCTCATCTTCCCCCCAGACGAAATGTCAGTCGACTCCATCAACATCATTTTTCATTCTCTCATTGCAGTTGTGTCACGTTCGGATAATGACATCGGTTCAGTTGCAAAACATGGTGTACAGTTGATGTTCAGTTAGTCACTGAACATGTTTTTTCTTTGTCACTTTGTATGTTCACTTTGATGAACATGTGGTAATGTTTAGACTATCAACATTTTCACATTGTAAGAGTGGTGTCATATTTGTTTACGTTTGTAGTTGACTTAATTAACATCATTTTTCATTCATAATGGAGTTGTATCAATGGAGATGTCATTTCGGGCAGTGAATAAACAAACTTGGTTTGAAAGTTGTTTTCTCAATGACAACAATATTTTTTCATTTCTTATCAATGAATGAACCATGAAACATGACAATGAAAAGTTTATTGCATTTGTCATAAAATATGTTTAAGTTTTAAATATAGTTAGTTGATTGTTTTGTGTAACATCAGCATCTTGAATATTGAGTTATATTAAAAATTATACACTATGTATCAAGTAAATTATTTTAAATCAATAAATATAATTTGTTAATTAACATTTTTAATTAGAAAACATGATTCTGGTATCAGTAACAAGACCATAATTTTATTTCCTTTACCAAAAGATTGTTTACAGATAAGATTTTTTAAATTCTACACCAAGTTGATGAACCTGACAAGGTGGTATTTTCATTGCCAAAACAAGATATAAAATTCACATTTTTTAAGGCAATGAACATATTTTTTTGACAACTATGCTGTAATGAAAGCTCCTTGTGATGAAGTGAAATGCCTCAGCAAGGCATATAGCTGTCAAGTGACTTGACAAGGTGACAAAACATTAATGAAGGGGAACTGTAACAGAGGACAAAGAAAACAAGAACCACAGAGCAGAACTATCTAAATCATCGCAGATCAAATCACACTGCATATAATTCTGTTTAACAGGACCAGGAAATTGGGGACATTTAGCTTTTTCATTTTGATTGTATTCTCTCAAATGATTGAGTTATGCCTGATATTGACATGGAAATAAAAGCTTTAAAAGTGAGACTAGCAACATCATACGGAATGCATAAAAACATAGTTTTTCTTTTTTCTTAAGGGACTATATGTGGTGTTTTATCACAAAAAAAGCTTTTTTGATAACCTTAAGAGCTTATGTAAAACGTAAATTCCACAGTAATCATATTCACTGCCTATTTTGCAGATTTTAGCTTTGTTTTGGCAAAGACCAAAGGCCACGCCCACCCTTTATTCTGAAACAAGGTTCAGGTCTAATGTGACATAAGGGTGACAACGTTTTGAGCAGTGGACTTGGTAAAAAAAAATTAATTTAAAGCCAAAATGTTATATAGTAAATTTATCTTTATCAAGTTGAACTTGAAGTAAAACGACTTAAAAATCGTCATGCTTATAAATAAATTAAAGTGGTTTAGCTTATCAAGTGTTTAGCAATAACATACAAATTTGCCCTTGTCTACCCTAACATCAAACCACATAGCCTTCAGTCTTATGCCTTAACTACAACAGTTCAGGGCAAATCTGTACTTGATAGCTAAACAAATGATAGTTGAGGCTACTGTTTTTCTTAAATACATGAGGTTTGACTAATATGCCATTTAGCAACACATAAGATGAAATCAGCAAGACAATGAGAATATTTAGGATAATGTCACTTTAAAAAGTGTTGGACTTATCTCAGCTAGTATTAGTACAGTGGGAAAGCCTGCAACTGATGTTAATGAACCCTCCAAAATTCAACTGGCTCTATGGATAACCATGGCAGGAAAAAGGTGAGTGTGTTATTGTTTGTTTACCAATGATTTGGCAAAATTTCAGTCATAAGCGAGTCAATGGTGCTGCAATTAGCATTTCTCAAAACCTTCCCATATGACAGTTCTCTAAGCAGAAAAAGTTACAACCTTGGATTCAAACCCCTGATCTCTAGATCTCAAATAAATGGACTAACCATTGTGCTAATGACTGTTACAATGAGCAACATAAATAAAAGCAAAGAAGCTAAGTTCAAACATCAACTGGACCTATAGCTGACCATGGTAGTGAGTGAGTAAGTGATTAATTACTAAGCGCCAGTTTGGAAAAATTACAGCTGTAAGAGGTGTTTATGGTACTGCAAAAAGAATACTCAAAATGTAGAACAGTTCTCTAAGCAGAGGAAGTCACAGACTTGGATTCAACCCCTGGTCTCTAGATCTGAATCACATAAACTAACCATTGTGCTAATGACTTTGGCAAGGAAAGCTGTAATGAAAAGCAAAGAAGCACAAGTTCGCGACCACTGCAAACTACGTGCAGATACTAGAGATGACATGCAGGATATAATACATTTAAACAGGCCAGGAGGAGATCAGCAGCAAAACATCCATCATTTATTTCTGGTCTTCTGCTAGGCTCATTATCCCTTTGTGTTTTACATGACAGTTATTAGATTTAGCAGTTCAAGATCTCGCACATTACTCAGGAGATTTGGTCTGCAACTCTAATTTTCAGATAGCGAAGAAAAATGGAGTTTATCCATGGGACAAAAACTCTTGGATCAAACACAGACAGGGACACTAAATCATATTATAAGGCTTTGCATGCTATCTTCCACGTCTGCGTGGCACCATGGTTTATCCTGTTTTATCTTCTTAATTATTTTACCAAAAACAAAATAATCCCAAAATGAAAGATGAATTTCTTTAAAGGAACTATTTTCTCATAAAAGCTCGAATAACAATTACAGAGACTAAGTAGATTAAGTTGACTTGTAAATTGAAATGCCTTACGTCTATTAATGAACATTCCCTTAGTCTTAATTCACGTCATCATATTTCAAATTAACACAACATAATTTGTAAGAAAATGGTTCATTGGATACAAAATTGATTTGCCAATATTATGTTCAGATCGATTAGATGCATGTGACTTATCTTTTTAAATATCAATCATTTTTTGGGGAAATGTTCTAAATTTTGAACTGTTATAATTCACCAATACAATTAAATCCAAAATATATCTGCAACTAATGTTTTGAATAATTTTGCATTGAGAAAGTATTTTTCAAAAGCCTTACAAGATGCTTACTTTAAAAAAGATAAGAAAAAGTTAAATGTTGAACCAACATATTTATGGGCCGTACTACTTAAAGGGGCAGTATTACATTTTAGATAAGGTGATATCACGACAAACGAAAACTAAACTTTCCAAATGCAAAACAACATTTTTTAAAACAAGGCAGTTTTAAAACGATCATACCATGACCAGTTTAGCTATGATATTTCCTTAGCTCACCCCAAATGATTCAAAATGGCCGAAACACAAAAATGGCCGTCAGTGAGGTTTTGCTTGATACTTGATTATTTCCTCTACGATTACAGATAATCTGGTTTAGTAATGAGATGTTCAGACTCTCTGATGATAATACATTCGGCATAAACTAATGTTTATTGGGGTAAATTTGAAGAACTTAATCATCTAAAAAATGTGCTACTGCTCCTTTAAGTATGACTGAACTTTAACTCATACATTGCAATGAAGATGTTGACAAACTAACTCCGAAGAAGTTTTTCATGCTGATGTACAAAGACTATCCACTCAATGTCACACTTCATTTCATACATCATTCAAAGAAAAGATAATCGTAAATATATAAATTGTTTGCAAAAACAAGCTGCTTGTCCATAGAGATTGTTTTCTATCATAGATCTTCATCGAACTAATCTCACAAGTCATTCACTGCATAAAAAAGGTGTCCATTCACAGAATTTGTTCTCCATTGCATCTGCTTATAAAATGGCTCTTAGACAAATTTCATACTGTCACTCAAAAGAAGGATAATTTCCATATATTCATTGCTAAAAGAAGTTGAATATTTATAGTCCTTTATTTCCATCATTGTACCAGCTTAATCCCATGTTTCTGAAGACACTGTCATTCATAAGACGAATGATTCAACAAATTTTGTACCTCAATCAAAAGTTCAGTGGAACTTAATTCTACATGCAATTGAACTTCAAACGTACCTCATATCACATTCTTGTGAACAAAATGATTAAAGATAGAATTTATTCATAAAAAATACTGTCATTCATTAGAAAAATGGTTCAATATCTTTTTTGGAAAAAACAACCCCTTTGGTAGCTCAATGGTACATTTTTTAAATCCTGCTGAACTTTAAAAACATATATTCATTACAAAAGACATGATGATATTGTTAATTCGTAAGACAAAACAATTTTCTTACCTGATGCACTGACAAAACAAAATGGTTGATTTCCATTCTGACAACAATAACTTTACACAAAAGCAATTAATGATAAGGTCCACTGATGCATATCATTCTAAAGATCACCTAATTTCTCTTCATAATGACTAGGCGAAGCCATTAGAAAAACACGCAGCAACATACTTTATCCAATAAAACAAAGTACTCATCGTAAAATTATAACAAAAAATGTTCATAGAGTTCAATCATAAAGACACAACATGTGTTTATTTTTTTTCCAAAAAACTCATAAACAATGGCATCCAGTTTTCTAGGTGTAATTCAAATCTCTTCAAACAAATAGAGGCCTAATTTTCATCATTCATGAAACTGTTTCATTGTACGCAGGCACTCATTAAACTATTGATATTTTAATACAATTGGCCATTGGTGGATCAATCGCTCAGACCTTGAAACAATGGTAACACAAGAACATGGGATAACTTGTCTCTTGTTTCTAGTTTCCGGTTCCTCAGAAAAAAAGGCTCAAATTTTGAATTACAATCGATGATGGCTTTTAATTTCCTAATGACTATTATTTTAATCAGCTTGCATGGTTTGTAACTCTAACTGTACCGTGTGTCTGAGTCAACACCAAAAGGGCTATGATTATTTAGAAGATAATTTCCTTTGTCTTCATGGTTAGAAATAACATTAAAATTAAAATTCTTAAATTTGATCAATGAACATATCTATGGATGTTCAGAATCTTAATATGTTACCAACAGGTGCATGAACTGATATTTTATTGTTTAATATGTATATGTTTGTGTGTGTGAATATATATATATATATATAATACTTATTATGTATTGATTCTCTATGATATACATCGGTTTGAAATTTGATTGATTTGAAACATGACCAATGGTATGTGTCTTGATTTATTTAAACAAGATGCATTGCTGATTACAAAAAGATTCACTGTTCACTGCTTTATCAAGTAGAACGGGTGAAACCTGCAGGCATCAGCTGTAAAACCAACAATGGCTGGTAAAGACCAAACCAAAAAGGCTGGATAAAATTGCATGCTTTAAATCCTAAAGACATACCACCACTTAACCTCATATTATAGGATAACTCATCTTCAGCATGTGCCAAAATCTGAGAATATATATCCTTTGTTAAAAAGTTTTGATAACTAAAAATTGATCCAAAAACAATGTGTAACTCTTTGGCTCCAGTAGCTAAATTGAATAATTGAATTTCACACTTGCAAAGTTGCATCATCAATATTCTCAACCCAAAGAATTTACTCATATTGTTTCTTTATCAATAACATCTGCTTCAAGAAAAGCACTTACTGGGTCAGATATTCGAAATCCTGGATTGGTTGAGCAGTCAGTAATATTGGTTCAAACCAATCATTTGGTCTGTTCCCATAACCATTGTGAAGACTGAAGTTCCTTCATCTGTGCTGCGCATACATATATCTTACAAGACTGAATTCAGAAGAAAATGTAAGACACTATTTGATTAAAGAAATGCATGCATAACACATTTTCACCACCTTGGAGCTTCTGTGAAGACCAAGAAGTAAGCCATCATGTATAAAGAGAAGAAGGGAGTCAAATTGTTAGATTCCAGAAGATTCAGGACTTTCAGGAATCAGAAATTCTTAGAAAATCCATGTATAAATCCAAAATAAGTGCATTAACATTTATGGTTTAAGTTTAGTGGAAATTAATTTGAGAGATACATTGATATCAATGATCTTAAAAGAAGTATGATAACCAATTTGTTTTAAATGGACCAATGTTTTATAATTATAAAACATATGCTGACTGGCTGTTTATGTTAAAAAACAATGTCTTTACACAATTGCTAAAATGATGCCAAGCACACAATAAAGTTCTATCAAGCTTTAAGCTTGATAGAAGTAAGTACATCATTACATAAGCCTAATTTGCAGTAATCTATTTTTTAAGTTAAGTTTTGAGTGAAATTTAAAAAAGTTACCTTAAAGTTGAGCATCTTAGAGTAAGGTTGGGTAAACAGAAGTTAATCAACAACTGTATCAGAGAATAGAATCCATAACAAACAGAAACAATTATCTCTAGTCTAGGAACTTTAAGTGCAGGATTAACAAAATCTATTCCAAAGTCTACCATGCCATAAAATAATGAGAATCCAAGGAATGGAACTTTACAATTCTGGAAATGAAAGCCACATTCTTAGACAGGCATTAGCCCAGCAAAGTCTTGATCCTGTCCAATCAGAGATGAGATATATTGATGGTATAATTCTGGTTAAGTTTGCCTCTAAACTAGCATCAGACAATACCATCTACCATTTAGCAAGATTAGCATGATCATAGAATTGGAGTTCATGAGAAAGATGATGAAAACCTACCTTCAAGCAGTAAGTAATTAGGAGGCTTAATTCAGAGGTTCCATTAAAAGTGTCACATCAGCAGATTTCTATTTCAAGTGCACAATTGGCATGAGCATAACAGTAAAAGTTTGTCACAACTATGAATCTTTGCAACATTGCCAGTGAAATGCATCTTGAGTTCAATTCAGACTTGGCTACGATACAGAATTTTTTCGTAGGACCAATATTTCAAAACCTCCACAATGACATCAGTTTTGAAGAAAACAATTCTGTTGAAACAAAGTATGTTCTGATTTCAGAAGATACCCAACATCACATTAAGAAGACTTGCCGAATCGTTTTAATTCATGATTCTATACATAATAAGACACCAGACACCAAGGAAAGAATACCAAAACCAGTCACACGCTCTAAGTTAAATCTGAGTTTCCAAGCACGTGCTGTAATGAAATGGGCGTAGCGAGGGTCAGGCATCTGACGGATCCAAATGCGAGTGACCATGGAATAAAAGACAGTGACATCACATGATAATTCTTTTAGGACATACTTTTATCAAAGCCTACAATCCAAGTTTAAGGTATAAATGAAAATTTCCGAGCACGTGCTGTAATGAAAAGAGTTAACATTGTGAAAGGCAATAATCAGACAGTTCCAAATCCATGTGACCATTGACTAAAAGAGGGTGACATCAGATAATCATTCTCATACCTAAATCACAGTCTCAGACGCCAACTTTAATCGGAGAATTGAAGTATCCCAGGACGTGGATGAATGAATAGACTTGGCAGCAAGAGGGTCAATTGGCCCACGTTTCCAAATCCTTGTGACCATTGACTCAGGACCTTCTTAGCACTGTCTAATCCCTCTCCAGTCTCAAGTCAGCCCCTTATCCAGACGTTTGTCACCTCCAATTTAATTGGCCTCGTCCTTTTGTGCCTTTGCTTCTAACTGGAGCGGACTCTGTCAGTCCTGACCACAGCACTAATTCAATTGCTGGATCAGTGGAGGATATGCCCAATGCTGCCAGTCCTCTGTCCTCTCCAAGACCACTTTTTTAATTGTATTTATTCCTCAAGATCATGTCCCCGCTTTCCCTTGGGGTCAAGTCCATCGTTGGGAGTTCAACTGAAAAATTGTATTAGTTTTCTGCTGTTTTCTTCCCATACATGCTACAATGTTCCCGCCTGCCCACATGGAGGCCAAGAAAACATCGCCGTCTACGAGCAGGATGAATCAATAGTCAAAATAATGACTGCTTGCTGTTTTTTTATCATTTCCAAATCTCTACGCTGCATCAATTTAAGTTTTTTTTACTTTAATGATTTCAGCTGGAGAAAACTGTCTCATATTCTGTGTCTTGCAATTTTAGCACAAGAATTGAAGCTTTCGATGAAATATTGGCAAATGATGACGTTACTGAGAAAATTGGATGAAGCTTCAACCATAGCAAAGCAACTTTTTTGTATTTTCAGACTCAAAATTCATATTTCCTCGGTTCACAAATAAAGCTTCTATTGACGGTGGACCCATGAATGCCTTGTATTAATATTGTGAAAGTAAATATAATAACAATTTAATCTCCAACGCAAACCCATTTGATAAATTGCCAAACCATGTTAATACCAAAAGCCAACTGATTTGAAGCTGAATACACCTTATTAACCATGTACAAAGGCAGTGTAATATATCAGCCTCGATTTATATCTAAAATATGAAGCACTCCTAACCTACACAACCAATAAACGAGACATTAACAGAAGTCATAAAGCATTAATCAATAACAAATCTAGTTTGTCCAGTATGAAACGGATAAATCTGTATGAATCAAAACATAATTAACTATATGAGAAAATTGATAGAAAAAGCAATGCAATCAATGAACTTTTTCATAGATCAGTAAATAAATAAGTTTTTTTTAATGAAATCACAAGTTAAAAAATCGTAATCCAGAAAGTTGAATGATGACGCTTCAGAGACATATGAATGGCCCTGATAATTATCATAGCACAAGGTTTTACAAATAAAAGGTTAAAAATAAAATGAATCAATCATTCTATTCATAGGACACTTTTTTTCATTTGTCATCAAACATTTGTAAATTATCTTTTTTAGTCTTTTTCTTAAAATCAATTAACTCTACTGTAATGCAGCAAACCAAATATTTTGGATATATAAAGAAAACAATTGCACTGTTATTTACATTCTATGTATATAATCCATGATATCACTTTTTTAAACTTAGATTTTTGGCCAAAATATCAACCACAAACTGTGACCTTGACATGACCTTGACACACCAATTGAATTCAACTTTAAAAAAACATATTTCTCTTTGAGGCTGAAGTGTTTTCTCTCCTTCATTGATAAGTTTATTTATCTAAAATACCACTTTTATTTTCATATCATTACAATAAAAGGTCCCTTGACCCGAGGTCACTTCAGACTGACCACCAGAATGAAAGAAGTATTTGCCATGTGCTGCAGGTTATAAGACTAACCTTGTCATTGTGTGCACAGTTTTCTTAATCAACGCACAATTTGACTCGCGGACTGATCCAATTCACAAATGTTTATCTAGCGTGAAGATGATATCGCAGCTAAAGATGATATCTTTCTGTCCACTCTAGATAAGGATCAACCAATCAGGATGTCACTGACCGATGGTGATATCTGCTGCTGACCAATTGTATCGTTGTTGCTGACCAATTGATATTTAGATGGTGACCAGTCTTGACAATTCTCCTATCAAATGTGATATTTGCAGTTGACCAATTGTGCTGTTATTGTCCGGCAAGTGACCATTCAAGAGTTGATTGTCCCACTATTTGTTTAACCAGTCTGTCCACTGTAAACTTTGTTGTAGAGAACTTGCTATATCCCTTATAATTACAATAATGGTGTTAGCACTGAGGATTATAGTCAGCTAGATTATTCATATATATCCATATATATATATTCATCCTAAGAGTCTCACATTTTAAAGTCAACTTTTCCAAACTAATGATCGACATTTGAGGTTTTTTGGGGGAAAGGGGGAGGTTTGGAGGGTTGAACCCTACGCCATCACTTAACCCCCGACCCCCTCAGGATCTGACACTACAATTTGTTCCTTATTTCTTATTAGGTTGTCAACAATATTAGATTTGTCCTGAATGCTAATATTTTCAACTTCACAACCAAAATGGGGGTTCAGGGTAGCAAACTAATATATTTTTTATGTT
Source organism: Phorcus lineatus (assembly GCA_921293015.1). NCBI lineage: Eukaryota > Metazoa > Mollusca > Gastropoda > Trochida > Trochidae > Phorcus > Phorcus lineatus. The sequence continues at coordinate 19,489,748 of OV121087.1, read as the reverse complement.
TCTAATTAACATGTTCGTCACAACAGCATTGGTCTCTCATCCCTCACGTGACCTGTGCTTAATGTACCCTATGATTAAAGTCATATTGAAAATGAGATTATAATGCTCTGTTTGTGATGTGATTACTACATGTATAACATACAAATTGTGCTTGGCAAAGTTATGATGCAAATGTTGCATTATTAATTTATTGATTGTACATATAAGGGATTTGTTAGCTTTTTTCAATAATTTGAAGTCGCCATATCTTTTGTTAGGTCTTTTGAGTTTGGTTATATAAATTTAAAATCAATACTGTCCAGTAATTGCATAATAAATTCTGCCTCCAATTCTATGCCGCTTTCATAATCTTAAAACAGAATTATGAAAAAACGTTGAACAGCTTTTCAAAATTCAATGATTCTGAAAAAGATGTCACACACCCATTATCTCATATCGAACAGCTAGGTCAAGGCGACATCACGCAAATGGAACGAACAAAATTTGATGCGAGACATACAGAAATTTCTTTAAGAGGTTTTTTTTTCAAGTAATACATTATATTGGACGACATTAAATAAAATCTATAGTTTTAAACAATCCAAATACCCTATTTGAATATTATATGTTCATTTTCTTACAAAAATTTAAGATATTCTATGAAATTATCTTTATAAAGATTTGGTTTGATACTTAAAATTTCAAATACTTCATACTTAAAATAAAAGTATAAACATAAAAAATTCTTGTCAATTTCATCAAAAGCTCATGGAAGCATTTCATGGGTTTTTTTCCTGAAATGCAGTTGGAAAAGTTCATCCTGTCAACCATTCATGAAGTCACCTCAATGTACTTCACCTGAGTGATCAAAGGCTCATGATACCTGTGCTTAGTATTGTCTCCTGTACACAATCTTCCTGACAACTTACTTCAAAGTAATGGTGTTCAACAACCGTGAAAGGGAACTATCAACAGAGATAATTTCTTGATAGCTGTCATAAATCTTAAACGCTTGGTACTTTAGATCTCAGGAAATATGAGTTGTTAAAGATAACGTCAAATGAGAAATATTTTGCAAATGTGCTCTTTAACATTTAATATGCTATAAACATGAACTTTGAAGCATTTACTTGTAAGTACAATCTTTGATATAGGCAATTAATCATAATTGTGTTAATGATTATTTGAAGTCTTCAATAAAAGAGTTTTTGTGAAAATTTAATATTTTTTCTCTCCATGCAATGAGTGAATGAGTTATCATTGTCATTTTTTTCCTCAAAGAATTATGTACATAAAGAGAGTTTGGATTTGAAACAAAGACAGCTTCTGATAACTTAATCACCATCATAATATATTTACCTGACTAATCAGATATATCAGGTAATTCCTGTTTAGAACTCATTTTCCACAAAACAAGTGATCTTTCCATAACTAACATTAAGAAAAAAGTTAAGAAATTCAAATTTTAAAATAAATTTTTTGGCCTAGCCTAAACCAATCCAGTAGGATTCCTTGGGTTATTCCTGTGAATTTGCTTTGCACAATGGTTGTGAACTTAATATTTCAACTGCTTTGAGTCCTAATCAACGGCAAAAGCGACATTGTTAAAAAACAAAAACACTGACACATGTAACATTTGGAATAAATTTTAAAACATAATCCTATAAGAATTAAAATAGAAAACAAAAAGTGAAATACTTTTACCGTAAGAGATTTATACAAGCATTTTAAGGACAATTCCTTTGACAATAGCAGTAACATTTTGTATTGATTTTATTATCCCCATCACGATTGCTAATCCCAGGAAGAAAGAGGAACAGCTTGAATTACCTGGGTAATCCAGAAAACAGGGAACACAATCTGCATGTAGCACAACATGGCAACAGGTTTAATTGATTTATCAAGATGAGATGGATTTAATAAAAAGCACTCAAGAGTATGACAGCTTGAATAGAAAACAGATTGTGAAAAGTGGACACATTTGAGAATTTAATGGAAAACGAGTTACGCTATCATATCCGACCTCTTTTTGTTAGTTTGAGTTTCGTGAGATGAGTGTCGTTCTGAATTCTATCAATCTGCGGAGGACGGATAAAAACAATCTAATTCGATCACGAGAGTTTGGTAACATTATACTCATGCATGCAGTATTGGATATTAAAATGCTTTTATGCTTCAGCTGGATTTTTTAAATATTCAACAATTTACCTCAAACAATGCTATTAAGCTCTCAGATTTTGGTACGATTGAGGCTATTAATTTGAAAACAATGTCATAAATCTCTTCGATTTTTATAACCTGAAATTTTATCCTACACAAGAATAAGAGCCTTTGATTTATACTTTGAAAATTGTTATTCAAATAACCCCAAAAAATGCACCCTGATTTCACTAAAACATTCAAAATTTCAATAAACATGTATTGATTTCTTGTGAATATATTAGAATACAACCTATTCATAGCAATTTTATGAGAATAAGCGACAAAACTCTTACCTTCATGTTTGTATATCCATATTCAATCACAAAAGCAATTGCAATCACAAATCACAAAACAAAACAAAAGTCGATCCAGGTTACAACGATAATCACAAAGAATATCCTATCACAAATATTTAAAAACAATCTCACAGAAAAAGATGGCAGCAAACGGTCAGCCCTTCTAATATCATGCTCCCCTTTAGTAAATTAGATGTTTAATACAACACGTCTTGCTAAAAGAAAATTCTCTCCTTTACAGGATAAAATCCAATCCATGTATGATCCCAATCACAAAGAACATCACACAAAATGTACAAAACTCCAAAGAAAAAACGAGAGACACGCTCAGCGCGCCCTTCTCCGATAAAATCAATGCATCAGCTGTTCCGATTCAGTGCACTCAAAAACTCCCTCGCGTCACCTGTCGGAGCCTCATCAGCATCAATAGACTCCCCTTTACCTGTCCAGGTGACACATGCTGTTGTCCACGCTTACAAGCACCTGTTAGAATAGACAACTCAAGGACCTCCAACACCGGCCAGAGTGATAACACGCACAGTTCAAGTAGATAACATTCTGTCCTGTTTGCTTTGTATCAGGTAACTGATGGTCCGTCTGTCCGTCATAGGCAAGGGAGGCTGGTTTTAACAAAGGTTGTAGAATGTACAGAGTCGAACAACTTGCTACCTCCAGTCAAATTTCATCAAATTTCCTCATAGGAGTAAACTATGAATCAAGTAACTGATGGTCCTTGCTGTCTGTCATAGGGACAAAGGGCTGGCAATGACAAGAGTTATAGGAGGTGCAGTATCAAACAACTTGCTACCTCCAGTCAAATTTCATCAAATCTCCTCATAGGAGTAAACTTTGTATCAAGTAACTAATGGTCCAACTGTCCGTCATTGGCTGATTTTAACAAAGGTTGTAGGAGGTACAGAATCATACTTGCTACCTCTAGTCAAATGTCATCAAATTCCCTCATAGGAGTAAATGGGTGATAATATTCTTATGAAAGGTGCTTTGTAAACAGTTTCAGTTTCAATGAATTCATTGGTCTGTCTATTTGGCTGTCATACCAAGGGTTATGGGATACATATAGGATATGTCAGAGTCATATGAACGATATATTCCCTAACAAGACTTGACTAGTTTCACACACTTGAAGGTGTATCTTGGATTTCATGTCGTCTTGTCATTAATTCATTGTAATTTTTAGCTGTCATCATGGAGGAAGGCTGGTTGTAACAAAATTTATAGGAGGTCCATTGTCAGTCATACCACTTGATAGCCCAGTAAAAAATCAAATTATATTCCCTGCCAGGTCTTCACCAGTATCACACACTTGTAGGTGCATTGTGAATGTCTTGGATATCAATTGGTTGTCATCTTGTTACCAATTCTACATGTTGGCTGTCATCATGGAGTAAGGCTGGTGTTATGGGGGTTATAGGAGGCCAACAGCCCTGTCAGAGTCTTACGTGGTAGTCACATGCAAAATATCAAATAATATTCCCTCCCTTCCAGTTCCTGACTAGAATGACTTGTAGGTGCATTGTGAACATCTTGGATTTCATTTGGTTGTCTTCTTGTTGTCTGTCATCAAGGAGGAAGGTTGGTGTTACAAGGATCACAGGAGGTGTTTTCACTGTCAAAGTCATAAGACTTGATAACTCCATGCTAAAAATCAAAATATAAACCCTCACTGGACTAGATGGCTAGTATTACATTCCTTTGGTGCACAGTTAATGGCTGATTACATTTTCAATCATTTCATTCTTGTTTGTTGTTTTCATAGTAAACAACTGGTAGTAATTAATGTCCCTGTAAAAGTTTTTATTCATGTTTCAGGATTTTGACTGGTATTGTGCTGTATGCTGAAATTACTGTACAGGCTATGCCAATAGCAGAAGACACTTGGGTGAGATTCTCTTCAAAATTTAGGACACACAGCTCCATCATTGTGTATTATCAGAAGACATGGTAAAAGGGTGTTTTTGGAGAGAATTTGTGCATTCAGAAAGTTCAAGACCATTTTTAATAATCTGTCAATGTTCAGGACTTTATTCTGACAGGGTTGTCTCCGAGATTTGAGACCAGATCACCTATAGTTAACAATATAAAGACTTCATAAAATGGGTGTTTGTGGGAGAGATTTATGGTCTATATTATGAGGTGTAAGAGTGCAGACTATATTCCCCCCTCCCCTGAATTGCAATAACTCCTCATGGGAGCTAAATATGACAATTTATTATAAACATTAAAATCTCCATAATTTGAGAATCTAGATACATAAAAGAACATACAAATTAACTAGAATGAACAAGGATATAGAAAATGATATTTAAATGGCATTAAATTTTTAGGCATCATTTATGATATAACAAATTCTGACCCTTATAATTTTTTATAAGATGAGCCCCCTAGGAGTTAGCGAGACAGCAGGCGTCATTGATGGCTCTTTACCAGTAAGATTTAAGACTGCATCTCCCCAGCCTCGATTGTCAGCCGACATCATAAATGGGTGTTTGTGGGAGAGATTTACGGGTCGGGTTACCGGGTGTAAAGGGGTACATTTGCTATTTGCCCCTCCTGAATGACCATGGAGAAGCTTCAGGCTGACATACAACATTGTTTCCAGCTAATAGGATGTGTCAATATTATTATACGCTGCGGGTACGCACCTCAAGGCTCTTTTCAATGATTTTGAAACTTTGTCAGAGATGAGAATTATGAAAATTTTACACATTTTTCATCAATGTGTCATGATAGTAAAATGAAGTTTTATAAATCAAATATTTAAAGCTGAAAACATCTTAAAGGAGCATTGAATTATTTTTTTTTTACCCTTCACCTTTATGAATTTGTCCTGGAAAATTAATTTCATACTTCCCACTAAGAAATTATAGTTCCTGTAAAATGGTACCTCAAAATTGTGTAACACGAAATGTTATGCTGAATTACAGTATGTCGAAGGAATTAACTTTATATAAATTAATTTCTCTGCTAAGTTCAAACGATCTTAAATCCGTGATTCTCTTTACAGATATATCTATTTAAGAAAGTAAATATTCTCCTAAACTAGAATTTTTATATAACAGGGAAAAGATATTTTTCTCAACTATTTATCGTGTCATCTTTGTCTTCTACACCAAGGCTACTTAAGTATCTTCCCACTTTAGCAGGGAACAAAATGACAAAAAATGTGTCAGTAACTTATTTATACTTTAAAGAGGCACAAAAATGATAAAATGTAAACAAAGACCGACACCTGTGCTGATTACATTCATTATCTTCTCCTTGTATCTAAGCAAGAACCAAGTGAGAGAGAAATTTACCAACAATTTTTACTTAAAAGGTGAGACCTAAAAAAACGAAAACAATTTATTTTACAATCTGTGATAGACCTCAACCTGGGTGGTTAAGATTAATCGTCTCATGATTGTGTATCTAAGAAGGTGAGAAGGAAGTGGAAATTCATGAGGGAAATTGTACGCTTTATAGTAGAGTCCTAATTTCCCTTTTTGTTTTAGGTAAAGAATTTGTGGTTGAGCGAATAATTTTGAACTTTGTAAAATATCACCCAGAAGGTGTCAAATTATTCTCAGTTTTCCAGTTTGTGGCCATTCCTATTTCAAGAGTACTTATTCCTGTAAATTGGCTATTTCTACTGGAATGACGCTTAGCTATTCAGCAGCTTCAGTAATGTTATATCTCTGTTCAATTTATCCATTTGATGATCGAGGCCTGAATGTGACATATAACCCATATGGTCATTCAAAAGAAGTAAAAAAACTTGCACAAATTGCAAATGTGTACATGTCCCTTTTGCCCAGCAACGTTCTTGCAGTGTCAGTTCCTATATCTTAATTGTTCTCTATGAAGTCATAAAAACCAAAGTTATTGTGACGTAACTGTAGTAGTTTCCTATTCCTATGCAATTTAAATGACATGAAACCAGTTAAAAAACAATTATTATTTTTTGAAGTGTGTCATACTACTTTTATGAAATTGTGTATTACCCTTGCTGTCGCTTTTGTAATACAAAATTCAAACTTGTTTCGTTAAAGTCACATGATACACTAATCTCTATACATTAATATATAGATGCATGTACTGACAAGATAGATCAAACCAACAAGTGGGGGAAGAGTTAGTGCTATGTTATAATCACTGAAACTGATAACACATTTGATAATTGGATAATTATAACAATTCAGCTTCAATTCAAAATTAGGCAAAATTTAATCTACAATTTCAAAGGACAAGCCAAAAGAGGTTAAGCTGGTAATCTCACCCCAACAGGCAATGTCATTTGTGAATAAAAAATCTTCCAAATTTCATAAATCAGCTTTGTTCTTCAAAAGCAGTCCAACAGAGTCAATCTCATATTTTGCAGTCTGTAGACAATTTGACCCCCACCATGTTACCTAGCAGGGAGCAGATTGTATTGGAGACTGACTCCTCCAACTTTCAATGATTGAATAAAACAGCACAGAGACTGAAAGACTGCAAAAGAAAGAGGCATGAGGAGAGGTAATTTACCCCTTACAGGTATCCAGGTAGGGAGTGAGTGGATCGTTAACGAGGAAAAGGTATTGGTGAAACTGACAAGGGACACCTTGCACCTGTCCGTCGCACTCTCTAACAGGTGTAGTGGGTCGTAAAGCGACAAAGCAGGTATTGTGAGAAGTCATTGACAAGATAGGGGCAAGGAGGTTTTTGGAGAAGGCAAATCACGGCTGAGGAGTAGACATATCACAGCTGACAAGTAGACAAACCACCGCTGACAGGCTCTAAGTGAAACGGATTGCAGTTCTTTACCTGTGTGAAATCACCCTGTTAGATACATTGTTGAATTGATTGGAACAAGTGAAATTGATTGTGGTTTGATATCTGTGAGATATCTACGAGATAGACAAATTGTGTAACACTGTGGAACAGATTGATTTGAGTGTCAGATATCTCACATGCTTGATATCGCTCTATACCACATATATTGTGAAATTAGAAATTATCAAACAGATTGTATCTTAAATAATTCACTTTTTATTATCTGAATATTTAAAAACATGATTTGTAACATTGTTTTCTCCTGGATTGTCAGCACATCAAAAGCTATTTTCTTCACTTCCTGTAAAGTAACGCTTGGTAATGGCTCCGTCTATACTTGTGTAAAATTGTGACTGATTTTTTCTAATTTTTATTTTGGTCATAGCAAAATCAATATGAAACAAGTAAATAGATCAATATTGTTGAACATTTTGCAATATCTTTAGACATTATTGATCTATCTTGAAAAACATTGACATCTAATATTAACCATTAACATTGCCGAACATCCATAGATTCAAACCAGGGAACACTGGAGTACAGAAAGAGACTATCAACTGAGCTAACACAGCCCAGATTACCATAAAATAAGTTGCTGTTCAGTACATGTCTACATGATCAACAAACTGACTGAGTTGAATATAAAAAATTTGTTGAGTTAAACATGCAAAACTACTTCCTTAACTTGTACAGTGAGAAACAAATTGATATATAAAATCTCATTTCAATACCTATGAACAACTCAAAGGACTGATGTTACCATAAGATTGCTATCAACCATATGATACCTACCACACAGATTCATCAGGGAATGCTACAAGAATATGAAAAGGAACATGAAATAAGCTAACTTCAGGAACAGATTTACAAATCTGACATGTTCACTAAACAATTCTCAATAACTGACATGATAGAAATTTACCACCACCATCCTCTGATTCCACAGATTCATCATGGAATGTAACAACCCTATACAAGAAAAGAAAATAAGCTCAGACAATTTAAGAAATAATTTACAAATTGACATGTGTTCACCAATTCTTGACAACAAACATGATAGAAGTATATCATATCAATAAACTGACCATTTCCTTTTTGATAGATAAATCTTGACAAGTATTCTGGAAGAGTAATTCACAAATGCATGAGACAACCCTTCTTCACTTCAAATGTGACGATAAATGAAGATGGTTCAGATTCACAAAACTAATTTTATCATAAGTCAGAAAACTATTATTATTTTTCTTTGTGTTGTGGACGGTTTTATCCTTCTCCTATTACTGATATTAATTACCTTTTTATTGTACAACATAGGCATATTGTTTAGGCATGTACCTAGAGTGAACCTCATTGTATACCTGCAGAATTGGTACAGAGAATGCAATTGACTTTTTAAAGAAGATTCATTCTGAGAACTGTCACATCTTCATAGACTAATTGCATGATCAGGAAATTTATGGAAAGAAAAGGAATAAAAAATACAGCCATGAAATTTCCACTGAATATATGGAGACATTGCGATCCACAGGTTCTCTGGGTAATTCAAGGTGATTCTGTGTTGTGTGACAAACTGACCTTAGTGAAGTCAGGAAGATTATTTTGATGTGACACCTACAATGTAAAACATCTAAAACCTACATATAGCACCATTAAAATAGTAGAAATATTTGGTAACCAATTGATACACTTCCATTACCCATCGAGACAATCTAAAAGACAGTTAATAATCTATAACACCTTGAAAAGTCATTTCATATTAACAATATGATGCTATGACACTATATTATAAACATATGAAAGCAACATTTGGAAATCTCAAAAGATCTATGAAACTATTATCTGTACAAAATTTTGAACAGATTATATTTATACATAGATCTTTTAAGTAACTTATTCAAAAACATTTTAACCAAATTGAAAACAGATTGCTAAGACATTTGAGGCTCTCAAAAGACATCTATTAACTGATGATACCAATACAAAAACAAATTCCATTTGGGCAAAACCTATTACAGATTGTCACACATATTTTACCTATCTTAGACTCAAAGGACTTGTAGAGACAAGATTTGACCCGTCAATGAAGGGTGTAATTGATTGTGTAAAGAATGAATACTTTGATGATGTCGCAAATTAATGGTACATTTATCATTCCGTGTATTTAGTATAATGTCAACTGTAATAGATAATGGAATACCTTTGTAGATAAACTAGTGAAAAGGGCACTGAGTTGAGTTTTAATCAGAACAAATTATTTCTTGAATCGCTTTTTTAATCTAATTTAATTTACTTTTAAATCCCTATGCAGGTTCAGAAAAATGGGGATTCCTTCCTCTCACAGATTTGAAAAAGCAATGACTTTGAAGAATTCAGGTTTTTGTTAAAACAAACAGCACATACTTTCACACACACACACCGACACATGTTTAACAAAGGATATAAGTGATCAGACGATAGCAAAGCAAGGTTTGAAAAATGACAAACTGATGGAATCATGTATATCAAGTTAATATATAAGTTCATAACATTCCCTTTTTCATTTCATATAGGAAATTGATATACTCAACAACAAAGCTGGGCCTTGAAAGTATTCAATGTCCAAGTATCACATTAAAAATATACAATCAATTAAAATAACTCCAATATTGGAGTTACAGAGGTTAACTTGGAGTTACAGAGTTTCAACTTGGAGTTACAGAGATTCAACTTGGAGTTACAGAGGTTAACTTGGAGTTACAGAGTTTCAACTTGGAGTTACAGAGGTTAACTTGGAGTTACAGAGATTCATCTTGGAGTTACAGAGATTCATCTTGGAGTTACAGAGATTCATCTTGGAGTTACAGAGTTTCAACTTGGAGTTACAGAGGTTCAACTTGGAGTTACAGAGGGTAACTTGGAGTTACAGAGGTTAACTTGGAGTTACAGAGATTCAACTTGGAGTTACAGTGGTTCAACTTTGAGTAACAGAAGTTCTACTTGGAGTTACAGAGGTTCAATTTGGAGGAGACAAAGTTGCTAATTACTTTGCAGGATTCGAACCCTGGACCTCTTGATCCAAAGCTGAATGCACTGTTAAACCCTTGCGCTATCCAACCCCTGATCAACTGTAAATCATATATCAAAGAACATATAATACATAATTCAATACAATGACGATGACAATATCAGAATTCATAGTCTACAACTGTGTAGACACAAGAGATTAGCTGGTCTAGAGTACACTGTCATCTGCCTAGTGGCTCGGACATTTCTCAAAGCAAGCTGTCACAGGATTTGTGTATAATCCGCAGAAATGAATATCTAATGTCGACATCTACACTTATTGATACTTAGTGGTGACAACAGGCTTCATTACTATGACAACAGAGAAAGATACTGCACAGACCTGTTTAAGTGTTTGTGCAAACTGTGGTGGATTTTGTGTCAACAAGTACTTCTTGGTTGTGCAACAGGCAGAGCTAGTAATTCATTACTGTACTTAATAAAGAACCAAGGGAGGTTATAGTATTAAGCTTTTCACTTGTGTAACATATGAATTTGCTGATGGCCTTGATTTTATTGTTGAACAAGTTATTAATCTAAACAATTAGGTTGGCATGTAAGCATATTACATATTACAAATCCTTTTGATAGACAGGCACGATTAAAACAAAGTTAACCTGACATTTTAAAAAGAATTTCAATATACATAAGAAAGACACAAACTTGAGGTGGTGAGGTGATTTTGGGATTTAACGCCGCTTTCAAGGTCAGCTTCGAGTTGAAATGCAGCTTTCAAGAGTATTTCATTTATTTCATGGCTGCAGGAAGAAGGCTTGCGATACTATTGAGGCTATGAATTGCAGTGAAACCTGCGAGCAATCGGCTAGTACTAACCAACATTTGGTTGTACTGCACTGAAATTCAGTGTAGCATTGCACCCAAACCTTACTGTGTGTAGAAGAGTTCTCTACTGCAGACAAAGTTACAGAGCCCTATTGAGATTTGTTGTCAGACAACTTGATTTGGAGCTGGAACTGAATGTAAGACAGGCACATTCAGCTCAATAAATATTCAAAGCATTAACTAAATTATAACATGAGCCTTCATTTCACTAGATTCCTAAATTAATGGTTTTAATGAAAGCAAAAGTAACTTTTATGGGTCGACGCCTATGAGAGAATTAGGATTTCATGGTAGTATAGTACTTGATAATATAATAACCTACTAGTTCAAAGTTTATAAACTTCTGATAAAAGATGAGATCCTTGCTTAAGCTCATTGATAATGAGCTAAAATTAGGATTATCATTAGAAATAATGCTCTTAATAGAATAATTATCAGAAATAACATTTCCAAAGGATGATCATTAGGAAACTATTAATTTAGAAGACAGATAACCAGGAAAACCAATAATTGTCTACCCATATCCAGCTGAGGCCTGTATCAAGTTGATAACAATAATAAGTGTTGGGGAAAGTATGATTACAGGAAATACTATTGGACAGGTCCTTGTGATTTCAATCTGCTATCATTACCAGAGCCACACTTTGTGTTGACCTCCATATAATTAACGTTGACCTCTCATGGCATTCACAACTTGTCCCCTAACATTTCTATCAAACGCAAGCAATTTGATATTCTTTGCCTGATGGTGTGAAAACTCAGTGATGATTGTGTATGCTGTATATCAAAAAGCTCCACAGAAGGGTTTAAATTTTTAAATTTTGTTATATTTCTTAAATCTTTAATCTTAAATTATACTGCCTTAAAAGGTTTTTCATTTAAACAACTGTTTTGGAGAAGGGTGCAAAATGATTTAATTTGTTTGCTTTTGGTCTTATGTTAATATATATATATATATATATATATATATATATATATATATACATAAAATATAATTTGATATGACTAGGATATTTATTGACCTCTAGATGAGGGGGCATAATAGCGCAGTGGTTAGCACGTTCAGCTTTGAATCAAAGGTCTGTGGTTCAACTTCCCACCAGGGGCTCAGCAACTTGTCTGCTGTAGGGAACTGTTCTTTATGCAGTAAGGTTTGGAATTTAAGTGCAGTAGAACCCGTGATTCACTAGTTTCAACCGATGATCAAAGGTTTTACTGCAATGCATAGCCATAATGATGTTGTAGGCTTTCTCCCTGCACTAATATCAACAGCCGGGATATAAGTGAAATACTCTTGAAAGCGGTGTTAAACCCCATTTCACCTCGCCTCACCTCTTTAGGATGAGCAAAATTCAATCTGAAAAAAACATCTAAAATAAGGAATACTTATTTCTGTCATAGACATTTATATAAGTGAATAATAGGGCTGTGCAATATTGTTGTAAGACAAATATATCACAGTTAAGATTGTGCAATACAATTATTGCAATATTATATTCATATTGCAATATATTGCACCAACTATAACTTTAGGTCAAATTTATTCAGAAAGATTGTGCTGATTTGTTTAACAAAAAATCTTTTTCTGTGCAAGAATACATGTTTGGCTGTATGTACTACATATGATAGTAGGGTGGTTTTTAAATATATATGCTATCAAAATTCCATATATTGCAATATTCTAGCAACCCATGAGCTGTATATCACAATAAATTGCAATAATAAATTTGATGAAATACTCAGTGAATAAGAATAAATCAAATGCTAGCGTGCATAAGTGACAAATATCCTTAAAAAAAACTAGCAAAATGTATACATATGCAAAAGAATTGATATTGTTTACATTATTCAAAAACATCTTAAAGTAAACTTAATTTGATAATCTTCTCCTTATTGTAAAGGTCAACAGATAAAAAATATTATCTTCTTTCTGTCATACTATTTCAAATAGTTTCAACTGACAATAAGACAGCAAACAGTGGCGAGTATAGCTAGATCAATATGTATAATCATATAAGTACTGATATGAGACAGAGCTAAGTAAGATATAAAACCACTTTTAGAGCAACCACATCACCGTGCCAGCGTTCATTCACAAGACGGTTAATTGTAACTTGCTTGATCACAGTATTGAAACTATCCATAAAATAAACATACAAAATAATAAACATTATCAAAATTTAAGATTAAAGACAATTTATGTAAGAAAGACATGATGAATTCACGATGTTTCATAGTGTATGCTTACTCAAGTTAGTCTATGAAAAATTTAATAATTTACTGTTCCTTCATCCATATCATTTTTTTTTCTTTAGGCTCTTAATTTCATATTGTATTTCATGTGTATGCAGTCAATCTACACGTGCTGAATGTGGATCTAGACTGTATAAAAGGCTCCTTTATATAGACAGTCATGAAGCAGGAGTAGTTTACTCCATCAGGTGGGATGTAAGGATAAGCAAAACTGGGTACATGTACCATAGCAAAGAAACTTGTACACAATAGTTAGGAAACCTAATCATAGAAATTTCTGTAACATTTTCTCTTAAGCAATAGAGAAAAACTTTTGATAACTCTTATCTTAACAATATGTAACTGATTAATTAATGACTTTCATTACTGATTGCATCTTGCTAATTAGCTAAAATTGATGAATCAATAAGAGAGTTGATGAAACAAATTCACTGAAGCCAGTAGGCTCTGGTGTCCTCAACATAATCTGACAAAGATGTTACACAGTCCTCTTTATACATATAACATGAAGTTCATTGTACTATTCTAATCTAGAACTCACAGGGTCTCCCCTTCAAAGTTTTCCCTAAAGACTGGATGACAATTAAAGGTATTTTTTCAATAAGCAAATACGATGTATCAAACATAACCAAGGAACACACATGCAAAAAATGACTTCAGCGTCCTACAGATCTACATTTTTATATCTTACCTTAGAAATCAAAGTTGACAACACAAATCTTTCGGCAAGGTAGAGTATCCAAACCTTCCTTAACAAAGTCAACAGAGAACTGTTATTGCCTTGGATAAATATCCGAGACATTTACAACACTTATCCGGTTTCAGTGGGGTAGGTACCCGTAGCCACATATGACTTATCTCTCCGTGTAAATGTGGGAGGTTTGCTCAGGTATGATTCACACAGAGCACAAACACATAACTTATTCATTACCTATGTCGCCTGTCTCCAAACTCAAGTTTAAGTAGCCAATAGAAATCATCTTTATTTGAATAAGCAAAACAAGACTACGGCATGTTTGCACTATTATATTTGTGAAAGTCCACAAAGGGAATGGTAGGAGTGATTGGGGCCACGCCAGACCTATACAGTAGTTATCTGGGTAATTCAGTTGGATCTGAGGGGGTGGCTAGGGGTCTTAAGAGGGTAGGTGTAAGTTGATGGGTATAGCAACAAGGGTTAAAGGGATGGGGAGAGGTTTTAATGGGGTAGATGTTAGGGTAGAAAACTTTACAAGGGAGTGGGGGAAAAACTGGATGAGATGAGAAAGGGTGCAGAGGATGTTAGTATAGAAACTGTAAATTAATCAATCGAGGGACAAAAAAGATTGGTGGGTGAGAATGGCATGGGTGAGTAGGCATAGCAAGGGTAAAGAAAGCAAAGAGAAAGCTCTGAAGCTCATCAGGCCTCAAATATACTAAAACATATAAGATAAGAACACACATTTAAAAAATTTTAATTTACTACATTTACTACATTTTCAGTAGTTTATATAATGATCCATATGTTGATTCAATATCTGAGATAAGTTGGTGTGTAACGTTTTGGTTCAGAACAATATATCATGCACGATAAACATTAATTTAAAATAAGCAGTCCATCTGAGTGAGGCCTTGAAATCAGGCCTGATAAGCTAAAACTTGGAATCTTCTCTTACAATATTTTTCATATTAAAGATGGATGCCAATCTTTAAACAGAGGTAGTTTGATGACTGAGTGAACTGATGTCAGGTGTAATGAATGGGTAAAAGCAGATTGCTGATGTTATCATAACACAGATCCCTGGCAAATCCAGTAAGCTGTGAAAAGATTATACAATGTACTACATGACTATATGGGAGAGTTTTCTTATGCTCTGAAGGTTCATAAGGGGTAGCTGCAACCACTCACCCAGCCATTTATCTAATTGGGTATATCCAGGGGGAGCTGGAAGGGATGGGGTACAGTCGATATTATCAGCATTCAAACTATACACAGTGGTTACCTGGGTAATTGAGTGAGAAGAGGGTTCAAAGGGGAGACGAGGGCTGGGAGAGAGTGACAGGACACAGCTTTAGATATACATGCATATGGACAGAGAGGAGGTGCCTCTGAAATCAGAGTAGATTTAAAAAGTGGGTTAAGGGGTTTTAGAGGAAAGAAGTGGCATTGGTTCAGATTTCTAAACCTTAAAGATTTAATCACAATTAATCAGAAACATGTCTCATGTCAATTCATTGACAATTGAGAGAAAAATTTTGTCGGCTATTGGCATTGGCGGGGAGTAGTGGAGGTTTGCGCCCCAACAAAGAGCGTCCCAACATGCTGAGAATCGTATTTCTTATACATGATGAAAGAATACAAGGCAAGTGTTGGACAGGGAACTAAATTTAAGAAGACATTCACAAAACAATTAAAAGAATCTGCATAATAGGTTTTATATATAACTTGTGACACCAATGAGGCACACCCTACAAAAACAAAAATCCCGTATCTGCCCCTGAAGGCAATATACTTTTTAAGTTTTTCTTATCAGTATAGACATCATGAACATGAAAAATAAAGATGAATTTTGAGAAGACAGCAATATCACACTAAAATCTTAAACGTCAGAAAGGATTAAGTTTCTTGAGGAACACCGGAAACTGACAGTTGAAATATAGAAAATTAATGATATAGAGGAACACAATATTGTAAACACAACAACTGCATGTTGAAGACAGAGGTAGAATTAGACATATGAAGGGAATATGAGCGTGAGTAATTGTTGTCAGGAAGCAAAGTTTAGTGAGGCCTCATTATTTAGAAATACAATAGGCTTGGTGGGCTGACCTCCTAACCCTATATGCAGTATTATGTTCATACTGTTATTGACATTACGATAACAAGAGATATTTTTATTTGGACAGTGATCAAAATGCGGCCATAACATCAATTCAGTAGATAAACAGTAACATGGCACCATAGAGTCTACAGATAAAATATTTGACACCAGGTCATTAGTAAGGTGCAATATACTTTTGTTTACCATGAATGGTAGATTAATGGAAATAACATGAATAACAAAAACAAACTTGCACATTTCAGAGTAGTGACAAAAACAGTTAGTTGTTAGAAAAAAAACTTGAGTGCCACCAATGTCACATTTTTATACTATATAAGAGAAAATCACTGCTACAGCTAAGGGATACATGTATTTTTGACCTTCTGGAGAAAACATTTGAATCGCTGCATCGATCCCCCTTAACATTCATGCATCAGTATTAACCATGTAAAATATGTGCATCATTAATGCATCATCTAGGAATATTTTGTAACATCAAAGAGAATCTACTAAATAACCTCATGAATTTCTTTTTGAATCAAACATAAACAAATGTAAACAGAGAGTAATGGGAAATATGGCTGTTAAAATGATTTACAATGACACCTTTATCAACTGCAATGTTCCCAGGCATGTGTTAATGTACCAGCTCCTTCGTTTCAAAGGAATTTCCTGTTTGATATGATGCAATTGACACTGGTGTTATTTGACTGTATCACATTTCAGTGAGGCACGCTCGCTATCGTCTAATAACAATCCCTGTCTGTCAGTGTCTCGCCAGGTGTATCAGGTACCCTGATTACAGGTATGCTATACAGAGGCGACAATGATGTACCGTATTCAACCTCGTATAAGATGGGGATTTTAGAAATGGGAATTTGCCTTCATTACTTATTCAGAGTTGTTTTAAACCTCAAACAATTTCTGTTTTGGCAAAATTCAAAACGAGCAAGGCAGGCCATAAATTTTATCACTGCTTATACTGTTGTAAGGAAAATGCCTGCAACATCACTTCTTAAATTCCAAGAAACTTGACAGGAACATCAAAGACATTATATTTGCAGTTTTTAAAAAGAAAACCATAATCAGTTAGTGTTTCCACACTAACCCATGTCATTTAAACACTTGAACATATCATATCTCCTCTTAAAAAAACTAACACCTATTGCTACAAATAAACATTTCATCCAAGCCTTTGAAACTTTTTCCACCTTAAGTTTTTAAATAAAACCTTCAACTCTCTTTGACATTAAAAAGGTGGACAAATTCTTCCTATTTTAATTGGTTCTAGTTGCACAACGAAGATTGGAGGATTTTACATCTCCAACATAGTCAATTATGAAGTATTCTATACACCTCTTACAAATTTGCCTTTGTTAGGTAACAAGTAAAATAAACTTGAGGCAAAACTGATCATTTGCATTTTCACATCACTGTATTTTCATTTCAACTCTTTCATCAAAATTTACGGTACCTGTTCAGGTGAGACAACGATTACATACCTGGCTGAGTGTTTCAGCCAGGGGCGCCAGCGCATTACGTATCCATGTCAGATGTGACAGCTTCAGGAAACCAATACCCCATTATTGCTAGGGCTTTGATAACGTTGGCTACAGTTGAAATCCATCTAAATAAAGTCCACTATAACCTCTTATTAGGCACAGTCTGAGCTTAAAAGGTCTTAAATGCTATGAGAGAACATTGGGTTAATGTAAATAGCGACTGAGATATCATACTTTTCTTCATTTGAATATAAAACTTTGGCAAAATTTTTATAAATTATGCTGAAAACAGTAATAAGATACAAATTCTCGTATTTACATCAACTTGAGATTTTATGTGAGTTCTTTACAGTATGTTGGTATAGAATTAATCAGTATCTAGTTGAAGTGGCTATAATTGTCCATGTAATATTTTTTATGTCAGATGGAAAGTTTAATAAAAAAAAAAGCTCTAATACAATCTGATTATTATACAGATACCAGAAGATTCTAGAAGTCAAAAAGGCCATTTAATTTTTCAAATTTACAGTAAGAGAAGTTCATTACTCAAATGCTAAATTCAAATGGTTATTATATGAAAGTAGATTGGCAGGTGAACATAAAACATATATATATCTTATCAATATAAGAAATATATCACTGATACGGAATCACAACCTGGTGTGTACACAAAGCTAACAGCTGACGCAGTTACCCTAAACATGTACACGATCAGCTGACAGTTAAACCCGATTACCAAACACCCTGGACTATTTAAGAAAGAGGCAACCTTCTAAAAGAGGCTAATCTTCTGATGCCATAACTTCAAACGTGTCAAGGAATTTAGATTAAAATAATCAAATAAAAATATTGATTGACATGCGAGTTTATCAGGATCTTGATTCCATCTAAGCCCATAATAAAAATTTATATTTTAGTACATTGATATATGTTCATTGTTAATTTTCAACATATAACAAATAATTTTATGAACTAAGCTTAACAAGTAGGCAGGCTGAATGTTATTTGATAAAAATTCATTTTACCAAAAAATTAAAACCTGGTACCAGAAGTCAAGGGGACCTCTTCCATACACTTGCCACAGTATAATTGTATAATGCTAAGCCTAACTGGAGCTAATTAGGTAGGCGACACACTACATTAAAGGTCTAAGGAAATTTGATAACTAAAGGAGGCAAGTTTAGAAATTAAATGATGAAAGAGAGAAACCACATATTGTTAAATGTTTCATTTTGATGAATTTAACCATAGTGTAGATTTTATCATATCTATATAGAAAGTGAGATTTAATTATATATCTTAAATGATTTATGACACTCTTTTTGATATTTTTAAGGCAAATAGATGCATTTAACTAATTCGATTCAGATAGATAAAATCAAGTCTAAGCTCTCGGATTTAGATGATATCACAAATGTGTTAGCAAACGATCAAAATGACGTTATCTGACAGTAGATTTTTCACTTGACAAGAAATTCAACAATTTATGTCTGTTTTGAAAGTTATAAATCAAGATGAAAAACAATAATGCCCAAGTACTATAATTAATACTGAGAAAACATCATAAAACACTCTTATCAGCAAACATATATAATATGTCAAGGAAACGTATGAGAAGGTCTTTGTTCTCGGGCGAAAATAAATCATCTTTATGATTTCGCCGATTTAATGTGAAAATAATGATTCGGTTTTCACATGATCAGCTTAAGTTTGAAAATACAGTCTGGGAAAATCTAATCAGGCTTGGGAATTACCATATCTGCTATCAGATGAAGAATAAATATGATATTTAATAGCACCTGCCTGGTTGCCTAATTAGTTCCACTATGCCAACGGTCACCAAATATGGCAAATTTGGAACTAATTTTCTACAGTACTGACAGACTTCAATGACCATGATGTTCTGTAAACCAGTTGAATGACTTCAGAATGCGGCTCAGCGACAAAAGTGAGTTAACTTCACAGAAACTTGATTCTTTCATCTCTACTCTAGCCTCTAAATGATTGTTTTTAAGGTTGACTGGACTAAAAGAGTTCTTGAAAAAAATAAGGAAAATGTGCATGGGTGATTACATTGCATCCACACAGATCTCCTTCGTACGGTGTTTAGTCAGGGAGACGGTTTCAGTGGTTAGTTTTATTGACTATTTATTCTTAAAGAATGAAGTGGGTGGTTTGACTTTTACACAATGATGTGTCCATTGGGATAGGCGTATTACATGAGCTATCTATTTAGTTGAATCGATCAAGTATATATAAATCAAATCTTAAAATAAATGATGCATGTTATTTTATGAAGCATATATAAGGTACACGATTTGGTGTCATTTTGTCAAGGCAGTCAACTCCTTTTTTTTAGGTTTTTCTTTATGAAACACTTTTTGACAAAACATTTACTGCAATTGAGAAACCTATACGCCCTGACTGGAACACTGCTTCTATCATTGTACAAAGCAATAATGGTTTAAAAAGAAGTGTTTCAGAGAATTCACAAATCACAAACTATATAATTCCGTGGTGAAAGCCTGTCAATACCAACAACGTCAAACTGGGTAAAAATCTGCAAACATTAGCTACTACAGCCAAAAACCATGTTTGAAACTGCACATTGACTAAAAATCAATGATACATTCAATTCGATCATATATTGCGTAGAATTAGTAAAATATATTTATTTATCAACAAATTAATAATCCACAAAATATACTGGAGAAAATAAGAAAGTTAGGATGAATTCATTTGATTGATATTTTATTTTATATTTTATTTGTTTTGTCTGCTATATATTAAAACATGCTATTTCCAAAATTATTATCAGTAAGTTTATTTTGAATATCTGAATGAAATTTTTTTTTATTAAGAATCAAACATATTCCACAATATTTTGCATCTAGTAAAATTTTCAGATTCAAATTTAGATTTAAATCAGTGACCACAGTCCACTTCATTACAAATGTAAACATGACAGAGACAGCCATTACATTCTTGCCTTAAATCTGATAACAGTTTCATTACAAGAGTCTGCATTACTGATTTCTCTCATTATCTCATCCCTGGACCTGGACATTCAAACCACTGGAGAGTTGACAGACCCTGGGTGCATTCAACAAGGAATAAACACCTTTTTTCTTCCAATTTGTTATGGTGCCGAGGGACATAAACTGTCAACATGTGTGAGTATCCCATATTGGAGCCACAGGCCTGACGAGGAGCAACTGGTTTAACGAAGAGGGCAATATCGGCCAAATTGAATACCGCAGGCATCAAACGATTCTTGTTATCGTCATGGCAACTACAAAGGACGCACAGACAGACGGGTGACAAAGTCAGTTAATAACCCCTGGATGTCCCAAGTCAGTTTTTAACCGAATGAAATCCTGATGAGCAAAGCCTCGGGGAGGCATCAAGAGGATGACGAATTGTTCTGTTTTTTAAAATCCCAACGTGTTGACTAAGCAAAGTTATTTTGTCTCGGCATTTAAGCACAACAAGTTGCAAAGGGGATTTCCTTCTTAGCCCGAGGGAAATCAGTTTAATTACGCAGTCAATGAGGCCTTATTAAAACAGCCGATGACCAAACAGTGCTTAACAAAGCAGACGGGTATAGATTTAGAAGAACTTGGCTCAAGGCACATCTGAAGCTGGTCAAATCCATGCATGACCCTTCATATGACCAGGGACTCAATTGAGAGTACATCGTGTAGAAGAAGAGAGACTCCATGTTATGATTGTGGTAATTGATTTGGGAGCCCCCAACATGCAAAGTCCACTTAGTGAATGATTCAATCACCATCACTTTACTGGACCAAATTGCAGCCTGAACCACTGGGAAAAGTTTCCGCTTCTTTCCATGTTACTGTCTGTAACGATTTTTATCTAGGGTCGCAATTCACAACAACACCATGCCATTTGACGCTCAATTACGCGTGCCAGGGTGCCATTAAAATGCATAACAGATCTTAAGCATGTTTCATCCTGTCACAGAAATTACACCCCCTTGCCAGGAAGGGCATGATGCCTTCCACCAATCAGCAGACAATAGGCAGGTTGCAGTGCATTGTAGGAAGAGAATGAAAGTGCTATATATAATCAAGGTGAGAGATGCTCCATTACACTCAAACTACTACTGCTGCAAACGGAAACTTATCATTCTCTAAACCTATTATGAAGGAAAATTCAGAATTAAAGCTATTTTAGTTATTAAAGAAGTTGAAACTTAAGACTAACATAAAACACTGAAAAAGTAATTTCAGGTAATTTAAATTTTGATATTTGATGATTTGAAACAAAAAGAAGTCCTTAACAAAAACTGATTTCAGGAAGCTGAGGCAACAAGACTTGCCAACATTTTCTAGACTTGAGAAGGCTCCTTTATTTCCTTGTTTTAAAGGACTTAGAACGTGGTACATGGATCTAAGGGTAATCTTAATTTAATGGAGGTGATAAGATTTTTAATGAAGAATGAAGATGTCTGCTGTTTACTAGTTGGTTTGATTTTCTGGTTTATTGCAGGGAGAAAGCTCAACACTACAAATGGTGAGCATTGTAGTGAAACCTGCATGGTCTGGTTGTAGGAATTATAGCATTAAAGATAATAACCTGCACTAAAATGACACAAAATATCTGTAAAAGAAATATTTGAATACAGAGAGTAATTAATATGGAACAAGGTTCATAGATGGGAGACCATGGGAGACCCTAACCACTGACTTATCTCTGACAGATGAGACAGTGGTTGTCTGGTGACATTATTAATCAAAACTGACGCAATGATTTGGAAGACACAACATCAGTCTATTACGTGGATAGTTGGCTATGGCAGAGCTCCGCCAGTTTTAATTCTAGCTTTCACGTTACGTGAGTCATAATTCAGAGCGAGTGACCACCCACCGGCTCGAGAAGTCGTTAGTTACGAGGCTAACATACAATCAACCGCTTATTGACAATTTCAGAATGTCCAATGCCGCATCTCAAATCCTGAATTACATTCTTAATCATAAAACTGTCTGCATGTATGGATTGCCAGCTTAATTATCATCATTAGTGTCATATTTAAGCACTGTAATATAAAGATTCGGAGCTGAAAGCCTCATAAATGTTCCGGTGTATATGTTGCTTAAGCCTGTAACATTTACTTGACTTTATTCATGACAGAATTTCATTGAAAATGTTCAAAGGATTCTTTATCAACACTTTATAGAAGATGTGGCAACCATTCTGAATGATCAATTTAAAGGAATCAATAGATTTAAATTGGTGAGAGAGGCGATTTGGGGTTTAACTCGGCTTTCACTTATCTTATACAGCGACTGCTAGTACAGAATTATTTTGAAGGGAGAAAGCCTGCAACATCATTGTGGCCATGCATTGCAGTGAAACCTACGAGCATCGGCTGGAACTAGCAAACCATGGGTGGTTCTGCGCTGAAATTCAGTGCAGCATTGCACCCAAACCTTAACACGTGTAGAACAGTTCTCTACTGCAGACAAATTTGCAGAGGTTCCTCATGATCAGTAGCCAAATGTGCTTATTACTGCACTATCCCGCCCACCTGTACATTGGCCACTAGCTCCAAAGTGCTGTGCCTGAATACCCAGAAACTGCATATTAAGGGTTGCTAATGCAATGCACATTGCTTGGAAACAATATTTAGATCATCTACTATTAGAGAATAAGAAAAAAAATATATTTTCCTGAAGTTCAACATTTTGAAATTTTTCCCCTAAAGTTAATTTCATTATAGATAAATTTCATTTTAATATATCTTGGATTTTGTGTTTTTGTAATGCAATGTGCACATAAAGACCAACATCCTATTTTTTATTAATGTTTTTAATATCAAAATTGTCAAATTTTGGACAGCTAAGTCTCAAAGTAATTTTCGGAAAGCAAACTGTAAGGATGCACAAACACCAGCCGCCGTTATGTCTGACTACGAAATTATTTTTTGAAAACATTTATGTAAGAAAAACAACAGGGAAGATGCACATCAATACCTTCTCAGCAGATTCAGTTATTAATCTAATAAGAATAACAGCGAGGGCTTTTTTCTCAACACCCTGGGGAGTATAAAAATGATCCCAGTTTGACGAGATGTAAGAACAGGTGAGAACAATGCATAACAAAGTCACAAGGT
Source organism: Phorcus lineatus (assembly GCA_921293015.1). Lineage (NCBI taxonomy): Eukaryota > Metazoa > Mollusca > Gastropoda > Trochida > Trochidae > Phorcus > Phorcus lineatus. Next base: position 19,465,882 of record OV121087.1, on the reverse strand, counting down.
GAGAGCACTGAGAGTTATGGTGAAAATAGTCACACCTACAATAAATGCCTCCCCACGTCAGCAGGCTTTGGTAATTGTTTTTAGTCCATAAGCCAATATATAACCAAATTGTTTCCTAAATATGCACACCTTTACCATAAAGAGAAGACATGTAGGTGTACTGTCTCCGATCACATTGAATTACTCAAATGTTGAAAGTTTGGTCACGGTTAAAGTGGACAGAGATCTTTTAAAGGAGCAAAGGTGACAGTTAGATGGTGAATGGTTGTTCCTGTAAGTTGGGCACTCAGAATGGATAAATACACTATTTTAACAGCGTTCATGTATGTAAAGAAATTGCATGCCTTAATTTTTCAATTTCATTTTCAAATTGTTTTCTTTATGGTTTAAATTCTTTTCGTTTGAAATTTCAAATCAAAATGGGATAACAAAATGATATTGTTTTCTTAAAGTTTTTGAATTTCTATGTATTTGAATTTTCAAATCAAAATGAGATAACAAAATAAGATATTTTTTGTTCAAGGTTTTGAATTCCTTAGTATTGGAAATTTCATATCAAGATGACATAACAAAACAAACTTGTTTTCTTTAAGGTTTAGAATTCCTATGTATTTGAAATTTCAAATCAAAATGGGAAAACAAAATAAGACACTTCTCACGAACAGCATTTTTTATGTTCCGTTCTCTCTGTTAAAATTCCCTTGGAATTCCAAAGATGGTCGGTTGGAAAAGAAATTAGCTGATTTTAACACTTCACCGAAAAAAACTCTATGGGTTAAATTTCATGCATGATGATGAGAAAAGTTCGCACCTTTTGTGTGGAAGTTTCTCTAATTTAGTTAACTAGGCTCAGGGAGGCAAGGACCTGTGAAAACTGCCTTGTCCCCTGCCCTCCCAAGTCCATTGAAGACAAAAGCTATTCTCCAGTTCTTCCACAGATGTCTGTCCCTGTTCTGCCCACCTAGATTTGTTTTTAATGATTGAACTTAATGAAGGGAAAGAATTCCGATCCAAAATTGCATTTTATGTGGCTCTGTGGGCCTGGTGAGATACCGCCCACCTCCAACTGGCACCAAAGTCCACGCCATCTAACGCTTCATTGCACAATTCTGCCTCCACTTAGCCCAGTCATTGTCTGTGGTGTTATGCATCTGATGATGTCATAGTGATTAAATCGCAATGACCCAGCTGCCGTTAGCTGCAAGCCTCATTCTGATATGCAGAGAAGAAATGACGGCACGTTGTTCGACTGTGAAGTAATGATGTTACTTCGTAGGAGTTTTCTGGCTTCAAACCTAAGAAGTTACCTATGCACCCTACTTGTTATGCCTTTTCAGAGGTTTCCTTTGCAGGGGATGCATCTCCCCAATTAAAATTTGCAATTTTAATAAGCCTTTCTTTGATTAATCTCGTCTTTGTTGTTTCTTTTTCTGCCTGTCTTTTGATACTTGATTACACAATCAGAACTTTTACAAAAGGTCTACTTTTTGTCTCAGTCATGCAAGAGTCATGTCTGCTTTTGTTACAAGGGCGCTAGAAAGATAACTTGTTCCGAAGTGTCTTGAGGTAATTGAAACTTTTTAATAGATAGAGTTTGTTAGGAACTAAGTTAAGAGCATTCAAGTTATATGGGTTGACATGTGCTATCAATAACTGTTTCTTATCCATTAATAACCTAATAATTTTATTTTTTTTTAAATATTGATTGATGTAGAGAAATACGAGATGGCCTGTAAATTTTTACAAAATTAGTAGCAATCATTAAGATGTGACTTTAAAAAGAATTTAAAAAACAAAATATCTATAGAAATATATAAAAGCTATTTCCATCTTCTTTAAATATTTTTTATTTCCTGACTGATGAGAGATGGGATTTTTTCAACTTGCTGGCTGAAGCATTACCTGCTAGTTTGGACATGATTAAAGAAAATATCAGGAATTTCAGACAGGCCCAAGAAAGTAATTGATGATTGCGTCATTGTTATTAGCTTATTACTGTTTTATTACCCTCATCAATGAAACAACAGGCTTAACAAAGGCTGATTCAGTCAGTTTCAAAGGGGCTTGCAATTCCAGATAGCTTTGCAAGAGATAGATCAAAACAAGTCTTGAATCTGCCCTCCAGGATTTCAAAAGGTGATTTCACATAAATCCTCTAGTGGGAATTACGAATAAAATCAACAAAAATTTGAAAAGTTTAGGTGCTGAATTGCATTGTGTTAACAACATTCCAAGGGGACAATTTACAGGAATCTATACCTTTTAAGAATGGCACTCCGGGAAGAGCTACTTGCGAAAGTTAGGCTACCCTGGTGTTAAGGGTTCTGTAGGTTAATGGTTAATGTATAAATAGAGAATACTAAACGACGTCCCGTTTAATAACATATTTATGAAACGAGTGTATGGTTTGGTATTTAACGAGCGAAAGCGAGTTAGATACCGATACCATTCACGAGTTTCATAAAAATGTAATTATACGGGACTGAGTTTAGTATTTTATTTATTACTTGCTGAATTATATCAAAGAAAAATCATACAGATCGCCAGGATAGCCATTGTCGTTGCCTCGCTAACATTGTGACGTCATGTTTAACGATTGTGACGTCATGTGACGTCAATCAACACGCGATGTTATTACACAATGTGTAATAACTTTGTAGATTTATTAAACGGCGGTATCTTCAACGGGAGAGTAATAAAATGCAGATTTGATTATGAATACACATTGGTCAGGCCTACCATCTCTGTCATCACTGATTTTTGGTTAAGAACACAAGATCAGATCAGTTTTACATCACTTCTCTTGGGAGAAGGCAGCAGTGAAATGTTGTAGAGCTTTGCAATGAAACTTACAGGAATGAATGTCAACATAGATTTGTGAACCATGGGTATTTCAACAATGTTATCATCATGAAAATCTTACCAAAAAAAAGGGTACAATAGAATAATAAAGTAATTTCTTGAGTCTTATTAAAAAGATGAGGTGAAGTGATATGGGGTTTAATGCCTCTTTCAAGAGTATTTCACTTATATCGCAGCTGCTAGTATTATTGCAGGGAGAAAGCCCGCAAAACCATTGTGGCTAAGCATTGCGGTGAAACCTGCGAGCATTGGCTGGAACCAGCAGACCATGGGTGGTACTGCACTGTTATTCAGTGTAGCATTGCACCCAAACCTTACTGTGTGTGGAACAGTTCTCTACTGCAGACAAAGTTGCTAAGCCCCTGGCGGGATTCGAACCACAGACTATTTTATCAAACACCACTTCTGAATCCTGATGGCACAAAGTTTTTTTAACTGATCAACACCAAAAAACATAATAATTCAACATTACTTACTTGGCGTCACCTTTCTACTTGCGTGACAAAAATGATTCGCATATAAACACTTTGGGGAACGCTTCAATCTCTTTCAATATGGACACTTTTCAGGCAATATTCGTCTAACGAGAATAAAATTGCTGTTGATTGCCAAACTGAAGTGGGCATAATGACAGTTGCACCCTTGACAGAAGCAAATAGGCAATTGTTTATGACAACTTGTATTTGTTCTTAAAAATGAAGCGCTCTTATCATAATGCCTGACCAAATTCTTAATTTTGTGAAAACAGTTGAGAAATAACTTTAAACAAACATCTTTTTTCCTATTATAAAAGTCTGTTTATTTCAAAAGTTGAAAACATGAGAATTACTGTTGATTTTTTATAAGTGAAAGACATAACATTGTGGTTTCTTCAACATTCTGTATTCATTTCTATCTTATTACACATAATGATTTCATTGTTGTTCTCTCATTTTTTTCACTGTCGTGTCATGATGTTACAGAGAGCAAATGTGAAAAACAAGATAATTTACATCTTACAGCAGATACACCCTCTCTTTAGTTCACTATTCACTTTGCCATTCTCGTGCAGGATGGACAACATTTTTTCTTTTCTTTTTCCACTACAACAACTGAAAAAAATTTTCCTTGCCATATTTCATATTTTGCAAGAATGATTGTTGGGAGTCTCATATCACTCCCATCCTTATACCAATCTATCATACTTTTGCTTTATCATACATCTTCCTTTTCGAAATGCAACAAAAAAACTGACAAGACTATTTATGAATCTCTTTAAACTAAAAATCGGGTTCCACAATGATTTGATTTTCAGATTTTGCTTTATAGTAATAATGACAGACCGCAGTATAATTGTGATTCACATCAGATCAGATAGCACACTAAATCATATTTATCTGAAATATTTAACACAATTACTCCCATAGTCTGTGATTCATCCCCCTCCCTTGATAATACACTAACATATAAACAATCTTTAAATTTAATCAATTCAATAATTTATGTTGATCAACGAGGAGGTCAAGTGACCCTCATTAGTTCCAAAATTGACCACTTGGGGTCCGTGATCAAAGGAAAATATTGGCGAACGATCGTGTTTTTATTGTTGATATCAAATGAAAGGAACAAGCCGGTGATGCTTGAGACTCCAATGTTAACAGAAGCCTGATAAATGAACAGGTCAAGAGAATGGCCAGAATTTCAATTACCACAAGTACTGACCAGTGTAAACCAAAACAGCAGGTGCCCCTGACCAGCAGGTGCCCCTTGATGACCTTAACCAATTCTGCTGACCACAGGGTGACCATAAGGCACCGGCTGCACATCTGACCGCATCATCTTGCACAGCCAGATGGCCCTCGGCCATTAAAACTTGATCAAGGTATTCTGGACCTATCACTGCTCTCTGAATCATCTTTCAGTGCACTTTGTGTTCAGAGTACAAGATGTAAAACATATATCTCTGTAAACCTCCATGCATTTGTTATGAGTGTTACATGTGAATTGAGAACATGAAATCTGTTCCAACAAACTATGACAAACAATTGAATATATTGGATCAACAAAACTGTCTGGCCAAAACATAATCAGACTAGACCCCAACTGGACAAAACCCCAACCGGACAAAAACTCCAATTCCCATTTTTTGCTGGGGGGTGGGGGGCAAAACCCATGAAATGTAACAAAAAGAGAAGAGTGACATTTTCTGGTATGTGTGGGTTTTTTTGGTCTGGGTGGAGTTTTGAGATACTATTCCAAGCGCGCGCTAGGTGTTGCCATTCTTTTGATCTCATCTTGACACTCAATGATACAATGGGTTGACAGATATGCATCTTCTGCATTTTCTTAAAATTTCTGGTGAAAGTGGTTGCAGCAGATATATAGGTTATTTGTAGGGCAAATAACACACTTATATACTCTCTTCGATCATGAAAGTTAAGAATAAAATTCTTAAGAAATTGCATCTATATTGATATGAAATAAAAGAGGATTTCTATATTGTACACTAGCTGTCTCAACAATATCTTTTTCTTGCTGATATAAAGAAAAAATCCTTCACCTCACATATTTTACTCATTTTAAAATAATCACTTGGCTGCGATTCTGAATTTATACAAATTTCTTCAAACACCATCACTCTATCATGTTGACAAAGATAAATATTGTACCGAATAACAAATTCTTCAGCCAGTGGTCAGCAAACATCACCATCAAAACAAAAATTTTGCATTACAATACTTCAACCTTAGTGCCAAAAATGATTCAGGAATCCTGAATACCCTCATAAGAGTACTCAATGGGTCTCTACCCAAATTAAGTGGCCATATTGTCTGGGCCGGACAACTGCCCACATCCACTCCAGCCAGATGGCCCCTGGTCATTAGAGGCCCCGACATCGATTTCAGAAAATAAAATTAAAAATTATCTTAATGGACTGCTTGTTCAAATTGCTGAATGGTCGTGAAGTAGTCTGTCTTATGTTTCGCAAACAGACGCAGGGTGAAAACGAGTTAAATCCATTTTGCTGATACAAGCATTTAGTGTTTGGAATAATGAAAGTGCACGGGTTGTATTTCATGGATACAATGTGCTGTTCAGAAAGTGATACTGACATCCCATGGGACCTTGCTCAAGGAGCTGGCATCATTTGCTTCATGGAATAACCATGCTATTCCATAAATGATGCCAAACCCCTAAAGACTCCAACTTTCCTTGATAGTCGCAATGGCATTACCCTAATTACTGATACCAACTTTATATTAGATTTAATGATCTGTAAACTTGCTTATCTTCCATACTTGTCAAAGCAACATGAGTTTGGGCTTGATGTACCTCATTTAAACAGTCAATCTAGACTGCATTTATCTCTACTTTGCTTATTGAGATTGTCATCGCAATCCAATTATAGATGAAATTAAATAAGGGAATTATTGCCCAGACTATTTGATTTGGATATTTCAAGAACGTTAATGATGAATTTTTTGGGTCACAATGAGGTAAATTAAAAAAATTTTTCAAGATCATTAGGTAAAGTGAAAGCAAATAAATCATTTGATACTACTATTTCTGTAGGTAGCAAGATCTAACATATAATATATAGGATAAATTTTCCGAATGTAAATGATTGTGAAAATATATGACTTTTATAATAAAAGCTGTCTATAACTTTTCCCACACTTATAACTAAGTGCATTAAATTAGAACCTCTGCAGCAAGTTTTGTGTTTTATTTATTCTAATTTTGTCTATTATTTATTAGTTTATACAATTAATATAGATATTCTTCAGATGGTATTCAAAACATCTCAACACTCAATGATAATAAAATATGGTAACATGGTTTGAGTAAAAATGCATTAGGCCAGTTTAATGTGAACACCATTAAATCCTACATTGATTTGAGTAGCTTATCACAACTTGGTATGTCCTTTAAGAAATCCATCTATTGATTTAAAAAGATCGTCTTGCAATTGGCAACATTTGTTTTCATTTTTAACAAAAAAGGGCTACAGTGCCTTTAATAAATTGGTGGAATGTTCACAATAACAATGTGCAATGGCGAAAGCTGCAAGAGGTGAGGGGAGGAGACTTATGGTTTTTCGCTGCTTTCATGAGTATTTCACTTATATCACGGCTGCTACTATTTTTACAGGGAGGAAAGCACACAATACCATTGTGTTGAAACCAGCGAGCTGGAACCATCAGTGGTACTGCGCTGAGTTTCAGCGTAGCATTGCACCCAAACCCTACTGCATGTAGGTTGTCTGGTCCCTATAGTGGGATTCCAACCATGGACCTCTTGATCCTAAGCTGAATGCGCTAACCACTGCACTATACCATCCCCGCAACCTGCAAGAATCTAATGATCTACTAAACTAGCGTCCTGCTGGTTTAACATCCACAGCGCTCCTTCAATATCCTGATATCTATCACGACAAATGCCTCGTATCTTAGCTGGTTATTTATCTGAACCTCTCTCATAGATGAAAAACATTTAACATTATAAGAATGATCATTATATTTCGAATGGTAAACTATGCCATTTATCGGTGAAAATATAACCCGTATTTTCACTGAGTGAAATAAAAATGCTATTCTGCTCTGTTAAATGACGCAACAATCATATGACGTCGTCTGTGACGTCATGAAACAATTGAATGACGTCATGCAACAGCCGCGCTAGCAAAGCGTTTTAGCTTCTCCATTTATATAGTTGGAGTAATTCATGGGGTTTTGGGAAACATAATAAATAGAACATTTGACATTTCTCATCGAATATCCTCTATTTATTTGACACAATTATGAAAAAGAAAGATAGAGCCAGGACAGATAAGATTCATTCAAAAAGCTTTAGTCTGGTTCTACACGACTTATAATTGACCTGTCTGACAGTTGTACACAAACTTTTCTTGGAATAGATTCCAGGATAGATAATCATTAGACAGTGACTAAATCTGGACTGTTTCCTTTGGCAACATGAAGTTGATAGTTGTCAAATTTATAATGGTTTGACTCAAATTACTTTAGCATCAAAATCATTTAATTTGCCATTTGGAAGAATGATATATCACTCATGACCAAGCTTTTTTCAACAATGATCACAATGTACTTAGAACTTCAATTATAGATGGCGACACCTAGAGCAAGATGGCCGACAATGATTACAACATCAAATACAATTAGAAATACATGCATGCAATGTAATTCTTCTGCTATGCATATTTCAGAAGTATGGGCATCTATTTCCATTGTCCCAGCTCATTTACTCTCAATAGAGCGTTCTTGAAGATTCATTATTCATGGCAAAGAAATGGAGACAATATTGGCTGTAATTTGATGAAAACAGCTATTTCAAGGAAGAAAAAGCTTTGTCGAAATGCTCACAAGTTTATGACTGTCACTCCTAGGACATTGCACCTCTTTCATGCTGCTTTGTACAATTACTGGACCGCTTGTGAGAAACAAGTTTATTTGAACCTTTCATAAAGATAATTCATCATTTATTTCCTTCATGTTCTCTTTACATTGTCATCTAGTTCATATAAAGATAAATTACAAAAAAACCGACAGTCATTAACTCAAATTACCATTTTGTGTTCCATTTAGAAAACTATCAGCTTATAACTGAAAAGCGACAACACTCAAAGACATAATTACATTATGCTATAAAAAATTGCCCATTACCAATGTAAACAAATTCTCACTTTCATACTGAATTTTTCATCTCTTTTACAGGATGAAGTTGATAATGGTTGGAAGGAATTTAAACAAAGGCTCAATGCAAAAACATTGGTGTAATGCGCATACTGTGGCGAAGGCTTTTTGCTGTGCTGTAATACTGTAATTTCAAGAGAATTCTTCTTCCACTATAAGTATAACTGCAGGGTGAAAGCACAGGAACTTGATATCGTAAATAAAACGTAGGTGACAAGTAGATGAAAAAATACCTGCACCCTCCATACAGTAGATGAAAAAATACCTGCACCCTCCATACAGTAGATGAAAAAATACCTGCACCCTCTATACAGTAGATGAAAAAATACCTGCACCCACTATACAGTAGATGAAAAAATACCTGCACCCTCTATACAGTAGATGAAAAAATACCTGCACCCTCTATACAGTAGATGAAAAAATACCTGCACCCTCTATACAGTAGATGAAAAAATACCTGCACCCTCCATCTACTTTTTACCTACGTTTTATTTATGATATCAAGTTCCTGTGGGTGAAAGTCTGAATAGCAGTGTGATTTGTATTCTATTGAAACCTGATTGCTGCAAATTCACTTGTATGGCATAACTTGCACTAGCCATGATGCCTTGCTTATCAAAGAGGCAGTAGCACATAATTTTAGATAAATAAAGTCAAAGGAAAACCATGTTTCCAACCGCAAGACAATGTCTTTTAATCAATGAAGCAGTTAATTAATTAAATGACTATGATAGATTAAGCTAACTATGCAAATATATTTCCCTACCTACAATGATTTAAAGGTGTTCACACAAAAATGGCCGCAGTGGTTTTTGCTTGATACTTGATTATTTACCTCATGACTACGATGATCAGGCTGAGTGATGAGATGGTTTGAACCCCTGATATAATACATTTTGCATAACTAATGTTTTTTGGGGAAATTTCTTTTAGAAAACCTTGATAGTGTCCCTTTAAAGTTGTTGACTTTACAAACTGTTTCTCTGATAGCTACTGAAACAGATGTAGTTCAATGAGAAATCAAAAAAAAAATTGCAACACTTTGCAACACAGTGGGGATCACTGCATTCAAATCATGAATTCTGGCACCAAGCAGGAAGGTTTGAACTAGCCAATCATAGGTACTGGTTTCAGTTAGTATGAATTACATTATTGCGATGCGGTAAAACATGCAAGAATAAATTTGCTTTGCAAACCATTGGTGCTGCTCTGCTGAATTCCGATGCATCACTGTATAAAAAATTAACTGTATTACCCATTGAGCAAAACATAAGTAGTAACATATTTTAAATATGAACACATGTGCACATATCACTTTTACCTGGCAAAGATTGTTTCAATGTAAATTTCTATATTTTGTTGTCTGTGGAGTCATAAAACATAAAACCATTGTCGCTGGCGCAGGCGTTCCAAAGTAAAGCAGGTCATTTCTTGAAATTTTATGATATTTTAATCAAATAGAATCACTAATATAAACGTGTTATAACATTGTCAATAATGAAAGAGTCAAATAACTAATGCTTTAGTAAATGGATAAAAATCAAGAAAGTCACTATTTTGTACTCCAGTCGTACAACTAGATTAAAACCCATTGTTGCAACATTTCATATTTCTTAGCACACAGGTATTTCAGTTAAAAACATAAATGTTTTGGATGAAAAAATGCAACAATTTCCTTTAACCCTCATAAGTACTCAAATATAACAAGTGTTTGCCACTAACATGGCAATGTCCCCCGCCGTTATGATATTTGGCATAATTAATATTATCGCGTTAACAATGTATTACAGTGGTCAAAGTGTCATGGTGACCATGAAAATGAGGTCAGGGTCACCAATGTCGACTGTGGGTCACCAATGTCGACTGGCGTCTGAGTCTTCCGCCATTGAAACCTGTCACCAAATATGAACACTCTAGGTCCTAAGCTTTAAGAGATACCGCGTTAACAATGTATTACACAGTGGTCAAAAAGTCGTGGTGACCTTGAAAATGAGGTCAAGGTCATCAAAGTCGACTGGCATCTGAGCCTTCCACCATTGAAGGCTGTCAACAAATATGAACACTAGGTGCACGTTAACAATGTATTAGAAATTGGTCAAAGTGTCGTAGTGACCTTGAAAATGATATCATGGTCACCAGTGTTGATTGGCTTCTGAGTCTTCCTCCATTGAAAGCTTTCACCAAATATGAACACTCTAGGTGCTAACCCAGCAGGCACACGACGTGACAGCCACGTCGCATCAAGGTCTCACGGCAACGTCGCCGTTACGTCGCCATTAGGTCGTATTTGCACCATTTCATGGTTTGCCAGCGACGTGGTAAGGCGACGTGTCTACAACGTGTCAAGATTACGTCCATACGACGTGGGAAAAATACGTGGCAGATACGTTGTATGAGGGTTGCGAGGCAACGTTGCCGTTCCGTCGCCATTTGGTCGCATTTGCACCATTTCATGGTTTGCCGGCGACGTGGCAAGGCGACTGTCTTCCAAGTTGTATGAAGGTGGCGCTGCAACGTTGCCTTTAGGTGGCATGTGCACCAGGTTTTGCTGGCGACGTGGTAAATGACCACCTCGGAAACAATACCTACCAAGTTGAAATGTGTTGCGAGTACTATTATGCGAAATCGTCAGCATATGATCATGTCACTTGAGCGTTCCTTGTGTTGAAACGAAAAACGTAATCATAACTCCTTCTTTCGCCCATTGGGAATTTCACATTAAACATTGTGATATAAAGCAAGTACCATATTTGCTTCAATAGATGAAGGCCTCTGACAGATACCGGCGAGTGTGATAGTAAAAATAACTTTTCCCCTGAAAACGCATTATATTTAATTTGTATTTTCTAACACTTAGAGGAATATTTTCTTGACTAAGTGAGACCGGTTTCTATCAGCAAATATGGAATATATTCCTGCTTAGTAACTTGGCAGTAATAAATGAAAAGACAAAACAGAGAAGAATAGAGTTTGCATTTTTTATTCAATCACAAAGTACAAGACATGCGTTTCGTCTATCTTCACTGTACCTCTTGTATCTTCACAGCACTCTTCATCAGTAAAGCAGCGACCTGTAATTGAAATTTAACGCCAATAATAAGGGATGGCTGGCCTATAAAATGAATAAAAAGATTTAAGTGTAATCTTTAAATAGTGTACTTATATTATTATTTAAATGTATTAAAAAAGGTTGACTTTCATTAGGACTTTTAATTCAGTTATAGTTCTGAAAGTATATGAATTAATAATACCTGATAATAGTAGTTTATGAGTTCCCTGTTCGGATGGAGCGTGCTCAGATTCATACACGTGCTATCTACCCTGTCTATTTCGTCTCCTCAGACTGGTCCTTCTCATGCAGCACACTGTAAGGTAAAATCAGGAATTTTATCCAACATTGAAAACTATCAAGAAATATTATAGTTATCTCAAAAAGACATGTCATCGGATTTATGCACAATGTTTAAATGCCGAAAGAATTCTTTAACCCCTAATTTCACGTGTGGAATATTATACATTGATAGGTTCGACTCCTGTTGTTAAGACTAATGTAAATAAGTAGGTAAGTGCATTTGTCAATAATAAACAAAGTTCTTAAATGCCTTTCCTTTCAGTTCATTTGATGACTGATGTATTTGATTAATCGAACAGGATGATAATCTAAAAACAAATTTAGAGGCCGATCGCATATACAAACCCGTGCCAATTATGTTCAGACGGTGACATTATTTTTTATAGACTTACAGCCGTGTCGGGTAAAGATACGCACTCTCACAAAACTTCACAAAGTAAATCAGGATGAGTGTTAGCTTGTAATAGATTGATGTCTTTGCATCTCAAGGCAATATGAAAGATATCATGAAGTTTTTAAAAGGTAAAAAGGACTTAGATATTGATTAATGGCACAAAATAGGTAAAAACTGACAAAATACTTACCAAACATATCGTCATCAAACAGTTCGCCTTCCCACATAACAATTGTCAGTGGAAACCAAACTATTATTCGACTATCGGTTTGTCCTTAGTCTCCTTACCTTAACTTCAGAAAACAGTTTTAAAATCGATCAAAATCATAATAATTTAAATGTAGGTGTATTCAAACCCTGCGTGCGTATCTTTAGCCTACACATGCCGACCTGTGCAATTTGGGGGTAGTCGATTGAAAACTTTCAGTGTCACTGACAAACACATTTCACCATGCATATTTTACATTAATATTATCAATGAAGCTCTAAACTTTAATAGTGACATGGATTTTATACCGTAGTTGTATTGGAAGAATGAACATGTAAATCTTAGATGCGTAGCTTTATCCGACATCACTGTACAGTGCTGTCGGGTAAAGCTACGCACTTAAAAGATACATGTTCATTCTTCCGGGAAAAAAATACAGTATATGGGATAAAAACCACCTCACTGTTAAAGTTTAGAGCTTCACTAAAAATATTTATGTAGAATATACATGTTGAAATGTGTTTGTCAGTGACACTTAAAGTTTTCAAACGACTACCCCCAATTGCACAGGTCGGCATGTTTAGGCTAAAGATACGCACGCAGGGTTTGAGTACAACTAACATTTCCAATATTATGATTTTGATAGATTTTTAAACTGTTATCTGAAGTGTAGGTAAGGACAATCCGATAGACGGATCAATATTTTGGTTTCCAATGACAATTGTTATGTGGGACGGCAAATTGTTTGATGACATGTTTGCTAGGAATTTTGTCAGTTTTTACCAGTTTTGTGCCTATTATCAAAATTTAAGTCCTTTTTACCCTTTCAAAAACTTCATGATATCTTCTAAATTGCCTTAAGATGCATATATATAGACATATATCTATTACAAGCTAACACTCATCCTGCTTTACTAGTTTCTTGCGAGTGAGTATCTTTACCCTCCGCGTATCTGTACCCGACACGGCTGTACATGTTTAGTTATCGTAACATATACTTGTTTTAAATTTTCATGCATATAAGTCTCTCAAAATGATGGAAAACCTGAATTTACCTGAAAAACATGTACAATAAACCTTCAAAATGGGTCGTGTCTACGAAATAAACCTTTTTTTTTACCAATGTCATTAATAAGAATTGAATTTCAGTAAGATTGCCAAAAATGTTATCCTCTCTATTAGATTTAAAAACAAATTCAAATGAGTTTAATCTTCTTGAAATATTGTTATGTTCTTAACATCATCCAAATTTAGCTTTTTATTCCATTTAGCAAATATATCATTCTTACCCTGTTAATCTTTTCACGTTCACTTTTTCTACGCATAAATAATAAATAAATTTCAAATACATGCTGATATATATTATTCTAAATAATCAAACTGAACTACTGTTTATTATTTGAGTGAATTTGATTTTACAGTTTGATTTAAATTCTATGTATCTTTTCATAAGTTGAAAAGTAAACACATTAGAAAATTATCGTAATTTAGTTTCTTTTAAATGAGTTAATTTTAAATGAGTTTATATAATAAATATCTTTTGTCCTATGAAACTAGTTCATAACAAGTTTAAAAAAATGCCTCCAATCCATTAAACAAAATACAAACTAAACCCAAGAAGTCCTGCACCAAGTGAACTCGCAAACAGCTGATCAGACACCTCACGAACTCCACGCAACACTTGTGACCAAAGATGCGTCATCAAGCACGCTTAGTTATAACGAAACACGGTAAGGAGTTTAAACATGGTTTTGAAGCCGGGCGGGTGACAGCAAAACTAGTTTGCTCTCGTCTTTACAATGTGGCTTTTTTAATATATAAACTATTTCAAGGAAAGGTTTTACAGAATCACCATAATTGAATGCTACTAAATCTACGGACTTATAAATTTTCACTACACAATTTGCTGTGTACAGCGAACTGGGGGGTCAACGTCTGCCCTTGAGTGTTGTGACATTGTCACTGACAATATCATCAACGCGTGATTATTGTGATAACTCAAATTATTTTCATTAATCCAAGCGAAAAGCATTTATAAATGTAAGAAAGAGTACTTACCTTAAGTAAGAGAGGCGAAGCCAATGCGGGTAACTGCATTGTAAACATGATTTCACTCCTTACGGCGACGTCAAACATGGCTGTGACAGTACTTGTGTTGTGACGTTATAGTGACGTCATCATTAGTTGTGTTGGCGCGAAAACGTAGGAAGCTACATACATAGTCTATTCAGAACCCACTGAAACTTCTGGAATTAATTTCTTTTAATTTCCAATGTATGATAGAAATATCATTGTATGGATGACATATGAAAGCTGGTTAGGAAAGATAAAAACATATTCTTATCTCATAATTTTACAAGATCATTTCTACCATTCACATTTTAGCTTCTGTCACCTTTCACTGTAGTTCGATCGTCTTTGAGTAAATATTCTATTGCTTAAAATGGACTTTATTTAATTAACATTTTATTGTCATCGAGTTTAAGATTTAGGCCTAGGCCTACTTTTAAAGAATAATCAAAATGTTGAAAAGACATAAGCGTAGTAAAGCCACGTTGCAGAGACGTGTCCGTGCGACGAGAAAACCAAACTGTAACGCGACGTAACGGCCACGTCCATGCTACGTCACACTGCGACTGGAAGGTGGCAACCTCATCGTGACGTGGCAGCGACGTGACAAAAACGTCGCACTGCGACTGCGACGTGGCGACCAATTTACCACCTGGCAGCGACGTGGCTGCCACGTCGTGTGCCTGCTGGGAAGCTTCATGAGTTATCGCGTTAACAAGAATCTGGACGTACTTTGTGTCGTGGTGACCTTGAAAATGACGTCAAGGTCACCAAAGTCGACTGGCGACTGAGTCTTTCTCCATTGAAAGCTGTCACCAAATATGAACACTCTAGGTGCTAAGCTTCACGAGTTTGTCGTTGTGACCTTGAAAATGACGTCAAGGTCACCAAAGTCGACTGGCGTCTGAGTCTTCCTTCATTGAAAGATGTCACCAAATATGAAAACTCTAGGTGCTAAGCTTCATGAGTTATCGCGTTAACAAGAATCTGGACGTACTTTGTGTCGTTGTGACCTTGAAAATGACGTCAAGGTCACCAAAGTTGACTGGCGTCTGAGTCTTCCTCCATTGAAAGCTGTCACCAAATATGAACACTCTAGAGGCTAAGCTTCATGAGTTATCGCGTTAACAAGAATCCGGACGTACGTACGTACAGAAGCCGCTGAATTCATAGTCCCCCGTTCCGCGTTGCGGCGGGGGACAATAATCCATTGCTTTTATTTGCAGTTTCTTCTTGATTAAGATTGCCAAAAAATCCAAGAAAAGAGAATAAGTAAAAAACTTATTTAATTACAACAGTTTCACACAAAAAAAGACCATACAAATTTGATTAACTCAAAAATATACAGATAGCAAAATCTATCAACTGAATTGGTATCGGTTTTGTTCCTACTGACAATATGTCCTTGATTTGATTGAGTGAGTGAGTTATTGTCTAACTCTGCTTGGGGAATATTTCAGCCTTTAGCGGCGATCCTTGATTTGACAAAGAGTAAAACACTAATACCATTTTAAATGAACTATTCTGTAAAATTCCACGAATGTTTAGTTGCAGTTTAACCTTGTTAACTGAACCCAAACCACTGGAGAAATCTAACAATCAGAAATATTGCTTTGTGTTTAGATGTAAGTGTTTTTCAACTCCCCAACCTCATTCCAATCATTATCCCGAAATCTCAAGTCGATGTCGGGTCCCAACATTCATCAAAATTTAACAAAATCTTCAAAAACAATATTTCCCAAGTAGGAATGAGTCCAGTATTAAATCAAGCAATAAATAATGAAATTGTAGGATGGGAGGTTAATCCGTAGTTGGAGAGAGATCATATCACAAAGATGCAATTGGAAGAACACAATGTATTTCTCATCCATGAAGATCACTAACAATAAAGTCGTCCACTAGCAGTATTTTTTATCTAGTGCCATCTGGCCTCCAGAGGGAATAATTCCATTATTCAATGTAATATAATATTTATCTACAAGATTGCATTGGTGATAAGATAAATGCTGACGAATACACTACTACTCCCTTAGGTAAGGAGTATCTGTTTTAACCCTATGTGAGCCATAACGAGATAGGATGTCTCATCCTAGCTTTCAGGTATGATTGCAATATTGTTCAACATGAAACCAGTTGTGATAATTGTTATAGTGCTATGATGCTTCACCTGATATAAGACTCAAATATCATTGATTCATAAAGCTACAAGTTAAAGGCACCGTATGTAGCACTAACTTTCGTGCTCGATATTTGCTATTGTTTGCATTTTAGGACATATGCAAACATTTAAGCTTTCTATCAAAGCAATAAAATATTTATTATACTTTACAATTGACCAAAGACAACCAAAGTTCAAAGAAGAAAGAGTCGGTTGTGCACAAAATTGGAAATACTGATTGTTGAATATTGCTGATACTACAGTCCACTGAGAATGAAGTTAACTACTTCGTATCTTTACTTAAGCATTAACTTTATAACATGAAACCCTTAATTTTTCCAAATGACATATATGGTTGATTACCTGAGTGCAGATTGTTAGTCACATCCAGATATGCAATTATCTGTGCATTACTTATATCTAGGAAATAGGAAATGTGCGAGGGCCTTTATTGATTTTTTATGACATTGCAAGCTGCAAAATAAGCAATAATTATATAATCATTTATTATGAATCATTATGGCACCTATATGGTATTTAAAGTCTATTGACTTTTTTTTGGCAAATGCATGGGTTATCTCAGTTTGTTGTATTCACCTTATAGACCTTGTCTCAAGCAAATACAGCAGACCCCAGACCTGTAAATGGGCAAATATGGATATACATAATAACGTATGTCAGGTAACAATGCTACTGTTCCAGTGGTTTTCCACCAAGTTAAACTGCAATAATTCAGCATCGCTCATTTGTCGGCTTTATTATGAAAAATAATCACCATTTTTACTTACATAAGCCAGATTATCCACTTGCGTCTTACATAGTATGATATGAAACATCATTTAATATTTAGCAATGTCTTCCCCTATCTAGAGTATTATATGAAATAAATTTGTAAATAAGTCAAAAACCATTATTTCGTACATCTTATTGGTAAAATTCAAGAAATGCTTTAAAGAGTCATCATTTGGTACCAAAATAAATAGGTTCTTGGCTCGTAGATGGGCCCTACTTCATTGACTACTTAAAGGATTTTTAAAATTACAATCCAGGAGGTAGCTTATGACTCGTCTTATGGATTTAGGTTTAGGTTTGATCTCCAATGACAATGTAAATGTAATGTCACTGAAATTGTGCATATAAAAGAAAATCTCTTATCCTGTTCTTAAGACACGATCACAGTAATTATGTATGTATCTAAATAGTCACTGGAAATAACCTTGTAGTTTTTATCAAGTCTTATCACTGAACTTATCACATGAATCCCAAGAGGGTAGATGTTTCCCTCACCCTTTGTGTCTTATGAATGATATTAATGTTACATCGAAACTGGCAAAGCAGAAAGAAGCTGATTTCATCTATATTGTTGTTTCCTAATGAAGCATGATACCGCTTCAGATAGTCTGTATGGAACAAGACGATGTCATTGAAATGGTCGTATGATAATTCGAAGAACGAGTCATCTTTATAGATTCATCATTTAACTTCTTAAAACTTCAGCCTTTTCAATTTACTTGAATGTGATTATTTGAACAGAATTGAATTCATTAAAGATTGATCAATAAAAGATTTATATAACATCAAATCCTTACCACTTTTTATATCAAAGAACGAGAAAAATAATTATGGTTCAAAGAATTGAGCTTCTAAATTCATGTTCAATTCATCTACGCATAGAAGTGAAAAAACCTTTCACATTAATCCAAAAACATCACAACAAGAAATCTAATACAAAATCGTTAAAAATATGTGTTTTACGTTTGATTTCCTTACTATAATTACCTCATCATCTCAGGGCACAATTTCTCAATCTACCGAACTATCAAAAGAAAACAAGAACTTTCCAATAAAGATTTCTTCCACATGAGCAATCCCTAGATGTCAAAGCTTAGACAAATATCATTCATAACTTTCATATTGCAAATCCATGAGGGTCTTGATGACCCGCTGATGAACCCCAAAGGTCACTAGATTTACTCGCGGAGCCGCGAGTCTCCAAACTTCTTATTGGCTGTCATTTCATCCAAAGATTTGCACGTCTATCTCGCTGACGACTGGATCTATCTCAGAGTTATGATTCCAGCGAAACTGACAAGATCTCGCGCTTGGGTAGAGAGGGAGTGTCTTGTGATGTGCGTTCATTTCACATGAGCGACAGGGCCTACAGAGTGTATTTACATACAGATATCGTCTATTATCATCTATTGACATCACTTCACAGTTCATCTAGCTGTAGAAACAGAAATCACGCTGATTCGTCATATTGGTTGGATTACATGCCTGTTGGTTTTGGAGGGTTGTTGTTTGTATAATTATTGACTTTAAAAGATAAATTGTGTAGAGATATAGCTAATTTGTGAAATAAGGGATGGGAATAGAAATTTTAAAATTCGGTTTATACTTCTTTGATTGCATAACTGTTTGGTCTTGAATATCATCAATTGGGGAACTTTTTAATGTAAAATACTTTTCTTATTCCAAGAGATGGAGCTTGTGTCAATGAAATAAGGAGCATAAGTCAAGTTTTACTTATTTGTTTAATCCTATTTCACAATTATCAATAAAACTTTTATAATTATCATGCTCTCTTTTTGTATCTACTATGTTTGGTTTCATAATGCCTTTTGACTATTGTTGGACTGATTAGTACAAAACCATTCTAAATAACCAATAAATGAATCCCAATAATCCTGATTTTCCACTGGCTAAAGAAGGTGAGGTGTTTTAGGGTTTAAAGCCGCTTTCAAGAGTATTTCACTTATATCACGGCAGCTAGTATTTGCCAATATTGTAGCTATGCATTTGGGTGAAACCTGCGAGCATTGACTGAAACTAGCGCTGGCTAAAGAAAGGAATCCTTGAATATTCTTCGCCCTGCAGGCAAAGGGTTAACATACAATTTGAAATACCAGTAAACAAGAAATAGAACTTGTGAAAAATTCTATAAAAATAATTGTGGAAATTGTCTATATATGTATATAATCATCATGTGTAGAATGTTTGAAATAGTGAAGTAAATCACTGTGGTGATTATGAAATCGGTATATCTACAAATAAAAACATATAAAATGAACATGGATTTGTGGAAAGAAAATTGCATTAGTAGTTTCAATGTTTATTTTGTTATTTCCACCCTTAAAAAATCATAATCATTCTTGAAAGCAATTGTTCTGAAAGTTATATGCTACATGCGTCAATATTGAGAAAAATCATTAGTGCCAAAATTATTAAGCAATTTTGCATCCATTGCTTGTTTAGTGGATCATATTTGTCCTTCATGTTACAAATAAATTTGTTTAAATGCAATGTCGTAAAAAAATTAACAGGTACAAACTTCTTATGGAATAATCAGTTTACACAAATTATTTACAAGACCAGCCAAAAAAATCAAATCCAACAAATTCTACAAATTTATTTTGCCAATGCAATTTCTATTTTTATGGACAGGATGGAATGGAATTACACTTTGGTTTGTGTTCACGAACATCTAGGCCGCTTGAACTGATTACAAGCTGGAAATTTGGTAATTTGATTTTGTCATTTGCTTTGGCCTATTGATTTAGGCCTCGATTGGGACTAAGACGGGTCGAGAACTCTTATGGTGACGGGAAGTACTGAGAAGATTTCATTTTCTTCAAACTCGGACTGGACAATCCAATGAAATGGTGCTATTTATCAGCTGCAGATTCACGGAATCAGAATCTGGCCATTTCGAGATGGACGGTGGTCAAATGAATTATCATGACCGTGACATAGCACACAGCTCCCCTGGGAGTTTAGTGATCAAAAATTGTGATTTCTCAAATCAACAGTGGTCAAGGCTTGCAAAATCACATTTATCAGATCTTGATTTGACCGCTGGTCAGTTTGCATCAAGTAAAGGAAATATGAATCTGCTGACCATAGGGTTTGCTGGACAGGCACAGTATATCATTTTACTATATGAAATATAATGGGTATATTATAAATAAACTTTCCAAGAAAATACCTACTCATGACACAGATATAAATGAGTTTATTGAAAAAAATACACTATACAGGATTATGAGACTGTCAAAGAATGACTAGATCAATATAAACACTTTCAAACTTCACATTTATTTTAAAGTACTCTAAACAAGTCAATATAATACACAGTTTCAAATTGTATTGTTAGGGGGAAAACCATCAGATTTTGCTAACTACAGTCAAACACAATCTAAAATTTAAATATTTAAAAATATCTTGCAGACTAATTACAAAATACTGGAGAAAAAAAACTTATAACTAAAATGAAAATAATAAAACTTAAACAACTCTAAAATAACATAAATGCTTCTAAAGTTGATTCTATATAATAAAGCTCATTTGCCAGATCCTTTGAATGAATTCTGAGTACAATACTCTGTGCCAAGCCCTGGAGACTTTTATCATCGGTCTGTCCAAGACTAAGTCAATTTATAGTCTGTGGTGCCAACATGAATGCGAGAACTCATCAAAACCTCGACTTATTCACTTGCCAAGCAGCTCTCATAAATGACAATCTGAAATATTTTTTTTCACACTTGTGTCTTCCTACGATTAATATTTAAATGGAATGACAGGAAAACAGACAAGATGTATTACATTTTTTATAAAATGGAACAGGAATAAGCCATTGATATTAATAACTGGCGAGGGAGGCTCAGATGGTGTGACAGCCTCTAATAAATTTCACACCTTGTAATCATATGACATTTCTCTGTTAGTTATATATTCAAGACTCTAGTACCAATAGAGACTTAAAATAAATACTTGGGTAAGCAAAGATTCTAGCACAGTATTTGACTTAAGAATGCCCAAGACCATAAGCCAACCATCTAAAATGTCTGCCATTGAGGGTGCCCCTTCATGATGGGGGATTATTAATAAATATGTATTTTTGGTTTTTCATTAACAGAGTTCAATGTACAACTAACTATTGGTATGCATTTGTGTCCTAAAAACAGAGATTGTCTGAATCTAGTAATCAAGGGAATTTTTGCAATATAAAAGAATGTCTTGTGTAGTTTTGATGTTATTAAACTTGTTAAAGATATCAGAAATGAAATAATAACAATGACGCCATATCCCAGAATATTGCTCTTTGAGTTCCTTTCAGCAAAACATGCAACTTTGATTTTGTTCAATTCACTGATGTATGAAATTAGTAAAAAGTGTGCAATTCTATTAAAGATCTGTAAATGAGATTTTAACAATCCATCAAACTTCAAAGTCAACCCTGAAATATCATCATTTAGGTTGAATTCTCAAATCTTTATACATGCAATATCAAGAAAGTCAAACCAATAATGCCCTCTGATTGCTTTTTTCCTAATCAAATTGAAATATGACAATTTATTTGGGTCAAAATTTTATTATATTTTGTATTTGTATTCAAATATAACATAAAAGGCATGCATGTATATATATTTTGAGTAAAACTGAAGAAATAAAAAACCATAGGTACAAGTGATAATAGGGAAAAAACAATTGAAAGTGTCTTGCCACTGCTTTGTCATAATTTTCTGCACACATTTACATATTTTTTCATTTTCTTAATTAATGTCTTTTCATTTTGTGAGTTATTTTCATGAAGTTTGCATACCTTCATTTCAAGCAATAGAAAAGTTCAAGTGAGTGACGTCACAGTAATTTTCATGGCAAATATATATCCATCTCCGATTTGCATCTATACCCACAAATAACCCCAACTGGTAATATTCCATAATATGACATGGTATGATAAATTTCAACATCTAAGTATGTTGAGATTCTTTTGCAAAAATTAAATTTTGTTAAAAAGTCTGTATTGATAACTATATCATGACAAAATAAAGAATCAGATGTCGACACATGGTATTCATAAACTTTATAAATAAGCATGTCCTTCCGGAATGGTAGCAGTGGCCATTGACAAAATCCGTTTTACCTAAACCTGGGCCTACTTCGTTTGGAGCCTCTGTCAACAATGACATAATTCCCGCATCACTTCATCTGGCGATGATCAAATCACCATTACTTTTGGAAAAAACAAACAATATTCTTGGACCCGGCCGTGTACAGTACAGATGATAAAACTTAACAAAACAAAGTCTAAACCGAATATCATAATTATTACGATCTCTGTCAACCATCGATTTCAAAGATAATATTGCACTATGAATACTTTTTTTCACAGTAATCGGCTTCGGCTCAAGTTCTTGGCAAAACTTACCTTTTCATTATGTGAACATGAAGGTCTTTGTTGAACTTTGTTAATCTTTTACGTAATGACCGCCCTTTATCGTCCTTTCATGTGTCACTTCTTATTACTTAGTCAAAGACAATATTTTGATGCTGTCAAAGTTTGCTCGTGCATTACAGAGCGTGAAACGCGTGCAAGCTTATTCTATTTTTTAAAGGGGTGTTAGGTTATTTGGAATAGCATCTTCAAATACTGAAATGACAAAAAATATGTTCATACGTGTTAAATAAGAGATTAAATATACAATGAATTCAACATACAATTTCAAAAATGCAAACATTCTCATAATTTAAGATCTAAATGTAAAGTTGTTAAAATATTTGGACTGCAAATCACCCCTTCTGAATTTGTCGACTCATTACAAGCTAATCAATATGAGGCTCTAAACGGGTACCCTTCTTAGATGATTTTAATTAGTGGGAACCTCAAAGAGCACAATGATGGATCACTCCTTGATCGGCGTGACACGTTGACAGAGTTGCCATTTTCTCAGCTTTTGTTTGACACTTTGATTCAGCGTTGAGCGTGTCCATTTACTTTGTTTCATAGCCGTCTTCTGATTTCATACCTTACGTGTCGTGTTTTTATATTGTGGTAATAGTAACGGAAGCATCTAATTCTTCTTTAAAGCCAAATATTGTTGTTGTTCAATTCAGAGACATGTCTGAAAAATGTTCAGATAATCGGGAAACAAATTATCTATTTTCACAATAAACTTCTTTTTCCAAATAACTTAACATGTGTCTTCCCAAAGTCGTGATGAATACTCGTCACCTTTCCCCCACTTATTTATTTCTTTGCAACGTAGTTTTGTTTTGTCAATTTTATTAAAATAGTTTGTGGTTTAAGTGAAACGTTCAAAAAGAAAACCAAGATTTTCTAAGTAATAACGGTACTGGGTATATACTTACTCCTTCAGGTGGTAATATTTCAAAATAAAGAAATTGTTATCCATTAAATTATGATTTTCTAATGTAAACTTTTTTTTAAATGTCCTCCAAAGATTTGCTCGATTAAATACTTTTTTATCTGGCTGGCGTAACAATATCATATACACTAATCGACATTAACTTAATTAATTCATGGTCAAATATGTTTATAACAACTTTATTCTCAATGTGCGACATTTTCCACAGACCGATGTGTCGCAACAGAGAGTACTTGTGTAACTAACGTAATTGTGCGATCAACTCCTGCGGGATTCGAACTTGGGGCATTCGGGTGTAGACTCAGACACTGTACCGATTCAGCCAATGGCAGCTAGTGTGAATGCTTTTTTCTCACACTGCCACAATTGATAAGGTAAAACGAATCTGTGTTGAAATGTCGCACATTAAAATTCTGGAGACGCTTTTCATTCATTTTTACTATTGTCAAACCAACTTCTTAAATTCCTCTGTTAGGAGAACTTATATCCGTCTAGCAATATTTCTTCATATTAATCGTTAAATTCAACTTGATACCATTTAATCGGGCATTCATCCTTTTCAAGTAGAATATATATTTCTTGCATCGTAAACTTGAGTCATGTAGCGTCTATGACCTATGGAAATCTCGAATTTCATAGATAATAAGTAATTTCAATGCCTTAAGACATACATCTAAGTTGTTTTTGAAAAAGGAATGTCTGGTGCGAATGGATGACTGTTCGAGCTAGATGTAATGTCTAAAGGGAATGTTGATATTTATCATGTAAATTTCTCCGGTTTCTACCAATCAACTACACATATAATTTTAGATGTAAATCACTGCACTTTGTTTAAAGATTCCGTCCTATCGGCAATTGGTCCGCCATCTTGTTTTTTTCGGGTACTGACATGATAAAATGCGCTGTCCTAGCTTTTACTTATTTAAATACATTATGATAATAAACTTTATGAATGGATATAATATACACACATTTAGAATTGATTTATGAGAAAACTTACCTTAATCAACCAGAAGTCTACCCTCAGTAACGTGTTTCAACTAGATAATTTTACAGCCATGTACTTATATCATACATGTATAAAGAGGAATATCCACTTTCGGAATATCCGGAATTTCGTTTCCACAATAAATACCCCGATAGGACTGTCAATTAGACGAAAATATAAACGCTAATTCATTGAATAATCATCTTTATTTACTGTTAATTTCATGTTGCACATTCCATAGTTATCAATTTTTTAATTTTGTTTAAAAACAATGTCAACCAGTATAAATGCAAATTGCATATCCGATTTGTTTGAGACCAACTCGAAACGAGTTACAAATCGTAAGGAAATTACGGCCATTTTATGAGCGCTTCTTCTTCCATTAAATACTGCCAGTTGGGAATAGAATCTTGCACAATTTGCAATTCGGATAATGGTTTTTAGTCTGAACTATCTTTTGCCCTGTTAAACTTTGCCACCAAAAACATATCAACTTTCCACGGAAACGTTTCAAAAGTAGATTTTAATCAAGAAATGAGAAAAAGAAATCCCCGAATACCACGGTTTTATTAGATTTAGTTTGTTATGGAGTCGTATAAGAAATGTGCATTGTCTCTTATCACGTATTCGAGATGAAGGGTTAAAAACAGTTATCTGTATCATTGTTGAAGTTTTCTGAGAATTGAATTGGAAAAAATAATCAATGGCCGAACGTGATCTCCGCAATGAGAGTAATCTGATGCAATTTAATCTTTTTAATATGAAAATTCATTTTATTGTCATTTCCGTGAATAAGTTCCTATCTTAATCTTTACATTGTCTCTTGTTACAATTGAGGAAACGTCTCCAATCTATCTTTTTTGTTATAAGGCCTGGCAGGATAAAATGAGTATTTCCTACAGCAGGGTTTCCGACATATAATCGAATTGTTCAGGTTAGTTGGAGGAACTTTGAAAAGCTACGAATCCACCAAAACTTTTTGACATAGATACATATCTTAAAGTACATTAGAAAAAATATTTTGCCATCTTGTTTTATGCTTATATATGTATCAAATTGCAAGATTCAAACAAATAAAACCAAATTGTACAGACTCTTTGGAATGGAATTACCGAACAACGTGATCACCATATATCTCATCACTTTTAACTGATGGATCGAAGAATTTTGAAGAGGGGGGTCACGATTCCGTGTTTCGTCACTGGTCTTGCATTCATCAAAGTGGCAATGTCCTTTCCTCATGAAATGTTTTTAAACCTATTATTTTCATAATTAATATAAATTTGATTAATCACTAAGAAGGTAGCTTATAAGTATATGTTTTAATGGTCACTTATACATACAATTGGCTCGCCATGGTCCATGTTTGTGATATGTAAAATTAAAAAAAATGTTTTTAGAGCCAGTCAACAATAAAAAGGTGTCATTTTTGGTATTTTGAAAATATAAACTTGCTACTTGACAATGTGAGGAAAATTATTTGATTGAGGACCGTTGATTGATACATGTTTTCGGTTAAATTGTATATATTTTTTCAGTATTGGGTTATGTTTTAGGCACATTTATACTTGGGTAGAATCCTTATCAAAATACTTCTAGTATATTCCTAAATATAGCTTGACAAATACAAAGTGTTCACCCAACTACCTATTAGATAAATGTTAATTTGTCACAAGATGTTTTGTACCAGTTTCAGTGTTTACAATGGTCAATTCAACTTGGTGTCCAGAGATGGTTAAACTTCTGCAAGGAAGAATTGGAAGGCTCATTTGACCAGCTTGGATTTCTTCGTGTGCACATTGATGACATTCTTTTCTAAACTGAAAACTCATGACACAAAGGCTTGAAACTAGTTTTTAAAGCATTTATTGATACATGTTTTAATTGATCGCCATCTGTCAATGAATGATAATTACAATGTACATATGATAATGTGGACAACAGTATGTTTATAGCAGTACGCGATGTGAATAAACAATAGATAATCAGTAATCATTTCGGTACAGCATAGATTGATACTTGTACACATATCTATAGATATGGAACCCTGATAGGAATGTACATGTAAACTGTTCACCAAAAGAAACGATACAAATAAACATTCCATTTTTTAATTAAAATCACAAAACGTATACAAATGAAGATCCAAAGATGGCGGACTCTGACATACACATATGTAATTTTAAACATAGGTAAGGAGTTTGATTTGGAGCCTGGTTTCCTTAAAGGAAATGTTATTATGCATATATTCCTTATGTTGTATTGACAGGTACATATGTGGTCTCTTTGCAACATTTACACCTGTCTTTACTTAACCAGATGAATTGGCATAAGAAAGTCTTGAAATTATTTTAATTGCGATAAAGAAGTTGCCATCCCAGTATTTAAATATGTAGTCTTGTATTTAAGACATATCTTCCACATATTGATTGTAATAAATATTCACATATGTATACGGCGATGATTTGTGGCGACGAACGTAGTAAAGTTGCAAACAGGATAGCTGATTTTTTATTACTGTACCTATCTATGTTTTATAAGCTGATATATAATATTCAAAACACAATAACCTTTATATGAATATAACATGAGGTGTTAGATATGGATTAAAGTCATAATATTTCCTACATATAAACCTACTCCATACGTCATCATTCAATGACATTTGATAAATACATGAAGATTTAGTAAGACAATCTAAGAAGCTGAAATAGTTTTTGTTTAATAAATAATTTTGCTGCTCGACACTATCATGTTGAATTGCATTTATATAGTAAAAATGTTTGGCACAATATACACCTAGAAAAAAGTATTGCAACACCTGCTTTTAAATAACTTTTGTGATAAATATTAATGATAATTGACTGTTACGACTTCAATTCATGTCAAGTTTTTTCCAGGTTAAAGAAATAAAACCTCTTCAGTATTCTCCCAGTCTTTAATAACAAAAGGGTAATCAAAGTGACCCTTAAATGACAGTCGAATATATAACAGCAATGTCCGATTGGAAGATGAGGATGTCGATATGTATTGAGTTCTACTGAATACTTGAGACACAAAAAGAAAGAAAGCCAATAGTTGTTGTAACCTCAGTGAGCACAAATGCAAACCGCAAATTGTCACCAATTTACTAAGCAACAGCCTGACTCCTCTGTGAGGTCGTTAGCTCCATTCCATTTTGGAAATGAAGATGTCAGAAGATCTCTGGGAAACCTTC
Organism: Phorcus lineatus; assembly: GCA_921293015.1. NCBI lineage: Eukaryota > Metazoa > Mollusca > Gastropoda > Trochida > Trochidae > Phorcus > Phorcus lineatus. Next base: position 19,437,771 of record OV121087.1, on the reverse strand, counting down.
ATGTCTTCATATGGATTGTTTATGGTTTCAGGGAAAGAAATCAAGTTAATGTCCCCTCATTTACTCACCAAGACACTGATGTCTCTGTGAGGACGTCGGTTCCATTCCATTTTGGAATTTGTTATGTAAACAAGCCCTGGGAAATCCTCATGTATGCATTTGGGTTGTAGAATATAGGAAGAGATTTGCGTTGCAATACTTTATTTCAGGTGTATATATTCTCTCCCAAAATACTCTAGCCCTCTATAAAGTTTTCATTAGGGATGCAGAGGAGGCTAGGGTAAGTTTTTGGAGGTTCTTTGCATTTAAAATGTCAATTGTATAAATTCATGCGATGATTCTTCTTATAAAAATAAAATTATAGTACAAGAATTCAAAACACTCTAATTTACTCTATGTCTTCGTGATCTTGAATTTTCACTCGTGGACCATAAACGTGAAATAGTTGAAGCGTTAATAAAATCCTAGACATTAGGCTTGATTTTGGACAAGTGAATCATTTTGCCATCCTGTCCCCAGAAGAGGTTACTAAAGTCATTACTGCCTACGTAGCCTCTGTTACTGTTGTATCATGTTTCACGATTCTAACAACAAAACCTAGAGGTGAACACAGTTAACATGTATATTTATGTCTAATCAAATATGTTAATTCTTCAAATAACATCTGTCTTATGAGGAATATGTGCGGAACGCACATGTGAAGGAGGTCCAGTATTACAACGGTCACGGGGACAGTTCAAATGCTCGGCTCGAAACAATGTCCCCTAGGGCAGCAATCAAAATCTGCATTTACAGCCCGGTTAGTGCTCTATTTGTCACAAAAGTACTTTGATAGAAATGTGGGTAAATAATTGTCTTTCATCGTCCTCAAGCTTACGTGGCTCTGCTGCTGTCTAAGACTATCTCGACCGTTTTGTATTTACCGTACTTCAAATTGCCCTGTCCCTTGTATTGCTCGACTTTGTTGGTGGCCATATCGATGACGTCTATATCACTACAACGAAAATAATAATAAATTCCAATGTCAACCTCCAATGTTACAACGAATTTTTATGTATTACGTATTGTTACAATTTTGGAATGGTATATTCATTGGACACAAATTTTACCGAATCTTCCAATCGTCAGCAAATAAAACAAAACACAAGGAGAGTGATTCAAGACTGCACCAATTTCAGGGGTTAGAGTTCATATCAAATGTCAGTAATCAAAGTACACATTCATAGTGAAAATATGAATTTAACAATAGACAATTTAACCGAAAAAAACTAGACAATAAAAAAACATATGATCATTCATGTTTTCGTCTACTTTTTAAGTTATATTTCACATGTTAGAAACATTTACATTTTCTATATTTGCTATAATAAACCTTGTATTTTGAGTCTGTAATCATGAGAACAAATCCTTTGCCAATAATAAGTTACTTACGTGGAAAGCATGAAGGCAATGTAAACTTTATTCCTTATGACCGCGAGTGAGTCACATTCCTTGGTCCCTCCCTGTGGTCTGTGCACAAGACGAGGGGTCCCGTCTAGAGATACCTCCCAGATCTCTCCCCTCTTGTCGCACCAGTATAGGTAATCACCTAGATACAGGTAAAACATGGACTTACCCTTTCATTATGGAAAGTAATTATTATTCTAAGCTTCTGCATGTCAATAAGGAATTTGATGTCGTACAATGTAAGTACAATATAAAACCACACAAAATTGTTTACCTATTCTAAAGAGTGCATCTATGTTTTATCTCCGTTTTACCCACGTTTTCCATTCGATACCGTAGCACGTTTGTGTATGCTATATTTGTATGTTATAAATGTGTAGATAAAGATCTTCACAGGTTAAAACGTTACTCAACCAAAGTGTCCGTGGTCATTGAAAAGGTGTTTAAAATGAAAACTTGGAGTGGCCATTCTTGTGTGAACACCTTAGTGATTCAACTTGGCTAAATAGATTCGTATAGTTGAACCGAACTTTAAACGTTCGTTTTAGAAATGTGTATCGAAATTTGTAACATTTTTTTTTTTATGAGATTCCATTATTTCCGTAGGAAAAAGTAAGACAGTCAACACTTTTACTTTCTTCTGCTTTTCCCTCAAACGTCTTAACGTTCCTTGATAAAGAAAATTGAGAGATTTTATGACCCTTCAGTAGTATTGTAAAGAAGAACAACATTAATTTCCATAAAGTGTTGGGATAAAATATGACAGTATGTTGTTGGGATAAAATATGACAAACTTTGTCAATGGTGCTAATTTTAAGATAAGTACTGACCTTTGATGACATTTACCATTTTGATTTTTCTTGGTTCAGTATAGCGACTACATAATGATTCAAGTTGTGACGTTGATCGAAAACTGGATAATGTGTCATGGCTGGCGCGCCAATCAGTCATACGTCACTTTGGAAACTTCTCTATTGCAAACAATGAAACACTTTTGGGCTGGCTGTGTTTGATTGGTCTTATGTCATATAGTTGGGAGGTGTAATTTCGAGTTCGGCAAACGTATGACCATTGCTTGATTTTCAATGAAAGCAAGAAATTGTCATATATTTTTCATTTTGTGTATGAATATATAACTCATGCGATGATATATAATAGTCAATTTGGTATTCGTGCTTGTATCATAATCAAAAATAATTTATGAAAAATACTTGATGTTACTTGAGTTATGTTTAAACCTCACACCCAATACAAGTAGTCCGACCTAGTGGTCGTGCTGGTGAGTTGCTGGTCCGGTCAGTACTGGCTTTGTACTCCGATGGTATGGGTTCGAATCTCGCAAGGCATTGAACACGAACAAATACAAGAATTTATAGTATTCCAGATAGTTTTATCACAAATACAACACCGTTACTCACTTCCTATTGCCATGTCCAGTGCGAGAGGTATGTTGCTGGTCCTGAGGAAAGATTTTCGATTCCTGCCGTTATAGTCTGAACTATCTATGTTTGCCTTGGCGATGTCTATCCAGTACAGCACTCTGCCAGAGAGAGGGAGAATAAAACCCACAACTTCAAAAACTATTTTAGATTAAAAATCTCTTGTAATCATCGTGTTATTGCAAATGTTACAAATGCATTTTAAAAAAGGAAAACATAGAAGTTCGATTTATTGATTATAGTTTTTTGATTATCAACCAAGCATGATGTTCAGAGTATATTCTCTTTTCTAAATGGTAAATTTCGGACTTGACATTCTTCTGGAAAAGAGTGTTCTTCCCAATGAGTAGTTCTTTAAAGAGATCTGCATGTTTAACCTATTATTTGTAATGTAAGAGTCTTCAACCTTTCCTGATATATAGATATGTATACATATCTTTATGTATTTCAGATAATGAAAGGGGTCGATATTTTTATATAACGTAAAAGCAGTTATACACTTTAACATATATGAAATATTCTATTTTGTACCAAATTTTGTGCATTTTATATGTATGTATGTGTAAATGATTATTTATATATTTCAAATGGTATTAGGAGATGTTGTTTACATTAAATAAAAAAACCCAGACATTCTTATTTGCTAGTACTTATTTTGTACGAGCATAAAGCATGCTTAATCATTCTATATATCTATAAGTTTTAAACATTAGTATAAGAACATCTTACTGTTTCGCCTTGTCAGCAACTACTGATCTAGGCCTGCCGAGTCCGGATACAAGTTTACTGTGGTCAGCTCCTGTAGTGGTCATTGAGTTGATGGTGCGCTTCGTGTAGTCCGAGTAGAAGAGCCGGTCAACTTCACTGTCCACAAGCAGTCCTTCACTGGTCACTGAAGTTCAGATAAGAAGAAATGTGTCTGATATTTATCTTCTAGTTTTCATGGAAATTGAAATGGAGTTTCAGAATCGCAAAATATAAATGTACAGTTTTCAAGGAATGAGACAATATATGAAATTTTAATGAACTATTACATCTACTACTATTACTACTACTACTACTACTGGTGCTGCTACTACTTCTACTACTACTACTACTGCTGCTGCTGCTAATGCTACTTCTACTACTTTTGCTACTACTGCTTCTACCCCTACTACTACTAATACTTCTACCACTACTACTACTAATACTTCTACCACTACTACTACTACTGCTGCTATATTTATTACTACTACTACCACGACTACTACTACTACTACTACTACTACTACTACTACTACTACGACTACTACTACTACTACTACTACCACTACTACCACTACTACTACTACTGCTGCTACATTTATTACTACTACTACCACTACTACTACTACTACTTCTACTACTACTACTACTACTACTACCACTACTACTACTACTGCTGCTACATTTATTACTACTACAACCAATACTACTACTACTACTACTTCTACCACTACTACTACTACTACTACGACTACTACTACTACTACTACTACGACTACTACTACTACTACTTCTACTACTACTACTACTACTACTACTACCACTACTACTACTACTGCTACCGCTACTACTTCTACTTCTACTGCTACTGCTGCCTCATTTTTACTACTACTACTACTACTGCTACTACCACTACAACTAACTCTACTACTAATGCTACAAATATTACTACTACTACTTCAACTTCTACTACTACTTCACAAAACTACCACTAGTACCAGTAACAATACAGCTTGTACTAATGTTGATGAAGATGCTAATGCTAATGCTGAAAACATTAACATGATGGATATCAGTAATGTATAAGATCGTACAGTAGTAATTAAGACATTGAACCTCTAACGTTCTTAGGTGTTCTATATCGATATCATGTAAACATGCTTGTGATACCATAACAATATGTCTTGTAAACAACGAAAACAAGTCAATTTGACAACATAAACGTATCATTGAAGGAGGAAGGAGAAATATTTGTTATTCAGCAAATTTTATGAGATGTTACAATACCATATATCTCAGTGACAGGTGAATAAATATACAGGTATGTGTTCATTGGCTTGTAAACATTGCATACCACAACTCGTGATGTGTAGAAAAAGAGTAACATGAACATTAATACATTACAGCATAACAGTAGGGTGAGGCTCAAGCGTTAAGCGTCCATATATATTAGAATAATGTGATTGCACTCTTTGAAAATGAAATTGTTATTAAATGAAACGAGGTTTTAAACATATTCCGTTCATTGAAAATAATCTGGGAACAAGTTATGTATTTTGAAGATTTAAGTAGACCAGTCAAATGTGATACCTTTTGCATGACATAGAGAAGTACTGACTGTTCCTGAAAATTAGTGAGTTAAGCTCGTAGGTTTAATAAAAGAACAATATATAGGTTGAAGCTGCGATTCATGATCGGAAACCGAACAATGTACCTCAGCTTATGAGTCCAACTTAATTTTGGACAGATATCTAAGGCGATCAGAACAACGGACTTGGGTTGAGAATATTTAAAAGGATATATAACTAGTAAAAAGGAAAATAGCTTATGTTGTTTGTCTCTCATGTTCTCAGACGCTCAGACGTTTTTCCTTCTTGAAAACTATTAGTTGTCACATATTTTGATAGTAGGCATGAATGTAGAAATTGAAACTTTTGAACGAACAATTGCTATTTTTACACGTGTAGATGTCAAATAAAGTGTAATGAAGCATACTCTATGTCACTTTGAAATTGCCGTACATGTAAATCATTTTCAAGTAGAAAACACCTTGCTTAAAGTTACCCAATAACAATAACTTAAGCAAATGTACATCTTCCTTATGAGAGAAAGTAATAATTGATGAAATCTTATAATAACAACAACAACAACAACAACAACAATAACAATTATGATGACTTTTCACAACCTTTGAACTTTGTCTTATTGTAATAATAATGACAACAGCAATAATAATAATAATAATAATAATAATAATAATAATAATAATAATAATAATAATAATAATAATAATAATAATATCAACAACAATAATAATATCGACAACAATAATTCAATTATTTAATAAAAATCCTATTTCTATGATAAAATTTCCCCAATTTGGTCTCGTATCTTTTGAAATGTAAGTATGATGGACTTCTGAGGTTGGAAATGGAAACGTCGGGCACCAATGCTTACCACCATTTTTTAAGACTGTAAAGAAGGATTTCTCTATGTCGGTAACAATGATGGCATTTGGGTTCTCATAAGCAATATACAGTTTCTCGGTGTCACTATCATACTCCAAAACATTAGGCTGTCCGTAGCTGGACGTCCTCAGTCGTTCGAAACTGCTATCGTCGATGTCAAAGGAAAATATTTCTCTGGTACCGTATTGCGAAACGAGGAGGGAGAATTCATCATCTAGAAAGGAGAAAGGAATTTTATTTAGCATTTCTATAACACAATTTCACCAAAAATACCTTCCTACTTATTGCTGTATTGATTACAATGTACATGTTTTCATTATCTACACTGATGCTCAGAAAAAGTTCTATAATCTAAATAATAGTCTATTACGAGTGAGGTATATTAACAGATATTCTCTTCATTTAAGACTGTTTAAGTCTTGTCTTGTGAGGAACTGGAGGTATCCCGAGTTTCTTTTAAGAAGATTTATCTACCTCCAATAGCAGTGATGTGGTTTGGATATGAACACCGATAACCGTCTGGGATTTTAGAACACACTCCATTAACAAGACACGGGTTGCTCGAACATTCTGAAATTAAAAAACAATAAAAGTAGATTTAAGCATAGCATAGTAAGAAACCTCCAATAAGCAGCATTCACATTAATGACATGAATAAGTGTAAAGTTACATGAAAGTGAAATAAGAACAATTCTTTGCTATTTTCACTTGTGTCCACTTTGAAATCATAATTTATTTATTCATTAAGCAAAATTTGGTTGACAATGTTCTTGAATTCAAATATTCAAAACCTTACAATGATGTTTTTGCTGTTTACGAGGTATTGATATCTATATATTTGTCATCTTACTTTAACAATATATTCATGGAAGTCACAAAACCTAAGAATTACATCAAGTATGATGGATATTGTTTACATAGTTTGTGAGATATGCTCTAAACAGAAGGCTTGCTTCAATATTATAATATCTTTTGCAAATCAATGTAATTTGGATATCTTGAATATCCCAAATACCTTTTGTACACTGGACCATGAATTTTTCATTGCAGCTGTTTATATTAAGGTCAAACCAGAGACCATCTGGACAGTTTATCTCTAGCCATTGCCAGCTGGTTGACGTCACGTCGTTGTTGCATACGTAGGCTACGGCACAGCTCTCCGCATCTCTGACGTACTCGCCTTCGTTCTCCTCCCCACACGGTATGCTTGGCTCATCTGACAGAGATATTTGGATCTGGCAAACCCCTGCAATTAATAGATAAAACATGAGCTCATGTGCATGTGGATATCTAAAATGAAATACATACTGTTACCAACTATTACATGCATGAAGTCATGTGCATGTGGACACCTGGTATGAATGAGATACGGTTACCATATATTACTTACAGCTGCAAATATCATGTAATTTGGACGTCGATAAAATAACTTAAGCAAATCTGATTGTCCATGTGTGAACTAGCCATTCTTGAACTTATTCAGGGAATATCTGGTCTCTAGTTCAAAAATTCAAATTTTGGCATGTTGAAATAGAAAGAAGGGGTCATATTTTCAAAATTTCGATTTCGTAAAATTTCAAATAAAATGTTCCATATCGACTCTATGAGAATAAAATCAGCATAATCACATTGACTTAGTGCACAGGAACAAACATAGCTAATTTTTTATAGCAGTTGATAACTCAGAAAGGATTTTGTAGAGAAAAAAAAAGAGAAGAGTTTTCGAAGTTTTGACCCCTGGTTACTTAAATTACATGCCAAAACGGCCCCGGTTAATTGTGGGGTATAAAAACATTTGTTTTAATGGAGGAAAGGATCTGCACATCTGTATTGACATTTCAACATTATACATTTCTTTTTCGCAATGCCACGATGCCTAAAAGGCATCCAAAATTACATAATATTTGCACTAGTATACCAAGGTATGTGAACAAACTTTTGGTATGCAGCTGTACATGAAGTCATTGGCATACAGACACCTAAAATGAATAAGATACGGTTTCCATATATTACATTCATAAAGTTGTGTACATGTGGACATCTTAATTGAATGAAATACGATAACCATATTTTACATCCATGAACTCCTGCGTAGTTGGACATCTATAATGAATGAGATACTGTTATCAACTATTACATACATGAAGTCACGTACATGTGGACACCTAAATTGAATGAGATACGGTTACCATACCATGAAGTCATGAACATGTGGGCATCTGAAATGAATGAAATACGATAACCATATTTTACATCCATGAAGTCATGTGCATGTGGGCATCTATAATGAATGACAAACTGTTACCAACTATTACATACATGGAGTCGTGTACATGTGCCCACCTAAATTGAATGAGATACGGTTACCATATTTTACATCCATGAAATCATGTGCATGTGGGCATCTATAATGAATGACAAACTGTTACCAACTATTACATACATGGAGTCGTGTACATGTGGCCACCTAAATTGAATGAGATACGGTTACCATATTTTACATCCATGAAGTCATGTGCAGTTGCACATCTAAAATGAATGATGTACGGTTACCATATTTTACATCCATGAACTCATGTGCATGTGGACATCTATATTGAATGAGATACGGTTACCAACTATTACATACATGATGTCATGTACATGCCGACACCTAAAATGAATGAGATACTGTTACCACCAAATACAAACATGAAGTCGTGTACATGTGAACAACTGAAATGAATGAGATACGGTTACCATATTTTACATCCATGAAGTCATGTGCAGTTGGACATCTCAAATGAATGACATACTGTTACCACCTATTACATACATGATGTCATATATATTTTTCTGCGCAATGTGATACAAATGCCACTACAGTAAACATATATTACATTGTCTCCCGTTAATAAAAAAAATCCATTCTTTGAGACACTTACAAACTTCATATAGATAAAAACGTGATATAACAATACCTGTTTTCCAATTGTGGTGGATCTCTCAACGCCCAAGTTCTAAACATTTTTTATATAAACCCACCCGTGAAAACCGCGTCTAGAGATTGTCACAGTCCAATCAAAGTGGATATGACGACTGAGAAGGAAAGTTTAAATCTTAAAGCAGTGATATATCATATTTATGCATTCTTTCCGTCATGCTGTTGCCTCTATTAGGCTGTTGATTTAACGTAAAAATACAGAGAAAGTCAAAGGGTTGGAGTTTCAGCTGACCACTAACACGTCACACACTGGGCGTGGCTTCGAGTCATGTTTCGATGATTTTGTCTAAGCTTTCGCCAGTCTCATTAGGCGGTTACCCAAAACGGGTGTAAACGGTCTCCTTGTAGTCGAATTAAAGCGTATATTTTATAATTTTTTGGCTCTATTGATTCTTCTAAGTGATACGAATACAGATAATAATTTGTAATAATCTAAATCATTATCCTCTTTAACATTAGGATAAATCTTGCGCGTTTAACAAAAACGTATTTTGAGATTGACATTAAATTTGAGTGTCTGCATTTTGCATAAATCTCTGCCAAACGTGTTCCAGTAGCATTTTGCATAAATCTCTGCCAAACGTGTTCCAGTAAACTCTGATAATAACCATTAGGTATGTTTTAGGAATATGTGCTTCTACATTTCTAAGAAAATCCTAACTTTTGGAGAAAGAAAGCTTTTTATAAGTGAACACCATTTGACGTGATGTTTCAGTCAGTGATTCATTCTCATGTTTTCGAAACAATTTTGCAACTTCATATCCGATTAAATAAGTTAACTAGTTATCAACATGTCGAGGTGTGATATATACAGTAAACACTTATAAGAAAAGGTAAATGTGTGTTTGCTTGAAACTACACGGCACAAACACATGTTACCAGTGTTTTATTGGAAATTATACTTTGAAATTACACGAACAAAATAAATAAACAAATAAAGACAAACAAAGGATTGGATGAATGAACAAATGAATGAGTGAATCTATATTTAAATGAAAAGATAGATAGTAAGATAGAAGTTAGGATAAACAAGAATTTTTAAAATTTATTGAAATTCATTAGTAAGATTTCTGAATGAATACGTTTTGTTCCTCTTCGTCATTTCATCAACCTGGATGTTATAAATGCACATTATAAAGAAATCATACTCATTCTGTGTAGCTAACCGTGACCATAACTTATGCTCTGTACCTTAAACGTGACAACGCCCTGGTTTTGCGAAGTCTCGTTGTCATTTTAAATATACACACGCTTGAAGCACAGACTCTAAATGTATGCCAAGGCAAAACTAAAATTGACTTTCAAAATCACCATGAATGTATAGGTTTGCCCGAACCAAAACCATTTGGCACAGAGAATTGTAAGGTAAATGAGAAATATGCACATAGGGATTGTGAATTATCTAAATACCCAATTGCGTTGAAACGATGTTATTAATATTCATAATCGGCATTTTAGTTATGATGTGAAAAGAAGCCAATGTGTATGTCGTCTACTTAACACCAAATCCTATTTGAATTTCATAAATGTTGGCATTGTGTTAAACAGTATATTCATACAAATGCACAGGATTTTCATCTTTATTATTTAAAACGAGAGCCATAAAACTACAGTGAAGAACACATAGAACTAGAAATATATAACAGAAATAATTTTCTTCCATAGTTTTCTTAACATACCGAATATGACTACAATTAAAATCTTTATTTTTGAAAATATATAAATGTTCATCTTGATTATCAAAATTATTGAGGTATAATTAAACCATCTAAAAATACTTAAAACTAGCTACTTAAAATTTTCGTAAATTCTCAACATACCAAACTTGGCTACAATCAATATTTGCATATTTTTCACTGAGGAAAAATTTACTCACCAAAGATGAAGGCGATGAGAAGTCGGTATTTTAACACAACCCCTCCACTAACCCCCCTAACTTCAGCCATGTTGAATAAACGCACCAGGTTAAACGGTTAAGTTATGGGAATGCCGTTGACAGTTGCTTCAGAATCTGTAAGCATGTTTTGTTTTCATGTCTATGCATTAACCATTAAACTTGCAAATTTATGCAGATGAGAACGGAGTTATAACATGTCTGAGTTCGAAATCGTGTCTACCTTTGAAAGAGTTAATGCATGTTAGTTTGTCCTTATGATTGATGGTATATATGATAATGTCAACAACATTTTATGCATAAATTATGATGGCTATAACTAGACGAAATAAGATTGTGTGTTGGAATAGAATTGGAATTTGCTGAAAATGGGAACAAGAGTATGTTAGGAGTGTGGTACATGTAAATTCATGTATGTCTGTCTTAAATTAACATGGCTGTAATGAATTTGTGTTACAAACGCCCTACATTTGTAAAATGAATAAAATGTTCATTGAAAACTGGAGAAACAGGACTTGAAGAGCACTATTGCCCGCCGTAGAGTGAAATCAGTTTATTTCTAAGAAACTTCGAGAATTAAAAAATCAGTATTTTTGTAAGTCAACTGATTCCATTGAAAAACACAAAATAATAAATGTGTAAATAAATGAAAATTATTTTACAAACTAAGTTGTAGTTAATGTGATAATTCTGTTTCAGCTTACTCATTTCCCTTAAAATTTGATTTAAGTACTTTCTTGTGAAACTGCATGTTTAATCACTAAACTTAGTCACATTTCATGATATATTTACAATTCATATGAAATAATGTATAAATCTGAATTGAATTCCATAGCAACTTTTCAGTCAATTGAGTACAAAGTTATTTTTATTCAACTTTGATTGACAACTCATGTAATGACAGCTTTTGAAGAAGATTTATAAATCTTACGTTGGTATCTGACGAACTTGTCAGATCAAATGTTGAATTAATACACGAACTGGAGTGGTTGGTCTTTGAAAAGGACAAAGACGGGTAATACTTGAACACTTGCATTTTTTGTTCTAAGTAAGAACAAATATCACTTCAAAATGATACGAATACAAAACTTACAACTCAGACGGTCAAGATAATTTGCTTTATATCATTTCATATATAAATGTGTAATTTTCAAACAGCTGAAACGCCCTTATTGGCGTTGTACGATCCAGCTATTTTATATAAAAAAAGATAGCTTGTTCCATTTTGATCATGAATGCTATTCATGCAAGATTACACTCCAACATATTTCTATCCTTTTGCTTAGAATATATTTTACTGCCCATAACATAAAAATACAGACAAGAAAATATTTCCAATTCGTCAAATGAATATAAATATGAATTGTATCATGTGCTGTCATTGTTTTGTGTGAGAACTTCTAAATAAAATAATCTAATATAATAAAAGTACTTAATTTACTGTGCTATATTATTTATGTAATTTATATTCTTTGTTATAATCTTGCTAGGGGAGTGGTTGTATTTACAATTAAGACAACATCCACAAATTTGCATTTTGGTTATCGTCTTTTAAATGCCCATATACGAACTCTGTTAAAAATAAACCTTGCAATGTTATATCATTTCCTTATGAATACATAATGCATGTAGGTGGGGATATATACGTGATACGAGTGCCAAGTAAATTCAGGGAGTAATGATCTAGTGAAATTCGGTTGTCCTTGCCAAGCTTTTTTGATATAACACAATTTTCAACTCGTTTTGAAGAGGCAGTAGCACGTTTTTATAAATTTTCTTTCGTAAAATTTCTCCAAATAGATATATGTTAATGCCAAATGCATAATCTTCAGGGGGTCAATACGTCATTTCTCAACCCGATTATCCGTGCTCAAAGAAGCGTCTGTAGGGAAAAAATGGTAGCGGCCATTTTTGTGTAAACCCCTTGCAATCCTTTAAGGTAGGAAAATAGACTCACGTGACTTATAATCTTGCACTTTATTTTTAAGAACAGCTAATTTGTAAAAACAGATTGTCTTGTAATTGATAATTTTTTTTTCGTGAGATCTCTCTGTTTACATTTATAACGTGTTTCTGCCCCTTTCATACATGAAGACTAAACTTTAAGAAGAGAGAACTATATAACTATCTAATTTTAAGTTACCAACTGCTGTTTTGCTAAAAAACCTACTTCTTTCCATTTTCTATTAATTTCAAGTATCCTTGAAGTGTCTTACACTTTCCTTGAATTAACGTTTATAAATGTTCCAAATGTCCTCAGTATTTAACTCACAACCAATTATAAGCTCAACCTATTATTATACATTAAGGTTGAGGTGGATAATACTGAAATGTTTTCGCATCAATAATTTCTTTGGGCAATTTAAATTTACAAAATAAAATGTGGACATGATTTCTAAAAGCTAAACATTTTAAACATTAATGATCTTCGTAAAAACAATATATTCTATATAGCTTCATTTCTATGATTCTGATTTCTTCAAGGAAAATATCTCCTAATTTCCACAGAACAATAACTCTTACCAAATGTCACATGTAGGGGAAGTAACTCTTACAGTCTTAGCGTCTACTTTCATGCAGGCGAGATAAACGTGAAGTGAGGATTACTTCTTTAAAAAGTCATTTTACGTTCGAGTTAGTACCCCATTTACATAATGTCAGGGTCAAGAAAAAATTCATATCTTAGTTTTTATACAAATATTATCAATGATGCCTTAGTTATATTTTCGAAAGACATACTTGTATTCAATATGAATATACCGGTTGTTTCGCATGCAAACTTTTGAAGCAGTCGTATAAAAACCAACGTGACTCCTGTAATTTCATCTCCAACACGGGCAACAAGATTTACACGTATCTTTATTATAAAGGATGATGTGTTTTATATGATTGCATTCATCAGTTAATGGTGTTTGATAGTGTGCTGACAATATGAAGTGACATTTACAATTCTAAGCAAAACCATAACTGTATTATTTTACGATGTATTCATATTCAGTTCAAGTGTAGTAGCGAAATTACTATACCATAAAAAAATTAATGTAAGTAGACATTGAAATATTCTGTCAAAAGTGTCAGCAACTGCCTTCGACATGATAAAACAATGACTAATCTTATCCACATTCCTACACCAAACCATCACTTTTGTTACTATTTCAATTTTCACTCAAATTACAGTGATAGAAATGGATACATAACAAAACGACTGTATCTTATCTACATTCCTACCCAAAACCATCACATTTGTCACTATATCACCCTTCATACAAATTACAGTGTTAGAAATGGATACATAAAAAATGACTACATCTTATCCACATCCCTACACCAAACCGTCACTTTTGTCACTTAATAACCCTTCATACAAATTGCAGTGATAGAAATGGATACAAAACCAAACGACTACATCTTGTCCACATCTCTACACAATATCATCACTTTTGTCACTATAACACCCTTCACACAAATTACAGTGATAGAAATAAATACATAACAAAACGACTATATCTTATCTACATTCCTACCCAAAACCATCACATTTGTCACTATATCACCCTTCATACAAATTACAGTGATAGAAATGTATACATAAAAAATGACTACATCTTATCCAAATCCCTACACCATATCATCACTTTTGTCACTTAATAACCCTTCATACAAATTGCAGTGACTGAAATTGACACAGGAAAAAACGACTTTATCTTATCAACATCCCTACACCAAATCATCACTGATATCATTTTACTACCTTTCATACAAATTGTAGTGATAGAAATGGATACAAAACCAAACGACTACATCTTATCCACATCTCTACACCAAACCATCACTTTTGTCACTATATCACCTTTCACTCAAATTACAGTGATAGAAATGGATACATAACAAAATGACTATATCTTATCTACATTCCTACCCAAAACCATCACATTTGTCACTATATCACCCTTCATACAAATTACAGTGATAGAAATGGATACATAAAAAATGACTACATCTTATCCACATTCCTACACCAAACCATCACTCATTTCATTTTACTACCCTTCATATAAATTGTAGTGATTGAAATGGATACATAACAAAACAACTAAATCTTATCGACATTTCTACACCAAACCATCACTTATTTCATTTTATCACCCTTCACACAAATTGCAGTTACTGAAATGGACACAGGACATAACGACTACATCTAATCCACATTCCTACACCAAACCATCACTGATTTCATTTTACTTCCCTTCATACAAATTACTATTCCCACAAGAAGTCAAAGTTACTGATATCAAATTATTATCCACTATATAAATTTCATTGATCGAATGATATAGAGAATCACCTTATACCTTTCCCACATTCCTAAACAAAAATATAAGTGATGTTAATTTATTACCCTTTGTATATACTGCAGTGGAAGGGGACAAAGAAGATGACGACTGCATCTAATGATCACTTCTACAACAAGTCAAAGACCATTGATGTCAATCTACCACTAATTATATGAAATTGATCATGAAATTGTACATGCCTTTCGCTGAGAACAGATCAGTGATACAACTCCATATAAATTGATACTTAGACTGGTAGACGGGAGCACTTGACTTCCATGAACTCAACATATACATTCATTTACCATGGTTAAATCAGACACAATCCTTCATCTTCAAGTTGAAATACTTATATACCGGAAAAGATTTGGTAACTTACCTATCGATTATAAAAGTTATAAATTTCATGCGAGAGCAAAGTTCATATTATTTTATAATCTATTACATATATTATTATATTATATTATTTTAAAGGAACAAAATAATATTTCAGATTTTATTTTGTTTATCTTATGCACACTTACATGTATTTCGGATTCCTGATAACAACAAGATTAGTCCCCTTTCCGAACCTAATAAAAATGGTACGTTTTGGAATGATTTACAGCTACATGTACTTTACATTCCTAAAGTCCAACACTATCACTATCTTCAAAGTGTTAGCAATAAAACGGACCACTTTCAACTAAACCCAGACAGGAAATAAAACCGGAAGCGACAGGAGGGTATCCAATTCCTTTACTAATGACTGTTAATGGATAAAAGTGGTCAATGCTATTTACAATAGTAAACATGTTGCATTGTCAACACTAATTGTGAAAAAGAAACCGGGTTGACTCGACTGTGTGTTAAATCATTTATTTTTACCTGACCTGATGTATTTGTTGATGATGAAGTTGAAAATCGAATAAGAACTTTTGAAATACGGTCACTTACAAACTTACAAAGTACAAAAGATAGTATAAAAAGAATTATTTAACAATTTAGGGGAGGAAGCAGTTTTTGGAATGATAACATTTCTTAAAAATTTTCCCGATAAAGATCGGTGATTGAGGGTCAAATCATCTCATTACTCAATCCGAGCATCCGGTGTGATAGGAGAAATTATCAAGTATCAAGCATAAACCACCGTTGGCCATTATTGTGTGAACACCTATAAATCATTTGAGGAAGGGAAATGAATTTCTCTTAGCTCAATGATAGAAGGTCCGCTCTTTAACTAAAAGGTTGAGGTTGGCGTCTGACCAAAGATTTTAAGAGATTGGATTTTGGCCTTCAGCATTAAAAGGATAGAACATTTCTTGAATTGGGGTTGCACTGCGCCTTCTAAACGAAAGAACAAATTATAATTTCTTCGTTTACTTTATAATAAGGACAACAAAGAATCGTAAATTAATGCACTGTCAACCCTTAGTGTGGAAGCCCAACATTGAGGACTCGTCTGTATGTAGATATTTCTCAATTGTATCCTCATTTTAAAAAAATGACCTTTTGGTAACTGAAGGAACTTAATACCTTTCTTATCGTTCTAAGATACATACAAAATGTCCAGGTTTAACTTTATTGTCATTAATCGGAATTATGTGACCATTTTCTAAGTTAAATATTTTATTAATATAATTTCGAAGTAAATTGTGTGGTTTACCTTGTTGTTGAACTTTTCTTATATTTCTGAGATTCCAATAAGCAAAATGTCCAGGTGTAACTTTATTATCATCAATCAGAATTATGTCATTTAAAAGCAAGATCACCTTTTTCTAAGTTAAATCTTTCATTAATATAATTTCGAAGTTAATTTCTGGTTCACCTCGTTGATGAACTAATATAGTCCTGGGAGAAGAAGGAACATAAATTGTAAGGACTCAGCTGTGCCAATGTTGGCACCATTGTGTGTACTGTACTGTGCCAACATCTTACAGTTGGAACGATGTATCGATACATGGAAAGTGTCAACAGTAGACGTAATCTTGATGTAAATAATTATAATTAACTGGGTATGTATCAAATGGTCAATAGGAAACAAACACACAGCACTTACAAAAGAAAATAGTGCAAACCATCAGGACTTATGAATAATGAAAATCAAACATTCAGCAGAATAACTGTGTACAGACAAGCTGTACAAAGCAAGCAACAAATTACTCGTTAGAAAATGTTGTCAATATCCCGATATCAGAGGAATTAAATTCTAACTTGTATAAAACAGACTTACTTTATGTGGAAATACCGTATGAAAACATGTATGAGAGCGTGTCATGTCGTTTAAAGCAACGATGCAGCTATGCTCGTTTTGTTGAGACGAAATTCTGCTGTCTGTGCATTTATCAATTATCATGAAGCTGTTTCTAATTGAATCATATTGCTTATTGTGCAGTTCTGACGACCGCAAATAACTTTAATTCACAAAAGGGAATAAATATTTCCAAACAATACCTCTCCTTAAACACATGTTTACTTCCTGGCCAAGTAAAGGGAATGGTTCATTTACATCCAATCGTTTTTACCTAATCGTTTAAAACTTACTTCCGAATGTGCTTTTAAAAAATTGAAAAATCAATTTTGATTTCAGTTCAGTGCACATTCTATTAGATGCATTCAGAAGTTAATAAGATGACCATGTTAGGATAAATAGTTTGATAACAGTGTTAAGATGAACACTGCACCGACATTCTTGCAATAAAGAAGTTGTAAATCCATAAAACATGTTTCCTATTCAGTTAAAAAAAAGACTTTCTTCCAGACATCGCAAGCAGACCAACAATTTCTTTTATGTTATTGACATTTGAAATGGATTAAGTCCTAAGAGTAGCAATAACCTTCAAGCATATTGGGGTAAGAATAAAATAACTTAAATATCAATGAAATTGATATTCAAATTCATCTAAAATCTATTACATAAAAATAAAAAAATTAAATTCAAATGATAATTTTGAACAAGCTATAATTTCACTAATACTTGATATATGAATGAAATGAAATAAAAAGCAAAATGGTCTTTGAAATGAAATATGATAATCTCGTTAGAATAAAACCTCTTCCGTTTAAAGTTTTATAACGTTATATTCTCAATTCCCATGCCGTTCCAAGCTAATCCCTCAACGTTACGTCAATTACCATAATTCGTTCCGGTGGGTTTTCAATCCCCGATCGGAAGTATTCAAAATGGCATCATGTGATCTGAAAACTTGGAGGATACAATTCGATGATAACCTACTCACTTGTAGTTTGCAATGAGTTTTAGACTAGTTCACAGTGGGGTTATTGGCTTCCGAAGTGAAAGGAAAGTGCAGCTGATTTCAACACCGGCACTTTTACACCACGCTTAACTAGCGCAGTTGTAAAGCGTTAGCTGGTCTTTTGATAAAATAAAATATGAAACCCAAATCGTAAATGATGTTACCGGAAAATTGAATTTTGCAAGTTCGAGACAGCGCGTGACCTTATCTTGCGTCATGGATAACCTAAATCTAACTTTAATGACCCAAACTCCTGAGATATATCAATTCACGAAATTTTAAAGATATATACTTGTAAAGGAGGTTTAAAAAACAGTAACACTGTAAAACAGGTTACAGTGGCATAAACAACGATGACAAAGAAAGTATAATTAAATAGAAATTATTTGAGCTCTGACCTGGTATTCCTTGTACAAAAGAGATTTTGTTCACCTGTTTCATTCTGAATCATTATATAAAGGCGACTTAAATATATTCAAATGACTCTTCCGTTTTCAAAATTTCTTCTTTAACTTTGAAACGTTTAATATTTATGTTATCACAATATGCTGATAAATGAAAAATGTCTGCAACGGACAGTACATTTCCATAAAATGACCCCTGATCACGTCTGAAATCACGTGGTTTTCCGGATGACATCCTCCTGAAGTGACATTTATCGTAACTAAGCATGTTTACGTGTGATACGGTCTTTATCTAACATTTAGTGAATTGCATTTGTTATCAAGCGAGCAAAAGCGAGTCTTGTGTAAACAAATTACGTGATTTTGATAAAACATTATATCATATTACATTTGACTGCAAAGGATGATGTATGTCTTTATATTACTGAAAACAAACCTGAAGTGTTAAGTATTCACAAAAACGGCTGTTTACATCAGTGATATTGATTGTGATATGAACACGTGTTTTAGCATCACCGAAGGAACCGAGTCTTCCAGATTAAATCCATAAATATACACAATGTATATATCTTTCTATATGTCACTAAAAACTGCATCGAGTCTCCCTCTTCATCGAAACAACTACTTTTTCTAAAATGTTATATGAAATGGTCTTAAAAATGACTTAAAATTTATTTTAAAAATTTCAATGTTAAACCCGGCACTATCTTTTTTCTGCTGTTGCCCTGCAAAACTTTCAGTGGCGTACATTGGTCGCAATATAAACTTTCTAACTCAATGGATGAGGTAAACATGGTATTTGTCAAGAAGACGTTAGAAGACTTAAAATCTCTTTGTATTCGTCATATCAATATTACAAACATTACCATAAGCCTTCGGCAGGGATTCATGGAGTAAACATGAATATGAACATTGAAATTTGACGACCGATTTGGCAAAGAAATTCTTATACAATGCTCTATCTTTGAATAAACATGTACTAACAAGTAGTAATGGATATTCTGCCCTGAATTGCATGAGGGATATCATATCTCGAGGCTTAAAGCCAGTCAAACTGGCGTCCTTACGATATATTCCCTGTATTTAATGTAATTATGCATGAAGCGCATCACATCTGTCGCATAAATGATAAACAACCAGCCGAAGGCAGGCTCCATTGCAGGGCTAACTAATTGAAAAGCTAGGGACAGGGCTTATTATAACCGAATACGGAGCTTGCGGGTTTTAGCTGCCAGTGATTTCTGACTTGATTTACCGTCAAAATCGAATTATCAATGGAGAATCTCAGCCTTTATCATGCAAACGAGATGTCAAACCTCTGAAATAGATGAATGTGTACTTGGGTAAATGATGCAATACAATCGAATTATATTTTTCACATTAAGATGACGTTTTGATTAATGTCAGGTATCCTGATAAAGGAAAGTTTTATCCTCCTCCTGTGTTTACTTAGCCCTTACAGGCACCGGGTATGACATGGACGATTGTCGGTATGACATGAATAGTTGTAAGCCATGCATGAACGATTATGTAGAATGTACTTATTCAATGAAAACACAGATGAGCATAAGTACAACATGGATCTTCATAATGACCTAGATATCATTTGGCCGATTACATAAACCTTGCAAGATGTGTAACAATAATAACTAATAAGGATATAGGTAAAATGTAAACCTTGAGATGTATAGCATGAATTGAAGAGGGACTAATGAACCACAGCAGTCTCAAGAAGCATCTAATTTAGGTATTACATAAACCTTAAGGGGGTCTAAGTATAACATGAACATTGAGGCGATGTAGGTATAACATGAACCTTGAGGGGATGTAAGTATAACAAGTACCTTGAGGGAATGTAGGTATAACATGAACATTGAGGGGATGTAAGTATAACATGAACATTGAGGGAATGTAAGTATAACAAGTACCTTGAGGGAATGAACCACAGCAGTCTCAAGAAGCATCTAATTTAGGTATTACATAAACCTTAAGGGGGTCTAAGTATAACATGAACATTGAGGCGATGTAGGTATAACATGAACCTTGAGGGGATGTAAGTATAACAAGTACCTTGAGGGAATGTAGGTATAACATGAACATTGAGGGGATGTAAGTATAACATGAACATTGAGGGAATGTAGGTATAACATCAACCTTGAGGAAATGTAGGTATAACATGAACCTTGAGGGAATGTAGGTATAACATGAACATTGAGGAAATGTAGGTATAACATGAACCTTGAGGCGATGTAGGTATAACATGAACCTTGATGGAATGTAGGTATAACATGAACCTTGAGGGAATGTAGGTATAACATGAACCTTGAGGGAATGTAGGTATAACATGAACCTTGAGGGAATGTAGGTATAACATGAACCTTGAGGGAATGTAGGTATAACATGAACCTTGAGGGAATGTAGGTATAACATGAACCTTGAGGGAATGTAGGTATAACATGAACCTTGAGGGAATGTAGGTATAACATGAACCTTGAGCGGATGTAGGTATAACATGAACCTTGAGGGAATGTAGGTATAACATGAACCTTGAGGGAATGTAGGTATAACATGAACCTTGAGGGAATGTAGGTATAACATGAACCTTGAGGGAATGTAAATATAACATGAACCTTGAGGGAATGTAAATATAACATGAACCTTGAGGGAATGTAGGTATAACATGAACCTTGAGGGAATGTAGGTATAACATGAACCTTGAGCGGATGTAGGTATAACATGAACCTTGAGGGAATGTAGGTATAACATGAACCTTGAGGGAATGTAGGTATAACATGAACCTTGAGGGAATGTAGGTATAACATGAACCTTGAGGCGATGTAGGTATAACATGAACATTGAGGGAATGTAGGTATAACATGAACCTTGAGGGAATGTAGGTATAACATGAACATTGAGGGAATGTAGGTATAACATGAACCTTGAGGGAATGTAGGTATAACATGAACCTTGAGGGAATGTAGGTATAACATGAACCTTGAGGGAATGTAAATATAACATGAACCTTGAGGGAATGTAGGTATAACATGAACATTGAGGCGATGTAGGTATAACATGAACATTGAGGGAATGTAGGTATAACATGAACATTGAGGGAATGTAGGTATAACATGAACCTTGAGGGAATGTAAATATAACATGAACCTTGAGGGAATGTAAATATAACATGAACCTTGAGGGAATGTAGGTATAACATGAACCTTGAGGGAATGTAGGTATAACATGAACCTTGAGCGGATGTAGGTATAACATGAACCTTGAGGGAATGTAGGTATAACATGAACCTTGAGGGAATGTAGGTATAACATGAACCTTGAGGGAATGTAGGTATAACATGAACCTTGAGGCGATGTAGGTATAACATGAACCTTGAGGGAATGTAGGTATAACATGAACCTTGAGGGAATGTAGGTATAACATGAACCTTGAGCGGATGTAGGTATAACATGAACCTTGAGGGAATGTAGGTATAACATGAACCTTGAGGGAATGTAGGTATAACATGAACCTTGAGGGAATGTAGGTATAACATGAACCTTGAGGCGATGTAGGTATAACATGAACCTTGATGGAATGTAGGTATAACATGAACCTTGAGGGAATGTAGGTATAACATGAACCTTGAGGGAATGTAGGTATAACATGAACCTTGAGGCGATGTAGGTATAACATGAACCTTGAGGGAATGTAGGTATAACATGAACCTTGAGGGAATGTAGGTATAACATGAACCTTGAGCGGATGTAGGTATAACATGAACCTTGAGGGAATGTAGGTATAACACGAACCTTGAGGGAATGAGGTATAACATGAACCTTGAGGGAATGTAGGTATAACATGAACCCTGAGGGAATGTAGGTAAACATGTACCTTTAGGGGATCTAGGTAAACATGTACCTAGAAACGGATCTAGTTATAAGATAAACCTTAAGGGGATCTAGCGTTAACCAGAAACTTGAGGAGATCTAGGTAAATATGAACCGTCAGATAGATCTAGGTATAACATGTTATTTGAGAGGGTCTAGGTTTAACATGTACCTTGAGGGGATCTACATGTAGGTATAACATGAACCTTGATAGGGATCTAGGTATATCATGAACCTTGATGAGGATCTAGGTATAACATGAACCTTTATAGGAATCTAGGCATAACATGTACTTTGAGGGGATTTAGGTATATCATGTACCTTGAGGTATCTAGGTATTACTATTCTCATGATGAACACGGCCACTTGAAACTTTTTAATTCTATCTAATATGACAGTGTTTGTGTAAATGCATTCGTTTAAAACAATACACGGTGCTACCGTCCCCTTAAAAACGTTGCCATGTTTATAAAGGTCACTTACTGGAAGGCTTGAGCATATCTTGCAGCTATTACACTGTATAAAAAAGGATTGAAAAAGCTAGGAAATTTCCTAACGGTGTTGACACAGTGTGTTGCGTAGGACAAGTGCAGATAAGACTAGCGTCATTGTTACCAAGGAACCGAATGTTAAACATCGTTCATTATATTCATCTTAATAAATCAAAGGGTACTTTTATTGTTACCTGATGTTTTAGAATTCATGCAAGAGCATTGACAAGTGTCAAACGCTGTCAACTGACAAACTTCTTAAATATTTCAGCCCTGTCTTTAATGTTGAAAACTATTTTAAACAGTTTTTACTTAAAGGGAAGTGTCTAAGGATTGCTTTTACTACCTCCCACAGTAAGGGCGCAAAATTTGTGATAACCGTTGAGTAGTCTACAGTGTAGTCAACGTTGCCAATTGTTTCAATGAGAATCTGTTACCATTTTCTAACATTGCACAGTCGTCTTCATGTTTATATTTTCGATACTGAAATATATGGCTTTAATAGTGTTTCTGTGTCTCTTGTATCAAAAATATGTTTCCTTTATATCTATCATTTGATATATAATATTAAGGTTTTGCTCTTAGGGAGATTAACATTGTGAAATATTGTATAAACATTATTCATTTCACCAATGAAGTTCCTGTGAACTAATTATGCAATATTTACAGCACTAGATCCTATAGGTTTTCATTATTTTACTTCAGCAATGACGTTCTTCCGAAACTAAAAACCTATCAGCTCGAAATTGTGTTAGAGTATCTGTTATCATGATTAATTTCATAACATGTCAATTTCATTGAAAACCGAGAGAACTTACCGAACGTACCTTGTTTCGTTTCTGATCCGAGCAATGTTCCATCGGGATCATGTCAGGAGGTCTTGTCAGCGATCTTACACTTTTAATAAACTCAAACAAATCTGTAAAATAACAAATCATCTCGATGGCTTTATTACCTCGTCGTTGATTGGCTGGAGAGCAAAGGTTCCCTGACATGACCATTATGAAGCAATACTCAGATCGGAATCAAACCGAGGTTCGAATGATTTGTTTAAGCTGAATTTAATAAGATTGATAACAAAACCAACAACCTGAAGAGCTAATTGATAGGCATAGCTGTTTCCTGTCCAGATGCTGAGATAAATAAATAGGTTATTCTTATCTGGTAACAGTGTGCTTAATATTTCCCCCCATAAGTTATGTTAATTTTTATCACTTATGCTTTCAATGTAAAGTGTTAATAAACATTGGCCGGTTATACCATAATGATAAAGACATTTAAGAAGATGAAATGTAAAATTTTGGATCAAAGAATTAAAAAGACTACTTTTACTAGCATTTATGGATTAGGCGAGGCAAGCGCACACATACATGAACCTGGATAGTACATTAAATATACTTTTCGTAATATTTCCAAAAAGAAGGGTTAACCTAAGCATATTTTTACAAATATTATTTTCATTCTATTTGATTTTTTATATTTCTATCAAGATAAACACCTCCACTTGATATTCAGGTCCGTTTATAGATATAAGGGTCAATCTATTTGAATCTGTGCCTACAGATATATATCAAAATCCATGAATATTCGAATCTAATCCTCAATCAACAGACGTTTAAACCTACAACGATTAAATGTGCAGGTTATCATTGACGTTGACAATTTCCAGGATTCAGCGTTTGTTATCATGTCGGTAATCGAAGAATTATTTTAATCGCCAGATGGACTGCTACTTGAGCGTCCATGTTTATAACTCTTCTGAACGCGAGGGAGATAAAGTACTTCCGATTTAGTCTCGTTGCCTTGCCAACTGTTTACATAGCGATAACGTGCACGTGAAACAGCTGTTTGGTACCCTGCTTGTCTAGTGAAACAGGAATCAGCTACAATATTTCAAAATGTTTCCTTTAAAAATGGAAACAAAGAGTCTCTGTGTTGATAACGAACAAAGTTACAAGAACTCCAGTTGACAGCTAGAGTGCCAAACTTTAGAGAAATATGATTGAATATTCTGAAAGTTCTGAAAACGTTGTTTCCCCGTTGTTTCCACTTTGGAAACTTTTGTAAACTTTGATGGAGTGAAGTTTATTGAAAAACTTTGCCTATCCCCGATCTCATTGTTAATATTTCATTACAATGAATGAATGAATGTAGTTTGGAAGTAGGATATAATTTCCAATTGAATGTCAATCAACGTTTTATACAGTGTGTAAAAACAATGCTCTGGACTCAGGAATTTGTATTGCTGATTAAAGGCATCGTGGGTCCTAAATTCTGTGAGAGAGTACATGTAAGTAGTTGTCGTGTATCAAATGTATTACATAGGACGTAATATTATCAGCAATACAAATCCCTGTGTTAACGTTATCATTAATTATACTTCTTCCTAGAGGCCATCAGAGCATTCATGGTACGGTAAATTCATATTCCTTATGACATAAAATAAAGATATTTTATATTTTAGTTATATTTTGTATTTTGTGTGATGGAGTCACTTCATAATACTTATGCTATTAATTAAGTTATAACGCAATTATTTTAAGTTCGTGAGAAAAACAAAACAAACTGGGTTGTTTAACGTATGATATGAGATCTGAAACTACGTTTACTTGAAAAATTCACTTCATTCCACCAACACTGAGAGAAGCATGCAGTTCGCTGTGATAAAAACAATTGGGATGATATATCACTTGAAAATCATGCTTGCTTCTTGTGATTGGTACAGAAATATCTCCCAACATCAGTAACGATTGCTTAAAAACCTCCAGACAATGTGGCTGCACTTGATATTTAACAGGAGTTCGCCTTTATTGATTTTCGTTTTGTTCAGCAGTCTTTTAGGTCCCTTTGAAGATTCTGAAAATACAGTTTCATTTATTCATTCATTTAGTTATTCCTCATTCATTCGGTTATTACTAATTCATTATTTTTATTTTCATTCACATTTATATAATTCCTATACACCTTACTCTTAGCATTTAAACATTTTATGCAAATTACCAAATTGATGTAAGTTTTACATCAGTTTATTCGTTCATGAATGTACTTAAATATAGATTCAAATCATTGTATTTGAGATTACTATGTTTACTTCGCTTGTTCTGAATAAATGTACTTAAACTATTTATTGTTTCTTTTTATCCTTTTTAATTACTGAGAACAGGTATCATGATTTCCGTCCAGCAATTATCTTTCAGCCTTAAAGCAAGTAATTCATTACCTTCATTCACGAAAAAATAACCATTCATGCTTCATTAAATATTCTTTCCTCATACATCTACCAATATCATCCATTAAATTAATAATTCATTCATTGAATCATTCATCTACAGCTCATGTATTACGACCATCATCACCATAACCATCATTCATTCATTACTTCCATCATTCATTCATTACTTCCATCACCCATCCATACATCCAACACTTATCTATACATCCATCACCCATCCATCCATTCGTATATGAATTCATCATTATCCATCAACAACTTGTTGTTTAGACTTTGATTTTTACAGAGTTTGAATAACAAGAGATCCCAAATGTTTATCTTGATATCCTGTTGAGAATTCGTATCACTATTTATTCAAATGTCCTATGTGAAAACAACAGAGATTTATCTTCATGTTATTAGTAAGGCACATTTGTACTTTAATTAACCTCAAACATTTATTAGAAAAAAGTGCAAACCTATCGAAATGTCAACTTATCAATTTATTTTAGTCAGAGCGTTATTTCATCCTTGAGACAAAGTGATTTGTGTTATATCGAGTATCATTCTTTGTTGGCATTTATCTTACTATCAACTTTCTTGTTTATCACCTTTCATCTATGTCTATCTAAGTACATACCAATATGGTATTCTAAGTCGTAGAACTTGGACCTCAGCCTTTCTGTTATGTATTAAACATGTTTAAAATATGCCATTAGGCTTGACATCATTCACCCATTCATCGTCATTTCAAAACCTTTATTCCATTTGTTTACTTTAATACTATAAAACTACCCATTTCCTCCTTGAATTTCCCTCCTCATCTAATAACTGCCCTATATTCAAAGCGACTGTTCTCCAGTGTTCAGTGCTTTAATGGGAATTCCAAGCACAGCTCAATAATCCTGATAACGTACAGGACAAATCAGGCCAGACAAGCCTCTAAGTCTTGGATTGTATTCACGTAAAACCTATGCATATAAATAAACACCTGCTCTTTCAGCAGACTGGGGTTTTAGTAGGAGATCTTTTAGGCTTGGTAGGTTGGTATCGATCTTAACATCTACATCTCAACTCCTATCAATAGCTGGCAGAAGACTTGGGGGTATTGGTTGCAGTGTTAGAATACATCGATTTTCTTATCAAAAGGCTACTGGAAGCCTGGTCTGGTTTTGTATGTTGGTATTTTTTAGTTTTTAGTTTCAGAGTTGTGATTTAAGGACCATCCATTTTTTATATTCAGGTATATTGTAGTTAATACTATAATCTTTATGATACTAGAGGTCGACTCTATTTGTTGAATACTTGGATGTATTGCCCATACAAAGCAACAGATTGCAATAAGACGGGAGATTTCTTTCAGCGGTAAGAAAAAGCTTAAAGCTTGAAGTGTTGAAGTGCTTGTATTAGACGGGCGCATGTCCAAGTAACATGCAAGTCCTGGATTCTGTGAAAGAATGGAACGGAGGCCCAAGGGTCAGTGGTTCATCCTGAACAGGCCCAAGTTATGATGATTTACAGGGAATTTCACTACTGAACTACTCTAGATATATTTACTGTTTTAAAATTGCACTAAATTAATTCAAATATTTGTATTCATGTACAAAGTTCCACCATTGTGAATTATTAGAACAATAGAAAGACGTCATTAGTATAATTCAACAATTATGAAAGGAAGATTGATAATAATAGTTAATGTGTGAACTAAACAGTTCACCAGATATGTTAATTGAAGATTGAAAATATTTGAAATAACTTATGTTGAACACCTTGACTTTTAACTATTATATGTCCGAAGATTATAATAGTTACGATAGAAATATGTACATTAAACACCAAGATATATGCCCATTAAACTTCAACATATATGTACATAAGACATCAAAATATGTACATTGGACTTCAAGATATAAGTAGATTAAACATCAATATATATGTACATTAAACACCAAGTTAAATGTACATTAGACTACAAGATATATGTACAATAAACATCAAGATATATGTACATTAGACTATAAGATATATGTCATTGGACTTCATGATACATGTATATTCAACATCTATATATATGTACATTGGACTTCAAGATATATATATACATTAAACATCAGTATATATGTACATTGGACTTCAAGATATATGCACATTAAACTTCACGATATATGTACACTAAACATCAAGATATATGTACATTGGACTTCAATTTATAAACCCCTACATTTTGCAAAAAGTTTTAATCTGACCGCAATTTCACACATGTTCTAGACCTCTGCCCTTCACTTCCGAATGTTCTTGTTTTAATATCAAAATTTATATAATTCACATAAATAATTGTTTCTAAAAATGAATTTAAATAATCAATAATATTAACTGATAAAGGGTAGCTTCACTTGTAAAGAATTACGGGGGACTGGACAATATTCTTACAATTTCAAATATAAGACTTGTAAAATATAAACTGGTGTGTCTGAAAATGCAAGCATGGAAAGAAAAAATAACTTCCATTGTGAATATTCAAAGAAAAATTCGTACAATAAAATATTCATTTTAAGTGTTCCCTTTGGTCGCATTCGTGATAGGCCACTTCCCATAAAGGTTTGCTAGTTTATAAATTCTCAAGGTACCGAATGATCTTTTTGCAATTTAAATTGAAATGTTATTCAAATTCCCCTGGATTTTCACTCAGGATTAATGTAAAATTCATCCTCCTCCTTGGCCAACGATGAATATACAAGTCAGTATTCATGACAAATATATGCAATCTCAACTCTCTTGGGAGTAAAGTGTATGCGTCATATCTCTAATATGTAAACTTGTTTACGAGAGTGATAGATGAATTTGAAACTTAATTCGTTACTGATAAGTCAACATAACATCAATCTACCTTCACACATGTAAGCAATCCTGTTATCATTTGTCAAAATGCTTTTTGAAAATCACAGATTTTCCACGTATGATTATTGTATATTAAAGGCTGCTGAAGGGTTTAGTACCTTTTAAAAACTCTTTTGTTGTTTTTCTCCGCTCACTTTCTCTCCCGACAGAGGTAGCTCCGTCAGGAATTCCTATACAACCTCGATGTTGTGTAGGAATTAATGACGGAGCTACTTCTGTTGGGAGAGAATGCTCCGCTCAGTGAAACAGCCAAGGAAGTAAGATATGTAAGGTATTTTTAAGGGTATTTTGAATGGTATTTGGATCGTTCTTGTTTCACTCACTATGAACAAGTTCGAAACACAACAGGTATTTTGAATGGTATTTGGATCGTTCTTGTTTCACTCACTATGAACAAGTTCGAAACACAACAGGTATTTTGAATGGTATTTGATTGTTCTTGTTTCACTCATTATGAACAAGTTCGAAACACAACAGGTATTTTGAATGGTATTTGATTGTTCTTGTTTCACTCACTATGAACAAGTTCGAAACACAACAGGTATTTTGAATGGTATTTGGATCGTTCTTGTTTCACTCACTATGAACAAGTTCGAAACACAACAGGTATTTTGAATGGTATTTGGATCGTTCTTGTTTCACTCACTATGAACAAGTTCGATACACAACAGGTATTTTGAATGGTATTTGGATCGTTCTTGTTTCACTCACTATGAACAAGTTCGAAACACAACAGTTATTTTGAATGGTATTTGGATCGTTCTTGTTTCACTCACTATGAACAAGTTCGAAACACAACAGGTATTTTGAATGGTATTTGGATCGTTCTTGTTTCACTCACTATGAACAAGTTCGAAACACAACAGGTATTTTGAATGGTATTTGATTGTTCTTGTTTCACTCACTATGAACAAGTTCGAAACACAACAAGTATTTTGAATGGTATTTGATTGTTCTTGTTTCACTCACTATGAACAAGTTCGAAACACAACAGGTATTTTGAATGGTATTTGATCGTTCTTGTTTCACTCACTATGAACAAGTTCGAAACACAACAAGTATTTTGAATGGTATTTGATTGTTCTTGTTTCACTCACTATGAACAAGTTCGAAACACAACAGTTATTTTGAATGGTATTTGATCGTTCTTGTTTCACTCACTATGAACAAGTTCGAAACACAACAGGTATTTTGAATGGTATTTGATTGTTCTTGTTTCACTCACTATGAACAAGTTCGAAACACAACAGGTATTTTGAATGGTATTTGATCGTTCTTGTTTCACTCACTATGAACAAGTTCGAAACACAACAGGTATTTTGAATGGTATTTGATTGTTCTTGTTTCACTCACTATGAACAAGTTCGAAACACAACAGGTATTTTGAATGGTATTTGATCGTTCTTGTTTCACTCACTATGAACAAGTTCGAAACACAACAAGTATTTTGAATGGTATTTGATTGTTCTGTTTCACTATGAACAAGTTCGAAACACAACAGGTATTTTGAATGGTATTTGATTGTTCTTGTTTCACTCACTATGAACAAGTTCGAAACACAACAGTTATTTTGAATGGTATTTGATTGTTCTTGTTTCACTCACTATGAACAAGTTCGAAACACAACAGGTATTTTGAATGGTATTTGATTGTTCTTGTTTCACGTTATGAAATAACGATGCTAGAGGAACAATAAGCACAATCTCTTGAAATTACTGCCAAGATTTAATGTTTACGCTGAGCCATTTAAATCACTACGACTGGTATTAATCATGCTCGTATGCTTTGCAGGATTTCTGCAACTTTGTGCATGAAAATATGTTAACATTTTAGGATTACATGAACAGCCAAACACATGAATCATACTGGTTCAAAGTTTCGTTGCTGTCATATACGATCATGTTGTTTAAATGTTGTTCGTCAGTATTCTTCCGCTTCGTTCGTAAACAACTTACTTAGCATGTTTGAAGATAACGTCGATATTCTTTATTTTTTCCGAAAATATAGACATGAAACAAGGGGAAAATGCAGAACAATCGTTATTGTAACATATCCGTATGGTTAGACTAATGCTATATTCATGTTTAAACGGCAATAACACCACATGCCTCTGATGCCTATTAAGATATAATGTTACACCAAATAGCTTTGTTAACCGTCTGTATTTTTGTTGACATGTTTTACACATCTTTGTTGTGGAACAAAACCAATATCACGTTGTTGAAATATGGATCGATACAAAAAGCATAGTTCAGTTAGAAACTTCTTTTGCATGGTTCAATATTTGTTTATTAAATTCGTGTATTGTATCGGTGTAAACTTGAAGTTAATATATGAAAAGAGAAGAAATACCTCAGATCCTATTTCTTAACATCTACTGTAAAATAACTACAATATGTTTTGATTGCATTATTTTAACTTAAGGGGCTTGGAACAGCAAGTCTATGACAACATTTTGGGAAGAAACTACATTTAAACGGTCCTACCTGATGAAGGAGCGAGCTCCGATTTGCTCCGGAACGTCGTGATTTTCACAATGAGTTGATTGTGATCACTGTTCTTGAATTAAAACATAAGAGAAACTCTTTGTCATCCCTCTGTTGAAGTATTTTTAGTTTATGGTAATGTTGATGATTCAGCGTATCAATCATTTTCTTAATGAAAACTACTTCTAATATTATCACCAACGCATGTGACGAAACTATCACAACGTTTTATAACGTTTTGCCTGTTTAACCTTTTGTATACAGATTTGTAAATATTTTGAATTATGTTATTTGTTCACACTTCTAGTTACGTGGTAACTTCGAAGGCAAAGGATGGTTTATTTGGACATTCCTACCTTAATTAAAATTTATTCTTCTCATCTTATCATATCATGCTGTCAAATTACTTCATAAATCACACTGAAATAGATTTAATAAAGTTCGCAATTTGATGTGAATCATTTGAGATATGTAACAGTATATTAGTACAAGCAACAGACAACGGAGGACGTACGAGTGATTACCTGACACCTTTAAAACAGGAAGAGGTGATTGTGGAGTAGTTGAAGAAATGGTTCTAATCTTGCTTGTTATTTGTAGTCGTGATCCATATGATATTCTACTACGTGTTTGAGTTTGCTTGAAAGATGGATGTTTGCAGGTTTTACAGTTTTATAGCCAGTATTGTGTTGCAGACCTTTCTTCTTGGTATTAATAGACTTGCTAAAACAAAAATGGCGTCAAATGGAACCCAAAGAATTAAGGTTGGATCCATATAATTAATTCTTTTAGAACTTGATTGAAATATGTTATTTTAAAAAAAATGTATTAACAAAGGGCATTTATAATTTTATACAAATTGCAACAATAAAGACCATATCAAATTCCATAAACGAAACACATAATGTGAAATTGTTTTATGAATTAAAATCTACAATGTAAACTCAACTTTTGAATTTTAAAACGTTGTATGGTATGGTAGTTTGGTAGTGACAGCTATAGTTGATGTTAATGATGTATCATATATTATGTACGTTATGTAGGTTAAAAGTTGATACTTAACGAAATGTTTGAAAAAATGAATGAGCAAGTCTTGGGTAAAAAGACTAACAACATAATAAAACTAGCTCAACTACAATTGCATTATAATGGTTGATGATGGTTTTGTTACTCAACCGAGTTTTTAAAAAAACCCTGACCACTCGGTTATATCCCTTGGTTTTCAACATTTATTTTCTGTTGAAAGGAAACCCGTTCCTGTATGCCTTATTTTAAGGCATAACGCCTAGCGATTTCTTGTATAGTTAAGAGGGCAGCGTCCCTTTAACATGCCATTCTCCAAGGACGTTCATGAGACAGAATAGAATTTCATGCCAAAAAAGCTGACAAGTCGAATCTCTCTGTATATTGCTCACATCCCATACAAGACAACCAATACATTACTTATCTATAGTCATGCAATGTCTTTTGTCGCATAAAGAAAAGTCTTGTATATCTCACTGCTGCCTAACACGACAAAAGGGGAACAGTTCTGACCGAGATATGTATATATTTATTAATTCTATGAAGCATCATACAGCTCGAGACATAGTCTTGAATATATAAGTATTTGTTGCCCCAAGCCCTCAGGAAAACCAAGAGGTGAACTCTCCTGCATGCAATATGTATAATTTTATGTTCTCATTAAGAAGGAGACAAGTCTTCAATACATATTTATCTGCTGATGCTCCAAACTCCAAAAAGGTTTATGAATTGAAATATTGAAAGCGACGGAGTATTTGGCTTTCATGGAACTTATAATGAATATTCGTTGATCAGGTTTCAGGGTCCTTCAGGTTTGACTTAAACATCCCTCAATCATTCACTTCTACATGTTCTCGTTTCCTTATTCCCAGGAAGACGACGTCAGAAGATAATAGATGTATGGAACAACATGTTTGCGTGCATACTGAAGGGAAACAGTGTCCCATACAATATCCCAGTGCATACATCCTTATAAACAGATACCATTACAGATGCGTGTAATTTAAATCATGTCACTTTCTATTACGAAGCTTACTGTTTTATGTCTGCCTATCAACGTGCCTTAAATATATACGGCAGTACAATTATCTACGCTTTGAGGCCTTGAGTCATTGGGTGTTAGTTCTTGAAGCCCCAGATTTGCGCGGCAATTGGAGTCGATATAAAACGGGCTGATTGTGGAAGAACATGGCGTGGAATGATACGAATCTTACGTCAATCTTAACAGGGAGATGTTTCTCTTACTCGATGGAAACTGATCTAAGCGTTGTAGACTCGTGACCACCATACCATTGGGCGTAAAGTAAGAGAATGCTGTGGTCACGACCTGCAACTTGCCATTGGTGCCATTTGTGTATGGTTCAGATGTATTGATTTTGAAATGAGATATCTCTTTCCGGCTTCACATCGTCTCAGCCGATCGCGTTGTCATCAATTGTGTCTGTGCTAGACAATGCCAGCAGCTTGTGTCGAGTGCCATAAAATTAATTGCTGGAGTATGTTAATTCTAGGAGAAGTGCTGCCATAACCCTTGCCCTCCTCTCCCCCAGCCCACGGCCCTATCTTGTAGAAGCCTTGTATGACTACTATGGATCACAATGCCAGTCGGTATCGATCGAGATATAGAGCCTGTTGCTATCCTACCCTGCTTGTTCGGGACTCCCGCCCTCATCTAGTGTCGTCTGCTGGGTCTCAGTGGGGGCTGACGAGTCTCGGATGTTGCCATGGCGTGCACGAAGTCGCTCTCATGGCCCGAGTGGAGCACAGGCGAAATGACACTTTGTCTCCACTCCGTGTGTCACATCGTTTTGGACCCGTTCAGTGTGATTGATTCTCTAGTTATTCAAGCAATTATCTCCGGGAAGCGTTGACGGAGCAGCAAGAGCTGTAGAAGAAACGATCAACAGGCTTCTCCGTCTTGCGTCCCTTCTTCAGCTAATCGGCACAGGGTACTATTGACCCCACGACTAATTACAGTGCTAATGACAAGAACCAGTGCGTCTACCGGTGGGCGTTGACCGGAGACAAAATATCACGTGACAGGCGCCGGTTATTAAACGACCTTGAACTTTGACTCAATGAACGTTCAATTTGCAACGTCATATGGTCTGGCAAATGACGTTTTTTTGGTCTGTCGTGTCATCTCAAGAGTTCGTATATATAACATCAAACCAAGGGTTCAAGATTTTGAAGGTAAGATTGAGTATTTTATTTTCATATATCCACTGATATATAATTACTATTTTGAATTTGATTTTTGTTTTTGAATTTGATTTGTGTTTTCAATGTCTTAAAACATTACAGTAGTAAAAGCATACTGAAACTCCACGTTTACTTTCTAAAATAGAAAAGGCACGGAGATATTGATAGTATCTAAAAATCGACTGGTCATTGTCGACATAAAGGTTAGTATTGCTGTGTCTCAATGCGTTACAAAACCCTGTCAAAGCAGGGTATACCTATGTGAAGATGATTAAACTATATTGCATTATGTTTATTTTGTGCTCAAAGGGAATCTATAATCTATAGTAAGTACATTTAGTATTTGTATGACATGTCAAGGAACCGCGTATGATAATCATATGAAATGGTTCTGGTCATGATATTTACATTTATCTCATTGTTTGTTACTGATGATGATGGTCACTAATGATAATGATAGTGATTGTAGTGGTGATGATGATCGTGATGAATGTGATGATGATTGTGATGAATATGATGAGGATGAATGTGATGATGATTGTGATGAATGTGATGAGGATGATGATGGTAATGATGTTGGTGATAAATTGATGATGATGATGATGCATGTGATGATGATGATGCATGTGATGATGATGGCAATGGTGATGAATGTGATAATGATTGTGATGAATGTGAGGATGACGATGATGATGATGGTTATCATTGTGATGAATGTGATGATGATTGTGATGAATATGTGATGTTGATGAAGATGCATGTGATGATGATGATGATGGTGACTGATGATACGTACTTCTCGGGATGGTAGTAGTGATGATGATGAGGATGAATGTTATGGTGATGAATGTAATTATGGTAAAAATGATGTTGATGATGATCTAATCATGACAAGTCTCGATTCAAGTCTGTCATTACGAGTGCACAGACAAATGTACATTAACAAGATCAAAGATCAGGTAATGCTTTTTGTTTTGTTAAACAAACATTTACGCATGCGTACTAATGCATTAGTATGAACTTCGCTTATAACTCATTGTACAATACTTTAATAAGATGACGAAATTTCACATGAGGGAAAAATTGTTGGCTTGGTCTAGAACACTAATCTCTTCTGGCTGGAAAATGTTTATTTGTTCTGTGGAATATTAAAACATTTTATAAAAAAACTCAACCTAGAGTACGTTTGAAATACGGAAGTTCTGATGGTATTTGTCTTGGGGGATTTGTATGGGGTGGATATTTTCAAATAGTGGCAAAAGAAACCAAGCTTATGAATTTTCTATGTTTTCACTGAATCCTCATTGTCAAATTAACAGAGAACATCAGTGCTTGGCTTTGAAAGAGCTTTTTCTAATATAATGACTTTTCATAGTTTTCACATTGCGTTTTTGTTAGTCATAATTTAATGAACGTTTTTGTTTAATTATCATGTGATGATCAAATAACAAAAGAGTTCTTGAAAAGAATAAATTTCTGAACTAGGCACAGATTCTTGACGACTTGCCAATGAAATGGTCTTCAAGGCATTTTATAAGATTTCGTCATGTTATTACGTCAGAAAACGCCCCCTTATATTATCCCAGTTTTCACTTTAATTCCTTAGGATCATATACAAAAATGAAACTATTGTAGTAACCAATAGTTTGTGTTACATTTATATGAATCATTAATCGAATGGTTTGCCTTAGAAGTTACAAGGATTAAAAGACATCTATTAAAGAGCCACTCCGTGATTTTCATAACATATTATTTACCTTTGATACGAACCTAAATGTCATATGTCGTGATATAAAATCAAAACATCTTAACTTTTCATGTCCAAAAGACATATATATGACAAATTCTGGTTTTCCATGAAAATTTAAAAAAATCCTTATAAATGCACAGAGGTGTAGATATCACGTCCAATATACATGGATACTAGTTATATAATCTAAGAAACGCTATCAACTCCTAACTGTCCTCCTGGCTGTTTAAGATAAGTCTCCAAAATTACGTTTGACTATTTGACGCGCGCCACTGTCCAGTTTTCGATCATAATTGCCACGTTCTACCTTCATATTGTCACTGTGCAAAACAAATTAGCTTTAAAATGTTTATTTTTGGTAACAGTTGATACTTCGCAATCAAATGACACCATTGATTACGATTGACATAAATGACTCCAACATCTCACGGAGTGGCTCTAAGGTAAGAAGAACATACACGTAAGAATTGATATACTAACAAGAAAATTTGCGAACGATTTTAAAAGATTTGTATGTTGAGAGAAGATTTTATTTTTTTCACATTTCCACGAAATAAATTGTTCTTTCATAACCAATTTCAATAGGAATTTCTCGAAAGGATAAAGCATTGTTTAACATCTTTTTACAGCTTTAATACGTTCCTATATAAAGCTACGTAAATGTCGAATGGACCACAAGCCTCTGTATCATTCACAAAAAACGACACCTTTAAATATCCTTGGACGCAAGACTACGAGGTTTGCGAATGCCTATGGGCAACGGAAGCTAAATCTAGACTTTATTAACGGGCATTATATGTTGGAAAATTGTTCTATATATAATCGCATGAAGTGACGTGATTTGACGTCAGTTTTCTCAATGTATCAATCCTATACAGCCTCCTCCGTATATTCAGAATTTCGTTCCGAGTCCCGTCGCTATTCCCTTTAGTTTGTTTGATACATTATCAACAGTTGACTAGGTCAAGTCTTACCAAACTAGATTCGTAGGGATAGCCAATTAATAACTATTAAGAGCAGGATTGCGCTTGACAGTCATGAGTGGGCGTCTTCGGGAAGAAACGATACACTGTTATGAATCATAGCAGTTTTTGATACAATTTCTTGGCTTTGAATGATCTTATTTTTGTATGAAGGAAAACATGTTTCTTTAAGAAACAGATGTGAAGTTGTGATTTAAAAAGGTCATGACTCGCATACGACGCACAAACCTTGGTGACAAAGAATCAAGTGATTATTCGTATTAAAGAAGCACGTTTCCATAGAAAAACATGTATAACTCATGTACGATATGAGTTACATAAGACATACATATGACTCAAATGTGAATTAAACGAATAAAAAGAAAAACTATTTGTACTTTTATATATTTTATATATTTTATATACTTTTGTATATTTACGACATCCAGATAAGTTTCATTTGACTTACAGACTTAATAGATTATTAAGCATAAACTTATGAAACAACGAAAACCGTTTGAAGTTGTGGCAAAGTAACGCTTTTGAATCAATAAATACCACAACATTGAGCCAGACAGATTAATTTAACGTAACCGGTTAAACGATGAAATTCAAAGTCAGTAGGTGTTCAAAATGTTCAGACTTAGTTATGTTCAGTTAGATATGCTCTTTGATAAAGTCGAGTGCGTACCCATTAAACGACCCAGTATGAAAGGTCTTATGACGTTATTTCCTTTTTGCTTAGGTTATGTTATATCTGAATACTGCTAAGTTCATACAAGGTGGTAAGGTTTGACTCCAACATGTTATTTTGGAACGTCTAAGATTTGCTCAATCAGTGACAAGTCTTTTGGGCTTTACAATCACTAAAACGCTTAAACAATATTTGCTGATCCTGTCATATGACATTAACCATTTTAGCTGTCTTTATACGTGTAGGTACATTGAGGAATCTTTGAGCTATGGTTCCTGTACTGACATGTACCATGTGACATCCTTAACCTTACTTAGAGATAATGTTGACGGTTTTTTAATTAAAGTTGATGTCAGTGCGGCAAAAATGTATCTGGCTTGTTTAATGTTTCCTAAATCTGTTTGTTTTGGGATAACACATCGACAATGGAAGTAAAAGAAGGACCAATGTAGATTCTCACATATACGTGGTTACATGAGTTACTCACTTATACATGGTTACATGAGTCACTCACTTATATATGGTTACATGAGTTACTCACTTATACGTCGTTACATGAGTTACTCACTTATATATGGTTATATGAGTTACTCACTTATACGTGGTTACATGAGTTACTCACTTATATGTGGTTACATGAGTTACTCACTTATATGTGGTTAAATGAGTATCAATCAGTACAAAATCAATTCACCACAAGTTAAAAACAGATTGAGAGTTTAGGCACTTTGAACGCGATATTTACTGTCAACACCAATTTTTCGCAATTTCAGTTAAGAGATGAGTAAAGTGTTAAATTTCTTTTGTTGATGAGTTTATATCACATAAGTTCAAGGTTTTAAGCACAACTGGAAACACTCACATGATTTCAATGAACTCTATCTAAAATGTAATTATGACACTTACAAAACTGATATCGAACAAGAAAATCTGAATTTGAGATACTAACTGCCTACGTAATTCACAATGTATTTTTGTCTCTGATATTATGTTTATCATTTCCTAATCAAGATTAAAAACTTTTAATTTAGATACAGAAAATTCTTTGAAACACTTTATATTCTAAACATTAATGATTATTATAGTTTGGTAGAAATATAACGATCAATTTGTTTACTGCGTATCTTCTATTTGGAACAGTTTACTTTTTTGAACAATTTCATATTTTTATAAGTGAAGGCATGTCTTGCGCAATCGATAGTTCATAAATGCGTAATAAATATATTCGTACTACGAAGTAAAACTTATCAATAAACTTGATTCATCTTCAAGCATAATCTTGCAAATCAGCGATACTCCTTTTAATGATAAAAAAAGGTTATAAAAAAAATCAAAGTTCGGAAGTTAAAAAATCATGTAGTGTGATCTTTTAGATACCATACATAATGTCACTATTAGCAACAACTTGTTCTTTTCCTTAAATATCTTCTTACAAATGTAGAAACTGATATCATTCGAAGTCTAGCATATCCACTGACACATCGTGCTGTCTTTCTCAAAGCCATGTTTCCTTTCGTTTGAGTCAAACATATCAATCAAGCTGTTTACAATTTACAGTCTTTTACTTGTGGCATGAGTTGATTGTGGAAACTGACAATCATCAATGTAAGCCCCCTATAGCATTTTGTTAGTTAGTCACCAAACTCTAGTCTAACCTAGTTAATGTGTGTCTGTATCTCCAGAGTCCGAGCCATAACTCACAAGGTCTTCTCTGGCTTTATGTATTCTCTTTCTACAATCGTTATGGTGGCTTTTCTTTGCAGGCAGTTCCTGTCAGAACCTGCTGTCAATGGTATAATTAGTTACGTGAGCTGATAGAATTGCCCACGTTTGAAGTAGTGTTATGTAGTCCGCATTAGTTTATTGCTAACGACTTGTTCTCAATTTGCAGGGTCCGCTCAAACAAAGCTCCCATAACGTCAAATATGTTACCAAGTTTAACATCTCGACAGGAAAATATTGTAAAACACTGTTTTGACATTAGATTCATACCATGTAGCACCATTAACGTCAAATATGTTAAAGAGTTCAACTTCCCGACCATGAAATAATTTTAAACATTGGTTTGACGTTAGATTCATAGGATGTAGCTCCCTTAACGTCACATATGTGACCAAGTTTAACATCCCGACCAGAAGTCATTGTCAAACACTGGTTTGAATTTAGATTCATACCATTCACTTAGTGTGAAATGGTGTTATGATGTCCATTGATCTGAAACAATTTACAAAACCGTTTCTTTATACTAAAACCAAATTAAATCGTTTCAGTATTTTGAAATTCAAATTCCTTTTAACACGCTGACCTGAGAAATAGTGTCCATTTAAAATGTGCGTTTGTATTCCCTTTAGGTTTATTCTCCCATGATGCTTACGTTACATAAGAATTCTTTTAGATATCAAAACTTGACTATACAGCTGCATGCCGAAAGTGTGTTCACTTACCACTGAATCGTAGTGCAAATATCATGTAAATTGGGTCCAGTTTGGATGTCAATAACGCATCTTCATCAAAACTGACAAAGGATCATCCATTTTCAATGTGAGAAATAGGCATTCGGAAACTTATTTAGGGATCATCTGGTCTCTGGTGCAATCAGCATAATCACATTGACTTAGCGTAAAGGAGCAAACGTGACTAATTTCTAAAGTATTTGATAAGTATAAAGGACTTTGAAGAGAAAAAATGAAAATCAGTGTTTTCGAAATGTTTACACCTGGTCTCTTCAATAACCTGCCAATACTGTGACGGTTAATTTTAGGGTATGATAAACATTTGCCTTAAAGAAGAATGTATCAGCCCATCTGTGTTGAAAATTGAACATTATACGTTTCTTTTTCGCAAGGCTACGATAACACTAAGGCATCCCAATTTACATGATATTTCACTGGTGTACTCAGGGATGTGAACAAACTTATGATATGCAGCTGTATAGAACAGTGACTAGTGGACACACTGATCGGAATGTTTAGGTTTATTGCTAACATCTTGTCCCTTGAAGTAGTTGCACGCACATTTAAGACCAATTTGAGGCTTTGAACTGAGTTGAACATCACTTTTATGAGTTCGATGTTTGTTAAATCTTCTTCTGTAACTCATGGATACATTTTTCTCTCTCTTTCTTGAAATAGTTTTTAAACTGAGGAATAAACATATGTTTGTGTACTGCAGTATAATGGTTTGAAAGATGCACGTTAACTTTT
Source organism: Phorcus lineatus (assembly GCA_921293015.1). Taxonomy (NCBI): domain Eukaryota; kingdom Metazoa; phylum Mollusca; class Gastropoda; order Trochida; family Trochidae; genus Phorcus; species Phorcus lineatus. The sequence continues at coordinate 19,396,019 of OV121087.1, read as the reverse complement.
ATACCAGAGTTTCAATTGGCCATTCAGTAAGGTAATAGATATGGTTTCCAGCCTTCTATTCCTCCATTAGAAAAGGATACGGATGGATTTGTTTTTCAGACTGACGACTTGATAGCTGAAGAATAACAACAAGTTAAATACGTCATGGCAAGGATTTGCTGATAAAGAATATCTGATTCACTTGCCTTAAAACCATACTACACAGTAAATATGATTTATAGTTTTTAAAAGAGAGACTTAAGTTCAAAATGAGACTGAATCATTTGTGACATTGTTATAGTACCTCAGTTACTTCGAAACAAAAGAGGAAGTAATTAATGATGAGATATGCCAGAACCTACTCTACATCTATGGATGTGAACATATAAAGAAATTTTGAAATACGAACACCAGAACATTCAAGAACACTGATAAAAGCACTACACAGCAATACATTTGGTATGATGAGAATGAGAAAAAATAATTTTTATGCAAGATTTTTCAGATATCTCAGAATATTGACCTCAGGCATGGTCGATAGTCGTTTCACTTGAGATTGAAGCCTCGCAAAGTGTTGTTGATTTAGTCAAGTTTCAGACAGTTTGACAAGCAAGGATGGAAACCAACACTTAAAAGATTAAATGTCGAGACTCTGTTGCTATGGGAAACCGCATCGTTTCGGTCCTGACAGTTTTCTGGGAACGAGACTTTTTAATGAAATTATTTTGTTCCTTTTATTATTGTATAGTATACTGTATAGGTTTTTTTATTTGACCTATATGCCTTTTGTCACGGACATTTTCTATGAAATTTTTTTTCCGAGAGTATAGTTGTGATTTGGTATTTTATAACATTTAAGAAGGATAGTCGTATTTTGTTTGAAATAATAGAGTATATAGCATACATTAAATTAACAAATTTAAATATTAATTAAGAATATATCAACCCACCTTTTGGAGTTATGAAGCTTACATATCTATTTAACTTGTTAAGAAGATGGATCATCTTTACGACTGATAACTTTTCAATGGAAACTTTGGAAAATGGACTATTTACCTCAAAGATTCCCATAAAGATAATATTTTAAAAAACTTTGAAATATTATCAAATAATAAAGCCAAATTGAATAAGTTTCATTTGTCACATTTTATTTTCTAAAGAGATAATTGAGTGCAAGGTTGACAAAATGAAGAACGAATTTTTTAAAAAATCGTTTCGCAGATTTCATATGCGTTATTCCAGATTGACAGAATGAGCGGAATTAGAGGCAAAAGTATGGTGTTCAATCAATGGGGTTTTGCAAAATCTGCCTCGATTCCACTAAAAATAAACATCCAATTTCCGCTTTATCTGGCATAACTATCCACATGTATCTTCCGAAGACAATCTATATATCATTATGTTTTTAAAAATCAAATCTCGACCCTTGATTTATGGTTACGATGCAGATCTCAAATCTTTTTTCGCTTTATAAATTGGATTTGTTGCTTCTTTTGAAAGTGAACTAAATTGTATTTGATCATCTTCATATTCATAAAACCGTTTCCCGACTGGAGAAGGAAATTACCCCAGTGGTTCTATGAGACACGATGACGCTGGATGAAGAAACCTTAAATAGGTCACGTGGCCATGCCATTTTTTCAGAATTTCTCCAAGGAAGCCAAACAGGCACGGTTCCTGACAGTCTTGGAGTAATAAATTCTCCGGGCTCAGTTTCCTTGACGTGTCTTTTTTCTCTTAAATTCAAACTCTCCAGAAATGTGGATTGATTTTTTGAAAGTGTTTTTCCCCAATTGTTTTTAAAATTGGACGATATTTCTTATAGGGAAGTGAGTAGATAAATAAAAGCTGTCAACACGTTGGATGTAAGAGACAACACTATTCAGATGAACCATTATAGATGTGGAATGGATGGAAGTTGATAGCAAGAGTACACAGAAACTTTAGTATACAATTGAAAACATACTGTAGATATAACATTGCCTGCGATTTGTATCAAGATTGAGGTTGAAATCAGTGAAATTATAAGCTATAGAACATTCATGGTTACCTTTGCTTCCTTTCTCAAAACACAAAGTGATTGTAAGTCACTCAGACTTGATGTAATGGCTATGAGGGAAGCTACGGTCAACATCAGTAAAAATAGAAAATTCAGATTTAACATTCTGTTTACGAAATAGTGTAAAATCTGAGTGTTTCAGAGCGTAAGCGAAAACAGAGACTTTATACACATATGCCCGGTTGTCGTATGTTCATACGACACACTTTGTGTAATTATGTCCTAATTATTTACTTATTGTATACTTACCCCTGGGCCAAAGTCAACATAATTGACGTCATGTTCAATTGTTCTATGACGTCACTACAAAATACAGATTATCGCCCTGAAGCAATAGTTGTTAGGGAAATTTGATATATCTTATGCTTCACTATATGTGTAATAAGTATGGTTGTCATCTTTCTAAAGCACATGAAACTGACTTTAATATATGCAAGCAAGTTTGTCCCCATTTACCATTACCGCATTCTACTACAATACCTGCATTACCCAGCTTTATTTTGACAAAAAATGTAAATGAAACAACATAAAAGAAGTCACAATATGGAAAGTATGGCACCTAATTTCAGCCCCTCCTTATCATTCCCTTCTTCCTAAACCAAACTCTCAAACTCTCTGGAAACCTACGTACCCCAACCCACCCCTCCTTCAATCACCTTTCCCACCTTATCCTAAATACATCGCTATCAAAATTTATTCATAATAATAATGATAAATTTTTACCTATCCCGCCTCATTCCTTTCCTTCACTCCTAAACACTTATCAACCTCCAACCTCTCCCCCTACCCCGTCTTCTTCCTCACCCTCCAACCGTCCTCTTCCCCACCCTCCCCCAACCTCCAAATGACATTGACTTAACCTTAATGCGGGTGGGAGAGCAACCAGCTTACCAAACACTCAGTGATAAATTGCATTATATCAGGTGTATGCTATTGCTTTACAGGTAAATGTCACACATGTGATGTTTATTGATTTCCATGGTAACAATGTCTCTGAATTGGCTAAATCAATCACTTCTCAACTACAAAGGGGTTTTGTGGCGGATATTGTAAATCCTTACAGCAGAATCGATGTTCAGGTATGGAAATCTGAAGAGTAATTTCAATATCAACTTACATGTTGAAATTAGTGTACTTTCTTTATCTTCCTTTAGATTGCACTTATCATCCTTTTGAATATTATTTATGTTATATGTTTTTTTAATTCTGTTCTATGAATCTTATTTAGTAAGTGTTCATTTCGAACATTAGTCCCTCTTTAAAAAAATTATACAATCACATTTACATATACATCACAATTATACATTTAATATGCATGACTTTATTGATAAGCGAATCAGCGAGTTAGATAATATTTTATAAAAGCCTTGTTATGAAATATTAAACAAAGCAAAGTAATTTCTACTTGGATAATATGTATCGTTACAATGTATATATCACACTATCTGCAATAATTCAAATTCTTGTACTCTTTCGAGTCGAGACCTTACTAGATTTGAAGCTCCACCTTTAACCAGCATGGCAAGCATGGTCGTACCAACAGCCTACCACACGACCACTAGCCCTCGACTTTACTAAGGTTAACCTTAACGCCAATTTCAGATTTCTGTCAAAATGTACCATCCAGAACCACGTATTTCTTTTCCAAGACTGTGTAAAAATTGATGTCTGATTTATGTACATGTACTAAAAAAGTAAATGAATAATAATTAAAAAAACAATTTCAGATTTGCACTTATGTAACCTTAATGTTATTTATTGGTTTATTATTTTTACCTGCATATTTATAATAGATATTCCTTTGAAGTCCTGTTACACAATACACAATACACAATACTCACATTCTGTGTGAATGTATACCTGCATTGTACCTTGTTGAACTAAAGTAGTTCTGTAGAAGCATTGTGGTATGATAAATACATAGACTTATCAAGATAGAATCACGCTGCCTATTCTGTTGGTATTGATTGGTAAGTGTTGCATTATTTATGTAACTGCTTGTCATGATTAGTTTCTTCTCCTCGTGTGTCACTCATATAAATAATGAAAGACTACATCACCTGTAAACAAACCCCTCCGTCAACATCGCGTTTATATAAAAAGTATACTTTAAAAAAGTTCTGTTGATAATAAAAGCTGATTTGTTTGTAAATTGATTGTATACAACTTCTATATACATATTGCGTTTATAATTAGTAATGTGTGTGTTTATGCGCCTAGAGCCGTGCTAAAGAAATAACACCTATATGCACTTATGTTAACAACATCCAACTCTTTATTTTTGAAAGCTGGTTTGTATTATAAAAATATTAATAATGAGATAATAAATCACTGTGTATCGCCATTCATTCATTTAAGTTTCTGTAGACATTAAAATATGCCCGAGATGATAAAAAAAGATCAAGAACTGTAATGTTTGTTCAATGATTTTTTTGTTAAATGAAAAATGTTGTTTGTTTTCTCGCACATGCCTACAATTGGCTTAGTTCGATGTAAAGCAACAGAAATCTTGTCACATAATATCTCTAACTAATAACTACAGATAATGCTTTCAGAGAGAAACGTGCCATGCACCTATAACAATACCATAACCAGGATAATTCGCTACTAACTTAATGAAAGGTTTGATTTACGATATTCTACTCGCGAACGGATTCCATCGGAGGAGATGCCGTATTGATACCAGACTCTTTCTGTACTATTGCCAGCAATAAACAATATGAAGATGGTTTGATTTAGAATCCCGGTGGAGACAACACAAATTTGTGACCTCGATCTCATACTGCCTTGTGCCGTGGCATCTAGTGTCCAAGACACTATCCACACTGCACTCAGTACACACACTGTTTATATAGGTACCTGAAAACAGGGTGTACGGACCTTCGAGGTCACTCAAAGTTCAGGCGGCACATTTAGCAGATAGTACCTGAAAGTTGCAACATATAATTATTCATATGTAATGTTCTTAAAGTCGTTAGGTTTTAAAGTAACAGTCCAGTACATTTCCATCAATGGTTGGCTAGTTCCAACAGATACTAGCAGGTTTCATCACAGTAATGTTTACAATGTGTTGATGACATTAACAATACACTACCGTTTGAACCAGGCTTAGACAATGACACCATTTCACCTTTCGTAATTTTCTACATGAAAAAGACTACTACTGACCAAATAATATTTGAAAAGGAATAACAGCAAAGTATATTACTATCTCACAAAAGTCTTCCGTATAGTTAACAATATGAGAAACGACTAGAAATTGACCATGTGACCGTAACACTACATAGATACCTATACTTTAAGTCACTTGCTGATTATTGTTTCTAATTAATATATTCTGTGGATCAGCTGACAAATACTATGTGGGCCTTATGATTGCAGACCGTCTCATCGTCAGGCAAATCAAGGACAATCTAGCTGAAAACCTCAATCATCTTAACGTTTTGAAAAACAAATGTTTTATTCTCTTTTGTAGAGTAAATGATCTGTTTGGCGTCGTCTTTGACAATAATGCCGTGTTTTATGCAATCTGAGAGATAAAATATTCCAGCAAGAACGCCCTAATGCCAATATTGGCTTGTAATATGGCAATGTTGAATTCTTTGTTCATATCATTTGATTTTTACTGATATTTTAAGAGGCCATAAAGTGAAATTGAGGGTTTGATTTGAGTCATCTCTTAAACAAAATACATTGTCAGATTATATTGAGACTGTGTTTGACGTGTCAAAATGCATTAATGGACAATAGTGCTTTTTCATTATCGCCTTCGGCTACATTACATGTCATCTTCAATATCAATAAGCGTATCAAATGAATTGTAAAACCAAACAGTTGCCGTTGATATTTGATAGAATCGTAAATCTTCAAAAAACATAACATTTTTGTTAATCAGAAACGGTACAAGAATATTTAGTTACGCTGAGACTGTGTTCTTCTGGGATGACTGGTTTTTAAGTTGAAGGCTTATTGGCCTCAGGACAAATTGATACATCTATGGACGGGTACACGCATGCATAGATATGGTTTCTTTGTTGTATCAAGAATAATTTTCATATTCCGTTAAAAAGCAGTGGACCATATTTTTTTCTGTATTTACTGTAAATCAATGTCTCAATGTTTATTTTAATCCTGTTCTTGAAAAGCGATCTATGTTATTCGTTCGCAGATCTATTATAATAAATTATGTGATCAAAATCGGGTAAACGTCGTTTTCCTTGACAAAAGGATAGTAGAATCCAAAAATATAGCCCGCAAACTCACTGGCGGCGTATAAAGATGGCACAATGTACACACAAGACAGTTTATGCATTTCACATTTCAAGATACTTATTCAAACAAGTGGATTTCTTTGCTATAACATGACACCAATTCGAATTGGCATGACTGTTTAGAAACGCTTTATTTGTTATTATCATTATGTTCAAATAACTTTAACTTTAACTTCAATGATGCTGGTAATCACGCTTATTTACTTGGCATAGAGAATGCGGTAGACGTATATTGCTTTTGATACTATTTATACCACGAATACTACTATTTGTATTCCTAAGTAGGCACTTTTAGAAAAGAAATATTCAATGTGATAATGATGATAAGCAATGGTATCATGTAAATATACAAAGAGGATATGCATAAACACGTTACATGATTAATACGAAGTTTTACTTAATAAGAAACATCTTTATCGCATTAAATACTTTTAATCACATATATGAAATCGTATCAAAAGGAAGGACGGTTACTTTTACTTTTGAGTACACAATTATTTGATAAAGATATTTTCTATCTATCTATATCTAAAATAGTTTGAACATTAAATCATATTAAGTGGTAAATATAGCTTGAACAAATCGTTCTTCGATAAAGCAATTCTCAACTTTGTCAAATCATGTGACTAACGTAAAGAGTATCCAGTCATACAAATTAAAACACTTTATACAAGTGCAATATTTCTCCCCATAAAATACGTTACGTCTTTATGGTAGCACTGTATCCATCGAGAAGCCAGTAAAGGTTGTCTGCATATACAAGATCTCCACATCTAACCATATAAAGATTCCAACTCCTCGTCTGAGCTATTAATACCCTAACTAAATGTATAACTGTCTATTTATTTCTGTCTGTGTGGCACAGAGTGAGGTCACAGTGACCTTGCTGGTCGTTCTCCTGAGGTCTATTATGGATAGTGGAACCATAATGCAACTACAGAAGGCTTCTACGTAGAAGGCTGTGGGCAAGTCTTGTGGTTGAGGCCTTGTACCTCTAGGTTGCTTCTGAACAAATCCTATTCCGTGTAAACGTCCTCACCACATGCTTCAGCAACAGCTCAAGGGCGTATCCGTCTTGAAACCTTAAGTAAGGTAAATTGAAACATGTTTTGAATCATTTTCAAGATAATCTGGTTGCAACTGTTGCATGCTGTTTGATTTTTGTGGGAGTAATTATAGTAAGTGCAATCATGTTTATTTTCATTGTAGGAACGTTTCTAATTTTGAGTACTATATGATTAAATCTTTTGAATAATTGAAAAATTACAAAACGGCTAACTTCAATCATAAACTTAAGTTTATGTGTTCTGACGGTTTTCTGCTAGTAACTCAATTGTTGTTGACAGACCTACTCTCTAGTATAATTTTGATAGTGAAACCTACATAGTAAGTAATAACAATTTTGTTATTTACATTTTTCAGAGATTATGTACTTCAAAACCTGCTTTAGTGTTGTATAATACTTCAAATATTACAAAGGAGAAAGTTTTCTTGTAAAACATAACTATGGTAAAATATAAAATATATTGCAATTTCTTTTAAGATAAATAGATTTTAACCTTTTATATGTTTCGTCTAATTCAAATGCAGGACCAGTTATAAATAATTGAATCTATTTTGTTGTATTAGATATGTTAACTGTCAATAGGAACTGTGTTCTATAATCAATTTCACCTTATTCAGTAAAAACCAAATCTTTTTCACAATTATCGACTAGGCAAACATTCATACCGACTATGTCAAATTTGTCCAATTAATGTTCGTACTTTCACAAGCGAGATTGAAAATCTAATTTCGGGAACGTAGATTTACTGATCTCCGCTATGTTCTTTTGCTATTTTTAAATCAACGATTTAAAAGAACCCGTTTTGCATCTGGAACATTAATGCTGAACAGACTTCTAACATTTTAAAACATCAATTTGAATATCAGTACGTGGGCTCTGTTTGCTAAATTCTATTAAAGCTCTCTCTGTCAACACTAAATCCCAAACGAAAATAACATCAAGCAAAGCATCTTTTCTTGCCAACTTTTTCGAGATATTAACAGGTCAGTTTTCTTTCAAAAAAGTTCAAAAAGCATATTTTCTCCCTGGGTACTATAACAATCTGTATCATTTGTATTCCTTACACACAAAGCAAACAATTTAGTTTCTCTGTCCATTTGCACAGCGCATTAGGGAGATTCTGAGAACGTAACTGCAGAATATTAAACTTCTTTTATTCCTCTAGAACTGCAAATCACTCCCAGTGTTTGCATTGTTGCTATGGTTATTTGGTTATGTCCCCATGCCAAGCACTGGCAATGTTTGCCAAATCTAAATGTAATACGAATTGGGAGATATTTCCTCCATATCCATTCTCCAGAAGAATAGTAACCACTTATTATTGTCCGTTCCAGTACCCATGGCACCAGGCATATCCTGTCCTTGTATATTTAGTGTAAATCATTTTACACACAAGACACAATCAGCTACTGCCAAAAACAGACTAATATACAGTCTGAGAGAAACAAGACGACATTGTATGGCCACAGACTTGTATTGATATGAGTCGCCATCTTGCTTCTAATGTACTACCAAATGAGCCCGTCGTTAGGAGAGCAGTCTCCGTCGGCTGTTTCATAGATTGCATTCCCCGCACAACTGATCATATTGCAATTTACTCCCCGACTCGACCTGACGTGGCATTTAGAAGTGGACACTTATTTTGAATTAAATCTCGTTATTCGCTGTAATAATGGAAAGGGATTTTGGGTCATGAGTTTGCCTTTCAGAAGGCTCTCTGCGAATCAAATATCAGACGGAATAGCTCGGGAAATGGTTGGAGAATTCGACTTTTTGAGAAACCAGTGTCATCAAATTAATGACGTACGTGATGAAATCCTTGGTTAGTCGTTAGGGTAATAGCAGCATTTCTGAGAGCTGTCTGTGAGGAACTGTGATCAGATAGGGATTTCAAATGTCATAATGCTTCAAACGAATATAGGAGCACCGGTTTTAATTTCAAAGGTTAAATAGATAGTCAAACATGCACAGAGAGATGTAATCGGTAAATGCAGACTAGCTTGTCTTTAAATAGCATTTCGAGACGAAATCTGACACAGCAAATATTTTAGAATGCAAAAAATGTCAAAAAACGTTCGTTATCTGATGAAGGTCTGATTATAAAATCTTCAGTTAGGAGTCAGAACTTTTGGTTCTTCCATCTTCTGAAAACTACACTATAGATGCCATCAATGTTGAACAAAATATGTCTAAAATGTTGTTTAGATAATGGGCAAATACTATTATTACACATACGATAAAATTACCCTCAAATTTCGTCTCTACAAAAATAAAGGATTTGATTTGAACATATTTATTCAAAAGAAAGGTTTGGGTACATGTTATCGAACTTAGTAAAACTCAAGTAGCGTTATAAATTCATTTCAAAATCGTTCAGGAAAAATTCTTTAGATAGTGTCATGTTTTAACCTCTGCATTGTTATTCAATAACAATAATAAAGGAAAAAGGAAATGTTAAAGGTACTGTAGCACGTTTTCTAGACTGAAACAAAGAAAACAGATGTTACCAATTATCAGATCGCTTACCTTTAACGAATGTAGCATGTTTGGTTAAACAATGCAGTGAAGCTTTTTCTAACTCAACTCATCAAAACGTGTTCACACTGAAATAGCCTGATGCAGTCTTCAATGTATTAATGTTATTATTTTATATTTTTCTACGATTATGGATTATCGGGTTGATTATTGCTATGTTTACCATCTGAAGATAATACATTTTGTACTAACTAATATCTATTGGTGACAGTTTGCAGAAAAAATGCCAAAAACGTGCTACAATACCTATACGTAAGGTAACCAAAATTTCTTCCTTCTTCATCTGAGTTTTGAAATGAGAGTTTATTTCATAATCGTAATGTAAGTTTACAAATAAAAATAGGGTCACACATGTAATGTAGTCATCGTTGTACTTTGAGATCCATGAGACCTTGTGTCTTCATATGAATAACCCACTATGTGGAAATGTCTAGTAATTGGGTAGTTGCCCGTGATAAAGAATAAAAGATTTGTTTTTACCGATTTGTGCTTATCCCCTCAAATCAAAACAAGTGAAACATAGACAATGGTTATGGAAATAGACACTTATCAATAAGGTTTACATCAATGATTATCATAAATGACAATCAGTAAAAGATTAACATCACCACTCAATGTCAAACAATATTCATGAATAATGAATGTATGAATAAAGCTAAAACAGAAAACCATTAAAAACGGTAAGAATCAAAACAACGAAAAAACTTATTTCTCAAAACTAAAAAATTAGATAATAAAAAGAAAAAAATTCAAACCTTCTAAACAAGGTTATTAACATTCTTAGATCATAAATAAATTTTCCGTCGCATTCTTCAATTTCTATTCACTGAATAAAATCAATCCGATGATAAACAAATCCCCTGAAAACTTCAACATTTCTCAAACATTTAACAATATTCATGCACGTTAAACCCAATTAAAGATAAGAATCAAAAAGCAAATTTGCGGTGACACAAAATCCGCCTTCAAACAATATATGTAAGTTTAATGACATGCTTTACTGTTACCAGACATGCTATAGTCATTAAACAGAACGACGAATGGCCAAACCGAGTCATGAAATTAAAGCATTATTGCGCCAACAAAAATTCCTCTTAGCGTCTAATGAGTGGTTGTAGTGAAAGCTTTATCCTTTCTTTAAACAGAGAGACACAAATCAAGTGGTGGACGGGAGTCTTGAGACATGTGACGAGACATGTCTCCTGTGAACCGTGTTTGAGTCGGTTATTAACGACTCCACACTTGCTGTCAGCATCTCGGGGAGCTTCCCTGGTTGTAACATTGCCCGTCTAATTTTCTTCATGCACGATAATTACTCTGAAGTCGATTTATTTCACTTTTGTGTTAGCGGGGCACATCCTGATCAATCTCTTCTTCAAATTTGTTAAAATGCAATTTGGTCAAATAAAAGGGTTTCTGGTGTTGGTTAAGGATAACCGCTTGGCAAATAAATCTGTATTTATGTCAATGGATGTCTCCAAATTGACTGTTTGACTGAATCTCAATGTAAATGAAAAGATTAAACAGTTGAATGTGATTTGTCATTATGTGCCGATCAAACGTATTTGCGATCAAATGTGGAGTAACTCAACTCCCTTGATTTATCTGTCGGCATTAGGAAAGAATCTTAAAATTGTCTTTCACGTCTTGTTTAAGTTGCTTTGAAACCACTTGTTAATGTTTTAAATTTGCAGTTTTTTCTCCCAAAAAAAAAAAAAAAATTCTGCTGAAATTTATTCTGAGAGACGCATTGAAGCAAATTAGATCAGAATAATGCAAATGAACTAATGAAATCTATGACGCTTAAGTTGTGGTGTGATCAAATCGATTTGAATCTTATCAATTTTCAATAACCATGAAATGAAGTTTTATTAAAAAATATTAAGATGCCTATGATAATAGATATCTGAAGGCCAGTGGCAAAAGGCAAATTCACTGAAGTCTCTCAACTACTCTCAGTACATTTATTACATTGTTTATCACTTATTTCTAAATTGAAATTTCTCATACCTTAAGCTTATTCTAAATTTCCAATTTCTTACAGAAAAAGGACATTCGGTGGCACATTCAATCAAAGTTATGTTGGTATCCACCCAGACATGTTTCATTTTCACAATTCATGGATGATATGCATGTGAATATCTTCGACTTAGTACTTCAGCTGTGACTTCACTGTTCAAACCCGGATCATTGGCATAGATGCACAAGCTATTGTCCACCATACCCACTAAACGGACATCGCATATATATCATTGATATGCCCTTTCCTTGTTGCACGCTGAGCGTCTAGAGGGTGAAATATTTAGCTATCATTGCAAGTGGTAGTTGCCTACAGACATTGGTAAATGTTGTCAGATAGATCCATCCATCGTCTGAAATGGATTGCTGGTTTAGTGCCAGCTGACCTTTCTACCACCACGAGTCATCATATATCCGTATTTCTTATTTATACCTGCATGTACTAATCGCAGCCCATTTAATGAGTCTGTGTTAGATTGAGCTGGCGTTTATGTATCACGTGGCGTTGAAAGAAGTATTTGACATAGTTTTTTTGTACACAAGGGTCTGGAATTAAAGAAGAGGGCATAGGACGGGAGTGGGGTAAAGGTTTACGTGATTGTCATGTTCGGTAACAAAAGGCATAATAGCTGGACACCGTTGAGAAGGGATTTTTATACTGAAAGAAGAAAGAGAAGGAAATAATAAAAGAGATATAAGTAACAACCGAGGAAATAGTTCTAAAATAAAAAAATAATAAATGAAGAAGAAAAGTGATAATGATTGGTAAAGAAGCTAAGACAGGAGGATAAGTAAAGAAGTAAAACAATATGATAAAAAGGGAAGAGAAAGGGAAAATAGAAATGAAAGACAAAGGACTAAACCAAGTGAGAAAATCTTTTAAAAAAATTATAAATGATAAGTCAAAGGGTTGATTAGAGAAGGACATAAAGAATGAAAGTAAGGAAATGAGTATAGAAGGATAGGTAAAGATGGGAAGAGAAAAGGGAATGGTAAGAAAGAAAGAGAGAGGGATACTCACAGCATGAAGGAATTAGGAAATGACTGATATTTATATAGTTAAATAAAAGTAAACGATTGAAAGTGAAAGAAAAGATTAGGAACAAATGAATTCATCAAAGCAATTTCGTGTTTTTGCAACTCCGATACCATAGTATTAAGATATTCAAATGACTTTGGAATATGTAACATTTGGTTCTGGTTGCCATTTCTACGTCACCTAGAGGAACTTCAGCATTATGATACAACGTCACTTTTTGACAGAACTCCCGGGTCGCAAATTCGACCTTTGACCTAGTGTTTGATCTCTGAACCCTATTTAGTGTAACCGAGACCGGTCGTCCGGAGTTGGGAGATGGAAGGATCTCCCTTTGCCTGACCCAGTGTTATCAATCTGAGGTCTCATGGCAATAACTCGCTATGCTTTATTCCTTTGTCAGATAATTACAATAATTGCTGTAGAGATTTGTGTTCTGTTACAAATGGAATGCGTTTCGCGGAACTGGCGACCAGTTTGGTCTTGGAAAGAGACGACATTAAAATGGAACTCGATGCGACTTGTGAATCATTCAGCATAACAAGGAATAGTTAGCAAAAATTCTGGTACAGATTGTCAGAGAGTGACATGTGAATATACCATGAGCGGGAAGGTTCTTGTCTCCGAGCATGCCATTGTCAGTTTGCAGGTTGAGGATGGCGGGGAGGTCCTGTTTGAATATTGATCTTAGCTGACGTCCCGGTCGAAACAATTAGTGCCATGAAAGTGTCATTACCATACAGACAACTAGTAAAATGGATGGAGCCAGTGCAAGGGAGAATAGAGGACAGAAGCTGAGAATATGTTGTATTGAAGAATGGCAGGGGCCAGTGGTGATAGAAACTATGTCAAGGGGAATCATTGCATAGAGAGAAGAATTCAGGGCAAGGAGTTGGGAAGAGGGGAGAAGCTGGGAAAGGTTCATCAAAAGGGAAATGCAGGATTCAGTATTGGTAGAAAACAATGAAATAGGGAGAAAATGAATATGGAGATGAATTTGGAGGGATAGGAGGGAAGAAATGATGAAGAAATGATAAAGACTTGGGGTGATGCTGTACATGAGAATGGTAGGGATCAGTGTTGAAAAAAAGCAGGTCAAGGGCTTTCAGTGCATAGGGAGATGAAATCAGAGATAGAGAGGGGAAGACATTTAAACATGAGGGACATTGTTGTACATGTCGAAAACAAGTCGAAGGAATCAGTGAAACGAGGGGTTGGTCTACACCGACTGATTAGTTCATTGTATAGTATTAGTCATGAAGGATGATATTACGTCCCATGCGTAACTTAGAAAAGGTTATTATTAAAGAACAAAATTAGATTATATAATAATGTTGATCAATATATTTCATATCTAATATGTCTTAGATGATGATAATGTACTTTATTGTATTTTCATCTCCATATGTCTATGAAACCAGGTGAAAGTACCAACATCGTTACTTTTGTCGTTTAAACTCCTTTGATATATGTGACCTTCACTTTAAATCCTATTTTCTGTCAAATTTCAATTCCCTTGTACTATATTTATGCTTCAACCCATCCTAAGAATACCCTGTGATTTAGATCACCCCAAATCACTGCCATACAGTAGACGGCAATCAACGATTACCTGCCTAGTTATATTACCATTGTCCTCTTCCCTAATTGCACAGCCAACCAAACCAAAATCCAAAAGTCACTATGTGCCCGAGATAAAACTTAACCCTTCTTCTCAAAGTTTACCAGTTTATGCACCGATTCCATTGATCATCATTGGATGTCCATTTCATCGATATACATGTACAACCCAGTTCCTCCTAGCAATAATTTCACCTTATTCCATTCTTGCTATCAACATACCAACTGCAAGCTCTGCCAAGCAGACACGGACGACATGTACGAGATAGATACCATGAAGTTCATCGATAGAATCTTATCTCACCTAAAAAAATACCATACCAAACCATCCAAACCTCCAAACCAAACCAAACCATCATTCGTATTTTGGATTTTGTTTTGAAAACATCTACCAAGCAGTCAAAGACGCCATGTACCAAGTTTGTCGATGCGCTACTATCATATGCCTTAGAGCCATCCAACCACTCATCCACTCACTCATCCACCCAACCTGCCAACCACCACACAGCCCTGTTATCCTGTCAATTAGCCACCAAACCAATTTACTCCAAGATATTTGGGATTCTGTGTTCCATACGTTTCCTCGTTCATGATCTGACCTGTAGATACGATCTTCGTGTGCGAGATGACAACCGATCACCTGATTCGCCAATGTACTCATATTTTTTCAACAATCGAAGCACCCCTACACCTATCCATCCACCCAGTAAATTTATATTAAGAATTTCATCCATGTTTTGGATTTTACCTTTACCAAGGTTCCCATTCAAGCTTTGCCTAGCAGACAAACCCCCCAGAAACTAAATGACTGCCTATCATATGATTGACCGATGCAGCAACATCATATTCCTGCCAGCCAGCAACCACCCAGAAATCAAACAACCCACAGCCACCCATCCACCAATTTGAGTCATATTTAGACATTTATTTCAACAAGTTTTCCCTGGAAGCTTAGCTAGCAGACATAGACGCCATATACCAGATAGTTGTTATCACCTTATTCATCGATGCAGTACGCGCTGTTCCCAGATGCAATCACGCTGCTCTCCAGCAGATCACTTTTATCAGTTGAGGACTGTGTGATGGAATATGAAAACTTGCCGAGCCACATTGATTTGAATTATTTAGCTGGTGTACGGCCCATCATCACTAACCAGCAGTGGCAGACTCATAAAGGCGAGATTATTTTAGTAATTGCTATGGTTGCAATTACGACTAAAAGTGATGATAAACTGCTGGGGTCATATCAATGTTCTAATGGTGCATCCCGTCGTGTCCGGGTTTATGTCAGGCTATAAAGCTAAAAGTGACAGGTATATATGATAACTTTTCATCAATTAGAGGGAAATGTTTTTGGGCAAATTAACAACTAATGGTGTCATTTGAAATTTGTGGCTTTTAGATGTAGCTGGTTGAGTGGTGTCGTATTATAATAGTACAGAATGGTTTTATGGAGGAATTACATGAATTAGTAAGCGATTTACTAACATGGCATTTCAATAAAAGTTGTTTTAAGGATTAGTCTAGCATAATGTGATATTTCTAACGTCACTCATCTATAATGATCTTTCTGACACTTACAAGTCGACTGATAAATGCCGATTTTAGTTTTTTGGTTTTATGCAAACCTATAATATATTTCGTTAAAAATCAGGAAATTATGGTTTTACAATTATTCACACAAGTCATTCTCTAAAACATAAAAATTGTGATAATAAAAATGAAATTTATATTGCTCGTTATATGCAATTGATACAAGGATAAGGAAACAAAATGCAAAATCAAAAATCAGCTTAATCATTAACAGTTGTGTTCCATTCCATTAAAAAAATCACTGAGCAGATAGTGTAGATCCTA
Source organism: Phorcus lineatus (assembly GCA_921293015.1). Classification (NCBI taxonomy): domain Eukaryota; kingdom Metazoa; phylum Mollusca; class Gastropoda; order Trochida; family Trochidae; genus Phorcus; species Phorcus lineatus. Next base: position 19,379,577 of record OV121087.1, on the reverse strand, counting down.
AATACACATGGAAGTTAAGTGAAGGCGTTTACACTGAGATCTGGTACGTCAACTGGCTCCTTGGTCTATTTATCTGTAGGTAGACACACGACTAAGAAATCTCTCCCTGTAGACTTTGGTACTAGCAGACTTGGCACCAAGTTCATGGTTTATTTAATCCCAAACCCTTAGTGTTTATTTCCTTTGAGGCCAACTCGGAAACTGACCAATAACTTTAGGTTATGTGGTATTTATTTGGAGTAAGATGCCACCAGAGACATGAGAATGAATAGATATGTTGTCTCTGTGTGGTAATATTGAGGAAGCAAATATACTTTGAGTAGAGACCTCTCGTGGGATGGGTTATTTAATATGACGAATATTCTTTCTTATCAAAGCAAATAGTGTCTTCATGGGAAGTTACGTTCAGGAAATTGAGAGAGGCTGATACAGTCCATGTAATAACGAAGTTAACTGTCTCGCATAGATCAGAGAGTTACTGCTAAAGCTTATAACTGTAACCTTAATTGTTAATACACTCTTGGAAAATTTGAGACAATTTCGATTCTGTGATACATGTCATAACGAAGGTTAATGTCCGGTGTACTTTTATAGAACCATCATGATAGCTTTTCGTAACAGAATTTTAAAAATTTAATTCCTCTTAGTTCTAAAGCAGGTTTACCGGATAGTTAGTTTAAATGTATGTTAATTGCAACAGTGACAGATGTAGTATCATGTAATAGAGCAATAGAAATGATCTTTCAAACCATTTAGGTAATTATGCAGAACATACATGTACTTAATTACATTTAAAAGCGTTTTGATTTTAGAAATTTCATATATACCTAAACATATTGAAAGAGGTTTATTATAAGTAATCAATAACATTATCATTTTCCAGATTCCTTGATGACAGCAGGCAGATCGAAAACAAAACGTCTTAAAGGTAATCAACTGCAGCACTTTTTTCTTTATTTTAAATAATTTCATTGTTATCATATTTGTAAATGTATGTCCAGGAGATAGAAATGACGAAAATAAAGTGCAGCACAAATATGATACTTGATATATCGCTTTATTTGACATCTTATCATATATGCACATGTATCGGCAATAATCGTTTACGAGTTCTCGATATTTATCAATATGATAAGTCATACAAAATTAAGTTGACATTACTAAAGACTGTCGTCACACTTGATGTAGGTAATCGTGTTTATGCTTCTGAAAGTAAAATTAAATTGGGATTTTAGAAAATAAATTTTCTTACTGAAACCATGTTAAAAATATCACTAGATGAAAGAACACAGAAATGATAAAGAATTTGTTATTTTTAATCTGGTTATGCAGACCACAAAGAATGGTTTACCTGTGTTTCCATCTGTATTCATCAATATAACCTTTTTTGAGAGCACACAACACGTATCCTGAAGCGTAGTGTGATACCTTTAGAATGAAGATACGAAAAGAAAAGAAAAAACACGAAAACAACGTTTGACGTCATATAATACAACGTAATACTATTTCAGACGATTGTATTAAAAATCAATTATACAGAACAAATTAAATATATTTTAAAAGGGATACAACGAAAACGAGGCGACTTTATTTATATACATAAATAGTATGCCAAGAACTACTACATCCAGTTTTAAAACTCGTATGACCAGCGCAGTAATCATTCGAATATCTAGTCAACATTCTAAGATGAATTATATAACCAAAAAAATAACGTCAATCAAATAACACAAAATGTTTTTTCAATATGTCCCTGTATTATTTGACATTCGATTTTCATCGCTAATACATGTCCCCTGTTGGAAAAATATCCATGCATTCTGTTTGTGTTATCAATTACCAAATGTCCTGATTATCAATAAGGTTCAAGCGGTGTTCCAAACCGTGCATGCACTTGTCTTCCAAGCCTTGTTCAATGGTTAAATTGATTCGGAGGCCTAATGCCATTCACCAAACCGCTATCTTTCACAAATTCTTCATGCAAAAACTCAAAGAGTAATGCCATTATAAAAACAATCAGACGCCATTAACAATGCATTGCAATAAATTTGATTGAGCAAAAAATTCACGAGTTTTGTCATTGCTTCCTGTGCTGAGGGCTGAATGTGAAGCAAGGAAGCAACTCGACTCCAGTAATGAAATTGAGCACCTTAATGTTGATGCCTCATTGAGGGAAATGATCTGGCGTGGAGGTCGTTTGGTATTTTTTCATTTGAGGAAAAACTTTTCTGAATTTAAGCTAAGATGGTTCAAATGTGTTTCTCTTTCAGAATGCATTTGTTAGTAATTCATTAATCATTCATTTTATTTAAGGAAAGTACATATTCAAATTTGCGGTTACCTAATTTTTTCGCTTTTTGTTTTCTTTATTCAAATATACAGCTGCATACCAAAGGTTTGTTCACTTACCACTAAATCGTAGTGCAAATATCATGTAATTTGGGTTTCGTGTCAACGTCGGTAGGATAACTTCAGCAAAACTATCACTGAATCACCCACTGTCCATACGTGAAATAGCCATTCTTGAACTCATTTTGGGATCATCTGGTCTCAAGTGCAAAAAATCGAATTTTGGCATATTGATATGGCAGAATGGGTCACATTTTTTAAAATTTCGATTTCATTAAATGTCAAATAAAATGTTCCAAATCGACTCTCTGAAATTAAAACCAAAATAATCACATTGACTTTGTGATAAGGAACAAACGTGACTAATGTTTAAGGTGGTTGAAAACTTATATAGGATTTTATGGAGAAAAATAAAAATAACTTTTTTCGGAATTTTGACCCCTGGTCACTTCAATGACCTGCCAAAACTGTTTCGGGTAATTGTGTGGTACGATAAGCATTTGCCTGAAAGAAGAATGGATCTGTATATGTTTGTTGAAGATTCATTAATTTACGTTTCTTTTTCGCAAAGCTGCGATATCTCAAAGGCATCTCAAATTACATGATATTTGCACTAGTATATTCAGGTATGTGAACAAACTTTTGGAACGCATCTGTATATTTCTACAAACATATAAGAATAAGACTCATTTTAGGCAATTCTATCAATGAAATACAAGGGGTTTTGAATCTTGACTTAACCACTCGAAAGCACTTTATCCTGCTATGAACTGGCATTGAATCCTTTTTGAAGGTCACCTTGAGCAACATTCTACGTGTATAATGTTTCTGTGAAAGAAGGTCTCTAGTTTCGGCTTGGATGCGAATAGTTCCCTCTCTTTGACTAACAGACAGTTCCAAGGAGTGGTTCCGGAAGTGCTAAGATATCTATCTCCAAATGGTTCTGTTGGATGGAACATAAGGGAACATTTTATCTGCTGATCATACATGACATGCTGGCTCATTGAGCTACACCAAGTCAGAGAAGATAGATTCGATTCCATGTAGACATTGGGATTATTATGTTAACTACATTAAAGTTAAGATTCCTTACAGTTGTGACACTATGATAAAATAACTGAAAGCAAACACACGAAAAAACTCATGATGTGTTCACTAAAGTTTGATTATTATAAACATTCTTTCTGCGGCAGCCTTTCATGCTCAAATGTTTGTCACACACATCAGCTACCTTTTCCTTTACATCTACACCAATGTATTCAAATGCAATTCCAACATACAAAGGAAGTGCAGCAATACACCCGAGATAATATTTTCTTTCTACATTATATACATTGTACACTATACATTTTTTAACATTTATACGGTAAAACTACTCAAACGATTTGTTTCATATGTTACATATGGTATAATCATGCAACGATAGTTTAAACCTCAAAATGTCGTTTCCTTTAAAAATACGTTCATACTGTTCCTCAAAGTATCATAGTTCATCTCGTAATGAACGTGATGATGTCTTTTACATATAACATGATTTTGCCGTGGTATAAATAAAGTTAATAAATCTTTTTACAATAAGTTTTGTAACCATTTCAATGAAACAAAATATACCTTTAACCTTTACAAAAACATGTTTGCCGTCAACTTCCAACCAATAAAGAAATTTAAAGCTAATCGATACATTTCAACTTCAGAATGTCATATTTAGTTATAAGTGATTCATCCCAATTTTTTTCACCACAATCTAGTCTTTTGACACCTTTAAAATCTGTCCTGACAACAAGGCAATGTTGTTTTTCGACAGCCTTGTCATTTAATGTTACAATCGAAAGTCAATTTGTTGAAACGAATTTAGACATGTTAAAGTGAACACAAAAAGGACGTTGTGCATTTAAAAAACGAAACTTCAAATTGCTTGCATGTGTCACAAATTTTCATTTCTTTTCTCATTTCAAGAGCTTGTATAAATGTGCAGAGAGTGGTTATCATGATCAATAACCGATTTGTACTTTAATGTAACCTAATTTTCATTTAAACCTTTGATCTCAAGAACTTCAAAAGAATTAAATATGAAAAAGGGGAAAGAGTGCTTTCTTGAACCAAAAATAAAACTCAGGAATATAGAATTAGACATACAATCAATTTACAGTTCATAGAAAGATCAACTATTATCTATAAGCTAACCTAAATTTCTTGATCGCCAAGACTCACCTCCCGTGGGACTATCATGAGAGCTACCTGATTTTGTCATAACTTTATAGTGATTATTTATGGTGCTGCTTATGAAGCAATGTACACAATTGTTCTAACTATATATCAAAGGTCATCGTCATCTAAGTTTGAAGATAGGCCTCACAACCGTAATGTCGAAAACACGTTTTTCGTAAGAACAAGTGCACAAACACAAATGCCTATTCATTGATTTTTCCTTTGAGGATTTTACTTTGATCTCATTATACTGTTATGTGCAAATGTTCCATAATGGTAGAAATGGTATCTTAATTACTAATCATCTGAAAATTAGGGAAACGCCGTCACTGTCATTTTTCTTAATTCGTATGGAGAGGTGCATGCTTTTGGTCATTTAAAAAAAAACACACTTCTAAAACTGAATTGTTGGGGGGGGGGGGGGGGGGGGGGGGGGGGTCGCGTCGGTATAATATTGCATATGATAATTCTCCATTGGTGTAAGGAGTGTTTTTAATGTAATCTCGCAAATGTGCAAATTCTCGTGTGCATATATTCTTTACTACGATATCTTTCTGGACGATATCCCAAGCTACAAACCTCCAGATTCAGCATTTCATACTTTGACAATATTCATAACTGAACACTATACCGTTGTTTCTACTTACGTTACAATGGTATAGTCTAATTTTACAAGAGTTTGTGGTCAAAATATCTGTCGTTGGGAACGGTAATTCAGGATGTTTCATCATGTCCCTTGTGTTGCTTATTTAGAACATCACAGCGTCATACCCATAAAAGATTAGGAAATATAGAGAATATATATGTCAATGTTTGTGAGGGATATCACATTGTTTGTGAGAGGTATCACATTGTTGAATAAAGAAGCCATTCTCTGCAATAAGAGTTCATACTAAAGATCTATACCTTTCCTGTATTGGGAACCAAGAATCCTTACAGATGGGCTCTACAGATGATTTGTTTTTTAAGTTGTTTCGGCGTATTGTGTAAGTAAAGTAAAGGAAGTAAAACTGAAAATGATATGGTAACATGGTAACATATTATGCTGAAAATGAAGTTATCCTTAATTGTGTGGGGGCGGGATAGCGCAGTGGTTAGCGCGTTCGACTTCGGATCAGGAGGTCCGTGGTTCGAATCCCGCCAGGGGCTCGGAGAACTGTTCTACACGCAGTCAGGTTTGGGTGCAATGCTACAGTGAAATTCATCGCAGTATCACCCATGGTTCGCTAGTTCCAGCCGATGCTCGCCGGTTTCACCGCAATGCATAGCCACAATGGTGTTGCGGACTTTCTCCCTGCAATAATACTAGCAGCCGCGATATAAGTGAAATACTCTTGAAAGCGGCGTTAAACACCAACTCACCTCACCTCACCATCATTAATTGTTTGTCAGTACGGACTTATTCCTCTTGGTTAAAGTTGCATCTTGTTTTATGATGTATAAAATTGGTTACTTTGTTTTAAGATGAGTGAATCTGCATTAGTAAGAATAGAAAGCTAGAAAGTAGGAATAACTCTACGGTATATCATCGGATCATTAGTATTCAATGATATTTGGTCTATCAATTAATTGTCATTGAAATGTTCTTCTAAATTGGTAATATTTAAAACGCCCAAGAAATAAGGTCTCTTATCAACAAACTTAATATTTTTGCCATTTAATTTTAGACACCAGAACACGATGAAAGCGTATTCTATATGGAAATATATGACTATTGCTGTTTAAGAAACGTTTTCGAGATTTACCAAAAGAAAGAATTTATTGATGAAACTTTTATTTCAATGCTGTCCAAGATTTTGGCAAAACCGTTTCTTTCAGCTTTTATTTTTGTATGTCTTTTGTCTCATTCACTTTTCTACGGTTCATAAAAGACAACTCACATACACGAAAAGATGAAAAACATTTTAGAATGCAGCTGTCCAACATAAGTACGGAAAGGATTTAATAACACACTTTAAACGTGTGTTTGCTAGGAGAAGTGACTTCTTAAGTTTAGGATTTATCAAATACTTCTGCACCAACTTAAACGTGTGTTGGCTAGGAGATGTGAATGACTAGGGTTATGATTTATCAAATACATCTGCACCACCTTTAACGTGTGTTGGTTAGGAGATGTGAATTCCTAGGGTTATGATTTATCAAATACTTCTGCACCAACTTAAACGTGTGTTGGCTAGGAGATGTGAATGACTAGGGTTATGATTTATCAAATACTTCTGCGCCATCTTAAACGTGTGTTGGCTATGAGATGTGAATTCCTAGGGTAATGATTTCTCAAATACTTCTGCGCCATCTTAAACGTGTGTTGGCTAGGAGATGTGAATGACTAGGGTTATGATTTATCAAATACTTCTGCGCCATCTTAAACGTGTGTTGGCTAGGAGATGTGAATTCCTTGGGTTATGATTTATCAAATACTTCTGCACCAACTTAAACGTGTGTTGGCTAGGAGATGTGAATGACTAGGGTTATGATTTATCAAATACTTCTGCGCCATCTTAAACGTGTGTTGGCTAGGAGATGTGAATTCCTAGGGTTATGATTTATCAAATACCTTTGAGCCATCTTAAACGTGTGTTGGCTAGGAGATGTGAATGACTAGGGTCATGCTTGATCAAAGACATCTGCATCAAGTGCAAATGGTTGTGAAAAAACAATTTTTATCTATGAGATAGAAAATACTTATGTTTCGATGAACATTTATCAGACTGGAGTAACCTGACCTAGATTTGGCGTCATGAGTATACCTTATTAACTTTTTTTGTTTTATGAAAACTTTCTATACAGGTGTGACATTGCGCTTTCTTGATTTCACACATGAAAAATAGTTAAGCAAAAGCAATATATGTTCCCATAATTTAAGATGGGTAAATATCCCAAAGGGTCAAAATAGTAAATCACCTATCGTAAGACCCCCAGAATACCAATTACCGAATATCTGCAAAAAACACGAGGACATCAGGTTACTCTTGGAGGTTTTTGACTGAATCACTGATTGAAGATGATTACTTTAAAGCTAGTATGTACTGCCCTGTCGTCAACACTCCTATCAAAATATTTTTAAACAGGTGAGTACATGTTGAGCGTGAAAAATTGGTTTTTGTTCCACATAACATATGAAATGTTTGTAAACGTATTAACCCAATGACTTGCAAAAAGGATTGTACTTTTAATGACGTTAACATAAAACTGTAAATCAATTGTTAACAGGTACGTTTGCAAAATCTGAAAACACACTCAGAGTAGTTTTTATTCGGAACTAATATAATCGCATTAGCTTATAGCTCCATACATTTAGACCTTTCTTATGAAAGAGAATCGTGTATAAAATATTTATAAACAACAACCCACCAATGTTATAAAATGAATTACATATTGATTGCTGCATTTGCTCTGCTTCTTTATAGCCAGTCCACAGAGCATCGATACACTTCATATATTATTTACACAATGTTGTCGATCTCTACGATTTGAAGCGCAGTTTTCCATCAGTGTTAATAAAATAATAGTATTCACCGAAACACTGTTATGATAAAGTAGATGTTTCCCTCTCATAGGATGATTATAATTGTTATTGTACATAATGTATATAACTGTCATGAAGAACCAATGTTGGTAGAAGGAATGTCCATTGTTTCATGATAGCTCTTGTCATTCCATTGTGACAATGATGCTGGAATAGTGTATTGCCATTTGCCGATATATTCGAAGTACTATGATTTATGCAGCCACTATCCTTCCTAAAACATGTATACCCAATTCAATGGTATTTTGTAAATCTTTAAGGCAACAAAATACAGACGGTTCCTAACGTTAAGACATAATTTATGTCCCCAATGCAAGAGTATCAATATTATAGATAACCAAAATACAGACGATTCATTCCGATTTATGGCCCCTTATAAATTAGTGTTTAACAGAAACGGTGCAAAACTTTAACAAGAACATGAAACAGAATATACAAGAAACGAAGCTTAAACGAAATCACAGGTTGGTGTATGTCATTTTAAACCAGACATATATTTTTCACTACAAGGTATAGTTACATTACAAAGAGCTGAATCATTCAAAATGCTGTCATAAACATAATGATTCAACATGTTTCCAATTATTTCAGTGCTCAAAGATATTTTTTCTGTAACACATATAATTTAATGACTGGTGTATCTGTTTCCACCTTAATGAAATGGAGTTATTGATGTAAACGGTAAAGTTATGTGTATACATGTGACAGCTGTCACTGATGTTGATAAGAAACTGACAACTGAAAACATTACATGTCATTTAGAATACATATGCTATATATTCCCATGGCAACAGAATGTTTCATAAAGCATAAATGATTTAAATGTTCACGGCGAAGCATTTCTTCTGAAGGATTTAACTAATGGTAAAGGAATCCAAAACATTAACATCATAACTAATCTTAAAATCAACATGTAGGATGAAAATAATCTTATATATCATGGGAATTATGTATATTAGGAATTTGATAATATAACATTTTCAGAAATGAAAATATAGATACCAGTTTTAAAACGATAACGAGTCATCCCCGTGTTTTACAAAGTTCTTTTATAATAGAATGACATTCGTGCCAGACTGCCATATTAATTTTGACAAAACATATTTGATTTTGTGTGTCGTCAGAGCGAGGACAAGTTAATCACCCATGGTTTGAGAATGGTTAAAACCATATGGTAAACTTTCGATAGTGATAACTTCATCAACAAATCTATTCCATTTGAACCAAAAACAGAAAACGGCCTACTTTCGAAGAAAAAGCTGTCTGATGCCGTCTCAGACGACGAAATACCGGAACCTAAACTGAAGCAAAAGTGAAAAATGAGAAATGTCTACATGCACATCTATGAAAATAGTTCATCATGTATGATTTACCGTATGTGTAATAATATCAAATATTGAACTTATTCACTTATTCTGCCCTTAAGACATGCTCATACATCTTTGAATCTGGTGTATGGACAATAATATAACAGTTCATTCCTCAAGGAGTATACGACAGTTAACTCCACTTGATTAAATTCCGCATTGAAAGGTTCCTTTAAAATCTACCAGAAACTAACTTAATCATCGCCCGTGTTGTAATGCAAGGGTTGTTTCAAACTCTGCTAATGTCATCTTTCAGATTTTGCCTGATCAAAGAGAGTGTAACTAGCTCCAATACTAGCAACATGGCAAATTCTGTTCCAAAGGGTTGATGTAAAATCTGAAATGCAATACGCAATAGGAGCGTATTTCTCATGAGATATTATCTGAGTAAGACTCGTACTTTCAAGTGCTGAGCATCACGGGACTAACCTGTTAATCATTCGTTTACCATAAAACATCCAGATTTCTTCGGTTCAAGAGGGTCATATTGAAAAATATCATATTTCATATTCACGAATAATCATCTTGTGAATAAATGGTATTTGACATTAATCATTAGGTACGTTTTCAAAAGTTGTGCATTTCCACATTAAGATATATTGTAATAAAATCATTATGTTATATGTTGTCTCTCAATTATTTTTTTCTAGTCAAACTTAATTTTAAGAGCTTTCTAAAGCGTCCCCTAAGTTGATTATTGATGCACCATTGATTAAATGCAACTCAGTAAGTAAGATAAATTTAGGGTAACAAGTACACATTATGTTTGTGTTACGCTTGAACTCTACATGTTAAACATATATAGATTATTCTTGCACAAAATAACAATATAATAGGCGTTTGACCGTCTCGCCTATCGCCTCGTTTGCCTAGCGGGAGACGGAATATCCTTTGATCACAGCGCTTTGGTACTTTTATCAGTGTTTCATGAGACGATTTAGGCAGAGAATCCTTTGTTCCCCAAAGATGGAATCGATTTAAAATTCTTCAAAAGCGGTTTGTGAATTGTATTAGATTGGGAATCATTTGTCTTATTTGTAGGCCTCTGCTACCAGAACTTGCATGTTAACTGGTCTTGTAACTCATCTCTAACGTCCAGTACAATTTGGCGGAATATACCACAGATCTCGACCAATCAATAACTGGCTTGCTTGTCAACGGGGGTTGCCTCCCTTGGGTCTGTGATAAATGGAATTTTCCCCAAATGTCAACTAATATTACCGCTAATCGCCAGCTGTCGAAATTTATATCGAGCCCCGCTAAATCAAGGATTTGGGAACGGCGTCATAAATTCTTAGCAAAATCGCCGCATGTTTTACAATGTTTAATCGTCTGTCGCTGTGGGGAGATTTTCATGAGCAGAGATCAAACTGAGTTCACACAGGGTAAAAACGCTATTTCAGAACATGATAAGCCCTGCTGAGGAGCTTGCAGTTGATGTCACGTGACAGGCCGCGTCCCATGACGTTACGTTATTAATCTACTCATATAAATATCTGTGCAATTAAATAAATCTCCCCTGATTTAATTATTCATAAATTGATTTTATAGTCATTGCTTAACGAGAAATCAAAGCTTTATTATAATGCTCATAAGACATATACATCGATTTTAGAATCTATTATAGTAATTGTAATGGTTATTGCTATGTACTGCAGCAACCACTGATGTATGCGTATATGTCGAGTGTTTGTTTTATGAAGTTTGAAAATGAAATAATTTAATTGGATGTTATAACTTTACGTATTGATATTACAAAATGTATAAATGACGCAATACGTTTACTCAATATAAACGTAGGTCATAATAGAATATTTCAAAATAATAATAATGACATATTTTAAATATTTGGGGTTTTTTCGTTTAAAAGCATTTTAAAACACTAGACATCCAATGTGATTTTGATGAAAAAGGTCTTATATGTGGTTGGAGGACTTCTGAAAGTTCATGTAAAAAATTAATATGTAAGTATATCATGGATAAGTAAATGAGGATGTTTTACTCGGGATCTTAACGTTTGTTGTTAATTATTAAAGCAGATCATTTGCTGATTAAAATTACGTGTTAGAACTAACACAATGTATCACAGAAAATTAAATAACCCAAAGGCTTGCCATACGATATGCACTCTTGATATATAACCCTTTCATGATATCAAAAACAGACTTAAGATAGAATAAATAACATATCATTTCATTTATCTTCATCCCCTAAATCATAAAAAGCCTGATTGATTTCAGCATCTGTTCCAATGAATGGTTTCCAATGCGGAACGAAGTTGGTTTAGCAGTTCTTTCCTGGTTTGAGAGGCAGTTCATTACACCTGTTGATTGTGTGTATCTGGTTCAGGTATTGTCACAGGTGTGGGCCGCAGGTGAGACTGACACGTTACCTGGCAGGCGGATTTAACGCCAGGTATGTCATGTTCTTACCTGGAGCTTTGGACACTGCAACAGCCGGCGTATCGTGGCTGTCGATACATTTCAGTCTACGAAATTAGATTTCTCATTCAGATCAATTGCAAGTTTGTAACATGAAATGAATTGAAAAGGTATTTTTCAGCTTCCTTACCTACCAGTAATTGAATGATAGTTTCATTCATTCATTAAAGTCATTTAATTTACGGAACAATGGTGTCAATATGTAGTGACTGAATCTATGTATGATTGCAATCTGTGTACAAAATGTTTTATATTTTTCTTGCATATTGTTGTAAACTGAATTTATAATTCGAAAAATTTGCCTCATCTACGCCTGTTCCAGCACGTGTGCTGATGTTGAGTTGTAATACATCGTATATAAATGACGTATTCATTGTCATGTACACAATGTAGTTAGACATGATATTGATATTATATTTTAAAAGAAAAAAGCCAACCAACCATAGCAAAATCAATAAAGCATTGATGTATGAATATTTATTTTGTGCTATGTGATATTATAATTTGTATCACTTATAACTTTATAACAGAAGTGATATTATGTATTGAGTACAGATTATTAATGGTGACGACGTCAGGCTTTTGCTTTAACAGTAAGTTGTTAACAAGAATCCGGTCAGGGGGGAGGGGTAGCTTTTATTACTTTAAACGATATAAGGTACATTTCAAAGATGATGAATTATATGTTAGAATATCTGAAGATGGTGTAAGTCATGTCATTCATATCAGTTATGAACAATTTCGGAGTATGTTAGATCCGTTACGACCATGCTGACTGCGTCTGTATCAACTCAATCACGTACCGGGACAAATCCATTTCATGAAAGGTGTAGCTGATAGTCCTATATCTGATGAGCGAGCACCGAATATTTCATCAAAGGTATGTTAGAAATATGCAATAAGGTCACAATTGCGAACTATTTTGAGTGGTACATGGATTAAGATGGATAATGCCTTTGGACTATTTTCACGAATCCGTACCTCATGCCTCCATTGCAGAATATTACATGATAACATGGCACACATAGCAACAAATACATGCATTGTATGTTTGTCGCATAAGGAATCAACATTGAAAGCCAACTAACACATTTTGTAAGTTGATAATATACATGCCATATTCCATGACAAAACCTTACCTTGTTTTCAGTTATCTCAGATCCTGCAGTTACTTCTTCAACTTCAGGGAGATTAGATAGTCTTCAACCGTGTCGTGTATTGGCTTTTTTGAATAGTAGACATTCTGAGGTAATATCCAAATATTACGTATCACTAAATAAGCGATCCTTTCAACATAGTTAAATTTGTTCCCTACCAATTGATTCCGTGCACCATCGTTAGAATGACAAACACCTTCACTTTCTCTCTCCATAGAGGTAGCTCCGTCATATATCTTTACTAATCTAATATACTAATGTAAAACGAACTCTTCTCGGGCTTCCGGCAGGTTACCCTGCTTGTAACACTAACTATCTGCAAAATGTCAGCCAAAAAACACCGCGTGAATTGATAGTATAATTGTTGTCACTAAGACCCATGCAATGATGTAAAGAGCAAAATGCACATTCAAAGTTTAGCTTTTCTGAAGCAACCGGAAATAACTGAGCATTTCGAATGATTATCTGTAAAACGGCTGATTGCACAACTAACATTGATTACATCCAATATATCTTCTACATTTCTAGACCGAGAAACGCTCGTATTATGACAGGTTAGAATATGGGTTCATGAAGGGACTACCTCCGTGAGGAGAGAATGACGCTAATAATAATTACAAACTCCTTATCCCCTAATATCATTTACCCAAAGAAATTATTCTCGTTAGAAATTGCCTATAACTGATTTATGAACGCAGACTACAATAGGGGTTTGACTCTAATTCCAACAATCATTATCTGTTTTAATCTCAGTAGATTTCGATAAATGATAACCGTAATGATATCGGTGCACTTACATAAAGTTAAGGTTTTAAAAATTCAATTTACCATGGCATATTTTAACCTTCTTGGGAATGAATAATGAGTACTTTGATTACATGGACATGTCTTTTGATTATCTGTCATGCTTATTAAAATTCAAACATGTTTCATCTATATAAACCGTAATTCTATGCAGCAAACTATTTCAAAATATATGTGGCATATTAAACATTAAATCCTGGTTGGCTGTAGATGCTTTTTTATTTCTACATTATGGTAGATTTATTAATCAGTGGAAGACAGTTATGATTGATGAGAGACAAAATTGCTTAACACTTGCTTATTTTTCACATTAAAAAAATGTCGGATATGAAGTAGATTTTATATTCATTTCAGTATTCCCCCCTTTCATAAAAATATCTATGACACCTACCATTTTTTGTCATTTTAAAAAGTTTTGAAAAATGTCAAATAGGTAATCTTTTTCGTTTTCTCCAAGGTATTCCTTTCCGATATAATGTACTGTCAAACGGATAAAGAATTAATCTTGAGTACTGACTCAAAGTGATGCAAATGTGAATTCATAAGTAAATTAAATTTGGAGGTTTTTGTCATATAATTTAATTTTGTTGAGAGAAAATGCCTTGGATATTTTGTGCACACATATCATATGAATGAATGAAATACTGTCTATTTGTAATATTTTGCTAAGGATTTCAGTAGATTGATGAATGTTGGTCGTATCTTGCTTTAAAAAGTTATGAGTATAATTCTGGTGAGTAACACAAAGTTTGATTGTCATGTTCATTTTATATGTGTTTTTCTGTATTTCATATATGTTATATTATGTTGAATTGTTCAGAGACATGTCCTAATGTTTTAATGGTTTTCAATTAAAGCAGTACATACGCTCAAAATATTAAGATATTATTCATTCAGTGAGTTTTGCATTCAGAAAGATGGTTTGAAATTTCATCATAAAATGAATGAGTCTTTCAATATTCTGAATAACCAAGGTACAATCTACTTTAAATCTGTTAAGGTGTTAAAAACTTATTTTGAAATTAAAACTTAGAAATGTCGGTTTCTAAGAAATGAGTTTAGTTATATTCATCAAATCTAACAATACAAGCATAAGCCATCCTTCTTATTTTGATAATCATTTTTGTTTCCCGTTTGTATTTTTTCCGAATTATCCCGCAATCACCAAATATCAAAAAGGTCGTTTTAACATGTGGTGTCTCTGATTGTGAAAGGAAATGTGTATTTATCAGTCATTAATAGACAATGAGTTATCAGCAGAGGGTTTGAATCAACCGGAAGTTAGTCAGACTCCGCACTTAGCCTGTTGCCTGTAAGGGGAGATAATATCACAAAAACTAAATTCTTGTCGCTTTAAAAAATTAACCTACTACTAGTAATTGATTGTTTTTCATTAAGTGAATATTATGAAATTTGGCATGATGCTCGAAAACCTGTGAACACTATTAAATCATTAGAGGTAGAAATGGGTTAGTATAGCTCCACTGAACATGGTATGTTCGATTTAGAACTGTTTCTTTTGAATAAAAAACATTTTCTTTCAATTGTTATTTTAATTTTCGTTCTGGTATGATCTCTCTCTCTATACTATTGAAAAAACCGATGCTACCGCCCCTTTTAGGCATAGTTCAGATTCTGATATGTAAAACATAGTTATTATGCAGTTTAAGGGAAGAGATTCAAGAACTCTTTCTTGTTGAATGAGACCCGAGATTTGTAATGTTAGGAAAATTCACTAGTCAATATAACTTATTTCTTTTCCACAACTGTGCATATCAATAATTATCTTTATTTTGTCACTTACAAATACCAGGTCAGTGAATAGCATGCCGTCTGTGGTACGAAGTGTGACAAAAAGTATAACTGTTTTATCAACCCTTTGGTAAGAAATGAGCTATTCTCTTACATTATGAAACGTTTTTATATATACTTATTGTCTAGCACTATTGTCTAGTCTAATTCAGAAACAGATCTTCACATAAACAACATGCAGAGCTTGAATCATGTTGTTATATGTGCTATAGTCTAATGGTACCTTGATAACATAGAATCCTTAAACACTATAATACTATCATTGAAAATTACCGTCTTTGCATTAAATTATCACTTCACTTCATCAAACATCTATTTCGTTGAACATTACTGTCTATGCACTAAATTATCACTTCACTTCATCAAACATCTATTTCATTGAACATTACTGTCTATGCATGAAATTATCACTTCACTTCATCAAACATGTATTTCATTGAACATTACTGTCTATGCACTAAATTATCACTTCACTTCATCAAACATGTATTTCATTGAACATTACTGTCTTTGCATTAAATTATCACTTCACTTCATCAAACATGTATTTCATTGAACATTACTGTCTTTGCATTAAATTATCACTTCACTTCATCAAACATGTATTTCATTGAACATTACTGTCTATGCATTAAATTATCACTTCACTTCATCAAACATGTATTTCATTATTACTATTAACGCTGATATCTCATAAAACAACATATAAACCATAATTGTTATAAGCACTAACATCAATACATCGGTCTCCCAAAACTAGTATGTACAACATAGATGTTTATATTTTTCAGCACCAAATATTATAAATCCCTTTCCACAAAATATAATATTGTAGACGTTTCACTTAATTATATACATCTATAAACCATAATTGTTATAACCACAATTATCATTAAACAGGCCTGCCAAAACGTATCATGTAAAACATGAATGTTTAGTAACTTTTTTTTTTCAGCAAAAAGACTATAAATTCCCATCCACAAAATTCCAAGTTATAAATGTTTAAGCACATGTATGAATTCTCCACAAACATAATACATTAATCATAATTGATATTAGCACAAACATTTATAAGTCAGGCACCCAGTCAATTAGTCAAGTAGAGGAGAAACAATTACCATCAGTAAAGTCCAGGCCCTAACACTGTCTCTGGCCCAGTCCCAGGGGTGGGGGTAGTGCTCTAGACGGTGTTGGGTGTCTACCAACCAATTCCTCTTAATTGCTGACACCACACTAGTCTAGTAAATGGTTCCCAATGGTATAGGCGACATTCACAATATTCCTACAGCTCGTCCTGTAATTGTCGCCATTTTGCAAAAGTCTTTCCGAACATGCGACACGAAGGGCCTTGTCTATTTGGAAATTGTTTCTTAGTCCTGTGCGTGACTTCCTGGCATCCAACCTATTTAGTTTTTTTTTCATTTGTGAAGGCATCTTGCTCTCAGTTATAAAGTGTGATACTTTGCTTGTGATTTAACATATGCAGATATACAGAATTCATATGGATGTTTAGACTGTTGTTTTATAACATATCAGGATATTTGTTTTGAAAGTCGTCAGTCTGCCAATCAAAAAGGTTTTTTCTGAAATGAGATTAGTCTTAGCACGATTTATGTAAATGAGTTGATTTCATACATTGTAACATATGAACAATTATAAAAATGGAAAAATATATTTCAATTGCTGTATATTCATCCTTAGTTTTGTCTTTCTTATTCGAGATGCAAAGCTACTATCAGGAGCCCGACCATTTATTATATTGTACGGAAACAGTAGATGTTTTACGTCAATCATCAAAACATTTCATTTACTCGATAAAATCGTCTTTACTGCGAAAATACAATGCATTCACCTTCGTCATATGAATTTTGTTGAATATCAAAACAGGTTGCATATTTACTTTAAGCAAATGTTTAAATCTTGTCTCTTGTGTAAATCACTTCTAAATGCCTTCAAACCATGATATTTCATATCCTTATAGTGAACCAACTTTACATTGGCATGTAAGTAAATGATTCAAATAAGGACTAGAATTTCGAAGCTTTCTTAGTACTAAGTATTCGAAGGTACAATTGTTGCTTACGATAAACCATTAAACAGTTAGAGAACTTCGAAAATCTAATCCAAAGCTTCAGATACATTCAATAAAGATTCAAATACACTCATAATTTATTCAAATATAAAGAAATTTTAGACAGCAAACTTCATTTTGGAACATGATTTCTTGAAATATGACATCGAATATGTTTTAGAATTAATTTGTTTTATTGGCGCTCTAGAAGCGATTGTAAGATCGAACCACAGACTGCGCCGTATCAAGAAATTGGTTTTAAAGAAGTCCATAAAGAGAATTTTATCTGCCGATCTTGTTGGCTCTTCGTGTAATTCTTATTCAAACACGAATTCCTCTGACGATGATTGAATTCTTTCGCTTGTAAAACGCGCCGTTCAAAGATAGAATCAACTCAAAGAGAGGTTTGTGTCTTAATAGCAAACGTCTTGTTATCAAAATGTAAAGAGATGAACGTGCGAGGGAAATAATAAACATAATATTAAAATCAAACCGGATAAAATCGCAATAATGAAAACAAAATTGTCAGATTGTATCTGAAAAACCTGGACAGATTTCTCTAATGTAAATCTATCGTCTTTTTGTAAAAGCCTGGCCTTCTAAATCACCCAGTTTGGTGCTTCTCGGATTTGTCATGTAATCTCCTATGGAAATATTGTCGATTTTATGGGGAAAAGGACCGATTTCCACGGGTTCTGTTTCACAGATTACGAACAGAGTAATACAAAGATATGATGGTAGTATCTTTATGATCACTATGAATATTCTGGAAGCGAGAGTCATTCCTCCTTTATCAAATCCTAGCAAGGCTGGAATCTCCATGATTAAACGAATGCATGAGAATACTAGAGAGGATTAGGGCCGATGCTTGGGTGAGACGTTGCATGGAAAATCTTCCATCGGGCACCTGGGTCGGGCTTAACCCTGTGGGGTCGGGATTAATTCTTAGGGGGTGCGGACGGGAGTTCAGACCTCCACGGGACCCCGAGGACCCCAATCAAGTCAACTACACAATAGATTAACAAGAACAAGCAAGACGCGATCTTATTTCCATGGTTGCCTCCTGAACGGGAGTTGATGCTTTCCGGAACTACGCGGACCAGAGCAAACAATAGCGTTCTGTTCAAACAAGAGGGTTGGGGAATCGGCCGCATGGGCACATTATGTATATCAATTTTGATCAATCGCAGAGGAGGAATATGATAACTTTCCGGAACCGTTTTAAGTCAAACTTAAATCCGATCCGTCGCCATGGTGATTATCAAACATGGCTGTGTACCGGAGACGGTTTTGTCATAGAGCGTGGTTATGCATGCGTTCTTGCACGTGGCACGTTCACAAAGCGATAAGTCGACATTAACCTATCCTAGACTGACCTATAGTCTCCGAAAAAAAGAGGTTTAAAGTTGTTGATTTTTTTTCAAAATGACTATTTGTCGTAGAGAAACAACTATTTGGAAGTATGTTGTGCTTATTACTTATATTTTCATTCTTGACACTCCATGGAAATTCATTTATCCCTGCGAAGTGTCACAAAAGCCAACACAATTTTAGTAAAAAGGGAATGTATATATTGTTCTTAATTCCAATAAAAGCCTTGACTTGATTCAATCAGAATGACTTTACTTTCCTCAAATATACTCCAAATACACTATTGCAAATCAAGATTAAAACTACTTTAATAAATGGAAAATTGCGTAAAAATCCAATGAGAATTTGGTCAATAAAGGGACATATCAGAAGTTCTAAATTGACGTAATCTTTGCTTCGTAGTGCTCAATCTTTGTAAATCACAATAATTTATGCCACATGATAACATCTTAGGCTATATTTCTAATTAAAAACAACTTAAACATAGAATAATGTTTTGATAACACTTCCTTCAGTATCGTGTTTCTTAGTTTCTCAACGAAGTCGATTTAATAGGGAAACACAACACGGCGAGTTATTGATAAAAGCGGTTAACTGAATTCAGGCTTCAACGCAATTATCATGTGGAAAAATAGATACCTTTTCAATCAATAATTACTTTATATTGAGGAGTTTTATTGCCTTGGGAAGAGAAATCATCTACATTATATAACGCTAAAAGTGGATATCTCAAACTATGATAATCATGTGAATTTCTCCATATATCAGGCAAAATTGTGAAATTTCAGTCCAGCCATAACTTTTTATCAGACAGTCGCCTGTGGAAATATTGTTTTACCCTTCTGCCAACGTAGTCAAGTGTTTGTGATGATAGGCTATTGTTTCCATGCCAACGCCAATATTTAACAAAGCTCTGTCAAGCGGGCCTGTTGTTATCTTTAAATGGAACAACAATTTATCTTTCATGATAAATTAATTCATTTCGAGTTCAGTCACGTTGATAACACATGATACATTTATGATTTATCAGACGTTGCACATTGATTATGTCAAAACCGATTCGTCAGAAGCTAGCATGTGAATCTGTCTATTTCAGTTTGAATCTGCAGTGATGACATCACAATCAGATTCCATAATGAAATGATAAAGACCTTTGTGTGATCAGACACCCGAGTCGAACATTTTAGAATAAGCTTATCGAAATACAAAGAAAGCCTTAGGGAAACTTCGAATCTTGACTTGTAACCCTTACACTATTCTTGGAATTTAAGAAAGCCTTTTGAAAATTGTTGGATGAACTTCCAAATGAACTATCATTTATATTTCAACTTTTTGCTAATTAATGAAGTTCATTCCCTTCCGAAGTGAGACACCTGTACCTGTTGGCATAAATCCTGAACCAGTACTTAACAACAATTATCAGAAATTCTTAACAGAGGTCGTTCCTTGTTAGTAACCGCTATTACTTTGTTTGATATCAAACTTTGAATCAGGTCTGGAATTATGACAACTGTTAAATCTTCATGATCAAGCAAAGTATTTGGAAGTAAAGAGGGGTGACACAAGCTGATATGGAGCTGAACGCGGCTCAAAGAGCCAGCCACTTTTATTGAAAAAACGGAATACTACGCTATAATGAACAAGACTTCAGGAAGGAGAAAATAAGACAGAAGAACATTATTGAAGAATATAATAACTTCGCCTCAATTTGGTCATCTTGTCTCAACATGTTAATCAAAGATGAATATATCTGGTTTATTGTATAATTTGCATTTATGTATAGCAAAATGCTATACCCTGTTCAAAAGAAATAAAGTGATAAAACATATAAGAACAATTTTTTTGTGCGAATAACTTGTGAATGCTTTTAATTAATTTATAATTAGAATATTGTACATCTACACTCACACAATGATGCCAAATATTTAGTTTAAGATTACTTCGAATTGTGATTGATATGTTTTGGTTAAATGATAACATTTGTTAAAATGTGTCTCAAAATAGAGAGTACAATCTGTAACAATCATCTGCAATATAATGCGTTAAGTAAAATCTAAATTACCCCTTAATTTTACAGTGTTGAAATTCGGTAAAGCTAAATTGAAACCCTTGTGTTTGTGGTAAAATCTCATCGGGTGAATTTTAGCGCTGTTTGGATGGGAATTTATTACCTTTCGACTAATACCCGCAGTGAAGACAATAAAATAGTCAATAATCTACCTGCAAATACCGACTTGGGAGGGTTAATTTAGTCGACCAGGTGTAATTACCCAGGTAACGTCCGCCAGACGCTTCAGGTAAGCGCTCTGGGCAGGTGCAAATGCGGTGTTTCTGTGCTTGAAGATTACCTGTAATTGTTTTCTATTCAAGGCAAATACCTTGTATTGATTATCGTGTGGTTGTGGCGCAACACACGACCCCCGATACAACGCTCATTAACTCTTTCATTCTCCCAACCCTACCACACACGTAAAAGTCAAATCTTCTGTGAAACACGTACATGTTTGGATTTAATGAATCTTAAATAATTCGATAAAAGACCTCATTTGTATAACGGGTTTTTCATTTAAATGCAATACACGAATCAGTTTGGTGAAATCACTCAAGCGTATGAACTGATTTGAGCTGGATTAACTGTCGTGTATGAGGATTTTCTACTCATTTAGTCGGGGATTGTTGTGTAGTGGTAATTTTTGCTTCGTGTCGATTATTTTGATGAGGACGTTGGTTTTGATGACAATGTGGCTCGATATATCGGTGACAATGAATGACATTGATTGACGATGATGATAATTTGATGACGGGGTAGGTATATACTGTATAATGTCATGTAAAGTATATACTGTATAATGTCATGTAAAGTATATACTGTATAATGTCATGTAAAGTACATTGGATTTTTAGAAGTTAACATCCTGGAACTTTTTCTGTCTATCACATTTACTTTTGGTCATTGTTATCGCAATATATTTTCCGACAATTAAACTAAGCTTTAATGACGTTCTGAGAAAAATTATGAAGATGGCAATGGAGATATCACCACGTTGATTAATATAATGTTAATAATCTTTCCTGGTGAGTTTGATGATTATGGTAACGATGACACTGTTGTAATTTGAGTATGGCTTAAGAGGATGAGTGTATAAAATACAAATGGTAGTAGTTGTAATACAAGTGATGGCAATGCTGATAGTACCCATGAAAGTGGTCGTATTACTGATGATGATGATGATGATGATGATGATGATGATGGTGATGATGGCTGTAGTGACTGCCCATTAGCCTTGATCATTATGATTATAAAGATGATTATAATTCTTACTCTGCCCCCCGATAACAGAAAGAGCTGAATAATGGATGTTGACAATCAAATATAGACAAAATCACTTCCAAAATCAAGATATTCATGATAAAAAGCTCTTGTCACAATTAAATGCACCACGTGGGCATCATTATATCTACAGGTTTTCCAGCAGCATGTCAGGTGAGGCGAAACAGCTTGCAGGTACAGTGTATCTGATTGACGTACACGCTGGCGGACCTAGAAGCGTCACAGTTGAAACAAACAGATCACTGACATGATTTTTATCAAATATTGATTCCTCAGCTGCTCGGCTACCAGAATGATGGTTATATCCTTGGGTGTGGAACGGAGAGGAAGAAGGAAGGGGAGGGGGCCATGTTGCCCATTGTCCTCGGTTACGTTTTGGGAGAGACATGTCTTGACGTGATACACGGCCTGTGATGGTGACGGTGGATAAGGGTGAGCAAGAGGTTTCATTATTTCTAAGACTTTGTTATGATGGCGGGTCTTCTGTGTTGTTAGGATGGGTACGTGGAAGTGTATTTTGGAAATAAAATAGTATTCTGCGGGAAGGTTTGACATTTATATTTGTGATAGAGAATATTTTAGTGCTTATAGGTTTGAGACGAGACTTTTGGGGAGGAATGTTTTCTGTAACAGGGTTGCAACTTCATTATAACTATAGTGAGAGACATGTACTTTTATTTTATATCACGTAAGTAAACCCTTAATGTCATTGTTTTCTCATTTAAGTTCAAGGATGGATTTGAACTTCAAACTGGTAAGATTTTGGTAATATCACTGTTTCAAATGCTGTCCACCATGTCATTCGATGATCCCTGTACCAAGTTGGGGATGACATTTATAGTAGAGACTACAAAGGATGTGAATGAAATGTTTTGGTCTTAAGTTTTGTTCACGTTTATATATGGGAACATAATGATACTTGGGTATATAAAGGAAAATAGATTCTGGATAGGTGATGGAATGAAGCGCACTGACAGTTTTAGCGTTGACATCACATTTTTACATTATAAGGATCTCTAAGGAGAAGGATGGAAGGTTTTATAACCTAGGCGAGGGTTGGTGTGCAAGACAGTTTAAGAGAGGTTAAGAGGTCAAGAGATATAACAGAAAAATAAGATAACATTTTAGTTTTTGACAATGTCTAGTCATATTAAGAAATATTTGAGAATTATCATTTGCTTTTACATACATTTAGATGAGTTCGATTTGCCAGACGAATTAAAATCTTACCAATCATATGACAATATAGTTGTGACCACTGTAGTTTAAGTGTCTTAAGTTGAAAAAGAAAACGATGTAGGCGAAAACGTTAAATGTAGGCATATGCAGCCAGGCCTGTTAATTTCACAGAGTGTTGTCAGTTCCATGAGACTTAGCATTTGTATACTTTTAAGAATCTATGTGATTAGACTTTATTTTAGTTGATCGAGAAGGGAGAAGTTTGTTTGAAATAGCGTCCACATTTAATGAATGATTTTGTCTGGGTACTAGTATTTAGTTTAGAACCGTTACGTTTATGTGATAGTCTTCTTCTCCGAAGTAGTAATACTCTGTAGCTTAATGTCCATCAACATATTGATAATGTATAGAATAAAAATGTATAAAGAGAGTTTTCAACATCTCTTTTTTTCAAGACCTGACCTCAAGGAACATGTATATTTGTGTTATGAAATAGGTTTATAACGTTAGTTTATTTATAGATATTGTTAATTCATGACTGGCAGTTTAAAGGTTAATCTAATAGCAAATAGCTGAGAAACGCGAGACGTCTAAGCTACAAGCTTTCTCAGTATCATGTTAAAGATTAACAGTGCAAACGTGCTAGATTTAATCATATAGAATTACTAAAAGACTGAATTGGAACTCTGATGACAAGGAATAGTGATTTACCACTATCTATACAAAGTGTCCCTTAATGACCTTCAATGAAACCAGAGTGACCTTGTTGTACAATGTGTTGTGGTATGTAGTGTTTGTAGCTTAATCTGAAAAGTATCTACAACTGCATTCCATTCTTTAGTGCTGTGTTATTTTAGTTTGAATAGTCTAATCTCAAAACTTGGGTATTTACAAGCACTTAAATGCACCATAACTTAAAATTATTTCAAAGGTTGAATTTGTAACTTTTTGTGAAAATGGATATATGCTTGTTATGTTAAGTGTCAAAGGTTGGATAAAATGCTTTGATATTTTCAAATATCAGTTAACAGTTCTTTGGCAGACCGTAGACATTTAACTGATTTTTCAAATTTGTAATTGTGTATCATAAATGTTTTGGCTGGTGGATGTCATATATTCACAACTTGATAAGGTTTGGTTAAAGTGGTTTTGATTCTTACATTTTGAATGTCTGCTTGGTTTTAGATTGCTAACTTTCATTGTATGTTTTTACTGTTAAATGATATGTTGACTGTTTATTTAATCTGTTCCAATAAAAATATTGAATTTTATACTTAAACCTGTTTCGATAAGATAAATTTCAGGTTTATGGACTTTTGACTTTTATATTTGATGTATGTACCTTCAACTTCTTGTTCCATTGAACAATTATTTCATATATCTAAAAGGGATTTCAGTCTATTTTCTTTATTGACATTTAAAGTAAAATGTCAAGCACTTTTAATGAACACCAAGGTATTATCTATTTCAACTTGAACATTAAATTTGTTATTAAGGATATTGAAGTTGACATTGCCGAGTTTGTAGTATATGAAAATAATGCACTTAGCCAAAATATGTTTTATATTAATGTCAATGCAAGTCGTTAGGTACTTGAAACGCTTGCCATAAACCAAGTAATTATTGCCAATATAATCCTTCATCGAAATTATACAAACAGCATGTTTTGAGCCATGCATACATACGCCGCTAATGGCTGAAATATTGCCCAAGCGGCGTTAAACAATAACTCACTCACTCACTCATAAAACATACATGATAATCTAGTTATCTAATGGTACCGACGTAGTTTGAAAATACCAAAAATAGTATGTAAACGTTAAAGAAACTGTTAGAGTATATACTTGTAAATTAAGGACATTAGAAGAGGAAAACATTTGTTTGAATTAAAGGAACAGTAGCACGTGTTTTATATGAAAAGAGTGATCTCATGGACACGAAAATACATTTACAATTGCTAGACAATGTTTTTAATCGAAAGAAGCAGGTTTGAACGAAGTATCATAAAGATATTCGAATTCATTTGTTAACTTTAAATGATTAAAAACGTGTTCACAAAAAGTGGATGCTATTGTTTTTGTTTTATACCTGATTATTTCCTCTACGACTACTGATGATTGGTAAGAACAATGAGATTTTGACCCTCTGAAGATAATACATTTGGCATAAACTAAAGTTTATAGGTAAAACCTTAATGAAGAAATCTTTCGAAAAACGTGCTACTGCCAGTGTTGATATCATGAAAATGTTGGAATAAAACTTCAAAACTTAACACAAATCAGTTTCTTATTTTTAAAAAGTCGTCATACTACGGTATTTCAGCATAGTGGAGTGGATTGATGTTCATTGATTGGGCTATCCTAGCTTTTTCACGTGACTGTGTATTTCTAGACAGTTCAGAACAACCTGTTTGGTATCGATCTTGATCGATCAGTGATCTGTGATTGTTTACACCTGACTCGATTGATAATGTCATATGTTGTGTATGACAAAGTGTTTTTATAGATCGAAACCGGTTGCTTATAGATTCCAGTTCATTCTACGACTTTATTAACTCGACCGTAGCTTGAATCAGACTGGAAAAAATGGTTAAAGAGAACACAAATTCCGCCTTGCATGCAAACTTTACGTAAATGCAATTTGAAAACATTGTTCAGTAATTGTTTTAATAATGAGGCTTTTAACATCTCTTTTTTATGTAATTATGTGAGGTTTGCATTGAAATTAAATAGATGAATTACTGGATCGATAATGACAATACAATTTTTGAATGAAGTGGTTGTTTTGCACTGAGACTATATAAAAGCAACTTTCCACATGTAATATAATTTTGCAAATTCAATTGAAGAAATCGTTTGATAAATACTTTTACAACTTATCGCCATAGTATGACAAAAAAAATTTTTTTTTAAACAAATGAAGAAGATTTTTTTATTAACCATTATCAATGATATAAAACAATGATTCACTGCCCAACTCGACAAAAACTTTCTAAATCCGCAGTATAATTTATTGCAGATGACACGCCAAATAAATGCCTGATTTTTCAATACATCTGAAGTTCCGGACAAACATGAAATATAGAAAGTTTTATTTGCTCAGAGTCGAGAGGCCCTTGTAACATATGTTACCAATTAAGAGTTATAAATAATACGTTCTGGCCATTAAACGTTGCTTTCCATAGAACAATTGGCGTTATATTGCCCTCGAGTTTTATCATTCAGCAATAAACAAGCGATGGCTGGGCACGAAACCAAGAAACTGATTTGTTTTAGTCCTAGAAGAGTTCATTATCTCTTTCACTGTCACAGCTACAATAACTAAAACTTATTTTATGATTTCAAATGATAAATTTGAATTCGATGTGGTCTATCATTGTAAACACAGTCAAGATTCCACTGTTCACTCTGATTTGCAAATTAGTAAACTAAAGAAAAAGGTTGTTTTCAAATCAGAAATAATAGTTTGTCGTGCTTTTGAATGTATATAAGTACATGCTATATTCATTCAAACGTAATTAAGGCCATGTCAAATGCATTGAAAGATAGGAGATTGCAATTGTGGTGATATCAAATGCTTTTGAAAATGAATGATTGAATGTAATTGTTTTACAAAAGATAGAAGGCTATGAAAATGCAAGTTCGTTGTGTTCAACTGCTTTGAAGATAGGGAAATAATTCTGCTATTGAATGTTGAACGCCAACTTGTTGTGCTTTTGAAAAATGATTGCTTAAACTTTAAACGTAGATGAAATCAACACTTATAACATATATATTGTGATATATTGTACAACCACAGCTTTCTGCAGTTTAGCATCCAAGTATGTAAAAAATTAAATACATATATACCATTTTTAAAATTAGTATACCTTGATAAATTGTTTTTTCTATCTGTCGTGCCTACATTGTTGTATTCCATAACCAAAGTGTTGAATTGCGCTCTTGCCTTATGATTCTTCAACGTTGGAAAATGTGTATTTTCTGCCATTTGGTGTTCAAATAAAGAAATATTTGAATACCCCAAATGCTTGAATCCATAGCACTTTGTGATGGTGAATTTAGACATGATATACTTTTGATATTTTAATATCATTATTCTGTGGTATTTCATAGTGAACATTGTTAATTATTGAATTGTGATAATAAGATTTGCAAAGTGCACATTGAATTGTATGCATGATAACTTCATTTTGCAAAGCATTGTACTCTCAAAGGTTGCTACCGTATTGTCCGTCAGAATATTGAACTTTCAAATGTTGTACTTACAAAACTATTGTTAACCATCTTTTCTACTAAGGACATTCATATTGTCCAATAATGACTGTAATTACTTTTTTAAAGATTGATCATAACTTACCACACTATAAACGCTCAAATCCATCTGGTATTCAATTACTGATTTGATGTGATGAATAATGTATTAGAGAAATTAAAGCCGATAGATATTGGTGGTACCATCCTTCTTGGGATAAACTGGTAACATGGGACCAATGCATAAATCATTGACTTTTAGTCAAGGTGAGGTGAGGTCATCTCAAGAGTATTTCACTGATATTGTGGGTACAGAGCCCCTAATACCGTTACTGGAACTAGCGAACCATGGGTGATACTGCGTTGAAGTTGAGCATTGCACCCAAACCTTACTGCGCGTAGAACAGTTCTCAACTGCAAAGTTGACGAACCCCTGGCGGGATTCGAACCAGGTACCTCATAATCCGAAGCCGAACGGAATAACGATTGCACTACCCGCCCCAACTTTTAGTTTAACTGTATAACTAAAATATTTTGTAAAATTGTAAGCATATGAAAAACATAATGTTAAAAACATTATATACTCAACAAAATAAGAAAAGGACCACCTCGATTTTAAATAAAGAAATGACCTTTAAATCATTTAATGATCCACGTGTTGCTTTGATATCAAATATTGTTGGTTTTCCGATTTTTATGTTGAGGTACTAACATCTAATTTCTGTGCTATTTTATTTTATATGTGTAGGTAAAATAATGTAGACAAGAAAAATAAAGTAGATAAGAAAAAGATCTTTTCGGGGGGCAGGATGGTGGGGAATAGGGTTGAGGGGTTAATCCAGTAGCCTTGAATAAACTTGACAATGCACTCAATCTAAAGATAACCTTATCAGAATGATCATTTGTTTTGAATGACGTCTAGCTATCATTAAACTATAAAAGATCCCATCACGTTTTAAGGTTATTAATGTTTATAGGAACGTTATACACATTCAATTGGAAGTCATTTTGCTATTCTATATTTCGTTAATACACAATGCACAGATTGCAGACTGAAAGAACCAGATGTTATATATGTCTCATATCATTATTATATGCCGAGTTTAATATTTCATTATTATCTATTATAGATATACATGTATATCGAAGCAATTGGCAATATATACGCATGTGATATTAAACCCCAACATTTTAATATCCGTTTTCATGACAACATGAATTTTTTATCCATTTGTTATTATATCTGACACATTTCTCCTTTTACATGTAACTTTTAAGTTTAAATGAAAACATGAAAAACAAAATGCAGTATAAAGAAAACAAAAATGTATGTTTTTTTATGAATTTAAATACATGCAGACGAAATAAACATTCGTTGTTGCCTTAGACAAATTATAATCTAATTCGGCGAATTTAAATATGTAATGTAATGTTCAAAGCCATATGGTTGAGTGGGAAAGCTGTTGATACGGTCAGTGCTTTTTGGTGATGTCCGACTATGATTACATGTATGTGAGCTATAATCGCACAAGGGACTCGACCCGAATATACCCAAACACATATACTATTGCCGACAATGTTTTGCAACATCTGACAATTTTGCGTATTCCCGGTCTTGAATTATATGATCGTACGCTTATTCCGAGTACTATATAATGAGATCGTATCGTATTCCTGCTATCATATGATATGATTTCGGCATGTTTCAAGTTTTATATCATGAAATAACCGTAGGGTGGTTCTGACATATCAACAGGAACAACACACGCTTTGAAGGTTTATTGTTACCTGATAACATATTGTTTGAAAATAAGGAAATTATCGTTGTAATCAAGATTCAATTTTTTTTCTCTTGCTTCTTA
Source organism: Phorcus lineatus (assembly GCA_921293015.1). NCBI lineage: Eukaryota > Metazoa > Mollusca > Gastropoda > Trochida > Trochidae > Phorcus > Phorcus lineatus. The sequence continues at coordinate 19,349,849 of OV121087.1, read as the reverse complement.
TCAAATTTCATTATTTTTAGTTTTATTTTCAAAATATCTCTGTCTTCATACATTCGGTTGTGCCAAAGACTAACTAAAGATTCCCTGTCTTGTACTTTGATGGTAAAACAGTTACAGTTTCAGAAGTACCTTCCCTTGTTCAACAGGGGGCGGGATAGCGCAGTGGTTAGCGCGTTCGGCTTTGGATCAGGAGGTCCGTGGTTCGAATCCCGCCAGGTTCGAATCCCGCTAGGGGCTTGGCAACTTTGTCTGCAGTAGAGAACCGTTCTACACGCAGTCAGGTTTGGGTGCAATGCTACACTTAAATTGAGCGCAGTACCACCCATCGTTCGCTAGTTCCAGCCGATGCTCGCAGGTTTCACCGCAATGCATAGCCACAATGGTGTTGCGGGCTTTCTCCCTGCCATAATACTAGCAGCCGCGATATAAGTGAAATACTCTTGAAAGCGGCGTTAAACCCCATTTCATCTCACCTAACCTCCCTTGTTGAAATGTTGACAATCTGTTCCTGGCAGTGTTTGAGGTGAGGAAACACTACTTCAGACATCGGATAGGAGATGAAGCCATCTTCCCTCTCATAAACCTTGTTGGATATTACTCAAGGAAATATAGATGGTTTCTTTCAACACGGTGACAGAATGATTCATCATGCGCTATGCTGTAGTAAACCGGCTGTAGGAACTCCTCTGGGTATGGGCAAAATGCGTCTCATTCTAACCAACAATAAATAAAAGGGAATAAACATTTATGTATATTTCATTACTTTACAAACAGAATTTTCGTAAATCACTCACGTAATATCGATTCTGCCACATGTACAGATGGCATGTCATAAATGTTTAAAGATAATCCACTAGTGTAAAAGCATACATGCACATTTTTTGTAATTTTATATTAACGACATACTGGTTTGTTCAAGGGTTTAATTAATAAAAGTATGTTGTCCCATACGTTGCAAATAATATGGCGCATTCAATCCTTTTGTCGGATGACATGCACGGTGTGCCAGACTGCTTTATAAGCTGGCTTTACATTAATACACCTTTTGTTGTGCTTTAAATCAATTATGAACGCATCACTTACATTTTACATACATTTTGTAAGTGGTTTCAATATGTTTTTCAATGATTTGATAAGTAGAAATACGGTAGACGTAAATTCATCAAATCATGCATAAACTTTTCTCAACTTCGTCAGTTAATTTGTGAATGGCGGACCATATCTTTTCTCAGTTTTGAGCTGAGTCAGTTCATTGCTCCTTCGCTGCAAATCGTGTACACACGTTCCCTAAATCTTGTCACTTCCGTAGGAACAAGTGGCATATTTTCCATACGTTTCATTAACAGAAACATATTATTCCAATGCGCTGAGAAGCATTCTTTACCTATTAGATAGTGCTGGAAACATTATACTCCAGCTCTTAAGCAACACCAGTAAATATTCATGTATTGGTAATTCGAACTAACGTGCTTGATTCTTGCTACGAGTCATGGGCCAGAGGCTCAAGCCTTCCTACATAAATCTCTATGTAATGACTCTCAATGGACCCTGCAGATTGTATTATTGATAGGCTATGTTCTTCATAGAATAATGATGCATTCAACCTTCTGAATGTCGCCGTATTGCAGACGGCCTAGGGGACGGGATGGCGCTTTACCGTCTAATGTACACGATGGGTATTGGTCCCTCCGAAATATGGACGGGCATGGAATATATAGATATGACAGTGAGTCCAAATTTCCTCGGCTAGCACCCATATCAAAAGGCTGTGATTGCTTGTTCCACATGGCAAAGTTCAATTGGACATTTCAAAAATCCAATTCTATTCACAATTAGGATTTCGATAGACCACATCTCTTCACCCAAAAGCATTATTGGACCACAGTTTTCAATGTCCTCGCTGCAATGGTTTGCTTTTTATCCTTACCAAAAAAATTCAACAATAGGTGAAGGCAACTTTGAGTTCCGTAGTTACTTGTATTCTCTTCAATGATTTGGAGGACGATAGTTGAAATTATTAGTTTTGATATATTTTCTTAGAAACCTGTTGATAAAACGTAAAAGTGTCATGTTTTTGTATTGTATAACGAGCAATTGTCCTTTGTTATTAGAAATGGGTTAAAATTTCATGTTTGAATCAGAACTTCCATTCACATAAGACCATACATAATTGAAAAGCAATGGCTTAGGCGTTTTCCCCATTGGTTTTAAAATGAATGTTCAGATGAATTATATCTACTAATTGACATGCCTTCTGAATTTTTATTTCCTAGAAGACTTTTATATCTTCGTACAAAGGTTAGTGTTGTTTAACACCTGTTTCCCCATGATAATGTCACGATAGATTAACATTCGGTTGAAAATTGTGATTTTTATTTGACAAATATACGTTCAACTTGTTTTAGAAGTCTTTTGCCAGAGATTGTTAGGTACAACGCAATCATTATAGTCTCTTTGATGTGTGTCCTTTAAATTGTAAAAACTGGAATTGAAGTTTGAAGAAAAGGTCAATGGATGAGACGAGAAGCGAGAAGAGTATCACTCTTGGGAATCCACTGATTGAGAAGGCTGATTTTTAACTCTTTTTAGGCAGAGATGGTTTCTTCGCGAGTTCCGTACACGTTCACAAATACGGAAACTTAAGAAAGGATAAGGGTGGTTTTGGGACACCAAATATGGTTGATTCCAAGGACGTTCTTGATAGGGAAGATCATACCTACTCGAAAATAAAGATTACTATATTTTAACGCGCTTTAAGTCATTGCAAAGATGTTAATGGTAGACTTGAGATTTTATACTGACACCATATGCATCGAAATGCAGTGTCCAGCTATGGGAGTTTCTTTCCATTTTACATTGGAAATGTAATAAAGGGGATAAAATGAAACCTGCTATCTCTGTCAATTGGACCATTTTAGTGATGAAATTGACTTAAATGATGGCATCATCTTATACTTGAATAGGTGATGAAACAGCCCCTCCCATTCCCTTTGCCCTGCGATGTAAATGTAGTCATGGTATCGCCTTCATCACACAAGAGCCAATAATCACGATAAACGCTGGGTTCGGCCATCTCAATCACCCACCTGCCAGGCACACCTGTAGGCACCTGTGAAAGCAATCAGCATTGTGTCTCGACAGGTAAAAAGTACCAGGATGAAAGCTCTCGACAAAATCGATAGCTGTTATAAACGTGTAAACAGCGCCATGCCGCCTCTTATCAATCATTATGGCGCAAGTCTCAATGCTTTGTTGCGGCCTGACATTTCAGCATGCATGTGTCAGTTGTCCCTACGGTTCCCAGTCGGCCGGGGAGACAGGGAGACTCATACAACATTGATAACTCCCCGGCTCCGAGCCTTGGAGCTCAGTCAGAGTCCGTCCATTAAACAGTCAGGACACAGATGAACAGGACATATGGCAGTGGTCGCAATAGGCGCTGCCAGAAGCCGGTCCACTAGTGTTATATTGCACTTTATTGATTTCAATCTATTTCAGATTTAACGATTGGAAAGGATGGATTAGCACGGAGAAGTGCGAAAATCGATGGAGAGGAAATGGAGACTATTGGAGCCCAGCATGCGGGAGCTACCTGGCGGGACGGTGACAAAGTTCCAACCAACAGCTTCAAGATAGCCCGCGTCCACACTCCCTTCTCTTCTGTCATTCGTGAAAAGCTCGCTCGTCACGTGACGTCACAGTCACGTGACCACATTTACCTGTGTGGCTCCACTGGACGATTTGATGCAGTGTCCGGGAAACGCTTGGCAGAAGGAGTACCAGTTGTCAGGTGAGTGAGTTGGCATTAGAAGGGTTAACGGTCTCTCCTCCGGAGTCCTCTACCGATACGTAACTCCCTACAGCAGATGTACTCTGCACCACTCAATGTGACATGAAGGTCAGTATTGGTAGAGACTACTGTACCATATGGTCCAAAGCTGGCAACGGGAAAAGTTATCTCTGCACGTGCAGCCGAGGAGTCCGCTTCTGTCGTCTGCAATAGCAACGCGTCTGCACGAGATGAATACCCGCCTTCCTGTACTGTTCAAATCTGATGATATCTTTATGCTAAATCCAGTCGGGGATGGGTACGAATTGTTTTGGGACTTAACTGTTAATGACAAGCGGTAAATAAAGCAAGCTCAAGCTGACGGATTATGAAGCCATGCAACAGCTGTGGATGGTTCGGATCGATAGGAACCTATACAGTTAGCGGGACGGGTTAGCCGGGCAGGCAGGCAGGCAGGCGGGGAGGCGGGCTGGCAGGCACTGGACACATGACCAGCAGACGATGACGGGGCGGAAGGCACTGGCAGCGAGCTTGGAACTCATTCAAGGCTAACACAAGGGCACCTTTTAAGGACAAATGGAAGGACATTCTATATGTACTCAAGGTAGGTCATCTATCGAACTCAGGGTTCGTAATGGGGCAGATTCAGTGTTTGAGGAAGAAACTTCAAGAGTGGTTGAGTGAGGGGAACAGATTGGTACTTAGGCAGGTCGAGGTTTAATGCGTTAAGATCAATTAGCGATAATTGTTTTATGCTCTGGAGGTTGGTGTGATGATAACTAATATGATCAGGGGTTAATTACAGATTGGCAAATAATCTAAAGTATACATTTCATTCAAAATTGTGGAATATGTTAAATTAAAGCTGCAACAAAACGTAGCATCACGAGGATTTGCTGCTAAACCTCAAATAATGGCGTTGGAGTGAACAGATAGGTGATTTACTGCAACCTGTTGCTCTAAAAGGAGTTGTTGAAAGCAGGATGTTTCTACTAATGGAAAACGCTCACTAGTGACGTTAGATAGCCATCACCGCCTGCTGCAGACGACAGTGTATAGGCGACCCGGAAACAGAAGACAAACGATGAACTCTACAGCACCCAAACAATTGGGAGTTGGCGACATATGATAAGATCGAAATAAGGAAGCAGACGACACAGAATGGACTCAAACAGCAGACGACACAGAATGTAATTGATCACCTGACGATATAGAAAAGAAATGAACAACGGACGACAGGGATAGAATCTAACAGACGACTTGGAATGAAATTGAATAGCAGACGACATAGATGCACAAATGGTCATCAGGCGCTGGGGGAGAGGTTCTGACCACTTACCATACTATAATGGATGAATTAAGAAACCCTACGAGAAAAGGAAGAAGGCGACACAGAATGGTGTCAAACGAACGAAACGGAAATATGACTGCAAAATTTAGATTGAATCTGAGAATAGATGGAAAAGAATAACATTTGGCGAGAACACTATTGGAATAATTGAACAACACTCTACTAGAGAATGGAATCTTACAGACGACATTAACGACAAACGAACAGTGGACCAAACGACTCAATCGTGGAGCAGACGTCACGTTGGGAAAGCCGCCTTTAATGGAAGTCCTCGGTCATTTTGACGGGTTTCGCGATAGGCGAACAGTCGTTAATGAACAATGTTCGTTGTCGTCGAAACCTGCCTTAAAAGCTGAAATTGCTCCGGGAATAGTCATCGGACTTTCTCCATTGTCATGACGTCACCATCTCCACCCTTCCGTTTCCGGTAATAAAAAAAGTTAACCTGGATCTTGTTGAAGTAGAACTGCCGAGATTCAGTGGACAGACTTAGGTATGTAAAGTATAGGCCCCAGGCATTCGATTCGCAGCTGTTGCTCGGATAATCAGGGATCGAAGGCTTGGTTTAATGAATAATGAACGCTAATAACTCAAGTCTGATATATCGATTTACCATTGTCAAAATCTTACACAACACGTGTATTCAGATGTTGTTAATTAAAGTTAACAATGCAATTTCTTTGTGTACACTCAAAAGTGCTTGCGTAAATTTAAGATCGATTATCAAGGAGGATAAAGGAAATATTTCAGATAGTAAAGACGCTGGATGCAGAACAGTATTTATTTGAGACATTAAGATTCAAAAGAAGGACGTAGGACACAGAACTTAAAAAGTTATAAGATTTTTTATTTAACTTTATGAAACGCGCAAAGAACTCATTCGATGGCCATTTTGAAAGGTGTGGACATCTTTTAATCATTTGAGGTAGGGAAATGGGTTCTTTTAGCTTAAAAGAACATGGTATGTTGTGGAGCTGCCACCTTTGATATAAAAAAAAACATTGTCTTGCAATTGGTAACACTTTTTTTCGATTTTCATGTTATCACTTTATCTATCTGAATAAAAAGTGCTACTGATTCTTAAATAATCTTTGCCATATTTTAGGGCCTCATAATCCAATATAAATATAACCACAAAGTGTAAAAAAGATATTATAGTTTGCATTCCCTTGTAGACATACCAGTAATTGTGAAGAACAGGTCAAAAGTTACGAATTACGACTAACCCTTTCAACAGAACCCAGTGTTCCATCCATCCCTTTCAATTTATAGGACTAAAAGTGTTTATTTGAATATTAAGAGCTTTGTAAAGCAATACTATGTTCAAAATTCTAAACTCATTAACTTAGTTGAATAAAGACGTTGTATAGCCATAAACCTGCCATAATTCTTCAATTCCTACAACGTTATTCCATTTGCAGAACTATTCCATTAAGTAACAGTTATAAAATCCGTACCCATTGAAGCATTATTTAATTACCATTGTAGCATTGTAATAAGACCATTGTACCGTTGTAACACGACTATTTTAACCTTGTAACGAACTCTCCAATGTATTGACAATATATATATTTTATTGCCTGGTAACTATTATAAGTGAAATGAATCCGTTACTCTATTAGATGGACTTTGTGAGAAGCCGTCATTGCCAATCCCATACTCGCGTTACAGTCGTGTCATTAGGCAGAGAATTCTCATTTCAAAGCCAGCCTTGTTTATGCTGGAAATGGACTATAGGGCAGGTCTATTGTCTCCAGTTTACTGCTTCCATTTTCTCCCTGTGACCACAGAATCCAACTAGTCATCAATATTGGACCACTATAGTATGTATCGACAAATACCAGAGAGTAATTAAGTATGTTTGGAACAACTATCAGATAGTCACGTCCCTACTGGCAGCATATTAAGCATACCCGCACATGTGGACAAGTGAAATCGGTGATAGCATAGCTTTGGTCAGATTGGTTTATCGATTCCCTGGAACGTAGACATATACTTACGATAAACTGTTTTCATTTGTGTAATAGTAATAGGATAACTAGTTACAACTATTACCTAAGGAAGCTGTTATGCTTTTCAATGGGTACAGACATGCGAAGATAGTCTTAACTACTTATAGTTAGTACTTATATTGAGACAAGGATTTAGACATAGTCCCAGAGTAACAGATTCTGATGCTAATGCTGTTTGAATGTAAGAATCCCATTCCTGGATAATCTTTCGTAAAGACATTATCAGAAATAATGTGTCTGGATAATGGTAGATCAGCTTATGCTTTGGTAGTTTCAGTACGAGTTATCAGATATTCTTACCAAAAATAAGATATTCTGCTAAACTTTAAGCTTTAAACTAACTATGAAAACCTTTTCGGCATGAAAAATAGTCTAATAACATTGAGACAAATGTTTAGAAGTCGGTTGTTGAAGATACACGTTTCCTTGGATAGTTTCTGTGTAATCTTATGCAAACAGTGATATTATTGAAATATTAGTGCTAAAATCGTAAAATTATCACGCAATATATGATATAATATATTATGTCTATCTTGGGTTTCACGCATGCAAAAATGTTGTAGTAGTAATGATAGCTTTGATCTGATTTCAAATAGATTGGATGTGTAAGGACCATGTTCTTGTGTACTGTGTACTTCAGCATTGATTTAAAAACTGATATGGCTTAATTTACGTGTTAGCTTTCTTAGAGTAAATATCAGACAGACAGTTTCAGCTATACTAATTGAATTGTTACATCGAAAGGTTGGGTGATTTATAAATGCCTATACAAATCATACAAGAGGAATGAAATTATATGTAAAAAAATAAGCAAAAGACTAATCCTGACTGTTTCATCAAACTTGGGCATACATTTGCTTTGAGTCAATGAAAACGTATCATTCGAACATCTGCATTTTACAACCAGGAAAACGTATAAATGTACTTAACGTCGATTACCTTTCTCCGGCTCTTGGACTTGATAATAACAGATAATTATCTGTTTGAATTACTCATTTACCTAAAGACCTAAATAAGTTAACATAATTGTGAGACATATTGTTCTTAAATAACCTAAAGTAATGCAGCACGTTAAGGTCGAAAAGGCAGGCCTATGTAAAGGCAACTACAACCCGTTGCACATTGAATAAAAAAGTCGTGTTGTGTCATTGGATGTCATTATTGTACCGTACAGAAACAACTAAATTTCCACCAGGTTCAATTCGGAGAATACTTAAAAATGACAATCACCATGTTTATTTTCTAAATGCCATCATCTCGTATCCCGAAGAACGTTTAATAGTGTAACACAAAACAATTGCATCAATTCCTGATGCAAAAAATTACTTTATGAAATTACGCGACAGTTCGACCTTTTGAACCGATGAAGGAGGAAAAATGTAGTCTAAAATTACACATTAAAGAACTATTAATTTTGTCGTATTCATTTGAATATAAAAAGTTTGCCCTGTTGAATTATCGAAAAGCATTTGCTCTTTGCACATTTCTGCATTGCAGACACATTTCGTATCTGCATGCAAGGTAAAGAAGTATGGTTATCGTTAATGTTCAAAAGGGTCATGGTTAACGGTAATGTTCAATCATAACCACTAGATTATAGGATAACTGCAAAATAATTTTTATGCGCCATGTAATGTAAACTCGATGTACATTGTAACAAGTGCTTTAGATTGGTTTGCTTCAATATGATTTGGCGGAAGATAATGAGGACCCGTTATAAAATACTGAATTTCTGGTGAGCCCAGGCACCATCAGCACTGTACTTACAGATAAGGCAACTGAATACAATGGTTCGTCATGACAAGTTGATACAATGCATACACAACCTAAGATTAAAATTATTGTTAACATTAATTATTATCATTTGTAGTATTAGGGTTCTGTGTAGGTATGCTTAACAACTGATATGTTAAGGACCTTCATTGATTAACGGTTCACTGACAAGATAGAGGAAATGAGTTACATGCGTTCATGCAGAACCTTTTACACTTGATTAAGAGCTTACCAGTGAAATCAATATAAAAATGTACTTAAACCATTATCATATATTTTTTGATAAGATATCTGGTTACTGATATGTCAGGATACATTTAGGTAGCTATATATAATGCTTCAAAAGGGAACATTTACACTTTCCCCCCGAAACAATTGCTAGTAACGATTTTGTAAGCCGATGGTTTGTTTCATATTTCATCAGTATTATATGCGTACTTATATTAGGTTACTGATACATTAAGGCAATAAATACATCAATGGTATAAGATTCAAGGGAACTGGATATGGCGCTTCACATATGACCTTCATCGCTTGGACAAAGGTTCTCTGATACACCGAGGATCAAACTTGGGTTATTCTTATGCAGTTTATGGACCAACCGGTATACTTAATAGGGTTTCAATCCCTTTTCACTTTCAATGATGATATTGAGAATTCATGTAGATTAGGATGAGTTGTATTTAAACCCGCACTCCTTTATCAAACGTGAAGATTTTCCATTACTATAGTAAGGCAGAACTGACCTCGTTAAAGCTGACATACTGAAGAAAGACAAGCTATAAGGATATATATTGTTTATAAGATAGGGTCTTTTTAGCGACGCTCTTTATACTCAGTTCTTTTCCAGTAGCCACAGCATAATGGTAATTGGTAAGATTAGCAATTCAAAATGTACATTTACATGAATCTGACAATGTATACTCAAAAATATTGCTGTCTTTGGACTTAATTTAGCCATGCGAAAAGAGATACAATAAATGTGTGATTGTCCCACACTGCTTATCAGGAACTAAAAGGTGATACCGATGTTCCCGCTCAGTGTATTTATATTGATGAAACTAGCTTCTGGCAGCTTTCTAAAGGGTGCGGGTTTAGACAGTAAGATACAAATAGTTTACCCCAGGAACAACCATTTTGATTTGAGATTGGTGTTTTTCGTTAAAATGCTTGATAACTGATATTCTCTGATACTGTTGTGCGTTATCACTTGACTCGAAATCAAGATAAATGTAACTGGGTATTACGTTTCAAAGCACTCTTTGTATATTGTTTCCAAACATTGGTTAATTCCGAAAAAAATTTGACACAATTTTACAGATCTGAGCGTGAATGTTTAGTTACTAATATGCCAAGGTGAAGAATTATTCTTCAATCACAGAAATGAAAGATGGAATTACTGTCCACGGTGACCTATAGCTACTAGTACATAGTAATTTGCTTCATGACTAATACCTTCTTCAGGGCTATTTTCATCATATCTGAGCATTTACTATCCAGTGCTTTGGGTATGAGAAGAATGGTATAGATCCTGTTAACACCACTCATAGAGAATATAGCGGGTTTCTGTGTATGAATGCATAGTAAGTGATATGGTAAGGTGCGATTATGCATTATCTGTCATGTAACAGTAACATGATATAACGAGTTACTTGCAGAACATGTTTATATGTGTCTAGGGAAAATCGTTAGTTATCACCATGTTAGGGGTTTTGGATGATATTACTAAATAGAATTGTACAATTATACAGAAATTGAGATTCTTAGCTATAATGTTCAGTTGTGATTCCATCACGGTAATTCGCTACTGTGTTATTGTGGTAAGGACCACGGTACTATTGTTAGCAATATCCCTAGGGATGATTTGAATATACATGTAAGTGTCCATAGATATGGAAACTTTGTATTATGTACGATTAAGTTTAATTTTCCTCAGATATGGATAAACTAGTTTAACAACCAGACTGTAGTTAATTATTTGACCTTAACACAATTATTTTTAAAAGTAAGTGTATGTTTGAATCGAAATTAAATGTCTATTTCATCGAAGCACCATTCTTATGATTAATGAAATAATTTTGAAAAGTACGTTTCCCAGACTGTGAATCTAGGACATTAACTTGCTTTCCAACCTTCCTGAAGAGAAGTGAGGGGATTTTCCGTTGCATATAAAAATACCTCTTCGCAGAATTTTCGTGTGAGAGACAAACTGAAACTGACTGAGCCCGACAAGATTCAACTTAACCACAAACCATTGCTGTTGTTGGGTCAATGCAAGATAAAATAAAATTTCTTCACATATAACAAACGCATGTTTTCAGTGCACATGCATCATAAAATACTAATATTTGAATTCGATTTAATTTTCCCGTCAAAAACGACAGCAGTGCATTTCGTTCATTAGTTACTTTCTATACACATATATGATGAACACTATAATTTTTTCTAAGTTGATATTTTTACTACAATTTCACAAGAGTTATTTCAATTTATTGATCAACTACATGTATGTATTTTACCCCTGACAAATACCTTCTCTTTGAGTGAGGTATACGATTTTTTTCTTTATATGAGATAAACATGGTATTTGTGAAAGGAAAACAGACATTCACGTATCATATTATTATTTCAATTTTTGGCTTGGTATGAATTGATTTGAAAAGTGCACTAACCGCCTGAACAAGCTGCGACCTCATCATCTGAATAGTATCCCAATGGTACCAGTTTACTGTGTCGATAAAAGTATCGTTACTGCAGACAGATAAACGGTTTATTTCATTGATAAAACCATTTTTATAACCAAAACCTTTTCAATGTAGGTTTTTATTACATAAAAGCAATGAAACCATTGGATGTTTCAAGCTACAGTGACGATATAGCGAGCACAGTCCATACTGTTTATCGTCTCTTTTCTGGAAATACTTTCAGCAATGTCAGCGATTACGTGTTATTTGTAATAAATGTTGCTATTTACACATTTACACATTATCATAATTATATCATAAATAGAATACTTGATGGTTGTTAGATGCCCGGTTAATTTATCTCGCAACATGTGTAAAGCTGACCCGTGAAATATCAACGTTTCCCATTATACTCGATGAATTAACTTTGTATTTGACAAACACTGTTTAGTACCCTTTGTCTCTAAAGAGTACTGGAAATGGTCGTGATGATATATTGAACTGAATGTTATTTTATCCACTTACCATAGGTTTCTTGTTGGTTTTCTCTTTAAAACGGAACATTATGATCGTGTTTAACAGTGAAGAATTAAAACATTTCTCTTCTGCCATGAGTACCAAAATAATAAATCTTTATAGATTTTTCTTGTAAAACTCATTAACCTGAAGTAATTGTTCTATTTATACCCGTGTTACGAACACTTACATATATATTTCAGTTAAAGTACATTCTACGCATAAGCTAATTTCGATAACTTTCTTAAAATGAAATACATAATCAAGTACTTAACTTTCTTTTTATAATATAGATACTCGTAAGTCAAGCCCAAATTAGTTTACCAACACTATAAGCATTTGTAAGCTGCCATTAAATTTCTCCTTAATAAAAATCATAAAACCCAATTAACTTGATGTGTTTTAATATCAACATATGAACTTTGGTCTAGCTACTGATTTTTGAGAAAACTGTTATATGTTTTGCTTCTATGTGATTCGTCAGTGACCTTCAATATCATTTCTCATAAAAATAAAAGTGTTTCACAACAGTTTTTTAATGTTATCAATTGCAAGAAAAGCATGTTGGTTGTCAATGTAAGTATTCCGTATATATTTGGACGTATCAGGATAGGTTAGGTTACGCAAATCCAATTCCCTCTCTCAAATGCTTAGCAGAAGTTATTATTCCACCACTAATGATCTGGTTAAGTAATGAACGTTTTAACCCTCTAGAGAAATATATTTTGCATACTTTGATAAATTTCAACAAACAAAATTTGCAACAAGAGCCATATTACTTTTAGATCAACGCAAAAACTTCTTATCATATTGCCATGCCATTGCTTTTGTGAAATGATCGTGATAACAAGACCAATTTTATTCATTTTTAGGATTGTGAACACGATTGTACCAGTTTGTCAAGAAAAATGCGGTCAAAGCTAAGGTTTCGTTTCATTATTGGATAAATTAACTCCTTTCTTCGACGTAAAAATTTAAAGAGTAATGTTTTTCATACGGCTAATTTGAGCCTGGCAGACGCTAAATCGGAAACTCAAGTTTCAATTGAATTGGAGTGACTTTCAATGCATGATTCAAGCACAAGTCTTTTATAAACATGGTCCTAAAACAATATTAAAATGAGTGAAATGAATTAGCAAGGGTCAACCCCCCGGAAATAGTTGTTTGATTGATTAGTTGGTAAACTTTAAACGTAATTAAGAATACGTCAAAGGCTATAAACAAACACTTTAAAGGGAATGTGTTTTAATGAAAATTTCATCGATGTCATTCATGCATAATAGAACTAAATAATTAGCATATACATTCTAAACAGATTGAGAATTTGGATAAAAAGTTAGTCTTGAACACGTATTTGTATGTGTAACAATGTGTTTTTTTTCGAAAAATTTTGGAAAATTAATTTAAATAAAATTAATAATAATCGAAAGGGGGTAGGAAATTGACTAATAATAAGGTTAACTTACAAATGTTCTAAAAAGGAAAATGTTAATTTTTCAGTACCATCGAAACGTCATTAACTTGAATCATCAACGAAATCAAAGCGCTGGAACCGAAAGTAAAATGTGGCAATTGAAGCATTCGTAAAATATTGACTTGGAGCAGTGGAAGTGATAAAAGAATTTTGAAAACATTTTAAGAGGTTTAAGTTTAATTATGATTGTTATTAATAAAAATAACAAGTATATATTTTTTTCTTAAACACATATATACTATATTTTATCAATTTATAGGATCGAACTAAAGTGATTTAAGTAATATAATTTTCTAACACTGAGAAAATGAGTGAAACTCTTTATTCATAAACTACTGTGATTATAGGCACGACAAATTCACCGCCTACGACAAAAGAGAACAACTAGATCGACTGCATCACTATCAACTTTCTTCCCATAAATCTGGCTGTTATTCGTTGGTTGGTTGGAAGCGGTCTTAAAATCTCCATACACGACAGTGAACGTCGGCTCTTTGCGATTGCCAAAAAATATTGTCAGCCATCGTTATGTCGTTAATCGATCTAAAGGATTTGTTCATGTATATTACCGATGAAGAATGGACTTTTCTAGTGATTCGGAAATGAATAAAAAGTGTTCAGCTGTGCTAACTATACGTTTGATATATCCTCTCTCTTTCTCTCTCTCTCTCTCTCTCTCTCTCTCTCTCTCTCTCTCTCTCTCTCTCTCTCTCTCTCTCTCTCTCTCTCTCTCTCTCTCTCTCTCTCTCTCTCTCTATCATGTATATGAATATGTATTTCTATATTTATGAAATTCATATATGCGAGATCGGATCATTTTACCATTTATGCTCAGCAATATCAAACTCATATATCTAGATTAGAAATTAATACAAAATGAAAATGCCCATTAAAAAAGGTCAGGCGTTGTCATTGCAACAATTACCCTTTTTACCCTGCCACTTAATTCATCTCGCGTATTATAGATAACCGAAACCCCTTTAATAGTGTGCAGAAAATACCGTAAGTGTCATTAAACGCGTACAGTAAAATATCAGAGTGCATCAACCGTATCCAATTTCTTCTAATCCCATCGCACCGAACGCTTTCATGACAGGATTATTAATTATAATGCGTCTGAATTCTCCATAACATTTTGTAAATCCAACACATTGATATTAGCATGCGATATTAATGCTTCACACGTCAGTGACCACCAGCCTTCTCGACATGTTCAAACGGGGAAATCGCTGGAGCAGAACGTTAATCATCATGATGATATTATCTAGAAAAATCCTCACTTTCCGCTCATCACTCGAATATTTATAAGTAGCATTTGTTGAGTGGATTATGTATAGCAACGTTATAAATGAGTCATAATGTATCACTGTATTTGCACCGACTGTATGCAATGTTTTCAACTACGGTTTAAATTAATAGCCTGTGCTATTAGTGCATTAGAGTCAAGCCTTTAAAGGCACTCTCGGAGCAATCTCATTAAAATGAGACCGTTGCTGATCTGAGTATTTTTTCATAGGGGTCACATCAGTTGACCTTTCATTTTAGCCAGTAAATAGGTCATCAGCTTTATTGATGTACAAGGGGACTCGTGATTGGTTGAATCTTTTGAAGGTGAATAAACAAGGTCCTTGATGTTTTCTCTGTGGACTAAAATGGTGAACCTTTAGTGTCATTTTCATATCTTGATCTATGAGCAAATATATGAAAGAGTTTAGAACTTTAGATACCTCTTCTGTTATCAGTTATTTGACCAATTTTTTTTTGTCAAATGAAAAAATATAACGTTATGGAATTATAAAATCGTATCTAATGGAATATACGTGCAGTAAGAACTGGTTTAAATGTTGCAAATAAAGTAAAACACAATAAGCATTTGTGTATACTAAATTAAGTGCTCACTACTTAAATTCTAGATAACAAGGACAATTAACAAAAGAGGAAAGAATATGCAAAAGATCTTTAATTAAATCCTTAAGAATTTCTCTTATTTCCCTTATTATCAAATGAGAAATTGTTTTTAATATATGTACTATACCATCACATTGAAATGAACAGGTTATTGGTGAGCAGTAATTTATTTATTTATAGTTGAGTACTGTTAATAACGCCTTAGTTAAGGTCAGTAAAATTATTAATTGATGAAAAATAGGACTACAGTTTGATATATACAAATACAGGTCAGCCATATGTCCATTTACAAGTAAGACCTTTGTCCAAATGAAGAACATGACAAGAGCAGATGGAGACCACACTGGACACTGGTCAGAGTGTAATAAAGCTGAGATTTTAGGGCCTGTGGTCACGTACAGATGATCGACTGCCAGTTTACGTGTCAGTTAAGATGTCCGAAGTAATTATGTATTAAAGGTTTAATTGATCTTATATATGGCGCACAAAGTCCATTATTGTTCACTAACGTGATCCGATGGACAAATTTGCCCACCATAATTAGAAGTGTTTATTTCGAAATACTCTGAAATTAAATCTTATACGTATTTAATCAGTGTTATTACATCTTCTATACAAGGAAAGGTTTGCTTTGGTATTCACTACGAGTAAGGTATGCATATGTAGGGTCGACAGATTTGCAGTAGTTAATTAGTAGTGTATTTGTTGAACGTATTTCGTTCACGTAATTAGATTACTTATAGGAAGGTTTGTTCGTATTCAGTTTACAATGAGATTTATTTTTGTAACAGAAAACAAAATAGATGTTTATTAACAACACGACACGTATTGAAAGTTGAGAACACGTATTTAACATTGAGGTTTAGCTATTAAAGTAACGTATTTTTATAGAATGATGGGATATTAATTATTCACTATTTATTTATCATGAAGTTTATTCAGATAGCTGATAAAACGTGAAGAGGATAAAGAAAATGAATTATTGTGTCAAACAAATACCAAAACTACATATTATACTTCATCATATCTGAAAACAACTGCATGTAATCTTTAACTTCACTGCACTGTCTGGTACTTTTTCATTGTAGTTGTTTACGAAGACACATAGTTTCAATTTACAGCTTATTATAATGTTTAAAATGTGCGTTTAATCGTTGATAACAGGTTTTCTACATGTGTCCACACATATTTCTGAACTTAGAAAAGGTAATTAACAAATTTTATATAACTTACACGTTAAGAGAATGTTTATGAACATTCTCCTTTTTAAATATAAGTATTCGTTTTACAAGAATTCGTCTTTATGGGTAAATAAGATGAAGGTGATTCTTTTTTTTTGGGAAACGCAAGTAGATATCAGAAGTAAATGTCATCACTTACACAAGAACAGCATCAGAAGTAAATGTCATCATTTACACAAGAACAGTATCAGAAGTAAATGTCATGATTTACACAAGATCAGTATCAGAAGTAAATGCCATCATTTACACAAGAACAGCATCAGAAGTAAATGCCATCATTTACACAAGAACAGCATCAGAAGTAAATGCCATCATTTACACAAGAAGAGCATCAGAAGTAAATGCCATCATTTACACAAGAACAGCATCAGAAGTAAATGTCATCATTTACACAAGAACAGCATCAGAAGTAAATGTCATCATTTACACAAGAACAGTATCAGAAGTAAATGCCATCATTTACACAAGAAGAGCATCAGAAGTAAATGCCATCATTTACACAAGAACAGCATCAGAAGTAAATGCCATCATTTACACAAGAACAGCATCAGAAGTAAATGTCATCATTTACACAAGATCAGTATCAGAAGTAAATGTCATCACTTACACAAGAAGAGCATCAGAAGTAAATGCCATCATTTACACAAGAACAGCATCAGAAGTAAATGTCATCATTTACACAAGAACAGCATCAGAAGTAAATGTCATCATTTACACAAGAACAGTATCAGAAGTAAATGCCATCATTTACACAAGAACAGCATCAGAAGTAAATGCCATCATTTACACAAGAACAGCATCAGAAGTAAATGCCATCATTTACACAAGAACAGCATCAGAAGTAAATGTCATCATTTACACAAGATCAGTATCAGAAGTAAATGCCATCATTTACACAAGAAGAGCATCAGAAGTAAATGCCATCATTTACACAAGAACAGCATCAGAAGTAAATGCCATCATTTACACAAGATCAGTATCAGAAGTAAATGTCATCACTTACACAAGAACAGCATCAGAAGTAAATGTCATCATTTACACAAGAACAGTATCAGAAGTAAATGTCATCATTTACACAAGATCAGTATCAGAAGTAAATGCCATCATTTACACAAGAACAGCATCAGAAGTAAATGCCATCATTTACACAAGAACAGCATCAGAAGTAAATGTCATCATTTACACAAGATCAGTATCAGAAGTAAATGTCATCACTTACACAAGAAGAGCATCAGAAGTAAATGCCATCATTTACACAAGAACAGCATCAGAAGTAAATGTCATCATTTACACAAGAACAGCATCAGAAGTAAATGTCATCATTTACACAAGAACAGTATCAGAAGTAAATTCCATCATTTACACAAGAAGAGCATCAGAAGTAAATGCCATCATTTACACAAGAACAGCATCAGAAGTAAATGCCATCATTTACACACGAACAGCATCAGAAGTAAATGTCATCATTTACACAAGATCAGTATCAGAAGTAAATGCCATCATTTACACAAGAAGAGCATCAGAAGTAAATGCCATCATTTACACAAGAACAGCATCAGAAGTAAATGCCATCATTTACACAAGATCAGTATCAGAAGTAAATGTCATCACTTACACAAGAACAGCATCAGAAGTAAATGTCATCATTTACACAAGATCAGTATCAGAAGTAAATGTCATCATTTACACAAGATCAGTATCAGAAGTAAATGCCATCATTTACACAAGAACAGCATCAGAAGTAAATGCCATCATTTACACAAGAACAGCATCAGAAGTAAATGTCATCACTTACACAAGAACAGCATCAGAAGTAAATGTCATCACTTACACAAGAACAGCACCGAAGTAAATGTATCCTTAATAGCTCCTCATCGGAAGAGGATGTATAGACAACATGTAGGATTCCAAAAGGAATTTCATCTTGATATATGAAGACAACCATTGTGTATTCAAAGCGATGGCAGAGTAAGATGAGAAAGTTAATGTCATCAGTTGCAGGATTTCTATGTCCTAAATTATACCATAATCAATCGAATTAACAGTCGGAATATAGGATTTCTGGAAGGCAACTCATTGTGCATTCATTTCATGTATACTGATCTCTGGACATATTCATTATTTTATTCGATTACATGATAAAATCTATTCTTCTTTCTATTTATCACATGCATACTGGAATGAATCACCAATATGAAAAAGTTATCGTATAGTTATGTGAATCTGCCCAGCACCAATGTTTCTATTAACGGTTAGCCCCAAAGACATGATTAGATATGACTGATCAATTCCAGCTGCTTGACTCTCTAACAGTTTAATGTTAAAAAGTCCATGAATTGTCAAGAGAAACTGTAAACGTCTTGCCTCATTAGATAGTAAAATGATCATACCTGAAAAAACATTTAACATTGCATACAAAATGGGAGCTAATTTATTGCTACATTGTAGTGCCAATTTGCTTTAATATGAACTTTGTTTCATGTCTCATATTGGAAACCATATGTCTGTGTATAAGTGTATAGAGGTATGTGATGAAAATGCAGTGTTAGAAAAAACACCTTTAATTGTCTTCAGTATCTCTTTTCTTATTGACAATCTGTATGTCTTATCTCAAATATGCATCTAATGAAAAACTTTCTAAATCGTTATTCTAACATGACACGAAAACTAGAATGAAAATACTGCTTTCTGATTGGTTACCACAATCAATTTTGGAGTGATTATTTCGCTAATAATCACCTCTAAATATTTACGACCGATTCACATTCATACGCGCACGTTTACAAACTCCATTCGCTAAACTTACTGTTTTCATCGCCTTACAGACAAGAGCAAAATGAATTTTAAATCAATTCTATACAGACATTGAGAATACCGTATTTTTTTAATGAAATGTAGAAGATAAATCCATTCTGTGGTATATTTTTTGTCTAAGTAGTTTTTTTTTTTTATCACTAAATTTAATTTCAAACCGAGCTCGCTTCTTACCGTAAGACACGGTAATAGCGATTCGTCAAGTGAACAAAGGGGACGTACGTTATTCTTCAACTTTCCTTCCCTTTCCCCACTCTCATTCATAAGTGACCACACTTCCAGACAGTGTATTCAACCATGACAAACTATAAAGCTTTCTTGATCGTTTATTCAATCAGTTCACATCTTGCGTGAGAAGTTAGCGCTAGCAGTACACAACTACTTTTAGAGTAACGTCCCTTGATTTGGTCAGTCCTTGTCGGTATTGTAGGGGTGATAGGTGTCCTATGTATTTACGTGAAAAACGTAACTCGGATGGGATAAAAAAAAATTTCTTTTGTTGATTTAATCCTCAATGAAATAAATACTTAAGGGTTTTATTTAAAACCTGTTGGTTTATGTTTTGATATTCTTTTTATTATTGAAGCGTGTTCTTTGAAAATGAACTGTACCGTAGTTTCGAAAGCAAGTGGAACCGGTCTGTACTGGTTCGACCTAATCACATTGTTGTTGCGCAAGGCAAATTAGTTCCTCTTTATATTTCTAATTGGTCATGTTAGGATGGAGATAAACCCCTTCTGTTTTTTATTTTGGGGTTGTATGTCGTGCATTTTTCACCCCTAAATTAACATTTCAAACCTCGCGAGCTCGGTTTGAAATTAAATTTAGGGGTGAAAAATGCACGACATACAACCCCAAAATAAAAAACAGAAGGGGTTTATCTCCTAAATGTGACAAATTGCACAATTATTTTGTGAAATGTTATTTTAATCATGTACACTGCGATGCTGAAACCTAATGGAGACATATAGAAAATTATAATCGCACGTCTGGTGAAAATCCAAGTCCTTAACCTTAAAACATGCAAAGACAGATGGCTTACAGTATTTTTGACAAATCTAAGAAAAGTTCAATCGATGATGACATGTTTTTTCAGCCCTGATGCTGAAAGTAACCACATGCCTTTGGCCATATGTAGATAGTAAGAGGACAGTACATGTTTGTTGCGCAGATTAATTTTCAATAATCTATGGAAAGCCGATCTCAGTCATTTTCACATCTATGATGTTATTTTTAGAAAGGTCAAGATGGCATAAGCAGATGACATCATATACAATATGTCACCAAAACATTGTTAACTTCTTGAAAGGAAATGAACATGAAATAAAAGTCAAACAGTTTGCGTGTATTTGTTTCTATGCCAAGAGAGTTCAAATGGTCGAGATGTATCAGCTTTCACTAAACAGTCATTAGTAATTAAGTCTACAGGGGTCTGACTTAATGATCGATGTTAGAAAGGTTATTTTTTGCAAGCTTTGTATGATAATTTTATGCAATGATTAAGAATTCCAAAAAGGAAGTATTTCATTGAAATATAAAAATATTAACACGAATTCCCATGAATATCTATAATTTTGCTTTCTTGACATTGCTCCTTTCCTTGATATCTGAAATTCTATCTTCAACTTCAATCATGGCATTCTGTCCCAATAGAGGTAGCTTAGTCATAAATTTCTGTTTCTGTCGTAATACGACCGTTTCTCGGTCTAGGAATATAGAAGCTCGATTTGATGCAATCAAAGTTGTGCAAAAGTTATCATTAGAAATTCCTCAGATATTTCCGTATGTTTTCGGAAAGCTAAACCTTATTCAATTATGCAATTTCCATTCGGAGTCTTCTTTTCAGAATTAATTCGCCTTTGTTAGACACTGCATCATTCAGCTCATAGTTAATGTTTTAGCTTACAATTATGTCATTTCATACTCTGTTTATATTTTATTCTACTTTACGTATGTTTAACTGGTTGATGTAAACTGAAGATAAAAATGAAAGTCGTCCCCATTTTTATTGATTTCCTATAACCAAGGCAAAGGATCAAACTTTAGAAAATCTTTTAAAAACACTTACTCTAGTAGCACTAGTATGGAAGCAAAATAAGGTCGGTAACTACATATGCGCATAATCAAAAGTCTGCAGAAGTCACAATTTGCGTTTTCCAATCGTTCTTTCTAATGTTTACTATAAATTTAAGTCTTTATGTTTGTGAAATTGATACCACAAGATGTGAACCATGCTTCAAATCAAACTTTCCAAATTTGACCTCTGGTAAAGGTTAAATCGTTTGGTGACGTCATCTGATGTTGGCTGTAGGCCCTATATATAACGACTCGTGTCTGTTTACAGTAAATGGTAGTTGGACTCTAAAACGACTCTAGATCTGTAGTCCAAATGATAACGACTCGCGTCGGTCTGCAGAAGGTGTAGTTGGACTCTAAAATGACTCTTTGGTTCCAATGTATAAAGACTCGTGTCTGTCTTCAGAAGGTGTACATAGACTCTAAAATGACTCTTTGGTTCCAATGTATAAAGACTCGTGTCTGTCTTCAGAAGGTGTAGATAGACTCTAAAATGACTCTTCGGTTCCAATGTATAAAGACTCGTGTTTGTCTGCAGTAGGTGTAGTTGGACTCTAGAATAACTCTTTAGACCACATGTAAACGTTTTCCTTCCTTTATGGGATGATCCAATAACTTCCCGCCTATTTGTATTGTGATTTCCTTTAGATTAAGACAAGAAAAGTCACGATTTCTCTAATGAGATCTTTGTCCATTTTCAGAGAATATTCACAGTTTTCTTATGTTAATGTATGTAATAATTACACTGAGAAAACTACGTGCCTTTCACAAGTAGCATTTTTTAAATCGCATTTTTCTACAAAATACGTTAATATTCATTCATCTCAAGTTAGAAGTACAAAAGAGTTACACATTCGAGTTTGAGGTCGATGTGGAGTTAACACAATAATGTTGACTTGGCATCAAGACTTCTTAAAATTAAATCTGATCAGAATAATAAAGTTTATGAATAACTACCTCACATCTCATTTTTAATGTTTGAAGTAACCTTGAAGGTACAAATAAACGGAAAAGTATACATCAAAACAATTTAAAAATTTACATTTACATTGACAATAATGTTCAAGATCGGGATTTACAAAACGTTGTTTAAAGATATTATACCAGTATAAGGGATCAAGATGCTTTGAATAAAACAATAATACATTGATGAAAATAAGATATCATATAAAATGTATTTTCTTGAATTGAGATCTTTACAGGAACTTCACACAAAAAACCTGTCACCATTGAAGTCGACATTGGCTGATAGTATTTTACAATAGTATAGTACTGTAAAACTAATCGTTAGAACATCATTACTTCCATAAAACACGAGGAAGACGATAATCTGCCTCTAATCCCTTATCCAAACATGAAAAAAACAACACCAATCATCAATCCGTTTTTCGTCTTCATGCGAACCCCTGAAACTATATTTTCAACGTTGTGTGAATACCCCGTTTTCACTTCAGCACGGGATTAGTGGTTGGTTTGATCTAATCTCATGCTATAATCTCCTAAACAGCAAAATATATGAAGTCATTAAAACAATTTTGCATTTTAGTGATGAAGATGAACTTAACTAAAATGCTGTAGCTTTTGTTTAAGTAGTTATGAAAAAATAAACTTCAAACACGAAATACTTAATATGACTTGCTGTTCTACACTTAAATCGTTAACTGACTCAACGTTAAGCACTAACTGCAGCTAGAACCAGGAAGCATGAAAAGGACCAATCGCTCATCTGCACCTCACCGGAAGCGGTCTTGGAGGCAACGGCTATAACTCGTTCCGATTGGTTGATTTTGTTTTAAAAGGAAACATTTATTGCCTTCTTGGTGTGTGTGAGTACATCTGTCTTTGATCAAGTGTTTGAAACTGACAAGAATGAGCAGATGATAGTACATCCGGGCATTTGATCAGCAGACGATATCTCCTGCTGCAATTCTCTTGACTTGAAATAGCTCTTGAGGACATTGATTCTTGGCTCTGGACATTTTGTCTGGATAGGTAAATTGCTTTCTATAAGTTATATTCCTCGATCGTCACGCATAATTTAACATTCAAGGAGGTTTAAAGCATAAGGACAAAGTAAGTTATCAACATAATTGCTAAATAAATGATGAATTACACATCAAAGCTACGTTCAAGTAACCATAAATAACACACGTCATACGCAAAATACTTTATCGTATTCTACATCAAGTTCTCTAATTAAAAGTACCATCAAAAACAACCAACTTGTCGGGAAGGATAAATAGCTTTTAAAGACATTGGAAAATATTAGGATGCATAGAAAAGTCACCATTTCCATTTCAAAGGTGTCAAAATAAAATGATGGTACGATGCTCAGTGATACATACATAAGTTAAACAAAATGATCGCAATACCTCATATCATGTCAGAGATCACTTTACATTAAACTTCTTGAACAAAATACCATTTCAACACTCTGTCTGGGGTGGTCTTAACAAGACTCTTCTCAATTTGGTCTTACTGTATTTAATGAAAATGACCTGACCATGGGGTATCAGTGAAGAGCAAATGACAGATTGTATAGGAATTCATTATTATGATTTCACGCTTACAGTTCAAGTTATGGACACATTTTTTGTATTTTGTAAACTAGTTCATTTCAGTGGTCTTTAAGACAATTGAAGAAGGTTTTCACTGTTGTTTTGCCATAGAAATTTTTTTAGAAAACAAATTTATTAATTTTTTTCTTGGTTTACGCATTTCATGAAATGCAAATTATAAAGCAATATTATTTTTGTTCTGTCATGTTACCTGAAATTATATTAATTAAGAAATTAGCGGACAATGAATAACCTAAAATTGAAACAGAATTTAATGCAAAATGATACGTGTTCTTGATCACGAGCGACGTGGACATTGGTTTTAGCCGCATAATCTATGTGGCATATGGTTATATAAATATGTGGCAAAAGAGTGAGCAATTTCTCTCTACCAACCAATGTAATTGTCAAGAGATCAGACTCTGCATATTTTGGCTGTCTCCTTTGACTTTCCCCTTTGCTGTGAAAACCAAAATCCTATAAGAAGAAGAAACTATACTCTTGAAGGGCCGTGTGTTAATGTGTTGAAACATTAGTGCGCAAGCTTTCATCTGCTGTGAAAACGCTTTACAGTAATAGGAAGCAAAACAATATTAAAAAAATTAAGGTTATCATGCGAGTATGTTTTGGAATGGTTAATATCATGCATCCGGAATGAACATTGAATTTTGCAAGCCTTGGCGAGCTAAATATATTGTGTATGCAGGATATTTACCATATGTACTTGCATGTTAACCTTTTTATCATACAATGATTTCTGTATTCATTTTGCAAAAAAAAACCTAACAACAATACTGAAGAAGCTGAAGTTTTCTACAAATACGCTCATTGGTATATGCAAACAAACAGCGTAATTATATTCACGGTAAATTGACATAAATAAATCCTCTTTGATTAGCGTTGAAGTAACAGAGCTGTATTCGTGTATTCAAACGTTTCAGCTTTGATATTTGTTTCTAAATACCATACTTCGAGACGTTAACGTAATTGATAAACGATTCGATGGTAGATTCGAATTCGCATACTTTCGCCTTTGGGATCACGGGTGCTCATGTGGCGAGTGTATCTCATTGAAAACAATACAAATGGCAGCTCGTGTAAACACAGCGTTACGGTTTAAATAAAACTATGTATTCCCCCTTAAACAATGAGCATGTTTGATACACCGGAGCTAAATATCAAGTTCTGGAAAATGTGACTGAATCAGTTTTTTGCCCGAGAGTAAAATATGAAGTAATTCAGTTCATTCGTTAAAATTTGTAATTTATTAAGATTTTAACCAGCGATAAAGTAATGTGACTCTGGTGAATCATGAACCTCACGAAACAGTTGCACAAAGCCCTTTGGTAATTTCTTCAACTTATTTTGTAACAAACTAGGCATTTATATAGCGCAAAACATATCAAGACTTCTGCTCATGTGCGCTCAATTATGTGCTCTTCAGAATAGGATATCCAACTGATATCGAAAATATTTGCTTTATGAGGCAGAGAACATTATCCGTTGTATGTGTTAAATCTTATATATGTTTCTGTTACATATAAATCATATCATTATATCATATATCGTTTGACTGCATAAACACCAGGGACGTCTTAGGTCTAATATTAAAACTCTGTATCAACTACTATTGTTTCATGAAAACTATAAGGTGTTTAAATACTGACAACCTGGTGCTGATAAAATCTTGTGCGTTTTTATAAAGTGTC
This sequence comes from Phorcus lineatus, assembly GCA_921293015.1. Lineage (NCBI taxonomy): Eukaryota > Metazoa > Mollusca > Gastropoda > Trochida > Trochidae > Phorcus > Phorcus lineatus. Next base: position 19,323,943 of record OV121087.1, on the reverse strand, counting down.
ACTGTAATCGACGATCAATTTCTTTATACGTCTAATGTTAAAAAAATAAAATAATATCAAAAAATATATAATAAAACAAATACATTCGTTCATGCTTCATAGTGTTTTGTAAAAGTAGTATAAAAGTCATATAAAACCTTGAATATTGCAAGAACAGATAAGCTACATATTTCTGTAGTTGTACAATCGATGAGTAGCTCTGGGAAACTAACTATGAACAATGTAAAACCAAAAAATATCAATGAAAACATGAAAATGAAGTCAACAATCTTACAGCTTGCATGTATTTGTTTCCATCCCAAGAGAGTTCCAACAGTAAAACCGTATCCGCTTACACTTACCAATCAACGGTAACTAGGTCAACAGGAGTCTGATTTCAGGGTCGATGTTGAGAAACCTTGGTACCTGCTTTGTATGGTAATCATATACGACTAACAATAAAGAATTTTATTGAAACTTTATTGTCATAATTTTGTTGACATTGCTGTTTAAGTTAATATCAAATGATCTATCTTATTACCTAAAACGTGGTGCTTTATCTTTTTATAATGTATTAAATATGTTTAAATTCATTTATGTTTATGCTTGTGTGTAATGTTTAGGCGACATCAAGCCTCAAAATCAACCCTCAACCTGAAGAACTCACCTTGGATAAAATCTAAATCTGTTGTTTCTTCATTCAATCGGTAATTTAGTATAACTGCTACACTTTTTGGGTAGAAAAAGTATATACATCTCACGTGTCAAGCTAAAAGTGCCAATTCAACAGACTTGGTCCCTTGTGTTTGAAAGTATACACCTGGGCAAAATTTAAGCAACCTCTTGTTTTTTACAAGGAAATGTTGCCTTATAAAAAAGTAAAACTATGTTTCGGAAAAAAATAATTGTATTCTATGATTGAATCGTAACTAACGAATTACTAAGGAAACAAACATTCAGATAAAGCTTCATTGGTTTTGTATATTTGCATGTTGTAAGATTCTTGTATTTTTTTGTGTGAAAGTCAAATTGTTCTTATTAATTTTGGAAAGTCCATTCTGACCATACTTTTTGTAATTATCTATCATCAAAAGACACTGGTTTCAACAGTGTGAACATTCAAAATCGCAAGTTTGGTGAAAAGAAAATTCAATTAAAATTGCATGATGTCGAAGTCTGTCCACTCTTAACTGATATCTTTGGTCATATATCATATAAGTTAGTTTGAAATATGTACGTATTCAGGTTATAAAGTCATAAACATCTTACTTCATATACGAATCATTCGATGAAATACGCTTTTTTCTATACCCAGTACGTAACTTCTGTATTGTAACATGAAACCACTTATGGCAACTAGAAAGAGGAAACAGGAAAAGGACCACTGGCTCATCTGAAACTCACTTAAAGTGGTCTTGGAGACAACGACGATAACTCGTTCTGATTGGTTGATTTCTTTGAGAAAAGGAAACGTTTATTGCCTTCTTGGTGATGTGTAAGTACATCTATCTTTGATCGTGTGTTGGAAACTGTGACAAGAATGAACAAATGATAGTACATCCGGGCATTTGATCAGCAGACTATATCTCCTACTGCTGTGCTCTTGGATTGAAATAGCTTAAGAGGACATTGATTCTAGGGTATGGAAATTTGTCTTGATAGGTAAATGGCTTTCTGTAAGTTATATTCCTGAGTGGTGATTAGTTTGATTTCATTTTCTTTTATAATGATTCTAACATTTAAGTAGAATACGATTGAATGAGGTTAGAAAATCTCATGTTGCAGTTTTACAAGTCACTTTGATATCGATGTAAGCTTGAAAGTGGCGATAGTGTGTCGTTTCATATCATGTCATTTAAGAAAGGGTAACTTTAATAACTCTGTATAAGACTACATACTCATGTACATGACATTCTGAAATTTGCTTTTTACCTTTGGTGTATTTTCTAATCGTGTTTGCGATCTGACTAAGGACGTACAGTCGGGTTACAATTGTCAGGTTGTAGCTTTATAGAAGATTTCAATGTTATAATGTGACGTTAGCAGCTCTAGAAAAGGACAATATTGAGTGCATAAGGAAAGAGCAAGACAGAGAGAGAGGAGTGACTGGGGCCACACCCTACCCTTAAATGCCACACTGAGAACGCCCACATGAATGGATGAATGGACGCATATTGAATGCCTTTGTACAATATTGTTGTATAAGATTTACAGAACTAAAAGTAGATAATGACACCCTATTAGGTGCAACATGAAATACATCCCCGTTCTCAAGAACGTCATTATCATTACTGTCAACTTTGAATGGACTATTGTATTCCATTGAGGCCGATAAAGCCTAATCAAGAAACCTGATAAATGATTAGTGAGTCTTAAAGCAAGAACAAAGCAAAATTTATTCAATGACTTCATATGTAACATACAGCGGTCTCGAACCACAAGGTAATAGGAAAAGATTTACCATTTTTCTCGGCATATCTGAAGTATGCTTTTTGACAGTCAACTGTCATTTGTTCAGGAAAACAATAGAAGGAAACAAAATTGATAGTCTCTGCATTAATGGTAACTAAATATATGCTTCCTTTTTTGGTCATGGCATTTATAAGGTATTTACCTTATTTCCTCACACTACATCTCTGTAAATTATTCTTATTTGAATGAAAATAGTTCGTTCATACGTGTACAAGAAATACTTCAGAGTGGGAATATAGAGTGCTAAAGCTGCCTTAAGTTAAGATGATTGCAACCTAATGCTAAAACAATTTACAGGACAACTATATACATCAGATTGATGGACTTACGTAAATTGTCTTTGTAAAAAAAGAGAAATTAGTGAAATGATAGATTTCAAATTTGAAGTCTAACAAAAGTATTTTTAACATAGTTTACCCCTTCAACAAATATAATTTCGGTGAGAAAATGAAAAATATTATAACCTGTGTAACCGATTAGTTGAAAATTATAGTCATAATCTAATCACTGTTGAAACATAACTTACCGAAAGGAAAATAAAAGTATCTGTGAATTGTTCATTCTTTTGTTTAATTTGTCTTTGTATAATTTCTTTGCAATGATATCACAGTACATAAACATGTATGCAACATGCAAATACTGATACATGATGTTTGTGTCAAATATAGCTTAAACATCCTAAAGAAATAGTTACTTTTTGCTTTAAAACATTTTGCATCGAGAATGGAAATCTAGAGTGATATTACTAAAAGACACATCCAAATGGTTAATGATATCAAAATGACTTCAAAATAGATGAAATCTTCAGTAATCAATTATAATGGATATGATCCAATGTTCAAACAAAACGCCAGATCAGGAAATGAAATCCTAATTGATTTGTATGACTGTCTAGACTGTTTGCTTTAGGATTTGTAACAAAAATAACGAGAGTTACCTTGTGCAAGTCATATAATGATATGTAATCGGACAGCTGGACAGCATCATCGAACAAGACCGAGAAGCTAAAAGTCCACATGCCTTCAATCTTTTTTTTATGTCTTATATAATGACAAATAATCACTAGGAACAAGCTTGGACAAAATCCAATTTAAAAGAAACTCATCTTAGGGTGTTTAATTACTCATTGACAAAGTTTGCAAAATGACAGAACGTAGACAAACAATAAGTAACATGAGATAAAGAGAGGACCACGGAATAGTATCAAATGCTACAGAAGTCACTTAGTTTCACCGATTGAAAATTTACACTAAAATGGAAAATATAAGAATTTAACATAACGATATAGTACCGTTACCTATTTAACAATAATCCCTTTTTAATTCCTCTTGGCACATTGTATCATATTAATCATTTTGTAGGAAAATGTGTTTATTGACAATTTTTTCAAAAGAAAAACAGTTAACCTCTTTTTTAAATTCTTGTTGACGTTATATTTTGACATGTAAAATCATACAAAATTATAAAGCTTTGATATACAGCAGTCAACTAGGGTGTAAGGTATCATTATGAAAGCCATGAGACAATGTCTGTCACGATGTACAAAGTTTCTTGCAATATCTAATAGCCTAAGTTAACAATGTAGTAGAAGTGATATATCTTCTGCCATTGAAGAGATTCATTTACAGGTAGTTTTTTTTATATACTTTTCAAGGGAGAGACTGTCTTATGTAATCATGGTTATTGAATGAAATGGACATAAGCCACAAAATAAAAACAACTCATAAGCAATCAATGATACAATGATACAACTTTGTTGAAGATTATAATTGATACAGTTCGCATCAGAGTATCTGTCAAAACACTTTGCAGCTTTAAAACAGCTTGCATCATCTGTTATTAGTACACCTTTTCACATCGACCCAATAAAAAACCTATTTGACAATAAGAATGGAATAATGTTTTTTGACAAAATGTCTAATTTCTGAACCATTCTATATATATATATATATATATATATATATCGGATTAAAAATGATTCTTCAAACGACTATGTGAAGTATGTTATATTTAATCTATATGTGACCTTGCGTTTGAAATAATTCAACTTTTCATATATATATATATATATATATAATTATATATATATATATATATATATACATCTGACTGTTTGAATTAAATCAGACGTTTTTTATTCAGTTGGAATGAAAGCAGAATAATTCACAAATATTGTCAAAAGGGATCAATGAGATAACAGCAAACTAACCAAAACTTCACACACAGATTGAGTCTGGGAAAGAACATTGGCTCACATTTATAGCTCCCAATATATTATGCTTCCTTCGATTTTTCCCTTTAGCATAGACGTATTTATCATAAGCAAGTAACTCGAGATGTAGGTCAACCTCTCGTTGTACTCCTATGATAGACAATATACATATTGTACAGCAACTTCCCATGGGGACACCATACTTTTATCGAGTAGTAAAGCAAATGAATATGATAGACATTACATATCTTGTCAAGATAAACCTGAATCAAGTATGACAACAAAGAATGTACGAAATGAGTTTTACTCTTTCTATTTTATTTACCCTTACTCTTCATATTTAATTTTTTAAAACTTTCTATATTTTTTATTATCAGGCAAATACAACCATAAAGTTGATTCCCTTTTAAATATAAATTTGATTGCAGCAAAAAATTTTTATCATTCATAACGCAGGATACACGTTCCGATAACTTTTAACTAGTAATCTAGGTACATCTTAGGTTTGACAATTAAAAATGTACATCAATGATGATAACAAGTGGATTTTATCATTCGTAATCAATTTATTTTCCCATCCCCAGAAGTGCCTTTTGAATTTTATTCAGAGTGATAAAATAATTACCTCAACTGCAAAAGGAATTTTGTTTCTTACTTATCCTTATCATTTTTCTTGATTTCTCGAATGATGCAAACTGCAAACAGAAATTGTTAAAAAGCAGCAATATAATTATGTTATAGCAATATAGTTATATTCTTTATTTTCTTAAACAAGTACAGCTGCAAAAATTTTTTTGCATGACATTAAATTATGTGTCACATTTAATGGAGTGCAATATTTGCTATCAAATCATAAGTAGCTTGTCATAGAATATTTTCCATAAATATAAATATTTAGACACTTACTTTTAACAAGATAGTAATGGTCTTATTATAGGCCAAATTATGTGTAGTGATCAACATCAGAAACTTTCATTTATCCCTAAAAAAATTTATAACATAAACAGTTCTCATGTTCTTACACAAATCGCAGAGAATATGAATGACATTAACTGTGTGTTACATAAAACATATGTCTAGACAGTGAACACTAATTTCCGGGTTTGTCAGTCTGACTCAGTGATGTTTGCATCAAGTAAAAATTCATACGGACAATTACATAACATGCACAGGGGAGGTCTAATTATTCATATCACAAATCCTAACACAAACGGTATCAGAAGTCTCACAAATCAATTGGGACAACTACATTTCCCCATTATGGCTTCTGTTTGAACTCACTTACACAACTAAAATGTCTCTTGTGGGTGTGTCAAACTTAGAGTTATCTCTAGTTGTTGATGAAATTCTATTACTTCTTTTTATAATCGTGTTTACAGCGTTAATTTTTTTTATTTGAAAAGATCGGTGCCCCCTCTTGAACATTACAAGTTGGCTCAAACTAAAATTCTTGTGACATCATAGCCGCTCAAATTTATGTGTTTGGATATCATTTATCACTGAACACTTGACCCTCAATACTATGTTTCCTTTTGCTGTATGATTTAATCAATTACGGCTGATATTTTTCAAGGACAGTTCTGATATGGTGAATATATGGTGATATTTGTGATATCATGCATGGCTTGTTATAGACAATATCAATGAAGTTGCCAGAGTTTCCTCACTCTGCCTGATAACAGCTTCCATATTATACTTGAATGGCTTCATTCGCACATATTTTAAATATTCGAGGTTATACTCAGATATCATAAGTAAAGACTGCTGAAGTTTGTTCACATACCTGCATGTCCTAGTGCAAATATCATGTAATTTGGGATGTCTTTGAGGCATCATAGCATTACGAAAAAGAAGCGGATAATGTTGAATTTCAGTACAGAAGTGAAGATTGATTGTACTTAAACATAATCGTATATCATAGCAAACATTTAACCATAGCAGTTTTGGCAGGTCATTTAAGTGACCAGGGGTCAAAGTTACGAAAAAACACTCATTTTAATTTTTGGCTAGAAAATCCATTTGAAGTGATCAACAGCTTTCAACACAAGTCATGTTTGTTCCAATGCAAAAAATCAATCTGATATTGTTGATTTTTTTCTCAGAGTTTCGAAATGTAATATTTTAATTGAAATTTCAGGAAATCGGGATTTTAAAACTATTACCCCTTCTGTCTATTTCATCATGCCAAAATTCGTGACTAGACGACCACAAACTAAGTTAAGGAATGAATGGACAATAAGTGATTCATTGTCAGTTTTGTGGAAGTTATACTTTATTGACGTCAAAACAAAACCCAAATTACATGATATTTGCACTACGATACAGTGTGAACAAACTTTTGGTATGGAGCTGTATACAAGAGGTCATTGACCAAAGCATGGACGTTAATGTTGCTGTGCCTTTGAATTTAGTTAACTCCTTATTTAACACGTATTTTCTGCGTCTTGATGATGACAAAACAGTTGCCTTGTGATTCCCGTGCTTAATGAGAATTGGAGATAAAAATTGTCAGTGAAAATCTCTGGGTCATTTTATTTTTAGATGGGATGTTTGCGAGTACAATCTAGAGTTTCAAGAAATATAAAGAGCTATAAGGTGTTTCTTAAATACATGTTATTGGGCAACAAGCAACATGTTGATTGAATAATTGCATGAATAAACCATATCCATGTCATTTAGTTAGTAAATATAGAATCTCACCCAAGTGTCTTCTGATATCAAATATATCAACACGAGTTGATAAAAGTTACACATATACGAGGCTTGCCGAGGATATTTTACTTTTATCAACGAGTGTTGATATATATGATCTCAGAAGACACGAGGGTAAGATTCTATTTATCATTCAAAATCATTTTTCATTTCGATTCCGTGAAAAATGTGTATTTCTGAAAATTGAACTACTCTAAGACTCTCAGTGGAGTGATGGCATAGCATTGTGACGTCATCATGTTTATGACGTCATAGCATTGTGATTTCATTACTTGTAGATGTAAAACAATTGTGATGTCATGATCTTGACTGTAATAGGGCATTGATCAAAATCTACTGTCAAAACGATATCTCCTAGGAGATATCGCTTGATCTTCAACAAGCGATATCTCCTACGGAACACAGTTTTGGATGATAAAATAATTATGTCCTGTCGTTGGTTTTGAAAGTTAGAGTGATACAACAGCATAAAATCATGATTATTTACCATTGTAATTGTTTAGCATAATGATGTACGAATTGTTTTGGTGGGTTCAGTTTTGAAGGTCATTTTGTTAATTGTTGCCTCATATGAATATAAATGTCAAAGTAATAATTAAACTACCTTCAATGTAGATATGTTAGCTAATGATTTTTGATAGGTAGCAGCATGTCAGAAGTGATTGAATTTTCAGATGGAAAAATAATACCATATCTACATTCCTTATTGTAGTACCATGTGTCTCATTTTAGAAATGCTTGGGTGACATTAGCATTAAGTTTACGATTTCAAACTGGTAATTGCTTTCCACTAATACCCCCATTATCATATCATTTGCTCCATGCAATCTTGTTAATTCTGTATGCACTGTCTTGATACGTCTTAATGACTTAACCATAAATTAAATGTGGAACTATTCACATCCCTGATGACAAGATTACCTGAAGTCTTTGTTTTACTCATAACCAGGAAGTTGTTAGACTACTGCTCTGTGAATAATAACATTTCATCTGTAGAAAGTAGTTGCTTTGTTCAAGGTATTTTATTAGATTTATTACTTAACTATTGATATCATATCATGTTCTTTCAGGTAGTTACAAAATGTTCATTTCCCATATTCATTTTGCATATATTGACAACTAGAAACAGGCAGGCAGATGACCGTTCATTTTTTCCAAGGTCATTACAACCCACACTAGCCTTCATAGTTTAATTAGCAGTTTGGCTAAACAGAGGTCAGTAATATTCTGAATACCTCAAATATTTACCCCCAGACAGACTGGTTCTGACAAGAAAGCTATAGTGCGCTGACTTTTCTTGCTTTACTTGCTATTTTCATCATTTGATATATTTCAGTGAAATGAACTGGTAATAAGTTTCAAGCCAATTTATATAAATGGTGTCAGTTATTCTATGTTCTTAATACATCACTCTTCAGAAGTTTAATTCTAAAGAACTATTGAAAATCAGTTCATTACAATCTGTCATCAAGAATGGCGTTATATGTGCTCTTACATACCTTGGAGGTATTACAACACATAGAATGAATGATAGGATTTCAGAACCAGTAATAATCTGGTAAACATGGAACGAATATGATACATATTCTATTTAGATATTATAGGAATAGAATGAATATGATTTCAGAGTCATATTGGGTGGGATTTCAAAGTACTTTTTGATAGGATTTCAGAACCATATAGGATGCAGAAATTATGGAATGAATATGATTTTCGACCTATCTGACCCAACACTACACAATGATAACCAGTAAAGAGACAGATAAGATGAATGTCACACATACACATGATCCTTGGCTTGCACGTTCAACAAATATTGGTCACACTCGATTGTTTTCATAGACTAAATTCATATGAATGTCTGTCTTGAGAGTTCATGATCCCAGGAAGGGGTGGTAAACCAATGTAAAATTCATTTCAGTTTTTTTATATTTCAGGAACAACATCATGGGAAGTTGTTCAGGTAAACTTGACTCTCTGAACAAGTTCCATGAAATATCGTATTTGGCAGACAACATCATAGCCATAAAAAGAATTTTTATTGTTAAGATGTGAAAGTATGTGTAATGTGAATATGAAATGAATGTGTATGAATGAATAACCATATAAAAAAGAAACAAGAATTGGAACTTTGCAGATGTTTGGAAAAGATTCCTCTGTTGTTATTCTTTATTCTTATTACTAGATAAAAGTACTTTGTTGCTCAAATGAAACATCTATCTATTATTTTCTTATTTTCACGGCTGATATGTAAGCTCATGAGTGTGTGTTTTTTTACATGGACTCTCGAATTAATTTGTTACTATGAGACTTTGGAAACTAATAATTTTATATGATGCAAATATTGTAGAAAAAATTCAACGTTCCACACTTTAATTCAGTGGTATCTAACAACTGCCATACTATGAGCTTCAATTCATTAAACCAAGGACTGTGTGTCAAATCAAATCTTTTATTTCAATACTGTAAGGCCACAGGCCTAATAATACAAAAGACACCACATTGGTGCAGACATAAAGAATGTGAACTAAGGATATACAAAAAAATGTTTTCTTAATATGACAATATGTTTCTTCGTTTTTCAAAAGCATAAAAGTGATATTTTGCAGTGTTAAAGGCATTTGCAAACTTTGGGATAACAATAAAGTGTTGAATTTTACTATTGTTGGCAAAAGATAGATATGAGGTCATACATATTTTCTTCTTAAATCAGTGTAGGCTGGACACACGAGCAAAAACTGGTATACATTTTGAATAGAATCTAAGTTACACATTTTACATTTTCTTTATTCCTTGGAAATTTTGTAACATCTACCTCTCTCAATTTCTAAACTATGGGAAACCGAAATCTTGATAAACAAGATCTTAATTTACTTACATTGATATTACTTTAGTACGTTTCGCAGAAATTGCTGTGTGTCACTATGCATGGTAGTTCATGTAACTTGCCTGGGGATTTAGATTGTCTGTATCACCAACAAGTTACAACGGCTACTTTAGTCAACCAGCACAAGAGCCCTTTGTATCGCCAGGTAGCAAGTGGACCAATCACGCAGTGCCTAGGAGGGAACGATGTTCACAGTTTGTAATTGGTTGAAATTTTCGAAAAAAGGAAACGTTCATCAGTGCTAAGTGTTGGTACAACGTCTATTGTAACAGTATCTTTGCACAAGAAAATACACCAGTTAAGCTTGTCTTGCAAATCATAACTGATGTAGAGAAATCGAAAGCCGTAAACTGGTCATTTATGTATGTATTAGTGACACAAGTTGAAGTCAATATTTAAAAAGCTTACCTCAACTTTTTTCTTCAATATAATTTTTTAGCATTTAAATGTGATTGAAAATTCAGATAGATTGCTACAAACGTAATGAAATAACGTTGCAAAATACAAAATTAAATCATTTGAAGTCATCGCAAACAAATATGAAACTGATAAAGCTTAAAATATATCAATGTTGGTATCACTATGAATCACCTCTTTGCTTGTAGCTAATATCCAATTCATTTAGATTAATAGGACAGGGTAACAATCTCTCCTGGGAACAGATGTCTGTAACCATGTAAACTACGACACCATAATATTTCATGAATACACTTCGAGTTGTTTACAACGAAACAACCTTTTTTACTATTATTCTTTGAAGTTCCTGCGACTCTGCAATGCTTTCTCAAGAATAGTCCAAATCCTATTTGGTCATGAAAATAATGGATGCAGATGTTACAAATTGCGCTAAGCTACCTGAGTCATGATACACATCTAAACTTTTAAATCAATAATTGAGTTCATTCCTTATATGTATCAATGCTCATAATAGTCCTATGGTTATCATTTATTTCAATGATAAAACATCATTATTGTGCTAAAAAAATAAAAATTACACTTTTGTTAAGGGTATGATTTTGAAAAGAAAACTATAAATTTATTTTCTTTCATTATTTTGCTTAATTGAAAACAGTAACGTACGTGGTATGTTCAGTGTCCTCTATAATCAAACTATTTATTTAAAAAAATATTAAACTAAGTTTTCAAATACATTTATGAAGATGCTTATTGAAACAAATATCAATTTCAAGTACAAATGTAAAAGTTTGAAGTCGATTGCCCTTCATCTATTCAAAAGTCTTAACATTTTGACATTGTGTCACCTTGTAGGAAGCCTGCAAGTTTTTATGATATCATTTCAATCTATGTTTAGTCAATAGTGTGACAGCCGTCAATAGTCTGTGTCACTTGTGCGACTTCTAATGGACTGAGATCCCACGTGCAACTTCGACAGGGCTGAGATTGGCTAACACTGTATAGTGCAAAAACATGTTTTGGCTGATGTATTTACACACATACACAAAATTTATATTCCATGGAAATAGAAAGTTCCAATATTATCAGAATATGAAACTAGAAAATTACAGTTGATATAGTACCAGTACATCCATGTAACCCATATGATCTACATAAAATGTGACATTGATTTGATGTTGCAAATGATTTACAGAGGCATAACCTATACTATGATACTAGATGGTGTAATTTAAAGTTCTAAGAGATTGCCAAGACTGTTTGTTTTTAGTTTTTAACTTAATTATGAAACTTCTCTTGTTCCAGTTATGCAATCGTTTTTTAGGTCTTGGCCAGAACCAGAAAGACATTATTTTTTTGTAATTTCCATTTCAAAGTGCATTGTTGTCATTATTAAATTTTATTTCTAAAACAGTATTGCAACTAATCAAAATTGATTTTGTTTCTCTTTACGAAAACTGATTGAATGATAATTATAATTTGTAAACAAGATTTAAGGCTCCACTTAGCTATATGCTCCTAACTGACGGTATTTTTATTTGGAGCTATTTTGTATTAAAGATTAATTGTTCTCATATATGGGGCACAATATAAAGCCAAAAAAATCAACATAAAATATAGAATATATTTACGATTAACATCCAATCATAATGAACTAGGATTTTTAAATAATGATATAAATCAAGTTACTAACATACAACGTATCTTAACTGTACGTAAACAGTTTATCTAATTGTCCAGAAGAGCTACATGATATGGCAAGTTTGCATACCTTAGATGTATATGATCCTGATAGTTCGCAAAACTTATTCAATTAAGTGTTTTCAAGCAACTCTTATAGAAAAAACTCATGACTTGAAAAAATGAATAACAATGAATATTTCGAATCAAAATGTGACACTGAATAAGATATATCCTCCTAACATATATGAAGATAGTTAAATTTGTTTGCTCATCAATCCATGTCTAGTAAAATATTTCATCAATTGATTATCCTTTAATGATAAATTGAAGATAATCATATTTCTTCCATAGGCCAGAATATGATGTTAGATATTTTAGACAATGTTTCTTAATTGAAGATAGTAAAGACACACTGGGATTACAAGAAAGCTTGCTTTAAGACATCGTTCAATTCTACGATGCAAGACTTAACTAATTACATTTTTTTAAATCAGCTGACTAATTCAATTTTGCTAAATCAAAGACATGACAACAATTACGAAAATGATTCTTGTAAATGAAAGACATGGATATTTATTGATAAAACATACTGAACCAACAAAACAATCGTTGGCAAGCAATGCATATTTTTGGACACTAAACCTTCTTGATAATTATTGAAACATGCAATTGCATACTATAATATTTTAATGTATTTGTTATGTTAGTGCTGACGTGAAATAAATTATATTCAAGAAACAATTGACATTTGGTACAAGTGAAAAAAGGTCCTAAGATCAAGACAACCGCAAATTGATCTCTTTGGTCTAGCCAATGGCCACTTGTGAAAGTTTGTGTACTTTGTAATAGATGCCAATGAAGCCATTCAATGATAATCTAGAGGCAGGTGGCATGATCGAAAAACCATTATCAAGAGAAAAGCAACATGTGGTCTTATCAATGACATCTTGTGTAACTAACGACATGGATGAAACTAGTAAAGACAGGAAGTGTATCAACCACTCCTCCTCACCATACCGGAAGCTTCCTCAAGAATACAAGAATAGGAAACATAATGTAGAGTAACTAGTGTTATGTGACACGTGATGTTTAAGCACATGCTGCCTATGACTTTCATACATTAGAAGTTATAACATTCCGTCAATGGTGAGATAGGGATATATTATTCCTGCGAAAGGTTTTACGGAACGAGCGGATCCGTTAAGGGTGACATAGGGATATATTATTCACGCGAAAGGTTTTATGCAACGAGCGGATCCGTCAAGGGTGACATAGGGATATATCATTCACGCGAAAGGTTTTATGCAACGAGCGGATCCGTCAAAGGTGACATAGGATATATTATTCCCACGAAAGCTTTTATGCAACGAGCATTCAAGGGAATAATATATCCCTGTGTCACCCTTGACGGAATGTTATAACGAATTTATCTAACCGAATGTCTTGATGTATGATTTAAAAGTCTAACAGATATTAACAACACCTATAACCTGATAACGTGACTTTGATTGATTGACGTGGAAGCACGCTTTACTCATGTAGCCGGGTATAAGAGATTTATCATCCCTCGGTGACGGTGTATATGGATATTTGTTTAGGGTCACGTGGACCAATCAGAGATTGGCATTCTTACATGAGGTAGGATAATCAATTATATTAACTCAAGTCTGATCCAGATCTGATCTGATCTACTAGCTATTAGCATACATTTGTTGGTAGAAGTAAGATGACTTAGTTGGTTTTTTGAGTAATTTGATGTAGATCTTTATATTTAAAAATATTTTAATTCACACAGCAGCTTTTCACCAAGACATCATTTGGCTGAAACGAACTCATTATTTCTCCTTCGCTGCTTCAAAGCTGATCAATTGTTCTCTCTAGATTGTAATAATGTACATTGTAAATAACATCGAGTTCAAACAGAAAGCCATAACAAGCTAATAGAGTTGTCATGATTGATTCGTGATATTGCTTTGAATACTGTTTTGAATAGAAATATGAATAATGAAACCACAAAAACATATCAATAAATGTACCAGTTTAGCATATCTATTTGTGCCCTTTGGAGAAGCACATTGATGATTTGAAAGTGGCTCATCAAGTCTCTTAGACACGTGAAATATCAGCAGATATTTAAGCAAAAGAGCAAATATACGCCAGATTCCCCGTATGGAATTGAGGACCTTCCCCTCACAACTAGTGATATATTACACTTTAGAAAATGAAATTACTAAATTAATTTTATCCTTGGGTTTTCTCCACAACTATTAACAATATTTTTTTTATTCATCGCTGATTTCACTTTTTGAAAGTGTGACATGTTTGCTAATTCAAAAGAATTGAGTAGATCATTTGTCTGTGTTGTCTGTCTAAACATAATGCATGATAGTCTAAAACCTGTTAAACTTACAACAAATTATATGTTTATCGAAAACATGTAATGTATTAAAGATTGCATTGCAAAGATATTTAAAGGTATTCAGAGATATACCATCTGAACGTGATTCTTTTCTTATGCATCGCCATCAATCGAAGCCAGTTTGCAAACTTACTCAATAAGTATACAATTAAGAAACAGTTAAGAAGTTGATGACAAATCTACACAAAAAATTCAACTTTTTAATGAAATATTGCTTACAATTTTTAGAATTATAGTTCTCATACCATTAGGCATACATTTTGTCAACTTAAAGTTTTAAAATCGCGAAATGAAAGATATACCAAACTGGCCATGTTTCTCAATCCAAACTGTTTTTCTCTCAAATAACAAGATAGTATGCATAGTATGTACTGAATTCCTAACGAAGAAACCCACTGAAGGACACAGCTGTCCATTAGATCAATTGTATTATTATTTTTTAAATTGAAAGTTTGTTCCAATTTATGTTAAATTTTATTTAGGGTAAGGGATTTTAAGTAAAGTGCAAATAAAAAATGTTAAATGAATTATTTAATTAGTATTTCCGTCCATCGAGTTATTTGACAGAAACAGTAGATACATTGTATGACTTACGTCATCTCTCGAATGGGTTTAATTGTAAATTGATACTGTATGTATTTTTTCTTGCAATGCCACTCTAGAAACTGCCCTAAATCAACAGTGTGGCAATACACCAACAGTCTGTGTCTCCATCAATGGCCACTTGTGCAACTTCCAGTAGACGGAGATCATGTTGAAGCAGGCGAAGAGACAATCAATCATCTGTGTGTCCTCGAATATGGTAATGAGAGTGTTTGTAGTCGGAATAAATCCGGGTTAACGCTGTGTAGAGTGCCCATACTTGTTTAGTCAGATGTTGTCAATACACACTAGATATTTGACATTTTTGGAAATAACATTTTCGAATATTATTGGCACTTTAAGTAAATTTACTAATAACTATCAAGCCGTTTGGTTCCATGTGACAAATCAGATCTAAAAATAGGCAAAGGTTTCTTAGATTATGTTGTCAAATCTTTTATTTTTATGCTTCGGAAACGAAAAAACAGACGTTTTAAGGAAAACTCAAATTTGATAAAATGAAAACAAAAACAGAGCCAAAGTGTGATTTACTAAATTCCCAGCAAGGCAACACATTGATATATGATAGAGGTACCTGTCTATTATCATATATTTATCATATGAGTGATAAATAAAAATAATACTTTCAGTGTATGTTATTATTTCATGAGGGTAAAACAGTGAACAAATCGTGTACATGTAACTTGAAACATCATTTAATTACAAAGTCATTCAGTGTTTCTGAACGTAATTCTTTTGAGTCAGTCATAATTCTAACTCATTTATTTCAGTGTCCGATGCATAAATGTTGATATCTTGTTGTATTAATGAATTTAATCTAAAGATGGTGGTCGGTATATTGAAAGGCATCGTTTGACCTTAATCAAATAGCATATGTGACAATAACAAATCGTAAGGTGCAGCAAAAAATATATGTCCTATTCCACAAAACAGTTGTAGAGTTACAATCAATCGTGGCCCATTCTTTTAACATTGGTTACAATAGATTGTAGATTTACAATCGATTTTAAGTGTTTTGTGAATAACATCTATCTCTCGGATTTAATATCAGGGACTATTCCATTGTCAGGTTGTGGGCAGTAATCCGTATATAATTCATGTATGTGATGACAATATGAATTATAGAAGTCAAGTCCTTTGACATACTAATAAAAAATATTATGGTTAGAGCAAATTGGCAATAAATTAGATAATTTACATTTGTGATAATTTATTTTGTCAAACTACTCAGTCTTTATTTGAGTTATTACAAACTAAATTGAATGGATCTGTTGATGATGAAGTGACTTAGGATATTTCCTTGTGTATTTCCAGTGTAATAACCAATAAAAATGAGTGTTAAAACATCATGAACATAAACTACTCTTTCCCTAATGGGCAAACATTTTGCTTATTGGAGAAAATGGCTGTTTGACAAACATAAGAGTACACATAATGAAATTAGCAAGAAATGGAGGGTGACGTTATTTTTGTATTAACTTGGTAACAAGTCACAAATGACGTACTAGAACCACAGTCGGAAAGGAACACAATATTTATGGAAAGAATATGTCGGTGTAGGGGACTAATTACCCAAATCAATTTTATCGTATGATTTTATTCATTTAATAAATTTATCTTAGAAATAACACGTGAAATTTCGATTAGCATATTAACATTTTACCATCTTGGAATCTGTGGCACCAGTATAAATCAATCAATCAATCAAGTTTATTTCGTAAAAGGCCTTAGGCCCAAGTACAATACAAAATAAACAGTTCAGTATACATATGATAGTGAAAATAAATGGACAATTATGTATATATACAGAGTGCAATAACAACGCTTCCTTAATATAATTTGAACATGCTGCTATTAAGGAAAAATTAGTACATGTTAAAGTATTCCAAAAATATCGTTGATCAATGTTATATGGCAGTGGTTTGAAATATTTATTGCGCATATAAATTCATGATAAATTCTACATTCAAAGAAAAAGTGGAATTCATTTTCTACAAAGTTATCATTACGAAAATGACAAAGTCTGTGATGCCTAGGAATTCCACCAAATCTACCTGAGTTTTTATATATTGGAAGTGTTCCAATCCGCAACATTGTTATTCTACGCCTTGCAGCTTTAGATTTTAAAAAAAATAAATAAGGTTCAACACAAAATAAAGTTTTGATACTCGAATAAACATTTGTGAATTTCAGAAAATAACAATTGCTTATGACAATCGGTTACGCTTAAATCTAAAGTCTTCGAAATGATTGTCAACACAATGTAGAGTGTTAAAGGTATCTTTTATCATGACACGAGTGCATATTTCATGGGACCCTAGAAATAAATGCAAATATGTTTCATCAATTAATTGAATATTAATAATGATTTCAATGTTGATTTTGCTATACCACTAATTGGAGCATGACAAATGTAATTTGATTCAAAGCTGAAAGTGTGCTCCCCGTTTCTTATGTAAATCACAGATTTGGGATATTAAATAGTGTTTACGAAACATATAGATCAACCAAAGCGAAAATGAGTTTAGACAATAGAAGATATTGGGTAGAAAGGCTAACTTGAAACAAGTTAAAATGGTTGTTTTCCTCTGGAATATCCCAAACACTCCTTGGAATGTTTAAATCATTCCTAAGTATAGTTATTTCATTCCGGAATAGTTGAACAGTTATTAGAAATAGTTGATTCATTATCAGAAATAGTAGATTCCCTACCAGAAACAGTTGATTCTTTATCAGAAATAGTTGATTCATTATTTGAAATAGTTGATTCAAAACCAGTAATAATTGATTCCCTACCAGAAATAGTTGGTTCTTTATATAGTTTATTCTTTATCAGAAATAGTCGATTCATTATCAGAAATAGTTGATTTACGACCAAGAATAGTTTATTCTTTATCAGCAATAGTTTATTCATTCAAGGAATATCTAAACTTCTTTTGATGACTCAACAAACACTAACTGATATTCACACCTTACGGGTTCACTATATGTCAATATATACATCGTGAACTGATTATTGGTCTGACATGATGTTTCTATTTCTGTAGTATCTACAATGAAACTCTGGATATCTAAGCAAATAACTGACTGAACCAATGTCTTTTAAGATGTGAGCTGTTTCTATTTTGTAAATTTGGGGAAGCGCGTAGTTCTGCTTTTTACATTTTGTATGTAATATATTGATACTTCTTATAATAAAATTTCATCTGCCAGATACATTTGTAATTTACCTATGTAGACTATGTATATTGACGTAGTCACACTTCTCTCTGCAGAGATCTCCAATTGTACTTTTAAGCACAGCTGCTACCTGATTTTTACCTGAGATAAATCCTTCCGTTAAAAATGAACTCCTCTGAAATAAGATCACTATTGAATGTCTCTGAGAATTCAACCAATATTTGTTTGCAAAACTTGCAAGCTAAGAATCAGGTGTGTTGAAATAGCTCTTCTGTTCTGACATTTGGCATCCATCTTATCTGTCTCTTCACTGGATATCATAGTGTGATGGTGGGGCAGATAGCTCAGAAATCATTTTCAATCCATATCTATTACATCTGAAAGTTCATCAAAGTTGATTTGGGAATCCTATCCAATATGACACTTAAATCATATTCATACTCTTTATATATAAGGTTCTGCAATCCTATTCTTAATGACTGTGAAATAACGTCTGCAATGCTATCTCGGATTAAAATATGTCATAGGTATGTATATGTGTGCAAGTATGCAAGTGTGGCTGATCGTTAAAAAAATGTTTTATTTAATTTGAATTTTTCATGATTTTGAAATGATGATTTGAAATTAGATGATTTATAAGAATTACAAATTCGAAGAGCGGTGTAACAAGCACTTAGAAATAGCTGACTCTGTACATATGATTGGGCTTGGGGCTCATTATCAGTCCATTATCACCTGAAAGAGAGAACTCTCGAAGGCTGAAAATAGCAAGCCTTTTAAAGATAAGTCAATGCACTATAGCTTTCTTGTCAGGACCAGTCTGTCGTGGAGGAAAATATCTAAGTTATTCAGAATATCACTCACCTTCATTGAGCGGAACAGCTTATCAAGTGTTGGTTGCAATGACCTTTGGAAAGAAATTTGCGTGCATCTGCCTGTCTGTTTTGGTTGTCAACATATGTGAAATGATCATTGAAACATTTTATGGCCATTCTGAAAGAATATGATGTTGTTATAGTGAAATCAAGAATAACATTACGGTGAATTAATCCTGTAACATGGTAACCATTTTCTAAAGATTAAATTGTATGACTCAAAAAATGTAAATCCTAATTTTTCCTAAATTAATGATTTTAAACCTTTCTTGCAACGGCTTTTCAATGCTTTTCAGGCGATATACCTGATGTGTAAAATTCCAAATTTAGCTCTAAATTATTACGCAGTTAAGACGAATAGAGGAGATGCATACAAAATGTAACATGAAACTCCACCTCGTTTCCGCCATAATCAAATGGAAATCAAATTGCCATAACAGTGATAGCTCAACGGAAAACCAAACAGCGAAACTCTTACGTGACCAATTTGCAGGAGATTCGAGTTATCTGACTTGTATTGTTGATCTTTGATAAATGAATAAAACATCATGTCAGAACTTTACTGTATCTATGTATTTGTTTATCTATCTATCTGTCTTATCATTTATTCCTAACTTTACTTATTTATTCATGCATTTATTTATTCATTCATATTTATTCGTGCATGTATGCATTTATTCATGCATGTATGCATTTATTCATGCATGTATGCATTTATTCATGCATGTATGCATTTATTCATGTATGTATGCATTTATTCATGCATTCATGCATTTATTCATGCATTCATGCATTTATTCATGCATTCATGCATTTATGTATTCATTATATCTGTACTATTTTTTTATATTTAAAACCAATGTCATAAATGACGTATCAAATTTAAGCCTTATTGCATTCGTTACCCTACATATGTGCTTGTCATCTTTGCCTAGCAACCATTTTATTTCCATAGGTTTATAAAAATCAAACTTTTAGCTTGTACAAGAAAGGATAGTTTGTCCCCTTAATGTTTAACCACTTTTTTATAAACCATTTTGTTATTACACTGAAAATACAAACAACAAATATCCCAAATCACTTCATTATCAACAGATTCATTCATTTAATGCATGAATCGCTTTGTTCGTCAACAAATTTATCACATGTGTTACTGATTTCATTTCAGTGATAAATGGATCTGAACTATCCTCAAGTGTAAACATGAAATTTTTATTATTATGCCAACAGGAACGACTGCATTAATCTATATTGCTTAATGTGACTGCACTGACATGTGCAGTAAATTGTACCAACATTACTTTCAACCAGATGGCGTTGGAACAACCCTGATATAAAACTATGCGTGCTTGTCTCTTCAAAACAATATTTGACCATATTTCTTTGATAAATTCATTTACAACCAACAAATTGTGAAAGCAAATAAAACGCATTTCAATTTATGAATAATCTTTTTCATACATTTATTATAAAGTGGTTCATCAGTTCATATCATGTTCTTAACTAAATATACAGATAAGTAGAATAATGATTAAACAAAACCGATTTTTAAATCAATGGCAAAGCATCTTAAATAGGGTCAGGTTGGTTTATTTTTCATGCACATGATTTATTCAAATGGTCATCTGAAGTAGATTTATGAATTTATGATAATCAAGTAAGTTAAAAAGTAAACATTGTCTGATCCAGAAATATGGAATTAATTATAAAAAGGTTCTAATTGTAACTTTTTTCAAATTATGTTTGACAAACATGGCTTGGCATGAACCCCAACATGAATATCTACACCTACACGCTATGAGCATAAGTTTTTTTATATTTCAGATTGCCCTGAGCAGAGTCTGTATATATGCATATCCATAAATAGATAACGTACAAACATGTTTTCTGTAAAAAAAAAATATGACGCAACTGAATCAAGATATTTTGAAAAAAATCAGTCACCCATTCAATATTAGAAAATACTAATTGTATCCACTACAGCACTATATACATGTACAAAAGTAAAGTACACTTTAATGTTGTTGTAAATTAATTGTTTTGTGGTTTGCAGCGGCTTGGGAGCATCATATCTTAAAATGAACGGCCATAATGTTGAAATAAATACAACTTTGTACCTAATAATGGTAAGATAACTTGCTTTGACTTTTGTTCACTTTGACTAAGCTTATGATTTTTAACCATCATCAACATATCATCAGAATATCTGTATTCAATCTCAGTCATACATTGCATCCTAAATTGAGATCAAAATTCCAATTCCCCTGGTCCTCGGTCACAACTGTTGTCAAATTTTTGGATAAGCTGCTTTTTGCAAATTGAAGCCAACTTGATTTAGCCTGGAATCAAGGAAACTCACAATCATTCAATATTTTCACAACACAATTTCAGCACTTCTCAGATCTGACAAATCTGAAATAAATCAAACATTAGGTTGATATATGCATGCATGATTAGATAAACAGATCTGTGCTACTGCCTGTCTGATAGCTGAATAACAAGCAAAGTGAATGCCTACAAAGACTTACTTACTTTATGTGCAGATCATGAAGATCAAATACAAACTCTATTTTCATGTTATCGTTTATGAAAATGTATGATGTTGGTGTACCAAATTCCTGTTGACTAATGACTAATATTATCATGTAGAGAGATACAGATTTGTTATTATGTATCTCAGTTGATTGATGTCAACCATTAGAAAATACGTAATATGTCACCTACATCTTTTTTTCAATGCCCTAAAATATTTTCTTTGACTAAACAAGTCCGACTTTTTTTTAAAAATAGTTGTATTACATCTTGCTTAAGGTTTCAAGGTGATATCATTTGAAAATATCCTAAGGATGATGCGTTACAGACTACCTTGAAGCATCTTCGCAATGCTTACTACAATGCATGGCATTTTTAGACATACTTTCAACTTTTAGAGATTTTTAAGAATCGTGAAATATTTCAAAAGTACCGTAACAGGTTTTCTTTGGGAAATAAATTGATCTTACAATAAAGAATTCAAATGTTACCAATTTCAAGACAATCATTTAAGATCAATACTAGGATTTCTTATACGAATATACAACTTTCAGTCAAGTTACGCAAAACTGTTCTGTGATTGATTGAAAGGTGTCTACACTCAAATGGCCAAATGCAGTTTTTGCTTGAATGTTTAAAAGGTTATAATAAAGAGACAACTTTTCCTTTAGAAAAAGTTGAATTAAACATTTTTGAATATCTTTTAATATGTGGCTGCTGTGTGATTTTGTCATTTGTCCCGGATGTTTAAGAAAATAATAAATTTAGCACCACAGAGGTCTCTTTCAACCAGTATTGACAGTCTTAACAAATCAAAGCTTGATTGTAGTTATTCCAAAGTAGTTTCTTCACCTACTTAACTTTGAATGATCATTATCATCTCCTTCTGGTGAAGGATAACAAGGAGCCATCTTATTTAACAGATTTTATAATATTTGGAATGAGCAAAAAATTTTTATCGAGAATCTTATTTTGTTGTTTTTGGATTTTACATAAAAAACATATGGTACAGAAACAACCGATTGTTAATAGCTATTAGATTTTTTTAACTAAAGGCATTGACATCATGTGTTTATATATCATTTATCACACAACCCTTGACACTCTACACTATGTTTCCTATTTTACCTTTAGGTTATGTTCTGATATTGGTAAATTAGCATTAACAAACGGCAACAGCAGCATGTGTTCAGACATCATTTATCACATAATCTATACTATGGTTCCTCTTGTTGTATGCTTGAACCAATAATGGTTGGCATTCAACAAAGGACACTTCCGATATGGTGAAGGGGGAAGAGAAGAACGGTTCCTGTCTTTGAGAGTCCATGCATGCTGTTATTTAAACAAGGCGTCATTGAAGTGGCCAGATTTTGATGTACTCTTGGTTTATGACTTTTGATCATGCAAGATGCGTTAAATGGTTTCATTCTTTTATAAAACGTGAGAGGTTTCAGGAATATTATAAGCAGATTTGTACAAGTGAATAGTGATCACACCGTGGACGTTCATGTTGATTGTCTTTTGATCTTTGGTTTCATTAGTTTGTATATCATATCAACTGACTTGATTATATTGTATCCACTACAGCACTATATACATGTACAAAAGTAAAGTACACTTTAATGTTATTGTAAATTAATTGTTTCGTGGTCTGCAGTGGTTTGGGAGCATCATATCTTAAAATGAACGGCCATAATGTTGAAATAAATACAACTTTGTACCTAATAATGGTAAGATAACTTGCTTTGACTTTTGTTCACTTTGACTAAGCTTATGATTTTTAACCATCATCAACATGTCATCAGAATATCTGTATTCAATCTCAGTCATACATTGCATCCTAAATTGAGATCAAAATTCCAATTCCCCTGGTCCTCGGTCACAACTGTTGTCAAATTTTTGGATAAGCTGCTTTTTGCAAATTGAAGCCAACTTGATATAGCCTGGAATCAAGGAAACTCACAATCATTCAATATTTTCACAACACAATTTCAGCACTTCTCAGATCTGACAAATCTGAAATAAATCAAACATTAGGTTGATATATGCATGCATGATTAGATAAACAGATCTGTGCTATTGCCTGTCTGATAGCTGAATAACAAGCAAAGTGAATGCCTACAAAGACGGGAGTGTACTTACTTTATGTGCAGATCATGAAGATCAAATACAAACTCTATTTTCATGTTATCGTTTATGAAAATGTATGATGTTGGTGTACCAAATTCCTGTTGACTAATGACTAATATTATCATGTAGAGCGATACAGATTTGTTATTATGTATCTTAGTTGATTGATGTCAACCATTAGTCAACACAGAACCTCAGGAGAAGATCTGTTGGTAAAGATATCTTATTAATAGGTTATCTAAAACGTTAATTCAAACGTATTTGGCATTTGCAACCACATTCATTTTCAAGAATATCATATACATGTATAATGAAATCAAAACAATATTGTTTTGTGACAGTTCAAAATATTTGAATCGTCAATATGGAAGAAAAGTTTTGTCTGAATATCCAAATGTTAGTTTGAATCATCTGTATTCAGTCAAATCCAAATGAGAGAATATCTAGTAACTTGTCAACCTTTTCTAGGAAGAAAAAAACATCAATAATCAATACTTTTTCACAAAAACCAACGATTCATTCACATTTGTCTGTCTAGTTCAGCGATGTTTGCTTGTTGGCCTAGACATTAAAGACCATAACATAACATCGAAATGGGAGGTTTCATCATTAGTGTAATAATTTATATCAAACACTCATGACAGTTTCACAAATCAGACTAGATAAGTTCATTACTGTATTCTGGTAACGATTACAGTCTACCTTGACAATTCATATCTTTGAATCGTCAAACACAGACCGTCTTTTAGTCTTAATTAAAACACGAGGTTATCAATGTATATCATCCATACTTAAAAACTTTCCCAACGTTACCATGGAAAATAGTTATAATTATATGCAAGTTTATCTGCCCTCTCACAGTATTTATTTAGTCTATGTTTTGAAATGTGTAGCATCAGCTCAATTTCTTTTGAAATGTGTTATATAAAATATCTTCATATATTAAACTTTTTATATATTCAACTGTAATTATATAGTTTAAAGTTCTAATAATATTTGAGTTTTGGAAACTCTGTATTTTTCTGAAATGTCTGGTGTGTAATGACAACATCTGTCCCAAAAAGTTTTAGCACTCTACACAGCGTTTTCCTAGGTGGATTCTAACTGCAAAAACCTTATATTACCATATCGGAGACATACAAATGATTGATACTGGCTTCGCCTGCTTCAACATGATCTCTGTCCAAGGGAAGATGCACAAGGTGATCTCAGTCAAGTGGTCATTGGTGAAAACACAGAATATTTATGAATGTGTATGATGTCATATAATCATTGCAGGGCTCTAACAAGTGAAATTTACAGGATAGCCAGATTTTCGGTTAGTTGAAGGATCTACACCATATAAGATAAAAAAAATCATTATCACTTATCTCATTTGCTTTGTAACACTCATCATTTTGTTATATCATTTCAAAACTCTGTAAATTCTAACTTTAGGAATTTTCAAAAAGATACATTAAAAATTGCAGAATTTCAGTATACTCTAAGAATATGAGACATATGTTTCAAAAGAAAATCATAACAAAGGGGATTTTTGTACATGAAATAACCCTCTATGTATTCATGAGGTATGATGGTGTTCCCAGGGGAGATTTATTTCACTACCCCATTAATTTTCATCAACCGGATGCTTACTTCAAGGCAAGGGATAGACCTTGCTTCTTTTTCGTTGATTAAGTTACGATGTTTTTTTTCAGTTAGCAGGAGATGTAAGCTGTAGATAATATAGGAGAGGTTATTGAAGATATAATGATAAATGTAAAGTAACAACTCTTCTTTCATTCTTGTATGCTCAATATATATGGAGCGTGAGTTCATTATCTATACTTCTATACTTAGCCACATTCCAAACTTAAACATGTGCGTTATGATATTTCAGATGAATTCATGTGATATTGTGTGTCAAATATCACCTTTTTCTAAAGAACTTTCTATACAATTATCTATGCATACATACATTAACTTATGGAGCAACTGCTACGTATAGTATATCTGAAAGGCCAAAACATTTGTTTGTTTTACAGCAATCCGTAATAAATATAAAGTGAATCTTTGAACACTATCGATTGTCTCTGAGGGTATGACCGATATTTAATGAATGTGCAAGCTCAGATCAGGTGTGTTGGAACTGCTCTTCTGTTGTGACAGGTGGCATCCATCTTATCTGTCTACTAACTGGATATCATAGTGTGCTGGTAGGCCAGCCATCTCGGAAATCTTATCCATTTCATATATATTATATCCTAGATGGTTGTGAAATCCAATCAAAGTTTTAACTGAAATCCTATCCAATCCTTGCTGTGAAATACCATCTACAATCCTATCTTAGATTGTAATACTTCCAAGGCATAGTTGCATATGTTATGCTAGTCGTGAAGAGAAACGTTTAGTCAGTTATATTTTATTTCTTACCCTGTAACATCGCAACTACACATCCTTTCTACAGATATAATTTTATTACTAAAAGAGCAAGATTCTCTCAACTAGTTAAGAAGTTTTGAATAATGACCTTTCTGGTCAAGAGTAAAGGCCCAGAGGTCAGACACCTCAGTTTTTGGGATGTTCATAGTTCCACATTTATCTCTGAATGGTAATCTCATTAAGACGTATCAAAAGATTGCATATCATATTTCCAGTACCTGACGCAACATGACGTTTCCAGACCAAAGTTTTGTTTCATTTAGATTTTAATGTGGTAACATGCTTATTACCAAATTAAAACAAAAACAGTGCCAGCCTCCATTTTTTACTTATTTAGAAAATAACAATATGTCCATTTACAGAGCGCACTATCTATCCACTCAGTGCAATAGGAATAGTAATACCCTGGTCTAACCCGTGCTGACGTATGAATCGCTAGAAGGTCATCATCAACAAACACCTTCACCAAGTAGCCATATCCTGGGAGAATAGAGGCACGTTTTGAATAAAGTCCTTTGCCAAAGTTGACACCACGAGTCTCGAAAATTGTGTCTCAAATGGGGCGGGGAATCACCCTTCAAACTCAAACTTCAAAGTCCAGCTTTGACACGTTAACCCACCTATCCTACGAGCCGCGGTCCATGTTGCTGAACTTCACAAATAGCGGTCAACCATTTAAAGTGACACAGAGTAGGTTTCATTACAAAATGTTGCCTGAAGTAAGAGCCAAAATACCAAATATTTGTGTTCAAATCCCTTATCAAAATTTGCATTTTCATCTCTAAAATGAACTAATTATGATCTTATCTTGTTTTCAATGATAATAAAAAACAGTCATATTTTTAACAAGTGTGTGTGTATTTGCCAAGCAACCATTTTTCTTTAAACTTGTTAAAGAAACTACAAACTTGAGCCTATTAGGGAAAGGGTAGTTTTTTGTTATGAATGTTTTCCTATTCATTTCTTATGGTTATTACACTGAAAATACACAAATATATATCCATATACATCAACAGATTATTTCATCTTATTTAAAGTACTAGTTCACTCGAATAAAGATTTGAAGAATTTAGTTTGCTCAATTGTTCGTCAAGAAATTTATCACAAATGGAAATCATTTCATTTTATTAACAAATGACCTCCCATCTAACCATAACAAATGTATTACTTTGCCAACAGAATTTACTACTCTTATTTATATTTCTGTCAATTAGATGGATGCAGTAAAATGGATGAATTAAATTGTAGCAGTATTTCTGCCCACAATGGTGTTGGAACAAACCCTGATATAATATTCTGGATGCTAGATACTACTCTTATCTATATTGCCATCAATTAGATGGATGAATTAAATTAGATGAAGTGAATTGTAGCAGTATTACTGCCCACCGGTTTGTGTTGGAACAAACCCTGATATCAAATCTGAAGTCGCATGCTAGATGCTACTCTTTCCGAAAAAAAACATTTCCATATTTTTAATTTTAATTTTTTTCACAATTAACATTTTTGCTAAAGGAAATATCAAACAATGATGATTATATATACACCAACCCTTTAACATTAAATCCAGTCTAAAGTACTAAAGCAGAAATCAGAAAATAGCAATCAGTAAATGATATTAAATTGTGCGTTTGAAATAACTCAATTTTGACTCAGTAAATAATAATTCAGAAACCTGTTTCAAGTTTTGAGAGTACTTTTATCTATATATGAAGATGTTGACATAGGAATCAATTCCTTTTTTATATAGGTGTAAATTTACAACTTAATAATAATGATTAAAAAAACCATAATCTAATAATGAACATTGTAGTTTGTCAGAGAAAGACGTCTTAATTCTTACATTTGTATTCATTTCTTCATATGAATTTTTATTACAAGTATGGAGCGGCTAAAACCAAATCTTTTCCTTCAACCCAAATATATGTGACATAAGTACATTATCACGCTATAACCATTAGTTGTTATTTTATGACTTCACAATGCCCCTAAGCAGTGTCTGTTGTAAAAGCAAACACATTTTAGAAGGTACATCTATAAAAATGAATCAAACCTGCTGAATAAAATAACTCTTGTGTTCTTAAGTGGAAACTATTTTTGTATATATGCCACCTACACCTTTTCTGCGTGTTTCTTAAATGAATTTTCTGTGGCTCGAGGTGTCAGAGTTTCTAGTAACAAGATATTATTACAACTTTCTAAAGCTTTCAAATATACTTCAAGACTATAATTTATATAAACATCACCTCAGGACGATAATCTCTCCAGAAAAGTACTGTCCTGGTTTCAATTATATATAATTTACTGCACCTTTTAGATATTCATTCTGTTGAAATAATGTAAGTACATTTTCATCCAAGAAATGGAATATTACCAGTTGCAAAACAATCCTTCTTACTCAGTACAAGGACCTCATACAAAAACGTACCAAGTTCGGTTAAAGAGCCACTCCGTGAGTTGATGGAGTCATATATGCCAAACTTAATCAATGGTGTCATTTAGTCGTGAAGTATCGACTGTTACCAAAAAGAATCATTTTAAAGCTAATTGGTTTTGTACAGTGACAATACGAAGGCAGAAAGTTGCAATTATGATCGAAAACCGGACAGTGGCGCGCGTCAAACAACCAATCGTAATTTTGGAGACTTATAAAAAGCCACCAGGAGGTCAGTTTAGAGTTGAAAGTGTTTGTTAGTTTATATAACTAGTATCCATGTAAATTGAACGTGTGATCTCCGCCTCTGTGTTTTTATAAGACTGTTTTTAGATTTCCATGGAAAAACAGTATTTGTCATATAACGTTAGCCGGGTTTTGTATTTTGTTATAACTGATAAAAAATCGGGGAAATTGGAAGAACAATCAAATAATTATTATTCTGTTTGCTAATTTAAGTAACTAATAGGTTACTAATCTTATTAACATTTCTGGTTGAACGGTACCTTGTCATATTAACATTTCTATTTGCATGTTGATACATGTCCTTCCCCATCAATTCTCATTCAACTTGATACAAGGGAAAAATGAGAAAGTGGTCTTCAGTATTGGAGGATGAGTGCATTTTCTTCATACCCAAATTAACCATGTCAAGGGCTAAATGAGGATATTCTTTAAATAATTTACGGTAATATGGTTTGTAATAGGTATTTGGTAAGCATTAGAAATTATCGGCTAATAAGATGTCTAAATATACCATATGGGATAAATTAACTCATGCAATTTAATGATTTTTATCTAGAGGAATTCGGAATAAAGAAAATTTTCCTTGAAATAGTTCGACGTGTTGTCGATCTTATATTGCAATGCATCTTACACATATAGATCTTTCCCCACTGAGGCAACTCCTGTGCAAGATATTTTATAAGTTATGAAATATTAACATGTCTCTTTGCATGCTACCAAATCTTAGTAACATTTCTTTTGCATGTAAACTACTTTTCATTCCCATAGGGAGCCGTCACATCTGATCAGTTCTCAGTTCAACATGAGACAAGAGCAATATGAGACCATAGCTTTTCGTATTGGATGATCAATTTATTCTCATCAGATCTAAATTAAGGACTAAAATATTTTCTATTTTGAACTCTGCCAGTTTACCAACTTTATTTTAGCAAATAAGGGGTTCTTTCTGAATATTAGATATATTGCATAAATATTGTGAAATATTAGAAAAGTTACAAGCATGGTCTATAACTGGTACATTTGTGAAAGAAATGAAATTTTACAGAAATGATTGTCTTCCTTATTCAATTGTATAACAAAGGGAGTTGGTATGAAATAGAATTTGTCAATGATGAAAACAATTTCTGAACATAGTGTATGGCGTTCAGCAGTTTTCATTATATGTCGCTAGAGGATTTCAAAAGAAAAGAGATAAAAGATAAACAATGAAATGATATGATTGGATATATAACTTTGATCTTTTGATAGTCAGTAGTCCATTTGGAATTTCTTGGCGTATTGTATGGCTTTCAGCAACTCATTCAATTTCATGTTATGTGACTTGAGGAATTCAAAAGATAAGGGATAAATGATAAACGATGAACTAATGTGATTGGATGTATATGTGTGATCTTTGATAGTCAATAGTCCATCTATTCATATTTATTTTAGAATTAATCTTTAACTTCACTACACATTTAAATAAGAAAAAAGGTATACAACTTGAACAGCTTGAACACAAGTTTGTTTCACTGTGTAAGAATTCTTATGTAAACTCCTTGTTTTCGAAAATCTTACTTAGTTTCTTAACAAAATACTTAACAGTGAAAACTGCAGTGAAGGGATCAAACTACATATACAAGGGTCAGTTATGTGGAATGCCTGAAACCAATTTGCATTTTCGAAGAGGGGTATCAGGTAAATAACAACTTATTGGAAATCATTTTCGGAAAACATTAAAAGAGACAACATTGGATAACAATGTGATTTATCTGGTGTTTTTCATGAAAAACTTTTTAAATGATTTTGTGTTAAGCATGTGTTTATACATCATTTATCACACAAAACTAGACACTCTACACTATGTTTCCCTTTTTACCTTGAGGTTATGATCTGATATTCTTGATATTTTTCCTGTTTTTCTCTGATTCTATGCAATTTGTAAGATACACAAGATGTCACTGACGGGGACCACGTCTTGGTGTGCTCTTGATTAAGGAATAAACATCATGCCACCTGCTTCTAGATTATCACTGGATGGCTTCATTGGCAACTATTGCAAAACATTAGAGATTTCAGGCAGATTACTCACAGACATACACAAGTGGTCATTTGCAACACCATGTTGATGAGCACTGGATGCTAGGTAACCTCATCTTTCAACACATTTTTACTAGGAATGTAGAATTTCGACCCCATTACATATATGTATGCGTTTTTTTGCATTTTTGCGTTTTTTTTGCGTATCCAAGTTTACCAAGATAATTTGAACTTAATTCATGTTTTATGGTAAATTGGCTCCTATATAAGCAACATATGAATTTTTTTAAACTTACTCTTTGCTACTTTTAGTGTGTCATCTATTTTCAAGATTTATTTTTTATTTATTGACCTGTGGGAAAAAATATAAGTAAGCTGAGTTTTGAGTGAAATCTTGCCTCGAAAAATTATATAATGTCTTAGTAATAAGAAAACAATCTTAAATACAAATGTTCATATGTTAAATTTAGTTATCGACTGAAATTGATATTATTGAAAAAGCAACATTCAACAATTCATATTTAAGAAACAAAAATCCCTGTGTTTCTATACTATTTTTATTTTAGTTTCATGTGTCGAAATGCTGAAGTAAAAATCATATTACGTAGTCTTTTACAGCCTGGTAATTGCTTTTCACTGTCACCTCCATTATCAGATCATCTGCAATAATGCAAATACATAAACCAAGAGTCCGAAAACATCTCTTGTGCTTGTATATTTGTCTGATACAGTCTTATATGTGCGTTCAAATGTTTTCAACACTATCAACAAGTGAAGCAAATCCTTCGGTATGCACTTGGAATTCATAACGGTATCTGGCATTGAATCATATTGAAATTATTTTCATAGAATTTTCCTATTGGCATCATTTCTATATATATTCACGTAACCTTCAACATGACAGCGACATACAGTATATTTCTCTTTGAATATGATGAACATGAGTGAAGGTTAACTTATATTTACTCATATTGTCGAATTTACATAATATGTAGTAATCAATCGATCTACTGTGAATCTAAAATTTTAGATTGATACATTGAATCTTTACAGATGAGATGATCTTACGATTAATTACTAGGAGTGCACAAGGACTATTTTTGTGTGTTTATGTCTTGATATGATATTTTTAAAAATATCAAATCTAAATAACCTTGCTTATAACTCCTGTCAACAACAGGAATGTCATCAGTCTTTCAATCACAAGTTTGAAAGGGTAATTTTAACAAAGATGAGTTCAGTAGATGATGATCAGTATTTTGATTCCGTTTTAAGGAAAGGTCTATGTTAATTTATTCTTATAGATATGTAAAGATTGTCTCACTAAAATTTAACAACAAAAATCATATTGAGACAGCACATATAAGATGGATGGCCCTGGGTTTGAATCCCGTTTTCGTGGTCTTTAGTTCTTAAAGTTCTAATTTTATCATATTTCAAAATTTTGAAATGTACTTTCACTGTCGTGTGATTATATTTTAAAAAATAGAGCAATTAAACCTTGGGCGACCACAAGCAACAACCTCAGCTTTCTTACAGAGACCAGTGTCCAGTGTACATTCCGTTTCTTCAGTCTTGTGCTTCTTCTAACTATAACTGGACATGAGACCGACATGACCTATTGAATAAAACATAAAAGAACCATAAAAAACAAATTCAGTACTATCTTTAAATACTTTTCCAAAAAAAAGAAACACACGTAGTGAATTTGAAAATTTGAGAATCTTCTGAACAAAAATAAAAACAGATCAACGGTTATATGTCCTACCAAAATGTTATTGTTGTATGATTTTTAACACTAGTGCGGTCGTTTTCTACCTTTTTGTTTCTATATTCAGCATCTGGAGGCGTTTTCGAATATATGAAACATGTAAAGTAAAATTCACGGGAATGTAAGCGTAAATGTATGTGGTACTGATAACCAAAGAAAGGCTATCATCGTTTAAAATATTGTTATTCCAGATGCATTGAAAAGAGTTTATCAACAAACCAAGAAGTAGTGGTGAAAATGGAACGTCACTGTACGTGGAATTGATAGTGTAGAGGCACAATTTGCATTTTCCTGACAATTGAATGTTCATTAGAGCGCCATATCCTGCCTTTAGAAGCGGTTTCTCAAAATCAATTCCAGCTCAAAAGGTGTCCGTCAAGAGTTACCACTCAAGCCAAGAATCTCTACATCGGGTCAATCAGTTATGTTATCCTGTTGTCTAAGTCATTGAGACTTTAAAACACATTCCTGTTTTTAGAAAAAAAACCCTTTGATTTAGCTTACCGGAATTGTCATCGTGAAGAGAATATCCCACCAAGATTTCAATCGAAACCTCGACAAACTATAATATGCGAAAATTATTTGATTAGGTTATGGTTCAGGAGATTTTAGCAACAACAAAGATGTCCATCAACAACTTACTCGGACTGCACATGCATCCATTAATGGGCCAACAGAGGGAGTTTGTCCAGCATGATCACGCTAATTCACAAGCAGCATGCATCTTGATCCACTACTTTGCCAATTGGAACCTCAAAATCTTTCAAAGACCTTTCCAAACACAGATTTTTGTCATTAGAGAACACCGATGGAATACACTCAATCGACTTAAATGTCATTGGATGTCTTTGGAAGGATTTAAAGAACTATTTTGAAATATACGCCTCGCATGCAGGTTTGCCAGTGTCTGTATTATAGCATAATAACAATCATAATCAAATGTTTGCAAGAAAGTTTATGATGATCGATGTCTTTGGATATTAGACACAAAATTCAAGTCAAGATAGCTATTGCTCTACTGTCATGTTTATTTATGTTTTTGTATTTTCAGTTTACATGGATATTGAAAATGTTGGTGTGTGGAGTACTGGTTGGTACGTGACTATTATCACCATGTAAATAGTTACAAATGTAGATACAATTAGATACTTTGTATGCAGCAGAATTGATTTATACCATAATTTCCACACTTAATTTTATACTGTTTGATTGGTAAACACATAGATATGTTCTGTTGGTACTACCAAGAATACATGTGAAGTCTGAAATATTTCAGAATATTGTATTTTGATGATTAAATGATTCTCTTAAATCTACAAACAAAATAATCAATTGTTACAATGTTTTAGAATTTTTTCAAATTTTAAAAATGAAAACAATGCATACTAAAATAGAACACAAATAGATCATGTAAAATGTGCCTGTCTTGTTCAATTGTGTTTGCCAGTTGGCTAAAACCTTAAAGTGTATTGAGACAATTACACAACTTGCACAAGGGAGATGTCATTATTTCACTTACAATGTCCAAAAGCAAACTGTCTTTGCAGTCTCACGAATCAATTAAGATTAATTCATTTCTGTATTTTGGCATTTAACTTTATACCATTTGCAATCGTGATGTTTACCAACTCTAGCTAAGAAAACAACTCTTTTGAATATAAAGAGTTTAAGGTACCAATTATAAAGTTGTTTTTTTTCCATGGATGTCATCCATACATAGCTTTCAGTATTGATTTATTTTTCATTTCGTAGACTCTACTCAATCTCACATGAAATAAAGAGCATAAAAAATATGCAATAATAATATCTTCATCTGTAATTTTCTCGTTTCAAGTTTTTAAAATAATCGAGTTTTTGAAGCTTTGTATTTCCGTGAAATGTCAAGTGACTAATGTGTACTGACAACATCTGTCAAAACAAGGTTTGGGAACTGTACACTGCTTTTTCCTTCGTTGGATTCTGACTACAGATGCTCTCATTGCCGGGGACTTATAGGTGATTAATCGTCTCATCGCCTGCTTAACTGTGATCTCAGTCCTGTAGAAGATGCACAAGGAGAACTCAGTCATGTGGAAGTTGCACAAGTGACCATTGATGGAGACACAGACTGTTGATTTGCTGACACACTTTTGATTTATTGAAGTGCCTAGAATTACAATCAATCAATCAATCAATCTTTATTTCACTCAAAGGGACCGCCAACGGCAGTACATGAGTTACATGAAACAAACAAATAAATTAAATTACAGCAAGATGTCAAAAATATTTTTGACTAAACGTGACAGATTCTTAATAACTTTGATATTTCTATTGCACATTAGTTTCTTATAGTTTAATAAAGATGGAAACAGCATGCAGCGTTCATCTATCAGATTACAGCGTTGGTTAACTAAAGCATTACATTTAAATAGATAATGATATTCATCTCCGACTTCGCCGGAGTTGCATTGTGTACACAATCTTTCATGACGCGGGATATTATGAAAACGACCTTTCTCAATCGGTAGGTGGTGATTACATGTTCTAAAATATAATAATGGTTTGTATACATTTTCATTCAATAACAAGTATTGCTCAAAGCATGGAGAGTCTTTAATGATGGCATAATAGAATCCTTTAGCCGAATTTGCAACGTCGCTACGCCATGACTGCAGAAACTGATCCTTTAAAATATTATACACTGTTGAAACAATCCAATTTTTACTGTAGTTCTGAGGATTATTGAAAACACATTGCTGTCCACATGTTGAAAATAAAGTTTTAACAAAGTTCAACCAGGGATACGATTGGCCTTGAAAATTCTTATGATACATATAGCTAAGCATAAAGGCTGCAATTTTATTATCTGGTTGTGGACATGTTAATTTCGACCAATATGAGATAATACGTTTGGCTATTTGCAACCGCAGTGGCTCTCTACCGAATTCTCCATAAACCATAAAATTTGGCGTTGACATTTTTAAACCTGCTGCCATCTTTAAGAACTTCAGGTGAACGCGCTCAATAATATTGATGTTTTCCATCCCCCAAATTTCACAACCATAAAGTAGAATTGGGAGAACAAGGGTATCGAAAGCCGGAATAAGGCAATCCAAAGGTAAATTTAAATTTCTCGCACGTTTGAGTAAAGACATTGAAGCTTTGTTACCCATATCGGCAGCATGTTTAATAGCTGTTATCATTCTACCATTTCTATGAAATGTAATTCCTAGGTACTTAAAAGTATCTACAGTATCTAAAAGTTGATCCTTATAATAAAATCGGTTTTTAATGTTGCAAACTGGCCCAGATCCAAAAATAAGTATTTTAGTTTTATCTGAATTGACTTCCAGCTTCCATATATCACAGTAACTTGAAAACCAATTTAGGGTTTTTTGAAGTTCATGACTATTTTCAGCTAATAGCACCGTATCATCTGCATACAATAAAACTAATAATTTTATATACATATGTACAGCATCATTATCAAGCTCGAGGCTCAATCCCTCACATTGACTAGAGCTAAGATAATCTTCAAGATCATTCAAATAAAATGAAAATAATAAAGGAGAGAGGTTTTCGCCTTGACGTACTCCTGAAAGGCACGGGAAAAACCTTGATTGCATACGATTGACAGCTACACATGATTTAATGTCACTGTACATGTTTTGGATAAGTTTGAATATTTTCCCGTTGACCCCATGACGAAGTAACTTTATCCATAATCCTGTCCGCCAAACTTTATCAAAGGCTTTAGAGAAATCAATAAAGGCACAATATAGCTTCTTATGTCTATTTTTCAATGAGTTTAAGAGGTTGTGTATAATAAAAACATTGTCAGTAGTTGAAAATCCTTTACGGAAGCCGGACTGTGTGTGCGATATGATATCAAACGATTCACAAAATTTAGTAAGGCGTTCATTAATAATTGAGGTAAACAATTTACCAAAACAGCTGAGGATAGATATAGGTCGGTACGAGTTTGGATCTGATAGGTTTCCTTTCTTCTTGTAAATTGGTTTAATCACACCTGTGAGCCAAGCATCGGGTAAGATTCCCGAGTTAAATATAAGATTGAAGAAGTCAGTGTATACTGTTAGTAAGCGCGGTGAGGATACATTGAGATATTCATTTCTTATAAGGTCTAGTCCGGGTGCTTTATGTTTTTTTAATCTATTCAATGCAGACAACACTTCGTGTTCTGATATCTCGTCATTTAGGACTGAATCATCTAGGTTAGGGAGATCGTCAAGCACAAAGTCATCTTCGTCTCCGGTAACTTCAGTTTCATTAATTTGCTTAAAATGTTCATATAGAACCTCAAGTGAAATAGCTTCAGAGTTATTTTGATCTTTTGGGTTAAGTAATTTCCAGTATTGTTTCGGCGATGATCGCTTACTGTCTCGGAAACACTTGCGAATATAAGAAATATTCTTTTTCTTGTATTTATTCATAGTCTTTTTATACTGTCTACTCGTTGATCGTAAAAGTTCAAGGTTTCTGTTGGTTTTATTACGCGCGAATGTATTCTTAGCTTTAAAGAACTGGCGACGCATTTGTTTACAATCTTTACCGAACCACAACTTACTAGTTCGAACGGGTTTACGCGCTGTAGTAGCATTAGCCTTATTTGGAGCTACACCGAATGCATCTCGTGCTGCATGAAGAAGCACGTGCGTGATCTGTTGAGCTATCGAATTGATGACCCCAGCTGGGTCACTTTGACATACCGAAGCTGACCTTATCAGGTCAATCAGGTTGTTTACATTATGTTCCTGAATATTTTTATCAAATAATGGAGCTTTGCTAAGATCAAATTTCCCTGGTTCATCAGATGCAGGTTCGTAACAATTATCTAAGCAAAATGCTTCATCATCTGGGGGACTTACACTTTCTTGGGCATAGTTAGAATTATTTATGCTAAAACTGATAGGACAGTGTACGTCAGAAAGGAGTGGACAAAAATCATCAACACTGAAGTGGCTTATCAAAGACAGTGAACTTGCAGATGACAACACATAATCTACAACACTTGCTCCTTTGCATGTTGCTTTACCTTTAGCTTTATCACATCCAATTCTTCCATTGCATATGAACATGTTGTGGCTTTTACATAAGTCAATAAGTTTATTGCCTAGGTTATTGGGGTTACCACTATCCTCTGAGGTTCTTTGTCTGGGCAGATCAAGGTCAGACAATACAGATTCAGGATCTATTTCCTGTCTCATACCATCTAAGTCTAGTTCTAATTCATCTATGATATGTTTACTAAATGAGCAATAGTCTATCAATTGTTTAGTCCTGGCATTAAAATCTCCAGTTAGTATGACATAGTCAGACAATGATTCAAAAAGGCATAAACTTGACTCAATACCTTCAATCATGTCATCCCTGTGAAATCTTGAATTTTCAGGGGGTACATATACAATTCCCATGTAGAGATCTTGATCCAGGTTAAATAATTTTCCACTAATCTTCAACCATAACACAGTGTCAATATCATGATCAACAATAGTTACATAATCAGTAAGACATTCTTTTACAGCAACACCTATTCCACCAGACTTTCTAGTGAATGATTTTCTATTCCTGAGAAAGACTTTATAACCTGAGATTTCAATATCATCCAATTCATCTGTTTTTGTTTCTTGCAGACCAATTAAATCATACTTGTTTATAAAATCAGAAAAATCAGGATAGACAAGTTTGTGCCTTAAACCACACACATTTAGTGTCACACACCTAAGTTCACATATATTGCTTCCAGGTTCAGTTCCAGTTCCACATCTATTCAGAGATTCAGTTCTAGAGGGGTGATCTGGTGTGTGAGTAGCACCACACTCAGTACCACCGTCGCCTCCCTAGGTCCTCCTGGGTCCAGATGTCGGTCCTGCCTTGTATGGCTTGGGTTGGGTAGATCTGTATGGTGGAGGGGTTGGCACAGGATATAGAGCATTGTCAACATATAGTCTATCCACAACAACATTCGCCTTCTTGTTGTTTCGTCTGGCTTCTCTCATGAGAGGGAAGAGGACATCTCTCCTATATTCACTCACTTCATCTGGGAACTGTTCCATCATTCTGAATGGCTTACCCTGCAGCTCCTTGCCTGACCTCTTCACCCTATCCCTCTCCGCAGTGATGTTGAACTTTGCTATTATTGATCTGGGCTTGTCCCCAGGTTTCCTCCTAGGTCCGATTCTATGCACTCTCTTGAGGTTGATCTCATCACCATCTATCTTCAATTCCTCCCTGATGAAACTCCTCAATAGCTGCTCTGTGTTCTCTGGGGCTTGTGGGGTATCTTTTTCTGGTAAACCTGTGAATATAAGGTTATCTCTCATTGATCTACAACGTAGATCGATCATGTATTCCTTGGTTTGGATACACTGTGTCTTGAGATCCTCGAGCTGTGGCTGATCATTCACCTGTTTCTGAAGCGCCTGTAAATCCTTCTCAAGTTTTTGCTTGTCAACAAACCACTCA
The DNA here is from genome assembly GCA_921293015.1 of Phorcus lineatus. NCBI lineage: Eukaryota > Metazoa > Mollusca > Gastropoda > Trochida > Trochidae > Phorcus > Phorcus lineatus. The sequence goes on along the minus strand of OV121087.1, from coordinate 19,284,486 downwards.
TCAAATTTGGAGCTGACGAATGACACACTCATCTCAACAGTATCAACTTTTGTTTTCACTTCATCAAGCTCAGCAACTTTAATTTCGAGTCGAGAAACTTTACTCTGCACATCGGAGATAGCATTCTCAATACTGTTCAGTTTTGTAAGTGTGCGCTCGATATTGCTAAGTTTTGATAAAACTTCTGACCAGTCTTTTGATTGAGGACTTACAGCTTGTTGTGGGGTGTGAGGCTGTTCCATGGTCGGTTGTTGTGCAGGTGGAGATGGGTAGAAGAACGGAGACTGCGGCGTCATATACAGAGACAGCATGGCTTCCCTCACTGCAGCCCCGATGTTTGTGTGTGACGTGTCACCACCCGACACAGCACGATCAGAGTTAACATCACTTTCTGGGGTATTAGCAGGCCTTTTCTTCTTGGATTTCGGCTCCTGTGTTGGGGTTTTCTTATTGGAACTCATTTTGTCTTGTTTTGATAGGGAAATATGTTAAATAAAGAGAGATTGCAATTTTTTCTTGAGAGACTGGTTAGACACACAACCTACCCGGCCATCTTGCTGACGTCACATGAAGTGATGTCATAAAATACTTTCAGATATCTTATGACATGAATACATAGAAAAGCAAGATGTTTGGGTTGATTAAACTTTTTTTTTAAACTTAAGGAAGTAAAACCTCCCATTTGTAATGACTTTGTGTATGTTTCAAATAGGAAATTTATAACAGTAGTTAGGGTTAGACAAACTTAAACGATTTACTGCCCTGAGTGAGTAAACAATACAGTTACAGAATAACTAAAAGGTGCCGCTGTAGACGATGTTACAACACTTAGTAGTGATGAACATTTCCTCTTTTCCAAACGTTCAGCCAATCATTATAAGTTCAGACCATTGCCTCAGAGGGGACTTCCGTCATATGCAAATAAGTGGTAGGTCCATTTCCTGCTTTCTGGTGACATGGCAACTGTTGAACTGAAGTAGCTGTTGTCGAAGCTACCATATGTCAGATAATCTTTGGTTTAGTATTTGATGTTAATCGTAAGTTTGTTGTTTAATACCATTGAATTATATTGTGTGCAACATGGAATTTATTTAACAATGTTTGCATCAGATCAAACCATTCTAAATCACATACTAAGACTCAAGTTTCAAAGTGCTCCATTGATTCGGAAGTCCATACAAAAGATGCCTGTGTTTACCTATCAGTCATCAAGTGAGAAAATAACAAAATCTCTTGAATATGAATGAATATAGAATAAGGAATAATAACATATGTCTTTCATAAACATAGAACGTTTTAAATCTCATGTTCTGAAATATGCGTAAATCATATATACAAATGTATCTTATACTCTTATTGTACATTATTATATTTTGGAATGATTCGAACGTAATGTCTATCATATATAATCTTTTCTATGTAATTTTCATTAAAATCAGCTTGTCAGGAATCTTCAATTTTACCCGTAAGCACATATACCTGATTTTTCACTTGACAAATCAAAACGTAATGAATTTTATGTTATTTTACAATCTGTCAGTAAGATATTCAATTCCTCTATCAGAAAATCATATAAATTGAGTCACTGAATACTATCGATTGTTTCCGACAGAATGACCAATATTTGTTGAACGTGCATGCTAAGGATCAGGTGTGTTGGAACTGCTCTTCTGTTGTGACAGGTGGCATCCATCTTATCTGTCTCTTTACTGGATATCAGAGGGCGCTGGTGGGTCAGATAACTATGACTCTGAAATCATTTTCATTCCATTTCTATTACCACAAGGTTCTGAAATCCTATTAAACCTGAATCGGAAATCCTATCCAAGTGGTTATGAAATCATATCAATAATATTCTTATAAAATAAATTATTTAATTCCTAAATGACTTTCCCTGTTTCCTAAATGATTGTTCTTTCCTTCTAAGACTGAAATATCTCGTTTTTCCACATTGATATTAGTTATTAATCTGAAAACACACTATTGTATATCCCTAATTACTTCATCATCAACAGAGTCTTTCATTTTATCATGGTTAACTCCAATAAAGATTGAATCATATTATTTGCTTAATTGTTAGTCAACAAATTTATCACAATGTAATGATCTCATTTTCATGACAAATGATCTCCGGTCTCACCATAAAAAAATTTGATTACAAAGTCGACGAAATTGACTACTTTTATTAATATTGCCATCAATTGTGACTGGTGCAGTAAATTGTAACCGCATTACTGCCCACCAGATGGCGTTGGAACAAACCCTGGTTATAGATCTGAAAGACGCATGCTGGATGCCACTGTTTGACCATGCTCTTTAGTTTGAATGTTTACAAGTGATACTGTTTGTTATTGATATATATATATATGTTATTTCAGGAATGGTCATGATACGCCAAATCTTTAATTCCGTTCTAAAGCAAAAACCAGTAAATTTCAATCAGAAAGAAGTTGGTTCTCAATTCTGACTCGTACGATTCATAAAACTAGCATTCAGAAACATTACATTACATTCAGACTGTGGAATAACTTGGTTCTCAATTCTGACTAAACGATTCATAAAACTAGCATTCAGAAACATTACATTACATTCACACTGTGGAATAACTTGGTTCTCAATTCTGACTAAACGACTCATAAAACTAACGTTCAGAAACATTACATTACATTCAGACTGTGGAATAACTTGGTTCTCAATTCTGACCAAACGACTCATAAAAATAGCATTCAGAAACATTACATTACATTCAGACTGTGGAATAACTTGGTTCTAAATCTTACTCATTGATTCCTAAAACTAGCATTCAAAAACACTTATTTTTAGGGATGATTTATGCTTCAACCAAATCCTTTAAAAGTAACGGCTCCAACAATAAACTGACATCCACGTTCTAAATAATTAAAAAATAGTATCTCTCTATATATGTATATGCACAGTTATCATAAACATATTTCTTAATTGAACCAAATGAAACAAACTTTCACTTTCCCTTGGTAGGAGAAAGATAGATTTATGCACAGATCCATCAACTGTGATACGTTGGTTTGTAGGAGAAACAGTTTTAACACTCTAATTCCGTTTCGTTATTTGCGAAACAAGAAATAGACTTTGGTGACAAGGTAATACTTGCTTTAATTTTCAACACATGATTTCTAACCTTTAAACTTGACAAAATGTATACCTTTAGTATGATAAATTTTTGTAAGATATATTATTTTAGAAAAAGGTTAATTCTGCAGCAGCATTCAACAAATACCAATCTGTGTGTGATACTGAACTCCAGAAACGTATACTAGTTAAAAAATTCACAAAACATACCTGTATATATTTGCAAATTTTCATAAGAGTATTTCCGCATGAAATTCTAACTGAAAAAAACTGTCACTTTTATATTTTATAGGTAAATTTGTAATGCTTCATTGACGCTCAACCTTAACTTCACAAAAGTGATGTTTTGGTATTGATTTATTTCCAAGCATAAATGTGTTTAAATAAATAAAAAAGTTTTCAACAGTATGTGAATCTATGAAACCTAAGATTTGCCAGAAACCTAATTTATTATTGGGAACTAAACAGATGGTTCAAAGTTGGTAAATTTACTGTGAAACAATAGAAATTCTCTCATATGGCCAAAAGTTGGTTTTATGGTCTCACCCGTCTGACGCCATTGGATAGATGAAGTTTGGATAGTTTGATAAACGGACAAATTGGTCTCATTTGTAAGTTTTAAGGCGACTTTTGTATTAAGATCATGAGATAGAGATCAATTATATTTAGAAATAAGCGTAAATAAACAAATTACAATTTAGGATTTGACCAAGTAAGAACATTAGAAACATCTGATTAAAAAAGATCGAAATTTTGCAGAGAAAGACTTTTTTTTTAAATCTAAAGCACAAACATGTACTTTATATGTATATTATCAGGCTGAAACCATTAGTTTTTCTTTACAACTTCAGAATGCCCCAAGCAGTGTCTGATATATCTGCAAATACGTTTTAGAACATACGTCTTTGTACAAAGTAAAATCATATCCTTGGAAGCAACTGAATAAAGCCATGCTAAATAAAATCTCCGATATCTTCTTAAATGGAAATATTTGAGTACTGATGCCACCTACACCTTTTCTTGAGGTATTTTCTATGAATTCAAGAGATGTAATACATCTTTCTGTAACTTTCAGATAGGTTTCGGAAAAATAACTGATATAGACATCACCTTCGGATGACGAATTACAGATAACCTTTGAATATCTACGCGTTTCTCTCTAGAAAGGTATTTTCATGCTTTCTTAATATGACATATAACTTGCTTCAATTTTTAGATATTTTAAGGTATCATTAGGCATTGCAGCAACAATTGCAAGATTATAACGTTTAATCAGTACAACGATTCCATATACAAACGTGACGAAAGTGACACAGAGTATATGTTTCATGAATTTTGAATGTGACTTGAATAGATCCAAAATATCATGTGACCTGTGTTAAATTCAAACCTCCTATCTAAAGTTTTATTTTTATCTCTTAAATGACATTTCTTGTTTTCTGTTAAATTATAAACAGCCATATAAATGTAAAGAAGTAGATATTCAGCGTTCAATTTACATGTATTTGGTTTAATACCTACTAATCAATACAAAACTATATTTCTCGTTTTGTTACGTTGAGTCATTGTGCCATTGTCCGGTTTTCAATCATAAATCTCGACCTTTATCCTGTTTATTGTCACCATGCTTGCTGGTGAGGACTGAGATATTACTTTCAACCACTACTTGTCGATGAATTAACACAATTTATGAAGTTTATGAAGTTGACCCCATCAACATACTCTGTGCTGCTTTAAGTCATGCCAAACCAATGTACAAGACTCGAAGGATTAAAAAGTAATTACACGAAATAGTCACATGCATTTCTGGCTTGATACGTAACATCTTGTATTTATGAAAACGGATAATCAGGTTTTGAATTCAGCTTATACTTTTATTCAATTGGGAAAATTTAAGGACCTAAAAAAATGGCTACTCTGCCTTTAAAACAAACAACATAGATAAATAATCGAGTGATATATTTGAGTGATATATTTTAAGTTACAAGGCACTGTACGCTCTAAATAGACATGGCGAAATTAGATAGTATGGTATCCTAATGAAAGATGATAAACGGCTGTGGCTAAACAAAGATTGTATTTATTCATTAATCTAATTAGCAAATAGGATAGAAGTATGTCGATAATCCTTTTCAACGAGGGTAGTAAATCACTAGTTGCAAGGGAATATCCAAAGCAATTTATTTGATACGGAAATAGCAATAGAAACTTGATAATTCGTGAAATATGACCATGTCTGTTTGCATAGTAACTAATCTTATTAACATTTCTGTTTGCACGGTACTTTATCATATTAACATTTCTATTTGCATGTTAACTACATTTCCTTCCCTTTAGGGACGCGGTCCCCATCAGATCAATTCTCATTTAACATGATACAAGGGCAAAACGAGACTTGGAGGTTCAATCCATTCTTAAGCATAACTAAAATATACAAACTACTGGTGCTATATATTTGGTTGGTAATGAAATGTATGACATGGACATTAACTAAATACTACTAAGTGACAGCACGCCGGTCAGTCATTTTTTAAGTGTTTGATGTTGTACAAATATTATTGAATAGTTTAAACATTTTCTCAATTTTTTCTCAAATGTTCCAATTGTACATTCAAGTTGTAATGTTAAACGCATTCTCTTTCTCTGTATAAAGAAACATTAGATCACAAAAGCTAAGTGTGTATCACCCTGATTATCGTCGTTCGCATCAAATATAGATTGGGTGTTTATATAACCTCCTTGCGTGCACACTGGCTTGTACTTTCAATAAGTAAAGTCATGTAAGATCTATATTATGAATTTCAATAAATTTTGTCACCTATCAAACGTAACTGCCCATAACAGATTTTCAACTGCAATTTCTACCAATATGTTGGAACATAAGCATATTTGGTGCTATGTAACAATGTAGTGTGTCTCTTGATAGTAAAATCAATCTTCATACATTGAAAATTAATCATATAGATAACAAAAAATGTTATTTTGGATTTTGTTCTCAGTTTACAAATATTCCAATTTTGTCACTAATTTTGTGTGTGTTAATTTAGAGTTCTGTATTCAATCATTCCACATAGAAGATTCGATGGATATGGTTTGACTATGTTCATCTATTGAAAATAATATTAACATTAGCTGAAATATATGCACTAAATTGGCTCCGGATGTGAAACCTGAGAGGCGTTTTTTTAATGATTGTTCAATATATATATATATATATATATATATATATATATATATATATATATGTATGTATGTATGTATGTATGTATGTATGTATGTATGTATATATTTGAATAAGTTATCAAAATGATCACTCACTGGTTAAGGAGACCCCATGAAATAACAGTAAAACATGTTAGCTTATCATTAAAACAATTAGTAATCAGTCATCCATTTCTTTTTGGGGTAGACTATGGCTTCGATCGCTCCTCTTCGAAGCCATTTATTTCAGAAAAACAAAATAATCAGTGTTTCATCTTAAAGCGATATATCATAATTTGCCTATAATACTCGAAGTTCAACTGTTGTGGGAAATCCTAAAACATATTTATTACATTTATAAGGTCATAGTGTTTAATTTTGGAACACACCAAAATATCGTCATACTTCATTTAGGATAGATCCCTTTTTCTCGACTCCTTAACATGCTAATTAAGAAATAATACTCAACCAAAACAGGCAATTTATATTTATTTTTACAATGTTATGGACAAAATACAAACGTCTGATGTGGTGGATTACGTTTACATCCAATAAAGATTTACTTTCCTCATAGAAATTGACCAACCAGAACGAGTTATCGTCGTTACCTCCACTACCACTTCCGGTGAGATGCAGATGAGTGATTGGTCCTTTTCCTGCTTCCGGGTGTTACCGTTATCGCTCTGGTTCTTGCTGACAGTCAAGTTTAATAGCATTATACAAGAATCATTTAATATCACCTGATTTTTTTTATTATTGTCAGTTATGATTTAAAATGGGCTTTTTCATTATCACTAGGTGGAGTTTTTGGGTCTTTTTGGTCTACTGAATCTTTTGAAAGAAGGCTGTTTTTAAGAGGTTAAATAGTTCTAAGTAATCGGCGCATCGCTTTTATATGTTCGCATAACGACTATTTACGTTTATTAGATAAGTTCGGGCATGTCCATTTAATGACTCAACCTAACCCTTGTGTCTACCAAAATAATATTTTCAAGACCCACTAATTAACCGTTTTGTATTTTGGCAGCATTAACAAAATTTATTTCTGATGAGAAACTCCGCCGTCATTATTTGTTCTGATATAAAGTCCTACAGTCAACTTGATAAAATACTTCACTGAGCCTACTTTCCTTTACAAATTACGATCTTGATGGATGTTTACAATTCAAAAAATGAGCGAAAGTATTTCTCGAGCTTACTTCCAAATATGCTGAATTATTTTTCTGTTTTCTGTTTTCATTCAGGAGTTTTCACTTTTGCCATATTGTAGTATAGGATATTATATCAAGAATTTATCAGATTAAATTATGAATGATTAAACGGCTTCCTGTATCACATGTGTTGAAGTATGCTTTAACAGTAATGAAGAAATGAGTGCAAGGATATATTTAATACGAAATATTCAAATATGTAAATATTTCACCCTCCAATGTTTAAAAGAGAACTGTATAAAAATTAAAAAAACAAATTAAATTAAAAAAGCAAATCGAAAGAAAACAAATCACATACGTCATATTACAAATGAAGACTAAAGCCGTTAATACCTTCAAGGTCTGATGGACCCGTCAGGAAAAAGCTGATATTTAGTGGATATAAATTGAGATGAATTAAACAGGTTTGAATGAATTCCATGAAATGAATCTGCAATGTATTCCAGCCAATGCTAATCGTTTTGTACTTTAAAAATTCCGCACATCGTGACCTGCTAATTACCCTACACGTATCCGGGGCATTATCAGCTCGTTAACACCGTGTGTCCATTTTGAAAGAGAAATGTTTCTATTTAAAGACGGACATACATGAAGACAGACGGAAGTTTTATTCAGAAACTCATGTCATAAACTTTTATTGAAATTGTCAAATCACGTGAAAAGATCATATCATACATCACTGTAAGGTCCATTTTCAAAGATATATATATATATTTTTAGATGTATTTTGATCGTTACCTGTTGATTCTTTTACACATTTGAGATCAAGAGCAGGTATCTGTTTTAAAACCTTTACCAGTTTCAAGATTTTCTATCAAGAAAAAAAACCTGCCAAGCTACGCGAATCTTTTTTTCCGAATTCAGACGATTAAAAGGTGTGAACATAAAAATGGCCGCCTGCAGTTTTTGCTTGATGTGAGAAAATATCTTCTAAGACTATGGATAACGACTTATGTCGTTGCTCCTTTAATTTTTTTTGGTACACAATCTTCATTTTTTTCTTGTTGTAAGATCACACTTTTTCCTTGAGAAAATGTGCTGTGGCGCCTTTAAGACATGGGTCCATGACCTGTGATTACGTCATGTGAGTTACATAACAAAGATATTTTCTCAACACTGAGGTCTAGCTGACGTCATGACAATGCGCCCTGGTGTTAATCATATAAAAAAATATATATTTTTAATGCGAGTCTTAATGTATCGTCTTATACCAAATCAATTATGACAGTCGCCATCCTAGAGAAAATTTATTATAAAGTCATACAGCGTTGTTCAATGGGGTATCCGTAAGGATTTTATGAATGCTTTAATTACAATAGTCCGACCTCTAAATAAGTGCTATCAAGGACGTGTATAAATTATCCTTGGTGTTATCTATTTTTACCCTTTCAAATGCAAACGCGACATTTTATGAAAAAAATATCGTAAGAAATTAACGTTTAAAGGAACAGTAGCTAGTTTTTTTAGATAGATAAAGTGATCTCCCGAAAACGTAAATAAATTTGTCCGATTGCTAGACATTTGATTGGTTTAGCTATACGAATCAAATTCTCTTATCATTTTACATGATTTGAAGGTGTTCACACAAAAATGGTCACTGGTGGTTTTTGCTTGATACATGATTATTTCCTTTATGACTATTGATGATCGGGTAGAGTAATGAGAATATTTTTCTGAAGATACTATATTTTGCATAATCTCACGTTTATTGGGGATAATATGAAGATATATAGACAATAACTAACGAGTGACGGGGAATGACAGATCATATTTCCCGAGTTATATTAATTTCGTAATTCTCGAGCCTTGGCGAGAGAATTACACAATTAATATAACGAGGGAAAGATAATCTGTCATTCCCGTCACGAGTTGGTTATTGTTTATATTACCTATATGATTTTTAGAATATTAAAACTCGAATATGATAGAAATAATCGTTCCTACTAGTAGTAGTAGTAGTAGTAGTAGTAGTAGTACTACAAGACGGCTAAACTTGTGACGTAACTTATGAGACTGTGACGTCATAGCCGCTCGTGTCTATGACGTCATTACGATAGAACAGAACCAGGCGCTTCTTCGCGACTGTTAGCCTAACGTGATGAAGAACTTATTCAATAATTGTTAATTTATTTGATTTTGTGCAAGGTGGCAGGCTTATTTCACGTTGTTTGTAGCGGCACATCTGAGAAATGACGACTGGTAACTATATGGAATAAATAAACATTGTTAAAATTCAGTCTAAGGGTAAACAAATTACCAGTCGGGACAAGTTTGAAAGATGAATGAAATAGTCCCGGCACTACGTTCTTTTTCATTGGTTTACAACAACCAATCAAATTCCAAGAAAATGTGTAACTCCCGTGTGACTTCCAGGAAAAATATTACCCTGTGTCCATCTTACCATATGGGTAATATAAATATTTACGTACTACTGCCCCAAAAAGGTTATATCGATGATGTCATTTATCTTTTTCACATAAAATCACCTAATTCACTTTAAATACATTGCAAGTTAAAACAATTATCAACTTACACAATGTAAATTTTTATTTCCAACAGTAAAAGAGTGTAATTAAGTATTTAATTTAATCAATTCAAGTATTTCAAATTTTATGCCATTGTGAATATGTGTTTACATTGTGCTGGAATTTCAAACGGCTCTAATACTAGCCATACAAACCTTCTGGCGCTTTACAATAATCAAAAGCTTTATAGTCTAAGGGAAACAACTCTCATCGAAAAAGGTTCACACAACCTCAATCATATTATTATGTAGCTAAGATACATAGCCCCGAGCAGCGGCGGGGCTATGAATCACCCCCTTAGACGACAGTGGAGGAAATCCTTTGTCGCACTTTCGCGCATCTGTTACGACTTTCGCGCACGAAAAAACTACATCAATGCTTTCTTTAAACTTATATCTATATGTTCGCACCTTTTTTAAAATTTAAAAAAATCAGAGATAAGTATTTATAAGCAGTCAAACAACTCAGTCGATCTCTCGCGATCGGTCGCCGCCATTTTGAATCACGTGACCAATGACACATCGGGGATTCCCTCCCCAAAATAGATCTACTGGCGAGTTTTCAATGCTCTCCAGGTCAGTTCTATGTAATAGATCACTGTATGTGTCCTTTTACCGTTTCTGTAAATAGTAATTATAGATTGTAAATTTCAAATATAATTGATCAGGTTGATAAGTTAACGAGATTCATATTAATAATCATTTTATTTCACCCTCACAAGAAAATGTAAATTGTTGTGTTCAGGAACCATCAGGTTTGAATAAATTTCAAACACCAACTCCCAATTAACCCAACACATAGCATTTAGAACTGCTAACTGTTTATAATGAAATTGCCTATGAATTTTAGAATAGTATTGCTTTGTCAAAATAAAAATTACAATTATTTTTTGAGAAAGATGTCACTAATACTAAATTTTTTGACAAATATAACATCATTCTTAATGCCTGGAAGCAGAAGGTAATAGCAAGATATATCAGTCATTGATAGCAAAGAAAATCTGGCAAACAAGCTTTTTTTCTTTTCTTTTTTATGATAAATAATATTTATGTTTAAGTCAAACATCACAACATTAGTGAGTTGTTTAGTCATTCTTATTACAAATTTAAAGGAATTTTAAACCATCTTAAACTGCAGATAGAATGGACAAGGTTAAACTACTATTTCTGTTTGAAGAAGTCAAAGTTTAGTATGATATGGAATTTGATTTAAAAGATGAACAATGCTCAAACAAGTACTCCATTGACATTCTTGGCACTTGGTTTGGGAAGTCCCTGACATTTGTATTGTCACAAATTTTATTGGATATGGTAGATATTCCAAATAAATTATCATTCACTCTTGGCCTAGTAAAATATAATTTTTACATGTTCTTAAGACAATTATGTATGACTTTACACAAGCTCTTGCAATTGTTACCTCTTATATATGTCTCATCAGCTTTGAGGATTTATGAAGAATATTGACATGATGAACAACAAATTGATCATTTTATAGAAATGAATAGTTATCTAACATATGTTGTATCTGGTCTTGGATAAGATATCTCATGTGTCTTTCGAACTGGACATTGTTCAATGGCAATATCTGATAATATCTTCCTAGCAAAATACATTAATAAAATGTGCATAAAAGGAAGACTTGTTTATTTCAAAACAAACAAATCTCTAGCATCTTAATTAAAGTTTATTTGAATGTAGAGACCATTATAAAAATTAAAAGAATTAAAATATTTTTCATAAAAACAAAATAATTTGTTCGGATATTTGAGATGGATTTGCTTGACACTAATATTAAACTTTACCATAACAATATTTGAGGCAGTTTGATAAACAAGAAAATCATATGAAAAACATTATTGGCTTGTTACATAATTCATCAATTTAATTGTGATACAAATTCATGCTTGAATACTATTAAAATAAATATTTAGGCATTATACAAAATGATAATATACAGTGATCTATTACATAGAGCTGAGCTGGAGAGCATTGAAAACTCACCTGTTTTTCCTTTGAAATATTGATTGGAATGAGCAGGGGTTGTCAGTCAGTCAAATTCGGATTGAAATCTAGCCATACCACTGCGTTTATTGGCTGAGAATGTTGGCACCCATGAAAACTAAACTAAACAACCAGGGAAACAATTTGTAAACAAGCATCGGAGCCATCGCACGTGTGTCACTATTTTGGGGAGGGAATCCCCGATGTGTCATAGGTCACGTGACTCAAAATGGCGGCGACCGTTCGCGAGAGATCGACTGAGTTGTTTGACTGGTAATAAATACTTTTCTCTGAACTTTTTTGTTACAAAATAGGTGCGAACTTTTAGGTATAAGTGTAAAGAAAGCGTTGATGTAGTTTTTTCGTGCGCGAAAGTCGTAACAGATGCGCGAAAGTGCGACAAAGGATTTCCTCCACTGCCGTCTATAGGGGTGCGTCTTAGCTCTGATGTAGTGGAAACGACTAGAGAGAACGTAAATCAAGCTAAGTTTAATGTAGTGGAAACGACTAGAGAGAACGTAAATCAAGCTAAGTTTAATGTAGTGGAAACGACTAGAGAGAACGTAAATCAAGCTAAGTTTACTCAGCTAATTATTATGTACGTTAAGAATAGTAAAATTAAGAATTAAATCAATGTGTATGAGGAAAATGAAAACGTGTAAATGAACAGGCTAATTCTTAGAAACAAAATCAAGTAAATCAGAATCTACTAATGAAAAAGCATGTGCGTTCAACGATAACTTTACCTCCAATTAAGTTTCTACATTTATTGATGAAAGGGATAATAAGACTTGGGAATTCTATAATACATTTTATAGAACAAATACCGACCTCGGGTTCAATTGGTCATGAAAAGCTTACTGAAATTTCAACTGGTGACCTCGATGAAATGGTAATTTTACTTGGCCTGAATCATACAGGTCACAGGTTCGAACCCAAGTTTCGATTGATATATATCAGTAATTGTCTTGTATTGAAAAAATACAATTTAGCTTGTGTGTTAAGTTTGTTGAACCCGTGCACGTGAATCATGAACGGCGAGGCCGTTAGGCTGAGGTGTTGATGATACACCTGAGCGAAGTACGTAATTCTGATAATGATATGAACCCGCGCGGTCGAGGTCGGTAACTGTTTAACACACCAGCTAAACGCTACATCACTTCGCAAAGAAAGTGAAAACTATTTTGGTGATAACTATTTCGTAACGTTTTCTTACTTACTTCGACTCCTCTCACCGTACAATGTCGATTTCAATTAGCTGTCACAGGCACGGGCCTCGTGCTGCACGTGTGTGTTGGGCTTATCTCGACATTGTGGCTTAAATCTACCCAAATGAACTTATTGCGTAAGAGTGACGTGTTCATGACGAACTTTCAACCCTGTGCTACCTGCTATACGTGCACCCTGCTGAAATGTACGAGGTACCATAATAGACTAAAGGACAACAGTTAACAGTATTATATACAGTAAGCATTGAAGACATGTTATTAAAATAGTAAAAGTTATTTGTTTACTGCACAGGCAATTTTAAACATAAACCTTAAATTGATAAATGGCTTTCGTGCCCTTCGAAGTTAAAAATTGCAATTTTAGTGTCTTCGCTTTGATTTGAAAAGAAAAGTTCCAAATACATTAATTTCAGAAAACAAAATATTGCCGTACGTATCTTCATGGCTAACCCAGGTTTTCATGACTCTTAGGTATGTGCATACCATGAAGACGAAATTGAGTTATCATGAAAAAGGACTACAATAAACTAGAAAACCTAGCCTAGTGTGTCATATTACATATTTTGAGTGGGCACTCACATGTGTGTAATTAAGATTATTGTGTTTGACATGACTAGATTTTGAACATATTGCTTAGGACATTGATTTGGTTAACAAAAATATATTTCCTCGAAGTTTCTTTCCAGAAAAATGTGTCATGTTGTATTGTCCTTTTATTTATAAGACGATAAAGCCAGGTCATTCCTTAATGGGCCTATTCACATCAGTCATGCGCACGTGGTTGATGCCCAGTCATGTGACGTCTATCAACAAAGTCATGTGACCCTCCGACAAAGATGGCAGACAGCCCAGATTCACATTTCCACTGTCCGATTTGCAGGAATATATTCAATCGGCCAAAAGCTGTACCATGTCTGCACACTTTCTGCCAAGATTGTCTGGAATCTTATGTTGCTAGGAATGGAGAAAACGGTCGCTTCCCTTGTCCCGTTTGTCGGCAAGTTATTTATACTCCAGGGGGAGGTGCTTGGAGTTTTCCCGACAATTATATTCTGCTTCATTTGAGGAATAGTGCACGAAATCCAGCCCTCCCGGAGTCACAGCAGGTGAATGATGAGAGTGACCTTCCAACCTATCAAGCGCTGTATGGAGAAAAGGCTTTTGATTGGGAGAAAAGCGACGTCTTTGTCGTTAATAATGAAAACTCCGAGGCAGTGTTTGTAAACAAGTTCTCGCACCACGGAACTGGCCCGGATGATTTTACTCACGTTTCAGGGCTAGCTGTTAACCCGATCAGTGGGAACATTGTCGTCGCTGATTGCAGTCTAAATAAAATTGCCATCTTTACAAACAAGGGTCATTATCTGTCAAGTTTTTATTGTGACTGTTCAATAAGGGGAGTATGCCTCACAAGTTTCAATACTCTGTTACTGACTGTCAGTCGGTCAGGGGCGGCACTGTTGAGGGAATATGCAATGGATGGCCAGTTGATTGCTCAGTATGGAACCTTCTACAAGTATGACAACCCATGTGGAGTTGCTGTCGACAGAACTCAGCGTGTCGTCGTGTCAAGCCTTGAGAAAAACACAATCCATGTTTTGACTGACCAGAAGAAACCATTTACCAATTTTGGATCCAAAGGTTCAGGACCAAATCACTTCATCCAGCCAACATACCTTGTGGTCAACAACCAGAATGAAATCATCATCTCAGATTCAGGCAACCACAGGATAAAGATTCACGAGATGAACGGACAGTATATTCGTCAGATTGGCACCCAGGGACACGAATATGGACAGCTGTTCTATCCAATGGGACTCTGCACAGATAAAGTGGACAATATTTACATCGCTGATGCTAACAACTACAGAGTCCAAGTCTTCACAGCGGAGGGAGATTTCATGGCATGCCCAGTCCGTAGAACCTTTGACCTGGGTGTTGACGTCAAACCAACCAACATCGTTCTATCCAATGACCGACTGGTGGTGGCGATGAGGGGGACGGGGGTTTCAGAGGTTCACATGTATAAGTGGGACGTCCCGTTGGTTAAGATTGAGTCGGGGAGCTCCTCGTTTAGGTCCCTTTGTTCATTTCTCTGTTGTAAAAACTCAGAATATGAGGAAATTTGAAATATTTGCAATGTCTTTCAAGCATTAGGAACACCCAATGACTAAAAATCTAAAATGTCCCTACCAAATGTCAATTGCATTGGATTTACAAGTATTTTCATTTGATTATTGATTTTCTCAGTTTACATATAATTGTATGATAGAAGAGCTACATGACCATTATAATTCTAGGTTATTTTGAAAAACTTTATTTGCACTAAGCAGAAATCCAAGTGTTTACACCATTTTGCAAATCCCATTAAAAAATGTGAAGAGATCAATGAAGCTTTGATTAGCTTATATCATTCTAAGGTTACTTGTGCTTAAATGCTTGTTGACAGATAAGATAAATAAGGAGTTTGGCTGCATTGTTTGGTGTAAATGAATATCTCGTTTGTATGGTAAAAAAAACCTTCGAATGGGTTTTGAAGTTTACTTTTCATCATATCAACAAAGAACTAATCACGTGAACAAGATTTTTTAAATGATATTTTGATGGGCATTTCATGAAACAATTTTTATTCAAATTATTCCAGAATCTTTCAGGGTTTCGTTTTTTCAAGGGTAAAAAAATTTTCTATGGACATTTTGGGAAGTTCTTCTATGAAAAAGAACCATTGTTATTAATTGCTGAAATAACATTCCCCAATTGAAGCTTATTTTTTCCTTTATGCTTCATATGAAGAAGTTTCAGGTATATCTCAATGAACATGTTTTCAACTTAGTATTCACATCTTTATTACAATTTGAAATCCAGAAATATTGCTTGTTTTTAAACTGGACTATGATATGATGTATTTCGAAAAAATGACATATGTGTCTAAATATGAAATATTTGCTGTGGAGTTCACATTAATGTATATGCTCAAAATTGTCAATGTTGCAAATCATAACCCCAGTAGTTGCATAGCAGTATTATATATATTTCTTTGATATTGTTGCAATTTATTGTTTGATCATGACAAAAAATGTGCTTGTGTTTCTTTGCTCATCATTCTTGAAAGGCACGATGGGTTTATATCATGGCATGGTGGCCGTCTCTCCATCTGCCTGTAATCTTCTCCGGATCCATTGGCTCTAGACAAATAAAACCTTGTGAGCAGGTACTGTGGCCAATGTGTATTTTAAAGATGTTGATTAGGTGACCCTAATGAGAACCTTGGAGGCCATGTCCTTAAAACCTATTTTCATTTTCTTCTCTAGATCAAAAAGGCCTACAAGATCGTAATCGAATCTTGGCAAAGAAAAATTATCAGTTACAGATTTATGACTTTCTGAATGTTAATGAGGGCCTTTGGGTGCATGCCCTCAACATCTCTTTTCACCTCTTTTCCCAGGTAAAAGGCCAAGAAGGCTAAAATCTTGTGTACAGACCACTTGTATACATTGGCCAAAAAGGACGTGAAATTGAAGATTTGTTTATTTTATCGTTCCAAAACGAAGGCCCGGGAGTCATTCCCTAGAAAGCTATGTTCATGTTCTTTTCTGGGATGAAAATGCCTAGAAAGCTAAAAAATGTGTACAGACTCTTGAGCTCTTGAGGGGGTTATTATTGATAGATTTTATGACCTTGTAGCCCCTTGCATAATATATAATGTTTAGCCTTGTGAGCTAGAGAGCCAGTGGCTCTTATTATTTTTAGACCTGAGTTTTATTGGAATGATATTTTTATGTGATATTTACCGATAAATGAATAATCTGTTATGGTTTGACATGGGACCAAATGTTAAATTAATCATATAGGCGAATATGAAAACAATGTGTACATATTGTACATTATAATCTCATTCATTATCATTTTCTTAGCCTAGAAACATTCCAATCTTGCCAAGAAATTTTGTTCAAAAGTGCAATAACAGTTAGCTACAATTGAAAATCAGAAAATCAAAAGGTTTAACATGCCAGCAGAAGTGATTTTAACATAGTCTGTTGAGGAAAGTTTGCGCCTTTGAAACATGTAACACACTTTTCTTGTCTTTTGCAACTAACGCAAATGAGGACAGTCTTATCTCCCAAAATGATTAGTTAATGGTTTATTTAGCCAATTTGAATCAATTTAGCAACTTTATCACATGCAAGAGATCTCACTTCAAAGTACCTCAACTGTTCATAAGGGTTTTTACCTAGGATGTGACAAAAGGTATGTGAACTGTATGACTACAAAACATGTGTCAATAATTGTTTCCTTAATCAACCACTAGATCCCCCATACACCACAACTTCTTCTTAAAAGCAGGGTACCAATCCTGGAATCAGTTCAAAAGTGCAATCAGAGGTAGGGTACCTCCTTTATCATAAAATTTGTGTTCTAAATGAGTCAGTTCTTTGACCCCCAAAGCCAATAGTATCACGAGTATTAAACATAGATGACGCCTGATAACCCATTAATCTAACCATATGGACAATGAATAGAGTAAACTTGTTGAAATTTGTTGAATACAAGTCTCATGGTTCAGGTTAATATTTCATAAGTTGGCAGCCATATCATTGATGTTAAAAAGCTCAGCCCAATCAGAGATATCTTTATCAATTATCATTGTCCCTTTTTATACATAATGTATACATTTTTTGCAATCTCAAAATATCATCAGGTATTGATATTGAGTCTCCCTCTTTATATTTATATCCAATCTATTTTCATTAAATTTTTTACCTCCTACAACAAAAACAAATCAAAGAAATGTTGCTCATAATAAACAAAACTTGAATATTTTATGGGCGCTTTTAAATTTTTGAATTTTATCCTTTTATTTGTTGTTTGTAAAGAGAGATCACAGCTCTTACATTCATTTACATCAAGATCAAATGAAATCAATGTTGAAAGCATTTGCATTTACAAATCTTAAAAAATTATTTAAGCACTTGTAACAATTTCATGTTGTACAGTTTTAATAAGATCACTTCCTCCTTTGTAGTTTTACTGAATGCTACCCATATTTGGGAATACAAAACTTCCCACTCGTTTCATAAAAGTCATTTAGGATCTAAAACATATTTAACCAAGTCAGATTGTAATCAAATCAATAAGTGCCTCTTCTTACTAATTCAAAGACATGATGTCTCTTGATTCTATGGAGGTATTCTGTCGGCCAAGTCAAACAACACATCCTTAACCAGGTACCCATTTACACTGCTGGGTACTCAGGGGCACATACTGAATAAATTCACTTATCTTGGGTGCCACCACAAGTCTCCTAACTCATGTCTTGCTGTGGGGCATGGCATCCCCCTTCATTCTATCTCTCAGCAATCTATGAATGAGGTCACCGATCCCTCTGGTTAGCCACACAAAATATTGCTGAACTTCATTGATGGCAGTCAAACTGCATACCACAACAAAATGTTTAAGATAAAGAAAAAGATAACTAATCAATAACACAATATTTACGAAAGATCTTTGATCAAATTTAGGCGGAAATCAAGGACTGGCATCTAAAGTTACAAAGGAAGAAGTGGTTTGTGAGTGATGTTGAACATGCAATTTTGTATAATGGGCTTTCATTGTATTACACACAGATCTGTCTTTCAATAATATGTATTATTCACATGGAAATATTTAGAAATCCTTCCCTGCATTTTATTGCTTTTCAGTGATTTCTTTGTATCTGGTATTGTATGGTATATTGTATTGAAGTCTTTAAGAGTGAATAAATATACCGTTTTGATATGAAAGTGTTACTGTTTATTTCCAAACTGAATTACTTGTTGAATTGCAACAGAATCATTGCATTAAAATTAAATGATTATTTAAGCATTTTATCCTATCTTGGTCAATTTTTACTCCCAAAGATGATGCGTTCTTTCTCAAACAACAAAAGGAACTAGATAAAATATTCACTTGCCTTCAGCAAAAGACAATCAAAAAGATGACATTTAATTTTTTGTAAAATTTATTTAAAATATCAAGTACAAAACTAGGTATGTGTGAATATACTAAAAGACTAAACATGCACCTGTCTTCAGATTGCTATGCATAAATTTGCATATGATAAACATGCAGGAAACGACAGCACCAAATGGTTCCAAAAATGTATTAAAATTTTAATGTAAATTTGCTAACAATTCATAAAGGTTTCTTTGAATAGGTTTTGTTTCTAAGAATGATTATTTCATCAATTTCAGGAGATATAATTATTAAATTTAAATAGTCCAATACAATGTAATTTATCACAACATCATGATGGTGTTAATAACAGGAATGTATACAAACTGGAATACATGAATACATTGTTACAAAATTGTATAACAGTGTAAAAGGTCTAATGGATACGCTTATATACTGGACAAGAATAATTAAGGATATTTGAAAATTCTGAAATTATCAATAATGATGTATTTTTACATTGAGCACATGATGAAATATTATTCCTAAAATGGACCATATCCGTAATTTATTTTGTCCAGTATATCTGGAAGTTTCACAACTTTTTTTAGTGACTGCTCACAAGAAAGTTATCACATACTCACTGACTGGAATGATCTTGATACGTTTATGATTATACTGTAAGCACACTGGGACGCTTAATTTTTCAGCACCCCTGGAACCTCGTGCGCTTAATCGAGGCCGACACTGATTTCTGATTGAAAATTGAAGTTAAAATGATATGTTTAATGTTTGAGGGAGCATTATTTTAATGGTTTTGACCTGGCACTTCTTAAAGACCAGGCGCTTATTAGAGAAAAATGGTAACTTCATTAAAAAGTTATATTTCAAAGTTTAAAATATTTGTTGACGAAGTCTTATAACAATTTCTTGACAGGTTCAAGACCAAATGAATATATTTATAATTTGAATTGTATCTCATACACTAGGTTCTTTCTAATGTAAAAACAAGAAAAAACAAATAACTTTAAAAGAAGTAAACTATTCAAAGCATAAGGCTTGATATAAAAGGAATGTATCAACAGTAACCTAAATAAAACATAACATTTGTGACAAGTTTGTTCCCAACAGCATCTTATATAAAAACATTTTAACAAAGAATAAAAAAATTGTCTAGTAAACAAAATACATGACAAACTAAGCACTTTTTGACCCACAATGTCATAAGATATCAGTGAAAACAATCAACAAATTCTTTGAATTCATGAAAAAAGGTAAAAAATATACAAATGTATTTTGAAGTCTGAACAAGACATGTTTTTAATCGATAATGACTTAGTCAAGCCCTTGATGAATAGGAGTCAAGGGAAGAACTGCCTTTTTATCAGAATAAAAAAGTTGCATTTAAAAAAACCAGTCTTTCATTCTTCATCACCCCAACTTCACATCAAAGAAGCATGATTATTGTAGCTTTACTTTTTTAAGGAATACATAACAAGGATTATTGTAAAAAGTCGGTCTTCAAAACAAACAGGCCTCGGCGTGCTTGTTGTGTTTGGGCAGCTTCTTTGTACACTCTGAAAAATCAAAATCCAAGTTTTTAAATTTTATGTACAAAAGACAAGTTCACTCCTATATCTAGAAAAAAAGGATACCAGGATATGTTTGCACACTTTTTGGACGTCATTCTAAGAAAGCGACACAAAAAGTATTCAGCTGTATATATCATGGAATAGCGGTAACGGTCAAAATGATCTTTACCAACTTGAGGATCGAAAGCACAAATCTTGGCAATAAGGCTTATTCTGATGATTATACCTTGAATGAAACTAGAAAACTACTCGCTAGCCATCGGGTGAACTAGAAAACATCATGTACATAACCTTACACTACAAGAAATAGGAATAACAACCCTGCTAGCTACCATTTCAAAGTTGGCCTGGCATGTTGAATGCACCATCCCTTCTTGAATTTTCACCAATGTTTACATATTGCTGCCATGACAGCCACATTTGAAACTGCAGAACAGACTACCTAGCTTATCCTCACAACTCTTAATTCATTAATTCTGTCCGAATACTGTAATGTAGCTGTAATTTTCTTGGTGCCATAAATCTGTCATTACTTCTACAGAATTTACCATACATCAAAAACACCGAAATTATCCAAATGTTGCAGAACTAGATTTGTTTTTTTGATTTCGTGTCAATAGTAAAATTTTCAAGTTCTTGGGAACCTTAATTAAAGAGCTGATTGTTTCTAAAGTTGTCATGTCAGTCAAAGTTTGTTAAAGGTCATCCAAACATGACGTCAAAAGGTCATTACCTGAATGTATACCAGACTTATTGATCTTGTAATATTACAGCTACTTTTGATTGGACAAACTCTTACTGTGTTCACAATGTTTGCCATAGTAGTTGGTCCCGTGACAGTCACACTTGTAGGTGCGGACACGCATGCCCTGGTCGTCAGTGTGCTTCACTGGTAGGCACACCCCCCCGTTACGGCAGTGGGTGTTGTGGTCGCAGATGTTACCGTGACCTGCACAGACAGACATGTGACATATCATACTTGTACTAAAGGACAATTATGGTTGCATCTTACTGTACAAGTTACAGAGTTACTGCGCATGAACTCGAGACATCTTACAGTTACAAGTATTGTTCATTGCCTTGCTGGAGGAATAGCAGTTCAATTAAAAAATCATATCATTTTTTATAGTTCTCTGCCATTTAGACCACAGCACAGTAGCTAATGTGAGCATAATTCATTAGGGATGATCAGGAAGCAAAGTGTCTTCTTACACATTTTCAAACATAAAAGTTTCTTTAAACCAATTATAATCCATCTGCAACAAGCTTATAAAGTTTTGAGCCATTAGCCTTCAGTGATATCTATGACATCACTAACTATAAAAAATATAATACTCTTATAAAGAAAATTGCACATGTGCACATTTAAACAATATGACACTGGCTTGTTTTAATCATAATGTGGGTAAAAAATCATATTACCACTGAAGTCCCGATTGCACTCCTCCAGACTGTTGTAAGGGAAGGGGTTCTCACAACCAATTGCCTCTCCCATCACACACTTCCGTAGCTTGTAGTCGATCTTACATCCTTTGAATCTTCGCTGGCAGTCCTTACCAAGTGTCAGTGACAACAAACCTGTAAGTGGAAAAATTACAACAATGTATCAGTCATTTTAAGAGCCTTACATGCAAGAGGATGACATCTCAAACTCAATACTCTGAGTGGCCATTTTACAGGAATTTCAAAAGGGAATCTTCTACTCGACACTGGTTTAAGTTACACCTCCTGTGAACAAGCTTGGAACAGTAGGTAATGGGTTAATATAACCTTTCATATTGCCTTCCCAAACTAGGTACCCAACTCACACTACAGCTAGACAAGTAGACCCTAATTTAAAGTGACACAGAGTATGTTTTATGAATCTTTATTTGGCTGAAATAAGAGCCCAAATACCATCTGTCTTGAGTTAAATTCAAATATTGTCCCTAAACTTGCCTCTTTATCCCTGAATGCCAAAATTAGGATATTTTCTTGTTTTCAATGATAAAAAAACCACACAATATAAATGTAATAAGTCAAAATTTTACATCTATTTTGCATGATTACTGGTTATTTAAGCTACTAAACACTATCGACATATATTTTTCCTTGTACTTGCTGTAAATAAGTTTCCAGAATTACGTTTGAGTCATTGGCACAAGCCATTGTCCATTTCTCAATCATAAATTACTTCAACTTGTTTATTGTCACTCTTCTAAACTGATTAGAATTGAGATGTTAATATTCAGATACAATCACTACTTCTTGATCAATTAACACCATTTATGACGTTTGCCACATTTGACCCCAACAACATACTCTGCGCCCCTTTAATGACCAGTTTGACACCAAAAGGTTTTTACTCTTGTTTCAACATAGAGAATGAACCCAACACTCTCAGATATAAAATCTGGAAAGTCAAAGATACACCTAATGATAAACTACAACCATCTTTGTTGAAACTGAACCTATCAACATCAACAGGGCTGTACAGCTCCTTTTTAATAACAGTACAAAAGCCAGGAAATACCACCCTTTGAACAATCAAAAGCTTTCCATCAACATACCACGTCAAGTGTCTACACTTGAGGCGGAAAAACTCCATATATAATTATAATACTACTTGGGTGTTACTGCAACTAATTTGTTGAGTTATCATAATAACATATCCATTCATTAAACTTGTAGACTTAAATCTAAGTTATCAAATTAATATCTAAGCTAATTATCTATGACTGAATGTCAAGAAAGTAAAGACAATGTTAGATTGTTTGCTATTTAAGTTTCTAGGATATATTCATGATCACATTCGTGAAACATTTAATGAGCAGGGGTTACCCCATTGTAGCCTATCAGCTTGACAATAAAATATTAAACAGCAACATTTATGCATGTCTATGGATGCGACTATAGATTTTCACCTGGATTGATGCAATCTCAATCTCCCTCTCATTATTTGTACGTATCTTAATTTTTTTTAGATTTATTGACCAAAATTTCATTCCGGATTTTAATTCTTAGACTAACCCTTTTACAATAGAACAGAATGGTATTTTATAGACTTTCAATAAGTCTCCAAATTAAATTTTCTAATAGAATTGTTTTTATGAAATATTTTGAACAGCAAAGAGCATTTAGAAGGGAAATGATAAGTTAGGATTTTGGAATTTTGTTAAGTTAAACGCCCGTTCTAACGTAGGGACAAGTAGTAACTATAATTGTATTTATCTACATGTAGTACAAGTCGCACCGTGAGAATGGGCCTTAACTTTTATACTTCTCTATGAATGAGGACAGTGAGGATAGGAATATATACACATTCTTGAGCAGTTTAGGGAGTGGAGCTATCATTGTTACATGTTTTTTTACTGTAACTATGAATTGTCTCTTCACACAAAAGAGGTTGACATAAAAAGTTTTAGGTTTTGTAAGTAGATATCAGCACTTGACTGAAGAGACACGCCTTGATTTTCATGGTTATTTTGGGGGGCTTTTATACTAGCATACTTTATTTTAATACTTTTATACTTTATTCTTTCAAAACATATTAATTAAACATGGCAAAGAGCCACTTTAAATCAAACATACCATTCACATGAATACTACATATACTCTCTTTTAAACACTATAACTCAATTTTTATCTTCATCTGATTAAGATTTCTTAAACTAATTTGCACTTATTGATGTGTGTACTTGTTTTTTTTATCAGAATGACAACCCTATACGTCTATAAAATCGCAATACTAAACCGATTAGCATCAAAATGATAATTTTAACAAAAATTAGCTAATAATTATTCATAACGTTTAGCATAAATGTGATAAAAACCTCAGGAACGTATTTTATTACATTTTAACACTAACAGATGTTTTCTTATACATGTGTTGGTATCTTCTGTGTTGAGAATTTCAAGTCAATATGAAAATATTTTAAAGAATGATTAAAAGACTATGCGACAGTCTAAGGCAAAAGTAAAAGGTTCACCATGTAGACAAGATAAGTATAATCTACATGGGCTCAATTCGAAAGATTACAATCTTGAAATTTAAATAGATAACACTGAACTAAAAACGATCTTATCATGTTAATCATGGACATTTAACTAACAGTTATATTTCAATATGAAAACAATCATATCAACAGAAATTATGTTCGTGACAATCGAAAAAAAATTCAAAATAATACATACCTACAATAAGAAATAACTTAAACATTGTGATAGTTTCCGTGAAATAAGTTACTTTTTGACAGCACCAAACTTTTGACCCGAACTCAGGATACAAGCGAATGCTTACTAAACAGCTGTTACTTCCCTTTGCCTTTACTGTTAACTTTTGCTTGTCTACTGTTAACTTTTACAGGTTTGAAGCGGTCATTCACCAAATCGTTTTACGGAACCACACGATTGCTTCCGAATGTACTGGTCACATGACAGTCACATGAGCTAATTCAGCTGCCGGTTGGCTTACACAGAGCAATACAGTTTGTTTACCGAAATACTCCCACAGCGTTTTTCTATCAAATACGCATCATCGGTAAGTGATATTGCTAACTCTTCGTTTATCGCATACTCAATAATCTGCAATTATATTTCCTGGTTTGATGAACTGTCCGCTATCTCAGTCATATCTCAATGATAACGAAGTAATCAGAAACTAGACGATTTATTTCCTCCACGAGTATAATTGAAGTGCTTTTTGTGCATGTCCTTAAAAAAGATTGGTATGTGGACATGAGAAATATAATATATCGGGTTATGTATGCATGTTTATACACTCGGTGTGATGAAATGTTCTAGAAAGTCGTACATTGTTCAACAAGTTTGTTTGATACTCAACTGATAGAACCTGATACTTTATTTTGACAATGATAAATGTTAAGTGACTGTGTAATAATTCCTTGTTAACTTGTGACAAATTACATGTTCCTGTCATGTTTTGACAATTCTAAGCAGCATTTTTAAATATACGATCAGTAATTACTGCCCAGTAATGAAAAAAGACTGTGAGCATCCTGAGTAGAAACTATGGATAATTTTTTATGTACTGTATTTAACTTATAAAGAATCAAACAGAACAGTTCATTGTATTCTATTCATATAGGACTAACTAGCCCTGGCTGTAATTCAAAAGATAACATCCTTTATTACACAAGCTGCATCTATGGTAAGCGAGTGACTGTGATTGCATGTGACCAACATGGACAATTACACTAGAGTTGATATAATTCATGCCCCAATGGGTGTTTGTCACTTTGTCATCTTTACTCTATGTCAGTGTTTTAGTAGTTTTAAATGATGTTGCATTCTGTTTAAAGTGAGACATGAGCAGCTAGTAAGCTTATGTTTTGAAGTAAATTTTTCCCTTAAAGTCTCACTTTTGTAAGGCAACTAGATGAAATAATTATTCTTCCCGAGCATAATTCTGATCACTTACACCAATTTTCCTGTCGCGTCTGCAAAGATTTACATTTTTATGCCCGTTTTCCAGTTAAGGATGACGCTGCTTATTGGCGTATGCCGTTTCAGACCGATGAGGTACTGAATCAAGTGCAATCCCATCATGTGTGCGAAATAACGGAAATCTAGTAATTGCAGCGCCAATACTTATGACAGACGCATTCTTCATTGAATTTACCACCTTTTTGTTATTTCTGTATTTGAAAAATGGTAAGCTATTAGATATTTTCATTGGACATTCACTTGGGTAATTTCATGTCTTCTTCGTCATGGTTT
Organism: Phorcus lineatus; assembly: GCA_921293015.1. Classification (NCBI taxonomy): domain Eukaryota; kingdom Metazoa; phylum Mollusca; class Gastropoda; order Trochida; family Trochidae; genus Phorcus; species Phorcus lineatus. The sequence continues at coordinate 19,257,968 of OV121087.1, read as the reverse complement.
TAGCGAAATGACGTGGTAAGTACTAACGCTCGCCAAAGACATAGGGTAGGGTGGTTTGAACTTCAATATTGAGGGCTAGAATGCACGCAGAGTTCTGAAAATTGTTGTAAACGTCAGGGGAAAGGTTTCTGTGAGTGATTAACTATTTGTCCGGCGTGCATTACAATTTGCCTTGCAAAAATGAGACTATGACTTTAATTCCATTCCCTCAGTATTAAAAAGAAGAAATATTTAATCATGTCCATGTCATACTATTTGAAGACGCTAATATGCATTAACATCAATATGCCTTGCTCTCATGAAGGAATGACTCACATTTAGGTACTGGTTTGGTTGTCACTTTACACAGATGCATCGGTCATGGTTCAGTTCACAATAAACTACATGAAACAATAAACTAAATCACCATCCAAATTTATTCAAGTGAATATCAATCCAGAAATTCATAGCTTGTGAAAAATCTTGCTAGGTAGAATTTTTGTTAATGTTCAATTTGAAAAAATATTTAAATATAAGATTAATTAAAAAACTTTGCTTGTTTTTGTGTATATTAGTTGGTTTCTCAACTGATTCTATTGTTAGAAATATTGAGATAAGTAAAATGGTATCTTTCCTCAAGAATGTAGCATTTACTGTATCGTGAAACGTATCATGTCTTGACCAAAGTATTTTTATGCGTGCCTGTATCATGACATCCCTAGTAATCGTGTCAGAAAATTATAAGACGTAGCTGCTCTTATGATGTTCTTTATTTGTCTAACGTGTTTTGGCATTATTAATATAACTATTACATGACTCCTTTCATCATGCAGATAAAAAGACATAGCCACTCTTATGATGTCCTGTATCTGTGTAACGTGTTTGGGCATTATCAATATAACTATGATATGACTTCTTTCATCATGAAGATCAAAGATGAGGTTACTACTGCTATCCCTGCTGTGTGGGACGGTGTACGGACTGGACAACGGTCTGGCTCGCACTCCCCCCATGGGCTTCCTCTCCTGGGAGAGATTCAGGTGCAACACCGACTGTAAGAACGACCCGAAGAACTGCGTCAGGTACGTGATGATCACAAGTCTGCTTAGAAGCTTTATACTGTTCGATGAAATAAGGATACTCTGAAGCTTACTTTCTGCTGCCTTTTTGTAAAGGCGTGTTACGTATGAGGTTAATAATTCTATTTTGGCTCTCGGCTGACAATCTTGAGCCACTCTCAGACTGGATACTTCTTTCCCACACTGATATATATAACATCCACACCATTGTCCTTGGTACTGCAGCATGGAATATCACACACTAAGTTATCCTCAACTCTAATTCTCTCAGGGCTTCTCTAAGATTTGTTTCACATTATATAGCTCCATTATCTCTTTCCCACAATAGATATGTAGCATTGTACAAAATTCCCTTGGCAATTAGAAAAATGAAAAGAGGGATTTTGAGCTGAACTAAATGGCTTACTTTTAACATCAATGTATTGAGTAAAATGTGTTAATATTAAAGATCCCCCCAAAAAGACGAAATTCTGCTATCTAAATCCATTCAAAATTTATAAGTCGTCATAGTTCTTCCTTTACAAACTTATGGAATGAATTAAGAGACAGTCAAGTACATAACAGAGGTATACCTGTATGATGGAATAAAGACCAAGAATCATATGTTTTCAATGTAATTGCTTAAGTTTACCTGATGCAGGTAAGTTAAATGAAAGGTGTGGAAATTTTATTAAGAGTTAAACAATTTTTGGCGTGATTTTAAGAAGAGGGTGGTAGTTATGTCTGATAAAGTATGTTTTCTGGGTCATTATGTGATGCCACCATTAAAAATTATTAACCCTTGACAGTGACAGTGCAGCAGATCTTGTATTTTCTTTTGTAAACGAGTTCATTGTGGTCACCCATGATTATTTGGCTATGATATATTTAGCAGGCTTGTTAGATGTTCTTTGATAACATTTGCATCGTCGTCAGTGCATTCTTATTTATTGCGAGGGTCACACAAAGGTTATCTGTGTCCTGATAACAGGAAAGGAAGGTTATCTTGATGTCAATAACTCTTCCTTATCTTGTTTGGTACAAATCTAAACTGTGTTACAAATGTTGGTCTAAGGATCTATTTGAGTTTTTCATAAATATAACAGAGGAATAGGGAAATAAATGCCGTGTTGATATATTCTTTTCATAAAAAAGAAAGACTATGGTAGCCTATTGGAACTGAATTGATATTGTAATTGTATCGCTTTATCTATTACTGTACTCGACCTTGAAGGTACTGAATATAAATAACACTCTGCCATAAATTGTAAACTTCCTCTATAATCATATTAGAAACATTTAATGTAGTTACTATATTTGTAAAGAAAATTCATAAGTTGCTCATAAAGAAATGATAACTTTTAAATTCTGCTCAGAACATTTCCCTATCTTTGTAGTCGTTTCCATTGAATAATAACCTGGCAAACAGTCAATATGACCTGATATCATGATATAATCACGATCCAGCTCGGTAAATGCTAAATCTGTATAATTTCAAATGACTGTGTTTCAGTGAGTACCTGTACAAGTCTATAGCAGACGTGATTATGTTCCAGTGAATACCTGTACAAGTCTATTGCAGACATGATTATGTTCCAGTGAGTACCTGTACAAGTCTATAGCAGACGTGATGGTGAAGGATGGATACAAGGACCTCGGGTACGAGTATGTCAGCATCGACGACTGCTGGCTGGCTGCAGAAAGAACTCCAGATGGTCAGCTACAGCCCGACCCTGACCGCTTCCCTAGTGGCATGCTAAACCTTACCAGATATGTATGTGCTGTACTGTGAGATCACTTATTGAGGTCCTGTCGTATTGCTCTCAGATTTTAGGAGTCGTAACAAAATGTCTTTGGAGTTTTGCCAAAAGTCATATGGCCCAGTCTTGATTTCATAATTCTATTAATGTCATTTCTCTTCCATTTGAAACATGCATAGAAAGCCAACTGCTCTTGCAACCACTTGCTAAATTGACATTACAGACAATTATTTTGACCTCATTAACAAAATGCAGGAACTTGTTTTATGATTGGGGTTGTTAGGTGAGAGTAGTATGTTTACATATGAAAAATATGACACTACCAATATGATAATCAATGATAATAGCATCATCTTGTGGACATGGAAAACACATTGTATTTAGAAGTTATTTTGGTCTGGAAAAATGTTTTAAAGCATCTGTTTATGGCTTAAAGATATAGAAAACTATAGGAAAACCATGAAGTTGCATTTGAAACAAATATGGTCCTTAAGCATATTTTAAAGCGTTTATTAAAAATCTGTCGGAACACAGACTGGTTATTTTGGACCAGCAACTAGCATATCACATATTCATCAGAAGAAAGCTGAATTTACAGATAATGATGTTCCCTTGCAGATACATTCGCTTGGATTAAAGTTTGGTATCTATGAAGACTTTGGCAGAGAAACATGCGCTGGGTTCCCAGGAAGTGAGTTCTTCCTCAAAACTGATGCTGACACGTTTGCTAAATGGGAAATAGACTTGCTCAAGTTTGATGGGTGTAATTCCGATCCTAAGGACATGAATACTGGTGAGTGCAGATATTTCCACTGCTCTAGTTTGTTCTTATGGAGTTCAATGTTGAAAATATCAAAACTTTCATGGAGAAATAATTTTAAATATATTTGATTTTATGTATGATGCGTTTGTAAGGAGTGGGGTGTCTGAATTTCATCCGGGGAGATATATGTTGCATTAGCAAATAATAAGGATGGGTATCGGTCCTCATTTCCATATTGCAATATATTGCGATACAGAAAAGCGTTTTGCAATGTATTGGTACTTTTCATACTTTAGTTCTTCATGCTCTCTTGACTGCAATTAGAACAGTAATCAATGCTCAACTGGATGTCGTTTTGTAAATAGAAATCATTAAGTGACTGGTTTTGTACTTTTAACATGTCTGTACTATTTTCACTTTATAAGTTCCCACTTTGTCTAAGACTTTCAGTAAAATCATAGGGTTTTTTTGTTACTTTTTTGTGTAATTTTACGCAGAAATTGTTGATAAACATAATCAACAACGGATATGTTTTTTTTATGAAATTGAATGTTGTTACAAAAAGTTTGAATCAATTTTAATGAAATATATATATGGTTTTTATTTTTTTCAGATCAGTCAATCACATGCAAAAATTCATAATTTGTTAATAATGATAACTTGTTCTTCATGCATGTTCAATACAGGTTACCCAATAATGTCAAAGTTCTTGAATTTGACTGGTCGACCGATTCTGTATTCCTGCGAGTGGCCGCTATACTATAAACAGGTTGGACACAAACTAATTTCCAGCAGTACATTGTGGTAGATTATGGCCTTTAGCATGGTTTGATAAGTGTAATGAAATTTTTTTTTTTTACTTTGCATGGAGGGAGACATTAACTAAAATATTTCAAAACATCAACTACTTTTTTAAAATTCTTGAAATTAAGAAAATATTGTTGAAGTGACAGAAAATTAAAGCCTCCGTTATTGAATTGATATATGATAATACAATCATGTGAAGACCTAAATGACAGAATTTGCCAAAATGTGTAAGACTTTTACTGCATATGTAGTGTACGTTGGTCCTGTATCATTCACCATTAGGTTACATTCCCCACATCACCCCTGTGTTAGAGGTTTATGTTTTTTTATAAATAAGAATATAATTTGTGTACATTGCTATTTTGACAGGACAGAAACAAACAAATTATGACTGTTACTTTCATGTTGAAAGGGTATTGTCAAATTTTTTCTGAAAAAAGTCTTTATTGATGGCCAGTTTCTTTATTTTTGTAAAACATTTCAGTGTAGGTTTGTTGTATTTCAGATGCAAAAATAATCAGTTTTCTGTATGTTTTGATTAAAATGATAATAAACAGCCAATGTCAGAATAAACGATGAAATGAAATGCCAAAAATAGCTAACCCTTAAACTACAAATCCAATATCAAGGGTGGATCTAGCGGGGGATGCGGGGAGAGTTTAATTTAGTATAAGTTGAGAGTTGTATAACTTGTACATGATAAAAGTATACAAGAAAAGTGTTGAGCAGGGAACTTAAATTAAGTTAACATTTATGCCATAAATAAAAAAAACACACATATTATTTAACTATAATAAATTGTAACTATAGGACATCCATACTATGCTAAACACTCCGCAACCCACCACCCCCATTCCCCCGTTCCCCACAAACAAAAAACCCATATCCACCCCTAAACAGCCATGTCACTCATTCACAAGTTGTTTTGGTTGTTTCTTTAGGGAGAACCATCTCATCATTGCTTGGCTAATATTTGCACATTCAAGTTGAAGGAGAAGGAAAGGCGTTGACTCTTCTAACACCTTGAAACAGCTCCATAATTGCAGGCATGCTTGTTTTCCAGTTTTTCCATCCAGAACTAAGCACAGCAAACCAAAAGGCGTAGCTCGCTCCGGTCTCAATCACTTGCTAAACAAAGACTCGCTGCAGAGGTCAACTTTCTGTGCCAACTTTCCAGTTTACTGTAGCTGAACTTGATAGAACAATCAAAGATCCTTAATGTGACACAGAGTATGTTTATGACTTTTTTGTCTGGCTGGAATAAGAGTCAAAATACTCTATGTACTGAGCTCAGTTCAAATCAACCATGTTAACTTGCATATTTATCTCTAAAGTGTCAAAATTATTTTATTTTCTTGTTTACAATGATAAACAAAAAAAAGCCATATAAATGTTAGGGGGTCATAATTCTTTGTCAAGTTTTCATGTATATTAGTAAAATGACCTACTAAACACTACCAATCAATATTTGTCTATGTGTTTGCTGTAAGTTAGTTTCCAAAATTACGTTTGAGTCATTAGTGCGCCACTCTCTGGTTTTCGATCAGAAATCATGACTTTAACCTGTTTATTTTCACTATACTAAAATAAAGTACTAAGATACTAATTTTCAAAAATATCACTACTTTTTGATAACATGATTTATTATGTTTGACATATTTGACTCCAAGAACATACTCTGTGGCCCTTTAAGGCTGCTTCATATTGCCAGTGAGGGCATGCTCTCCAACAAAATGTTTTGTCGAAATGCAGCAAGGCCTGATTAAGCAAGTGATTGACTGGCGGAAATTGTACCTTGTGGCAGAAATCATGCGAGGATTGAATTCAGATAGCTGCAGAATTGTCAAAATTTGGTGAACCACTCAAGTTAGCAGTTTGGCTTGTATCTCTTCAGGGTACCCATTGATGGAGTTCTGGCTGAACTACACCACCCGACCCTTCCTCTTCTCCTGTAGTTGGCCAGCTTACATTATCGGCACCCTCAAACAAGTGGTCAGTACACTCCGACAGCTTTGCTTCTCCTCACACTCACACTGTGTGTGCTTTGTGTACATCATGTTAATTCACTTCTACACGTGTGCATCACTTTACCTTACCATTCCTATTTGCGCTATTATTCCTGTATATGCATTGCAAGTCTACAAATCCTTCCTCTCAAGTTATGGAGAAATTTTTTTCTTCTTGCCATTCTCTCTTTGTTTTAACATTTTGACCCTTTCATTAATAATGCTAGTTTTCCAGAATATCTTATCTTTTGCTTATGGAAGAGTTGGAAGAGTTGTTATTCTTGTTTATCTGTCAGCAAATGTTAATGACACTCTGAAGTGTTGCCAAACTCTTGATAAAAGTTTCTTTGGTTTGATACTTACATACACCTGCTTAACTCATTGTGCTGAAATTTAATGCTTATATTATTTTAAAGACTTTTATTTTATTAAAAAATTTAAAATTCTGCTCTCCTTTACACTTATTATACATGCGTAACAGAGAGCAGCAAGTTACATCTTACTTTAATGAGATTGCCCAATTTCAGGCTTGTAGTGGTGAAGGGGTAAACAAGTGAATTCCATGTCTTATAGCATGGAATGATGATTATTTTCTTTTAATGCTTTGCTCCTCTGCCTACTGTCATTTGCCGTTCATCTGATTCATTCTTGCTGTAGCTCTCCTAAGAACCTTTAGATCCAGGGGTGATGTTAGATTGAATGTTATAAGTGTATGAAAAAAGTATGTAAAGTTACCTGTCCAAAAGTATGATTTTGTGATTAAAGGACCAAAATTAAAGAAAAGCCTTTAAAAGTTATCACCCTTGACCAAAATGGTTTCTGGCTAGTTGACAGGCCTCATTTCATAGATGATGTTTTATGTGCACAGATTTCTGATGCTTTGCTAGATATAACCCATTGCTATAGCATGGCTCTCAAATATCTTTGTGCAAATAGAACTAAATCTAGGTCTATATGCTTATAAAAGATGTCTAGTATTATAGCATGACCTGATTCAATTTTCAACATTTATCCTTGTATGCAAGAGAAATATGTTGGGGTTTTTTTGTTGAAAAAAGTTTTTCCTGTGTAAATAATAAATTTATGTCCTACAATAAAGTAACAATTTGTATAGTGTGGATGACATTGTAACAGCTTGGAATGATAAATCTGATATCCTGAAACAGCTCTGTAAATTATCATTTGCAATCATTATTATATTATATATGAACTAGATGTTGATAACACTATTGGAAAATCATTAAGGCTAGGTAATTGGTATTGACGATAAATTAGTCACAAGTTTATCCAGCTGTTTTAATAAAAACAGTTGTTTAGATGTCATATTACTTTTATCCTTTCATGACAGCCAAGAGATTTTGGCATGTATAAATTTATTTAGAAATTTTGACAAAGTAATTAACAACAAAGGTGATATGAAAAAGTTTGAGTTTGGGATGATTTTGGAGTTTATTATAAAAAACAATTCAACACAATGGCACTTTTTAATCAATTTCAATTTATGAAGCATACAGAGAACAAAATAATGATATTCAAATAAGATAAATTAAAAATGATTATAAAAAATAATAAAAAAGTTGTTTTATAAAATCCATAACAGATTATTCTCTTCCAGAATTTCTTTTTTTTTAAACTACTCTTTTCTTCCCACAATATGTATTTTGAAGAGGATCCTTTTTGTTTCTTTAAAAACTCCCTATGTAGTGGAAAGGCAAATAATGTATCATTTTACACCTACAAATGACTTTTGGATCAGGGAAAAATTATGTCAACACACCAGTGAAAGAGATCCAGTCTTCTAAATTGGTCAGGAACAGACAAAATATATTTTAGAATTTGTTTCTTTTTTTAGGTCCTTTCAAAATCCCTTTGTAGTAAAAAGGCAAATCAAGTATCAATTTACACTTCTAACTGACTTTTGGATCAGGAAAAGAAAGTAGTCCACACACTGGTAGAAGTAACAGACTTCTAAATTGTTCAGGAACGGACAAAAATCTCAGTTTGAACCAACATGGCCGATTTCACATCTAACGTTGATTGTATCGAGCATTCATGATTTTTCATTTCTAGCCAAGTAACTTGAAACACTTGTAACAAAAGTTATTTGGGAAGAAAAGACATGAGCAATATCACTGAAATCACTAAAACTTATCACTTGTACATCACTGCATATCTGTTTTTAGTACTGCCCTATAGGGGTTGTGTTAGATGACCTTAACACTCCAGCCAATCAGAGACAAGTTTAAAAAAAACACCTGCACATTTTGAAACTTTAGTGGACATTTAATTATTGGAATTATTGAAATGTGAAAGGTCGCAAGCAGAGCCGTTTAACTTGACTTCTATTTAGCAGCACTCAAATCAGAAACACCATGTGGTATGAATGATAGGTTTTTGATCTGATTTCAATGAGATTTTGACAGTGAGGTGAGATAAATTACCAATATGTTTTCAAACAGAACTCATGAATAGTAATTTAAACATCAGTCTGTTTTCCTTCTTTAGCCCAACTATACTGAGATAAAGAAGTACTGCAACATCTGGCGGAACTACAACGACATGCAGGACAGCTGGGACAGCCTCCTCAGCATCATCAACTACTACGGGGAGAACAAGGGGGGCTTCGCTGATGTCGCCGGACCGGGAGGATTCAACGATCCAGATGAAGTATGTCAATTTTAGGGAACAAATTTATTTTTTATTGATATTACATACTATTAGACCAATTTAAATACTGTTGTTTTTTAAAGTAACCTATCAACAATTAAACTCAACATTTACAAGCAAGTTCTTGAAGATACTCAAAATGACCTTCCATACATGTTTTGGCTAGATTTACCCAAAAATAGAAATTTTGAAAACCATTTGGTAAAAAACATTGATCTTTCCATCCCTTGACTTATCTCAAAGCCATTGATGTTAATAAATTAAATAAAAAATGACCTTGTTACTTATTGTACCTTGTTACCTAATATTGTTTTGAGATATGCACATAGTCTTGTACCTGACTCCAGGTGATGAATTATTTTTCTCTCATTTCTTCCAGCTTTTGATTGGTGACTATGGTTTGAGCTACGATCAGCAGAAGGTTCAGTTTGGGATGTGGGCCATGATGGCTTCCCCTCTCTTCATATCGGCCGACATCCGCAACATCGACCCCCGGTCCAAGGCTCTCTTACAGAACAAGAGGATCATTGCCATCAACCAGGACCCTCTCGGGGCGCAGGCTATGAGACTGTTTGGGGTAAGAGAACGCGAAGAAATAGAACATGTAGCATGGGTTCAGATTTCCTGTTGAGCAAGCGTAGCTGTCATTCATGGGTTGCTCAGACTATCAGACTAAGGGAGACTGTTTTTGGTGAAAGAGTTTTTCGATAATATAAAGTTTACATGGATTCAAAAAAGCTCTTGACAATGTGTAGCTGTGATTCACAGGAAGTTCAGGGTGCTGTTCCACAAAGTATTTGTAGAGTTACAATGAATTGTAACCCATCCTTTTGACATGGGTTACAACCGATACAATCAATTTAAGGTGTTTTATGTAACTGTACCCTGTCTAGATTGTTTGGGGTAAAAGAGCTTGATTAAAGTTTCTCTACAAAACCATACTCCGTAGGTTCAGATTCCTCTCAAGAAAGTGTAGCCATAGGTGTACTGGAGCTCAGAATTTGAGGTGGTTTGGAGTTATACAGATTCACCTGAAGAATTTTACTCATTTTAGTTTGATTGCTTCACCTATTAATCCTGTTTCAATGAATTATACTCTTCAGCTCAAGGCCCTCCAGTTCTGGCTGAAACCCCTTGCATCCAATGGATCGTATGCCTTCGCCATAATGAACACGGACATGCAAGGGATGCCCACGCCTATCGAGATCAGTTTGGACCAAGTAGGCCTCTCCAACAAGGCTGGTTACAATGTGACAGAGGCTTTTGATGGGATGGCTGTAGGCATGCTTAAACTTGACCAAAAATTCAGAATAGAAATCAACCCAACTGGGATATTCATGGCTGTAGCTGTTCCATTGTCATAGTTTGTGTCAGTATCTTGAATGGATGTCCTTTCTGTGAATAATTTGATATAAAGATGTTTTATTGATGAATGAGTTTTATATTTTGTAATTGACTTTTATCAAACGATGTACATTAAGGAATGGTATTGTTTTAAATTATATGCATTTTCATAACATGGTTATGTGCATTTATGAAAAACTGGATTTTTGCAATATTAAAGATGTTTTAATATTTAATAATAAAGTATATAACCCACTGCACAGAGAGAGACAATTATTATCAGGAAACAACTTAACCACTAATTCACAATTCATTTAATTGTGCATTCTCTCCCAACAGAGGTAGCTTCGTCAAAAATTCCTAAACAGCCTCTGTTTTAATACAAAGGTTTCTTGGTCTAGAAATGAGGAAACCTGATTGTATGCAATTGAAGTTAGTTGTGCAATGAGCGATGTCGTTTCAAAATTTATAATTCAAATGGCCTAAGTTATTTCCATAAGCATTCAAATAGCTAAAGTTTATTCGAATATGCACTCTGTACTTTGTGTCTTCTTAACATAACATCTACGCCTCATTTAGTGACTGCATCATTGCATAGGTCTGTTTGACAGTACAACATACAGTGTTTTCATTTGCTGAAATATTGCTAGGTACTTTATGTCGCAATATCGTGCCGCTGGGGGAAACTGTCAGAAGCTCGAAAAGAGCTGTTATTATAACAGAGGTTATATAGGAATTAATAACGGAACTACCTCTGTGGGGAGAGAATGCTAAGTGTGTGTATTCATGTTTTAACTTGCAAGATGCAAGAAACCAGGAGAAATATGCTATTAAGGTTTGTTTTTATGAGCATAAATGCACAAAGCAATATTCATCAAGAGTTTCATAACTTGTACCCAATCCTTTTCTCATGAATAAAAAAAATAGGTTTAAAACAAAATAATACACCCTCAAATTCAGTCTCAAAAAAATTTGTACTGTCCCAATCCTTACCTGATATGGGATGTTTTATCATGAGTAATAATGAAATTGAATAGGCCCTACATTTAGAAAAAAAAAATAATTTCATCAAAGTCACGCTCCAAATTTATTTTACTTTCCCTATCCTGACCTGACAGGTTACTAACATGTCTCAGAATATAACTTGATAATTATTCAGTTCCTTACTCAGACACTCCAGGCCACTCATGAATTATTCTGTTTTGTGACCAATAGTGTTTGTTTAATGATAAAGTCTATAATATAAAAATTAGCCACTCTGAATGGTGTGAGTGGTTCATCCTGGCATTGTAATTTGCCATCAACTGTTCATACTTGGAATGTCACACGGGTAAAAGTTTAAATCGTTTGTGAAAATCATCTTTGTTTATCATTTGTATCTAAAGTAGGACCCTGTCTGTTTAAATGAGATCTCCCAGCTTTTGTATACCATTGAAATATCTTGATGACGTCAAACTAGTTGCAGGTTAATTTGTCGGATGGGAATTCAGCAAACACTGAACTAACCAATCATATGAAAATATTCTCTTCACATTCCATTAAGTTATTGCTATCAATTAGTGTCAGTGTATTATAATTAAGCTGAGGAAGTTGCCATATTGTTCCATATATTTCATACTCACCTTATATGACAACGATCTGTACAGGCCAGTTAAAAAGGTTGTATAAACAGAGGTTTTTTTGTCTAAATTGATTGTAATTGTTACTAAGAAAGTCAATATGTATAGTTACTAGAGAGATTTTTTACAAGATATGGTTGTATTTCTACGTTCTCCACAAAAGAAATTGTGTCATACTCATCAAATGTTTCATGTTTTTAGAATATTTATTGAATGAGTAAGCTTACGATATTTTGGTTTATGATTGTACAAATTCGTCAAGTAGATATTCCTATCTTTTATGTTTATCATGATTTTAAATTTCACCTTTGATTTTTGTATCATGCTCTCAAATTATCTCATTATATATGATCTGTAGCATTAATCATTTTAGATATTTTTAATATATGTTATTGGATTTACTGTTTCAAAAAACCTAATTATTTTGAGTTTTTGAGTTTGATTCCTATAGTTTCCTATATATTTATTTCGACGACAAATAGATATTGAATTCAACTATAAGATAGACCTGTCTGTTTCATTAACTGCTTTCTGAAGTCACTTAAAAAGTAGTAAGGTTTTTGTAAACACAATTATATGTTCAGTTATTTAAAAAAATATATCAATGCAATGTATAACATATAATGATCTTTCTGTCTATTAAAATGAGTAAAATCTGCACCAGGTGTTGATGATATTCAAGAATAGATTTAACAACATTCACAATCAACCAAACCTAACCATATATTTTTTAATTTTGTCTGAGAGTAATGTGCACATGTTTCACAAATAAATTGTGTAGTTCTTGTAATTTGAGTTGTTATATTCTTGTGGGGCAAAAAAGTTCATCACATAAAAAACACAATCTCATGAAACTTAATGAATCTGAAGATTTCTAAAATACTTTAAGGATTGGCTCGGCCAAACAGCTAGAAAGTTCTTTGTATAAATTTCCTGAAAATGGTGATACTCTCAACACTGAAAATAATTAACTCCTGAATGCATATTTCAGACCCCATTAAATAATTCCATTCTTAAATGAGTTCTTCAATATTTATATTTGGCTAGGAGAAAATATATTCAAGCAGGCTTTTGACATTGAAATTTGGTTGGTTTGAGGTCATGGCATCAACCAATTTTTAATGTTAAAACAACATAAGTTTTCTGACGTCGAAATTTGGATGGTTTTTTATGTTGTTTCCATGTCATCAGAACAACTTAAAACCGACAAGTGATTACTTTTATAACATGTGATTGTTATTAGTTATTGGGTTTAAAAAAGCAAAATGAAGATATATCATTGACATTTAAAAAGGTTATTAATGTTGGATTTAGATAAATAAACATTCACTCCTGTAAATTTCGCAATAAAGGAAGATTTAACTAGGCATATGGTGTTTTTCAACAATTATATTTAAAGTTGTCGGATTTCAATTGCAGCAAAATTCAATCTCATTATAATTCGATGTTATTTCAACGTTGATAACAATGTCATTACAACATTTAATACAACGTCATATTGTCTGCTGGGATAGTATATATTTTCTGCTTTTCTTGATAACATTACTTTCTTCGATACTACGATATTTATAGGTTAAAAACAAATTGTTTTTGCCATTTGTTCTATAATGGTCTATGTCCATACTGAACATCTTACTGTTTTCAGTTGGGTAGGTCGGTTGGGTAGGAAAAATAACTAAAAATTAAAATAATATGGTACAAAAGTGCTTTGTCTTACTTTTACCATATGACCATTTTTAGCTGGTAAGCTTTGACACTATGTCAACAAATTGGTATTTTTTTAAATAAATCTTTTGATAAGATTCAAGTTACCGTATTCGACGTGATAAGCGCCCGGGGCTGAAAAAACCTTCTTCAATGAATCAGCATGCAAGGTAAGCAATGTTGAGAGGTGGGCGCTAAATCATATTGTTCAGTCAAAAACGTGGTGGGTGGGCGCTTATAGGGGAGTGGGCGGTTATTAAGTCGAATACGGTATGTTATTTCAGAATAATGTGAACATTGTATTCAACCATGTTCTAACCTTATCATGAAACAAGATTTTCAAAAAATATTCTGAACCTTTTCATATCATCTTTATATTTGGCGGAAAGGTTATTTTTTGGATTTGGTTCTTATTTTTGTACAAAATGGAATGTTTCTTTCAACACATGTGAAATCTTCAATGCAATTTCCATTTGCACATGTCTCATCATTGACTATTCAACTTTTCATAAACAAAAGTAGAAACCAAACGGGCAATATGTAATGAAGAGAGAATAATTTTTCAATTTAGGCACACACAGTAATATTTCTAAAATGAAAATACCACTGAAGACTTCAAATCAGTGACATGGAAGTATATAGAACTTGATATTACAATTGTTTTTAATTTTTAGCTCATCAGGTCTGAAAGACCCGATGGGCTTATGACATGGCATGGCGTCCGGCGTCCGTCCATCCGTCCGTCCGTAAACTTTTCACTTTTTCGACTTCTTCTCCAGAACCAATGACTCTAGAGAGCTGAAATTTTATGTGCATACTCCTTGGCAAATGGGGATTCTAAATTGTAGATTTCATGACCCCATGACCCCAAATGGGGTCACAAGGGTCAAAACCTTAAAAATCTATTTTAATCTTCTTCTCCAGTTCCAAAAGATCTAGAGAGCTGAAAAGTTGTTGTGTAGACTTCTTGGCCAATGGGGATTCTAAATTGTAGATTTTTTGACCCCATGACCCCAAATGAGGTCAGAGGGGTCAAAACATGAAAAACCTATTTTCATCTTTTTCCCTAGTTCCAAAAGGTCTAGAGAGCTGAAAAATTGTGTGAAGACCCCTTGGACACTGGGGATTCTAAATTGTAGGTTTGGTGACCCCATGACCCCAAATGGGGTTACAGGGGTCGAAACCTTAAAATCCTACTTTCATCTTCTTCTCCAGTTCCAAAAGGTCTTGATAGCTTAATAGTTGTGTGTAGACTCCTTGGACAATGGGGATTCTGAATTGTAGGTTCAGTGACCCCTTGACCCCAAATGGGCAATGGGCCTTTTTTATTTGATTGTGAATAACTCGGACGTTGGGACAGGCTATCTTTCCTACACTGCCCATGACCCCATGGTCTAAACCCAAACACCTATTTCTATCAAAAGTCTGATGAGCTACAGAGCCCATGGCTCTATTTTTTAAGTTATTTATTACTCCTTTTGCAATTATAAATACTTTTTGTCAGCACTGGAGACTGAAATAATTTTGCCACGATAATAGGGATACCATGATAATAGGGTCACTGGCCATACCAAGTCATTTTTGTTAGTGTCTGCTGTAAATAAGTTTCCAAAATTACGTTTTACTCATTGACGCATATCATTGTACACGGTTTTCGATAAAAAATCGTCACATTAACCTGTTTATTGTCACTGAGCTAAGAAGCACCAAAATGCTAATTTTTGGAAACAACCACCACATCTCGAAAAAATAACACCATCATGAAGTTTGGCATATTTGACTCCAAAAAACATACCCTGTGGCCGTTTAAAAGAGACAGTGTCCACAATAAAATTGAGACTCATCTTTATCAACTTTATTAGTTGCATCTAGGGCAAGAGCAGTTGTCTGCAAATGCCAGACTTATTAGCCTAGGTAGAAAAGGATGAGTCTCATTTGTATTCTGGACATAGTCTCGCTTTTAGTTATGGACGTGAGACAACGCTTTGACGCACAAAGTATTTTCTTAAAATCAGTTTTTTTTATAAAAATAGTTGTTAATACAAAGTAATCAATACCTTTAGTTATATAAGTGTATAATTCTATATAGTTATATCTATATCGCATATATTAATCCTCTACATATATTGACTATTGATAAGGGAGCAGGGGATACTTCACTTTCAAATATTTAAAGATGGAAAGTTTTCATTTTCAATACTAGACAAAAATGATT
The DNA here is from genome assembly GCA_921293015.1 of Phorcus lineatus. Classification (NCBI taxonomy): domain Eukaryota; kingdom Metazoa; phylum Mollusca; class Gastropoda; order Trochida; family Trochidae; genus Phorcus; species Phorcus lineatus. Next base: position 19,242,046 of record OV121087.1, on the reverse strand, counting down.
AGGGATGAAGGAAAAATCTGAAATTCAAATAATGACGTATATAAAAACTATATATATATACATTGAGCATCTGATTAAATATTAATCATGAAATTTACCTATCTCTTACTAATTTTGTCAATTATGAAGTTAAATTATTTCATATGACTGAAATCTCTTACAGTTTTAAAATTTTACAAACCACAAGCACGTGTTTGTATTATGGTTTTGGGTCCCATAATACTACGGTCATATGACAAACCTGTACAATGCAAGCTGTTGTTTATAAATACTTTGTCCACACCTCGTGATATGGATTGACAGATCACGTGATTCCAATGGTTATCACGTGATACATTCCAACGCGGAAATCACGATTTTTCTAGCGTACGCCTCTCGCTGAAAACTAAGGTAGGTCCACTTTACGGTTTGTAGGTTCAACGTTCAATTGCAAATATATCACTAGATTTTTTATTGATAATGTTATCAGACATAGTTGATAAAGTCAACAGTGAACGATAACAAAGCGTATTTTTTCGTTCGATGAATCGTCGCCAACCCAAGCGTGACTTTGGCCTAGTTTTTGTTAATGCACTAACTCACTCATTAGAAGCGTTGTCATGCAGTATTATTAACACAGACATTCAAATAATGTTTATCATTAGTGTATTGCATGTTTCTTTGATAAATATTTGATGTATCACTTAAATATCTTCACTGGTGCCTGCAATATTTCGCGGATGTCACATGATTTGAGGTCGAAGGTCATGTTATAAGTCACGTGACCTTCATTTGTACTTTGGTTCACTTTTCCATTGCTTGTACAGATGCCAATGAATTAAAAAAACTTGTTACCCAGAGTGATTGAAGTGCTTTTCATATAGAACTGTATCGTATACAAGCTGCACGCAGCTTGATAAGCATGAACCAATTTCACCTCAAATCGATTCATGTCTCGAAATAGTTCATTTATTTTTCCGAAAAAGGAAAGATGGAGTTTTTCAGATCGTCAACTTGATTAAGGATAGCACTTACAGAGACTTGATTGAACTTAACTCATATAGCTGTCCCTTCATGTTATAACGTTGCATTATATGAAAAAGGTAATGATTATATAAGTTTATGCATGAGGTAAGTTTTATCTCGCCTTATAACGAGGTACGCGTATTTGTTTTACTAAATAGTTGTAGAAACAAACAACCAAGTTCTATATTATATAAGATCCAAAAAAACCGGAAGGTATATATAATGTTTTCTTAACCTACTCGGTAATTTGATTATTGATGAATTATTGTTTCATGAATGAATGATTGTGTCCATCACATTAGCCTTGGTGGGTTGTTGTCAATATGGTATTGATTATCACAGGTAAACATAACCGTGTGTTACATTTAAGCGTGATCTTGAACAGCGAAGCACATGAAATACACGACTTAAAGTTTGATCAATTAAAATTTATTGTTTGTCTTTCTTTGAATTAGACAATGGCCTATTGTTCGATTTTTGAAGAATGCAAGGATTGGGAAAGGTAGGGGCCATGGCCCATTTTGCACATCGAATGAAAAAATGGCCCATTAGGATAAGAAATTTTACCATTTCTACAAAGGGGATTGGAAATCTCTAAATATGGCCCATAGTCAAAGCTAGGTGTCTTTCCCAATCCCTGAGAATGTAAAGCAAGTGTTTTTTATAATTACTTTGACGTGAGCCATCACGTATCTTATTTAATATTAACTTTAATATTAAACTGTATTATTAAAACTTTTATGTTTTTATATTGGTTAGGGCATTTGTTTTTGGTTGCTAATACAGCATTTGCTAGTTGAAATTTACTTGCAAGTTGTTTACTGGAAGGTGCTTTCTTCTGGACATAAAAAAAGATCGGCAATGAATAAAATAAAAATAATAACCACAATCTCAAACAACATTGATTCAATAAAAAACGTGTCTACACAAGCATAAACACTTTTTTCTGGGTTTCATTTTAATTCTAATTTAACAACCCCCTTGCTTGACTTTCAAACCCTTTGCTTGGATATGAAACTTCAGGCCCAATCTAACACACATCCTGCGTTGGCTGTCCGCCTCAAAGTTTCTGCATTAGTAGTATACATGGTTGTTTAGGCCTCATTAAATTTTGATAACGTTATTGCACCAAACATGAAATCAAAAACCTGTATCGACATCACTGGAGTTAAGTAAATTCCTTTCCAGGATGTTGCTAGCAGGTATTGCCGTGTTATCCTACCTAGCACTGGTCGGTGCTGTAGATAATGGTTTGGCTCGGACCCCGCCCATGGGTTGGATGTCATGGCAACGGTTCCGGTGTATCACAGACTGCGTCAACCAACCAGACAACTGCATCAGGTGACATACATTGTAGATATTCTTTGATAGTTATATACCCTGACATGTTTCAAGTGTTAGAAGATTAAGTGTATCAATCAATCAAGTTTAATTCGTAAAAGGCCTTAGGCCCACGTACAATACAGAGTAAAAAAATGTGTATTTATACAGTAGTGGCAATTTACAATCATGTGTACTGGGAACGCAGTAACAATGCTTCCTTAATGTAATTTGAACAGTTTATGGTCGTGGAGAGATTGTTACATATTAAAGTATTTACAAAACATTGCTGGTCAATGTGATATGGTTAAAGATTTAAAATATTTACAGCGGAGATCATGGTAAATTCTATATTCAAACAAGAAATGGAACTCGTTTTCTATAAAGTTATCATTACAAATATAGCAGAGTCTTTGGTGCCTTGGAATTCCATCAAATCTGCCAATATTCTTATACAATGGAAGTGAACCTATTAGCAACATTGTTATTCTACGCCTTGCATCTTTGGATTTTGGATAAAGTGTATGTGTATTGGAACTTCTGCGACAAAATGTGCATTAGGGAAGAACATGTTTTGACTTTCTTAATGTTTGATTAAGCAATCGCCGCGCTATGAAGAGTGTTAATGTTACACAGTATAACGAACAAATCAAGAGTAGATCTGTCTTTGCAAATGGCACCAATCTTGTAAATGTCAGTATTGAAATATGACAATTCATAAACCCCATTATTCTATTAAAAATGAAGAAGGTGATCATGATATGCGATAGTGAGTTTGAGTGAAAGTGTCCCAAGTAATATTACGATTTGTTGTTGGCGACACCATTGTCTTTGATCAGTTCAAAGGTTTGTTACTCTTAGACTAAACATTCGGCAGGTGCCACGTTGAGGGATGTGAAATATTTTTAGAACCTCTTCACCAATTTGTTACATGAAAGACTTATACAAACTTTTAGTAAAAACTTCTTGTAAATTACGCACCTTTGTCTGTTACTTTACGTCTATACCCGAAAGCTAGTGTGGACGATTTGATATAAAGCCGTGATTTAAAGAAGGCTAGTCAATATGGGTATCTTAACTCTGAATATATGAATGATTCTTAATCCATTGGACAAATGAATGTGCATATACGCATATATGCTCTTGTACCAACTTCGTGGTTATTTGCGAATAGATAATTGATTGATTGTAACATACCTAACACTTGTTTGCGACTCCAAATGGCATGTGCTGCCTTTCCGAGAGCACCCATCATATAATGTTCTGGATACGTCTAGTGAGAGCCTGTACAAGAGGATGGCAGACCGACTGGTGAGCGACGGCTATAAAGATCTGGGGTACGAGTACGTCAACATCGACGACTGTTGGCCAATGAAAGAGAGGGACGAAGAGGGTAGACTTGTAGCCGACCCTAACAGATTCCCTAGCGGAATACCCGACCTCGCTAAATATGTGAGTGAATACTGATGAGTTAATAAACGCTTTAATATCAACGGTATTATTTATTTGTCTTTCTGAAGACATAGTACTATTTCATTTTTTTTAAATTTCAAAATCAAAACAGTACCAGTACATAGAACTAAAATATTTATTCACTTGCAACGTTTCAAGACACCAGTACCCCTTCAGAAAAATGGCACTTACCTGATGAAAGGAGTTCAATTGACTTAAAACTATGAATGTTACGATATATGATAGGCTTTATATCCATACCTTGTCATCACCTTTCAAATCATAATGGTCACCAATAACTAAGTGCTTGACTGTTTTATTGTTTGAAATTAAAAAAATGTTCGACAACATATATATTATCTATATATAGTTTCATAATCAACAAAACGTTACCAAAAGGATGATATCGATTGTGTCATGTACTTTCTGCCACACATCAAAGATGTCAGTCATTACTAATGAAAGGTCAATGGTACAACCTTTTCTTCCTTGAAATTAATTTCCATCCGTCTGCAGATGTTGTTCTCGAACAGCGGAATAGTTCAGTATAGTAATAGAACCTTGGAATATAAAATGTCGGTACATTCATTGAGGAATCTGCATTTTCATCAACTGTCAGAAAGAGTTAGGAAATTAACTCTGCAGTATTGTAGATCATCTGAACCCCTTATTACGATCAGAATTGACAACTTTCTCATTAAAATGAAATTCATCTTGCTGTCAATGTTTCAATAATAATATGATTGATAATAATTTGAGGTCAATGAAATCTGCTCTACAGATGCACTCCAAGGGTCTCAAGCTCGGGATCTATTCAGATTTCGGCACCAAGACGTGCGGAGGGTACCCAGGTAGCAAGTTTTACCTGGACGTCGATGCAAAGACATTCGCAGACTGGGGCATCGACTCCCTCAAACTGGACGGCTGCTATACCACCCCTGACGATTACTCAACCGGTATTAATCGATAATTGAAATACTTATCGATGCATTAGATATTTCGATACTAAATAAGGAAAAACATCTTTGGTTTATGTTCTATGTTGGAGAGATGAAGAATAAAGAATATTAAAGACTAATAACTTGCTTGACAACGGCATTCGCTTTTATATACAGATTTAAGAAGTGTTTAATCCATTAAAATAATTTTATTCTCAAACTTAAACCAGAAAACGTTAATATTTATAGCTATTGTTGATGGAAATGCGCCAAGAAGTTAAAAGCTAGTTTGAATAAAAAATTAAAATATGATTGGTATTACGAGCCACAAAATAAATGTTGTTAAATTGCTATCCTTAGACACACTGTTCGTTCACACGACAAGCTAACCATACTTAGTTAAAATACTCCTGATGATGGCCTTGTCATGTAGAGGGGTTCAAGTTCTGATGTTCATTGGTTCAGGTTACCCTTTGATGGAGTTCTTTCTAAACAAGACGGGTCGACCAATCCTCTACTCCTGCAGTTGGCCTGCCTATGTTAAAGATGTAGGTACATTTGAATAAAATATAGGCGTGTACAATTTTAATTGCAATATTTTGCGTTTCATTGTTTACCTCTTTTCTCTTGAAATGCTAATGACGTCTGTCTTTTCTTCACTTTCGACTACACTTATAAAAATGATTCAGGAAATGTATTGGATAATAACCTAGTGATGTTTAAATGTTGTTATCAAAGTGATTAGGATGTATGTCTGTTTATATGCTTAGACGTTTACGAAATGATTAAACCCATTTAGGACTTTCACCAAATATTTCGCTTTGAATACTTAGAACATCAATAGGAAAAATCTAGTTTTAGGAAAATGAAAAAAGATGTTGGCAACAATTACTTCAGGCCTTCCATGGAAATCGAATTATACAAGGAATGTAGATTGTTCAAATAAACTCGTGTATGTGTTCTTTTGATATAAAACAATGTTGCATACACTTTTTCTTTACGTTTGAAATGCAATTGTGACAGGTGTTTTGTCGTAAAGCCTTTGAAGTTTCTGAAACTTTATGTTGAAATGCTTTGGACAATTTATGAAATTTTTCTGTTATAACAATATGAAGATAACCAACAGTATAGATATTATCACTCTTTTCCAACTCTTCATAAGTTGTCCATGTTATTTTGCTCCGCTTCTCGCAATATTTGTGTAAATTTTGCGAAATATGTATTTCTGGCTGCAAAGAAACGTAACTTCTTTTTCAAAGGGATTTGTGTTATATAGAATTTTTATAGTTCTCAATATTACACATTGCAAATGTAAAATTCAGCGCTCATGTAACGTTTTTGTATGTTTTCATGCCCTGTATATGTATGATGGGCCGGTGGCCCCTATACCTGAATAAAAGCATACACCAACAGGTTGGAACAATGACAAGTATACATTTCACAATTGGCGTTCTCAGAGGATTTCTTGAAACTTCTCGATTTATGCTTAACTTCTTGATATTGATTCATTCACCAGCCTGACTACGTGACCATTGCCAACAACTGCAACATCTGGAGGAACTACAACGATATTGCCGACTCCTGGGACAGTGTTAAGGGAATCATCCAGTTCTATGGCAACGACAAGGACAACTTCACTGAAAGGGCTGGACCCGGCAACTTCAACGATCCAGATATGGTAAGACTGTTATGGGATGTGTCATCGGGTTATTTTGAGGAGAAATTATTGATGAATTATGTCAAACCTCATAGGCAATGTGTTTTTATTCGAAACGACCCAGGACATTCTCACTTATATTGCAACTTCTTAAAAAGTATCTTTATTGAATATTACACAGATTATCCTTGGAAACTTTGGCTTGAGTTACGACCAGCAGCGTGTTCAGATGGCCATGTGGGCAATAATGGCGTCCCCTCTGCTGATGTCAAATGATCTGGCGGACATCAAGCCGGAAACCAAGGCTCTTCTGCAGAACAAGAACCTCATTATGATCAACCAGGACCCTCTCGGCATCCAGGGACGCAGGGTGGACACGGTGAGTTTACACTTCTGAAGACTCTGGAGTTGAGTTCTTTAGAAATACTGGTTAATTGTTCATGAGGTGAATGCAGGGTTATCACGGTGAGTGAGCATACCTAAAAACACTGGAGTTATCTTATTAAGTAATGTTGAATACAAAGAACTGAAATGTTCATTTTGGAACGAATGGTACCCCATTAAGGGGAATATCTGAATACACCAGAGTTATGTTCATGAGATGTAAGCAAGGTTAAATAGATAGTATTGAAATGTTCATTTTGGAACGTAGGGTGGACACACATGTTCATGAGGTGTAAGCAAGGTTAAATAGATAGTATTGAAATGTTCATTTTGGAACGTAGGGTGGACACACATGTTCATGAGGTGTAAGTAAGGTCGAATATACAGTAGTTATATGTTCAGGGGGTAAACGAAGGGTTGAATACACTGTAGCTATATGCTAATGAGGTGAAAGTAAGGTAATTGTAATTAAATATTCATAAGGTGAACACAGTGTCAACATGGTATGTTCTCATATCTGAATACACTAGTTATGTGTTCATGAGGTTAACTAAAAGATTGTGTACATACGACTGATTTTTTTCTTAAAAAATTTAAAGATTTCTAATGATAAGCCCATTCTATCTTATATTTTATTATGAAAACTGTCTTTTCATGAATTCATTACACCACCACGACTAATGATGAACTAAAACTATGTTTACATTCTTAGAAATTATTTCCATGGGCAAAATATTGACATGGGTTCTTTAGCTTGACAAGCCAATTAGAATCTGAGGAACATCATCTTTGAAACCAAAGAAGTTGTATATTCATGAAACTACTTTGCTCCTAGTTTTTAATATAGTGGGGTAACATTATCAACCTCATTACTTCTTTTTCTAATTCAAATTTTTCAGTCCGGCAACATCGAGATATGGACCAGGCCATTATCACCTAAAGGGAAGTTTGCTATTGCAATACTAAATTTTGGAGAAGGAGGATGCCCTGCAATAGTAAATACTACCCTTTCTCATATTGGACTCACCAACCAAGCCGGATATTCAGTCCTAGAAGGATTCGAGGGAACAACATTCGGAAACTTCAATCTGACAGCACCATTCGTTTCCAGAGTAAACCCATCCGGTATACAACTCTATGTGGCGTCACCCATGTAGCTATTTGCAATTATGAAACTCTCATACTCAACCAAAAATGTTACATACCACCAAAAATAAAAAGTTAAAGTATTTCATGGATCTTGATGCAAAGCATTAGATGTTTCAATATTGTAAATTTAGATGGTCACTAACTTTTTTTTGTTGAGTATATAATAAATTTTGTCAATATTTGTATTGATTTTATGTAGAAGCTTTAAAGGTACAAGTACATCTTTTTATGGAAATTTAGTTTGAATATCTCTTATTTTTATGTTCGTACAATTGTTGCTATAGAAAATTTGTCAAGAATATAATAACTTTTGTCAATATTTGCATTGATTTGATGGAGAAGCTTTAAAGGCGCAATTACATCTTTTTATGGAAATTTAGTTTACGGAACCCTTTTTTTATGTTCGTACTCTTGTTGCAATAGAAAATTTGTCTAGTATATAATAAATTTTGTCAATATTTGTATTGATTTATGGTGCAATTACATCTTTTTATAGAACTTAAGTTCAAAGAACTTTTATGGTGTTATGATTGTTACATTTAAAAGTTGTTATGTCAGACAGCATGACATGAGATAAGAAAATTGGTTTGACAGTTTCCTTAATTGATGATAGAATATGTTTAAGAACCAAATGCACAAATTGTGCTTAAAGTAAAGCTTGACTTCACTGATATTAATGTTACAGGGTAACAATCATCTCAATACAAGTGTTCTTTCTAGAAGCGGGATATACTTTGGTGTGAGGTTTGTACTTATAGTCTCAATAGCTGTGGGAGATGAGGAGGCTTGGGGGGAATTGCAAAGTGAATAGCGAGTTCGGCAAGATATTAAGAGGTCTGAGGTTCAAATCCCGCCAGGTACTCGCCAACTGTGTTCGCAGTAGAGAACTGTTCTACTGACAGTTAGGTTTGGGTGCAATGCTACACTGAATTTCAGCGCAGTACCACCAACGGTTCGCTAGTTCCAGTCAATGCTTAAAGGTTTCACTGTAATGCATAACCACAATGGTGTTGCGGGCTTTTTCCCTGGAATAATACTAGCAGCCGTGATGTAAGTGAAATACTCTTGAAAGCAGTGTTAAACCCCAAATGACCTCGACTCATTAATAATACTTGGCATTTTTATCTGTGATAAATTGTGTATGTCTAGTTTTATAATAAATGGTGTGTTTTTCACTAGATATGGGTTATATTTTGTCTTACTGATACATAGAGGATATTTAACATTTCTCGTCGAATACCATGGATATCTCATCGAGTGAAGTAGAAATTTATATTTTCACGAGTGTAAATATATGATTTTCTACTTCACGAGATGAGATATTCATGGTATTCGACGAGAAATGTCAAATGTTCTATTTATTATGTTTCCCAAAAGCCCGTAAATGACCCTAACTATATGAATGGAGAAGCTAAAACGCTTCGCTAGCACGGCTGTTGCATGACGTAATTCAATTGTTTCATGACGTCACAGATGACGTCATATGATTGTTGCATCATTTCACTGAGTAGAATACCATTTTTATTTCACTCAGTGAAAATACAGGTTTTATTTTCACCGATAAATGGCATATTTCACCATTTGAAATATAATAAAATACTTTTATTAAAGTGGAAAATAAAGTATCAATTATTTTCTATTTAATTCAACATTATTTTATACAAGGGAAAATATTTTTCTTCCCTTTGATTCCCTTTTCCCCAAACAACAAAATCAGCTGAATTGCAGAGAAAGATTTATTTATGTCAAAGAATGAATAACAATGCTGTGAGAGCATATATGAGATCTGAAACACATTCAATATCCAAGTGTAAATTCACTGCAATAGCAGAGGTTATCCTGAAATCCCGAGAGACATATTCATATAAATATAGATGAATAAGTACTGAAAAATATAAGAACAAAATCAGCAGTCTAAATAAGTTTCATTGTGAATTTATATGATACAAACACTGAAAGCCACTGCAAATATCAAAAGGGGTCTTACTTAAAAAGAAGTATATAGACTTGACATCCATTCTATTTACCACATGTACCAAAATTCTCTCATACTTGATACCCTAACCTCTGTTTACATTTGAGCAAAACAAATTGTTTAATTAAGCCGACAAAAACACTTCTTGCATTTTGTGTCTGTGTTATATGTCAAGAAGACTGAACATTGCAATTAATTCTAGTTTTCAAACCATATAGAAACAACAGGCTTTTTGAATGATCACTCTTGAAACATTGTTGCAGTTTGCTCAAGTAACTTGATTTTATCCAATCAAGCTTCTCCATTTCTATCCAAGGAAGTGCTTGTATTATAACAGAGGTTAGCATACAATTTTAGATAGCTCTGTGGCAAGAGAATGACGTACACTATATAGCTTCTGCTGTAACTATTCTGGAAGATGCTCAAATGAAACAGTGGCTTACATACAGAGAAATGACAGCTCACTCTGTTTTTTTAACAAGAACTAACACAAAAAATTTACATTATAGTTTTGATTTATATCTATTGCCAAGTAATAGAGATGAGGATGTTCGATACAAAAATTGTAACATGGTGATAATTTTTAGCTTTTTGAAATAAATAAGTGAGCTTCTAATTAATTAACTATCTATATTTGCTTATAGAGACTGATAATATCACAGTAAGAACCACATCACCATTGAATAACACAAATATGTCAATTGCAAGGTTACATAGAGTTAGAGACAAGCAACAGGTTAAACACCTGTGAAAAGAGTAGGGTAAACAACAAGCACTCATTATAAATCAAATCAAATCCATTATTGATTTCAAATTCACCACAAACACTTTGAAAATGTTTTTGGACATAAGTTCTATTGAAATAACTGAGGCCTTTTGAATAATCTCTTTTGAAAAATTTGTGTATTTCTTTTGTTTCATAATCCATACAGGGGTTTTGACGTTCATGATAACATTTGTAAAAAATGATTAAATATCACAAAAATATCCATTCAGGCAAGGATACATATGAAATAGAGAAAAACAACAGGTTAAACATTGTTGAAAGAGTAGGTTAAATAACAAGCACTAGTTATAAATCCATAGAAGCTATCCATTATTGATTTCAAATTCGCCACAAACATTTTGATAATGATTTTGGACATTTCTATTGAGGGAAGTTGATCTTTCATTTTTCATCACTTTATTTTTGATAATCATCTTAACATCAATAATAAAGTGAGATATATATGGTTCAGTTGATATGATCTGGGGTTTTGTGAAGTTAAAGAAAGGTTTAATTTTGAAAGCTACAGCCATTTTTAATCACCTTCTATCCTTTTTAAACCAGATAATGAATGCTTCCGGGTACCATAGCTCCAACATTAACCTACATAAACAAGTTAGTTCATAAACATTTTTAACAGGAAAAGGACACAACCAAAATAGTATTAATTATGCACATAAAACTCATACAATAATATAAATGTATTATAAAGGTAGATACTGGCATTATATAGTTACTGAGTATTAATATGTGAATAAAAATCACACAAAATTATGTTGAAACAAAAGAAGTTGTTACCCTGGCAACCAAATTGCACTTGTGAGAATAACCCTGGAATATCCATATGGAACTGGCACAATAGTTTTCTGAGAATAGCCTTGGTTATTAAGTAGGTGTACACAAAAATGGTTGAAATATTGAAATATGCATCTTACGATAGATTTTCCACACAAAAACTAAACATTGAAAATCATATGATTTTCACACAATACATGGATAAAAATGGTTGAATTATTGAAAAATGCATCTTATGATAGATTTTCCACACAAAAACTAAACATTGAAAATCAGATGATTTTCACACAATACATGGATAAAAATGGTTGAATTATTGAAATATGCATCTTATGATAGATTTTTCACACAAAAACTAAACATTGAAAATCATATAATTTTCACACAATACATGGATAGTACAGAACACATTTAATTTAATTTTAATTTGTTTTTAAAAAAAACACCTGGACATTTTTAGCAGAGTTTTATGGTTCAAGAGATCATTTTTGATTATGCATGAAGAAATTGAAAATAAAGGTATGTCTCAAAACATAACTACAATATCAGGGGTGGTTGAGAATTGTCCATGGAGGGATCCATTAGAATTTTTTTTAATCGATCGTAAAAACATACCAACTACATTCTCAATAGATAAACTTCCCTCCTCCCAATTTTTAATATTTCTGGATCCGCCACAATATGCAGTTGAATGAATACATTATCATTGGGAATAATGGGTGTCGTGTGAAGCCTGGGAACGCCAAGGTTAAACTTAGGGCAATTCTTTAACATTGATTTAAGGTTACCTTGGTGCAACGGGACCAAGGACAAACAATAGCTTACTCTGGAATGTAACAATGCAGGGGCTGTGGATTCACTTTATAAGTGTATTATCTGCTGAATTGATTGGAGCCAAACCATTCTTAGTGTCCAAACAACAGGAATCAAAACAAATTATCTATAATTGGACACTTAGTGAAGACAGGTTGACCCGGAATATTCAGCTTATTTGAATCCACAGAGCTTCAATACACTGATACCAATCAAGCCAAATGCTTTATATGGATCTATTTATAACTAGCCAATGAAATGACTCGCACATAGCAAAAGCGGCACTACCAGCCTGTCAGTTAAGTTGGATTCGACCTCCTTGCATAACAACCTCCAATTGGCTAAAAAAATTGCATGCTTAATATAGCCTTGAATAATTAGCAATGACTTATACGAGGCGTTTGATCCACTTATTCAACCAGATGGGAATATTACGGGGCTTGCTGTCTATTGCTGAACAATTTAATACTTGATATGGCTAGCAATACAGCTGTTCCTGAGTTAACTACATAACAAAATGTCTTCAGAAGGAAATATCATCCATTCCTGAGTGGCTTAATTCAGAAGGCATTAGTTAAGAGAAATATTCTCTGTGTTGCCAGCAATTGATATTAGCTGAACATATTTCATAGATATTTTTATACTTATAATATCATATCAGGTTTCTTATTTACAGAGACAATGCCCAACAGCAAATTTCTTTTCATATTGATGTCACAATGCTATGACCTCATCATTTGCCTTTGGCATCATAATTTCCAAATGACATCACAATTTGTCTATGACATCACAATTTGTCCATGACATCATAATTTATCTATGACAGCATAATTTGCGCAAAATATAATTTGCCTACACCATCATAATTTACCTATGACATCATAATTTGCCTATAAAAACATAATTAGCCAATGACATCATAATTTTTCTATGACATGATAATTTGCTCAAAGTATAATTTGCCAAGACATCATAATGTGCCTACAACATGATAATTTGCGTATGACATCATAATTTGTCAATGACATGTGTTTGAGGGTGAGGTAATAAACTGCTTATACCTGAAAATTATTTTGGCAGCTTTTCCTTCATTACAAGCCCTTGATCATTAAATATTATCTTAAAGAACATTTGATTAAACAATTTCATTCAATAATTATCAATAATACATATCCACATCCCTTGATATTTGTAATTACCTGATCTTTCAAAACGTATAAGTATTGAGCTAAGATTGCTATGAAAACGGTATAACATGAGTGCTCAAACAATATCTTCTTTGAGGTCAGTGATCTAACATGTAAATGATGCTTATAGTATAAACAACATAAACACAAAGAGCTCCATTTGCCTACATTTTAAAATGTCACTATCAAATCTTTTCTTCTGAGTCAACCACTTACTGACTTTTAAAAGTGTCCTAAAATTAACAATCACTGTATTGAACAAGCTTTGCTTTGGGTATTTTTGTCCTTTTTATCACTTCCTGTGTTTTGGTTGTTGGACTTTCCTGGTTTTGTCTGCTTGTCTGGTTTTGTCTGCTGGATTGGCGCTATGCTTTCTGTTTTTCCAAAAGTTTTCTCCTTGCTCGTGGAAACTTTTTCACCTTCCTTTGAAGGTGCAGATTTATATTCCTTAACCGTTTTCACTTCAGCTCTTGGTTTATCAACTGTTTTTTCTTTTCCATTTAGTTTTGCTTTTTCCTCAGTTTTTTTTTTGTCATCATTTTTCGTTTTGTCATTGTTTTGTGTTTTATAATCACTTTTTGTTGTATCATCATTTTTTGTTTTGTCGTTGCTTGTTGTTTTCTCATCACTTTTTGTTTTGTAATTGCTTTTTGATTTGTCATCACTTTTTGATTTGTCATCACGTTGAGATTTGTCATCGCTTTTCATTTCGTCATCATTCTTGGGTTTCTCTTCAGCAGTTGTTTTTCCCTTAGCAATGGTTTCAGGAGGTTTTTTTTGTGGCTCTTGCTTTTTCAGAGCTGCAACCTTTTCTTTTTCTTCTTTGTCATATTTTTCATCTGTATCTTTCTTTGAACCTTCTTTAGAATCCTTAGCTGACTTGGAATCCTCTGATAACATAAACAAATGATACTTATATATTTATTTATTTGACTGCAGTGATAACTCAAACAACAGAAAGAGTACAGTGTTTTGGGCAAAACAAGCACTATTTCCATTATTATCAAACCCCATCAGCATTTCACCTGTTATATATACACATCACTGAAAAGCATTTAAAGACCTTTTTGGTTGTCTCTAATATTTTAAATCTAATTCTCATACAATTTACAATGACTTGTTGTCTAGACTGTCTAGGTTTCTGAAGAAGTTAATGGTAACTGTAGATTCTTAGACATTTACTTCCTTCGATTTTGTCAACAATTGATTTTCCTTCAGTTTTGGATTGTGATGCCCTTTTTCACCTTCTGTAGAAAGGTTTTCAAATAAATAATGCTATCTATTATAATTTAATTGCAACTGTAGTTTATCTCCTATGATACCTTTCCTTGGTTATGTAACTGAATTTTTATAAAAAAGAACATCATTCCTCTGAATAACCGTAGCAGAATGTATTAAGATTGAAGTTAAGAATAAATTATTTTTTTTCACAAATTCTTGTTCACACATTTTTGTGTCATATTTCTTCCTCTTGTTCAATCAATAAATCAAGTGTGAGATTTTTTCTTCAAAATGAAGGCACAGGTTAAGGGTCGCTTATAAAGAGACTCAATAAAGCCTGCTTCCTGCACATAAGATCAGTTAACAATGCCCTTCTGCCAGATAAACAACAACATGACAGGATGTTAAAGAACATCAGAGGAAAATCCTTGACTAACCTTTTGGAAGAGGCTCAAGTTTTTCGATCTTGGACTTCTGCTGCAGTTTTTGCTGGTAGGTGGCGCTCTTCTCAATTTCCTCCTTCAAGAGAACATCTGCCTGGGTGACCAACCTACGCTGGTTGGTGTGGGTTCGGACGTCGTTACTCAGCTTGGTCACACGAGGGCCCGATTGATGCTCTTTGCATAGCCATAATATCTTGCCACTCGGGATGAAGCATCTGCAGGAATAAAAATGGCATTGAGCAACAAGGAGTATGTCTTGCCAAAAGTGTTGTTATACATTCTCAACTACCAAAAAATAAGTATGTAACTTTATTACCACACATGGTTATTCATGATCGGTGACATTTTCAATATGGGCACATGAGCACATGTGCACATATCATGTTCGCCTAACAACGACTGCTTTAGCGCGAGTTACCCATTATGCTGTGATGTCACAAAACCATTGTTTGGGCAATCACTGTTGCCAGCCGTCAAAAGAGAAACAAGGAGTTTTCTGAAATTTTCCATGCAATTCCGATTTCCCATGAGAATCGGTACTAAAGAAATTATTTCACTAGGAGGCATGTCATGTGCCTTTTTACGAAATTCATGCAAATTTTTGTATGACCCTCGCTATCGCTCCTACAATACAAAAGTTCACACTCGTTTCGTAAAAGTCATATGGCACACTTCCTCATGTGATAATATCTATAACAGCTACACAGTGATTAACACAAAGCTGTTTCAACAAACATTGATTGGCTAATCTGCATTACAATCAACTGAAACAGTTAAGGATGTTGCAAACTAATATCAGCGATGTACTAATCGTAAGGTTTGATACAAAGATATTCAAAGTCTGATACAACCAAATTACAGTTAACCAATAAAGAAAGTACCATGTACCATCAAAATGAATCTGACAATATGTAGCAAAAAGACTGTATAATTAATATAAATGTGAGACAGAATCAATTCAAATATTATCTCACGTGTCAATTACCATTGAAGTTAACCGTCCCATCCAGTGTCATGCTCACAAGGCGATGTGATTATGCAAGCCCTCGCATATACGAAGCAGAAACATACATATTGAGCTTATCCATTATTGCTAATTGGCATTTAGGGTTTCGAGTGCTACCTTTGGATTTTACGGGATTTGGATTATCAAACTATCGCAGCCTGACTGTAGTTATAACATTAGAAGAATAAACTCTGGAATATCCCCTTGAATATTGCTTTAACAAAACACCCCTTTCATTCCATAAATGCAGAAGTTCTGCAAATGCAGAAATACCAACTAACAAAGGTAATGATTAAGCTTTTAGCCAAGAGTTAGAGACTTGTTTGACAAGCTAAACTGATTTTCATCATAAAAGTAAACAAAATTGTCAACATCATATGATTGATTTAACTGCTTATTCTGTTTTCTATTAATCATGAACATAATTACTTTCAATTTGTTAAATGAAATAGATACAGCTTAAGGGCAGAAATAACCAACTAACAAAGGTCTTTATTCAGCTTGGAGGCTTAATTGATATGTCATACTAAGTTAGTCAATTTCACCCTTAAGTTTAAAAGGCAAATAGGTCCTACACAACTACATCCTGTAACCAGAAAGGCTTTGCTAACAAGAGAGGCTTTGCTGACCAGAGATGCTTTGCTAATCAGAAAGGCTTTGCTGACCAGAGATGCTTTGCTAATCAGAAAGGTTTTGCTAACCAGAGATGCATTGCTAACCAGAGGCTTTGCTAATCAGAAAGGCTTTGCTGACCAGAGATGCTTTGCTAATCAGAAAGGCTTTGCTGACCAGAGATGCTTTGCTGACCAGAAAGGTTTTGCTAACCAGAGATGCATTGCTAACCAGAAAGGTTTTGCTAACCAGAGAGGCTTTGCTAATCAGAAAGGCTTTTGCTGACCAGAGATGCTTTGCTAATCAGAAAGGCTTTGCTGACCAGAGATGCTTTGCTGACCAGAAAGGTTTTGCTAACCAGAGAGGCTTTGCTAACCAGAGAGGCTTTGCTAACCAGAGAGGTTTTGCTAACCAGAGAGGCTTTGCTGACCAGTGATGCTTTGCTGACCAGAAAGGCTTTGCTAACCAGAGAGGCTTGCTCTTGTTTCTTTTTGACTTATCCACCACACACATGGTTCAAACCCGACTTACACTAAAAGGACTTCTGCTCTTGGGTCCTACTCCATATTCCCTAAAAGGCTTTGAGCACATGGATCCCATCCCACATTCACTAAAAGGCTTTGTACTCTTGGGTTCTAACCCACTTTTCCTAAAAGTTTTTGTGGTCCTAAAATAACCCACTTTCCCTAAAACATGTTGTGCACATGGGCCCTAACCCACTTGCATTACAAACAATTTATGCCCTATGGTCATACCCCAATTATACTAAAAAGCCTTTTGTAAATGGGTTATATTAAAAGACATTATGTTCTTGGTTCCTTCCCAACTTACACTAAAAGATTTTGTGCAGATGGTTTCTTTCCCCACAGACACTAAAAGGACTTTGTGCACACGGCTCTACTCACCTGCTAAGCTGGGCCAGTACTGGCTGTGCTGCTGTTTCCTGTTTGGTGAAGATTTCCCTCATAGCTTGATATGCTTCCAGGAAGTCAGAATCCTGCGACTCCTGTTATAGACAGGTAAGTAAATGTAATCTTCCACTCCACAATCCTTTTAAAAAACCACTAAAAACTTTGCTTCAAAAAGACAGAATAGTTGAAGATCCATGTACACACACTGCCTAGCTTAAATAATGTAGGAAAAAATTAGATTTTACATTTACATACCTCCATTGTGTAACTTGTATTGTAAAAAGGGTCTAAGGGGCATGCAAAAATATTTTGGATGACAAAAAGTGAATTTTAAAGATCAATGAAAAGTTAAGTTTTAAATAAGTGTTAAATATTTCATATAATGATTTCCATGTTAACATTCAGCAAATCTAAAAACTTTCGCTCAGTGAATCAAAGGCATTATGTTTGTAACTTTAAAACTTCTCATCAAAACTTTATTCAAAATTTCCTTATTGTGTATGGCACTATATTTTTTAGGCACTGCTTATTCTTACATCACATATATCTTAGTAAATGTTATGTTGTAAAACTTTTTCTGCCTCTCTGATTTTTCCATCCATTTAAAACCAAAAAGTTCAATAAACTGGATATTTATATCAATTAAAAGTTAATTTCAAAGAACAAACCTTCTCTAGCCAGTCAAGAAATTTTTGTCCATTTTCATCGCTGAAGCAGTTTAGTTGCATTGCACTCTGTTTAAGAATGGCGAAGGTTCTGGACAGATAAGGAGCTATCGACTTCATCTGCTGCCTCAAATTCTCTTTCTTCAGTGTGAAGGACTGCTCACACAGGTGCCAACCCTGGAGATAGATTAAAAAATTAAAGTTTTAAATATTTCCTTAAAGTCACATACCCACTTTTGCAAAGCAACTTGATTGAACCAATTTTTCTTGCTGAGAAAAAAGATGATCACTTACACCATTGTTTCTGTTGCGTTTGCAGTAATTATCATTGTTATGCTTGTTTTTCAGTTTTGGTGACGCTGCTTAATGGCGCCTGGCGTTTCAAGTCGAGCAGCAAACAAATCAAGTTACCCACAAGAGTCTCATCGCGAGTGCGATACAGCAAGAATCTGGTAATTGTATCACCGAAACTTATGACCGATGCATTCCTTAGTGAGTATATCGCCTTGAAATGTTCTTTCTGTATTTGAAGAAGGTAAGCATGACCTATTTTCACTGAATTTTCAGTTGGGAAATTTCATGTGTTCTATGTCATGACTTTTGCGAAAAGACGGGGTACGCCTTGTAGTGCTTACAAAAGGGGAGGGTTGTTTGCATTTGAGCTAATTTTAGCGTAACATAATTTGGTACATTTGTTTTAGAGGTCAATACTTCAGCTGCTGAATGGTTTCACTTCTCATTGTTGTGTTTTTTCCACCAAATATGTGCTCTCATTTATCAAGTTGTAAAATCTAAATCAACCAAAATGATACCCAGAGTAACATGTTTCAACTGTGTTTTGTTCTAATCATGTACTTATAACATATTTGAATAAAAAGGAATGCCCCTTGAATTTTGTTTCCACAAAAAAATACCCCAATATGGCTGTCCTTTTAAGGATCTAGGACTGGCAACTGGCTACTGGACAAAGCTAGTTTATCTTGTTTTATCCTAGGACACACAGATAGAGGTATATATACAGAATGCAGTGAACAGAACCTACCTCTTCAAACTCACACAGCAGTTTCACACAGAAAGTCTCCATTTCCCAGTCTTCCTCATCTGTGTTAACCATCTGAAGAAGAGGTAAACAAATTTTTACTTCATCATCATTATACTAATAAATGCTCAATTTTGGGCTTTATTACTTGAATTTGTGCAACATTTTATTCTGAAATGTGACACATAATCCATGTAATAACTTTAGTTTACTAATCGTTATACTAATAAATGCTCAAGTTTGGGCTTTATTCTTAAATGTGACCCATAATTCATGTAATAACTTCAGTTTACTAATCATTATACTAATAAATGCTCAATTTTGGGTTTTATTCTGAAATGTGCCCCATAATCCATGTAATAACTTTAGTTTACTAATTATGATACTAATAAATGCTCAATTTTGGGCTTAATTCTGAAATGTTACCCATAATCCATTTATGTATATATCTTACCTCAATTCTGTCTCTAGTTTTTGATGCTGTCTTTGGTCTCATAGTGGGTCTTAAACCTGGACCTTGTTTGCCTGTGGGCGTGTCCCTGGCCGAAGCTGTTAAACATGACAAAGCAAGAACTTACAACTACTTCACAATTTAGGGATATTTTACAGAAAGAATAAGGGGTCTGAAAAAAATTAACCAATGTTGAATATTCAAAATCAAACGGATATTGCTGTAATTGAGGAATTTGAAACCCTCTTTTATTTCAAGCGACAGATAAGGTATTCCTCAATAATGGAAAAATAATTTCAACTTTTATCAAAGGGACTTCAGTTGTCATTTAGTCTTTACAATGTAAGATTATCTTAACTTACTGTTTGACTTATCAGTGCGCTCGAAGTCGATGACAGCAAGTCGAGGCATGGGGGTAGAGTCCATACTGCTGACAAACGAGATGAGATGTCGCATAAATCGCCTCTGTATCAGCTCATACTCCTCCTGTGAAAGAAATAATTTGCATCATCTCAATAATAAAACATTGTTTCGCTTGAATTGAAGTTATTACTTTTGAATCCACTCATGAAAAATTGACATGAATTGGTTTCACAATTTGAATTCTAAAGCTTTAAATGTAAATTTAGTAGAGATAAAAATAATTGTATTTATGATATTTTGATAAAAATTTGTATCTCATTGACATATCTTAAAAACAGCCTGCTTCCCTAGCAACGACCTGTCACAAACAATGGTGTTATACCGTCTCAGACAACAAAATACAGGAACTTGCGTGGAAATGAATGCAAAAGTTATGGGTGCACATGTGCACATATGAATAAGATGTACCGGTAACTACCTATGTGTAAACATAGGGTCAGTTAATTTCATTCTATAAAATGAACATTCTACAATGACAATACCTGGAAGACCACACTGGTCTGTCCACTACCGGTCTGAATCTCAGACATGTCTCTCTTCGCCGCCTCCTTCCCGGTAGCGTTGTCCGACTTGTCCGGGACTCGCTGCTTCACCAGATTCACTATTGTCTTGTATGCAGAGGAATTCTCTTCTTGGAGTACCACTCTCTCTGCCTTGGCTCTGAGCGCTAGGGCTGCAGCCTGGAGTTTAAAGGTACAGTTTTTGGGATATAATTGCCAATCGGTTTGAATTTGCATCTTTGGTTGTTTCCTTGAACATGCAATTTTGGTGATAAAATATCCATTTGTAAAATTTGAAAATGAATCAATTTTGATGACTTGCAATTAAATAACAGTGCTATCTAAACTCGGCATCTATGAATGTCTGCTCTTTAGGATTAAGAACTTTGTAAAGTTTTCAAATTAGTTGTTTATATAAAAATGATCTTACATTCTTTCAACAATAATATTTCCAGATAGCCTTAAACCTTATTACCGCAACAAGTTACTTACATCTATGTATATACAAAGGATCATTTTGGATAAATACATCTGTATAAAAAGTGTGTAGAAATTTGTTGCAGACATTGTATTTGGATTTGCTATCTTTCAATCGCCTGTAAAATGCATGGGTGAACCCCAACCACCTTTCGAAAAGGTGAAACAACCCCCCCCCCCCTCCCCCCCCCTCCCCCTTTAAAGCTTCATGTTTACGCTAACGTTGCCATAAAACCTTATAATATTTACCTCGGAGTAGAGCCACTCACTGCCGGTTCCCACAACAACTACAATAAGAGGCAGTTTCAAGTTCAGCACTCCAAACCTCAGTTCCATCATACAGTTCTCGGACTCTGCATACTGGAGGTAGATATATAACTAATATCATAAACATTGCCATATCAGAAATTTAGGAAAAAGGCACATCACCTGACATGTCTAAGCCCTCCTGAAATTTTACCCACAAATCTGCATTTGTTAGATTTGGAAGAGTTTTCATTTTGATCTTTAATCTCCAGACTTTTAATATGCAAGTTCTGGACCTAGATTTTCAAAGCTCTTAGGGCTAAAATAGTGCTAAGTCCCAAACATTAAAATTGGCCTATGGCTATGATAGAACTAAGGAAGCTGTGAAAATCTAGGCCCTAGATTGAACCTATGTTCACTTAAATTGTTGCAATTTTGGTCACTCCAAATGGTTTGGCACAAATTGGTTTTGCAATGGCGAAATCAAACATCATGAGGGTGACAGGCTAACAAACAAAATTACATTTGTTTAAAAAATGATAGAGTCTTAAAACTATCATCTAAAAATTGTGATATGGCCAAAGTGCAAAAAGAGCAAAAATATTAGTGTAACGTTTGGTGTCAAACACAGTTACATCAATATTGCAGCCTGATAACATTTGATCATATTCGGAGGAATAAAATCCTTTTTTTGAAAAAGTGCCCCAACAGTGGTAGGATAATGATCAAATCAGATCTTGTCCTCTCCACAAAGGTCTGAGAACAATGCGTACAGTCACATGTTCTATAGAATTCATGCAAATCTTTCTTTCTACATGATTGCTGCTTTCATTTTTTATGTGCTTATGACTAGATTTTTTCATGAATAAAGCATCTTTTTAAGCTGTCTTCAGGCCATGTGGAGAGGATTTAAACCAACAAACAAGTTTGTATCCTGGAAGAGACAATTTCGGAACATGTTTTCCTAATAACTTTCCCAATAATAAAAATGTTTAAATCATGAAAGCAATTAAAGGGCCACAGAGTATGATGTTGGAGTCAAATATGTCAAACTTCAGAAATAGTTATATATTTTATCGAGAAGAGTTGGTTTGTTCTGAAAATCAGCATCTAAGTGCTTAAAAGTGAAGTACAGAGACAATAAACAGGTTAAAGTCGTGATTTGTGAAAGACAAAACCGGATAATGGCGCGCGTCAATGATTCAAAAGTAATTCTTTTAAAACTGATTTACAGAAGACACAAAGACAAATAGTGATTGGTAGTTGAAGTAGGTCATTTAACTAATATTTATTTAAATTGTAAGCAGAATTTCTACTTCCTGACATTTATATGGCCGTTTATGATAAATCTTTGAAAACAAGAAAATATCATAGTTTGGGTATTTAAGCCATAAATATGCAACTTTAGAGAGGCGATTTGAACATAACTTAGCACATATAGTATTTTGGCTCTTATTTCAGCCACAGAAAAAAATCATCAAACATACTCAGTGTCACTTTAAGATTTTTCTCAAAGACTTTTATTTTGCTATATTTGTTTCTGAAATTAGTAGATCTAAATGATAATCTTACCTCGTCGGACACACAAGCCACCAGAACCTTAGCATGTCTCATTCCTTTGGTGATGTTCTCAAACAAACCTTTGCGCTGTAAAATAAAACAATGCCATCAAGTCCAGATAACTGTAATTACTAACTGATGAAAACTAGCACCATACCAATTTCCCTGCCTTCACTATCTTTATGTTTTTATCATAGAAATAGGGTTTTTTGACAAAAGCAGCGAGCGCAATTGTGCAATGGTTAGTGTTTTGGCTTTGGATCAAGAGGTTCCGGGTTTGGATCCCGTCAGGGGCTCAGCAACTTTGTCTACAGTAGAGAATTGGTCTACACATAGTAAGGTTGGGTGCAATGCTACACTAAATTTCAGTGC
Organism: Phorcus lineatus; assembly: GCA_921293015.1. NCBI lineage: Eukaryota > Metazoa > Mollusca > Gastropoda > Trochida > Trochidae > Phorcus > Phorcus lineatus. The sequence continues at coordinate 19,218,679 of OV121087.1, read as the reverse complement.
ATTACCACCCATGGTTCTCTAGTTCCAGCCAATGCTTGCAGGTTTTCAGGTTTATCAAGCAAGAACTTACCGCCTCCATCTTCTCGTGGTCAATCCAGGTTGAGATTCCGCTCTGCTGCAGTCTGGTGGCGAGTTCCCGTGGGTCTCCCCACCCTACAGACCCTCCCCTGGCTGTTGTTCCATTGGCTACAGCATGTTTAGAGTTGCACCAGCAGTAGGACACAAAACACACGGGGTGCTCTACGCTCTGAGGAAAATATGAGGGAAGGGGGATTCAGAGTTAAGAGAATACTCGACATTCATGTTTGAATTTTCACCATTTCCAATGCAAATACACTCAGGGACCTCAATTTTTGCTCTCTTTCTGTTAAGATTGCCGTAGTATAGGTTAGTATTGGCCTACAAATATCTCAGCACTTGGCAGAGAGCTACGGAAATCTGGGCACTGGGCATCCTTTCACAAAGCCCTAAGGTGATCGTAACTCCTAAAGGTAACTTTAGTACAATGTTTAAAAATTGGAGTTTAGGTTAACCTTAGTAAAGGTTGCTTTGTGAAAGGAGGGCCCAGTAATTACATTAACAGACCATTGTATAACCACCAGTTATTTGGAACAAATCATAGGTTTTGTTTTTACGTATCGCTCCACATTTTTGCTAGGTTTCAATCTGCAGATCATTTTCAATTATCTCTTATTTTTCTGTCTCACTGTCAGCATTAAAGCTACTGTAAACCATTTTTCTTTAGGAGAATGTCAACATTCCCTGCAAGGTGTAACTCCTGCCAGGTTTCTTCCCTGGCTAATATAGGCCTTGCTGCATTGTGCCAAAATGTGTCCTTTGAGTGCAGCACCTTAATTACTGATCAATATCAACCTCCTGGACTGTCAAGTTCAGCTGCAGTTAGCTGAAGAGCTGATACAGAAAATGTGACAAAAAGCATCAAGGCTTAATCTAGTAGGTGATTGAGACTAGCATGGGTAATACGTCGGTTAAATGCAGTCCTTTCTTAGTCAAAGATGTTCTTTTCAGACAAGCTTTGATAATATGATCTATGTTAGATATGAGGGGATATCAAAAAGTTTCAATTATCACAGATACATATCAAAGGTACAAGGTTTTGAAGACTTCTCTACATAGTCACCATCCAGAGATACACATTTTTCCCATCGCATCTTGACCTTGCGCAGACCGTCTGAATAGAAGACCCCTGATTACATGGAAAACCAAGCCTCCAAACCTTGAATGATGTCATTGATGTCCTCAAAAAGATGTCCATGAAGTCTTGTTCCAGAAGCTCCAATGCCTGCGGTGACATGTCCCTTACATTCTGTTTTTGCAATGGCCTCAGTAAGCGAGGAACCCAGCGTGCTGACAATTTGGACATATGCAACTGGTTATGGAGTATGTTCCATGCACTGCCATAACTCAGACCTGTTTCATGCATTATCATTTGTAGAGTTATGCGCCAATCTTCTTGAACCAGCGTCTCAACCTTCTTGATGACATCCATATCATCAGTAAGTGAGGGGCGTCTACTTCTTGGCTCATCTGCGAGGGACATGTGGAATGTTTGGAAATTCCTTTTCCATCTCACAACAGTGTCAATTTTTTTGGATGGGTTGTCATAAACAGATTTCATCTCATCATGAATTTCATGTGCAGTATAGCCCTTCAAATGTAAAAACTTAATTACACTGCACACCTCAATTTTCTCCATAATAAGGGGTACTGTGCTATTTGGTAATCAGTTGTAAAACTGGCTGTCGCGAAAAAGACTATAGACAAGAATCACTTATGCTACAGTGACCATTTGGTCCGTATTCACCAGTACATTCTTTGTGATAAATGAAACTTTTTTATATCCCCTTGTATGTGGAATTTGCCAAAAGATATTGTGAAATGTTATATTTACCTTACTGTTACTGCTCTGCAACTTCTCCCCCACTATTCTCAACAGTTCTGAAACACGCTCCTGATAACGAGGCTTGGTTTTGGCCATCACCATCAGCTGTAAGAAAGTTTAGTTTACAACTATCAATTACATTGTATTCTTACTGTAATTATTGTGTGGATTTCATTCAGCAGCTGGGCCACTAGAGAACAAACATGGACTGAGCGTAGCACGATGGATTAAAGACCTTGGTTTGGAACTTTCGAAATTGAACAAATTTGTTTATAACCATGATTAATATAAAAAAAACTTGCATAAAGAAATCTTTACATGAAGATATCAATGAATGAAATTGTCATTTATCAAGTATTTCTGTACTTATCAAGTAACATACCCTCAATAATGAAATACAATATTTGAGATAATTCTCTTGCTTTTTAGTAACTTTTTACGCCATCCAAAATAATAAAACCATATGTCAAGAAAAAATCCTATTGCTCAGGCTTTTAGTTTTTCCCTTTCTTTCTACTACAGAGGCATTCTACCTCGGAGTCTTGTGTGATCCTTTCTCATCTCACCTCCTGCCACCCTATCCTCATCCCAAGGTCTGTGTCAGTCCAAGCCATGCTTTTGCCCACCACCAGAATAACATAGGACTTGTGTAGGACGTTCATAGCATAAAGCATCAGAGTCCTGCATTTCTCGTCCTTCTCAAAGTTGTCTGACAGTAGTGCAACAACGACCTGCAATATCAAAATGGCTATCTATCTAGACCATTCTTTTTGTTTCCTTACAGCAGGTATCACTACAGGCATCAGGACAGAACTCCAGACACATATGTTTCTAGTCCTTTCAATAGAATCAACTCCACCACTTCATAGGATATGGTTTTTGTTTGATAAGAATTAAGCAACACCTGGGTTGATCGTAAGTCCTTAAGGTAACCTTAGTGCAATGTTAAAGAATGGGAGTTAAGGTTAACCTTAGTTAAGATTGCTTTGTGAAAGGAGGCCCTGCAAAATATGATACTTAAGCATAATATCAGGAATCAACTAAGAGTTTGTCTAATCCTTGTGCTCCTATTCATAAAGCACCCTGACGAGTTCAGGAGATTCAAAAGAAGGTAATTGGATAACTAGAAATTCATTTTTATACTCCATGGCAAATATAGGGTATGATCAAAATATGATGAAGAGTATTTAAAAGGTGCTGTAGCAAGGAAATATAGATATGTCACAAAAAGGATTATTAATGATACCGGTTTCCAGACCAAGTTTTTCATCAATAAAAGGAATTCCATAATGAATACATTAAGTTCAGTAGCTCGTCATTAAATGTAATTGCTGTTCTTAGATGCTTAAAAAAATGTTTTTTTCCTGAAGAGAATCAGTCTCAAAACAAATGTGATCATTTAAGCTATTCGACTCCATTGCCCTGCCACACATGATTAAAAGGTGTTCACATGAAAATGGCCTTATGCAGTTATCACTGGATCTTGACACCCTATTCTATGCCTACAGATGTACAGGTTAATGAATGAGATGTTTAAGCCTCTGAATCCAATCTATTTTGCAGTAACTAGATTGGGGACGAGTCAAACAAATAGGACATCATCATAACATGCCCTGAGTGCCCTTAACCCACCTTGCAGTTCTTGAGGCCCAGCGTGATGTCCTGGATACTGGCTTTCTTCATGTCCTGGCACATCCACCTGCAACATGCAAATCATATTTACAGTAAAACCTTGAATAATTACCCAATTATCAAGTTTATAAGGGCAGGAGCACGTTTTTTTGATACATAAAGTGATCTCACAAAAACAAAAATCTTACTGATTGAAAGGCAGTGCTTTGTTGATAGAAGCAGTAGTTACATGAACATACCATGTTCATTCTAGCATCGGAAAACCACGGCACTTTCTTACCTCAAATGATTAAAAGGTGTTCACACAACATACTTGATTATTTCCCGTCGAGTTGAGTAATGCCATGTTTGACCATCTAAAGTTAGCCAATACATTTGGCATAAACTAATATTTACTTGAGAAAATTTGAAGAAATAACATTGCATAAATATGCTAATGCCCTTTTAAAGACTAATTTGACCTAGGCTTTTCAAGGCAGACAATCATTCAAGCCTGCTGTTTTATGTCTCAACCTCAATGCATGTATGTGAATTGGCAAGCAGACAATAGAACTTGATTCATAATTTATTAATTGTGTTTTGAATAACATATTCGGTGCTTGCACAAATTGTTTAACACAACAGTGATCTGTTTTGATCCTTAACGTTAAAAAGATATTCATGTCTTTAGACATAGAACTTTGAGAAAGACTCACACAGAGTAGCCTCCCTTTTCCAGATCTTTCTTCACAGAGGTAGGATGTATCCTGTCCCCGGAGTCCTTGTTCCCTGGCATGTCTGATGCTGAGTAAAGAACGCCCACATCTGTTGTCATGGCGTTGTTGAGTTCCTGCAGCATCATAAGACTGTTCTGTAGACTTGCGTCAAAGTCTCGGTCCTGGGCATCCGGCATACTCTCTGTGGATTGGTCAGAATAAACATGAGTAAGATAATGTGAAGTAAAGAGTGCAGTGACAAGCTTAACTTGGCATGGGGATGCTGTGCTGTGTGCTAGCGGTTGTATTTAGGTGCTGTATGAAAGGAGAACGAGACAAATTTCAATATAAACCTTGCCAAAATCGTAAAAGTCATGTTCCATGCTCTAATCAACTATGGATCTTCCGACAATTTTTATAGAAGAGTTTTCCCCCCTTTTTATGTGCAATTTCTCACTAGAAATGTTTTCAAAAGATGGATTCAAATCGCCTCCAAAAGGCAAACAGGTCACAGATTATTGCTGCTATTGGTTGGAATGATTTGAAATCAACTGAATAGCCAATGCTAATTCATTGAGTCCGCTTGTATCTTCTCAATTTCCAAGTTTCGACCAACCCTGCAATCTTCATCAGGATTGGTTCAAATTTAAAACAGCAGTAAGCTATTAATCTGATAGAAATTTAGATACAAAGTTTGCCACTGCTAAAAGATATTTTTGATATATGATATTGGGAAACTTACCTATGAGCTGTGACATGGAGACAGTATGGAAGTATTTCCGACACTGCAAGAATGGAGCCTTGTGGTCTCGGGCAGAGTAAACCAACTTGGAATCAAACAAGCTTGGATCAAGACATCCCTGTATTAGAAATAACCCTTATAAAACATGAAAGATATATCAATCAAATTACAGAATTACGGATTAAATAATTGAATTGACTACAACACCTTCAAAACACAATATTAGCCTAAACCACAGAGAATACTCCAAAATAGGTATCTTTAAAACATCTTGACAATCCCTAATTGAGTTGTACGACACAAAATGAGGGATTCCTCAATAATATTTCCAATTTTTATGAATTTGAAAATAAGGTCTGACAGTTCTAACACTATCTTGTTTCATCATTGAATGTTTATCAGCAGGGCTCTCACAATCTCCCGATTGTCCTTCCAGGATGTGCCTCATATCAGTATGAGTAGATTACTCATATAGCTATTGATAGCATGTAGCCACTCTTTACAGCTACCATCTGTGATGCTGCTTGATGTAATAGGCAAAACCTGAGACGCTCAGAGAACTATAAGAGCCTCATAGCAAAACCTGACACGCTCAGAGAACTATAAGAGCCTCATGGCAAAACCTGAGATGCTCAGATAACTATAAGAGCCTCATGGCTAAACTTTAGATGCTAAGAGAACTATAAGAGTCTCATGGCTAAACCTGAAAAGCTCAGAGAACTATAAGAGCCTCATGGCTAAACCTGAAAAGCTCAGAGAACTATAAGAGCCTCATGGCTAAACCTGAGATGCTCAGAGAACTATAAGAGCCTCATGGCTAAACCTGAGATGCTCAGAGAACTATAAGAGCCTCATGGCTAAACCTGTTGATCCTCACCTCCTTTATAACACAGTCTGGACAGGGCACCATGAAGTCATACACCACCCCATGGAAAGATTCTTCTATCAGACTTTCAAACACCTCGTGGACAAGGAACAGGATGTTCTCTGGACGGGGCCCTTGCACCAGGACTAACAGCTCAAAGTTGCTGCAAACAAAATAAACCTTAAGCCTGTTGGATTGTTTTCAAGTCTTACCTAAGATCTTCCAAACTGTCAAATGTTAGCAATGACATCACGTTGGTATTAATAGAATAAAGCTTTCTCTCCTTTGGAAACATAATTTTCTTAATCCAAAATGTTTTTCTTATTTGTAAAAAAAGGGTTGTAGTAAATTGTTAAATTTTTTCATAAGCATTCTAAAATTTAAAAAAAAGAAGGTTTATTTAAACTTTTTTATGAATAAAACCACAAGTCATAACTTTGTTTTACATTTTCCTTATCAGATTATTTGAACAGTATTATTTCTTAGATTATTTTTTAAGCAATGTTTTTACAGCATTTTGTTCAGAATAAAAATCTAAACCAGAAAAAAATTGTGGTGTGGGAAAGCATGTGGTTTCCTTCCAATGTCAATGTGTCAAAATTGCTGCATAAAGCAGGCTGGGTGTTAAAAGTAATACAAGGTTCAACATCTTTAAAGAAGATAAAGACCTAAAATTTTAGAAATATCACTATCATGTTAAATACAAAATCATGATAAATTTAGGAAATATCAATATTCAAGAAATAAAGCTACTTGGACCAATATATCCTGTACAATAAATTTCCCTCACTTGATCTGTCTAATAAGGGCCAGGTGGTTGTTCTTCTTTAACAGAGAGCCTCTCTTCCAGATGAGCTTACTGTCCGACAACTGGAACAGTCGCACCTGTTGGGAAAATAACAGTAAATCCTTTGAAAGGCAATACTAACACAGAAGGTATCAGAACTACTTGAAACTTTCTAACCATTTCAACTTAAAAAAGCGCTCAAACAATAAAGATGCAGATTTGTTACCTTTCGTGCAACTTGAATAAAATTAGAGACACATGCAATTCAATATGCTTCCAAATTATTGACTTTCAGAATCAAAGTATGAAACCATTCATGTCTTTAGTCAAAAGTAAGGATTTGATTTTAGGAAAAAATTCAAGAAATCTCAAGTTGCGGTTATGATTAGTTATTTGATGCTTTAAGAAAGATAAACTTGGAGACATCACACCTTCTGACAACCCTTACCACCAGTCTTTGAAGGAAATTTAGAAGTGGTATCCAAAAAAACAGTAAGATTATCTGCATAACAACTTCTTTATTGTGAAAATCACATCCCAGTGATCCAAAACGTCATGATTTTCACAAAAAGGAAGTTTTATTCAGCAAATCTTACTTTTCTTACCAACAACTTTGCCCTAAAGTATTAATCCATACAGCTTTGACTACAAGAGTTGATGTATCTGCACAAATAGTTCATTAAAGGGACAGTATTTCTCTTTTTAAATTTTCCCCAATACATATTGGTTTTGCCAAATGTATCATCTTCAAAGGGTCAAAACATCTCATTGGTCAACCCAATCATCCGTAGTCATAGAGGAAATAATCAGGTATCAAGCAAAAAATTACTGATAGACCATATTTTAGTGAACATCTTTTAAAGAGCCACTCCATGATTTTCATAACATATCTTTTACCTTTAATACAAACCTAAATGTCATATCTGGTGATATAAAATGAAAACATCTTAACTTTTCATGTCCAAAAGACATATATATGACATATACTGGTTTTTCATGACAACCTAAAAACAGCCTTATGAATGCACAGAGGTGTATATATAACGTCCAATATACAGGGATATTAGTTAGATAACCTAACAAACACTATCAACTCCTAACTGCCCTCCTGGCTGTTTTAGATAAGTCTCCAAAATTACGTTTAACTATTTGACGAGCGCCACTGTCCGGTTTTCATAATTGCGACGTTCTACCTTCATATTGTCACTGTAAAAAACCAATAAGCTTTCAAATGTGTCTTTTTGGTAACAGTCGATACTTCGCTATCAAATGACACCATTTATTAAGTTTGGCATATATGACTCCAACAACTCACGGAGTGGCTCTTTAATCATTCTGGGTACTGGGTAATATAGTTTCATAACTGATCATGTTTGTTTTAAAACCAGATCTATCATTAAAAAGCAATGTCTTGCAATTGGAAACATTTTTTTTCAAAGGATAAACTTATCTATCTATAAAAATGTGCCTTGAAATCATTCTTCAGGTATGCAGTTCAATAATGGAAAGTGATCCACTGACCTGAGCTCTATTGAAAAGACCTGCGGGTAAGTAAGAGAACCTGTACACCATCTTTGTTTGCCTCACTGTTCCATGCTTGGAAACCGTCGGCCAGTTCAGCTGGAAATGGATATAGTTTGATGTATAAATACAGTTTCATAAGTTTCCTGCAAATTAGTGACATCTTTATATATATATAAATATAATATTAGGTAAAAAGGTGAAGGTCGCACGTGAAGTAATTGTCATTTAATCATGACAATGATACCTACAGCAAGTGTTGACGAAATATTTTATTTTCATGCATATATATGTTTCTTGAATATATACATATCAAGATTGCAGACCCGTCAGAATGATTTTCAGGAGCCACATTTATAATGAGGAAAAGTTTCCATGACTAGCAAACGAGACTCATTTAGTGGAAACATGTCAGTATCTCATTTAGGTGAACTAAATTTGTTAAAAACTTGGAATTTCTATCATATATATTTGAAAAATATAAATTTTGCCTGGTACTGAAATGCATAAGATGGAAACATGTGTATTACTTGGCCACTCAGACAGCTCATTTACAGAAAAAATGTAACTAGTGTGTTATTTTTCATATGAGCACATGTGCACAAATCAAGTTTGCAAACATTACTTCAGGGAAATATAGGCTGTGTCATATGTTAATATGTGCACAAATGACATTTACAAACATTGTTTAGATAAGATGGAGATAAGTCTTACCTCCTTTGGCTCTTCCTGAGGCAGGAGACAGGGCACGATGTTGACCGGATCCTTGGGAAGGGGGAAGGTGAGGTCGAACTCCTCGGTGAGCTGCAGCAGCCATTTGTGTAGAGACTTGGGGTACTCACTCCAGATGCTTGACACATGCTTATGAAGCAGGCGGCCATCATGTTCCTTGAAAAGAAGATCGGTAAAGCATGCAATAATTAAGCAAATAATGGTAAAAGGAGGAAAACTTTCTGTCCCAAAGCTACTATCCATTGATGGCAAATATTTTTCAACTGTGAAATTTTTTTCCTTTCCCATGCATGACAAGTGAGTTTTAGATGCTTTGATATTGATTTCATCCTGAAAACATATGGATCATCATTGATGTTACACACAAACGGGAGGTGATATGTCATGAAGGAAAGCTGTATGTATATATGTAATAAGTTAATTGATACAGTATCTGTTCTTAATATTTTATAAACAATGAACAAGATTTATGTACTTGGGAGAACCTGCTTCATTATGCTTTACACATTTTTATGTATACCAACATTGCCCTGTGCTTTACAAACACAAATGAACAAAGATAAAAATGGGAGAAATCAGTGACCACGTAAAATCGTAATCCTGAAAGACAGTAATCATTTACAAGAGTATGTTAGAGTTAGTAAAACAGGGCATGCACATTTGACAAGACCCTAATTTCAAAAAGCCATTTTAGTGCTAAGGTCTGGCTCCCTGTATCCATAGTTCAAACCTTCAGTGACAATCACCCAAGGATGAGCCAAGGTCCCTATCAGCTTACTTGGATTGGAGAGTTTTTGACAGACACGACACACGACATGACGTTGACGATCCACTGTGGGTTGATGACAACATGGTCACGGAGGAATTCGTTGTCAAAATACTGCACTGTTCCCAGTTCATGAAGAAACTCTACTGCCTCTTTGATCTGAAAACAAGATTTTGCATGAGAATAATATCATTGGATTAGCCAAAAGGCCATAAAATATTTCAATCCAAAGTGATTAAAATAAAGAGAGTAACCGAATAATTATCAGCCTTCAACTCTTCAATTATTTGCCAATGCTAATGTCAAGAACTAATGGAAGTCATTGTAAAGGGTGCTTTTATATTCACTGCGAGTGTCAGTAATGAAACTAGAATAAACACATTAAGATATTTTGCATTAAAAAAAAAAAAGAATTCAACACCCATGTTTAACAACTGCTCATCAAATGATCATCGAGTAGCTCTCACATTTAACCTCTCCTTGTATATCCTCATCTCCTCTCTTCTCTCCCAATCCCATCTCACCAACTGGATCTGACACTATTATTGCAATCAAAATAATTACTGCACTTTGATAGTTTCTTAAAAGAAATTTAATCATTTGGTTATCTTATAAAACTTACATCTTTGTCGTCATATAGACCCACATCCACTCCATATGCCTTAACCTTGCTCCATGGTAGAATACTGTCTTTCTCCCTAGCCCTGAAAGTTGAAAATGACATTTTCATAGATGAACAAATCAGACTCCATTTCTCAAAGACACTTACATTGCTGGATACATTTGAAAATGGTGGAATTTGGATTTAGGGGGTTCAAACCCCAATGCCCCTACCCCTTTTTTGGCAAATATTTAAAAAAAATTGACTGTATAATTGGTTAAACCAGGGAATCTTGTTCCATTCGCGTATATGAATCTGCAGAGCCCCTTCAAATACCCTGATCTCCTTCAGGCCAAAAGCCTCTCGTCCAGCAATAGCAGCAAACTCAATTTGACAAATCCGTTGAGTTCAAGATATAAGTGTAAAGCTCATTGTGATACAGAGCTCTGTGGATTCAAATATGCTGATGGAGCAGGATGAACCCAGGTGGGGAGCCCCTTTTAAATAGGTGATAGGGACCCTCCAACTTCAATTCCTGATTCCGACACTGGTCAATTATTGAAGTCATCACAAGGCAGCACTCACTCAAGGATCTTCTTCTCCAGGTTTAGCCAGACCTGAGGAATCTTCTCCCCCATGTTCTTCTGCTCCAGGGTCACCCTCAGTAGCTGCTTCTCCATCTCCTTGATGCCCTGCAGTCATCAACATTAACCTTTAACCTTCCAAACTGCATATACATCATTATTCATGACAAAAGGGGAAACAGTTGAAGGATATAGTGCCTGCAGTCATCAACATTAACCTTTAACCTTCCAAACAGCATATACATCATTATTCATGACAAAAGGGGAAGCAGTTGAAGGATATAGTGCCTGCAGTCATCAACATTAACCTTTAACCTTCCAAACTGCATATACATCATTGCTCATGACAAAAGGGGACACAGTTGAGGGATAGTGCCTACAGTCATCAACAATAACCTTTAACCTTTCAAACTGCGCATACATCATTACTCATGACATCAACCAGATTCAACTATGTCTCTTTAGAATAAGTTCCAAATGGAACTGTGTTTATCTTCACCTACCTACTAACTAAGTCCAATATCATCCCTTTACAGTTATCAATGAAAAGTTGCGCGTTCCAAATGTTACAATTGAAATGCCTAAAATCTACAATGTCTCTCTATTTCACTTTTTTGGGACCCCATCTTCTATGATCATCAATCATGTTGAAAATTGGAAACAGTTATGAAGCCCATAATTTAGAACTCTAACTTCGAAGTCTTACACTTTTGTTTATAAGGGAAAAGTTTTTTCAGAAATGCGAAGACGTCTGAAAGTTTATCATCAATCACAGAGTAATGATACAAAGTAGGGTATGAAATACTCACAGTTCCAACCAAGGAGCTGACAAAGTGGAAGCCAGCTATCTGTGGATATGTCTTCATCAACTCGGCCATCGGAATGTCAGCTTTGGGGACCTTGAATATCAAATTGCCCATTTGTTCATTCTCCAAATAACACTACAAGCTTGTGAGGGTCACAAATAATAAATAATGATATCAATGGCAAATGAAAACAACCTGCCGTGACACAAGTTGGCATATATTTCAAAATATAAAGCATACCTCAAATCAACATAGAAATCAAACATTATCAAACTTGAAAAAAATTAGGATTATTAGAATTTTTAATTTTCATATTTCATCAGCATGTCAGTGAGGAATTATACTTCAACAAATGATATCAAAATTATCACATATATTAACTATATTTGTCCAGGATTTGAAAAAATAAATCTCCTTACCTTATCACAGTGGGTGCCTATGATAAAGATGGGAGTTTTGGGAGCGTGACATGCTATAGAACTAAGCCAGAACTCCAAACCAGCATGCTCAAACCCTTGTCTGGTGGACCACAGGAGCATATACACAGCTCTCTTGGACAAGAAGAACTGAAACAATGAGGTACATCATGGGTCTTGAGTTCCAACAAAGTTCATTTTTAATTCATATTGAATCTGGCTGTGTTGACCGATTCCAAGGGTGTGGGTTTTAATCCCGCAAGGGACTCAACCTGGGAAAAGTACAAGAATACAATCAATTTGTTGAGTTTGAGATATTAGCTTCAAGCTCTTTGTTGTCAGGGATACGGAAGGAGCTCTGCAGAGTCATATATGCTGAAGGAGCAGGATGAACTAAGAGGAGGGAACCCCCCTTTTAATTAAATGAAAGGTACCCCCATCTTCAATTCCCAAATCAATTACTAGTCAATGATTTGTACTACTGCAGATAGTGTAATCTCAAATATAACATTATTACATTTTTCGAAATGACAGGTTTCTCTTTGGTTAAACCTTCATTGGCAACTAACATCTTGGAGGAGCTTATAAAAAGTGAAATAATGCTTTATGTTGTGAATTCAATGCATGTTTGCTTTGCTTTTTTCCGTGCCTGCTTATTGTCCATGATGCATACATATAGTAGAGTGGGGAGTGACTCAGATGACACTTAATTTTCTCACATAATTTAGGATAAGAATTCATTGTTACAACAAAAGTGATAAGTGCACATGTACACATATGAAAGTTATGAAAGTGCTAATGATTTACCATATTGGTAATAGAATGTAATGTAATATGATGTGATACCTGATGAGTGTTGTAATACAGTGTCTGACCAGCGAAGTCCCAGGCACTATATGAGATCTCCTCGTTGTTGGAGGTTGATGCCTTCCACTGCTGAATGACGATTCCATCTGTGATTTCTTCTCCTTTCGTACCCTCCGTTTTCTTAGCGTCACTCATCAGAGCTTTCAACAGGCTGAGGCAAGATAAGACATTATAATACATGTTTTTCTCTTATTTTGATTACAATGATGATGAACCATGAGTTACTGTTTTTAGATGTCCCATTGTTCCTATAATAAGCGCTTGTCTCCAATAAGATGCTGGGCCTCTTATTAGCTTGGGGATTAGTTGAAAAATAAGGCTTGGATCTAAAGCATAAAATTAAAAATCAAGGGGTGCTGAGGCACTCTTTGAGGAAATATTGTACTCCTCATATGCTGGAATGTACAAAATGTATAATTAAATATTCTATATTTTTTCCATTTTCTTAATGTTTTCTACAGGCTCGTGCAATATATAACAAAAGAAAATTTCAGTTTCAATCTTTAATTACAGATCTTAAAATAACATTGATAGGTTACACATGAAGAATCTGCTAAAACTCCTTAAACAAGCAACAGGTTTAGTGGGATATCGTCATGGTTACCATCATAAATTAACTCACCTGTTCAGGTAGGCCTGTACAATACATTTTCATACATTCAAATCATAATGGTGGCAAATAACCCCACCTTGTTTTGCCAGCTCCTCCAAGCCCTACAAGCATCAGTTTGGTTCTTCTACAGGCCGTGTAACCTCCTGCCAGCCTCTTGAGGTATGCCCTGATTGACTCAAACCCCCGACTCACAACCTCACTCGGGGGAGTTTGAAGAGACGGACATCCAGTCAGTCTGATTGCTGTTTGAAAGTTAAGAAATAATTGTTTGATGGTTATCATTTATCTATTATAAAGTAAAATAATTTGCCTTTGAACTTTCTTATTAATGCGTTACTTGTTAATGCGGCAGAATCCTTGATAACCTATCTTAAGCTTGTGTCTAGTCTTGTATTGTCTTAGGTAATGAGTTGTGATTTTTGTAGTTTGGCCTTGAATTGGCGATGTATTGATAAAGTAGGTAAAGCATAAAGATATCAATTATGAATTATTTTACCACTTTCCTCTTGGCATCAGCTCCAGAGTTCATTTGAGTAATCTTCTGATGATTGTTTTCATTTATTTGATTTTAGAATATTCCATTTGAGAAAGATAAGCTGTGACAGATTGTGTTAAGTTTTTACGGTTGATAATCTTACCTATTTACCTGCTCAGATTATTAGCACCTTACCATTAATCATTGTTGTGCACTTATTTGAGATCCTTCAATAATGTAAAATGCCATTTGCAAAGAGGTATTGGGAAGAGCCTTAGTTGACAGTTTACACAGTTAAGAAGTATTCTTCTATGATATCTACATATCTAGCACCGCACCTGTCAGGTTGGGCATGTGTCCCATGGATCCAGGTAAACTCTCCAAGAGTGGATTGTTCTCCAGGTGTAGCACCTGCAGGTTGACGAGGCGGCAGATATGAGCAGGTACGCAGGTGATGGCCGTGTAGTTGAGATAGAGATGTTCAAGCGATGCCATCTGGAACACCGCAGGTGGGATCCCGCCAAACTCGCTGTCCGCTGGAGGATAAAAAATCAAATATATACCATCATTGGCGCCAAAAGGGAGAGGTTCTTGAAGTACTTATACATACTCATTGGTTATCTGACTGCTGAAGAGAAGGAAATGTGAACCAATATCTTCATTATTGCTGGCCGATGCTTTCTGTTGCTTTCGAATGTTTGTTGTTTATATTTGCATAATTTATCTATTTTTAGACAGATAAGAACGGAACTCTACGCTATTATTTATAAAACCTTAAAACCATATAGACAACTATCACTAAGATGATTTGATATACCATTACTTTTGAAATGTCAAAATTTTGGAGTTGAGGTTAGATTAAAGGGCCATTGAGTATGTTAGTGTTTCTAATACAACATGTTTTCATAAACGCCTAAAAATTATATCAATTGGTAGATAATTGTTTCAGCTAAAACATGATAAGTGACAAATAGTATATATACCAAGACAAGTCGGTGTAATTATATTTCACCCGTACGAGGAGCGCGTGCTACTGAATTATGATGTCATTACGCAGATTTTCCTTTCCTGTGTACTACGTAGCTTGGGTTTTAGTGATAACAAATAAACAAATACAATTTCTTTTCTTAAAATATTATTAATACTTGAAATTCGTGAAAAGAAATAACCATAATTTTTTTTACACAAAAAGGTGATAAAAACTTGCAAAACAAAAAAGGATATTGTTGTTGTTAATTTAATATGAAACATATTCACAGTACATATGCAAATTAAAAAGATCCTTGTTCTGTCGAAGGCTGAGAAATCATAATAGATTCAGTTGTCATAAGATGGGTATATGCTAATAACCTCGCCTTGCTCTATGGAAATCAAAAAGTTTATAAGAGTTACTTCGCCATCATCTTGATCATGATGTATTTAAATGAAAACAATGTACAATTGGCGCGCTCAATATCAAAAGTCAAGTAACCTGCCCATATTAAAACGAATCAAACTCAAAGTAAAGCGAGTTTGACTTTAAAATAAATCAAATATTTGTTTCGCCATTTTGACTTTCCTTTTGTCGACCAACTTGTCTCCCTTCTGGTCTATAGTCATTTTAACTGTATCCTGCTTCTCTTTTCTGCTCCCACGTGGTTATCTTTGTTTAAAGGATGGGAGCCAACTACGACCACAATGCTTTGCGCAATAAAATAATAAAGTCGATCTATTTATAGACACGGGAAACACCATTACTAATTAATTAGATTTCTCAGCTTATTTTGGGTCGAAACAATTGGCGAAAAATTATGTAAATTAAGATCCTTCAACGAGATGGATTTTTGGCACTATTTTCTAATTTGTATCAACATACTCTGTGGCCCTTTAACCCCCAAAACCTTGCTTTGTGCTCTCTTTTGAACCTCAGTGCATTTGATTTTGCAACTGTTTTTTGTTCATTAGGGTTAACTATTTGGTTAGATCCATGTCACTTCTAAAAGGACATATGTAAGGTATATTGCTGAAGTACTCACTGATGCAGTGTGACCCAAGCCTTGGTGCATCCCAGAAGAGCTTCAGGTTAAGGGCAGATAACTCTTCTGCATCAAGTATGCCATTTCTGTTTATGTCATGTTCATCAAAGAATGCATCCATATCCTACAAAACAAATAAAACATTTCTCAAATGAGGCCAGAAGTGAAGAGGAGGAAATTGTGAACAAGTTAATGATAATTACCTGCATTAGATTGGATAACTTGGATTGAATAACTTGGATATAGAACCACCCAAAAACAATGATTCTCTTCGGAATATGTGTATAGTGAAATATCGGAAGAATGTGTACTATTTGATGAAACTATTGGAAGTTTTTAATTGTTTTTTACTTAGTATTTCTTCAAATGTAACATGTTAGATGTTAATTTTTTTTACAAGCATCAATACAGCTTAGCAAATAGCATTTAAAATTTTTCAACTTCAATCCTGAAGAAAGGTTCCAGAAAGTTGACATTGGTTTACAAAAGAGAATACCTCATTATAAATTTGCTTCAAAGAATATATGGCTTTTGTGCTGCCAGACAAGAAAAAATTCTAGTCACTGATTCTTGTACTTTTCTTGGCCGAGTCCCTTGAGGGATTCAAACACCACAACCAGGCAGCAACCTGTCTTTACATCTTATCCACTCTACCACAAGATCTCAGTAAAAGTACCGGTACAAGTCCTTGTACTATTGCAGATAATATGAATCCAAATATAGTAATGTCTAAACTTTCACTTTGATTGTCCCTTCTTTACCAAAAATTACTTAGCTCTTAGATTCATAACACGAAAATAGTTTTAACAGGGGCAAAACTCCTGGGGAAAAAATTTATTAAAAAAATCTTCCCCAGGGAAAGTTTGGCCTTGGCGAATTTCTCTCCAGAGACATGCAGTTTAGTCTGGGTACCATTAAAAATAGATTAAAATATTTCATGAACAGTTTAAATGAAATATGAAAATAATGGGCGGACACCAACCTTCTTGAGGTAGATCTTCACATAAGGTTCCATGTCATGCCACTTTTGAAATTTTTCAAGAGTCAGTTCAGACCTGGCTTGCATTTGTGGCCAGGGCATACCTGTAATAGAAGTATAGATTTAAAGTGACACAGAGGAAGTTTTAGATTGTTCAATATCACTAAAATATTATTCAAAATATAATAAATCCTGACTTATGCTCAAATCTTGTCCTTAAACTTACATATTTATCTCTAAAATGCCCAAATTATGAATTTTTCTTGGTGTCATAGATAATCTGAAAACGGTCATAAAAATGTTACAAAGTTGAATTTCTGCGCCCCATTTACAATTATCTTACTTAAATGACCTACCTAACACTATCAATAAATGTTTGTGTTAGCAACTGCTGTAAATAAGTTTTCAAAATTACATTTTATTCATTAGCGTGCGCCACTGTCCGGTTTGCAATCACAAAACACGACTTAAACCTGTATATTGTCAACATACAGAATTTATAAGCTTTATGGTTGTGATTTTCAGAGACAACCACCACTCCTCTATAAAATAATACCACTTACAAATGTTGACATATTTGATCCCAACAACATACTCTGGGCCCCTTTAACATTGTGGAGTTGGAATGGACAGGTATGATGAAGTTCTCTCCCAAAAGAGGTTACACAAATCATTTCTTTCCAAGTAACTTCTGTTACAAGTTGGCCATACTTTTTCAAAATCAAATTCTGCAGGGTTGAAAATTTGGAACACACATTCAGTCCTTCTCTCCCAATGGTGAAATTGTTCGGTAATATTACATAAAAATGTTCCTAAAGGAACATTCCTAAAATGATAACCAATGACAAGTTGATACCTGCAACAAAGGTTTGTAATAAGTATCCTGAAAAAAATTTAAAAATCTATAACACTAAAAGCAAAATGTTACCTGAGAGATTTAAAGTCCTGAGTTTCCGAAGTTTGCGGAGATCATGGGGCACATCCACCAGTGGGTTGTAGCTTAGATCCAGATACACCAACTCTTTCAATGACCCAAGGTCAGGGGGCACACGGGTCAACTGTAGACCTTTCAAGGTCAATTTAGTCAAACTGCTTGATGGAGGCAACTTTGAGGGAAGTGTTGTCACTGGCAACCGATAAAGCTTGAGAGTATCAAGATTGGGTGTTTGGAACAAATCTTCTGATAAGCTCTCAATGGCGCCTTTCATGAAGACAGCAGTCTTCAGTCTCTCACATTTGGAAATTCCTGAAGGAACAGTTTTGAGTTCATTGCAGCCTTCCAGAGAGAGGTATTGAAGGTTTGAAAACTTGGGAAAGAAGTCTTCTGGTAAAGACTTCTGGCATGAAAGCTCTCGGACAAAAGAGTTGACAGTTTCATGATAGGGTTCGAAGTACTTGTGCTCATAGAGAATTTCCTTTGCTTTGTCCTCGTTCCACATTGCCCTCTGGATGTTCAGCTGATGGGCTTTGCAGAAAACAACCTTGGTCTTTTGAGATGAGATCAGGCTTGAAGGATCTTCAACTAGTTTCTCTTCAAATTTGACTATGTGTTTGTCCGATTTGGCAATTTCTTCCTGGATTTTGTCAAAATATTTGGGATTTTGTTCCTGCAAATCCATTCCTCCATGTTGTTCTGAGAGGATATGGGCCTGTGCTGCATACAATCTCAGCATGGACCACAGCAAGGTTTCAACCTGAAGGAACAAAGTTCAGCCATAATAATGATAATAATAATTCTCAATGTACAATTCAAATTCTGCATTCTGCACCTACCAGCTACAGCGCAGCACCAATTAAAGCGATTTTCTGTTCTTATAATACTGAACATCTGATGAGGACAGAATAACTCCCATCTTTAATGACTTTTGGTATCAGGAAACCCCGCTTTACTGAGTCAGAAGACACACTTGCAATTCAGCTACATCCCGAATGCATAAGACACATTTGAAAAATAAACATATTCTGATCAAAATGTTAATATGTCCTCAGTAATACAACAATATTTATTGTCCCACCTTTTCTCTTGTAAGGTCAGGCTTTCCACCGGAGAAGAACTTGTCAAACACAGGAAGTCTCAACTGAAATGATAAAAGTTTATAAAAATAAAACAAGTTATTCTCATCAATACTCAGGAGTATACTATTGATGAGAAAATGTTTGCAAGCATTTCAGATATTGATCACTCAAATTTCATCAGTATTCCTGGATCTGCCAATGTAGTCCGACAAAATATTTGTATCCTTCTTTCAGCTTATATGTTAGGAAATGAAAATAATGAAGTTCCAGAGTTGAGGATGTTATTTTACCATTGTTGCAATGAGAGCAGTGTAAACCCATCCTGAGGTGAGGTTCCCAAACTTGACATCAAAAGGGAGAGGATTCTGTGTGCTCAGGGCTGGAGTGTCCACAAAGTGTATAGGAGTGTCCAACTCAACTATTCCCTTCTCATCTGACACTCTTGCTTGAAGCTGATTCTTTTGATCTGCAAATAGCAAAAAACATCACAATTTTCTGATAATATAACTCGAACCAGTCTACATCAGTGGCCATGAACTGGACCTTGTTGCCAAGCATTGAAATTGGTATTCTTAACGCAGCGTCCTCTTTGGAAGTTGCAACCTTCACTAAATTTATCAACAGACTATCAAGTTCAGTCGCAGTAGGCCGAAGAGATGCAATGAAATGCAGCAAGGCTTTAAAATAGACAGTTATAAAGACTGGCTTGATCTTGCCTTGCTAGGTAAGTTGATAATCCAAAAGATTACTTATGATTCAAAGTGAAACATAACTAACATCAAAACCAATCCTTATCAATCTAGCCTTGTTTAATTCATTCAAAGCTCTCTAAGCACTAAGAAAATTGTATGAGTCAAGTGTTTTCACCATAGGTGGATCAGGAATTTTGAAAAGGGGGGTTCACCTATTGATAAGGAGGGGGTTTAGGAGGAATGAAAGTTTTTCGAGATACAACTCATTCTTCATAGGGCTTTCTTTTTCACATGGTCTTACCGCAGTCACACAGAGGACATGTTCTGTCGTAAACTCAACTTACCTATCACAATGACTCCGGCAACAGCATTTGGTTTCAGTAGCTAGGGGCCAGTAGCTCCCATGAATCATTTGTTAAACTTGTTCACCACCATCCTTCTTTTTAAAGGGATGATGTGAATGGCTTGCTAATGACTACCGTTCGGTTAAGTCTGCACTAAACTCTTGTCAGAACATGCGCTATGTATAGTTGTGGTCAGACTGTGTGAAGAATAAAAGCCCTAGGCAGAAAAACTTTGAATCTTGATAAAGTTTACAAATATTTTGAAAATAACATGGTACATTTTAAAAAGACTAAGAAAATCTGGTCATCTTTATGAATATCACTCCAAATGCCCTTCAAACACACAAGGGTATAACACTGACTTATTAGATGCTCTACTTGCAGGTTCCCTAAGCGCTAAGG
The DNA here is from genome assembly GCA_921293015.1 of Phorcus lineatus. Classification (NCBI taxonomy): domain Eukaryota; kingdom Metazoa; phylum Mollusca; class Gastropoda; order Trochida; family Trochidae; genus Phorcus; species Phorcus lineatus. Next base: position 19,198,226 of record OV121087.1, on the reverse strand, counting down.
ATGATCTTACCCCATAGATAAAGCCTCACCTGGTATATAGCAGAGTCTGTGCACCTCAGTATCCTTGAAGAGTTTTGGGAGAGAACTGCAGCTCAACTTAGCATTGTCCAGAGATGCAGGGAGAAACACAAACATATGCTGATGTGGATCCTTCTCCCATTTGTCCACTGTTTTAGCCAGTTCCAGGATTTGCATCTCTTGAACTGAAATGAGATGTGGGGATACTTGTTTATTAATTTGGTTAAAGAAAAATTTCATTTCTTTTCCACAACTGCCTTTGATAACATTGGTAATTTCTGTTAACTGTTTCTGTTGACTCCAGAAACAAACAAATCTCCAAATGATGTCGCAGATATAATTTTTAATCTTATATTCATGCACTCATAGAATATTTGGATAGGGATCCATTTGTGATTTCGGTACTCAAATTGTAAATACATTGGTTTCGATCAGATAGATGAAGGTATAAGGCTATAATGCTAGCAGCAAAAAGGAGGAGGGGGTTGAACCCCCTGAACCCCCTCGGGATCCAAAACGTGTCCAAAAAAGTGAAGCTGTGTTCAAAATAAGCTGTGTATAAAAAAATTTGCAAAAATATACTCAACAAACCTTAGGGGCTTTATGGATTTCATGAAAGCAGTATCTTTGGCCCCCGTAAGATTGAGAAGTCATGATTGTTATTTCTTGCCATCTGCCAGTAATGTTATTTCCCATATTAAAGGGAGATAATTCTTACCTGTGATTCTGGTTGGCATGTAGTCACATTTGCCCACAGCCTCTAGGCAGTGATGTTTCCATCTGGAGTCCAAGACCTGAAGTGCCTGTATACTGGCATCAGACAGAAGGTATGGAGCTGGGTATGTGACTCCTCGCTTCTCAACCACCAGATTACCTGGGTAGAGATCATATACATTGTGGATTATGATTATGGAATAACTGTCTCAAGAGTCTTCTGATAGAAAATATATCAACAAGAGTTTATATTATCATAATTGTTAATTGTCTCACCTCTAGATTCATATCCCTTAATTTCAATGTCAACTTTCATCACTTTTTTCTTAGTGGTCTTTGTGGCAGGTTGTTCGGAGTTATCTCCCTTTTCAGTGTCCTTGACCTCTATTTCTTCTTCCACAGCTTTCATGGGCAGGTTGTGGAGCTGCAGAACCTTTGATTCTGACTTGAGTTCCAAGATTTCATTTTCAACAGAGTCAGGCAGCGTGTACTCAAGAGTTACTGTCGCCATTTCCACAGAGCAGGACGTGATCACACACTCATTGTACCCATCACTGCAACAAGCAGGAAAGCAATCATATATATATTGCAATTTATTTTTTAAATTTTGAAAAGTAGGGTAACGGTAGTTGATTCTGCCGACAGAATTTTACATAATGAAAGCATTAAAGACATTGATTTATGTAACTACAAAGGCTCATATAGCAAGATGATTTATTCACAAGTACCGGTACTTTTGTCATTCACCTGATGAGACCGTATGGTCAAAAGTACTTGTGAATACATCATCTTGATTTTCTTCAACAAATGTTTATATATATGGTATCATGTATGGAGAAACAATCCAAGATACAAGTTTACCACTTAAATATCAAAATCTTTACCCTCCCCCTTTTTCATACCATAAGGAAATTTAAATACAACACAATACACTCACTGGCTTGGTTGGGCAACTACTCGCATTCCTCTCTTGAATCCAGCTGGCAGGTCAAATGTCTGGTGATCAAAAGAAACCTTTGATCAAAATCTTGCATTGAAAAGAATTTATTTGAATCAAATATATATAACTTATGAGTATTACTAGATATAAATAAAGGAAAAAAAGTCATAATTAAGTGTACGTCTTTCAGCCTGAAAGTGTTCATACAAATTAATTTTTGATGGTGAAATAAAAAAAACCCAATTTGATATAGTAATCTGAGATCAAAAGTTACCAACTTTAGTCAATGATCCAGAGTCTGGGGGTTCATAAGGTTCCACCATCCAACCTCCTGACCATAAAAATGGCAATCCCCATAAGTAAACCCCCTCCACTTTAAAAATTCCGGGATCTGCCACCGAGTTGGATTGGAATCTTTTATTTCATCAACTTTAATTTTTCTACAAAATTAGTATCAAGGAATTAGAAAAAATTATTTTGAACTCACAGGGTGTTTGGGGTATCTCATGAGAGCTGCCCCCCTCTCGCCCTCGGTCGGCATCACACAGACATAGTTACCTCCCTTTAGATAATACTTCTCCACCAGGGTGTCATTCTTGAGCACGTGTAGTTCATACATGTCCTGGAACAACAGTTAATATGATCGTATAAACATATGTGGAACCTGTATATAAAGGGTTAATGTGTTGATATCAAGATGATTAAAAAAATTTTAAATGATTTATTTGGTTTAACTTTCCTTATTTTCAATTCTTACAAACTAGGTTCCTAAATTAGATGATCAAAAGTAAGTGGTGAAAGTTTTCAAAAGACGGCCCAGTTTATAAAATAAGCTGTTGTTGAAGTTCACATAGCCCTTGCGAAAAAGGGGTTTATGAATCTGGGGACCCGGGCCAGGTGTCATGCTTTAAAAACTACACATAACAAATACATTTTTTCCCAAAACACAAAAAACTGGCCACTAACAATAATTTTAATTTATTGTCTTCTCTGGTTTGTTTAAATGTCTCATTTAACAATAGATTACTTTTTATAATGAGAATTTTAATAATTAATTATTGATCAAAATATGGTATTTCTAAATGTCTTTCAATAGAAACCTCACCTTTTTGGATATTCCGCTGGACACTTTCCTCAATATGCTCCCTTCAGCCTCCTGGGTCTGATCAACTTTAACCCTTAACCTGCACCATTAAAATAGCTGGTGAAAATCTCCATGGGGCACTCCATGGAAAATGACATCATTCTAAGGGAACACCTACTGAGCTAACAGGGTTTAACTCTTTCTATGTTCCTGTGACTTCGTATGAAAATAGTCCCTCTTTCAGACATACCCCTATCTCAATCTTAGCATTGTTTTATCAAAGGTCAAAGGCGCCACAACCCTTTACATGTATTTATATTCATCAATGATTGATGTACTACGTTCAGCTTCCTATAGGCCTGCGCTTTTGATAATCTATAGTTAATTCTAACGCTCCAATCAGGAGTTAGATATTTGAAGCTCCAAGCATCAAACATGTAAATTCAAATTTGCAAGCCTTACAAAGAAATGAGTGAAAAATACTCTGTACTGATATTATGTTAGGTTTCCTCATGTGATCCCTAAGAATAATAGATGTTATTTGTATTGTAGCAGCATCTATAGCAAAAACAAAATATTCAAAACCTATCTCTGATAACATTATATCATTTGAAGAGTAAGGACAATTTTTATGGATATACAACTTCTTTATATATTCTGTGGAAGCGACGTTTCGACATAGATTCTAATGTTGTTGTCAATCACAGAAAGACTCTTTACATATGATGCTGGTATTATGACAATATTTAAAACCTATCATGAAAATGAGACCTCTAACTTACATGTGGCCGTGATACTGGTCTGATGTGAGTGTTTTCAGGTGGTCCTTGAGTTCCTTGGATGAGTAGGTTTTACCAGCATTCAGGGTGAACCAAATCACCTCGATGGTGCCAGCACCAATGTCAGCTGAAAACAAATATTTCATAGGCACAACTTGCATTTTGAATACTTCTCTAAGCAGACCAAAGTTTCTTAACCATGCACAAGGCTGATCAAACCAAGAAGCCGTTAATCCTGAGTCATACTGTCTAAGTCACGTACACACATTTGTTGATCCCATGTTAGGCATTTATTGTTATCCTAAGTCTAGCATATTTGTAATGGTCCTAGTCTGTCACTTGTACTGATTATAAGTCAGATACATGTGTTCATCTTAAGTCAGTGTTGATCCTAAGCATTGCATGTGTGTTGATCCTAAGTAATGCATGTCTGTGCTGATCCTAAGTCAGAGACATTTGTTGATCTTTAGTTAGACACATGTGTTGATCCTTAGTCATGCATGGGTGTATTGATCTTAAGTCAGAGACATTTGTTGATCCTAAGTAATGCATGTCTGTGCTGATTCAACCTTAAGTCAGAGACATTTGTTGATCCTAAGTCAGACATGTGTGTTGATCAAAAGGCAGACATGCATTGATTTTAAGGCAGGAACATTTCCAAAAGAGTTTTGTCATTGTAAGTCTGCCAGGCTTAACCCAATATTTCTAAGCTTGAATACGATTACACAGTGGATTGAAGTACAGTACTAAGCTCAAACAGTTGAAGTTAAATAGAAACCCTCTGAATCACATTAAAAGAGAAAGTTTGCCACACCCACCAGCAGATACTTTGCTTGCTATGTTGTACAACCAGATACTTTTGGATGTTTTCGGGTCAATTTGACCCACATAGTCAATCACAGGGGGGTCTGACGTTACCTGAAACACCAGATAACACTGATTTAAAAAAACGAAAGAAATCATAACATAAAATAACTAATTTGTATAAAACATAAAGTTTGGTCATTATTTTACTTTGAATCCAGCCCAATAGATAGATATTCTTTAGGTAATTCTTTTCAAAGATTTTAAAAAAACAGCCATCTAAATGTCAGGAAGTCAAAATTTTGCTTGCAATTTACATATATATTAGTTAGATTACCTACTTAAGACTACCAATCAATATTTTTCTTTGTGTCTTCTGAAAATCAGTTTTTAAAATTACGTTTGAATCATTGACGCGCACCATTGTCCGTTTTCGATCACAAATCACAACTTTAACCTGTTTATTGTCACTATACTGAACTTTTTAGCACTTAGATGCTGATTTTCAGAACAAACCAACTCTTCTCAATAAAACAAAACTATGTATGAAGTTTGTCATACTTGACTCCACCAACTTACTCTGTAGCCCTTTAAAGGCACTAGTGCACGCTTTTACGGTTTAAATTGGCTATTTTAAGGTTTAGGAGGACTTATGCATTCAATTAAACTTTTTATTGATGAAATACTAAACATTCTTTACAATTGACCTGCAATCAACAATGAAAACATGAATACAGCCGCTGTCGGCTTGGACATATAAAAAATCTATGGTTAGCTGTGCACAAAATGGATAAATTATTGACACTTGGAAACGGCTGAACTAGTACTGTGTGCAGCTATTGAATTTACCTAAAATCTGAACTGAAAACAAATCATGAAATATGTTTTATGAAAGCAATGTTGTAAATTAACCAATTTAATAACACAGTATTAGCGTTGTTATTAGATTGACCATAGCTGCTGCTGTTTCCGCATCTCTGGCAAAATCTTAATATTTCCAATATCGTAGTTCATGTGGATTTAAAGTAACGTAACATTGAATACTTCCGGCCTTTAAAAATCCACTTTACTACATAAATATTTGTAGATTAGTTGAGTGAGGATAGTATGTAATATTGAGAGATATGCAGTATCTGTGCATTCGTTGCGTTAACAAAATATTGGCGTGCACTAGTGCGTTAAAGGTGACACAACCTTTATTCATTTAAAAATGCGCACCACCACCACATAGCAAATTGGAAGTTTCAAATCATGTAAATATTTAGAAATGCTCCAGAAACACAAGTCAGCCAAGGTGTCTTTTTGTGAAAATTTCTTAAAACATATTGCACTCTGTAATTACAAACCCTATAAGGCACAAGACGATGAATTATAGCAGTGGTAAAATGTTATGAAACAAAGATATCACGTAAGAAGTTTGTCAATTTGGCTGAACCTGAAAGGTTAGTATGAAAACATTAAAAATCTCAATATTCAAAAGATTTGTTCTTTAAAATTCAGATCACTCACCACATATCCAATGAGATCAGAGCACGGGTTGTGGAACATGAGCCATCCAGCCAAAGGACTGATGCTAGTCTTGTGCAGGTATACTGAGTGTCCTGGGCTGGAAAAAGAGGATTCAAATGTTTTTCTAATTTATTCATTACACAACTTTTTTCATAAAATTCCATTCTGCTTAATCAAGGCTTTTTATTTGCAAGGCATCTAAATTACCTTGATACCCATCACAGCATTTGCCTCATATCACTTTAACTATAACTAGCCAATGAAATTACCATAATGTGATGACTGTTTAGTTCAACATATTTTGCTTGTGGTTCCTTATAAACAACTATCTATCGGCTTGAAAAATGACATGCCATATAGAGGCAAATGACAAAAGCAAAAGCTGTGAATGATATCAGGATATTGGAAAAGTTAAGCAGGTATAATACTCTGATGGAGCAGGGCATTTTACAGATTTTGTTCGTTTTGATTCGTAAGATATTGCTAGAAATCGCCTGCTTCTATTACAATGGCTTGTAACAATGGCATCAAGAACATTGTTTTATGAAGTAAGATATAAAAAATGTTGGAACCTCTCCTGAAACAAATGCTGATTGAAAAAAAGTTATTTGTGCACATGTGCACCTATGGAAAATTAATCCTACTTATGTTTCACCATAAAATGATATACAAAAAAGCCTTGCACATCGTGCAAAGGAGTTTTTCAGCTGTAGATAAAAATAATAAAAGACACATACCTGATCCAGAGATTACCATATTTGCAGGTATCAAAAGCATCAGGAGTTGGTGGGGTCTGAAACATGGTAGAAGGCTTATTATTACCGACGAGGGCAATGATAGTAGGGTTCATATTTTTCATACGATGCCCTAGGTCAAAATATCACTATTTCAATGTGACGACACATCAAAAGCAATGCTTTGACGTCATAGTTTGCCTATGACGTTGTGTTCCAAAGGCGCCTATGCCTATGCTTGGATGTCGATTTTGATTAGTTTCAATTTCTTTGATTTGTCGCTTTCAGCAATAAACAGAATATCATATTCGTGTCCATGACATACTATGTTTACGACACTTGTGCCTTAATATCAGTGTATCACTCGCTTTTGCTCGGGAAATACTAATATTAAGCACTCGTGTCGTGAACATAAATTATCATGGACACTAATATAATATCCTCTATTTACTGACCCAAAGATTATACATCATTAATAATACATTGGCTATATTAGAAATACAGGTCATTGGGATAATAGTGAACTCACCTAACATCATCAAAATATCGGTATGGTTAACATCACAGGTATAGAAATTTGACGAGCATCCTGCTATATTTTGTCAGAACTGCAGACATAATGCCAACTCTTATTTGAACACAATAGAAATGACCAATCAGGAAAGAGGATTGCTCCTTTGAGGTTCAGTGGCATTGTGGGATTAATTCTATAGTCATTTTTTTTTTCAGAATTACCAAAATACCAGACCCTCATTTGAACAGAAGAGATCTGAGAGGAGCAGGGTTTCCCTTGCTGCCAGTGGCATTAGGGGATAATTTAACTACTTATCGTATTAACTTTACATTTTGTGCCGAACTCTAACTCAAAGAATTAACCATTGAGTACAAGAATACCATTATCAGCATTATTGGATCAATTCTACCTACTTTTGGCAAGAACTGCAGAACTTCTGCCAGACTTTTTTTTGAATGAGTGGATAAGTGAGAAGGGTTTAGTGCATTTGTTTGATAGCTCTGTGGAAGTACAAATGAAGAACCTGACATAAGATATCAAATTCTCACCTCTCTGTGAGCAGGGGGTATCCAGGGCTCTGGGTCCCGGAGACCAACACACTCGCCATCTGACTTCAGCACCACCGCAGGGAACAGACCACCTGGTGGAATCTTCACATTGTCCCGTCGGTACACCTGCAACATGATATGACGGCATGCAATTTCAAGGCGCTTTAGCATTTTGTTGAATGATAATTTGTTCAAATATGCCTCAATGGGTTTCTATAGCATTTAACAAGTAGTATGTCTTGATATATTAGATTCAAAAGAAAGACACAAATTCCGCTATCTAAATCTATTAAAAATTTATTAGCCTTCACAGTTTTTCCTTATCACCCCCATGGAGTTCTATGGAGTTCACGACAGAGGTATTCCTAAATTTGGAAAAAAACTGAGACTTGTATGTTTTCAATGAAACTGCCCAGGTTATAGTCATGCATGGTAAGTTATGAGAAGGGGGCGCTAATGTTTCAAAGTTAAAAATGTGGTAAGGTGAGAGGGCGTTATTGTGTCGAATATGGTATGTAAATAAGAGCATCAACTTACCTCCTCCTCTCCGTTTCGGAATATGACAATCTGTTCTTCAATGTCAAGTTCCAATGACATGATTTCTCCGGCTTTTAACTGTTTGCCAAGGGAGGTTACTTTGGTTGAACTTCCATGATAGATCCTTCAATTACAAAACAGTTAAAATTCACAAAACAAATAAAAACTCATAGATGTAAACATTTTATGGCTCAATTCAATTAACAATCAAGTGTCATGACAAGGGAATACCCACAAAGGAAAATAATATTTATGGATATTTTATAAGATCATAGTTTAGTTTTAGTACCTAATTAAGGGGGAGGGGGGATTTTACCATTTAAAAGGAAAGATGGTTCAACATTTTTAACTTGTTGCTTGATTTTGAAGAAAATTACCAAAAAAGGTTAATTTGGGTAGGGTCCTCCTGTCACATGGTAAAACGTATACACTATTTTGCTCCACTGATATACCCTGGGTTGTAAACGATACTCGCTGTGATGGAGTTGTGTAAAAGGGTGTTGAATCCCTTCAACCACCACCTGAATCTGCCACTGCATGAGACAACAAGATACCACTTACGCCCCATCATATGCATTGAAGCTCACAGAATCCTGACTGTATCCCATGTTTTTATCCATAGAGTAGTCTCGAGGTACAAGGCCTATACTCATTGTGTTTGTTCGTCCACCATTCACAATAACTGAAATGATTATCAGAAAATTGTTATATAACAGGATTATTTCAATAAATCCATAAAATTATTTATTCTAACAAAGGTTGAGTAATAATACTTCAACAGGTTTTTAAATTTGTAAATCTAAGATGACTATCTTATCTTTGTCGGATATTGCCTCTAACAGGCTAAATTATATATAGATGAACACATTTGTAAAAAAGGGTAAACAGTCTTTCACCTGTGCAATCCATGGATCTATTTAAATGGATAAGTGACACAAGCAATCCTTGATCAAAGTTGAATGTTCTTTGGCCATTTTTAAAAAAAAAGGTTTTTAAAAATTCTCACCATGCAGTTAATAACTCTATTACAAGGGAAGCCCTCTCTAGGCTTTAACCCTTAAGATGCGGGTCCCGGAATATTCCGGGATGAAATTAGCTTTGCCCGCAAGTCCTCTTAGCAGGATGCGAGTAGCACACTCTATTTTTCTCACGCTAACTAATTATGACCGCGGGTCTCGGTAGCGGGTCCCGGAAATTTATTGCCTAGCAGTAGTCTCAGTTCAACGCTTGTATTTTCGTTCCGGCTGCCGCTAAGCTACCGTGTTTTGTTTCGTTGGTGGTCTAAATAATGCGCGAACATGCTCCGAAAGTTATGAGAATATTGATAATGTTTATCGTACCGAAAATAAGCGTTAAAATCACTCAATTTTCCCCCACTCCCCGCCGCACGTGCTAATAGCCTGTGGGCACTTTCTAGCCTCTCGCACGAGCTTACCGACACGCGCATGCTATCGTTTACTGAGACGCGTGCATTTTGACCCTATGCACGCCTTCCTATCGCACGCTCTATGTTCTGAACCCTTGGGCGGATTTCAATATAGGTGGGATCATTTGAAAGAGAAAAAAAATGTCTTTAATTCGATGTAAAAAACATATGTGCGCCTCGTGAAATAAAGATACCGCATGTGCCGCAAAAAAGGTGATTTTTATATATTTTTAGTTTTACACTGTTTTGTCACACCAATTTTCTCATGATGTGCTCAACATATTTTGACATTTTTTATATCACAAGATAGAGAAAAAGATTGTCTTTAATCCCATGTAAAATGTGTACATGCGCAACAATTCATAAAGATACAGCAAGCGCCGCACAAAAAGGTAATTTTGCCGACTTCCTTATCATGTGATCTGAAGCGCGATTTTCATGTGCCTTTCTTTCACAATGAATTTCTTTTACACCGTGAAAAAGATTTTGTTGAATTTTACATCACTATAAAGACAAATGAATTGTCTCTAATTCCCTATATCAATTATTATGCGCGCAAATAAATAAAGACTCAACAAGTGCCGTAAAAAGAACAACTTTCGCACTTCGCAATTCCGTTAGTGACGCAAATAGGGAAACTTTGACACTTCATATCCCCGTGTACAAATGACACATTTCAAAACCATTTATATCATTATCAAGAGGAATAAATTGTCTACAAAGTGATATATAAAATGTACATGCGCTAAAACAAACGACGATGCAGCAAGCGCCGCACAAAGGGTTCTTTTCATGTGATCTGAAGTTCGATTTTCATGTACCTTTCTTTGGCACTCGATATTTTCTATACCACTTGGCGGATTTTGATAAATATTACGTCTAAATAAAGACGGAACGTTGTTCTTCATTTCAATATATTGATCATACATGCGCACACAAAAATAAAGGCACAAGAAGTGCCGCAAATTTGGCAAGTTTCGCATTTCGTATTTCTGTAACAAAGTGGCGCGCTCAACAACGTTTGGTATCAGCGTAAAGAGCAGAAAATTCTCTTCAATTTGATATACAATTTGTTTATGCGCTCATAGAAATAAAGACTCAACAAGCGCCGCTAAAATGTTATAAATAAATGTAATAAGTAAAAAAAATTATGAAGGAAACCCTGTTTCTTTAGTGTTCAATTATAGAGTTTTATAAACCATGAAAGTTGAAGGAAAAAAAACTTTTGGATTTACATTCATAGCGTTATTGATGTCTTTTTTGAGTTAGGGGATTTTTGCGTCGGGCACCGCCATCAGTTCATGGGAAAATTGTCCAACGAAAATGTTGTGGTTGAGACACAGTATGTCGGGGATGCCGTCGGGAACCGCCATCAGGTCAAGGCAAAGTTGTCCAACGAAAATGTTTGTGGTTGAGACACAATATGTCGGGGATCTTTCGCCGGGCACCGCCATCAGGTCATGAGAAAATGTGTCCAACGAAAATGTTCGTGTTCGAGAAAAAAAATTTCAGCGGACTTTCGTCGGGCACCGCCAGCAGGTATGTGTTTTTTTCTGCCAAATTTTTGTTGGTCGAGGAAACTCATTTTTGAAAAAAAAGTTTGGTAGCATTCCGATGTTTTAAATAATTTGCTATATATGTCGGGATGGCATGAGTTCCTTCCAGTGAACTAAAGACAAGAGGCCGGGTGCTCGTTGACTACGGCCGTCCCGACGGATAGGCCCGTGGAACCTATCATTCTCGGAAGAGAAGTCAAAAGTTGAAAAACTTTTGTAATCCACAACTGACAATCAGAACTTTCCTGACGTAGAAGGCAGTTGTTCGCGACTCGCCGGCTCGTTGCATAGGAGTCAGAAGGCGGCATCAGGGTTGATAATGTTGATACAACGTCGGCGGCCGTCGGTGCCATCGGCACCTTCGGCGGGATTGTGAAAAGTCGTCCAAAAGTTAGAAAGTGTCCGGCGACATTAGAACTTGTTTGGCTGGATTGTGAAAAGTTGTCCGAAAGTTAGAAATTGTCCAGCAATGTTAGAATTTGTCCTGATTTGTTATTTTTGCAAATCGTGAAACAAAATGTCCGGCTTTCGCCAGGACAATTAGAAAATGTCCATATTATTGATGACCGCTGGCGCCAAAGGCGCGCAACGGCAAATTTGTTTCAAACACTTACAAAATGTGGCAATTGAATGTCCATGAAGCTCACATTGAATTTCTCTGTACAACAGGTCATGTGTTGATGTTATTATATCTTGCGTGTGCCTAAATTATTTTCAATCATTTACAGATTGATGTGAAAGATGCCTAAGGCCAGGAGGCCGCGAACCAGGAGTTGGGAAGGTCCGTCAACGTCTAGCGACGACGACTTCATCAACGAGGTCCATGCCGATGAAGCTTCTGATATGGAATCAACTGATGAGAGTGATAGTGACAGTGACAGTGACAGTGATAGTGAAAGTGACATTGATAGTGATCAAGAAATAAGAAACATTGCAAGAGACATATTAGCTGGTACGGGTGAAACTGCTACGGCTGGTACTTCCACAGAGGAAGAGTTCAGTGGCTTTGACGAGCAATATAATGAAATGGACACACATTTTGATGACCAAGATAATTTTATGGATCGCTGGGAAGAGGGGCCGAGGCAACGTGGACGTGTCGACTTGCATTTTACTGGCGCAACGGGATTAGGACGGTTTATAGAATTGCCTGATAACCCGCAACCTGTAGACTTTTTCGGACTGTTTTTTCATGAAGATGATTATGGATCATTGGCAGCAGAAACCAACAGATACTTCCACCAACAGGTCGATGATAAGGTTCTGAAACCCTGTTCACGGTTGAGGCACTGGTATGATACGAATGCCGAAGAAATGAAAGTATTCATTGCAATGACAATAGCAATGTCTCTGGTTGTACAGAGAAACTTTTCTGAGTATTGGTCAACAAGTGATGTTACGTCGACGCCCTTCTTTTCCAAGTGCATGCCCCGCGACAGGTTCTGGCTACTGCTAACGTATCTACATTTGAATGATAACAACCTAATGCCGGGACGAAACACTCCGCATTTTTCACCAATGAATAAACTTGGCTATCTGTACCAACGCATCGTGCATCGTTTTTCCAGAGTTTATAAGCCGCATCAAAACATTTGTGTTGACGAAGGGTTGGTGCCTTGGAAAGGCAATCTGAGTTTCAAAGTATATAATCCCGACAAGCCGAAGAAGTATGGGATAAAGGCCTACATGTTGTGCGACTCAACAAATGGTTATGTTTGCAAGTTCAAACTCTACACTGGAAAAACAAATGAAGCTGTTTCTGTTGGTGGGAAAACGTATGATCTCGTCATGGACTTGGTGAAGGAATATGCTGGGAAAGGGTATCATGTGTTCATGGACAATTTCTATTCCTCGGTGGCATTGTATATAAACTTGTGGGAAATGGGAACTGGTGCGACGGGAACTTTGAGAGGAAATCGCAAAGGCATTCCTGAAAAGCTAAAGAAGGCACAGAAGAATCAGAAGAAAGGGGATATGACAATCTATCACAATCAAGACCTACTCGTTTTGCGGTATGAGGACAGGAAGTCAGTGTTGCTCATGTCAACCGTAGAAGACGCCGAAATTGTAGAGACAGGAAAGAAGAACCGAGTGACTGGGGAAGCAAATACGAGACCACGTATTGTGCACGAATACAACAAATATATGGGAGGTGTGGATCGGGCCGACCAGATGCTGTCGTACACCCCGTTCAAAATGAAAACTCTTAAATGGTGGAAGCGCGTGTGGTTTCATGTGTTGAACGTTGCCATGTTGAATTCTTACATTATCTATAAAGAATTCTCAGAAGACAAACCTTTGAAAACAAGCCGTCAATTTAGAAAAGATTTGGTGCAGCATATGATCACCTTCGCCGAAACAGAAAAAGTGCCCTCCCTGCGCAGACGTCCTCGCGGCCGGCCGAGCACGAGCGACGATAGTGTCTTGCGACTCCATGGTCGTCACTTTCCATCAAAGATTCAGCCTGTTGGAAAGAAGAAAAACCTAACACGCATGTGTGTTGTTTGCTCCAAAGCGAATAGAGAACTTCGTCGAAGGGAATTCGAAGAAACAAATCAGCCAGTTCGAAAGAAGAAAAGGGTAGGCAAAGAATCTTCTTTCGAATGTATCGAGTGTAATGTGGCTCTATGTGCAGCACCATGTTTCAGAATTTATCACACGTCACAAGATTGTACTAAAGCTTATATCAGTTTGATGTCAGAGAAGGAAAATGAGGGGGATAATCAAGAAGATTGAAGAAAGAAGAAAGAAGCAGAAGTGTGGATGAGCGTTACTCTCCTTATAAAGTTTATTCTTCACATCAATAAGGTGAATAAGTGTAATATAAAATACTGATTGTCAATAAAATAATCTTTTTTTTAAGTCGTAAAAGAGACAGAGAAAGTCAATGTGAGCTGTCACTGGACGTTCGATACGAGCCGCATCACGAACCTACCCCCGATCTTTCGCAATTTGTTTTCTTAGAATCGGGTGGCGAAACTTCATACTTTTTACATCATCGTAAAGGGAAAAGAACTGGCTTTGATTCATTATGAAATGTGTATGTGCGCAACACATAATAAAGAAGCGGCAAATAATGCGAGAAATGTCGCAATTATCAATTTTTTTCCCCAAATGTCTGAGGGTACCCCTCTTTAACGGTTCATATCTCCCGAACTATTTGGCACTTTTTAAATTTTTTTCCACCTTTCTCAAGCGGAAAGAATGATCTTTAATTCCATGTATAATATGCATGTGCGCAATTAATAAAAATGGTGCGGCGAGTGCTGCGACAAATGTCGCAAATAAAACGATTGTCAAAATCTATTTTCAAGTAGTTGAGGGTGTCGCTCTTTCGCGGTTCATATCTCCCGAACTATTTTATACTTTTTTATATTTTTTTCACCTATTTCAAGGGAATATAATTGTTTTTAATTCCATGTATAATATGCATATGCGCAGTCAATAATAACGATGGGGTGGATGATGCGACTGGTGTCACAAATAGAACGCTTATCAAAATTTGTTTTCAAGTAGTTGAGGGTATCACTCTTTCGTTTTTCATATCTTTTGAACCAGTTGGCACCTTTTCATTATTTTTTCACAGTCGTAAGGACGAAAGATTTATCTTTATTTCCATGTATAATTTGTACATGCGCAGCAAGAAATAACGATGCGGCGTGCGTATAGAATGATTGATTTTATTATCTCGGAATGTTCGCCCGCGTGTGACTGCACGCGCCGAGAGGATCGGTACAGCAGGAAGCAACGCTGGTGCTTAGAACACTGGCACTCGCATGCTGGTGCCTCGGGGGTGCCCCGGGGGTATAACGGTACTAATTAGCGTACCGATGCCAGACTGCCCAAGGGAGAATTAGTTCTGGCTAAAAATCCCGTTATGTCGGAGCATCCTCGGGGTACCCCCAACCATCTTTCGCGGCGTATATCTTTTGAACAGGGTGACATTTTCTAACAATCTTTTATCATCATAAAGAAGAATAAATTGTCTACAATTCCATATATAATACATGTATGCGCGCTAAGTATTAGGGATTTTATTCAGCCGGAAATAAAGACAATCTTTAGATAATTGTAGAAATCTAACTAGAGGTCGCATTGTAAAAAGATATATATCATCGTAAAGAGGAATAATGTATCTTCAATTCCATATAAAAAAATTAATTGTGCGATTATATTTAAGGATTTTCCGTAACTCTAAATAAAGACAATCTTCATATTGCAATAGAAACCGTTCTAGGTAGGATAAAAATTTCATTCAAAGTGTCGGATAAAGATCGTTCATTTGTGTACGGGATTGGCGGGCTACTTTTGTATCGAACGGTCAGTTTCATCCGTAATCCGCCATGTGAATACACCATTTATCGAAAAAACAGCCGCGACTCGCGGTGCGAAATAATTCAGCCACAGGGGCTAATTGCGTTATTACCGTAGCGAGGCGAGTGCTGGAAAATTCAGCCACGGGGGCAAAACTGGTCAAAATAATATTCAGCAACGGAAGGGTTAAGTACAGAATTGATTGGTGGCAATAAAGTTAGTTTGAACAGTGACTGGTTTCAAACTTAGCGTTCAGGCTGTAACCTTTACCATCGAAAAGACTATAGTTCCTTCAGCTGTGAGATGTACATGCACATGACTATTATGACAGAAGGTGAGTTTTTGTTGATTGCCGCTTGGGCAGTACTTTAGCCATTAGGGGCAGTCAAGGCAAAAGTAAATGGAAGATATAAAGCAATTATTAGATAGACACAAATGCAAAATGGTATCAGTATTCCACTTTTTCACTACAAGAAAAAAATAACAAATTGAGAAATATTGCAAACTTGTTACAGAGGGAAAGTTGGAAGAGAATGTTCCCTTTTCAGAGAATGTTCCCTTTTCAGAGAATGTTCCTTTTTCAGAGAATGTTCCCGTTTCAGAGAATATTCCCTTTTCAGAGAATTTCCTTTTTCAGAGAATGTTCCCGTTTCTGAGAATGTTCCCGTTTCTGAGAATGTTCCCTTTTCTGAGAATGTTCCCTTTTCAGAGAATGTTCCCTTTTCAGAGAATGTTCCCTTTTCAGAGAATGTTCCCTTTTCAAGTATTTACAGTGTATCGAAGCAAAAGCAAACCAAAATGTTTAATAATCCTGATAGAGCAAAATGACACAGCAAAAAATACTCACCTATTGAAAACTTGTTGCATTCAGCGCTCAGAGGTTTTGGTGCCACAAACCGACCAGCCTTGTTGCTCAATGTGTCATAGCTTAAACATTCAAAAGTAATCATTTACATATTTTTTTTTACATTCTATAATAGCAAATCAAATCTTAATTTAACTCATATAGATATTTTAAAAATATATTTGTAAAATATGTAAAACAGAACAAAAAAGTATAGATTGAGATTGCATATGATGTTAGATTCTATTTTCTATAAAAGTTATAATGACAGTTCAAAGATTTCAACTTTACCACTAAAGGAGTGGTTCGAAATGTAATCAACTGAAATGCCAGTAAGTGTAATAAAAATATACCCGAACTGGTAAACTTGCAGGGGTGTAAATGTTTAGATGGCTATGCTATTGTTTTTTCATTCTGCATTACGGTTGATTTTCTAAAGTTTCTTTTCTGAGTCTCTCAATCTGATAACTTACAAAAACTTTGCAATGAATTTGGTCTATGTTGTAAATCTTATGGTATGCATGAGATTTTTGTCTTTTTATATATATATCATTAAGTGGCAAAAGAAGATTCCATGATGCACAGAGAGATCATATGTTTCTTATATACCATATTGACAACAATACAGAATATTTTACTAGTATCTGATATTTTATACCATGAATCGTGTATTTCATGCTACAAAAAATAAACAATTTAATGGTACTTGAAAGGTGGTCAGGATGGATAATAATAATAATAATAATAATAATAATAATAATAATAATAATAATAATAATAATAACAATAACAATAACAATAACAATAATAATAATAACAATAACAATAACAATAACAATAACAATAACAATAATAATAATAATAATAATAATGTAGAAGCATAACAGTGGCAGTAAATGTTTGGTGTGAAACTGTTTTTTAAGGCAATATTTCCAAAGGGGTACGTAATCAAGATCGAGCTTCAATGTTACAAAATGAAAGAATATGATTTTTCAAAGAAAGGTACCATAGCATTCCTGTTTCATGCCATATTCGGACGTCTCTGTAAGAGCTGCAGTAATATACAGGCTTGATATCCAGGATAGCTTCATCACCGACTTTTCTTTCTTCAGGCTTTGGTGGGTCTCTCTGAAACCACAAAACCAAGGGTAGATCACTCTCCTCCCCAAAGAGGCTACGTAAGTCATACATTTAGCTATTCATAAACAGAAATTTCAAAAACGTTTGACATACTATGCCAAGCAATTTCCTTAAATCTACGGAAAAAAATTAACATCAAAATGGCTTCTCAAATTTTCACTAATAATGTGACATTTTTTTTCTATGACTACAGACTTGGTTGTAATTCGAAATCCTCTTATCAAATTATTTTTTCATTATTATTCTAATACATTTATAGGGGAGGCGCTTGTCCACGGGGATTGATTTTGGAGGTCAATTTCTTATGCCGATGCGGATCCACTAAAGGATATACTGATGGGTGCCGCTAATATAAATATTAGAAGGCAAATAAAAAAAGGGTATTGCACCCATCAAAACACAAAGATCACAAGAGGTCGACTTCATCCAAAGGTTTTATGTAACGTTTCGGGGAGCGGTTGCTCCCCTTCATCAGACCATTATATTTATATAATATTTATATAATATTTATTTATATGTATATTTTTATTATTCTAAAAAGAGGAATTTAAAAAAAATTTGATTTGACAAATTTTATACAAAAATGTGCCATAGTGCCTTACATTGATAGCGGCCAGTGAGATGGTGAGAGTATCCCCGGGGAGGAATGCCTGCTGCTTGCTAAAAGTTGTCTTCTCCTTGTACTTAAACAGTTTCGTCAGATCCGTGAACTCGGTTGCAGGACCAGGGTACACCTGAATCAGGGATTCCGAGCCGCTGTCGTTTCTGTGGGAAAAAATAATTAACATATTTTTCGGGCTACTATTAATTTCATAAATGAAGGTTTAACATTTTACATACTGAAAATAATTTTAGAAAGCTGCATCATAAACCCGAGATTTTTGTGGGCAACATGTCGCTTGAATATCACAGCCATTTCACTGAGAGCCATGGTCAGTTATGTGAACGCGCCTCAGTGCATCACTGGGTTTGAGAAGCAAATTTTTCCTTGCGCTTATATGCAAGTATGTAAAGTGTTTAATGTGTCCCTTATTATACCAAGCCTCAAGTTTCAAAATATTGCCTTGACCAAGATACAAACTCATTTGGAGGAGTCCTCGCGTCTTAGAGGACACTTTTTATATTTGCATTGAGTTTAACCAATCAATTATATTCAGGGAGGACTTTGTCCTCCTTAGGCATCCTGATTTTATCATTTTAATAGGATAGCCATACAGGAAATGATAATGCTTCTGAAATTTATTTCCTATAAGCAAATACACCAACAATGGGACAAAGTAGAACTTTGTACGGAAACCCCAACAAATTTGTTCCAATATTTTACCTGAATAGGGGCCAGGTTTCCTAAACTGATTAAATACACTTTTGGAATCCAAATTTAACCCTTTATTGTCCAAAGAATGTATACATGATTGAAGCCAAACACTGGATATCCTAACATAGACAGCTGATGAGATGTTTCCCTCTTATTCGAGTCATAAATGGGAATTAAATTAGTGAAATTTTTACCCTGGATTAATTGTTGATGTTACATCAATTATGAAATATTTTAGTCACTGAAGACCGGAAACTTGTAAAACTTACTTCTTGAGGCAAACTGGTTGGTTTTTCTCGATGCTCAGCACATCTATGCTGTCAAATGTTATTCCATTCAGAGGTATCAGATCCTTCGACAAAAAGCTATAATCACTCACAGTGATTTCACAACATGGACGAAGTCTTGATTTGAGATTCTAGAATAGGAGAAATATGAACTCAATAACCGTAAGAGGATTATGCTCCTCTCTCATCATCACATTACAAATTTTAAGGGCACTATAGGTGTAAGACTGTCTTTCTTAACCCAAACTCCCCCCCCCCCCCCCCCCCCCCCAACAAGTTACAACTTTTGCCAGACTCAATCACGGCTGTTTTGAGGTTTGCTGCATATAGTGCCTAAATTCATAGTTTGAATGCATTACTTAAATCTGTGAGAAAGGAGATTTCTGGTTGCACTGTCAAGATCAGGTGCAGTTGACCGAAGAGCTGGATTTATAAAAGATGACAAAATAAAGCAAGGCTTGAATTAGATGTACCTAGCAGGTAAGTCAGCAAAACTTTTCACTGCAAATGTGTTCCTTGATACAACTTTGTTTAGCTATTAACTTGATCCCATTTCCTAAAAATTAGGTGATGTAGTAAACCATAATCAATCTTCTGGTAGCATTTCTGTGGCATTAACTCTTTGACCTTAGAGCAGATGTTAATGAGTCAAACCTATTTTGGCACTAATAAAATCAGTAACTTAATGGCGAAATAACTAAAGAGTGTTAAGGCCTCCCCACACCAACACAGCGCGCCAGCAGCGCAGTGCAGCACGCCCGCCGCAAAAAAAATTGCGCATGTTGATTTATGATTGATAACCCACACCAACGCAGCGCGCCAGCACCAAAATTTCTGAATCGCAAAAAAAGTGACGCGTCGCGGAATCCCCTACTTCTGACGTCATTTCATTGACGATAATAATCTCCATATTCTTGTCTTTGCTGTAGAATAGTATGCACCAAAGAAGTTCTTGTAATTTGGCGTTGTTGTTTACATCTCCAGTAGCCGTACATCAGCATCAATGTTTTCTTTTCCCGATCCATTTCGTATTGATCAGTCGGGACCGATAATATTAATGTGATAGTCGTTCTCTGGTCACTCATCCATACGTGATTATATAATATAATAGAACGATTATAATTTTAAAACAAGATCTCATTGGTCACTTGTTCCTTATATTATTTTGCTGCATTGACGCGCTGCGCGAGTCTGGGGTAAAAAAACACGTGCTACGCGCTGCGCTGCTGGTGCGCTGTGTTGGTGTGGGGAGGCCTTTACCATTTTATTGCAGAGAAAGAAAACTCTAGACAATGCACATGGTGCCCCCTTCTCCAAATAAGACAAAAGTGAGCATAGCTCACATACCCTCATCCCTAATTTGACCACTTTTAAGTAATATTAAATAATCTGTAGCAAGTAGTCAATCATATCGATGTTGATGATCAAATTCACAGGATGAAGGAGTATTACATATTTGGACATTTTGAGGTAAAAATATAAATATTGTATCAAACTTAAAATTTCAAAGTCAAAGGTAATGCTATGGAAAAACAAAGTCTAGAGAATTCAGCTGTTTTTGGTAAACAAAATTCAAAAGTAACATCTATACCAAGTTTAGAGTTTCAAAGATATATATTTTTCGAGTTGATATCCAGGAAAGAAACAAGGCAAATGAAATCTTGCCACTTTAGTTCAAAATTTCAAAGTATTTAACAACTCTGTTGTTTGTACCAATGCACATCAATACCTAAAAAGTAAATTCAATAACAAAATTGAAGCTACTAAATCAACAGCTATCAAACTACGGTCTGGAAATGATTCTGGTAAGACAAGTCCCAATTACTGCCAACTAAATCGGAGCAGGGTATATTTATAGTTACTATTTTCAATAACAATAAATCATTAAGCATTTAAAATAAACAAGTGTATATTCACAAAAATACGCTCACTGATTTCTGTATTTCAAAAGAACATTTACCCAGAGCTTTTGAGCACATCGCTGGCAAATCCCACAAGATTTACAACCAGAAACCCGAGTTCCACAGAGACACTGCCGCAAATACTGTCCCATGATCCCGTTGAACTTGCAATCTTGTCCGAGGTTACAACACTTGTCACACATCGTACACACACTCTGGACAATACCACTGGCAGAATTCGTCCACTCATGGCGGCACCCAACCGATGATTTTGCTGAAGAGATAAATAAAAGATAAGAGTCATTTGTTCTGTAGCTTATCAGATTTTGTTCAAAATAGAAAAAAATGAATTCAACAATAAACATAAATTTTCAAAAAAACTCTCTTCTAATAACACATTGGAATTGAAATCTGCATACAAAGTTGCATCATTCTAGGGGTTTTAGTTTTAGAGAAGAATAAACATATCACTAATCAAAGTATTTGTTTCTAGTTTCTAGCAATGCTGCCTTTAAATAAAAGCCAAGTGACAATCACCTTCATAAAAATAATTTACATATTTGATAAACTATATTCTCTACAAAAATAAGACAACATACGCAGTATTTTGGGAACATTTTCCTTGATGATAGGAGTTAGACCACAATTTTCAAGATGGTCGTCAATGACGTCTGCCAGGATACAGAAGACGTTCCAGGTATACTCCTCAACATGGTAGCATGTCTCCCCGTTCAGTGGACCAACTTCCTGGTCGGGCATAAAGCACTTGGACTCTATGGTCAGAGCAGCAACTGGAGAATATATGAGAGTTTTATAATATGTTTCATAACGTTTGACTTTTATTGCTGACAAAATACAATAAATGCTGATTTAAGTTCTGATCACTTCATTTGATCAGTACAAGAAAAATTATTTTAGATTCATTATGAAGACTTGTCCTTTTTTTAGAACAAGCTGCAGTCTGGCATACTTGCCACTAACTGTACCAACAATTTACCCATTCAACCACCAAGCCTTGGATAAATTACTCTCACCTTTATCCACTGAGTGTTTGACAATTGTGGTCTGCACCGATCCCTTGTACAACACTCCTCCTTCTTTGAGAACAAGCTGCAGTCGGGCATACTGGCCGCACAGTGTCAAGGCAGTGCTCAGAAACTCCGAGGGCATCCCGGCCGGGAATTTGTAGGTCCTCGATACAAGCACAGTGTTCTCTGGTCTTGAGCCCTTGCTCCAGTAGTCGGTCTGGTTAGAGAAACTTATGTAGATGTAATTGCTTATAGAGTTTAATCTGGAAGGAAGTGACTGAAGGATAGGGATCCATATAATCATGCAACAAATTCTACCACAGATCAACAACATATGTTTCAATGCATATCCCTCGGATATATTTCCCAGTCTCCTTATCCTGCTGTTGATAAGGGTGAAATGCCTGGAGTGGGACACATTCTGAACAACATACAGCACATCTATTCTTATAAACAGAAACAAAAAGATTGGATATTTGGATAGATTGGTAGGTAGCTGATTATGATTATTATTTTCTATCCAATCACCATCTCTCCTTCAATGCCTCGATATATCCGTCCCTACCCCATCTATAGATCAATCCCTTCAATGCTGTCCCTCCGGGAAACTAAAATGTCCATATATCTTTCCCTACCATGTTATCCTCCTGAGGATCTACATTGTCCATCTATCTATCCCTACCATGCTGTCCTCCTGAGGATCTACATTGTCCATCTATCTATCCCTACCATGCTGTCCTCCTGAGGATCTACATTGTCCATCTAACTATCCCTACCATGCTGTCCTCCTGAGGATCTACATTGTCCATCTAACTATCCCTAGCATTCTGTCCTCCTGAGGATCTACATTGTCCATCTAACTATCCTTACCATGCTGTCCTCCTGAGGATCTACAATTTGTCCATCTATCTATCCCTACCATGCTGTCCCCCGGGAAACTACATTGTCCATCTAACTATCCCTACCATGCTGTCCTCCTGAGGATCTACATTGTCCATCTATCTATCCCTACCATGCTGTCCTCCCGAGGAACTACATTGTCCATCTTGGAGTAGAGAGACTGTGAGTTCACTGATGAAGTCCTGAGTAGTGGCAACTCCAGATAGCCCATCTGGTGTATCAGTCTCGTCTGTACATCTCTCTGCAACAGGTTTACAAACTTCCAGAAATAATGTTTCAACTAATTGCCAAATCACTCAAATATCTATTGTCCATTAATATAACACCTTAAAGTTTCACTTCCAGAAATAAATGTTTCCCCTAAGCTGCCAAATCACTCAAATATCCATTGTCCATTAATATGCAAGTCAGGACTTTTTTCAATTTCATTTATATTCAAATCAGATTGTCAAGGTGTCATCAAATTTATTTTTCATTTAAAGGGTTGTACATATTAACAAGAATAAAACAACTGATACTATCAAATGATATTTCTATAAAACTTTTGAACAATTATTATCACAAACTTGTATTTTTGATAAAAACGGTATGACACTGAAACATATTTAGTATCCTCATATCTATCGGCATAAACATGTTTTTGAGTACCATGAAATATTTTATAAAAAATCTTACAGAGGAATTAACCAAAAGGAAACAATGTGCTTTAAATACATGTGTAACACAAATTACCTGTTCTGCCTGAAAATTCTTTTGTAGTAGAGACGACAAGGTCCACAACGGTGTGTCTGGTTCGACCGACATCATCCCTTTGTCCTTGATGGAAGTCTTCACAGTGACGCCATCAAGCTTCTCAAAGAGGCTCTTCATTATGTAATTGTAGTCAACACCGTAGATCTCCGAGTCCAGCTTCAGGCACACAATCCTCCCCTTGTGAATGATCATAAATATAGTTTTGGTCAATGTCATGAGTCTGGCATAAAGGAAAATAAGGTTTTATGGATAGTCAACTTCTTTATTGAAACGAGTGCGACGTTTAAGCCTAGCAGCAATTGCTTGATAATAGTAGTATTTACACCACTCATTGCAATAAAGAAGTTGACTATCCATAAAATCTGGTTTTTCTTTAACTCCACAACTTCTAAAATGCCATTCAAAGAAGTCTCAGTGTAGATCTTCAGACAATAATCCTCCCTGTAGAGAGTGATAACATGATGAATAACAATTAATATAAAAGTTCAAATCCTTGACCCATACCCCTTTCCTCTCACTGGCTGATATACTCTTCAATTTAAAATGCTATAGATGCCAAAAATACCAGCCAAATGACTTTGTTTTGTCAAATCAGAGGAGAACATAATGCTTAAATTTAAAAGTCTGAAATTATCAATGGGTCAACCAGAATTGATAAATTTACAATCATGTCAGACCATTAATACTGAAGTATGCCACTTAGATTGTTTACAATAAGGAAATCTCAACTTACAAGACTGTGCAGCAGTTTGACTGCCACTGGATACACAGTGTTTGATCCACCCAGATAGGTCTTCGTCACAACGTCTGCCTTCTTCAAAATGCTTTTTTGTGTTGTTTGGGACACAATGGTATCCAAACCTTTCTTCACTGTGCTATGAATGCTGTACAGATTGGGGTAGCATGCTTTGCTGTTCTCGTGAATCTCAACAAGTTTGTTCAGAAGACTGTCATAGCCCTGAAAAAGCCATCAAAATAAAAATACTCTGAAAGGTGTCAAGTTTCTGCCTTTTTTTATTCAAAGCCAAAATAGATTATGGTAATGATATTGTTTGAAAAATATAACTAATTCCTTGGTACAGTAAACTATATCTGTGGGGCACCTGAACTATATCAACTTCTCACTTAAATACTATCAAGTTTTATACCTTCAACAAATTATTAAATTCGATCCAAAGTTTGTGTATGTTAGCAATTACTAGGGGCAAAGGGGGAAAAAATCCATGGCAGGTGGAAACAATGTTGAGACAATCAGATCCTTTTTTTTACAATTACATCTCCTTCTATAAGTGAAAAGCTTGATTCATTAATTGTTACTTTTTCTTAGTTAACCCTTAGAAATTCCTTTGGCACATATGATCCTGGAATCTACATTATGGAAAAGTTACTCCTCAATTCCGTGCTTCAACAAAAATACAAACTTTTCCAATGGTCCAATATTGTCAATTTTGATATGTATTTTGAGAAATTATGCACCCCTAACTGAGTTGAACTTGAGCTGGGCGAGTTTGCTAAGGTAAACCTAACTTTCATTTCATGACATTGCACTATGCATGTTTATCTTAGAAACTTAGTGCTTTTTAAAAAAAGACAAGGTTTAACATTAACATATATCACCATATTTCCTTTAATAGACGCGGTGTCTCCGATAAGCACCAGAGGGTCAAGGGTAGTAGAAAATAAGCGCCAGGTCCAAAGCATTTAATGTAAGATTACCAATAAACTGAGGTTTCCAATAAGTGCTAGTGGTTTAAAGGGGTGCTGAAAAAATAAGAGTCAGGGCATTTATTACAGGATAGAGGGTATGCACATTGAAGAGTAGTGTTTTCAAAGAGGACCACTTATAACAGCAGCTGAATGATCTGAAGACTTGCTTACCTCCCCTGTTTTGGTGTTGAGAGACAGGAAGTGCAGTCGATCTTTCTGTCTGCAGATTCTCTCCAGACACTCCAGACTCCAGCACAGACTGCTGTAGTAGTTCTGGCCCTGGAAGTCCAGGCTGCCACTTGATCTGATATCATGTAAAAGTAAATATTTACTATGCTCCTTGATGATAGTAAAAGATTGTAATTTTGTAAAATCTTCAACATTTGCAGGCCCTAGCTTTGGTGACAGACTCAGGAATATACAATGCCGAAGGGACAGAGAAGGGAAGGCACAAAATTACATCTTAATTATTATATCAGAGCTTATCTGAGGATAGTAAAAGGCGAGCACAAAGCTGCATCAAATTAAACTTGAACTAAAATTTTCATCCTGTCTCAGAGTAAAACGTATACACTCTCGCTCCACTTATAACCCTTGGTTTTAACCATACTAAACATTACGCGCTATGACCTATGATCAAGCCAATCAAACAATTTTATTGCCATTGTTCATGATCAAATCTAGCCAATTACAGAGAGCCTTATGTAGCATAGTTGGCTTTCCCTATTCTGCAACTTGATGACCTGACATAAGCTAGATAAAATCAAATTATATTCGCATTAAATTGATGTAGGCGTGGTAAATTTTTTAAAACAATTTTGAGAACCCTTCATTTTGTAAGTTTCGAACCTGGCCCTCTAGATTGAAAGTCTAGACTGTTATACATATTAACATAGTGCACTATTATTCCCCAATAAACAACTTCCCTGCAAGCTAATATCTTGCTATTCTTTATTACTGGCTAATTCAAGCCTTGCAGCATCGCTCCAAAATTTGAGTTTAAAGTGCAGCACCATCATCAGTGATATGTAGTAACTTCCCTAAGATTTCTGATTAAACTATTAACGACGGGTGCATTACAATAAGATCTGCCACAGGAAATTAAGCTTACAAAATGCAACACTTAGGCTAATGAAGTCCATGACTCAGACGAGTGGAAGATACATAACAGGAAAACCTTTTCAACTCGGCCCTAGCTTTGATACAGAAAATCTCCAAATCTTTATTTATAATTATCATCTGACATGATATCAGAAAATAGCATCTGCCTTACGTTTCTAGGCGCTGTATCTCAGTCTGCAGTTTTGGAATTGCAGCCAAGTCCTGATCCAAATTCATTTGACCTTTGACCTGTTGAACTTTGGCCTTCTCATCAGATGATCCTGACCCTACGCCAAGGAGAACAAAATGGCAGCCTTCGGGCAGTTTAGCAACCTTCACTTGCTCATCAGTAGTCTGTGGAAGTTGAAATTAAACAAAATTTCAAATTTGATTTCAGTTTGGACATAACAAGCAGACAGTCATTTATAATAATTATTATTAGACAATGCTGACTTGTCATGTTGTAGCAAATCTTTTCAATTTTAAAAAAAAAAAAAAATAGACTTTTCTTTGTCAAATCTTAAGCAACCAAAGTAATGGCCATAGTTACATGTTTCAACTTGGCTGTGAAATTATCATACATTAATTTGAATAATTTTACGGATATCTCCTTGAATCTTGTTTACACAAAGATTTTTAGAACCGTCTCTTTAAATGAACAGGTACTAACCTTCTGTGCCTTTTCTTCCACCTGAAATAGAAATGTACATTCATCAAACATGTGCATTTCTGAAATGCATAATACACTTTCCAGAAACAATTTAAACTTAAGCTTTTCGTATGTTTGAAAATATTTAATTAATCAATTTAGATAATTTTTTTAATGACAAAGTTATAAAATGATATGAATGCATTTTTAGCATTTCCTGGAATATAATTCTGCTGATGAGTATAAGTAATCATAAATATGCTTATCATCATATCCTGTCCAGCTTTATTCCACTTCATCCATTTTTCCACAAAATATATTGCTATGAATAAGATTACTTCCATTTAGTCTCCAAACTATTAGCTTCAAAGCGATATATATAGTGCCCAACTCAATGGATGGATATTTAGTGCGCTCTATAAATGGACGTATTACTGGTATTATCTTCTTATATATCTTTTTAAGAAATGTATTCCTCCTTAATCATTTTTTCAACAATTCAAACTTCTAAAATGTTGTTCTGCATTTATCACATTGAAAATGTTTAATTAGATAAAAAATATTTATGCTACAAAAAAATTACTGGAGGTTTGTATCCAGGGGGAAAACAGCTCGGGTAGTAGTTGTGTAGCTTGATGGAGTTGGTGCTGGTGGAGGTTGTGATACACGGGTACAGGTTGTATCCTTTGAAATTCACCTCTGTCTCGTACACCTGGAGATGAATAGAGTGTCAATCTCATTTAAATCAGTTTGAACCTATCTCTAATACCTGGCTGTGTTTCTGACCTATGCACTGCTCCACACAAGTCAACAAGGGTTAGAGTCAATCAGATAGCCATGATCAAACTTTTATAAAATGGGTCAGTCTCATTTAAATCAGATCAAACCTAGCTTTATTTTTGATCTTAGTACTGCTCCACACAAGTCATCAGGTTGGCTGGTACCAACGGATGTTCACAGGTTTCACTGCGATGCATAGCCATATTAGTGTTGCGAGCTTTCTCCCTGCCATAATACTAGCACAGGTGATATCAGTGAAATGCTCTTGAAGGCAACCTAACCTCAAATCACCTCACCTTACCTCAATCTAATTGGATGGCTCTGAGCCATAAGAACAGTTTTATAAAACATGTCAATCTCATTTAAATTGTTAGAACCTATCTTGATTCTTTTCTGATACATATACTACTCCACATGGTTAGAATTTGGATTGCGCTGAGTCAGAATAAAAGTTGTATGTGATGGAGTGAATTTATAACTCAATTCGAGCAGTAAGGGTGCGCGGTAATATCTGTATATCGGTATATTGCAATATTGAAACACCATGATACGTACCGGTACACTATTCTGAAAATATCCAATATAGTGGAGGTTTTAGATTTAGCAGTTTCCGTATAAAATTGCAGAAAAACGTAACAAAAACACCCTATGATTTTATTGAAAGTTGTAATCAAAGTGTCAACTTGCAAAGTAGAATAGCAAAGACATGTTAAATATGAAACCAGTCACTAAATTATCTCTCTTTAGAAAACGACGTCCAGTTTAGCATTGATCACTGTTCTAATTGCTGTTATTTAGTCAAAAGAACATGAGAAAACTAAAATATGAAAAGTACCAATATATTGCAATAAGTACTGCAATACGCTTTTCTGTATCGCAATATATTGCGATATGGAATGAGGACTGATACCCATCCTTATCGAGCAGCAATCACCTTTTGGAGCCTTGAGAGGGATCATAACAGTGACATGATGTTTTTTGCCCCTGATATGTGCTATCAAATTCATCAAATATCACAAATCCATACAAATAATGAACTCAGATTCCACAAGTAGACATCTCAATAGGACCCAGATCCTGCCATTTAATGCAAATAGCCTCTTCTTTCATTTTCACACAAGACAAGACAAGCTTGTTCAAAATTCTGTCACGCTTGTCAGCATCCATGTTTTTTTCATTAATCCGATTCAATTAATTTCATCACAAACCTTAAAGCAAAACTTCGTCACTGATAGAAATGAGAATCATCGTTACGAACCTTGGCTTAATAGTTGCAGTGGCTCATCAGCGGGAAAGTTAATTACCTCGAGTCGATAACGATGAGACTCATTTTTATTGTGGGTGCAGTCATGCTTTAAGTTTAACTATTTATCGGTGGTTATGTAAAGATATAGATAAGATGGTACAGTTGGTAAAGCTTAACAAAAAGTCATGAAAATCACAGTGTCTCTTTAACCTACAGACTACAAAACTACTTCTATATACCTCAAAATTGTATCAAAAACTATATAGTTCGCCAAGTAACTTTTAAAGACTGACCCCCGTGTGGACTTGACAAAACAAAGTGCCTGCAAAGCATGACCAAGGAGTTTGACTATCAAGAAAATGTGGAAAAAATTATTATACAAATTAAAGTTTGCAAAACTTTCTACAGACATTTGGCTTCCAAGGAACTATTTTCATCATTCTGATATACCTTTGTTCCATTTTTGGTAAAATACACAGAAAGTAGTTGTTTTTGCAGTAGGCCATCAGATGTAAATTTGGCAGCGTCAACACCACATCCAATGACGTCCTCAACATCAAATGTCTCTCCATTCAAACCAGGTTCACCATCCTTGTACAGCCTGCAATGATAATTAATGTTAGCAAATTTAAGTGTTAGGTACATCTACAGTGTCATATGATCAAATGAATGAAAAATGTTTTAACAAGCGTCATCAGGAGATGACTTGATTATTTCTACTTTTAGAAAGTTGAAAACCCCAAAAGGCGTAACAACTCGTGATGATTAGTCATCCTACCAAGTTTTGTGAAGCTAGGCCCAAAGGTTTTCGAGTTCTCCTCTGAAACAGTTCCATCAACGACGGACAGACAAACGGACAGACTGGCAGACAGACAATGAAGGGAACAACTTTATCCCTACAAATTATATGCCTTTGGGATGAAACTTAAAAAACATATAAAACAAAGTCATATGAATTCTACGAACATGTGAAAAATTTTGTATTAGCCAAGCTAAATCGAGAGTTGTACACAATTGGCACAAATTTCGGAGGGTAATAATTTCTTTATTACCGATTTTATTCAATCTGAAACGCATGGAAATATTCAGAAAACGTCCTGCTTCCTTTGCAACGGTCTGCTACAGTGACTTCAGGAACAATGGTTTTATGACATCACAGACGTCAAAATACAGTAACTTATGCTGAAAGAACCATTGCTACGCAAAAGTGATGTGTGCACATGTGCTCATATTGAAAACATGTCACTACTTATGATTAACCATATGGGTAATAAATGATCATAGCATTCTGAAAATAAGATATATATGTTCTCACTTTCCGCCTCTGTAGTAGCCAACGGTTCCTGGAAAATATCCCAACTTCTCGGTTCTTTGATTCCAGTGACACAGACCAATCGTGACTGAATTCTTTATTGTCACAACCTTCATCTCGAAGTACGTCAGAGATTTGTTGATTGGGGTTTTTGACATGAAGATAGAGTCTGTGTTAGATGACGGTGATCTGTAAATGAAATGAATAGAATTTCATAAATAAATTTCATAATGAGTAAAAACAAAAAGGTTAGGGGCTGCCACAAAATTCTATATTTAAGCATCATATGCAACATAATGAGAGCTAAATCTCAATATTGAAAATTGAGGTGGTCCTTAAATTAATTTGTTGAGTATAGATTCACAGTTGTTGAGTTTCACTGCCCGTCCCACACTGCCACTGGCCGGATCCAATGCTGCACTAAAGATGACACTTTTTTTATTGATGATGAAAACAAATAAATTCCAAAATGGTGAGTGGGGGCGTGATGTGGGGTAACTAAATAAGTCTATAAGCCACTAAATCTGCCACTGTCATACACTGTCATAAGGACCCCTTCAGATTGAAGTGCTCGCTTTCAATTATTTCTAGCTAAGCTCTCATATTGCTTGGGTTGATTTCAATAACTAAGATTACTTGAGAGTTTAGCTTTCAAAAACAAGTAAGCTGAATTCAAAATGAGAAGTCACTTTACAGGATCAAAGAATTTATAACTGGCTGAAGAGTGGTTATCCATAATTAAGCTGTGACCTGCTGGTAAAGGGTTAAGGGACAACTCACTCTGATATCAAAGTTCCTTCATCAAGCAATTGCATATAGTTGGCTCTTCCCATTGTCAGTTTGTCCATCACTGGCGGCTGAAAGATTGAATTCATCATGTTCATGCAACCTTACATTCAAACATAATTCAAAATATCACCAACAGCAAGCACTCAAATGAGTTCAGCCAAATTAAAAGGGTTAAAAAAATTTCATCAAATGATCTATATTGAACATAAAACTAAAATGGTTGATGTAAGGATCGTTTGAAATTTCATAGTGATGAAATCGAAGGTAAAATAAAGAGAAAATTCAGCACTATTGAAAAAGGAGTGTCATCAAAATTAATGATTCATTGAAAGATTGATGAAAAACAATTACAATCATGTAAGAAAGTTATGACAAGGAGATAGATCTATATATTCACAAACTGAAACATCAACAGCAATTACAGATCTAGATCAAACAATAGGCTATTGAACTAATGCTTCTCGTAGCAGCATGAATTATGTATACATTCCTGAGAGTTGGAGATAATGAGAGGTTTGTAATAGAAATTGATAATTCATGATTGAAGGTACTAGAAATTAATGTTTTCAAAAATATAAAATAACTTACTGAACATTTAATCGATCATTTCATGGAACTTTATAACAAAAATTACCTTTGATAAGTATGGCATATTGAATCCCTCTATTTGCACAACAGCCCCCTTGCTGTGCACTGTTACAACAAAGGCACACCTGTTTCCGTAGCTGGAGCTGAATTTGTACTTGGCCTCTGCAACCTGATATTGTTCCAAATTATGTATCACATCTTAAAGGCAATTTTACATATCTAAATAATGAGAATTACATTACTGAGTTTAGAAGCTTGATAACTGGATAAAGATTTCAACACCGATTTTAATTTTTAAAAACAGATTTTGAAAAAATAGCCTTAAAAAACTTTTCACCAATTTGACAAAATGTTATTTGTCGACAAATTTCTAAAGTTAGGAAAAAAGACTCTTTGGCCTTTGCAAAAATTATATCTTCAGGCGGCTCCAGACCATTCAGGAAAGACAACATTTTGATCTACTTCGGGTTACTGAGATAAGGGCCAAATGGTTTTATCCTTCTTTAACTCTATTTTGCAAGCAGTACAAACCTTGGTCCCTCCTATAGAGTACTGGACAGTGAGGTTGTCTCCTGGTTTAACATTGTCCTCGAACCCGGTCACAGTGATGGTCACTCGATCTCCGTTCTTCCACTGTCTCAGCTCTGTAGTTGCATCCTCCTTGACTTTGTTTTGGTAGTATATCCTACAATTATTGATAGATATCAGTATTGGCAGAAAGGGAGACCC
Source organism: Phorcus lineatus (assembly GCA_921293015.1). Classification (NCBI taxonomy): domain Eukaryota; kingdom Metazoa; phylum Mollusca; class Gastropoda; order Trochida; family Trochidae; genus Phorcus; species Phorcus lineatus. The sequence continues at coordinate 19,165,680 of OV121087.1, read as the reverse complement.
AATCATTAAGTTTAAGAAGAATAAGAATAAGAATAAGAATAAGAATAAGAAGAAGAAGAAGAAGAAGAAGAAGAAGAAGACCGCAACCAATTCCAAACCAGGTAAACTCAATTGTACTGTTGGGTGAACAGAGGCACATTTTAAATAAAGTCACTGGCCAAAGGTGACACCACAACTTTTTCAATTTGTATCTCAGTGTGAGAAAGGAATCTCTATAACATGTGACATGAATGTCCCACAAATGTTCTTTTGGGTTTATATCAGGACTAAAAGCAGGCCATGGCAGAGTGGAGAGCCTTTGATCTATGGCATTGTCAACAATGTAAAATGGTCTCATACAAAAACATTGCTTTGGTCAGAAGCAATTAACTTATTGTTCTAAGTATAAATAAACATCAATCCCTCTGTTGATTAAATATAGAAAATAATCCTTACTGTCCGTCATCCCCTCTCAAGCCGAGTGTGTCATCGCTCTGTCCAACTTTGTGTTTACTGATGACGTTTTCTCGGCCAAGCCCCAGACCGATTGACCCATTCTCTCCAAGGTCCTTTATAAGGATTGTACAGCTAGGATTGTCACTGGTAATGGGCAGTTTGTTGTAACACACTCCGCCTTCAGATTTTATGGCCATGTCACACCTTGAAAATGCAAAGTAGGCGTTAAATGCATTTTTTCCATCAAATAAAAGGCCATTGGCTCCATAGTTCATCAACCTTAGTAAGTAACTCAAAGTTTGAAACTGATGTGAAAAATAATACATTTTTGGGAAATTGCTGATAAAGTCTCTGTTTTTGTTAAAAGACAGTTACAAAATGTTCATAGCATGGACAAATGATTTTTACTACAAATAAGAATATGATGCCTGATAACAAGCAAACCCTAACAAAATATTAGCTGAGTTCAATTCTGAGTCTTATTTCTATTTCATTTGATATCTTTTGATTAAAACTTTTCTCTTGATGATCCACAGTTTATCAAACTCCCTTTATCTCTCATCCTTGGAGATCAATTGAAATTAGCGACGCTCTTGACATTATCACCCCTGGGATTTTTCATCAGGAAAATCTGTATTGAATTTACCTGCCTTTAATTTGAGCCAGTCAATAAAAATACTCTGTCAATTGGACATGCTAACCTCTAAAGAGACTTGTTGCATTGTGGGGATTTGGTTTGTAATTTCAGTTTTAAGTTCACACTTTCATATTCACAGTCAATCAAGCAGGAAGGTTTTCTTTGAAATATCAAATTCAAGGCCCGGGGTACTGACTACTAGACTGAACTCAGTATTACCAAATACCTATTGCACCTATAGCGATGTTAGGCTAGGATCTTTACATTTATTATCATTATTATTTATTATTTATATCTACGTTTCAACCGTAAAGAAATATCAATATATAATATAATATTTTCTAGCTCACGTCAGTACACCTTCCTTGTCACACTGTAACGTGTACATGTATCCGGGCTCAAACTGGACCTTGGTCTTTGACTTCTTTGCCTCCCCCTCCTAAAAAGAACAATTGATTTCCAAATCCGCATCTGCATTTGATAATATTGATAATATTAATAACAACTCTTTAGTGACCTGGTTAAAAAGCAATGTCTGAAACTTTTTTTGTGGTCTCCGTACCTAGCAGCCAAAGAACAGTGCCAGTCAAATGCTTATAATGGTGAGTGTTTAGCAAGGATGCAACATCTCCCAACTATAACATCTTTTGCTATGGTGTGGCCAGGAATTTGAACCCAAGCCCCCTTAGTTTCAGATGCTAATACCAACTCAGCTACATATCAGACAGACATCTTTTTCTGCTCTTTTCCATAATAATGACAAATAATTGCCATTTTGGACTCAGACTATCATAAAGATGTTTTGGATACTAAAACTATGCTTTATAATCATGACATTTTATGATTGATTATTTTGATTCAATCTTTTTTCTCAATCTGATAGCTACTTAGCTAGTCATATTAACCTGTTAACTTAAAGAAAGAACACAAATGTTATGCTTTATTATTATACAAATTTATTTATATGATTTATTATGATTATGATTATAATGTTGATGATAATGAGATTTACCTTTTGTTGTGAAATTAATGTTTTTATTGAAAATTTTTTCAATGAAAATTAGTCTTCCCACCTTTGTAAAGTTGAAGACTTAATTGAGAAGATTTTTAATGATATGAGTCTTAGTACCATCTGGGATGAGATGAAGTTTTAATCGAAGTAATTTTTTGATGAAAATAATTTTTACCGTTTGTGGCGAGTTGAAGTTTTCCAGTTTGCAGTGAATCTCTCCCTTCCCCATAAAGGTAAGCAGAGGGTACATGCCTCTACATGGCTTGTTTGTTGGCATGGCACTGGTCACCTGAGATCCAGAAGAAATAGTCAGGTTTAATATTCAAAAGACAAATACAACATTGTACTTTAAATTAAAAAGTGCGTTGAGGTTACGTGAGGTGAGGTTACGTGAGGTGAGATGATTTGGGGTTTTACACCATTTTCAAAAGTATATTTTACTTATGACTCATGACTGCTAGTACTATTGCAGAGAGAAAGGCCACAAGGCCATGCAATTGTGGCCTTGTATTATGATGAAACTTGAGCAATTGCTGCAACTAGAAAACCATGGGTGGAAATACACTGAAATTCAGCGTAGCATTACACCCAAATATTACGGAATGCAGAACATTTGTCTACTTCAGACAAAATTGCTGACTCCTATGGGATTCAAACCCCAGACCTCTTGATCCGAAGTTGAATGCACTAACCACTGCGCTTCCCTCCCCCTTCAATTATAGGATTCAATGTGATATTTAATATAATAACGATAATAGCTTTCTTATACTGCGCATATATCCATGACAAAGCACGCTCAAAGCGCCATGAGTATTATTACCCTGGAGGGATAGTACTTTCGGTGCTGCCAATTAACAAGCGCTCTGCGCGACCGTATAGGTCCGTACTTCCCCCTTGTTCAGGTACCCATTTGTACAGGTGGATGAACTGAGTGCAACGTGGATGAAGTGTCTTGCCCAGGGACACTACACAGGATGAGACTCCACTAATCAATGATATTACCAAAAAAAATTTCAAATCTACAAATTTTCTTTCATTAATGATATTCAAAAATTTTATAGAGGGTTAAAACTTGATAACATTAACCCTCCCACTTGGTTCTGACACTGGCAAATTAATCGATACTGTAAACTTGATACCAGAATAATGATGTTTGTCATAGCATTGTGACATCTTCATGTTTATGATGTCGTTGTAATGATATGCATTATTAGATAAATGGATGATCTAAAACAATGTGATGTAATTAATATTTGTCAAAATGATATCTCCTAGGAGACATTGCTTGATCTCCTGCCAGTAATATCTGTTTTGGATCACAGTTTTGAAAGATAAACAGAAATCTCGCCAATATGTTTTCTTATATCAAGTATTTCAACCAAAGGTTTTTAAGTTACAAATCCAAGTCTTGCGAAGGATAGTTTAACTTGAATCAATTTGGTGTTTATAGGTTTGATATCAGAAGACACAAGGGTGAGATTTTATTTATCATCTAAATAATTTCCATTGCTATCAGTTAATAAATGAAATCTTGGTACTCAAAATTGCCATTCAATCTCTTGGGCTGGACTCTCTGTGAGGTCATATAGCATTTGACATCATCACATTTATGACATCATAGCGCTGTTACAGCATTGCAATGTCAGCTGAGTTCTGAGTGATGTCAAAACCCTTGATGATGTAATTGCATTATGACAATTTAATTGTTTGTAGATATCACTTGATCTCACACAAGTGATATCTACTGTTAGAGCCAGTTTTGGATAATAAAAATGGATAGAATACAAAGTTATCCTTTGTTTAATAAACTCACCAGACACCCATTGCGGACCCAGTAGTATGTGCACTTCGCTCCTGGTGTGTACTCGGACTCCCACTCCCCTTCCACACCGAAACCAATCACATCCCCTTCCAGGAGGTCGAACCTGGAAACAAGATTCAAGATTTATCCGATTGCTTACTATTGAATAAGATTAACACGTACGTAAACTGCAGAATTATTCAGTGCTAAACCTAGAATTCTTAGAGGCATCAGATCAGGAATTACAACCGCAACACACTATGATAAAAAATCGCCACTATTTGATTTGAACTGTGATCAGCTGGAACACTCATATTCAGTTCTCCGAAGTCAGAATTCATGTCAAATATTTTGAACTTTTCAAATTGTGTCCACAGACTCCTGATTAGAAAAGGTCGTAGCTAAATCATAAAAATTGTTTCCCTAGATTATAATTATAGTCAATCATGTAGCTTAGTCAAAATCATTTTTAAGCGTCCTTAGTATTCTCAACTCATTTCTTGAGAGTTGTTAAATTATAGCTCTTTCACAGATCCCCTACATATGTCAGCGAATGCTATGAATACAACAAGTAGCAGGTAAGAATGATTTATGAATTTACAAAAGTGTACAAACTTGCTACAAATTTGGTGGAATCTTATAAACCAACTGTTTTCAGCTACGAATGTTGGGAAAATATTGGTTTTTCTTTACCTTCAAAATAAAACGTTATCATGATAATATCTAAAAAATCTACCCTCCAAATAAGCTTGGCAGTCATATGGTGTGCTGTTTTGGAAGCAGAATGCCATATTCCACCTAATAATGCCAAGCTGCATAGTGAGCTACAGTGCCTTTAAGACTTGACCTACTTTTCATAAGTAGATGATGTTGAAGAACTACTGTAGCTTGGCTGCTCAGACCTGAAGAGCACTTCATACATACACCCAATCACGATCGCTGTGTCACTTCCTCCGTCAACAACTTTCTTACACGTCAACTCGTAGTATGGATTTGTTTTACTCAGGGGCTGACGGGACGCATAAATTCCTCCAGACTTTGAGATAGACCTAAAATTTTAAATAAATAAGATGATCTCTGCTTGCACATAATCCTGTGAACAAATTTTATATATTTTATATATAAAGTAAAACAACATTTCACATGGTCATATTTGTGCTCAGTATCTCACTTCCAACTACCAAGGGAATTTTGTTTATGTCACTACATAATTTCCTTGGAATATTTAGTATTTAACTGTTTACTTCCCAGGGAATGTTCAGTATGTCACTCTCTTTTTCCAAGGGAATGTTCAGTATTTCACTCTCTACCTCCCAGGGAGTGTTCAGTATTTAACTGTTTACTTCCCAGGGAATGTTCAGTATTTAACTGTTTACTTCCCAGGGAATGTTCAGTATATCACTCTCTACTTTCAAAATTGGAATGTTCAGTATTTAACTGTTTACTTCCCAGGGAATGTTCAGTATTTAACTGTTTACTTCCCAGGGAATGTTCAGTATGTCACTCTCTTCTTCCCAGAGAATGTTCAGTATTTAACTGTTTACTTTCCAGGGAATGTTCAGTATGTCACTGTCTACTTCCCAGGGATCGAATGTTCAGTATGTCCCTCTCTACTTCCAAAATGGGAATGTTTAGTATTTCACTGTCTACTACTACTAAAATTTCCTTAATTAATGCAAATATTTTCTAATAGAATTTCTTCTTTACTGTTTAAGGTACAATCTAAAAACTTTCCCAAAGACATGACTATATTCCTATTTTACTGTTAAATTACAGGAAACGGAGACGATTATGTACTTAATCATTCCATCACTCGACAGCTCCATTTTTGAGTAGTGTTGAATATCTAGGAACTTGTTCCGATTCCTCTTAATAGGCTTCTTCTTCATTAAAGGGGGTCGTATGGTTTCCTGAAAGTATAAGGATTTCTAAGTGAAATAAGTGAACGAATTTAGGCATTTATACTTTTAAAAATATATTTTGTATTGAATTATACTCTTAGAACTCTTTAGATGTAATTGGTACGGCCAATTTGTAAAATTTAAGTTGAAGTTCCAGCAAAGGTTTATATAAGGTCAACAAGAATTTCAAATGTAAAAATGCAGATAACTTTGGGAAGGAAGTCTGCCATATTGTTAAGTGTTAGGATACAGACTGGTGTTGGAAGTACTTGTCATTTGACATAATTTCAAGAGACTTCCATTTTAATTTTTGGCAAAGGTCTGTAGAACCTGTGAGACTTTGATGAAACTTGATGAAAAAATCAATAATATGTTTACTTCACAGCACCGTGCTGTAGCATCATATCAGAAGCTTAAAGTGACATGCCATGATTTTCATGGAATTGAATTTTATGCATCTCAAAATATCAGTGATGATGATATTAATTAAAAACAGCTTACCTCAAATCAAATGCCAAAATCATGACCATTATATAAAAAATCGACCAACATCCTTATGTTTATTTTTAAGATGAGATGAGGTTAAATAAACTTTGAAGGAAATGGACTTGATAGGTGAGCTCCATTTGGTGTGTGTAGATCAGTCAGGTAATATAGAATGATGTTGCTAGGTAACCTAGGCATATAGCAAAGGGGTGTAAAAGCAATCTTGAATTAAGATCTCGCAATTGGCTCACATATTTTTTCAAGACAACTTCAACATTTAGATCAATGGTGGATATCAAACATAGATCTTAAAGCCGAACAGAGTTGTTAATCCCGGCGGAAGAGACATCAACCAATCAACTAGCTTGCTATGTAACCCCAAAACCCTGAACATCGCTAATGTTGATGTTATTGGTGATTTAGCATTATGTGGAGTAATTAGGGGTCATGTCCGGGCCACAGTTCACTGAGACATCAGCTTCATTGGCTCAATGCCTGAGATTTTTAAATTGCAAGCTAGTAAGGTATTGCAATAAAATTAGTGATTTTTTTAATCATATTTGAATGAGTTTGGGGATACAAGGAACAAAACAAGAGATACCTTGTTGAGAACCCTGGAGATTGTGTTTGCAATATGGAGTCTGATGTCCTTCAGATCAGCAGCTGCATCAAACGGAATAATAACCTCTGTTGGATTGGGCGGAAGGAGAACGTCAAAGAGAGGCTGAAAGATCATTGAAAATAAAGGAAAAATGAGTCAAATAAATGAAACAGTATAAATCACTCTGTCAAGATTTTGACGACAAGAACTAATAACATTGCTGATTATAAATTATTTTCATCTAGTTTTAAACATTGACTATTTCAAATTCTATGAATTGTGATTCCTGTAAATCAATCACTCAGAATGTTTGGTATTTACTGACTATACGGCAGCATCAGTCTCCTAATAACAGAAATCTAAGTTTTCACACGTGTGATGATGAAAGCCCTTGACAGAATAAGTTTGAATGTCGTTAAAGTTAATATTTTTAAACATTTATTCCTCTGAACATGGTCAATTTTTTACTGAAATTTGTTTACAAGTATAGTAGGAATACATGCCTAAGGTGATAAGTGAGGAAATGAAACATTGTGGTATCTTGCTAAAGTACCATTAACTTGCACTTTAATTGAATCCCTTGCACTCTAAGATACACATCCACAGCCTCAGATTAAGGAAAAGCTGGCACTGACCATACAAACTGCTTACCCACACGACCACAAGGCCTTGACTGTTGTTTCAAATCACTCAGCACACTTGTTGAAGTACCAAAACATTTGTAAATTGCAGAAAGTGTGATCCCAAATATAATCTTAGCATGGTTACTGTTTCAACTTACATTTGACAATTCCATCTCACTCAATGAAAGGATCCAGTCTTGTATTTTCCAGTTCTGTGCGTAGTAAAACCGGCGTCCATTCCGAGTGACGGCAAGTTTCTTCTGGAGGTATTCAGACAGCAGGATGTCCAGCCCTTTCTGAGGGACCACCAAACACTGTCCATACTCCATGGGCGTACGCTCTTTGCTGTCTGGGGAGAGTTTAAAGGGAATATTCTAGGATATATGGAAGAATATCCTCTAACCCTGTGTTTAACAACTAAGACATCTTGCTCCCTCCCCCCCTACTTCCCAACTTTTGAAGTGTGTCTATGCCTATGATTAATTTTATGCAAATACAAAGGTCAAATGAAAATTAAGACTAATAATCTATGTCACTTTAAAGTAATTATTACAAGAAATCAAATCAAAGATATTCACGGTTTTGGTTTATGAGGAGTGGACAGCCTTGTGTTTGATAGTCCAAGTTGGTGAAGATGACCGAAGTGGCCATGGCTGACACATTGACCGATGGTCTTGCATGCTGGATAGCGGACACTCCTCCATCGGTCACCTTGGTACATCCGTCCAGAACAACCTGCAGATATAAGAGGTTTTATAGTTTTCAGAATGTAAAATTTTCAGAGTGTAATATTTTTAGAGTGTAATATTTTCAGAGTGTAATATTGAGTGTATTATTTTTCAGAGCGTAATATTTTCAGAGTGTAATAGTTTTAGAGTGTAATATTTTCAGAGTGTAATATTGAGTGTATTATTTTTCAGAGCGTAATATTTTCAGAGCGTAATATTTTCAGAGTGTAATATTTTCAGAGTGTATTATTTTTCAGAATGTATTATCATTCAGAATATATTATCTTTCAGAGTGTATTATTTTTCAGACAAGTTTTTGATGAAATAAATCATGCATCCTAGCTAGTTCTTACGATTTTGTATGAATTACATACAAAAATGGGATGTTTTTGGTGAACTACACTTGCTGTTTTTCACATAATTATTTGTCAGGATGAAAGCTCTTTTTTAATTTTCACTCAAGATTTTAAACCTCACCTTTGATATCTTCGGTGCCTCTTTCACAATGTCTGCCAACCACCCGACACCTGTATCTGTGATGCTGAAGCAGCCCGTCAAGTCCACTGTTGTTAGTTGGGCTAAATACTTGTCCCGTTTTGTCTGTAAGATAAAATATGTCACTTAATTCAACATGCTGGTGAATTCGCTGCCATTTATATCATATGAATATAAACTTAAAGAGCCAGTCAATGGTTTTGTATAACATATTATTTGGCTTTGATACGAACCTAAATGTCATTTGTTATGATATAAATTCAAAACATCTTAACTTTTCCTCTGCAAAAGACAAATATATGACAAATACTGTTTTACCATGGAAATCTAAAAACAGCCTTGTAGATACACAGAGGCGGAGATCACACGTTCAAATTACATAGATACTAGTTCTATAACATAACAAACACTATCAACTCCAAACTGACCTCCTGGCGGCTTTTAATAAGTCTCCAAAATTACATTTGGCTGTTTGACGCGCGCTACTGTCCAGTTTTCGATCATAATTGCGACTTTCTAACCTTCGTATTGTCACTGTACAAAACCAATTAGCTGTAATATCTAGAAGAAAGGTCACTGTACGTGCCTAAGTAGTAACTCAAAATGGAAGGTCCTTTTTGATTGTGGTTAGATAATAATATATAATATCAACTGAATGATGAACTTACTTTTTGGCAAAGAACATCTCTAAGAACACGAAGCAAGGCGTCATTTATGTAACCGTTACCATGAAAATCCAACTTTTCAATTCCATCATTTGCTTTTTTCTCAATATAAACCTGAAAAGAAAACATAATTGTACACAGGAATTTTTTATTACTTTGAATTAATGTTAATTTTCACTGAGTGAAAAAAAGCGCTCTAAACAGTGATACTGAATTCCATGTGTCATCAGTGACATCATGTATTTGAAAAATAACATCATTAGATGACGAAACTTGCCTTGCAAAACATAAATAGCGCCAGTGTCTATTGCTGGCTTATCAAAACCTTACAGCATTTCCCTAACTTTCTCTGCTAGATCCTTTAAGCATACTAGAGCTGAGGTTTCTAGTTCTCTCAGGAATCATATTATTGCTGAAGAGAGCACAAACCACACTGCTTAGCAGTAAGGCTTCAAATCATGCCTTGCAGAGGAAGTTGGAGATGACTGTGATGTATAAGATAAAGCTAGATTGCATCACATCTTAAAATAAATGTAATTAAATTAACTTAATTGATTTTTTTATTACTTTTTAAAATGAAATAAAGAATCTTTGCTGCTTCTTACTGAATATTTTTTTCTCATCTTTTGCTATGGAAATTAGATAATTCTCCTCAAGAAAATTTTAATCTTTAATTTCTATGTAAGAATAAATTTTTTAGGAGGTGTCAAATTTTTTAATTTTTTGCCAAATAATTTTTGGAAAAATCTCATGCTAGAAAGAAAAAGTAACTTTGAGCATTACGTATTCAAAATTAAAATTATGAAGTCTGTGAATTTAAAGACTCTTTATGTGGTTTATCTATATAATTTAACTTATATATATCTGGAATTAATGAGTCAATAATATTTTATACAAACATACCTTGAACTTCATTAGAGATATCCTCCCCACGAAGGTAGCTTCCCTTTCAACCAATGAAAAGGCAGTCACTATAAACAAGAAAGAAGTCCGATATTTTGATTTGTTATAAATGAAAATAAAAATTTATCAGTATCGTTTAGATTTCATATTTAGAATATACAACATCAAGACAATTGAAATATGAATAGAAAAGTCAAAAGTTATAAATACCAAGTACAACGCATACATGTAAGTAACATAAACTTACTATTAAAATGAAATATGTACAAACAAAATAAAAGCATGATACGTATTCTCTGATTAAAATTGAGTTGATTAAAATTAAAAATACTGCCTCTCCTGGGAGAAGAAACCATTTTGTAATTTGCTCTCAACACAATCTGATGACAACCCGTATAGGCACATGTTCACTTATAAGTTAAGTGCAGACAAAACCTTGGTCATTAGTGGTTATCACATTATTGTGTTAAAAAATCAGAATGGTGGAGATTTTAGAATGAATCTTTTACAGAGTTACTTTAAACTTTACCTACTGATACCATAAGCCTGTGCAAGAGGCTTTGTAAAAAGCTAACTGAACATATGTCAGAACACGAAACTATTTGGGTTGTTCTCAGACAGTTGTGCAGAGGAAATCCCAGATTGATTGATTTTTTTTCAAGTAAAGAAAATATTTTGAATTTCCTCTGAATAGTTGATTTTAATCAGTCTGAGGAAATATTATGAAATTTTGAAAAAGTTTTCAGTTAAAATATAAATATCCAAAAAGGTTTTTGGAAAAAAATTCAAAACTTTATTTGAAAAACCTGCAACAAATTAAAAACCAAATCAAACGCTGCTGCTTGTGATAATGATGTACAAATGATAATAAGATATTTCAGTACCATTGAACATATGTATTGTATCATTACCAATGTTTAAAAATGTTTTTGTTGATAAAATTGTTTGAAATATATCAACATGAAGATACATATCGTACCATCAATCCTCCACTTTTGTAGTTCATCAAGAATATTAACCGAAAATTTTATATCTTTTTCTAGTTAATTAAATGTTACCTGATTTGGCATCTTTTTCTTCATTGTCTTTTGCCATCTTGATGATTGTTCCAGAATTTCCAGTTCAACTTGATATCAAGTAATCATGGTTCTCGAAGCCTGAAAAGTTACAAGTCCAAAGTATGATATTATCAATTAATCAATTAGAGAAAAACCTGTCCAGCTCAAAAGTATCCAGTGCAAGGGCCGATTGCCAAAAGCCCTTATCTAATACGGAGCAATGATGGAAATCATACAGAAACCAAAATTAAAGCTTGCATTATTGATTGACACATGGCACTGGTCTTTCACTGAGGTAAAATTAAAGGGGCAGTAGCACGTTTTTATTGGATAAAAAAATCATATCACAAAAATGAAAATAAATTTTCAAATTGCAAAAGAATGATTTTTTTAATCAAAAGAAGTTGCCTTATAACATACTTATCATGATCGGTTAAGCTATGCATATCTATTTCCCTGTCTCAAATGATTAAAAGGTGTTCACATAAAAATGGCCGCCCATGGTTTTTGTTTGAAAGTTGATTATTTCCTATACAATTCAAGTGATCAGTTCGAGTAATGAGATGACTTGAAGATGATACATTTGGCATTAAATAATATTTATTCAATAAAATTTTATGAAATAAATCTTTTTTAAAAATGTGCTACTGTCCCTTTAGATAACAAAGAAGAAATAATCAACATATCTCTTAAAATTATTCGTCAAAAGAAAAATCATTTATGTCTATGTATTACTCAATTCTGACACATATACAAATTCTGTTGTCTGTTACAAATGCAATCAAAGAATATGAGAAAACCCCATAAATAAAATTGTTTAACAAAAAACTTTGGCTCTTAAGTCCTGGAGCATCATAAATATTTCCCCCAATTTTTGTGTTTTTCAACTCTGTTCTATATAATGTTTTGTAGACTTCTTTTTAATCTGCTATAATGAAGTACTTCTACCATAAGTCTATTCAGATAGTAGGTCTATATTTTTTGTAAAACAGAAAACATACCTTATCTCGCAAAATAAATACTTATCAAACATGATGATCCCGTTGATGTGTAAATTTCGTCAGAATAATTGTGTGTGGATGTTACTATAGGTGACAAGTACACAATACAAGTTTGTCATAGTTGACTGATGAGCATGCACTTATGGTCCACTTAAAGGCCCAAAGCATAACCTTATTGAACCAGATCATTAAATCAATAGTATTTTGCGCTCCGAATATTTTACAATGGGGTCCTTGATCCTTTTTAAAGCAAGATGATCCTTGATCACCTTGTGGGTGAACCCATCGTCACACCTTTATATTTAAAATGTTTATACCTAAAAAAGTTTATTATGCCTGCAAATCATATTGAGTAGTATGTTTATATCAGATATGGACTCAATATGATAGATTCCAAAATTTGGAAGGGGGGAGGAGGGGGGTTGTCACCGATTTTTTAGCTTTGGGGTCACCAATTTTAGATTCGAATTTTTTATTAAACTAAAAAGGGGAACGTTTTTTTTTTAAACCTCCCCTCCCCCGCACCCTTGCTCTGGATTTTCTGGAAGTCGTTTTATATTTAACTAATGTTAACACTCAATTAATATTTGTATTACCAAACACTATGAAATTATTATTATTATCGTTTTATAATGAAATAATGTTAACACTCAATTAATATTTGAAATACCAAACACATATGAAATTATTATTATTATCGTTTTATAATGAAATAATGTTAACACTCAATTAATATTTGAATTAACAAACACATATGAAATTATTATCACTATAATTCATAACTACATGTTGTATAACTATACAATCAATTATACTAACTTTCATGTTTTTAGAGCAATCGTGTATTGCATATTGTCATAACTGCTACCATGAGGTTCAGTACTGTAAATCACGATTGTTCGATTGTGAATGAAATATATTTTACTTTCTTTTCCCCATCATTTAAAGACACATCACACAATGCAGTCGTCAGTAACCTAGTACACAAACAAATCGTTGTACCTAATCACACTGTAACGTCATGTATAAAGATATTATCAATATAAATAACAATCAGTAAAAAGAAGAAGATGTAACTCCAAAAATCATATCATATGAAATGACAGGACTAAATACAAGCCATATATACTCACAGTCAACCTGAAGCTAATCAGATCACATATCTTACCTGTCAAATTTGCACCTGTCTTGATTACAGTCGATCATTTCCGGGTTAGGGGTCGCCGTTGCCGTCGCAACTATATACAAATACACGCGGCAAGGTATTCGTGCGTGACGGCCACTGGCGGTTGCATCGATTTTTCATAGTTGTAATCAAGTCCTGGAGTTCAGTGCGATAAGTTCATTGCGTGCGTTGGAGGAGGTATTTTTTATTGACTTGAATCTATAATTGATTTTCAAAAGGGGGGTACGCCATATAAGTTTAGCATGTTATTATTATCATTTCATTTAAAGGGACCATTCGAGCGGGGTATTTTGTGGAAACGAAATTCAGGAGGACTTTCCTGTTAACAAATATATATTATTTTAACATGATTCTTTTCACACTCAATTTCAAATATGTACATGAGGTTAACATTTCAGTTGTTCAAGATTTAACAATTTGTCAAAGAATAAAGTGTATCGATCAAAAAAGAAAAAACTTCGTGAAATGAAGCAAATCATCGGAGCTACGAATGTGGAATGCATTACTACGACAAAACATTGTCGCAATTGACAACTTTTATTATGAATTATTTGTAAATATGCCCCTCTTCTATCAATCTATTAGTTATTTCTTAATTTTGTCAATGAATTAGCATAATATAGCACATTTGATTTGTCGCAATGCTAACATTTCAAGATGGCGGATGAAAGCCGCTCGAATGGTCCCTTTAAGGAGCATTAGCAAGCTTTTAAAGATACATAAAGTGATCCCGCGAAAAGGAAACCAACTGTTTCCAATTGAATTTTTTTTCCATTTGCATCAAATTTTTTTATCAAAAGAAAGCGTTTTAAAACGAATGTGCCATGATCGGTTTAGCTATGAAAATCCATTTCCCTACCTCAAATGTTTAAAAGATTTTCACACAAAATTAGCCGCCAGTTGAATTTATTTGATATTTGATTACTTTCCGTATGACTACAAATGATCGGTTTGAATAATTAGATGTTTTCAGCCTCGGAAGATATTACTTTATTAGGGAAAACTGAGGAAAAAAATGAATCCAAAAATAGTGCAACTACCCCTTTAAGGACTTTGATGTCTTCAGATAAATCTAAGAAGTAACTACAGAATTAGTGTGACGTTTGGTTTGCTTGGTTTTTTTTGGGTTTTTTTTTTTGCCGTTTGTTTTAAGGGGTTGGACCACAGGTGTCTATACGCATGGATATAACTTTATCAAGATGTGGCGCGGTCGAGTATGCCCTATAGCCGGAAGTTAAGACTTCTATGCGTGTATGAATTTTACAAAGTGAAAGCGTAATTGAACCTTGTAACCATATTTTCTGTCATTGCACTGACTCACACTTTGAAGGTATGTTATATCGATATAAGTTTTAAAGAGCCGCTCCGTGATTTTCATAACATATCGTTTACCTTTGATACGAACCTAAATGTCATATGTGGTGATATAAAATCAAAACATCTTAACTTTTCATGTCCAAAAGGCATATAAATGACAAATACTGGTTTTCCATGAAAATCTAAAAACAGCCTTATAAATGCACAGAGGAGAAGATATCACGTCCAATATACATGAATACTAGTTATACAACCTTTCAAACATTTTCAACTCCCAACTGCCCCCCTGGCTGTTTTAGGTAAGTCTCCAAAATTACGTTTAACTATTTGACGCGCGACACTGTCCGGTTTTCGATCATAATTGCGACGTTCTACCTTCATATTGTCACTGTAAAAAAACAATAAGCTTTAAAATGTGTTTTTTATGGTAACAGCCGATACTTCGCGATCAAATGACACCATTGATTAAGTTTGGCATATATGATTCCATCAACTCACGGAGAGGCTACTTAACATTAGTAAGCCATCCAGATCCAATGATCACATTTACGAGTTCATTTCTATATATGGGTCTGGCGCCTGGGGTAAAGAGGTTTTATAATCCCCAATGCTCAAACATCGACATACAAGATATCAATATTTTAAGATTTTTTTGTTCTGGATTATTTTGTCACATAATCACCAAATGTATAATTTCAATTGGCAAAGGTGCCCGTACAAAATATTTCAGCTTTATGAAGTTCGTGCACGTGGTTCTTGAAAACTCGTAGAAAAGGATATCTATGTAGGAATGGACCATTGACCCATTAGTGATGTAAATCAACGTTGCCTTCGAGACGGGTTTATTCTATACCGGATGCTGGTATTATTATTTAGGTGAAAGCCTGAAATATCAATGTTTGTATGTATTCAGTGAAACCAGTGAACTATCGGACATTGAATGGTGCTTAAACTGTACATTAGTCGATTAAGTTTCACAATAAAACCTTACTGCATGAAAAACATTTTACAGATCTCTTGATCTAAATTGAACTCGAACGCCTCATCAACTACATGTACCTGGAGAAGCAGACATAAAATCATCTCATACCACCTTATTAGAAGCTGTTGTTTCTTAGTCGATTTTTAAGTACAACACTTACAGGGACTTAGTATGCCTAACTGCTGCCGGTATTGAGGTGAGGTGAATTGGGATTTAAAGCCACTTTCAAGAGTATTTCACTTATATCGCGGCTGCTAGTATCACTGCAGGAAGAAAGTCGCAACATCAGTGTGGCTATGTATTGCGGTGAAACGTGCAAGTATCGGCTGGAACTAGCGAACCATGGGTGGTACTGCGCTGAAATTCAGTGTAGCATTGCACTCAAACCGTATTGCGTGTAGAACAGTTCTCTACTGCAGACAAAGTTGTCAAACAACGGACCTCTTGATCCGAAGCCGAACGCGCTAACAACTGCGCTATCCCGCCCCATCCCGCGGATATTGAGGGCCAACCTTTCATAATCATTGTAATATCAAAGAGGAGTAACATAGGTCATAACTCTTTCGCTATCCTTTATTCTAACACGAGCACTATGGGTATTACATGTATCCTCACCACCTCAATTCGCAAAAGTTACATAAAATTCCACCGTTAAGTCACTGAAATACAAAATCAAAACGACCTATGTTTGAAGAATTTTGACGCAAAAATTAATGAAGTCATACTAAGGTCTTTCTTGCATGAATAGAAAAAATATATCCAAATTTCAATATGGTGTAATTCAGTGAAAAAAATATATGCCAATTTAATGAAAATTCAAAAGGTGTAGACCGTGAAGCGACGATTGCCGTCGTATGATCATGTTGGAATAACCTAAACCTGATTCAGATAGTAATGCTTCTTAACCCTTAATATATTGAAGTTAAGATACCAATTTGACTGGTTTCAGTGAAGGTTTATTGATATATTGATACAGAGAAAGCGAAGCATACTTGGTTATAAATAATTTAAATAATTACGAAATAATTGGGTATGGCTAAGTGTGCTATTTAGTATTCAGCTAAACATTGCAGTAAACTTAATGTAATTCAATGATTTTACTGTTATATTACACAATTTTAACAAGGAACTTGCAACTGTATGCTAACTTTACAATTTTATTAAGGAATTGGGAACTGTATGCTAACTTCACAATTTTATCAAGGAACTTGGAAGGGTGACTGAATGCTAAATTCCCAATTCTACTAAGGAATTAGGAACTGAATGCTTAATTCACAATTTTATCAAGGATCTTGGAACGGTGACTGAATGCTAAATTCCCAATTCTACTAAGGAATTGGGAACTGAATGCTAAATTGACAGTTTGAGCAAGGAACTTGGAACTGTTTAGTTCACAGACCCTCAGCATTCATAGTACAGGTGCCAATCGTCATTATCTTTCAGGCTGTTGTCCCAAAGTGGTCTGGTCGGGACGACGCAAGATCCGTTCATGACGTTGAAGTTGAAGATGTTGCAGTGGTGGTGGTGGTGCTGTTGACACAATGTCATGCAGTCACTTGGACTGAGAGCTGTACCGATGTTGAGACCCTGTCGAACTACTTTGGTTCTCTTTTTAATCGTCATGTTCCATTTCTTGCAGGCTGGAAAACAATTTGACATATACTGTATCCTATCCAGTCGGATGATAAACTGTTCTTTATTTCCCCACTTTTTAAACATCAAACCTTTCGTAATGTTTTGTATTAATCTAAGGTTAATTCACAATTATAGATTATTACCAATGTCGTTTATCACATATCTTGAAATGAGCACATGCACGTGGTACTGTTGCCTAGCAACGATGTTTCAGCGCTTGTTACCGTATTTATATTTCATCCTACCAAATACGTTACATTTGCAACAAATAAGTATGTCAACGCGATGTAGACCGTTTATCACCCTTAATTGAGCACAATATAAGGTTCCATCACTCAAAGCTTTACCTCGTATTGTAAGAATCAAGATAATCGTCCACAAAACCACTTATCAACATTCCAACCAAAGTGCTTAACCCCATCTTGTAAGGATCAAGATAATCGTCCATAAGACCACGTATCAACATTCCAACCAAAGTGCTTAACCCCATCTTGTAAGGATCAAGATAATCGTCCATAAGACCACGTATCAACATTCCAACCAACGTAATTAACCCCAAGTTCTAAGGATCAAGATAGTCGTCCACAAAACCACGTATCAACATTCCAACCAAAGTGCTTAACCCCATCTTGTAAGGATCAAGACTCAATGGGAAGTGGACTCCGACAATTTACGTGTCTAATAAGACGGTTGGTTTCATACTTACTGCCAGCATTCAGGACTTGACCCAATATGTTCACTTCACAAATAGTCATTGCTGGACCCCCCCTCAGTTTGATGTACCTTGCAATTGTGTTATTTGGACAATTGAGTGTCACTACATCTCCAGACGGACCGGGGTTGAACCCACAAAGGTTCACCTGATCACCACAAAGAGTGGGATCTCCGAATGGGAATCCTTCAACATAGAGGTTATCTAGTGTCTCTGAAAGTACAGATTAATAGAATATGCATTCGTATGACCTTTTCTGTTAATTTTTTAAGTGAGATTAAATTTCACCACAAAGAGTTGGATCTCCGAATGGGAATCCTTCAACATAGAGGTTATCTAGTGTCTCTGAAAGAACAGATTAATAGAATATGCATTCGTATGACCTTTTATGTTAATGTTTTAAGTGAGATTAAATTTCACCACAAAGAGTGGGATCTCCGAATGGGAATCCTTCAACATAGAGGTTATCTAGTGTCTCTGAAAGAACAGATTAATAGAATATGCATTCGTATGACCTTTTCTGTTAATTTTTTAAGTGAGATTAAATTTCACCACAAAGAGTTGGATCTCCGAATGGGAATCCTTCAACATAGAGGTTATCTAGTGTCTCTGAAAGAACAGATTAATAGAATATGCATTCGTATGACCTTTTATGTTAATTTTTTAAGTGAGATTAAATTTCACCACAAAGAGTGGGATCTCCTAATGGGAATCCTTCAACATAGAGATTATCTAGTGTCTCTGAAAGAAAAGATTAATAGAATATGCATTCGTATGACCTTTTATGTTAATTTTTTAAGTGAGATTAAATTTCACCACAAAGAGTTGGATCTCCAAATGGGAATCCTTCAACATAGAGGTTATCTAGTGTCTCTGAAAGAACAGATTAATAGAATATGCATTCGTATGACCTTTTATGTTAAGTTTTTAAGTGAGATTAAATTTCACCACAAAGAGTGGGATCTCCGAATGGGAATCCTTCAACATAGAGGTTATCTAGTGTCTCTGAAAGTACAGATTAATAGAATATGCATTCGTATGACCTTTTCTGTTAATTTTTTAAGTGAGATTAAATTTCACCACAAAGAGTTGGATCTCAGAATGGGAATCCTTCAACATAGAGGTTATGTAGTGTCTCTGAAAGAACAGATTAATAGAATATGCATTCGTATGACCTTTTCTGTTAATTTTTTAAGTGAGATTAAATTTAACCACAAAGAGTTGGATCTCAGAATGGGAATCCTTCAACATAGAGGTTATCTAGTGTCTCTGAAAGAACAGATTAATAGAATATGCATTCGTATGACCTTTTATGTTAATTTTTTAGGTGAGATTAAATTTCACCACAAAGAGTGGGATCTCCGAATGGGAATCCTTCAACATAGAGGTTATCTAGTGTCTCTGAAAGTACAGATTAATAGAATATGCATTCGTATGACCTTTTCTGTTAATTTTTTAAGTGAGATTAAATTTCACCACAAAGAGTTGGATCTCAGAATGGGAATCCTTCAACATAGAGGTTATGTAGTGTCTCTGAAAGAACAGATTAATAGAATATGCATTCGTATGACCTTTTCTGTTAATTTTTTTTAAGTGAGATTAAATTTTTTTTAAATGGATATACATGTATTAGTCATTTACGTCTAGTCAAATTTGCCAATCTGGACGAAAATGTGAAGAGGTCATATCTACACGTGTCAGATTTATGTTTCAAATTGATTTCTTAAATTTGTAAAATATTTATATCACATTTTATACATATTCATTTAATGAAATTCCTTGATGAAAGGTGTTACTGTAAATCAGTTGTTAATACGTATGACAAACGCAGTTACCTACCTTTGGAAGTAAATCCATTATAAATTGTCACTTTCTTGACAGTAAATGTGTCTTGTAAGTCAACGGCCCACCAACCACCAGAAACCTTACCAATACTCGCACAGGAAGAGTTATTACCATCCCTCGCAAAGTGGGAAAACCTCGCTTCGTAGACACTGCTTTGAGCTGTTTGTTTTAAGGCGAGGCTGATATCATCTGAAGCATATACTAACTTCGTAATACCTGCAATACAGGCGAATTAAGGTTCTTATTCTAAATAAATGTTCTACTATTTTGTTAAAAACAGGAATACTAGAAAAAACTTTGGATGATTAGAGATGAGTATCATTCTACAAATCGTAGAAATACAGAATGATTTAGAATATACAAATGTTGCCACTGTTTTCAATATCCCCTATTATTGAATTGAATGAGATAATTTACTAGTTAAAAAATTGGTAGAAGGCAAGATGGAGTTTTGCAAGACAAGCATGAGGAGAAAATGTTTGTATTACGAAACCCCATTTTATAACTTCTCATTTAGCTAACCTCTTTAATTAAGTTTCGGGGACGGGATAGCGCAGTGGTTAGCGCGTTCGGCTTCGGATCAAGAGGTCCGTGGTTCGAACCCCGGCAGGGGCTCGGCAACTTTGTCTGCAGTAGAGAACTGTTCTACACGCAGTCGGGTTTGGGTGCAATGCTACACTGAGTTTCAGCGCAGTACCATCCATGGTTCGCTAGTTCCAGCCGATGCTCGCAGATTTCACCGCAATGCATAGCCACAATGGTGTTGCGGGCTTTCTCCCCGCAATAATACTAGCAGCCGATATATGTGAAATACTCTTGAAAGCGGCGTTAAACCCCAACTCACTCACTAATTAAGTTTCCTCACTCATCGTTACACCGTGTCCCTATACATGTATCCCGTTTTCATATTGCCTTCATCCCATCTGATGAAGAAGTCAGCGTATACTCCGAGACGTCGTGAATATCGAAATAAAGAATTTGCTATTAACAAAATATTGTCTTTCTTATGTGCATGACATGTCATTATATTGACCTATTACAAATGTAATGTTGATCAGAATCCGTACTTTACTGGGGTCTGAAGAATTTCCAAACGAGGTCTGTAACTAAATTTGGAGATATTGGGTAAACTGTTCAGGCGATAGCATGTTCACAAACACCTGAAAAGCAAGTGTCATAATGACCTTGAAAATAGGTCAAGGTCACCAAATTTACTGGTTTCCCTATTATCTCTAATGTAAGTTGTCTAAAAATTGAAGCAGGCATTCAATTATGGTGACCTTGAAATGAGTTCAAGGTCACCATAAGTTACTGTTGATTCCTACAATAGAGGTTGCCAAAAAATTTCAAGACAATAGGCATGACGATTCATGAAATATAACGTATATACAACAAGAAATTGAAAAGCGGACAAAGTGATGTGGTGACCTTGATCTTGAATAGAAATGCAAGGTCACCATAATCGACTGCAGCTGGTGTATGTGCAGTCTGTAAATGTGAGCAGTCATCAAACTTGAAGACTAAGGGTAGATGTTAACAGGAGTTTAAAAAGAGGTCAACGTCCCGTTCTAACCTTGAAAATGAAGTCAAAGTCATTAAAATCGACTCGTATCTTTGTAATCTCCCAAATGTAAGCTTTGTTTAAATTTGAAAACCTACGGTACAGTAGTTCATGATATATCGTGTTAACAAGAATTTGAAAAGTGGTGAAAGCGCCGTTGTGGATGAAAATACGTTAGCACGCATGGACGGACAGACGCCGCTGAAATTTATGTCTACCATCCCGCGTCGCGGCTTCGGACATTATCAAGGCGTAATTGCTCCAGAATACTTTGATACTGACTGGAGATGATAATTATTGAATAAATAATAAAACCTAAATAAGGATAATTAGGGATATATAACCAATGATGTTTGTTATAAACCAGGAGAAATGTATCAGAATACTAAGCGTCATTTGAAATGAATCTTGAAAATGATGTGATATATTATAAATGGTTTAATGTCTGATCATGAAGTTTTATCTGGACACTTGAAGAAAAGTACATTACCAAAAGTATATCTGCAGTAGTTCCGAATACCACTGGTTCATCTTAGCAATGAGCAAGAAGTTTTTTTTTAATGAAAGGTGAGATAATGGAGGTTAAACGTCGCTTTCGAGAGTATTTCACTGATATCACGGCTGTCAGTATTATTGCAGGGAGAAAGCCCGCAACATTAATGTAGCTATGCGTTGCGGTGAAACCTGCGAGACTCGGCTCAAGCTAGTGAACCATGGGCGACACCGAACATGCACTGAAATTCAGTGCAGCATTCCACCCAAACCTTACTGCGTGTAGAACAGATCTCTACTGCAGACAAAGCCCCTGGGGGACTCTTTAATGAAAAGAAACAGTCGATAGAAAGACATTCATTCATTTGTCAATGTCAAGGCAATGTCAAATGTCAATGTCATCAGATGCGCAAAGTAATTGCATAGAAGAACTATGGTAAAAATCATAAAAGTGTTTGGGTTATATTCTCTCCCAACACAGGTAGCTCCGTCATAAATTCCTATACAATCCCCGTCTAATACGAAGGTTTCTTGGTCTAGAAACGTAGAACGCTGATTGGATGCAATCAAAGTTCGTTTTGCAATCAGCGACTCCGTTTCAAAATTTATTCAAATCGCCGAAGTTATTTCCGTTAGCTTTCCAAAAGCTAAATTTTGTTCGAATATGCACCTTGCACTTTGCATCGACTTTACAGAACACAAATGCCTCATTTTGCGACTGTATCATTGCACAGGCCTGTTCGACATCAATTTATGTTACTCATGCATTCGTTGTTGTCATTGGCTGAAATATTGCCAGGTAGTTTAAGATGCAATATGGTGCCGGTAGGGGAAACTCCCGGGAACCCAAGAAACCTTCGGATAAAGACAGAGGTTTTATAGGACTTTATGACGGAGCTACCTTCGTTGGGAGAGAATGTTGGCTTATTTGTATCTGAAAAAAAGAGAGATCGTTACTTACCATAGAGAAACAGAATGATCAGAACTACCCCCATTTTGTCTTATCAAGACGTTGGGATCAACCCGAGAGAGCAAACACCCTGAAGCTGTCTAACCATCCGTACAAACCTGTGTTTTATGCTCAGAAATATCCTGGATTTTAATGAGACTGTGTTTTTCTTATCCATGTCGGCTGTTATAATTACGCTTTACTCGGTGACTTGAAATTGATTTATTGATAATAGAATATATAGATTCATTGGACTGTGTACTGAACAGTACTTCATGAAACATAAGAAAGATTTTCTCTGCTTAATTAACTAGAAATATGTGCATGTAATGCACTGTAATGTCCACCACGATAACTTTCAATCCTACCTCGTCATCATCAACTTATTCGCCACTTTCAAATCTCTTTTACTGAAATCAGGAAAACAATAAGAATAAAAGAAGTAGGAATAAGTACCATGAAATGAAACTTCATAGATTTTTCAGATATAACAAATGTCAGACAGAAAAGGTGCTTATTCCACATATGCATATATAAGATTCAGAGTGTTTCCAAGGACACCAGAAAATAACAATTAACAGAAGAAACCACACAACAGTACTAGGCCGAACTATGTACCAAATTTATCAAATAATACACCCCCCCCCTCCTTTTAAAAGGGCCAGAAAAATAACAGTAGAGCAAAAGGCACAACTACGGCACCAGGTCTAACAATGTACAAAGTTTCGTAAAATAATACTGAATTGATTTGACCGGAAATGGTTTCTACTTCCCCACATGATCTAAGTTGAAATTATTTCCTTGGAAACCAGAAAAATAATACAACTCAGAATAACCAAAGTAGCAAAAGGTACAGCTACAGCACTAGGTCAAACCATGTACCGAGTTTCATGAATTAATACTGAATAGATTTCTAGATATGGCCCGTAGGCAAAAGCATAATAAGCACTGTGTCCTTCATATAACTTCAGATTGTTTCCATGGAAACCAGAAAAATATAAACCAGAACAACCAAAGTAGCAAAATGCATAACTTGACCACTAGGACTAACGACATACCAATTTTCGTAAAAAGGATTTTGAACGGGTTATGAGATAAGGCCCGTAAAGAAAGCATACGGAAATACGGACGGAGGCAAAAACGTTATGTCTCCCGCGAAGCTTTGCGGGGCATATCAACATGGTTTAAGACAACAAAATATATCACAAGACCGGAATGCTAATAACGGTATAATGATTAGGCAGAACCCAATTAGGTGATCATTAAAATTTTGTCAATACTTTTCCGAACACGGAGTAGCTCTTTAACATAGCGGCAGGCGTTATAGGAAATTTAAAATGTATGTAATGTTTGAATATAATAGTATTGATTATAGATTCCAGTGATCGTAAAACGTTTTCAAAGCCCTCCCTCCAAATTTTAATCCTGAGATGTAAACTTTTAACTAAAAGTTTGAAATGACAAAAACTTTCGAAAATTAACACAATGTTTTGATATAAAGGAGGAAGAGCAACTCGAAGCCGATTCTATAAAGTCGCTGTAGGGTTGTTCAAATGTTGATACCAAAACACCGCAATGACTTAGTTGACAGCGAAAAATCCTCTTAAACCCTATTACTTACATTCTCGAAGTCAGACTTTAGGACGCTTCTTTTCCATTTTTTAGGAAGGCTAAGCAAGCCATCTAAAAAAATTAATATTTGTGTTAGGTTCGGTATATAAGAGAGAGAAGGACCTCTCCCTTGGCAAAATTTTCCCTTTCCAATACAATTATCTCCTTTTTAGAGCAAATGTCTCGTATCTTTATGTTTATCAACAGCTAATGAAACGACTAGAATCCAGCAATAGCGACATAGCCCAGATTTTTCGCTTCGTTCCCTCAAAAAAAGTGCTACGTATACTATCCATATTAGGGCATATATATGAGACTACATATTCTCATCCTTATATTCTTCTTATTAATCAACTCTGTCTTTAAACTCTGTCCTTAAAGAAAATTGCATTGAATACCAATAAGAATTTATTTTTAACACAAATAACTCCTGACATATTCAATGGAAAGAAATCGTATTAGAAAAATAATAACCTACTATCAACACGTGTATATGATTTATGCATACAGCTAGTCATAGGGTAAATACTATATCAAAGATAATTGCCTTTCGGTACATTATAAATCGCTAACTGTGTGGTCTTGAATGCATTACAATCGATAATGCATGCAAACAATTAGAAGCAAATAATATCTCAATTATTTTTTAAAAAAAAGATGAGTTGAAGATTTTAACCATAACTAATTACTCTCTTCATCACAGGGGCGTGTATCGCTTAGAAATAGCTTTAGAAAGACATATATACCCATAGACCCTACCCTACTACTATATTCCTTTTATATAGTAGTAGGGTAGGGTCTATAGGTATATATGTCTTTCTAAAGCTATTTCTAAGCGATACACGCCCCTGTGGTCTTCATTACGAAAACGAATTATTAAAGCAGATATAATTTATTTTCACAATAATCATTATCTGATTGTGAAAGTGAAACAGTACAGGGGATTCTGGCATTTCGTCTTTATAAACTGAAACACAATCAACTTAAAATACTGATACTGATAACTCTTATCATTTTTTCTTTGAATGTTCTCTGTACAAAAATGAGAGAGAAACCCTTATGTCGTCAGTAAAGCGCATACTGCATACATCAAGTATTTCAGTTACTCTTCAGCTTTTGTTAGAGGGAAGTGCAGACCTGTCATTTTGTCAAAATGTTAATATATTTGAGTTTGTTCAATTGTATATTCATGCTACCAAACGATTTGTGTAACAAATTAGTGTTTCATTTATCCTTTCTTCTTTGCTATTCTTCTTCCTACAACTTTTTCTTGTTCAGTATCTGAGCCACATTAGAACACATTGAAGCCTTGGTTTCTCTTTTCGATGGTTTTCCAACCGGGATTTATCTTTATCAACCACCATCGTACTTGAAATTTGAGATATGAAAGATTGTTTTAAACACACTGATAAACTGATAAAATCTATATGCACATCTTAAGCAATAGTTCAAGGTAGCTCAATGAGGATTTGTTGATAAGAGAAATAACTTACTTAAACACCATATCCATGACAAAATACAGTGAAGTACAACATAAGGAAATTACATCATATTTTGCTAAAGGATATTCCATGAGAAAGTTTATAAAGCTTGAAAAGGAGGTTTAGATCGACTTTATTTCAAGGCCACTACACATGAAAACTTCGACAAGGTTTTTTGAGATATGGTCCGGATACGAAAGCATTTCGGAATTTCGGAATTACGGAATTACGGAACCATGGACGGAACTCAACACATTATGTCTCCCGCTAAGCTTTTACGGGGGACATGATAAATGGAACAAAGGTCACCAAGAACTTTGGTGACTTGGTGACCTTTGGTGACCTTGACATTATTTTCAAGGTTAGCCTAGAACTGGTATCTACTAACATGTCTATGAAGGACAGTTGGAACGTTATCTTACCAATGATAGATTCGGAATGAAGCTCTTCTTCGCATCTTGTAAATGTCTACAAAACTATTTCATAAAGTTAATCATTTTAATATTGCAGACAAAATAAGCTTTGAAGATATTGCATCACCGATGAAACACGACCTACCAGAGTTGAAAATGTGCCTTATCATTTTTGTTACAGAAAAATATTACTCTTGTATATTTACAAGGCCTCTTTCGACTCATTAGTTAGTCATTTGTGTTTTCTTCTCATGGGTAAGTTTGCCGACTGAGCAACTTATCTCGATACCACATAGGACAAGGCCTTTGTGATGCGATACGGTATTTGAGAATATATTGAAAAATGTATCTTGATAACATAGTCTCATATTATTCAGAATACGTGTGTTATCAATGAATTTCACACCTTAAAATATTTTCAAAGTCAAAATGCACCTCTTGGATTCAAGTTATAACCGTAAATGAGGTTTCTTTTTTAATGAACGCGGAAATGCTGTCTAAATGTAAATATTTATGATTATTTGATTTTCTGTGAAATAATATCATTTGAATTTATGTACAGTTATAATGACAGATTGATGACTTTTTCATTAACATTCCTATATTCAGGTCAAATATTACTATTCGCTCGAGTTTATAAGAGTTTGAGCAGTTCACAGCGGAGATCAGTGCTTTACGAATTTCCATGATGATGATGATTACAGCCATGACAATAGCCATCCCGGCCATAGTGTGAAACGTGTAAAGGTACTTTCTACATATTCTTTGGAAACATTTGCTTCTACGGACAAAAAGACGAAAGGCATCGTCACAACAGTGTTACTGCTATAAATAGATAGGGGCATATTAATTGCAGTGGACTTTGAGACGTAAACACATTTAGAAACATGAGCTTACCAATTCAATCAAAAATGATGTTTTGAAGGTAAGATGCGTTTGGTCGAGCGTTACCATAGCAACTGTGCAATTGACAATCCGTGCCGTGAAATGAACTCGCAAAGATTAATAATTTAAATTGTAATTCTTAACATGAAATAAACGATTGTAAACAACACGAAAATATCGTAAATGTAGCAACACTAACTGCGTCAAAGACTGATTTCATTTCCCGATTGTCTTTCTTGAAGTTAACATAACTGAACTTTGCCTACCCGCCGAAGACTTGTCTATTTTTTTCTGAACTTGACTGACAAAACCGTTCATTTGGCAAACCCAAATTCGTAATTTGACACCGTAGTTATAAACAAAAAAGTAAGGAAATTTCAAGAACACAAATAACAGTGACGAAAGCTTTAAGGCTAAATAGAAAAATGAATTGTTTCGCGGGCATTGGCGTATATCTGTTATAAGTGCGCGTAACAACTTTTCATTTTATTTAGAAAATAATTTTTGAGTTTTCTCATCAATACTGGTCAACCGAATCATCAATTTGTCAAGCGAAAATACATGCCAAAACGACTAATATTCCATTGGCGTATGGTGAGAACACTTCCAAAATATTTAAGATGATAAAATGTTTTCCTCCCGCATCGATTTTTGTTTCAATAAAATGTAAAAATAAAGTCACACTCATCACTGTTGAAAAAAAATGTGCCTGAGAAACATTTATTATTTTAATTCAGCCTATTCGATCGTGAGTTCGTTTTTAGCTACGGCAAATTCAAGAGGGTGTTATACTTCAAAATTAGAATAAGGTACTTTGTCGTTGAAGAAGGATTTTGATTTTAAAATATTGTTGAATGATTTTCCTCTCAAACCAAATAGTTCAATACACACTATTTGAAATATCCGTTGATAGCAATGCAAAACTGTTGAATCACTTTGAAAAATAAAGGATACAAAAGATGCGAGGATTTACGGTTTATCTGTCCAACGTGGACAGTACTGATAAATTCCGAGCTTTAGCGAGAGACAAATATCAACCATAACTTCGAGTTCGTTTTCTTTTTTCTTATCCTAGTAAAATTTAAGAATATTTCCGGTACTCTTGAAAAATACCTTCGAGAAGACGAGTTGCAAGTCAACTGGGACATTGTATTCATGCACGGCGAACAACTAATATGTCATGGTCTTCATTCGCCCAGTCAAATTTATTCTCAATCTGCAGAAAAGGGTCAGATGCCTCATGAAACTTATAATATTCTATTTTTTCATACAAAAATTGAAATAAAGAGCCAAAAAAGTTTTTTCCCCCTAAAATAAGCCCCCCCCCAGGCCGCTAGCTACGGGCCTGATTCATAACGTGTTTATGGATCAAACATTCAGGAAAACCGTCGAATAGGAACGAGAAAGTTAAAAAGAAGCGACAAATAAACGCTTTCCATGCCAATCCTTACGTAATGCTCGTTTTGAAGTATTCAAGTGTTGGTACGATAATGCCAATCCCGGTTCCCTGTGTAGGAAGCGCAGGTAACGAAGCGTAACAAACCAAGGGAACCAGGATGTTGTAATGCTAGACTTACTGACTGAAAAAAATTAAAAGAAGTTCGATCTAGCAGCCAATCAGATCTCGAGGTTTTTTTAAATAAAAACTGTAATTCCCATGACCGTTATTCAATACCCGGCATATTTGATCTCGATTCTTTTACTAAGAGTACTAAATCACGCACGCTGTGTTTAGACGCGACTCCTCGTTAAGACAGCATATTTTGTTTTGGGGTTTTAGATCAGATAATCACGAAGAACAAATTGTATATACTTTTTTGATATTACAACTGTTGTTTCCTTATTGCATATCAATTCAGGACTTTACAATGCACAGGGATTATAATCTAAATAGTAATCACGTTTACGTGGAAAATGGAAATTGTTCGCATTACTGAAGACGGAATACAAAGAATTTTTTTTTCAGAAGTTCATGAAGATAGTTAGAATCGCACTTGAAATTATTGAATATGAAATTATGATGAAAATGTTTATGTATTCTACAGCAACGATCGTAACGAGTGTGGTTGGAACTTACACGTAGAGTACATATGTTGAAACGAATGTCAAACGTATTTTTTTAAAGGGGCACAGAGTATGTTGTAGGGGTCAAATAAGTCAAACTTCCTAAATGGTGTCTTTTCATCGACAAGAAGTTGTTGTGAAGTTGTGAAGAAGTGGACAAAAAAACATGATAAAGGTCGAAATATATGATCGAAAACCGGACAATGGCGCGCGCCAGTGATTCAATATAATTTTGGAACCTCAGATACAAGCAGATACAACGGGAAATATAGGTCAGTATTGCTAAGTAGATCATTCAACTAATATATATGGAAATAGGACCCTGAATTTCGACTTCTAAACATTTATAGGAATTACAATCGGAAAAAAGAAAGTGTCATAATTTTAGCATTGGTGAGATTAAGATGCAACTTTAGATTGTGGCATTAAATAATTGTTTTGATGCAATTTCAATAAAACACGTTGCAAATAAATCCCATACAGACATTACTGTTAATGTTTATATGTATATGTTTCTTTCTAACGTTAATTATGAACTATTTACAAGCCATGAGAGCGGAAAAGATCTAATTGAACGAGTTTCTGTACCATTTACAAATTTTAAAAAGTTGACAAATTATTCTTAATTTTTTACTTTTGTAAAAAAAAAAGGTGATGTTACAATTTATCAACTTGATTGTATACATAGTCTCCGGTGTCCAGACATTTAAGTTGTCATAATTCCAAAAAAATGTGTTCACCTTGCTTAATGAGAATTCAAAATGCCTGGAAAATGAAGTCTTTCATCGAGTGAACATGAAATGTGAAAACCCACCATGTGAACACTTAAAATAGTTACAGGCATTGTCATTTGTAACTTTAACCACGATACACCTGGATATACGTCTTATGTGTACGTCTCATTGGTAATGTTCGATATGCGTGTGACAAGGGTGATAATGCTCGAAAGATTTTATCAATTAGTGTTCCTCCAATCAAAATCTTTTAAGTCTTTGTAAGACGTTTAGAGAAGCTTTACTTGGTATTCAGCCAATAACACAAAAGGACTATATAATATCTTGTTATCTAAAGTGACTCAAGCGGGTGGAAACTAAAAGAGACAATTTGTTGAAGGGATAAGGGAATACTAAGAAAATGGACGATAACGACATAGTAATTTTTGGTGTACTTGCAGCGATTTTTGCCTTTGCCATAATTATTTTCCTGATATACAAATGCTGTTCCCACTTCTTTTGGATGGACAGACACAATGCCATTTGGTCGAATAGAACCCCTTACTATCATTCATACTTCAGGTAAGTTCATCTTAATCAACATTGTAAAATTTTGAATAAAATTGACCTCAGGGCACAGAACTTTAGACACGTACATTTTCAGGTAAGTTCATCTTAATTAACATTGTAAAATTTTGAATAAAATTGACCTCAGGGCATAGAACTTTAGACACGTACATTTTCCTTGGAGGCCAGCGAAGTATTTGAGTTAGGTGGTTGGAAAATGTACAAGGACAATAAAATGTATTTAAAGAGCGTACCTGTTGAAAATACAAACTCAATTCATTCCACGTAATATACACTTAAACAAATGTATTGCAACACCAGCTTTTTTATTGTATATTTGATTCATAAAAAAACCCTCATATATGAAAGTCATTGTTTTAGGTTTAACCATGTATGCACATATACAAAGCAACAAACACTTACTTTATCATTAAAGATGCATGTCATAGTGTAAAACGTGTAAAAGAACTTTTATGTATTCTTTGTTTATTGAGATAACGTTTGCTACCAATATAACGAAATAAGAGATATAATCAATTAAATTACGGACAAAAAACGAAAAAGCGTCAACATCGATTTACTGCTACAGATAGAAAAGGTCGTATTATTTGCAAGGTCACGCAAAGGACGGTGGGATGTAAACACTTTTAGAAACATGAACGAACTTACGCATCTATCAAAAATGATCCGCGCAACACTATTTCGCCGGGAAGATGCATTTTCACGTGCTTTGTCATTGTAGCTGTGCACTTGATAATCATTACCGTGATTGAACTCGCAAGGATAGTAATAAGAAAGTATGTAACATGTAACCAAAAAGAAATTTAGCAATAATAACCGCTTCAAAGTATTTCTCAAACATAACTGAACTTTGCCTGCTCGCTTACAGAGCCACTCCGTGATTTTCATAACATATCATTAATCTTCGATACGAACCTAAATGTCATATGTGATGATATAAAAGCAAAATATCTTAACTTTTCATGTCCAAAAGACATATAGGGCCTACATGACAAATACTGTTTTTTCCATGAAAATCTAAAAACAGCCTTATAAAGTCACAGAGGTGTAGATATCACGTCCAGTATACATGGATACTAGTTATGTAACCTAACAAACGCTATCAACTCCTAACTGCCCAAATGGCTGTTTTAGATAAGTCTCCAAAATTACGTTTGACTATTTGACGCGCGCCACTGTCCGGTTTTCGATCATAATTGCGACGTTCTACCTTCATATTGTCACTGTAAAAATCACCAAGCTTTAAAATGTGTGTTTTTGGTAACAGTAGATACTTTGCGATCAAATGACACCATTGATTAAGGTTGGCATAAATGACTCCAACAACTCACGGAGTGGCTCTTTAAGACTCATGTCTCTTGTTTTCTGAATTTGTCTAACAAAGCCGTTCATTGTGATACCCAAATCCGTCATCGGACACCGCAGTTATAAAAAACGATGAAGGGGAAATACAATTACACAAATAACAGTGACGTAAGCTTTAAGGCTAAATAGAGAAATGAAATGTTTCTCGGGCATTGGCGCATTTAATTTATTTGTACGCGTAATAACCTTTTATCATTTAGAAAAATAATTTTTGAATTTTCCGGATCACTGTTTACTGAATCATCAATTTATCAACCGAAAATACATGTCTGCAAAATGAACTATTACTTTACTTCACTTTATTCAGAATTGAAGGCCATATGGCCATGAGTACAACAGGTATGATATAGAAAGTTGAAATGGTGTGTAGAGCAAATATACAGTATATGACATAACACTTATATTAACGTAGTGTTTCTTTTAAGAATATACATAACCTATTGATAACATTCATATTCTGTCCCCTTTTCAGAGCGCAGAATTTGATAATTGAAGGTGGGCTAAAGTAGCCTAATAAGCTATAATATATTGTGATCGGCAACGTTTGTAGAATATTATATAATTAATTTCAGGGACTTGTTTGCATGTAACCGACTAGATCTCCGTGGTTACGGGATAGATGCTGCTATAACAAGGCTCCATCAGTATCTGTATAATAGGAGAAGAGGTATGTCAAAATGAGAGATGTTGAAAACCATCATCTTTTACATCATTTTAAATTTTCTAATGCGTCAAGTATTCCTACACCTTTATTGCGTCAATGCATCAAATATTCCTATATTACTTCAGTTGTAAAACTTCTCGGTGTGACGGAGCTATCTTTTGTTGGAAGAAAATGGCATCTCTTAGTATAGTGTGAGTTTGCTTTGAATGTATTTTCTCTCAAGTCTTCGCATACATGAACAACATGTGTCATCACGTTACAATAGTGACTTTGAATGAGTGGTGATGATTGTAATTCTCTCTCTGAATGAGTGGTGATGATGGCAATCTTATTTCTATATGAGTGGTGATGATTGTAAATCTCTCTCTGAATCAGTGGTGATGATGGCAATCATATTTCTGAGTGAGTGGTGATGATGGCAATCATATTTCTGAATGAGTGGTGATGATTGTAAATCTCTCTCTGAATAAGTGGTGATGATGGCAATCATATTTCTGAATCAGTGGTGATGATGGCAATCATATTTCTGAATGAGTGATGATGAGGGCAATCATATTTCTGAATAAGTGGTGATGATGGCAATCATATTTATGAATGAGTGGTGATGACGGCAATCATATTTATGAATGAGTGGTGATGATGGCCATCATATTTATGAATGAGTGGTGATGATGGCAATCATATTTATGAATGAGTGGTGATGATGGCCATCATATTTATGAATGAGTGGTGATGACGGCAATCATATTTATGAATGAGTGGTGATGACGGCAATCATATTTATGAATGAGTGGTGATGATGGAAATCATATTTATGAATGAGTGGTGATGATGGAAATCATATTTATGAATGAGTGGTGATTGTGGTAATCATATCTCTGGATGAGTGGTAATGATAGAAATTCGATCTCTGAATGAGTGGTGATGATGGTTATCATAATTCTGAATGAGTGGTAGTGATGGTAATTCTATATCTGAATTAGTGGTGGTGATGGTAATCATGTCTCTGGAAGAGTGTTGATGAAGGTTATCATTACTCCGGACGAGTGGTGACGATGGTAATAATATCTCTGAATGAGTGGTGATGATGGTAATTATTAC
Source organism: Phorcus lineatus (assembly GCA_921293015.1). NCBI lineage: Eukaryota > Metazoa > Mollusca > Gastropoda > Trochida > Trochidae > Phorcus > Phorcus lineatus. Next base: position 19,131,770 of record OV121087.1, on the reverse strand, counting down.
TTCGGATGAGTTGTAAATTCAGTTTTCAGAGGTGAATGATGGTAATTCTATTTCTTAATAAGTGGTGATGATGGCAATCATATTTATGAATAAGTGGTGATGATGGAAATTATATCTCTGGATAAGTGGTAATGATGGTAATCCTAAATCTGAATGAGTGGAGATGATGGGAATTATATTTCTGGATGAGTGTTGATGATGGTATTTATTAATTCGGACGAGAGGTGATTAAGGTAATCTTATCTTTGGATGAGCGGTAATGATGGTAATCATTCCCCCGGACGAGTGGTAATTTCAGTTTTCAGAGGTGAATGACTTTCAACTACATCCTTGAGTCGACTGTTTCAGACAACCCCTTGGACTTGTAAACGATCAAATGCCATAGATTAAAATACGCCTCTAAATGGCGGTTTACATCGGAAAGTAACATTGTCGTACTTAGTAAAAGAAAATTCCATCATGTAAACTTCCAATGTAGGCTTGGCATTTTTATGTGTTAGTGCATAAGCAAAATGTTAAAACGTGTTTGATTCCTCGGAAATAAGATAAATTTGATAATTTGAGTTGCTTGTATATGCATGGGCTTGTTATATTTGTATTCAATTTCATGAACTTGGTTAAGAAGTAACAGTAATAGAGTCAATTTCAATACAGAAGGCAGATGGGAGTACGTGAGGGTGATCACTCAACCAAGACTTGACAGCACACACTACCGTCTTGTGCTGAAATTAGCGGTTACGAACTGGCTCAATCATAACGGATACAGGTAATTTTATAAATAACACGTAATATTCCTCGGTTTCTTTCAAAGGGGCAGTTAAGTTTTTTTCTAAAGATTTATTTCTTAACATTGTTAAATAAACATTAGTTTATGAAAAATATTTTATCTCCAGAGGGTCAAAACATACTCGTAGAGGAAATAATCAAGTATCAAACGAAAACAGCTAGCGGCCATTTTTGTGTGAACACCTCTAAATCTATTGAGTTGAGGAAATTTCTTCGCTTTGCTTTAGCGATCCTGCTATGTTCGTTTAAAAACTGCTTCTTTTGAAAATAAAACATTGTCTTGCAACTGGACATTTTTTTTCGTTCCCGTGAGATCACCTTTTTAAAGAGCCACTCCGTGAGTTGTTGGAGTCATATATGCCAAACTTAATCAAAGGTGTCATTTGATTGCGAAGTATCGACTGTTACCAAAAGGACACATTTTAAATCTTATTGGGTTTCAACGGTGACAATATGAAGGTAGAACGTCGGAATAATGATCGAAAAATAGTCAAACGTAATTTTGGAGACTTATCTAAAACAGCCAGGAGGGAAGTTAGAAGTTGATGGTGTTTGTTAGGTTATGTAACTAGTATCTATGTATATTGGATGTGATATCTACACCTCTGTGCATTTATAAGGCTGTCTTTAGATTTTCATGGAAAAGATGTTTAAAGATGTTTTGATTTTATATCACCACATATGACATTCAGGTTCGCATCAAGGGAAAATAATATGTACGCTTGAGCTTCGATTCGGTGTCTATTGCGGTACAGGACCCTCGGTTCAAATATATTTTCGGTTCGGTATGATATCTCTTTGAACGAGATCTCGAGGATTCACATCATTCAAACACTATTGTTGGGAGTTAAAGATCAAACTAAATCGTTCCGAATCTTTACTTCCGGGAAAACTTGGCGACAGGTAGGCCTATCGTTACCACTTCAAAACTTGAAGACGTTTAATAACAATAAATAAAATTTTGATCATTGACTTTTTGAATAAATATTATTGTTTTCATGGTTAATTACTACTAGTTTCAGTGTAATCTTGTCTGCACGGTGCATGTAGTTTTGCTCACTAAATTTTTGCTATTGCTTAGTCGATATGCCCTAAAATTAAACCCCGCGAATCAGTCATTTTTTCCGTTTGCGCGAAAATAACACCCCGCGAAAATAAATGATTTTACAGTAAATATAAAATCACGGAATGGCTCTTTAATCTAACGTGCTTTTGTCACGTTAATGCCCCCGACCTTCAGTAATCAAGTTGCTGGTGCGGTAAGAATCTCACAATAAACGTTTCTCTTGTTACTGTAACAGAGTCTTTTTCAAATTTTCTTTCACTGATCATGTTACAGCCCCTGTGTAACGATTTCACTGTGAGGCAAATTCAGCGTCGGTCTTTATAACCTCAGGGAGAAAACATGGGTGCACATGGGGTTTTGGTAGACTTCAGACTTACAAGTTAAACCAAGATTGCGAGTTTTTCTTTTCATTCTGCCAACAGAGGTTTTATAAAATTCCACCAATTGGTTTCCTCTTACGTTTGAACAATGATGCATATGTAAAAAAAAATGTAAATCGATTGTAATGGTTTTGAATGCATTTCGTCCAATCATAAAGCGCACATTAAATATATGCAATGCAGCGAGACGTGATTTATCCAATTAATGATGCAACTCTTCAATTCGACATAATTAAACTGATAATTTTTAGTTTGGTCCTTGATTTAAAGTGCCTGTCTTTCGAGATCGGCTCCTTCCACAAAATTTGATACATTTTTCTGGAACAAATGTTTATGGATATTAGAGGGTCCAAACTCGTGGAGCTCCTGTCTCGAAGCCGTTGTCACATTCCATTGCATACAGTCACTGTGGCCCCGTCTCAACGCTCTGGTTTAACTTTAACCTTTTAATAATGGTTTTGATATGTAATTTTCAATCTTTAAACATATTTCACTTTTTTTCAGGTATGAAATCACTGATGGAGGCTTCATAGTTTACCTGTAGAATATGATGTCTTAACCGAACAAACAACCTAAAAATAAATCTTAAAACTGTTTTTGCTGCTCCATAAAACACAAAAGGTCAACTTCATCTATAAATGAATGTACATGTACATGCATATAAATCTTGTTTACGATTGGTCCTTTTTGTAGGAATGGACAAAGGTCAGCACCGTTGGCCTAGATTATATCAAGGTCTATTAGCCCTGATCGAGGTAGTCGTACATCGTATAACATGGTTTTCTACAATATAATATCTTAGTGCGTAAACAGTTCTTTCAATAATAAAGTTTTGTAAATGTAAATTTTATTTTGAGAAATGTCAGTATTATTAATTAAAATAATCAACGAGAGAGAGGGCGAGGGTATCAGGGAATCCATCAGTATGGCTCCTATTTGAGACATTATGTACGATCTGACAGATATTAATGCAAAAAGTCATCCTTTCTCCACGTAAAAGGTATACGCTGTCCCTGTACTTTCTATGCCCTGGGTTACAATCCAACAAAAACCTGCGCGCTGAGACCTAAAAGCAGTCATTACACAACAAATGACAGCGCTTGAAAGGCGAGTCTGCAATTTCAAGATTGTGGCACTCAGTAGGTCTCAGCCTGTATTCTGTCTAGAGTATCAGCGGCTGTCTCAACGTTTTCATTGTTGATTGCAGGTAAATTGTAAAGACCTTTTAGTATTTCACTGCATCGATAGAAAGTTTAAGTGAATGCATAAGTCCTCGTAAACCTTAAAATGGCCAATTTAAACCGTAAAAGCGTGCACTAGTGCCTTTAAGGACGTCGCCATGTTACAAAAGAGCCAAACCGAACTTCATTTTGAAGGGTTTTCTGTGTTGGCTGATTTTTTGTCGTGAAACATTGCATAAAAACTATTTGATTGGCTGGATGCTGTTTAGGTACAAAAATGCATAATCGACAAACAAACAGAACGCATAACATGTTTTACAAGCATTTGAATGTTTAAAGGTACACCGGGAAGAAAGTATAGCAACACAACTTTTTCTTTAATTCTTCCTATGTTCTGTAAAGGACTAGGGGGCGTTGCACAAAGAAACTTAACCAAGATTGAGTGTTTTGCGAACGGGACACTGAACACATTAGGGAATATCAGTTATTTGTAGAACTCTATTGACAAATGCAGTACCATAATAAAATGGAACCAACGCTCCATTGGAATGTCTTCAGTGATCAGTTGAAATCAGTAGAATCAGTGAAATCATAGTTACTAATTATCTTTAGTCCCGGGCTTCCTGAAGGAGCACTCGTTTGTTTCCCGTCGTTGAAGTGTCAGCTAAGTATGGATTTCTATCTTTTCGTGCATAAATTTTCTGTAAAAATTACCTGGGATGCCGTTAGCGTGCGCTGGAAAATGCTCAACGCTTAATACAGGATGCCTGTCGACAAAAATATGATATTTCAGTCAACACTAGTACTTAGCGCACGGCGGATCACAATATAGAAGTGTTTCCTAAAAGGAGGTTGTTTGGTGGAGGCGACATGAGTTGGGGTTACACGCTGCTTTCATGAATAGTTGCTGCAAGGAGAACGCCCCCAACACCATTGATGTTATGCATAACGGAGAAACCTGCGAGCATATTATTTTTGGAAACGAAATTCAAGGAGACATTCCCTTTTATACAAATATGTATTATTTCCAATAGTCTATGTGTCATTCTAATACTATTTCTAAGTGACACAAGCCCCGGTAACTAAAATATTAATTGGTTATCTATCTCAGTTATGATTATAGAAAGTTTTCCTTAAAATTTGCCAGTGGCTTGGAAAAGTGATGTAATATACGAGTTGAGTTAACCTTTGCTACATCGATGCCATCACCTTTTCAAAATCTCAGGGAGATTCCTCGATTTCACATCACACAGATCACTTGTCATAAATATTTATCCTACCTCATGTTAGAATGACGATCTCTGATTGGTCCACGTGACCCTAAACAAATATCCATATACACCGTCACCGAAGGATGATTAATCCCTGATTCCCCGCTACATGAGTAACGCGTGCTTCCACGCCAATCAATCAAAGTCACGTAATCATGCCATAGGTGTTGTTCTTTTCTGTTTGTCTTTTTAATAATACATTAAGACATTCGGTAACATAAAGTCGTTATAACATTCCGTCAAGGGTGACATAGGGATATATATGGTTCCGCTCGTTGCATAAAACTTTTCGCGGGAATAATATATCCCTATGTCACCCTTGACGGAATATTATAACTTATAGTCCACACCATTTACAATTATTCCCATATCAGTGATGTGGGCATGCTTCCAAGTAACTGTCCACCCGCAATCTCGGCTCGCATATTGTTGACTATTTGAATGAGGGGTCAAAATTCAATAGATAAAAATCCCTCCCGATTGTTATTTAATTACAGTTGGAATAATTTTTGATAATTGTAAAATGTTAACTTGACGTTCACTTTAACAAAAGAAAGTCATTGAGAAACTCTAGCTCAATTATTTGAAATGTTAAAAGTACTATTTTGTTCTTTGATAAATGCTACGGTGACGTGATCAGTACATGAATGCAGCGGTGCCTGAAATGGATGACGTATTCTAAGGCCATACCGAAAATAAAGTTCACCAAAGTTTCAAGTCAGTGTTATGTGTTTTTCTTGGTTTTATATACAATCGATATTAGATGATAAATACAATCTCACCAACGTGTCCCTCAGATATAAAATGTATCAACACTTGTTAATAAAAGTTGTAAATATCCTCTGCAAGCTTCGGATGTAAATGTTATTAAGTAGTGTTGATAGATTTGATATATAAAGTCACTCGGTTGTGATTCTATATTCATGTACCATCGTCAATGTGCATGTGCTCAACTGGATATGAAATCATGAAATCATAAATTGCAATGATTAATATTGAATATTGAATATTAATATTGGAAAGATGAAATATGAAGACTCCTCAGATAAACTGTGGTAAAGAACTTAAAGGTTTCAGAACAGCGCACAAAAAGATGGAATATGAAAACGCACTTTGATGATAACTACTAAACAGAGTTTAAAACCGGAAAGACGAGAATAGTTTATTCAAAGCTCACCACTGTATATTTAGACCTTACAAAAAGCTATCATATGGTTGAGAGTGAGTTGCCTTATATGATGTTATCGTTGACGTCATGAAACAATCGAACGACTTCATGGTATGACTGTCATTAACAAAGGGATCTTGCTAATTCATTTATAAAGTTAACGTCATTTTGACGTTGTGGGAATGTAATAAATAGACTTTAAGATATAGATATAGATATAGATAGACATTTTTCTCGATCAAACCATGCGTATCTCACCTTGCAAAGAAGAAAACTGTACAATTAAAGGGTTACAGTATATGTGTGTAAATGTCAAACTTTTTATATAGTGTTATTTTATCGAGATGTAGTGGTTGTCTCTGAAAATCAACATCTTATTGCTAATTAGTGAGTGAGAGAGATATTGTTTATTTTTGTCCCAACCAATACATACAAAATTAAAATACATAAAATATATTCATTTGTTCAGTATGCAGTCAATAAACAGGATCAAGTTGTTATTCAAGATCGAAAACCGGACAATGGCGAGCTCAAATGACTCAAACATAATTCTGGAACTTATTAACAGCAGAGGAAAATGTATATGTTGATAGTGTTAAGCAGATCAATAAACAAATATTCATGTAAATTAGATGCAAATTTTTGGACCTATTAAAATCTATATGGCGATTTTGCTGATATAACTGAAAACGAGAAAATATCCTAATTTTTGCTTTTAGAGATAAAGTAACAAGTTTGGTGACGATACTTGAATTGAACTCACGACAGATGATAATTCTGCTCTTATTTCATCCAAAAAAGTATGAAACAACCGTTGTGTAAACATTTCCGGGATTATTGTTATTCAACGCTCACAAACTTCGTTTAAAACCCTAAGGCTGATATGTATCGTTAAAGAGCCACTCCGTGATTTTCATAACATATTATTTACCTTTGATACGAACCTAAATGTCATATGTGGTGATATAAAATCAACACATCTTAACTTTTCATGTCTGAAAGACATATATATGACAAATACTGGTCTTCCATGAAAATCTAAAAACAGCCTTATAAATGCACAGAGGTGTAGATATCACATCCAATATACATGGATACTAGTTATATAACCTAACAAACACTATCAACTCCTAACTGCCCCCTGGCTGTTTTAGATAAGTCGCCAAAATTACGTTTGACTATTTGACGCGCGCCACTGTCCGGTTTTCGATCATAATTGCGACGTTCTACCTTCATATCGTCACTGTAAAAAACCAGACAAGCTTTAAAATGTGTCTTTTTGTTAACAGTCGATACTTCGCTATCAAATGACACCATTGATTGAGTTTGACTCCAACAACTCACGGAGTGGCTCACTAAATAATTGGATGTAAAAAGACAGCCTCGAGCTCCTGTTCTGTAAAATTTGTACATGAACGATCACATACCATAAAGCAAATCACTGTTCTGAACTGTTAAATTGTGATTGACGATAATACCTAGTTTTGAAAGTTATATACGTGGCTTCAATAACGTACCCAGTATCATGAATTCTTTTCAGTAATGCTCACTGTGCATGTTGTACAAGAGAGGCGTCATGAATGCGCGTATTGCACTGAGCAGGTAAAATCCAGGTGAGGATTTATCAATGAGAATATGCATAAACCTTTCACATAAAGTTTGGAAGCAACAACGCTAAACTATGGAGTGAACAATGGGTCTTGAGGGAATCAAAAAGCTTGAATTCTAATGACCCCAAACCAGAGAATTACCATGTTGTCTGGGTATAGAAAATCTTTATGTAATATTGAGCACATAGGGACTTTGTGACTGATAAAGCCGAGACTTTTTTAATCGGATGAATGGTAAGAATTTGAACAGGGCAGGCAATACCAACTAACTTCATAATGTGGGCAAAAGTGAAAACACTTTTCGAGTTTGTTTTATCCATAATAATGTGTGCCCTTCTTTCATATATTTTGTTCCTTGTATACGTTATATTGAAAATCCTACTGTTTTGAGTACCGAAGCTTGCGAAGTTACATCAGGTATGTTCACTTTTATTGTCAGTTTTAGTATCGAATTTTTAATATGAACTTTATGTAGGAGATTTGACCCACTTAAGACGAGTTCATTCGTTACTTCGATGTTCTAATGTAAATATGAGTTAAAAGAGGCAGTAGCTACAGCATATTTTGCTAGAAAAGTGAATTGATCTCGAAAATAAATGTGGCAGTGTGAATTTGATTACTTATTCCTTATTCGATACTCAATTTTTTCCATTTACTTATTCGAAGAAGACTTCTGAGGGTACCAAGGAATGTTTGTACCACCTTGAACATATACTCAAATGAAAGAGAATTTAATTACCTCTCAAATAAGATATCTTACGTCTTGATAAATAGAGGCGGTCTTACCGTGAAGTCACAAAAAGCGTTACTGTGTACAAATAATAATAAACATCTTCTAAGAGTATCAAGGAATATTTGTACAATTATTGTACGATACTCTCATTCGTTGTTGTTTTTTATTTTGGGTACATAGTAACGCTTTTTTGTGCTGTTCTCTATGTATTAAAACGTGTTATACCTCATTTGGTAGGTAATTGAATTATCTTTCATTTGAGAATATAAACAAGGTGGTACAAATATTGTACGATACTCTCGTAAGTTGTTATTCGAACAAGCAAAACAAAACTAAAATATTTGGTACACAGTAACGCTTTTTGTGAGTTTACGGTACGACCGCCTCTATGTTTTATGACGTATGGCACCTCATATGATAGATATTTAAATTATATTTCATGTGAGTATAAGTTGGTACAAATATTATGTGATATTTTCACAAGTAATTGTTTATCATTTTGGGTATATAGTAACGTTTTTTGTGCTTTTACGGTACGACCGCCTCTATGTATTATAATGTATTATATCTCCTTGGTTAGGTACTTGAATTATCTTTCATTTGAGTATACATGTACGTACACGGTTTTACAAGTATTCCTTGATACTTTAAGTTGTTATTCGAACAAGAATAACACAACTAAAATATGGGCTACATGGTAAACCTTTTTGTGGCTTTATATATTTTAAGGTTTTATACCTCATTGGATAGGTATTTAAATTATCTATCATTTGAGGTGCAAATATTACAAATACGTACAAGGTTGTACAAATATTCAGTGTACAAAACTCTCGGAAGTTGTTGTTTATCATTTTGAGTACACAGTAACGCTTTTTTTGCTTTTAAGGCACGACCGTCCCTTTTTTTGTGACGTTAGATATCTCATTCGATAGATTTTTAATTTGTCTTTCATTTGAGTATAGATACAAGGTGGTACAAATGTTCTTTGATGCTCTTAGAAGATGTTTATCATTATTTGTACACTGTAACGCTTTTTGTGACTTTACGGTAAGACCGCCTCTATGTATTATGAAACTTAAATACACACGAGTTGTATCCAGTCGTGAGTTCTTGGACATCTACAAAGTGGCTCCCAATAATTTCATGTCCGTCTGGTTACAGGGAATGAATCGTGGGTTCATCACTGGGATCCTGACACCAAGCAAGAACCCATGCAATGGAAGTATAAGCACTCTCCTGCATCCAAGAAGTTCACAACTCAGCTTTCTGCTGGTAAGATCATGGCGACCATTTTCTGGGATTCAAGGGGCGTGACAGTTATAGACTATTAACCAACTATAGTAACAGGAGCCTACTATGCTGACTTGTTGAAGCAATTGAGAGATTAAGGAGAATTAAGGAGAGGCGCGGCAAGTTGAATGCTGAAGTCATGCTTCTTCATGACAACGCGTCAAGTCATATTTCACACATGCTGCACTTCAACATAGTGGCTGTGAACAACTTTACCACCCCCCCCCCCCCCCCCCCCCCTAAAGGCCAGATCTGGCCCCAAACGACAGCTATCGGCTTCTTAAGAGTGAAATCATACTTGCGTCGTACAAGATTTGGCGATGCTGATGAACTCAAGGCACCTACTGAGGCGTGGCAGAGGGGCCAGTCAGAAGACTTCTACCGCAAGGGCATAAACAGTCTCAAAGACAAATAGGCAAAGTGCGTCGAGGTCCAGGGTTTTTATATTGATAAATAGAATCAATATCACAACTTTTTTATTTCCACTTCTATGGACTTATGTAAATCCTCTAGTATCTCGGAGAAAAATTTAAATTCAAACAAACTGAATAAATTCGTATGCAAAAGTTAAGGAATATTTTTATGATAGTGTTCCTGATGATCGGTTGATGATGTTCTTGAGAAAAATACGCTATTTAAACAAACAAAAAATTCTAGAAAATGGTACAGGTTCTATGCAAAATTGCATTCAAGTTCTACTGAAAGATTATTTTAATGTTACCATTCTAACGAATTTATTCAGATCTGTTATTGTCAACTGCACAGTTGGCATGGCAACTCGCGTGCAAATAACGAATTACTGTGGTGTCGAGCAACTCAAATTTGCATTGCTGATTGAGGCATCTGTTGTGGCATGTTTCAAAATGTGTCGCAAATATTAAAAATTGTAGCATATATACCTCAAAAAGTCATTATCAGTGATACGTATATGATGAATTCATAAACCATAGTTAAAAACTTAGTTATTTTACCATCTTTATGACGCACATATATTGTTTCATTTCTCTTGCCATGAATATAATAGAGTTGTGCATTGCAAAAAAATGGATAATTGTGATTCGACGTGTATTTAGATTTCTTTATTTAATTCACCTTATAAAATTTCTTCTATAATTTATCAAAAAACCAAAGATTGATAAAAGGGAAAACTGGTCATTTATCTCTGTTGTGCAACCTGTTTGCTCTACAATTTGCCTGTGGCGTGGTAACCGTCATAACCTCATTCAATCTGAATTGACACATTACATTTATGTGAGACTTATTATTTGACACACATGAATTTTTTAACAAGTTAAGTATTATCAAATATAGAAAACTTTTGATTAATCCCAAAATAGCGTCAGTGCGATCTCTGCCCCACCCATTAAAATCCAGAATTACACCAGTTGGTTACAATGCATGTTTTCAATGAGTCATCCGGGAATCGTGACGCTTCACCTACTCTCTCGACTATAAAGCGCAGACACTTTCTATTCATGTGAACCAAGCGGGAGTAAGCAAAATATAGTGAAAAAAAGATAATTTCTGAACACTTCGCTACTCTAAGACTCTCAGTGCGGGGATGTCATTATCATAGCAGTGTGACGTCGTCATGTTTATGACGTCATAGCATTTATGTTATTACTTGATGATGAAAAACAATTGTGATGTCATGAACTTGACTGTAACAGGGCATTGTTCAAAATCAACTGTGGAACACAGTCTGGGCCTCCTTTCACAAAGCAACCTTTACTAAGGTTGACCTTAACTCCCATTCATTAACATTGACTTAGTGCTTTGTGAAAGGAGGCCCTGGATGATAAATCAAGTAATTTACAAGCGACTAGACAGGCATCACCAACCAACTCAACACGTCGCGACGAGAAGAGTGCATCTTCGAGTTTTATTACCGGATCTGTAATCTTTGCTGTGGTTGTATTTGTATAGATAGATAGATATTCTTTATTTCCTCCAGTGAATGAAGATACAATGTGATATGGTATATTTACATGAGGTTCAGATTAATAAAGATAGTTATTAGTTACAAACAATTTGCAAAATATAGTTTCCAGTGCTTAACAGATGCACATACATGTTTCATACAGGAAAGCCATATATCATGGTCCAGGGATAAACAATAATCTGTTGGCGATCAACCAAGTAAAAAACACAAAGTAAGTCCTTCATCATTACTCCTAAGGTTGGAAAAAGTATTCACATCTAACAAATCAATTATTGAGTTGATCAGCAGATCTCTTTCGAGGCGTGTCTTTTCGCAGTACATACAAACATGTTTTACAATATCATAAACAAATGTGCCACATATACACTCTTGTGATTGAATACGTAATGTGCTGATTTGTACCAAGTTGGCAATGGAATGAAATAGATCAGGATTTAGGAGAGACATTTGTCAGAGTCTATGTACATTTTGATTCCGTACTGAAAGATATCTATGATGGTTTTCTCTTGCAGTTAAATATTTGTATGCAAGTACATTTTCAGCATCATTTATTTAGCTTTATGAACAACATTAAACATGGTTATAAAACCTCTTGTTTCCATTCCTGATTGTATACTGTTAACACATTTACATACGAGGGTCGTCCAAATAGTTTCTGGTCAGAAAATGAAAACTGAAAATGTTTACGACTCATTTACATCATTACTATTCATTTTTCAAACATCTTCATCCCATGAAAACCACTCAATGCCGAGCGACCCCACCTCGACTGCAGCAATGACGTTCTTGTTGGCTTAATAATTATAACCACAGAAGCACATTTTGAATAAGGTCCCTTGCTTAAGGAGACACCACAAGTTTCTCACCTCATGTCTCAGTGTAGGGCAGGGAATAATGTTGTTAATTGTTACATCAATTGATTTTAAAACACAAATAGCCTGTTAACAAAAACCTGCATTAGGCCGACGGATTTATTCACTTTTAGATTTTGTCACAAATTTGATAAATGTTGCCTTTAAGTGAAATGATTATCTGCTTATCAAAGATTTTCAATAGAAATGCCTCTCTGATAAATAAATTCATTTTTGGTTTTTTTCATTAATGTACTGGTTTTCTTTTATAATTCTCCAACCTGAGAAACTTCACAGATGATAGGCTTTTAATGAGTTAAGTATCTTCTTGTACTTCATTTTCTATATCAATGTTTCTATGTCAAACAAAACGACATCAATTCATTATATTTATCTAAGTCAAAGGGTCGATTTTACTGTTTATTTGTTCACAAAGTCCTCGATTATGTAAATAGAGATCTTTGTAGTATGTTCATGCTGAAAAGGATATAAAATGTTGTTTATATGATGCATTGTATGTACCGAGATATCATCTTTGCTGTAGAGAAATAGAATTAAACAGAATATTTCAACCCATGGGCGGAGTTCGACAGGGTTGTATTCTGCGTCCGTTATCCTTTTAGTCTGTTTGTAAACCATCTTGAAGAACATTTATTTATGAATAACGATAAGGGTATTTTTAAAGGACCAGATTTTTAGAACACTTTTATTGTCATTATGCTGGTGATCTATTTAAGATATATTGTTTTAAGCTTGCAAAAGGTCTTTTATCACAATGTTGTATGAAAGAGGGGATTTCAGGGTAAACTTTTCCAAAACAGAGATACTTTTTTCGTTAGGGGGAGTTTTAAAAAGGACTGAAAAATGGTCATTAGATAATAATACACTAATAAAATCAGCCTATTATAGATATTTAGGCATTCTATTGTCATACAGACCATCCTCGTCGGAGGCTGTCTAAATTATTATTCATAAAGCGGATAAAGCTTTTATTCCAACCAAACAACTCCCTTATTTAGAAATCTCACTCCCACCATTCAATTTCAAATGTTTAACTAATTTATGATTATTACAATGATTATTTGTAGTTCCGAAATATAGGGTTTTAAACAATTGAAAATGAAGGGATTTTGCATGCAAACATTTAGTGAATATGTTCTGGTTCTTGGAATTTACTCATCAAATGCAGCTGTTGAATCTGAATATGATCGCAGAATATATTTTGTTAAACAATCTTACGGTGTGTAAAATCGTGATGTAAATTATTATTTATGAATAACAACAACAACAACAACAACGTTACATTTTGATTTTAAAAAAGGAAAAGGATTATAATTCATAGGTTAGCAATATTTAAAACATAATTTTTACGTATGGTTTTAGTTATGCATGGGACTTTCCAAACATATTATCTATATCAATATATTAAGTTATTAATTCGTCATTAATACGTCCCCCCCCCCCTCTAAAGTCAGCGTCGACTAAGACGTTTAGGGGACATTATTTTCGTTAAACTGAATACAAAGTTTGGTGTCTCAATATTTCAACCATTAAACAACTATGTGACAGGAGAAAAACCTACGTTTGAAAATCAGATTTTTCTATTGGATTGATAACGAGTAAATTTTAAAATGAAACCTCACGATTGGGATGTGTGCGTGTGTGTATAGGTGTGTGTGTGTGTTCACGCGTATGTATTACCATTGCTTTTACCAAACGATTCACCATCATATTTATATTGCCAATGAACTGATATATACAAACGACCGTCTCAAGTCAATAAAACATGAAATAATATTATAAACATTTAAAATTCGACTCGAAATCATTTTGAAACAAGTGACTCTTCAGAAGTATAATCATATTCAATAAATGATATTTGAATATATAATCTATGTAAGAGAAAATTGATGTATCATTAGTTAAAACAGTTATATCTGTTACCTTTGAAAACTCTAATTGCCTACAAAATAAAATCACAAAAGCATACGATAAGGCGAAAGGTAAATCGCGCTTCGATAACACCTATTGTTAGCTAATGTATTGCGATATGTAACCCTCGCAATGAAACTCGTCTTACAAGGTCAGGTTATCCACGATCAATGAGTTTTCTTGGAAATGAATCGAGAAGCTTTTCTAAGTATTCAGCAAACAAAAGTCGGGTACCATGTGACTTATGGGTGGATAGCAAGAGAGTTCAGTTGACGGAGAGGAAATACAAGCAAACTTCATTATGCGCGATGACGAGAAAGCAATTATGGGTTTTGTGGTTGTGGTTGTGTGTGCTGTGGTTGGCTTTGTTATTTTCCTGATATACAAATGCTGTACCTTCATATCTGGGGAAAACAGGGGCTCATACTCGCAATCCTACAGTAGGTGAGTAAATCTTTACTTTCGATTCACTGTTACGAAATAAATATTAACCAATGTTTTGAAAGGTCTTGTAATTTTTCATTTTGAGATTGTTTGCAAATTCGAAATTTCGAACACTGACCAGACGTTTTGCTAATTTGAAATTTTTCTCGTAAATTAAATCATTACATCTCGATACAAAAATACCATAAAATATGCCGATGTAGCAGTATGGATAGTGACAACAAAATGCCTTTTAGTGTAAGCACTATTTTGTGACTTGTTCTCAATGTCACAGGTCTATTATCACACCAAATAGCTCATATCACCTGTCACCCTCTCTCTACAAGAGACTTACGATCATTAAAGGTAAACACTTTTTTGTTCTATGTTTATTGATATTAAGGGTATTGATATTATTGGTATAATTTGTTCAAATGCATCAGGAAGGAGTGAAATTTTGTTTATCATCATTTGTTGAGGACGCCTTTATCATTTCTGTTATTTACTTAGCGTTTTCTAAAGCGCAAACATATCTGAAGGTTATATTATGAATAATTCAAAGCCACATTGTTGGAGTGCAGCCTTATCAAAACTATTCTTGTGCACTGGAGTGTTGTCATGATGAAGCACAACTCCAGCAGTCAACAAACTGCGCTTAATCTTCTTGATAGCCGCTCATAACTGTTTCATCAAGTCTTCAGGGGTGTATCAATACTCAGTTCTATGAACTTATTGACTTCCTCTCGTATGTTGATTTAAATTTAATTTACTCTTGTGATAAGAAAGTCTTAAAGAGCTCCGTGATTTTCATAAATATTATTTTCCTCTGAAACGAACCTGAATGTCATATGTGGTGATATAAATTTAAAACATCTTAACTTTTCATTTCCAAATGACATATGTATGAAAAATACTGGTTTTCCATGAACATCTAAAAACAGCCTTATAAATGCATAGAGGTGTAGATATCACGTCCAATAATAATGGATACTAGTTATATAACCTAACAAACACTATCAACTCCTAACTGCCCTCCTGGCTGTTTTAGATAAGTCTCCAAAATTACGTTTGACTATTTGACGCGCGCCACTGTCTAGTTTTCGATCATAATTGCGACGTTCTATCTTCATATTGTCACTGTACAAAACAAATTAGCTTTAAAATGTTTCTTTTTGGCAACATTCGATACTTCGCTATCAAATGACACCATTGATTAAGTTTGGCACATATGACTCCAACAACTCACGGAGTGGCTCTTTAAATAACATCCAAATTAGTTTCAGCAACGAGTCTGCTAGTGACCCATTAG
This sequence comes from Phorcus lineatus, assembly GCA_921293015.1. Taxonomy (NCBI): domain Eukaryota; kingdom Metazoa; phylum Mollusca; class Gastropoda; order Trochida; family Trochidae; genus Phorcus; species Phorcus lineatus. Next base: position 19,115,828 of record OV121087.1, on the reverse strand, counting down.
ATCTCCATGGTTACGGCCGTGATGCCGCTTTGAATAGGCTACAAGACTACCTGTATTCCAAGAAGAGAGGTATGTCAAACTGAGATATGGTACTAATTTGTTTGAAAATTAAAGACACATTATTCAGAAATTGATGTAGAACATTCAGGGTTTTTTTATGTGTTAATTCATGAATAAAATGTTCAACATAAAAGTTTACTTTGTAAAGAAAGTTCAAAAGTGCATTGATCTCTAAAAGATTAGATAGATTAGCCAATCAGAGTATTTGTACTGTCACAATACCGAGTGAATGTAATTCAAAAACATTTCATCTTAAATGTTGCGTTATTCATGTTCCTACTCCCCTGTTTACTGCTTTTGATTAACCTAAATACTTGCAATTTCAACCTAGCTGGCCGGTACTCTGTAACAGTGATCACAGGACGAGGACTACATAGTCAATACAACCGCCCTGTACTAAAACAAGCCGTTAGGAACTGGCTCGACGGACGCGGTTACAGGTATAAATTTCAAGTAACACAATAATAAGACAAGTAATTTTGTCGAAAATCAAAGTTTCTCAAAGTCAAAGATTAATGCATGCACAAAAAAACCCCGAAAGTTGTACAATTTTTTCGAATCATAGTTAGGCATAAAAGGCTTGTTATGTTATGTGTTTAATAAGTCTCCTATCCTGTTTTAAGGCACAGGAGATTATAATTTCACACAACTGTTGCAACGTCCCTCTTATGTCTCTGTAATTGTCTGTCTCTCTTATGTCTCTGTATCAGTCTGTCCCTCTTATGTCTCTGTATCTGTCTGTCCCTCTTATGTCTCCAATCTGTACTGTCTGTCCCTCTTATGTCTCCAATCTGTATCTGTCTGTCCCTCTTATGTCTCCAATCTGTATCAGTCTGCCCCTTTTATGCCTCTGTATCTGTCTGTCCCTCTTATGTCTCTGTATCTGTCTGTTCCTCTCATGTCTCCAATCTGTATCAGTCTGTCCCTCTTATGTCTCCAATCTGTATCTGTCTGTCCCTCTTATGTCTCTGTATCTGTCTGTCACTATTATGTCTCCAATCTGTATCTGTCTGTCCCTCTTATGTCTCTGTATCTGTCTGTCCCTCTTATATCTCTGTATCTGTCTGTCCCTCTTATGTCTCCAATTTGTATCTGTCTGTCCCTCTTATGTCTCCAATCTGTATCTGTGTGTCAATATTATGTCTCTGTATCTGTCTGTCCCTCTTATGTCTCTGTATCTGTCTGTCCCTCTTATGTCTCTGTATCTGTCTGCCCCTTTTATGTCTCTGTATCTGTCTGCCCCGTTTATGTCTCTGTATCTGTCAGTCACTATTATGTCTCTGTATCTGTCTGTCCCTTTTTTATCTCCAATCTGTATCTGTCTGTCCCTCGTTTGTCTCTGTATCTGTCTGCCCGTCTTATGTCTCAGAGCTGTCTCTGTCAAATTATGTGTATCCGGTGCTGGTCTTGTCTCTGTACTTTGCTTTCTCTCCCTACTTACTTATCTGTCTTCCTCTGTACTATGCGTTTCTGTTAATAATGACGAGTGAGCTTTTTTATGGTTAAAAGTATTTTATAATATTTCAGGTATAACGAACATGATGGGGACTTCAAAGTGTACCTGTAGAATGTGATGTGCTTTGAAGAAAACAAGTTACAAATAAAGTTACCTTAAAAACAGTTTTTTAATCTATTCTTCATACGCTGTGCTACATACGACAGAGGAGTGAATTAGTTTAACAGCCATAGCCTTTTCGAAACTCTTTGAGTGCTAATGTAGGCGTAATTTAAATGTTTTCGTTGATATTGGTTTTACAAAACCTTAGTGCTACCAAGGTTTAAAATCTTGGCTCAGGTCATGTATTTTATGACAACTTTTTTGTGGTGTGAGGCTTATATACATCAATGTAGGTCTTTCCGTAATGTGTGTATGTTTCCCGGAAAAATGTCTAGTTTGTTGGGTAAACTTTTCATAGCTATATATAGGGGGCTAGGGACAAACAGTCTCGAACATGCTCCATCATAGCTATATATAGGGGGCTAGGGACAAACAGTCTCGAACATGCTCCACATGAAAAACTATTTGTGAGTTTTCGGATATATCCATTCAATACAAGGCAAGATTTCAGCGAGTTACCCATCCAATTGTTAACCATGACTGTTTTTAACCATTTATTCATCAACAATGACCCGTTTCGTTTCCTGTGACATCCAAAACATTATCAAAATGCCCGTTTTTTAACCTAAACTGGTGCGGCTTGAACTGTCTTGACGTTTTAAGCTTGTTCAAGATCAGTTATTCACAATATTGTGCGATTAACTTGAGACCTAGACCTTTGATGAATGGGAGCATACAGATGCCAGTTTGGACGACATTGACATTATAACACAAATCATTTTCCTGTTAGATAGGTACCTACAAGGAGCCGGTCAGATTTTTAATGATGGCTTGGTATGGATAGAATAAGTATAGTATTTTATTTGGACTTTGTACAAAGTACTTTGCCAAGACACAATGCAGATGCAAATTAGCAGGGTGATATTTCCCAATATCAAATGTACGCTTTTTCCAACTGTTGATTTCTTATTACAAGCTAAAATAAAACGACACACTATACATGTGGGTTTACATGTACTTTCTTGATATAAACTTCATGAAAAATTATTCAGTCTTTGTAGATAATTAACATCGCCAACACACTGACATTTCCACGTGTGCACCAACACACTGACATTTCGACGTGTGCACCAACACACTGACATTTCCACGTGTGCACCAACACACTGACATTTCCACGTGTGCACCAACACACTGACATTTCCACGTGTGCACCAACACACTGACATTTCCACGTGTTCGCCAACACACTGACATTTCCACGTGTGCACCAACACACTGACATTTCCACGTGTGCACCAACTCTGAAATTCAATTAAATATAATTTCAACATTGATCAGTGACCATCAGCCAAGTTTTTAGAGACGCAATTACATGGCATAAATACAAAGGAAGAGGCAAATATGTCAACAGAGACATAAACATACCAATGCATATAAAATGAGAACTGTTAACAGATGATGAGACAGTGACATATACAGAGACGTAGCGCTCAATGGAAGGAAAAGGTAATTGTTTTGGTTTAAGACAGGTGGGATGAATTGGGGTTTAACGCCCTTTTCAAGAGAATTTCACTTATATCGCGGCTGCTAGTATTAATGCAGGGAGAAAGCCCGCAACACCATTGTGGTTATGCATTGATGTGAAACCTGGGAGCATCGATTGGAACTAGCGAACCATGGGTGGTACTGCGCTGAAATTCAGGGTAGCATTGCACCCAAACCTGACTGCGTACAGAACAGTTCTCTACTGCAGACAAAGTTGCCGAGCCCCTGGCGGGATTCTGTTTGAGACGGACAGAGCAAAATACGTTGACATGTTCATAGACAGAGAATGATAGAAACAAAGCACCATTTTAGAACTGCCTCTTGAAAACGATTGCCTTAAAATTGGCAAGTTCATTTTTGTTTTCGTTAGATCCATTTGTTTACTTGAAAAACGTGTTACTGTCCCTTTAAGGGTATACGGCACATACTTTACTTTTACATACTTGAGGAAATGCGGTAATACGAGTGTGAATGCTACTTGTTCAACACGTTAATTTTATGTGGTTATTAAAACAATTAAATATTCAGATTGTTCGACAGTTGAGCTTGAAATGAATTGACAAAAGTTAGGCATACCTCACTTCATAGCATTAAGGTACCGTTCGAACCATGACAGAGCGGACTCGACGCTGTAACCATGGTGATCATGTGGGACACTGGTAGCTTCGAGTTGTATGCTGTAACTAGTATCAATACAATCTTATTTCAATGTCAGCATTTAATTAAAGTTGTGCGTTAATATAAGTGCATGAGACTGACTTTTATTATAGTAATTGATAGTAGGCAGTTACCCATAACATTGTGTTAGATTGCTTGTTCAAGTGTGAATTTAAAGGGGCAGAATCACGTTTTTATAGATGAATTCTTCAAAGTTCTCCCAATAGACATTTCTGCAAAATGTGTTAATGTTTCATTACTCAGCCAGATTAATCCGCTGTCGTGGAGTAAATAATCAAATATCAAGCAAAAACCACATTTTTGTTGAAAAACCTAGCTTCACTGAACATGGTAGGCCTATTGTTTTTTTAAAACTGCTTTTTTCCAATTGGAAACATTAATGTTCGTGTGTGTGAGATCAGTTTGTTTGTCTAAAAAGTACTAATGCACCTCTGAATTGATATTCTTGAAAGAGCAGGCACGACCATTGCATTTGTTTTGAAATGAATTAGGCCTACAGTATTGTCCAAAATCATCAAAAAACGACATTTTACATTGCCTTCGGTCTCTTGCTATCGTTGATTAAGAATAAGATATACGAACCTGCTGGAAGAAACGTGAGTCGAGCCTCCGTGTTTGTTTCTCCTAAACTTGTCCTCAGATCTACAGCATTTGTATATGAGGAAAAAAAGATATGTTACCATAGTAATGAGTGTTAACATCACTAAAGCAAACCTTAACAGAAACACATTCCTTTCATAATTATTCATCGTGGGTATACTTCATTTCCTGTTATTTCGACGCAATCTAAGCAGATATTGTTCTCACTTACGGTTATACCGAACGACAATAGTTTACCGTAACGCCTTCTGGCGGTCATTTAACGACATGCCATGTGGCGTTATCGTTGGCCTTAATTCGCTGTATATAACGTAAATCCTTGAATTATCGCCCGGCAATTATCAATTTCAAACAACGGCCGGCGTTAAAACAAGGCCGTTATCATTCAGGGTAAGAAATAAGATTCAAAACATTGGTGTAATTGATTTAGATACTTGAATTAATAATATAAAATGTATTATTCTGAATATATACATTGAAGCATGAGGAAAAACTTCCGATATGCCGATTTTTTTTTTTTAATTACAAAAACACTTGTTTGTGTTGGTGCTTTCCGCCGATTATTCAAGATAGGCGATATTTTATTTCAACAAAGCCTAAGATCGGTGAACTATCAATGAACAAAATGTTGTGTGACGGTTCTTGCTTTTCTTAAACATGTATTGCAACACGTGAGCATTTGCTTTCCTCCAATCTGGGGTCCGTTACTCAAAGCAACTTAACACTAAGGTTAACCTTAGTGCCATCCTTTAACATTGCCCTATGGCTTCCTTAATGACTTAAGGTAACCTTAGTGTTTAGTGCAACGGCCCCCAGAACGTCATTCACTTTAGTGATGGTGTAACAGATCAATATAAAAACTACAAATACGTTTTCAATCTTTATAAGACGATTTCGGACTTGAAGCAGAGTGACAAAGCGTGTCAAAATTCTTGTATAGAATAGAAGGGACAACTAAAAGACATGCAGCTAAAAACCAGTCTTCAAGCACCTCTTAAGAATATATTCTTACTTTCTCATCAGGTGGGATGTCATTGCGGTTCGGGCATTATGCTTATTCCTTCATCACCTGATAATATCGTGAATTTTACATTAAAGATGTTGTTATACAGAAAATCCTGTCTTCTTTTTGGTCATCGATGTTCTGATTCCAAGTAGAATCGAGACCCAAACCTAAGCATTCAGGGGCGTAGGAGCGAATTTGAAAGGGGGGGGGGGGGGGGCTTATGCATTGAAACAGTCACAAAATGAAGCGTTTGTGTTCTGTAAAGACGACTCAAAGTGCAAGGTGCATATTCGAATTAAGTTTAGCTTTTGGAAAGCTTAGGGATATACGTAGGCGATTTCAATGATAACTTTTGAAACGGCGTCGCTGATTGCACAACTAACTTTGATTGCATCCGATCAGCGTTCTCTACATTTCGTGCACAAGAAACCTTTGAATTAAGACAGAGGTTGTAATTGAATTTATGACGGAGCTACCTCTGTTGGGAGAGAATGTTACCTAAGACGAAAGGCTGAGAGGACACAGCCTTTTGATCATGTCATCTTATGTTTACGTTAACATCAGATTAGATACCTCAAGATGAGTTCCAAGTCGATTTGACAATTTAAAGAGTTTGCTTAGAAACATTTTGGTAGAAATTTCCTTGCTAAAGTGTATTGTGAAGGTATATATTGAATAAGGTAAGTTGATCCCAGATGATATTTTAGACAATCCATCCTCAACATCAAACATTTCTCAAACATGGTAATGTTAAACAATATGAAGCGTCTGTAAAATCACCCGAGGGTTGTTTTAGTAAATCACTTACTGTAGGTGAATGGTGAAGGTCACCCCTGCTAAAATTTGTATATGTAAACGTTTAGACTACGATCTACAAAAGTAAGCCTCTGGCAGGTGTACCTTTGCTACGGATCCTTTAAAATAGAAGACATTTTAAAGAATTTTCCGTACAGAAGTTATGCATTTAGTAAGCTATATAGTAACATGACAACAAAATATTTCGTCACGAATTTTCAACTCTTGATATACCAGAGGAGACGAATCGCTGCATGTTAGTTGTACCACTTTCCTATACACTTCGCAAACAAGTCATAAGAAAATAAAAAAACGACAGAAATATTGATTTTTTAAAAAGGAAATTGAGTATTATTTTAAGTATTTTTTAGTATAAAATTTATGTAATAAAAGATTATATTAATGGATCAGTCATTTATATGTCCAGTTAGAATTAGATTGTTAGCATTGAAGTCCATGTAAGAGACAAGTAAACATATTAAGATTTCTTTTCTCAAAAACATCATTTGTGGTAGACCCCTGTGTCCTAATGCATTATGACAATCATAACGTATATTTTGAGTATAAACAAAAATAATTTCTTTCCCTTCTCTGAAGATGCCATAGCATTTATTAAGACTTTATATTTCAAAATACATGGCATCGACTGGTTTAAGCCCCCTACTTCAATCGATTTTTATATAAAGAAAAAGGCAGTCAAAACGCATTGCAGAAGCGTTCGTAAAATATTAAGATGCGCACATGTTTGGACATCGATTTATGAGGAGTAAAACGGCTTTGTTAGTCTTTACATACAAAATATTGAATAGTAATGTACGCTTCATATTTAGAATCTGTTTTTAACAAAATCAACACTAATCAATTCGTTTTAAACAAATTTCATCATTACATGACATTTATATATACATAAGAAATTCGGATATATACATTGGGCCCATCCTTTTTGCGTTGGCAAAGCATGAGTAAGTGGTATACATTTTCAGTGAGTTAAAAGCCTTTGTTTTGACAATGTTTGCCTGAAAAGTCAATCATAGTATTATATCAAAGATCATATATACGTTAACGGATATTATTAAAGGCTTTAAACAAGAATTTCAAAATCTGCACCAGAATTACTTTGAAATAATCTTTTCAAATTGCACTGTTTGAATACATTAAAGAGCCACTCCGTGAGTCGTTGGAGTCATATGTGCCAAACTTAATCAATGGTGTCATTTGATCGCGAAGTATCGACTGTTGCCAAAAAGAAACATTTTAAAGGTAATTTGTTTTGTAAAGTGACAATATGATGATAGAACGTCGCAATTATGATCGAAAACTGGACAGTGGCGCGCGTCAAATAGTCAAACGTAATTTTGGAGACTTATCTAAAACAGCCAGGAGGGCAGTTAGGAGTTGATAGTGTTAGGTTATATAACTAGTATCCATGTATATCGAACGTGATATCTACACCTCTGTGCATTTATAAGGCTGTTTTAGATTTTCAAGGAAAACCAGTATTTGTCATATGTATGTCTTTTGGACATGAAAAGTTAAGATGTTTTGATTTTATATCACCACATATTACTTTCAAATATAAAATAATATGTAATGAAAATCACGGAGTGGCTCTTTAAGCATTTTGGACAACAGATCGTTGTTCTAAGTACTTGTAAGGACACGAGAAAAGTAAATCTGACATTTGTATTGCCTTGTTGATCCACTGTAATCCGAGCAAGGAATTCACAGCTGCTTACCGATAACAATGCCTATTGTTCACAATTATGTAGATGATTATGTACTTAATCTCAGGCTGGTGTTTGAACTTGCACTTCAAGACTAGTTCGAGTCTAAAGAGGTTCTTGAACGAGTATTTGACGTGTTTTTGCATCTCTATAATTTGGATTTTTTTTTATGGTACCACAAAAGGTTTGTCTATGATTTCCGATTATGTAATTCTGTGTATTTTCATATACCATTTCATTACGTTTTCGATTTTTATCTCGTATTTCGTTCATAATTGAATACAACGTTTCTGAAAATCATTTAATTTGTAACAATGTTGTTCCTTTAATCGGCAAATGTTGAATTTTGAATTTGAAAAAATGAAACTGTCGCAAGGTAATTTCCTCTCAAAAAAATTCCTCCACGGAAATAGAGTTCACACTTAAACTTTTAATAAATAATGGTTATATTCAATATTTGATATTTTCATTTTGGTCTTGTAATATGTAACATTAGAGACTGTAAAGGGTGTAATTCGTTTAATATGTTATTCCTTCAATTTGAAATCGACATTTACATAGATTTATATATATATGATTTAGAAGTGGTGCTTAGCTTTAAAAGCATATTTGCTTATTATTACTTTTTTAAAACATATGAGACACTTTCGGTATCCGTTTTCAGATTTCATTGAGAATGGTTAGTATTTTAATCAAGACCATTTGTGAAACGGACCAGAAGACTAGCGCGTTTATTTCAATTTATATGTTGACAAGGTTACTTGCTGGTGAGCCGCAAGATAAATAATTAAATAAGTAATAAGCAAACAAATGATTTTAAAAAACAATGTCAAACAAATTCAATTCAGATAAAGAAATTAGGACTAGGTCCCACGTTAGGAAAAAAATATATCTAGGTCTACATAAAATTGAAGATGGTGAAGATAAAAAATATCAATAGAACCTGGTGATTTGTTTTCTCTTTGTCACAGTATAATTTCAAGTATCAATAAATACAAAACTGTTCTATAAACGGATACAATTGTAGATCAATGAATTCACAATGATCTGATAGCGATTGCATTCAATCTTTTTTTTTTTAAATAAATAAATATACCACGGTATTTAATTAAAAAAATATATGAAATAAGAGTTAGATATCTGCTTATGAAAAGGAAATTGAAAAAAATTGTATTATTAAAAAACCTTTTCAGTATTTCACTCGGCATTATTACTTTCGGTAGCGATATTTTCCGAATGAACTTTTCAGCGCCACGTCCGTGACGTCATGGCTATTGTGACGCCATGCCGATTGTTTTGAATTTCCGGGCTGTTGTAAACAAAGGTCACTGAAAAACGAAATCGTAAGTACACAGACAGTGAATATTTCACTGAATTGATAATCATTTCCGGGTTGCAAACAGTATGTTGCAGTTGTTTGACAAATAGTCACATTCATGTTTTCGTAGATAACAAACCAATATTGCTCGTCAAAGAAGCATTGTATCAAATCAAATCAATCTAACCTACCAAAAATTGTCAAATGTCTCATTTTAGTATCTTACTTTTACTTGATCGCAGATCTTTGGATTTATTTAGTCAAACTTGTTTACATGTGTTCATTTTGCTCATTCATTTTATAGTAATCAGTAAATTACATAATCCCTTTCCTTTAATACTTTATTCAAGTTATTCAAGTATACTAAGTTTTCTAAATAAGTGTTTCAAATATCTAGAGAAAAAAAAATGAAATTAAAAAAGGTATTATTACTATTTAGTTGTTGTAATTATAAAATTGATAAAAATTCATTTGTTAAAATCTTTAAATTTGAAATTTAATTTCATTATGAATTAAAAAAATGCTTTGAGTATGCAAAGGTCTATAAAACTTCTATCAAATGTGTGTGAAATGAACAGATGTTAAGAATTATTGGACACTTCAGTTGAACTCAATGAAGTATCCTTTGCCTTTAATCTGAAATATCATCGTAAATTTCTCTAATGACCTTATAAATCAAATAAAAATTAAAAAATTCACTCGCTTGGTAGTAAAGTAAAAAATATGAATATTGCCAAAGAATAAACCATCTTGTGACTCTATTTAGATTCATCTATAATCATCTGGGAATCGCTGTGCTAATGATGTCAAAATATGGGAAATGAGAGTGATAAATTTGATTGTTTATTTGTACCCTGAGGTATGCAGAAAGGTCAATCGGGACTGCTCGAAATAAATAGATTAATGCTACCGACATGAAATGATACGTTTGTTTGGGAACAATGAGCCTGCCGGATTCAGTTCCTTGCATGCATTGTCCAGAAAATTTTGACAGAATCGATAGTGATAATGACGTTGGTCAAAGGTAGTCAATACATTGGAGTCAATAGCTCTGGATTTCAGTCTTTTGTCAGTATCGTGTGTTATCAGCAACTACAGTTTTCATATTTGTGAAGAATAAGATAAAAGATTAGCAGCAATTACTACAGAAAGGTAAGGGTAGATTGGATATCCTTGCTGCACCCACTCAGGCCTTAACTATTTGTTTACATGGGCTTTGTTTACTAATAGGGAGCGACTGTTGTATTAAAAGGAAAATAATCTTATGGATCTCAGGTAGACCGGGCATTTAGTGGCAGATAGAGCGATGTTTATTACAGTTAGTATATACTAAAGAATTTGGCTATTTAAGTGGTCGTTCAGCGGAGCTATTTAGAATTCAGGACAAGAAACCATTCATGCGAAGAAAAATTAATGTGTTTAGATTCCAAAAGGTGAGTTTATATTTTCTTGGTAATTGATTGCTTATTCATAATAATAATAATATTTACCCAGAAAACTTAAGGAAAAGTTTTGAAACAATTCAATTTCAATCATGTGTTAATTATCACTTATTGTCATGAATATTCATGTTTTGTCCAAAATTTTTTATATCAGTATTATTACATAATTGATAAAAATATTGAAAAACATCAAATACTAATCCAGACTGAAATGCCTATACTCAATGCGTGAGTAGTTGTAACATTTACCACATCTTTAATAGATGTATTATTTGTCTTCTCTCATTCTCAGCCCAACAGGGAAAAGCTCTTGAGCAAAAAACAATTCTGCCAGTATTTTTATTTTATTAGAAATTCTATCAACAAAGATCAATGGTAATATTCCTCAATAAAGTGCAGTTTTTGTGTGATGTCACAAAACAATGGTCCGTGACATCAATAACAAAAGTGTCACCGTCACCAGCACTCGAACCCTCATTTGGGATTTTCTCAGACGCTGTGCTTTTAAGCTATAATAGTTCAGGGCAAGACTGTACTTTATTGTAAAAATGCCTGATGCTTGAGGCTACTATATTTCTTAACCTTCTCCCTGCTGGATTGTTTGCAGGTTTTTACCGAGAGCACCAAAACTGTAAGATTTTAACAATTTTGTCATGTGGAAGAAGCATATGATTGAAATGATTCAAAATATGACATTTGAATTCTCATGCTACACAAATAACTTATTGTAACAGAGATCATGCTTGAATCATTTGTAAATGACTTCATTTCCCATGTTTAAGGTCTGAAATCTTCCATAATGTCATATTAATTCATAGCTCTATAAGGAGAGAAACCATTCAAGTGTATTCAACTTATTGAACACCCTGAAGTCAACATATGATTGTATGCACTGCAGAAAGTTAATGTTCTATTCATGTATGTGTTATTCAACAAATTTAAAGTACATAGATATGGGCCAGCAATTATGTTGTAAAACGCTATACAAATATCAACTCTGCAATTGAAATTATGTTCCATACAAAGATCAACAAATCTATGTTTGCCTTTGTAAAGAACTTTTTTGTGATACAGGCATTTAGATTTAGGTCTTTTATGGAGTTAACAATGACATATTTATTTTCAAATAAAATCTTGTTTAATATATTCAGTAAAACATGTTGCCTGATAGGTTTAATCAGTGATTCAAACTTGTAAATATCCCGTTTTGGCTGTGGATCTTCACTGTAGAACTGAGATGCTTCAGGATCATTTATATTCTACTTTTCTCAGGTAAGTTTTGTTTACCTTAGTTACTCTCTGCCAGTTAAATAAGTGTTCGAAATTTGTTTATTGTTTTGAAATGAATGGAATTATCATGAAACCGTCCTCTTCTTTTCAAGAATCTAATCTAATTCAATAACACAAACCTAGAATAATGTTACATCAATGGCAAAACTCTCTAAGGTTTTTATCTATTCATTATCTAGTTATAAATTAAGGGCTATCAAGTGTTTTGGTAGGGTTATGATTTCATTGTGACGCTAACAGATTCATTGGCAAATTTAATAAAATTTCAATCATATACATTCTTTTTAAAGTATTTTAGATAAAAATATGTAGTAATTAAGAAGTAAGAAAGACAAAAACTCCAAAGGAAGATACGACCGATGACTAGTGTAATACCGCTTCACATATGATATCATAATATTGTGTGGTTGGGACGTCACAATGTTGGCACTGCGTCACAATGATGGCCAAGTCACGTAAATGTTTCATTCAGTACACTTTCAGCAATCATGCTTGATTACTGAGGTCAAGTAATAAACTGAATACTAAACAACCTTCCATTTAATACTTTTTTATTAAACAAGTTAATTATTCAATATGAAATGAGTGAAAGCTAATATATATCATAATTCATGTCAACTACAAGGAGAAATAGGACTGCGAAATACTTGAGGTTGACTTATTCAAAGTTGAACTTAATTGACAATTACTAAACAACTTGGTTCACTATATTGTCTGGCATCCGGATTGACCTAATCGATTTTGTTTATTTCCAAACTTACACAACAAATAGTCCTTTACTCAAATAAAGCTCACAAATATTAACTATAGGCGAACTACCTGTTAAAATTGTCTGATAATGTAATTTAATCTCAGGTCAATTTCTATCATGTACCTGATTTGGGGCTACTTTGTCCCTTTTATGGTCATTCAAAGAGGTGACCGTTTCTTGACCCCAGGGCCCTTGAGTACAATAGCCTGAGTTTGTATTTCTGTAAATACCCCAAGTAGGTGTTTGTTTGGGATATCTACTACCGGAAAAAGTTGTTGACTTCATTACAACGGTCAACCTTCATCAAAGAAGTTTTGGTATAACAAGCAGGAAATTCTTTTTGATCAAGTTCTTGAGTTTTCAGGAAATTAAGTAAGTAACATCCAAGTTTTAGAAGTTTAGCAGGAGTTTTGATCTAAGAAAGTTTATTTTATTTTTCTTGAAAAGTTCATTGGAACTTCATAATCTTTTATTGATTATCAGACATTTTGGTTCCAGTCATCTGAGGTGCCTTATTAAGTATTTATCTTTGTATTTCAATAATTTAAGAGAAAAATTAATATTTTGTGATTGAAAATGATTTATGATGGCCGAGTTTTTAAATTTTAATAATTTATCAATTCATTAAAAAAAAATTTTAAGTTTTGCAAAGGAACACACAGTTAAACGTTCAACATTCATAAGTTCATTCTTGCGCAATTAATTATATTGAAAAAAGATCATTTTATTTAATTCTTTGCATTATCAAGTGCTTACTTGAATTTTGTTCAGTCAAATTTAGATTTGTACAAGGCTTATATATAATCACCTTGCTTTTTCACCTCTAACCTTTTGACCCAAAAAATATGTAAAACAATTATTTTTTGTCATTATTCATGTCAAAAAATTCTAATCATGAAAATGTTTTTTTACCAAAAATAATTGCAAAATCATATCCACCATTTCTCATATCCAAACTTTTAAAAATTTCAAATATTGATCATATTTATAGCTATAGAATTTGGAACATATATCTATAACTTGATAATGAGATTAATAAAGATCTGGCCAATCCCATAGATTTGGCTTAATCCTTGACCAATTAAATCCCCTGATTCATCCTTAATACTGTGCAATAAATTCTTGACCAATCCCTCAGGTTAAAAGGAAATACCTGGAATATGTGACAATTCTTTGATGGATTGAATATAGATAATCTTATTCCATTCTTGGCTAATCCTTGTCCAAAAAATATGTCACGATTTGATATTAGATTTATTAAGGTCACGTAGTCCCTGACTTGAAGTTTGAATGCAAATGCTTGTTCATCTGAAATTTGTTTCTTTGGACTCTGTATTTATTTCTAAAAAAGCAATATTTCTCTAAAAGGAAAATAAATGTTAACGATTACTCATAAAACTTATATAATGGAAATTGATTATCTGTAATGAGTTATATTTTCAAATCTTTTATATGAAATTAACAAAAGTGGAGACTGTTAGAGACTAATATTACAAGGGTTAAAGTATTTGGTTTATAGGCTCTTGGCACAGTTTTTGTTTTTTTATTTATATTTTTTTCTTCATTGACGATTATATTTTGTAAAAAAATATCTTGTTTAGAGGGTAAAACATCCAAATTTATTCACCATGAAAGTCTGTATCCGAGAATAATTTTAAGGTGTCACTTATGAAGCAAAAAGTTCATATGGCCAGTTCAGTTCAAGATAGTGCATCATTATGACTTCAGTTTGTTTACCATGCTATTTTTGCTAATATTAGACAAATGAAAGCAAACTTCAAAAATTTAAAACATGAAATATTAAAATACTACCAAGTAACAAAATCAATTGCTTTTTCAAACTGCAACACTACAAGATTCCATACCATCTGGTCTTCTCTCCATTTGCTTTTCAGAAATTCACGATGCTGTGTAGTTGTATTGTTATGTTTGTTAGACATATTACAATGAAAGACCTGTCCATGTAACGCCTGCTTAAATTCCTATGAATGTATATGAAAATGCACTGTAAACAAATGGAAATAACAAAAAAAACAAAAAATTTTTTTTGGCCAGTTCAGTTCAAGAAAGTGAATTAATGACAATATATTGTCAACCATGGAACCTTTTCATTAATTAAAAAAGAGTTCTTGTAATTACATAGTCTTCCCCTTGGTAAAAACATGTCATGTGGTTGACAAGCTCTGAATCCTGTAATTCAGCCACCCTGAATGGTTAGTTGCCACAAGAATTCCTGCAGAACAAGGGTTAAGATGTGAAAAGGTAGGAATTCCTATCAACTGCCTCATTGACCTGTTTGAATATTGGATTGTGACGCAAACACTCGAAATCTGCGCTGTTCCCTCGTCAAAATGATTGATGAATTTGCAGTGTTATTAGGTAATTAAGTGTTGACACTTGAGGTTTTAGAGTGCAGCCATCTGGTGGGATTATAATGAACGTCATGTCATTAGTTCTGATTCTTGTCGTAAGATGGCGCAACTTTTGACATGAAATGCATGTATACAGCTGTACCAATATAGGAAGGAGGAGCAGATACTGTGTCATAATAATTTCCATATTCCTCTCGTGCCAAGAAATACCATATTCGATGCAATAATCACCTTCTCCCTATAAACACCACCTAACAACATTTTAATGCAAAAATAATCAAATGTGTTTTAAAGCAGAACAGTTGCTTTGAAAATAGTTGACTTAATTGCCCCTTATGCCATTTGTCAGCGAGCTGCATTTCAAGTTAAGTCTTGCACGTAAATGACTGTCTTGTTTGTCGACATACATTGCGCTTCAGCGAAAGTTATGTATTGCGCATGGCGGAAGTAATAGTGCTTGGTGTGATGAAAAGTGTGCAGAATATCAAATATGTGTCAGACTCAGGGTTGGCTTATTGATGTATGAAATGCCTATGAATGAATAAACTAGTGAAGCTATTATTTTGTCTGGCCATTAATTAACATTGTAATTCCATATATGGCAATTGACAATTTTGAAATTATTAAAGTGGCAGAAATTGTTCTTTTTCAAATCTTTAGAATTCAATGGAATGCCATTTTAATAAGCGCCCGGCCTCATTTCAATTTTCTAAGTGCATAGGGAGCTTTTTACGTCAAATGCGGTAAATCAAATAGAACATTTGGTAACTCTGTGGCCCGTAATTTTGTCTTTCTCTTAAGAACTAAAAGCCTAAGAAAGCTGATATCTTTTGTACAGACACATTGCCCAAGGAGAATTTTGATAATTGAAAAGTATTTGACTCTGTCTTCCGTAATAAGATTGCCTTACAAAGCTGAATATTGTTTGCAAATTCCTTAGATTCCATTACCAAAGTTGAGTTTTTAATTCTCTCTGAGTATGTACTTGTAGAAAATAAAAATTGTAAAGTTATTTTAATGTATGATTTAAAGCCTGATAGGCTACAGAGCCCAATATACTCTATCTTATGAAAACTTCATAAAAATTTTGGTATGCAGTTCTGATTATAAAAAAAATAATATTATGTGAAAAGTCAGAAAATAAATATTGTAGGGCATTTTTATTATTTTTGCAACATAAAGCGTCTTAGCTGAAAATTTAGCTGGCCAACCTTGAATTTTAAAAAAACAACAACACCTTAATGACTAGCCGGGAATTGTTTTGAAATTTTATTGAAATTGCTCGTCAAGATAAGTTGACATGTATAAGTGCGTCAGAGTGGGGCTTGTTTAACCATTAGTTCAACTTTACAAGACTTTATCAAACTTATATACCAAGAAGTGACATGTATAAGTATCTTAAAAGTTTAATCATTCGTCAATAGACATTACATATTTGACATACGACATATTATGAAAGTTATCTATTATGATTATGTCTCATATTTTGATAGATTATTCATCATACTTGTTCTTTGGACTGTATGTCAGGTGCATGTGTGTGTCTTATCATAATGTGTTTGTATGTTTACTTTCTTTTTCATAACTTGTTATCGGCTCTCTTATAAAAACTTCAAAAGATTTCCAAGCGAACACAATTAACAGTTTCCAGAGTAAGGGTAGATAGACATGCCTTATGTGAACCGAACTTAACTTTATCACACTCAAATGGAATATATATAAGTAATATGTCCTATTTTAAAAATAACAACCAACTTTTAACTGATCAGTCTTAAAGGGGCACAGAGTATGTTATGTTGTTGGAGTCAAATATGTTTAACTTCATAAATGGTGTTATTTAATCGAGAAGTAGTGGTTGATTCTGAAATCATCATCTTAATACTTGTCAGCTCAGTATAGTGATAGTAAACAGGTAAAAGTCGTTACTTGTGTTTGAAACCTAACAGTGGTACCAGTGGTACCAGTGGTACCAATGCCTTGAAAACCTATGCACTAATAGCAGACCCAAAGACAAATATGGGTTGGTGGTGTTTAGTAGGTTATTTAACTTATAAACATGTACATGTGGTGCGTAATTTTGACTTTTTAACACTTTTATGTTTTAGTATGTATGTATTTTCAATTAGTATTGAAAAAAGTTTTTAACAATAAAATTGATAGAGGATACTAAACGACCTTCCATTTAATACTATTTTTATTAAACGAGTTAATGATTAAGTATAAAACGAGCGAAAGCGAGTTTGATACCAAATCATTAACAAGTTTAATAAAAATAGTATAAAATTGAAGGAAGTTTAGTATTCTGTTTATTACTTGACCTCAGTTATCAAGCATTATTACCGAAAGTGTACTGAACGAAGCATTTCCGCGACTAAGCCGCCATTGAGACGTTGGTGCCAAGATTGTGACGTCACAACCACACAATATTATGACGTCATACGGGGAGCGCTATTACACTAGTTTAATATCGCCGTATAAATATTACACTGTGGTATCTTACACGGGCGAGTAATAAGAATAAGTACCAAACGGTGGGTCAAATATAAATATATGATAATCATTATTTATAAATAAATCAACAGAGCTTTGATAAAGAAATGTGGTATGTTATGTGCATAAAGTTTATGGTTTCCTTTAAGTTTTAATTAAGATTAATTATGGTACATAGTAAAAGAATAAGTTTGTTAGTTTTGTCTTGTAATAACATTACTATTTTAAAATTTTATTTTAGCTCATCTGGCTTGGAAGGCCCGATGGGCTTCTCGCATGGTTTCCACCGCTTGTCCTTCTGTAAACTTTTCACTATTTCATCTTCTCCAGAACCATTAATCAGGAAATCTGAAAACTTGTGTACAGACTCCTTTTTTTATTTATTGATTTGTTGATCTGTGACCTCCAAGACGGGTCACAGGGATCATGCCTAAAACCTATTTTCATCTTTTTCTCTTGGAGCAAGAGGCCTAGAAAGCTGAAACCTTGTGTATACACTCCTTAGCTGATGAGGCGATTTCTAATATATAGATTTGTAGACTCTATGACCCCTTATAAGGGCCAAAGAGGCCACAACCTAAATATTTTTTTGGAAAAGTCCTAGAAATCTAAAATCTTGCTTTCAGACTCCTCAGTTGATGAGGATTATGATAAATGGATTTGGCGATCCTGTGGTAGCTTATATGGTAATCCTGTGACCATTTATTAAATAAATTATGCATAGTCTTATGAGCTACAGAGCCAATGGCTCTTTTTCACAATAAAAATGCCAAATATGCAAGGAACCGCCCAATTTTCAATCAATTAACTCCTAATTCAAAGTGCCATATTTCTTCATCAAGACCTTAGTGGGTGCACTAAACTAAAACGTCAAGTCTGGGAAATCATAGAACAGTTATTGACGTAATATCGACCTGCGCTGACAGAGAATGAGCAATTAAATAAACATGAACTGGCACGCCTTGATCAAGTGTTAATCACTGTAGACCTGCAAGAAACCTATTCTGTCTCAACACATAGGAAATTCTAATTGCAATTTTGAAGGATTTATTTTGATGAATTAACGGTTACATCTAGATTTACCAAAACCCAGTATGGTACTTTTGAATAGTAGATGTTTATGTTGATTGTGCAATACTGAGTGTGATTGCGCGTATAAGGTTTTAAATTGACAGCCAATGTGAATAAAGGAAGAAGTCGTGCATGTTTTTAAGACAATAAAAGGTATGTGGGATTATTCTTTAAGAAAATGTACCTGAAATGAAACTATTTTATCATGTTTATTTCTTGCTGTTTTAATGTCATAGTCTCAATTATGTAAGGCAACCAAACTGGGCTAATTATTCTTCACAAGCAAAAATCCCATCACTTACACCAATATTTCCTGTCGTGTCTGCAAAGATTTTCATTTTTAAGCCCGTTTTAAAGTTTAGGATGACGCTGCTTATTGGCATATTCCGTTTCAGACTGAAGAGTTACCGAATCAAGTGCAATCACATCGCGAGTACGAAATACTGGAAATCTAGTAATTGCATTGCCGATACTTATGACATTGAGTTCACCACCTTTTTGTTATTTCTGTATTTGAAAAAAGGTAAGCTATTGGCTATTTTCATTGGATATGTAGCTGTGAAATTTCATGTGTTCCACGTCATGGCCTTAGCGAAATGACGTGGTAAGGACTAACGCTCGCCAATGACATAGGGTAGGGCGTTTTGAACTTCATTATTGAGGGCTAGAATGCACACAGAGTTCTGAAAATTGTTGCAAAGGTCAGGGGAAAGATTTCTGTGAGTGATGAACTATTTGTCCAGCATGCATTACAATTTGTCTTGCAAAAATGAGACTATGACTTTAAGGTCTTTATGATCAGTATTGATAATTACTGCTTAGAATTAGCTGAGTAAAATTGAAGATCTCATTATTTCATTATCATATAGAAAAAGCATTTAACTAACCACTCTCATTTCTGGGATCTAACTGACACAAATTCAAATAGACAGTTTATACTATGATTTGATATCTGATTTATTAATGAGATTAGTCTAATAGATTTGAACATCTAAGAACAAATTATGTGACAACACTTCCTAAATTCAGTAAATTGGCATTGGCTAAATATACTGGACAAAATAAGTTAGGGATATTATGACTTTAACAAAACTTCCTTTCCTTATTTTGAGCATTAAAGTCAAATGTTCCTCAATTCATTTGCTTGTAATGCTGTGAACATGCATGCCAAAATGTTAAACTCAAAGAATAAGAAAGTTGTAAATCTGCAGAACTTTCATAGACATTCAAATAAATTCTTTTCATTTGTCAAGATCAAAGACAAATAAGATAATTATCATCACTTGATTTGTTGGAATTTTGGTCATACATGCATTTTCATATGACACGTTTCTTAGTGTAATGATTTCTATAATTACCATTTTATCCCATCTAAATCACATGGAAATATTCTGAAAACTGCCTGCTACCCTGATGGCCGGCTACAGTGACGTCACAAACAATGGTTTTATGACGTCATTAATAAAGAAATGGGGTAACTCGTGCTGAAACAATCATTGCCAGGCAAAAGTGATTTATGCACATGTGCTCATATTGAAAATATGCCACCACTTTTAATTAGCAATATGGATAATAAATGCATTTAAGAGCCCTGTAGCTAAATATCACTTATCAAGGTGAAATGACATCATGAAAAGAGCGTCACATTTCTTTCATGATGTCAAAATCTCAATGCAGTAATTTCTTATAACCAGGGTATAAAATAAGTCCAATCCCCAAGTCCGATAACTGGTTACTTTGGTCTTGACTGGTAACTTTTTGAAGTTTTTCTCCAATTTTAAAATCAAAATTTATGTAATAACACTTTTGGGCCGGCTTCTTTCTAAACTTATTTTGTATACTGTGCCTTCCAATGTTGGAAAGTATATATAACATTATTTTCATCATACCCATATCTCACTCATGTGTGATATCTTCTGTATCATAGCAGATATGCTGAAAATGATTTATGCTAATGTATAGATGGGATTATCCATACCCTTGCCGCCTGTCCATGAAATATTCTAGAGCAGTAAATAATGGATGATTAATAAGAAATTCTACAAACTCCTCATGTTATAAATCATATAATATACCACTTATTTGTATTTGTTATGTCAGGTCGAGGTATGATGAATATTTATCATCTGCCTGTGTCAATGGTTGATTTGTTTGCAAATGGCAGCCATTTTTTTACTTGTATCCTGGCAATAATAGTTCAGTTACTCTGAACCCAAATTTTGTTTCGTTGAATATTGTTTTTAAACTTGTAACTACTTGATTGAGTTTTTAACTTTAGATCTTGTTATATAATGAATAAGATGGAATATATTACAGATGTATATAAAATTATATAATTATTTTGTTATATGTAACAAGATGAAAAATTCTCTGGTGGAGCATTTGCCTTTAGTTTTTATCAATGACTTCCATACAAATTTGGAAATAATTTTGTACAAATATGATAGTAAGTAAAGATAAGTAATAGACTGAAAAGGACTTTACTTATTTACAGTGATATGTTCAAACATTGAATATATGCAAAGGCTTGTTGAATTTTTTTTGGAAAAGATGATGAATTTTCCCATTTGTAATTGAAGTTATTTGTCAAGCATTCAAAAAACCACGCCTTTGTCTTTTATAATAAAAAGATTTATAAATATTATTATTAAATAAATGTAAGGGCGTTCCATAGCTAAGCTGAGGCGTTTGCAAACACCAGTTAGAAGCCAAAGACCAAGTAAAAGATACCTGGAATTTGTTCAATGTAAAAACAGAAAAAACAAAAGAAAGTTGAACACATAAATTTGTTCTAAATAAGAAGGACTTGATACATGTAGTTAAATTCCAGAGCCTCCTTTCACAAAGCCTTAAAGTTATCCTTAAGTTAACCTAACTGCAATGTTAAAGCATGGGAGTTAAGGTTCACCTTAGTTAAGGTTGCTTTGTGAAAGGAGGCCCAGGACTCTTTCATTCTTAGTACTTCCTGTAAACCAAATATTGATGCTTTTGTGATGAGAAATTGATAAGTAATACTGATAATGATTAGTGAGGTGAGGTGATATGGGGTTTAACGCCGCTTCAAGAGTATTTCACTTATATCGCGGCCGCTAGTATTATTGCAGGGAGAAAGCCTGCAAAACTATTGTGGCTAAGTATTGCGGTGAAACCTGCGAGCTTCGGCTGGAACTAGCGAACCATGGGTGGTACTTCGCTGAAATTCAGCGCAGCATTGCACCCAAACCTGACTGCGTGTAGATCAGTTCTCTACTGCAGACAAAGTTGCCGAGCCCCTGGTGGCTGATAATGATTAAATTAACCAATAAATGATAAAATGTGAATCAACTTGATTGGACTGATAGAGAACAGACAAAGGGTTAATATTCAGGTATTTCTTAATAATATGGAAAAAGTTATCAAATAATCCTAAGCTTTCTCAATAAATCAAGCAGATTGAAAAAAAATCTCATAAAATCCTTATTACCATATGTCTAGTTTATCAGACAGCTGTTTCGTGCCGAGACCTTGATCCCTATACAATATCACTAACAGCAATTTCGTCACTGGGAACGATTTATTCAATTGATATTAATCTGAAAAAGAATCTTCTTATTTTCCTATCGTTATTATTGTTTGAGGATTATCTTGAAAATCTTGTATTATCCATATGTCTGAGATAATACCTAAGTTGAGCTTGAGGTCTTATGTTTATCCACCTTCCAACGTAAATCTTGCCATGCAAATATTTCTATAAAAGTTTTCACATCAATAATAGTAGAAACCTTTTTATAAAGGATTTTTTATAATAATAAAATTATAAAATTTATATGATTTTCTTTCAAATATTGATTAATATCAATTAGTGAATTATTTTTGTTTTTATTTACTTGTATTTGATAAGGTACTATAGTTTACTAATTTACAAACTTACTTTAACAAATTTAATATCATTAGCTTTTTGTGACCAAAATAATTCATTACCAAATTGCATGTTTTCTTTGATGTCTAAGACTGAGCAATTATCCCAGTTAACGTAAAAATATCTAGCAATCAAATGCCAAAAGCGTTTACACAAGTTGAAAGTCGTGAATACCAAGTCACACCAATGTAAGAAATTGATAGGGGCCATAACGTTCATGTCACGAGATCAACCAATATCAACAAAGTTAATAAAGTGAGGTGATGTATCAGTGCTTCATAGGCTCCCCCTCACGGCTTGTGATAGGGACAGTCTTATTGTCAGGGGATAAGCCGCTTCATCGAATACGATAATCAGCTGGGGTTAAACGCAGCGATTACAAGCACAGGCCAAGCCTAACTTTCTCCACTGTTTGTTTTCTTGTAGATAAGGAGTCCGTCTCGACTGGATGTTTCGATGCAGAAAAGGATATTGATTGAGAAAGCCACTTAGTACTGACTTAATACACTCACGGCTGGAGATTGACCCACCCCATTGAGACATTCGATTGAATCTCGTTGAGGCATTGTCGTCGATTGCTCTCTGGTGATTGACGCGAGGGCACCGGGATTCTGACCAATCATATCAGAGAGGTGTTCATCACTCCAGGGCAACAGACAAGTTTAGGTGAAGAGGGATGTTAATGTCATAATGCCGCCGACAACAGAGCATGTTACTAACTACCAACAGCCATCCTACAGTGGGAAAGAGCTGGGTAGGCTGACCGGTGGTCAGAGCAGCAACAGTGACCAGGATGGTCATTCCGGGTACTCCAGTGACTCTGTGAACCTCTCAGACATGGGGAGCGAAACTGATGTGAATGGATACATCTCCAACGAGAGTAAATACAGGCAAGAGTTCTTCTTCAAAGAACCAACGATTTATTCACACAGGGTGTTTGTGAGAGCTGCCAAAATTTACGAAATTTTAAAACATGACCCAAACGAAGGAAGTCCATACCTCAAACGGAAACAACATGGAAATGCGCCGATTCAGCCGCCAGTTTCTGACGAAGAGTTTGCAGATGAAGTGGAGAAACGGAACACCTACGAATTGGCTTTTAAAGCCCTTAAATGTAAGTATTAAATCATCTTTAACAATTTTTATTCATACATATATGTTGATTTTTTTTTCCATTCATGAGTATTTTTTGTCTTAAGTGTTTTATAGAATAAATTGTCCTATCACTGAAGAACTTTTAGGAGAAAATGTAAGTAAATGTTTAAGTTTATAAAAAAAGTTGAATTTTTATAGTTGGTTCCAAGGGGTTATTGTTAAAAGCATAGAATTAGTGTTTTGATAATTATAATATTAATTTGTGATACTGTTTGTTGATGTTCATAAAAGTGTTGTCTAATTGAAATTCATAATTTTAAATCCTTTAACCCCCTAGAAACCAGTAACAAAATCTTGCTTTAGGTGTGAAAGGGTTAAGAATTTGTAAAAATATCAAAAGTATTTTAGATATCCATAGAATAATGTATCAGCATGATGAATGTAGCCGTTTTTACTTAAGGGACAAGTAAGAAAGAATACTTTGACTACTTGAAATTAAAAATTAATGTAAATAATTACAAATTTATGTTCATATTCATTCTGTCAATTATTTCTTGTATCATAACCTTGACCAGTAGTTTTGTTTATGATATTGCATGTTGGTGCCACTAAGTTTGATTGCTCTGTAATTCTTGATATAAATTTAGAGGTCAGTAGTTTTTTAGAAACAAAATAAAGGAATAACAAAAACACCCTAGATTAGTCACGAAGCTGATAATAATTTTCATTGTGTTCAAAGAAATTCATTCATGCTTTGAAGTATGCATGGTTATTGAATATAATCTTTCATATGACTTTTGTACAGTTGAACTTACACTTAAACATAAGAGGTGTCAAATTTCAATGAGGTATCAAATTCAGTTATTCAATAATCTCTCTTGCCAGTGAACTGTGTGTGGTCATAAAAAGTTCAATTTTCAAGTACGTGCTGATGTATGTTCGAGTCGAAAGGAATTATGATCATACTTGTTAAAGAATTTCTATACGAGCTAGTTTAGTTTACTGACTTTTTGTAGTCAATAAATTCTAAATTATTACCTTTTTTTTCACTAAGTCAACAGACAGAAAGACTGTTTTATGTTGATAATTGAATATAACAAATTTATTGCTTTTTTTGACATGTTATGTATCTATAATTTAAGCAAATACTTAAAGGTTTTTTATTGCGATAATATATGATAAAATAATAAATATTGATAAATCTAAATACTTTGACTTAATCAATTAAAAAATTCTTGTAATTCCCCATAAATCCATACAACACTAGATATATATAAAAAATTGCATCAGAATATCCAAATGTATTTACAAATGTAATTTTTACACATCTTAACTTTATTCATTTGAAGTAAAAAAGTTCAATATTAGTCCAAATTAATATGCCGAAAATTAAAATATGAAAATTATTTTACTATTTTTATTGACATTTGTATAAAAAAAATTCAGGCTAAAATAAGTATGATGATATAAATATAAAATATATATAAATTCTTCTTCAAATTCATGATTACAAAAAAACGGGTAATAAACTGCATTCTATAATGAATTTAATTTCTGTAAACCCAACCTAAATTTGGTCGTTGCAACATTATTTTTATCCTCAAATAGCACAAGAGGAATGTACGTTCGCATTACACAAATTGACACTATTGTATAAGCATGATGGCCACCAGCATCAACATTGACAAACAAGTGCAACCTAAATTTTGTTGAAATTGGTGCAACAAGGTTTCTATCCTGGTTGCACTTGATTCATGGAGTTTTGCATTGCCCATATCACTCTAAATCTAACCTAATGAACATAAATTAATGTCACCAACAAACAAACTTGTTCTATCTCTGTTTGGATGGTGCAACAAGATTTTTTATTTTTGTCACCAGCAAGCAAACAAACTAGTTCTATCTCTGTTTGGATGGTGCAACAAGATTTATTATTTTTGTCACCAGCAAACAAACAAACTAGTTCTATCTCTGTTTAGTTGTTGCAACAAGATTTTGTATTTTTGTTGCACTTGCTGCATATTGGTTAGCATCTCCCAAATTGACAAAGTTGTACAAGCATTGTCACTGGTATGAACATTGACAGAGTGATTTATAGCCTGAGAATTGTGGAAACCTATTATTGGTTTATTGATATATTTGGCTCCCCCATTTATTGAGTTCCTGATATACTCCTCTCTTATCCTGTCACCGAGGCAGGAATTGTTCTCTGGGCTATTTGCTCCACATCAAACAGTGATGACTGCAATTTGAGTGTTTCATAAATCTCTCTCAATGTGAATGTTATTAGGACAGGTCGTGTTTATCACACAGACTCTCGAGTTTTATCAGGACTGGCAACATTCCTATTAGATCTCTTCAGGTCAGTGGTCAAACTTATGTTGAGACCAAGTGGCTAGCATACAGTTCTTGCCTTTAGTTAGGTTTCTTGTTTGAATCCTACTTTTTTTACACATACTGTTTCCATTAGTTCTCCTAATATAATACCTACGCCCGTTCTTTTCGGTTTGACCTGTAGTCCTTGAGGGTTAAACCACTTTGACCCATTCCAGGTCCAAGCAGCTATTTGCCTCTGTCCATAACAACCTACTTAAGCTGTCTGGAACAAAGTTTTGGCCACCTTCATACCAGATCGAAAAGTATTATCCATAGGTTAAAAAATAACAGTTGTTTTTTATGTCTTTGTGAAGCATACCGTCAAGGAGGCCATTTTCTACATATTTCAGTGTGATTCAAATGAGTAAGATTTGATGATAATGAATTATTACACTCGAAAACAAACCATAGAAACTCTACTTAAGCTGTCTGGAAGCAAGATTTGGCCACCTTTGTACCAGATTACAGAGTATTTGTCAATCACTTGCCACATGTCATTATATCAGTCAAAGGTAGTTATCTCATGCCCCTGTGAAGCAATTAAGCCTTCACAATGTTGACAGTCTGAAATGGTTTTGGTTCCTATGTTATTCTGAACTTATTATCCCACCTTTATGTCATAACGCGGGATATAGTCGTCGCCCTGTCTGTCTGTCCATATTTCCATATGTTTGTCCGTCCATAATCATTTCATTTCAAGAACAGAAGTTTGAATTCTTCGTCAGATCTTTCTGAAACCTTGCTGGTCTTTTGATATTTAAAGAACTATGAATTTTTAAAAAAAAACATTTCATGGAAATGGGTTCATTTAGGATTCTGGGATAGCTTCATTTCTGGATCAGAATTCAAAATCTGCTCACTAGATCTTTCTAAAACTTTGTACGTGCATTACCCACCTACTGAAGTGGTGCCTTTTGGTATTTTCAGATTTTGGGAATAAGATTGTTCAAGTTTCCTTAGAGACAAGTAGTAATTGGATCTTGTAAAAGAATACCTTCATTTCTGGAGCAGATCTCAAAAACTGCTCATCATATCTTTTTGAATCTCAACTCAAAGGTTTTATACAAAATTGGTATTTTATGATTACAAAGATATATGTTTCAAATTATTTTGGACCGGTAGGATAGTCTCTTTCTGAACACTTTTGTTGGTTATGCCTGCAATGCAATTTTCCATTTAAATGGAGACTTTAGAAGTTGAGAGTCTTCGTCTTCAAAGATTGCATTTTTAAAATAAATCACTAAATCCCTGATCTAATGAAAGTTTTGAGTCTTTTGACATCAAATTTTTTTTCATTTAGGATGCACAACAGTATTGTGAAACTACCTTTTAATAAAGATGATAATAATAATCATGCGGTTTTTTTTAGTGGTCATGATAATGATGATATTTCCTGATAATTCTTTGAGCTTTACCAATTTTATCTGAAACCTAGTCACCAGATGTCAATTTCATTAAAAGTCTGTAAATATCATGTATGTTTGCTAGAGTACCGTCACAATGACAAATATCTGTTTGTAGGCCAGTAATATCAAGGTTTGTACATAAGATGTCAATTTCATGTGTTGGAGGTGAATGAAATTGACACATTAACAATTAAGTTCCTTGATTTATTCATCCTTGTTAAGCTGGAAGATTCCTCAAAACCTCAGCTGTGGTGGTAATGTCAACTCCATGTATAGTGGGGGGCAGGGGATAAGGTTTAAAATTTCATCTTTATTTTGAAATGTGATCAGAGTCTATTCAATGTACATTTTACCTGGACGCAAGGATTAACTGTATGGGTTAAGTTTATTTAGAAGACATATCAAATACTTGAGGGTGGTAAAGTCAAGGATAGGAAAATAGGTGTCATTTTCATTGTGAAATTTACATACATGTCATGTCATTATGCTGTCAGAATGTCCATTACGTTTTCACCATATTAATTTAATTACAATGTAAAACAATTTTTATATAATAGTGTTTCTCTTGATAATGAAACTTTAAAATTGAGATTTTCAAGTGCATATGCATGACATATGACAGCTTTGTCACATATTTGAGTATAGTTTTACACTTGATATTTGTTTCTTAACCCTTAAGATGCGGGTCCCGGAATATTCCGGGATGAAATTAGCTTTGCCCGCAAGTCCCCTTAGCGGGATGCGAGTAGCACACTCTATTTTTCTCACGCTAACTAATTATGACCGCGGGTCTCGGTAGCGGGGCCCGGAAATTTATTGCCTAGCAGTAGTCTCAGTTCAACGCTTGTATTTTCGTTCCGGCTGTCGCTAAGCAACCGTGTTTTGTTTCGTTGGTGTTCTAAATAATGCGCGAACATGCTCCGAAAGTTATGAGAGTATTGATAATGTTTATCGTACCGAAAATGAACGTTAAAATCACTCAATTTTTCCCCACTCCCCGCCGCACGTGCTAATAGCCTGTGGGCACTTTCTACCCTCTCGCACGAGCTTACCGACCCGCGCATGCTATCGTTTACCGAGACGCGTGCATTTTGACCCTATGCACGCCTTCCTATCGCACGCCCTATGCTCTGAACCCTTGGGCGTATTACAATACCGGTTGGATCTTTTGAAAGAGCAGAAAATTGTCTTCAATTCAATATAAAATACATAACTACGCCACCTGAAATGAAGATACAGCATGTGCCGCAAAAAAGGTGATTTTTACATATTTTTAGTTTTACACCATTTTGTCACACCAATCTTCACATGATGTGGTCAACTTATTTTGACAATTTTTATATTATAAGATAGAGAAAAAGATTGTCTTTCATTCCATGTAAAATTTGTACATGCGCAAAAATAAATAAAGACACAGCAAGCGCCGCACAAAAAGCTAATTTCTCTATTCCAATCATGTAAACTGAACGGCGATTTTGACATGTGCCTTTATTTCGTTTATATCTTCTCAACAGCTAGGCGTATTTTGAAATTGATTACCTCGTGATAAAGAGGAAATAATTGTCTTCGATTTGATGTAAAAAAGTTATATGCAGTATATAAAATAAAGATACAGCAAGTGCCGCAAAATTGTGACTTTTCTTTATTCTTTGTGTTTTTACCATTTTCTCGCACTTTATATCACATAAAGTTCTCGGGACATTTTGAAATTTCATATATCAAAATATAGAGAAAAGGATGATCTTTATTTCCATATAAAATTTGTATGTAAACGAAAATCAGTAAAGACCCGACGAGCATTGCGCAAACAGGCAATTTCTCTATTCATATCTTGTTAACCGAGAAGCGATTTTTTCAACTGCTTTTTACACTTCCTATCCATTTAACGGCAGAGCGCATTATCAACATTTTTATATCACAATAAAGAGAAAAGGATCGTCTTCAATTCTATGTAAAATTTGCAAATTACAATGAAACAATAAAGGAGCGGTAAGTGATGTCGCAATTATCAAAATCTGTTTTCAAATACCTGAGGGTACAATCTTTGCAAACTATATATATTCCAAACCAAGCGGTACATATTTATCATTTTCATATCAACGTAAAGAGGAAATAAATACCTTCATTTTCATGTGTAATTTGCCCATATTTGCATCAAAATAAAACGTGTGGAAATTATGCGACAAATGTCGCGGTAAGGCGATTATCAAAGACTTTATTCACTAGCTATACCCAAGTTACGTTGGTAATAACTTCTAATTACAGTGCAAAAGATTGTTATGATTTATTTTTTCGTAAAGAAGAATAAATTGCCTTCAATTCCATATATAATTTGCATGTATACAAAGCGAATAACTTGAATTATAAAATTGGAAATAAAGACAATTTCTGTTAAGTGTGAGTGTATTTTTCAGCGGGGATACCCCGCCTGCACGCGCTGAGCGCGTGCGTTTGCCCGGGGCTACTAGCTTAGTAATATTACTGTGGGGGTCAGAACGTTATCGGGATTTATCACTACCCTGCTTTCGTTATTTATATCTTTCGTTTAGGATGGCGTATTGTAATAAAATTTATCGTGAAATATAGAGCAAGAAATTAGCTTCAATTCCGTATATAATTTGCATGTGTGCA
Organism: Phorcus lineatus; assembly: GCA_921293015.1. NCBI lineage: Eukaryota > Metazoa > Mollusca > Gastropoda > Trochida > Trochidae > Phorcus > Phorcus lineatus. The sequence continues at coordinate 19,085,719 of OV121087.1, read as the reverse complement.
CTCAGTGATTAAATGATTTTATAATGTTTGAAATGAAGACAATTTTTAAAATTTAGTAAATTTCGTTCCAGACATATTATAAAAATAATTTTTATATTGATGTGAAAAGGAACAATTCATCTTTAGTTTCGTTTTGATTTCGCGCATGCGCTCTTGGAATTTATTGAGTTATGGCGCCCGAATTGAAAACAAGTTTACTTCGGTTGTAGAAACCGTTCCAGGGGTGATAGAAATTTCATTCAAAGTGTCAAGTAAGTATCATCCATTTATAACACGGGATTCGCCGACTAGCTTTGTATAAAACGACGATAACGTCCGTATTCCGCCATGTAAACACGCCATATGTTGTTAAAACGGTCGCATCTGGCGGCGCTGGAAAATTCGGCCACAGGGGCTAATTGCGTTATTACCGTAGCGAGGCGAGTGCTGGAAAATTCAGCCACGGGGGCAAAACTGGTCAAAATAATATTCAGCAACGGAAGGGTTAATGTTGATTTTTCAATTTGTTTTTGTGGGTCCTGTTTCAAATATCAAATCAAGTGGGCATATCTAACTGTTTCTCTCTTTATTAATAATATAGAGAATCTCACACAAGTGTCTTATGTCAAATACAGTCGATAAATATTAGAAAATCCAAGGCCCGCCAAGGATATTTTTGCTATTTTCAATGAGGGTTGATGTATTTGATATCAGAAGACACAAGGGTGAGATTCAATGTTTCATACAAAACCAATTTACATAACGTTTTCATGAAAGATATAATAATATAGACTTCACTGCTCTTACACTCCGGATTTGGTGATGTCATAGCATTGTGATGTCATCATGTTTATGACATCATAGCATTGTGATATCATTAGTTGATGATGTACAACAATAATGATGTCATGTACTTGTCGATTGCAAGGCATTGTTCAAAATGTACTGTCGGAACGATATCTCCTAGGAGATATCGCTTAATCTTCACAAATGATATCTCCTGTTGAACACAATTTTGTATTACAGACACAACTTATACATTCCATTGACAAAGGTCATTGTTCTTGAAATAAATCAGGATATCACTCACTTTATCTCATTGATGACGTAAAAAATCATATTTGAAATGTAGGGCGTAACCTGATTACCTTAATGTTTAAAATCATATGATTTGTATCTTCCAGCAAAAACAAAACCTTAATGCAATACATAATGTCAATCATGTTGAAATCAAAGTCATGTCTGTTGACAACTGATGTCACTTCTTGATTGCTGTGAAATATGCGACATCTCCATTCACGATAATTGCCAAAACCAGGTCACACGAGAAAGACAACAGATTTCTACATGAAATAATTGTCGTCAGTCAACACAGGATGTTTGCTATTCATGATAAAAACACTGGTTACTACAATCAGCCGATAGGAGCCTGCGCTCTAATTGAAGAGTTATTGTTTTGTTGTCGCCAGGAGCTTACTGGTGGGCAAGATCATACCAATCTGATTGATGCGGAGTGAGCAGATCGGTTGTAAATTGTTGCAAATATATTTTTGGTTTGCCTAAATTATTCAATTTTTTGTTCACAAATTCTTATGAGGATTAGATTTGAATGATTTTTATCTAACGGTCAATTTTTTAATTAACAATTTAAGAATACTTTATCAATCACTCTATCACTCAAATTTGTTTTAAACAAATTATCAGCTTGATCATTTAATTATATATTTAGTGTGTTAGGAACTTCCTTTTTGACCATGTATCTACAAAATTCTTGTCTTTTCTATACTGTCAACTTGCCTTTCAATCAGTTATCGTTTTTAACATCAGATTAGATATATTCTTTTTGATCTTTTAACTTTGTTGACATAAATGTTGCAACTGTGATGACAAAGTTCTAAATAATGACTTTTAAAACTGTCGTAACAACTTTAGGATTTTGACATTGACACGAGGTCAATCGTATTGGAGTTCATCTTTTACATTACATTCCCTTGGGGAAAATATAACTTTTTCATTGTGATGTCATGTTATAAATGAAATAAATGTCATGTTATAGACCATGCTTTGACATCACAGATTGGACATCACAGTTAAACTGTGATGTCGCTTTCCCAATTTGACAAGAGTCGGTAACCTGCTTATGCTTGGAGGTTGATTTTGATTATTTTCTTTGATCTTGCGACTTCGGTAATAAAAAGAATATCATTTTCATGCCCATGACATACTATGTTCACGACACTCATGCCTAAACTTTGATCAGTATATCCCTCTCTCTTGCTTGGGAAATACTAATATTTTAACATAGTATGTCGTAAACATAGTATGTCATGGACACAAATATAATATTCTCTTTTTACATCACTCAAGAAGACATTTCTGGTCCATAAGCGCCAAATTCTCCTTGAGAGATATACCCCCTCATTCAGTGAAGTGGAAAAGCTTCATAATTTAGATGTGACTCATCCACTCATGAAAGTTAATGACTTTTTCTTCCTGGGGTGTATATAGACATCACAAATGTGTCAAGATCTTGAGTGCATGAAGATAGATTATTACTTTTGCCTCTTGTATTTTGTTGAAATAATGATTATAACAAATAAATTTGCATATAACAATATCGTTTCTGAATTCCTCTAAGTCATGTTTTTGAGTATTCTTCTAAAATCTTTCTCTTGTCAAGTTGTGTGTTGGTTGCAAGCCGAGGTTGCAGTTTTTTGTGCGCATTACATTGTGTTTTTGCATATCCTTCCAAAAACACAAAAGCTGCTGGATAACTTAAAAGTGTATTACTCACTGATGGCAAAACATCTCCCTTGAAAAATATCATATGATTATATTGAGCTTCTTTAAATGAATCATTTCAATCATCACTGTTCATTGTTTTTGGTAGTTTAACTTTGTGGAATGGCAATGACCATGTTTTCACCTTTAAAGTTCCAACTGTGGAGAGCATGCATACAATTAAAAGATAACAAAACATTAGAGGCAATATAAAATACATGAGAGCGCTTCAATACCTTTTTAAGGTCATATGGAAATAATATTTCAAGAAATCAATTACAAACATGCATTGCACAAAAGCTTTGACAAATCTCAGAATTTCATCTAAAATGTAACATCTAAAGGAACTTTTTCATTTCAGATCAAAACATCTTTGAGACAATAGTTGAAGAAAGTGGATTTTTTGGATACCACCCAGAGGTAAGCACTATATGCAAGAATTTCTAGATCTGTATTATACAAATGTATTTCATCTCTTTGTGTATAATTCATCCAATGTCACCCATCGCTTTTTTTCTGATACTCTACACTTTATCAACCCTGGGACTTTTAATCAGGAAACTTTATGAAATGCAGAAAGGCTTGAGTTAGCCAGTGATCAAGACTGGCACATGTTGTGCCAAGATAAGGAAGTTTCTCACCTTCTGTTTTGTTTCTCTTTTGAAAATGAAATGTATATGTTGTTGTTTCAGTATATAAACAAAAATGTTTTTCTCAATGAAATGTCATAGAATGCAAGGAACATTAGAATGATATAGATTACTCATTGTCCAGTTTGTTCTCGTCTTTGTCTAATTAATTAAATATAGTTAATAAATTAATACAGTTTGTATATATTGTCATATCTATACTTACAGATGTATAGACATCAATTTAGCAACAGCTCATCTTATTATTAAATGTGTTCAGTATTTCTATCTTAATCTTATATCTTAATAAAGCTCATCATTTATTATATGATTGTCGGTGAAATACCAAGATCTATCAATGAAAATAAACAGTTGTATCCGTAAATAGTGAAAAAACATTAATCAGTAATAAAATATACAAAATGACCTGACGTCGTGGAACAGAGCGCTGACATTATGACACGCTCATGATGTTGTGCTAATGCTAAGGCAACGCAGGTTCTTTCAGGGGCCGACTCAATGTCTTGCGCTTTGCATTCTGTGAAAAAAACATTGATTGAGTCATAAAATTAACAGAAAGTTTGTTTTTTGACAAACACTATGTCCATCTTATCTCGAGAGGCAGAAAAGTTTTATATCACCCTTGGCTGCAGCACTCATGATAATCTAAATTTTCTACCTCACTTGATGAAATAAACATAATATTTGTCAAGAAAAGACAAATATCCTGTAGGTAATGACAAAGTGAATTTATTTGGGTCTGACATGCATAGTCCTTTTTAATGGATAGAAACTAATATCAATGTCTCGTTGGAAAATAGAAAGTTTATAATTTGATAATTCAATTTTACAACTTTATATTCAACTTTCTTTCACATATGATTTTTAACAAAATCATTACTTTCTTACCCATTTATATAATTTGTATCAAAATGATTATTATACAAAATTAATTTTTAAATCTTAATCTTGAGCTTATATTTATGATCTCAATATCTTTGTACTTATATCATAAACGTTGTAACTGTAATGTCAATTGATTCGATCGACAATATAATTCTGCTTAATCCTTGGGAATGTCAAGTACTGGCAGAAGAGAATTACTGAGTTCATTAATGAAATAAATCAAATGCCAACACCTTCCAGTCTCTACTGGTGACAAGGTGATAGTCAAGCGGCCATTTTATTGCGATTATAAGTAGAGGGATATCTTGAATGGTATTTAGCACTTGAACTTCCCATTTTCCTTATCAAGGGGGTTACAGCCTGTTTGATCATAGGTAACTTTTTCAGGATAAAGCTTATATTTTCACTCATGGCTGCACCATGCACTTATTGTAATTTGGCTTTTCCTTGTGACTCAATTAGGAATATAACACAAACAAAACTCATCCTTTATTTCCAACATTGAGGGTAATTTGAAATATGTGCTGTGTTTACTCCATGCAAATAGGTTTCAGATTCAACAGAAATTAGTTTTGACAATATTTTGTATAGGACCCCATGATTCCTTCCTCATAATATCTGCCCATTTGCCTCTTCAAATTACTACTGAGTGAGGATTTTAATAAGATTTAATAAAATCTTGTCTGTCTTGTCTGATTTCCTCCTGCAGAATTTGAGCCAAACTTCTTACCATTATTAAGATCTTTGATCTTTTAGTTTGAATTTAAGGAGGGCATAAAAACTTCCTAGAAAAGTTTATCCAGCAGTAATTTAAGTTTAAGAATCTATACACTTTTATATGAAATAATCACACCACACTATTAGAAAAAAACCCATGTAAAATTAGACTGAAAGAAAATTACTTAATATTAATCATAAAAAATCAAAATTTAACAAATACAAATAAGCAACTGGTATATTTAGGCTTCTTCTGCTATTTTGGTGTCATTCCAACACTGTGAAATAGTTTTGTGCAATCAATTTTATCAAGACTTTATCACTGTTTGTTAAACAATGGACTCAGAGATTATGTAGGCTAACTTGCACTAGGAAGTATTTTTCACTGTGATTCGAAGTTTGGTTCAACATAGAAATCTGAGATTTAGATTTAGACATTTAAAGATAATTTCAAATGCCTTGCTTTCATCATTATTAAAGGTTTGTATTTTAACCTCTACTTTGACTTTTGAATGATCATTATTATATCTGACTTATTTTGTCATTTTCCAAGGTTTTGATTATGAAATTTTAATTTTTTTTGACATCTGAATATTGGTCGTGAGAGTCAACAAAACACATATTGTTTTTACCCAAAATCTGACCAAAATTCACATTGACTTGATTTACTAAAAAAAGACATGGTGACATCAAACCTTTGTATCAATGCTTTTTGTTTTTTTGACCAAATATTGTTCATGACTGCAAATTTTTGTTTTGTTTTCATTTTTGATTCAAAACATAATACATTTTTTTTTGACTGGTAAATTAAGTCAATACCTGTTTTTATAAACCCAAGAAAAACAATAGTGACTGAGGACTTCCTCACCATTTTATCTTGTTTAGATTCTAACAGCTCATTTCCGAAACTTAAAAATATGAAATATCTGCGTCATACTACAAAAACCATGCATTTTCTTGAACATGTTGAATATAAAATTTGATGCCTTTTGTTTAAGTGTTCAAAACTTCAAAATATTTAATGATTTTGTATATTCAAAAAAATTTAGCAAAGAAAATTGTTTTCTTACAAAAACATAAGTGTATATGCAAGCTTTTCGTGGAACCCTTGAACTAAGTTGCCCCTTATCGATGAGGTGTATAACTTTCTCTAAGATTTGATTAACCCCTCCACGCATGTTCATACCAGGAAAGCCGCCCACAAAATCTGTACAATAGGTACATAAAGCCCTTTTAAAGCTGTGTCGAGATTAAGTCAATCCCTCCAGCTGATCTCATCGACTGTACAAATCCACGAGTGTATTCATGTAGATCTATTGTCGGAGATAGTATTGGTCTACTATTAGCATGTACATACTTCGCTCTTCTGTAGAGAAAATAGTGTACTGCTATAGAAAAATACAAATATATAGGAATTATGAAAGATGTTCTATGTTATATCAATTTATGAAACAAAAGAATAATTAAGTGTTTAAACCAAAGTTGAAATATACCATTCACATAAGAGTGACTTGTAAATTTTATTATTATTATTATTATCATTATTAATTTCTTTTGATATTACAGCATTTTTGGGGGGATTTTGGAATTGGGATTTTTTATGGGATTGTGGCACTTATTTCACATCAAAGTCTAGTAAAAATGGTTGCCTCTACAAAGCCTCAAATACAATAATCAAGGCTGAAGTGCTATATAGAGAGATTATTAACCATGCAGTAAGTATGACTTTTTTTCATATGTCATATTTCCATTTTTTAGATATATTTTTAATTTGTTGTTAAATTTTTTTTTATTACTTTACTGCACGAACATTACGGTTACATATATGACACCGATCGCATACAAAAATTCAAAAACGTTTCCAAGTTAAATGATTCTTTTACGAATTCTATTCTATTTGAAACGCGGGGAAATATCTTGTGGGAGATAGCCAGCATATTGTGGCGTCAACAGCAGTCTTTTCATTGCATATGTTTCCATGAATAACTACCCTACCAAAGCAAGACACTCTCTAATCCCTGAGAACAGACACACTCCTATTTGAATGTAGATTTCTTGTGGGAGATAGTACACGATCGCTTTAACAGCAGTCTATTTCACAGCGAATGATTCCGTGAATGCCATAACAATGTTATTTACTTGCCTGTCAACTACTTACAATTCAATATCCTGCATTTCTATGGATAATTATGTACCCTGGACAAGCCAATACCATCTACTGTATAGATATATGTTTGAGTATACAGCATGATATTTTTCATGTAGAACTGATAAAATCGAATGTACTTAGCTTTTGCTTCCTGAAATGGTTGATTTGATTTTGGTTTCAAGGACAGAAAATTCAATTTGTTGAAGATATTAAATCCAAAAAAGTATACAGAACAACTAATTTCAAGCAATTTATATGATCATATTTGTCTGGACCTTTTTTATGGAAATAATATCAAAGGACTCATAGAATGTACTGTTTAAGAAAAGGTACTTATATGAAAAGCCACAAGTATCATTTGTTTTGAAATAAAGTACAGTTTTGCTCTAATTTAACTGCTTACTGAATTGGTTGCAGTTACTCAGTTTCTTTTCAAGCATTCTGATCGTTATTTATCTCTTTTTTTAGAAAAAAACATAATTTAATCTATCAAATTTGACCTAGTTTGACCACTTGACCACTGCTGCCTACTGCTAGTGTGTCGTTACACTGTTGTAAATGTCTCATGTATTGGGCCGTTTAATGTTTAAGTGACATCATTCAAAAACTGATTATCATTGCAGAATGAGGTTGAGCAACACCTTTGATGTTTGACCCATTTGAAAGGCAACATCATAGACGGACTTTGACATCATTGTTTATGACTATCATTAAAATGAAAAAGAGATAATTTGCCCTAGGGCATCAATGAAAAAAAACTAAAATAAATATAGTATTGCTCTTGTGAGTAAAAAATTTACTCATTTTGAAATGCTATATAGAGAATCTCATCCGAGTGTCTTCATTCAGATATCAAAGATATCAGCATGAGTTGACAAGCGATATCTACTTTAAATGATAAAATGCTGTGTTTTGATAGTTGATTAGACATATCAGTGATTAGAAATATACGTATTTGACCAAGGTCTCCCCTTGACACATTAAGAACCTAATGTTTGGATTAATCTGACCTTGAGGCTCAGTAGACAAAATTTAATCAACCACGTATGAATAATTCAGTGATGTGGCTGTTGACTAATTGCGTGATTTGATGGTTATCTTAATTAAACAAGTCCCTGAGGTGATTTATGATACAGTGATCACCCTGTATTAAAAAAAAAAAAGAATTATCACGTCAAATGCATTATCGTAAGGAAAATATATTATCCCTTTAACTTCCCTTTGTGAACATTTCAGAAATATTTCAAATTATTATTATTATGATAATTGTTGTTCACCCTTTTATCCTAGCTTCCATTTAAAAACAGGTCATAAACACTATAATTGATGAAAAAATAATGATTGCAAAAATTATTTCATTACCCATATTGTTTTACGTAAGTGGTGACATATTTTCAATATGAGCACATATAGAGAATCTCACCCAAGTGTCTTCTGATATCAAACATATCAATACAAGTTGATAAAAGGTACAGATATCCGAGGCTTGCCGAGGATATTTTACTTTTATCAACGAGTGTTGATATATTTGATATCAGAAGACACGAGGGTGAGATTCTATTTATCATCCAAAATCATTTTTCATTACATTTGATTGACAAATGAACATTACTGAACACCCTGCTGCCCTAAGACTCCAAGTGCGGTGATGTCATAGCATTGTGACGTCGTAGTGTTTATGATGTCATAGCATTGTGATGTCATTACTTGATGATGTAAAACAACTGTGATGTCATATACTTGATGTCAGAGGGGCATTGTTCAAAATCTACTGCCAAAAAGATATCTCCTAGGAGATATCGCTTGATCTTCCACAAGCGATATCTCCTGTGGAACAGAGTTTTGGATGATAAATGCAAATATCACTTTTGCCTAACAATGATTGTTTGAGCGTGAGTTACTATATTTTGTCATTTGTAACGTCAAAAAACCTATTCAAGACATCACCAGTCATCGCAATGGAAGCAGGCTGTTTTATGAATATTTCAATGCGATTTCGATGGAATAGAATCGGTAATAAAGAAATCATTACATTTGGAAGTGTGACATATGACTTCATCAAAACTCATGCCAACTTTTTTATAACGCTCTCTCTCTCGCTCTGGCAATACAAAATTTCCTACTCATTTTGTAAAGCTCATATGACACACTTCTAGGGTAATAATCTGTGCAGTCTGAAATCGACCGCGTTCCGAGGAATACAAGTTTTAAAATATTGACTTGAACGGGATTCGAACGTACTGCAGCAGGGGCTGTCCTCTCCACAACGGTCTGAAGGCACCCGCACCTGACGCAATCTCAACTAGCCAATCACAATGACTGCAGCAAAAGCCTTCGATATCTGTCTTTGGGGGCAAGTAACTCCCGTTTACCATTCGTTAACCTTGATCGCCACTATTTCAAATGCAATGATAGGTTTTGTCTGCACTAAACTGGTGAAAGAACGTACAAGCAAGGCGGGTGCTTTCAGACTGTCATGGAGAGGACAGCCCCTGATAGAGTATGTTCGATTCCCGCTAAGTGAGTCAATATTTATAAACTTTTATTTCTCGGAACACAGTCGAATTTAAGCAGAATGATAATCTCTATATGACAATGTTTATTTGATGTCAGGAATATTGTATAATATATCACTCTGTTCTTGATACCTATCTGATACGAATCTGATTTGTGTACAATCCATTAGAGCCTTAATGTTAGATATGACTGTTGACGAAGGGGGTCAAAAGTTATTTGTTGTTTTTATTGATGTCACATTGATAAGGATAATGGGTTTTTTGTTATTGCTGTTCAACAACAATTTTGATAATTTATTTATGATAAAATGTGATGATATTTCTATTCCAATAACGGATTGCATTAATAGATACTAAAAAATCTGTCCTCCATTGAGAATACTAAATAAGCTTCAATGTAATACCATTGATATTCAAGATAATTCTGATTTTACACAGAGCAGGGTAAAAGTGGTATATCATGAGTTTAAACTTAAAACACGAAATTATTTTAAAAGAGAGTTGATATTATGTTTATCAGTAGCTTGTGAAGTGATTTGCATCACAGCAACAGGTGAAATACAAATGTAATCGCTAATTGTATTGTAATCGTAAAATGTTACTCTCAAACTAAGATAGTCATAAACCAATGCTAAGTTTGTCAATTAAAGGGACTGTGACTGTAAAAGCTTCCATCAGATTACTACTATAATTATACATTTATTGAATGATTCCATCATTGATTCTTATCAACATGTCAGTTGTATCAATAATCTTGAATCAACAATAATCCTTATCTAACAAATCTTGTAGATTATCATTAATCAAAATCGCTGTTTTCTCAAATCAATGTTAATCTAATTCTAATCTTTCTCCAACAAGAATGTTTATCTTATCAAAGATCAATTTGAAGAATGCTTACAATGACCTACAATGGCTCTGGAGGTCAAAAAGGGAAATAACTCTTGCTTACCATATGTAAACTTGGATCAACAAGGATTAGTATATTGTCGTATCTCAATAGATAAAAGCGTGTGAGTCTTTGAAGCATGAGTTCTTAAGTTCACCACTGAAAAGCTGTATAAGTTGCTATTATGAGACTTTATAAGATTTACGAACATCCAGACAAAAGGTGTTTTCACACTTAATTGATCGCTGGAGTTTATATTGGTATGAGAATGCCTTTATTCAATACAAGATTTATTAGGATGTGGCCCCTAGATTAGAATTTCATGAATGATTTTCTATAAGTGGACATTATTGGAAAACTAATAAATAGTTAAATACAAGTTTATTCATTTATGATGAAAATCTTTAGTGTTCAATTATCAGAAACGGGTAAAATTATTTAATTGAGATTTATTTCTGATCTTTATGTCATATATCAGTAAACAAAAACTAATTTTGATTAAATGCACTTCATTTTTTTCTGGGAGTAAAAAAATTGTAATGTTAACAATTAATAGTTGTTCAAATGATTTTAAAAACATACATGATTTGAAAAATAATTTTGCTATCTCCATGAAATTAAGCTGAATTAACATCAGGTTTAAAAAAAACAACAAATTTTTAGGTATAAAGTTAATACTTAGTGTTGTTACAGGTTCTGGATTTAATATGAGCTTTGCTTGTGTATTTTTCAACAAGTATTTTTAAGATTTTGTAAATTAGTTACCAGTCTAGTATTCTAAAATGTTCAACTGAATATTCAAATCAATTAGAAAAACCTCAAAAACCTATTGCATCTAAGAGAATATTCTCTTTTTGAGGACAAAAAGTAAAATTTTTAAACAATGTGAAACATCTGATTTTATAGAAATGTCTTAGTAAAATTTATTCTGGTTATATATAAAAAACTATTTAAAAGATAATACTAATAATAATGCATGTGTAAGCAAAAATCAAGAGTTCGTTTTTATACAAACTAGCATAACAGCTTTTTAAAATAAATAATTTAAAAAATAATTTATTTTATATACACATGCAGTCAATTGGAGGTTTTAAGAGCCAAGACTCTTGACATGTGTGTCAATTACGGTGAAATCTTATCAAGCAATTGTTCGCTATTTACCTGTCATAAACAGTCATTAATTTAGACAGGTGATGTTTGAACTTGCCACTGTAAGTTAGCATGTGGCAGATGGAATGTAAATAAACATTGTACTTAAAAGTACAAAAGCTTGTTTAAAGAATAACCGGGTACCTGTGTCTTTGGTCTTTTGTGCTTAGGTGTTAACAGGTGTTGTGTTACAGGTGTTGTGTTGCAGGTGTTGTGTTACAGGTGTTGTGTTAATAGGTGTTGTGTTGCAGGTGTTGTGTTACAGGTGTTGTGTTAATAGGTGTTGTATTAAAGGTGTTGTGTTGCAGGTGTTGTGTTACGGGTGTTGTGTTACAAATGTTGTGTTGCAGGTGTTGTGTTGCAGGTGTTGTGTTACAGGTGTTGTGTTGCAGATGTTGTGTTAATAGGTGTTGTATTAAAGGTGTTGTGTTGCAGGTGTTGTGTTACAGGTGTTGTGTTACAAATGTTGTGTTGCAGGTGTTGTGTTGCAGGTGTTGTGTTACAGGTGTTGTGTTGCAGATGTTGTGTTGCAGGTGTTGTGTTACAAGTGATGTGTTACAGGTGTTGTGTTACAGGTGTTGTGTTACAAGTGTTGTGGTGCAGATGTTGTGTTGCAGGTGTCGTGTTGCAGGTGTCGTGTTGCAGGTGTTGTGTTGCAGGTGTTGTGTTGCACGTGATGTGTTACAGGTGTTGTGTTACAAATGTTTCACTGTTTGGCTGGTGTCATAATAATCAAATTCAATTTTGAATTATCTCGCAATTGATTCTACCAATACACTGCATTTGCCTTCACCTTCTTGTTTATTTAGTTACCTTGATGTTTTGTTTTTAGCTATTGTCAATCAATTGCATTGGGTTACAAAATGATGTTCTTATTGTAGTGTGACAGATTTGAATTCTTTGCAATTCCATATAATGGTTTCTGACAGTCCAATTAAGATGGACTGTTTTATGTTGAGTAAAAGTTGCAGGGGAAAATGGCACCACCAGGATTAAAATTCATTCTATCAGGGACTTTCCTCTCCACAATGATCTTGAAGTAGAGCCAAACTAAATGTGTGTTCTAACAAGGGTTTTTTGCAGACAAGGCCTATAGTCATTAACAGGACCAATCACATTATCATGTGTAAAAGAAGGATAGCGGCGATCAAGTGTAAGGAATGGTGAACAGGAGTTACTTGCCCCTGACATTGATACCGAAGGATTTTGTTGTACTCTCTTTGTGATTGGCTAGATGAGATTAAGTCAGAGTGTGAGCAACGAGGCTGCTTTGAGACCATTGTTGAGAGGAAAGCCTCTGATAAAATGAGTTCAAACCCCACTATAGTTAATTGAAGAAAACGTGTATTCCTCATAACATGGTCGATATCATTGAGACTAACTGCATAATTCACATTACCATAGAATGTTAGAGAGGGTTTCATGAGACTCTATCAGGGCTCCAGATAAGATGTGTATCTGCGTAATATACGCACAAGTAATTCAGATATACACATTTAAAATGAAATCAATGAGTGACTGATAAGCACAACTTTCCCAGAAAACTAGTCATATATTTTCTACAAGAGTAATCGTAGCTTGACAAAATAAAATTTCATTTCTACATGTCTTATCTTTACATCTTGAATAGTAGGCAACTTGATGCCAACCTGTACGGACATTTTTTTTTCCGATTTCATATGTCGTCAAAGAGAAATCACTCTTTTATTTATAGATTAAACGTGAGGAAAATATAATCAACAATTAACATCAACAAAGATGCTGACTTGGAATGAGGATCCGACAAACGATGAACCTTGAAAGACTCCTACCTTTTTTCATGTGGTAATTTTACTCCTCAATTTTTATTTTGAGGAGTGAAATACCCCTGAGTCCAAATAGTGATCTGGAGTCCTGCTCTAAGAAAAATAGCATTGTACTGTTACAGTTAACAGTTAGTTTCTTATTTGGAATAATTGTCAAAAAATACGTAGGATCAGTAGGATCTGTAAACAAATTATTATATAAAGAAATAATGAAGTTATGTGAAATATGATAAAAATGAAGTGAAGAAATAGTTTGGAATCAGAGGGGCAAGAGAAAGTTTGACCATTATGATATTTTGCAGTAAGACTTATAAACAGCATGAAATGTCAATAAACTATATATATAACTATAAACACGCAGTGATACATTTCACTGATCAAGCAGTGTTATATATCACCATTGTGTCAAAGGTTAACTGAACAACATATTAACATCAACACGTCAAGGACAGTATGTCGCAATTAACAAAGTACAAGAGTGTAGATTACAATACTATCAGTTTTCTCTTCCATCTTGTTTATTGTTGACAGGCAAATAGCTTTTCTAAACGATCCCAAAATAACAAACGGCTAATGAGGCATGATGTCAACAAAGATGTGGACGTGATTTAGAATATACATGACGTCATATCCTGTCATGTCAAGTCCAAGCCATTGTTGAATTTATTGGCAAGTCTGAACAGGTGATTCTCGTCAAAACAAAACATTTCCTATGACCAATGGAGGAGAAAGTTTGTTGAACTTCATTCATACAAACACAATCTTGGGGTCATAATAAAATGCAATAAACTCTACAGCCATATGGTATCTGCGTCTTGATGGACAAAAATGTGTGTTAATAGGCCAATTTTATGACTCAAGCCAATATGGAGTTTTGTCAGGGGGGCTAGGGTCAAAAGTTCGTTGCAAAATTGTTTTTGATGCAACATTGAGAAAGAAATCCTTGTCCATTATATTGTTTTTTTATTATTATATTATTATTATGATATTTTCATACAAATCAAACAAAGCATATCCAAGATATCAATTATCCAAAAGCTGCAAATTTTATTCTCTTATATAAACACAAATATAAATACAAAGGATAGCGTCCTTGGCATAATACACTTCAAAAGCTCACAAAAGACAATGTTAATTCCTAATGCCATTATTGACCATATGGTAAATCATAAATGGTGACATGTTTTCAATATGAGCACATGTGCACATATCACTTTTGCCTAGAACCGATTGTTACAGCATGAGTTATATTATATATATATATATTTCCACAATTACACAATTCCTAGGGTAATAATTTCTATATATTTACGATCTCAAAATATACTCATACGAAAACTTCGATCCATATCTATGAGATGTACAGTATAATCAACATCAAGTGTCATCAAGTAATTTTAGCTGGTGATGATGATGATGATGATGATGTTGATGTTTCCAGGTGAAACATGACCAGTTGCTGGTGATTGTTATTATGATGATGATGATGATGTTTCATTCTTCTCCTTTTTTCCAGGTGAAACATGACCAGTCAGTGGTGATTGTTATGATGATGATGATGATGTTTCATTCTTCTCCTTATTTCCAGGTGAAACACGACCAGTCGCTGGTGATGGTGATGCTGAGCGACTTCCAGAACAGGAAGTTCCAACATCGGACACCATTCCCAGACGAGGAACTTGATGAGACAGCGCTGGAAGTGGAACGTGCAATAATCAGCTTCAAGACAAAGCTCAGCGCCTGCTTGGCTCGACACCGTATCAAGGCGAGGGCGCCCTCTATAGAGTTTCTGCTCCCTGAACAAGTGCGACAACAGGAGGAAAACAACAAGTATGATATGCCAGTCTATGCTTGGGTCAACGCCCATAAAACAAAGTGAGTCACGTTTTTTAAATTTTGTAAAAATATATATGTTCACATTTATCTTGTTACATCTTTTTAAGGTTATAGAGAAACATGCCATTTAGTTAAAATTGTTATATTTGTTCTTTTTAAGGTGTTCAAATATTTATAGTGTGACAGTGATATATTGATTGATTATTACGGAAGTTCTTTAAAATTGATTTTTTTTCATAAACATTGCAAAAAACTGAGTTGAGGCTACTCCATAGGTCATTAAACATAATCAGATGATTACATAACATATGTGCAAATTTGCATATATATATCTTTTATCGAGCAACTGTCATTTTTAGAAATGTTCCCATATGTTGTTCTTAGACATCGTTACAAAATTCATTTGACAAAACTAATATTAGTGAATTGCTGAGGGTCATCACTAAAAATGTCATTAGACTTTGAAAAATTTGCTAGGTAAATTGGGCCCCATGTGCTAAAATTCCACATCCTCTGATATCCTCCTAATCTTTCCTTTCGTATTCAAGTATTTCAGACGTGATGGAAAAGCTGAAGGAAGACCAGTTTGAGCAGGTCTTTAGCTCGGTGCTTGATTTGTCTGGCAAGCAGTTCATCGCTGACCATCACTGCCCAGACGTCCTGGTCTTCCCTCCAGATGCTGGCACGTTCCTTCATGAGCATCGTCTCTTCACTGCTGGCCACATCGTAATGCAGGTACGTGTCCAGGGATGGTTGAGTGTTTAATGAAATTAGGGATTTGCTAGTTCAGTGGGGGGGGGGGGGGGTCAGATGCCTGATGAAACATATAATATTCTTTTTTTCCATACAAACATTGAAATAAGCACAAATTTTTTTTTTTCCTAAAATCAGTAGGGGGGCCGCTAGCTATGGGCCTGTAAAGACACAGGTTTATCGTACCTCACAATTACCTGTAACAGTTTTGGCTTCAAAGGCCAGCATGCTAAACACTAGACCACTGTGCTCCACTACACCACTGTGATCCATTACACCACTGTGCTCCACTACACCACTGTGCTCCACTACACCACTGTGCTCCACTACACCACTGTGATCCACTACACCACTGTGATCCACTACACCACTGTGCTCCACTGCACCACTGTGCTCCACTGCACCACTCTGTGCTCCACTACACCACTGTGCTCCACTGCACCACTGTGCTCCACTACACCACTGTGATCCACTACACCACTGTGCTCCACTGCACCACTCTGTGCTCCACTACACCACTGTGATCCACTGCACCACTATGCTCCATTAAACCACTGTGTCATATCTAGACCATCCTCTATGTTCTGGGAATATTGTCATACAGGTTTTGGATGCAGATGAAAACAGGACATGTGATGAGATCGTATCTGATTGACATGACTGTTTTGTCCAATGCTTTTCTAAAGGGTTTTGAAAATGTTTCTTTCATATTAGCAAGGATGTTGTTTAAATTTTGTAAATTTTGTAACTTAGATGGTAAAATATGCTACAAGAGTTCATAAAAGTTCATTTATGAGATGTATAATTTATTTTTTCCTATTTTGATTTATTCAAACACAAATATGACAACCCTGTTTACAAGAAATGAATATTTTGAAACAAACATACAACCTTGGCAAGCAACCTTTGTGTTGTCTGAGCCTCAGTCAGTGTGCCCCAAATCATGCAACAAAGTTTCAAATTAAAGTTGCAAAACATGCCTGATTGCGTCTACTCCATTTAAAGATGTCAGCCATCTTGAATAATTCATTCTGATAAATGAAATTGAAACTGAAACCTTCTCAACTTTTCCTGAACAACTACCGTAAACAGAATAATTAAGCACCACAATCAGTTGATCAACTTGACAAACTTGGCTCATTTTGCAGACAAATCTACAATCTGTTATCACCATCATCAGAAATGTGCCAAAGCAGACAGAAAGATCTCTAATTATAGATCTAGATCACATCTTATCCCTCCTGACCTGCTGAAGCATGCAGTCAGGGTTTAATTACCTTGGAGTTTCCATGAAATATACACCTGCATCAATAATTCACAGCTTATTTCGCTGGCAGCACGGCCAATGGAATGACAAACCAAGATGGGGTGGCAAAGGAGATCCAGTGGGTAATGAGGACACACTGGATTGATTGAGCTGTAGATCAGATCTTAAAGATGTATGACTAATTGTGTTGCTCTAATGAATGAGATCAGACCGTACACTTTGCTTCCTTTTTTAACTTGATCCACTGTTAGATAACAATTCATTGCTACTGTGCTAATGTTTCAGGTTATGTGATATATATATGTTATTCATGAATATGATATTGATGTTGGCTTGCTATGTTACCTTGAAGAACAATATAATGAAATGAAAGTGATGACATTGCCAATTATGATAAATGTGATGAAATGATGGCAATGATGATGATGATGATATGATGGCAATGATGATGGTGATGATATGATGGCAGTGATGATATGGTGATGATATGATGGAAATGATGATATGATGGCATGTAATGATGATGATGATATGATGGCAATGATGATACGGTGATGAAATGATGGCAATGATGATATGGTGATGATATGATGGCAATGATAATGGTGATGACGCTGATGATGATGGCAATGGTGATGATAATGATGGCAATGATAATTGTGATGATGCTGATGATGATAATGATGGCAATGGTGATGATAATGAGCGCAATGATGATGGTAATCACATTAAGGCAATGATAATGGTGATGACGCCGATGATGATGATGGCAATGGTGATGATAATGATGGCAGTGATGATGGTGATCACATGACGGCAATGATGATGGTGATGATACGATGGCAATGATAATGGGGATTAAGCTGATGATGATGATGAATATGATTATTATGATGATGGCAATTCATGATGATGGCAATTTTAGGATGATGGTGATTTCAATTATGATGATGATGATTTTAATTTTTTCTTGTTTCATGGGAATTTAAAAAAGTATTTTTGTAGATGAAACCAGACAAAATTAAAATTTTCCATCCGTTCAGTACTCACATTGAAATCCATGCTCAAACTTGACATACAAACATTGTTTGATTGCAGAACTTCTGCCATCTCAAAATTCACCAAAGAAACTACCCTGCAACTAAATTCAATTTCTGCTAATTATGCTTGATGTTATAATGTAGGTAGTGCTTGTTTTGTTGATTACAGGAGCTATGAATACTACAGCTCAAGAGATGTATATATACCGTAGCGGGGGTATGTAGCGGTCATTCTGTCCGTCTGTCCTTCTGTCCTTCCGTTTCTAAAAAAACGTAAGGTCTAGATCAACCAAACTTTGCACACTGGTTAAGCATAACCTTGTCCACAATTTGGACCACTTAAAAATTTTCTGGAATTAATTTTTTGGTCGTTTCCATGGAAACGTAATTTTTTGGACTTAGTAATGTGGTGTACAATGGGGGACAGATTTGAAAATTTGGTTTTGGATACACCTGATGATATTCTTGATCGAGTTCAAAAGCCATTTCTGAAATATTGTTTTTGACAGAGTTATGGCCCTTGATTGCGCAATTGGACTTGGAGCGATTATGCTGATGCTCAGATGGGGGGGGGGGGGGGGTAGACAAGGTTCCTCATGAGTATCACTCTTAAACTATTACAGTAACTTTTAGTAAATCAGGTTATCCAGAATCATATTAATTCAGACTTAGAGGGAGAAGAAATCAGACGGGCTGAGGGGGTATGTAAGCCATGCTCACTTTTTTCTTGTTTGTGTAGTGTTATAATTGTTTTACAGAACCAAATCAACAATGTCAGAATTAGCTGGATAAAGAAATAGATAGGCACTGAGATTGAACAACTGTTAAAACAGTATCAAGATACGGATTGCAAATAATGTAATTGATGGAGCACATTGAGGTAATTTTCTTGTTTTTTGGGCCTACATGTGATATTTGATAGTGTTATTTAGAAAGTGTTTTCCTTGTTCTATTGGACCTTGATGAGGTATCTGTTACCGTTCACTGTGTTTACTCAATCAGCCATAATTTTGGCTCTGTAACATTTGCTTAATGCCAATGTTTTTGTCATTGATTTTTGTGTGCGTGATTTATCATTTGTAAAATAATCCAGTGTTTTCACAAACATGGCAGATGTTTTAAAGCTGCAAAATTAATTATGGACACAATTTTGTCAAAGTAACAAGGAGCGTTGGATTTTATTCTTATTCTTATTAGAATAAAGAAATAATGTTTGAGAGACATATTTTATTTTTTTCACAAGAAGCACAGTTTTCAAGAGCTATCAGCCTACTAAACAATAAAATAGTTTTTCTTACAAACATGCATTCATTGGTGACAATAACGCAGATAAATTTCAAAATTATACTTCTGAATGAAAATAAAAAGCCATCTCATGCACTCATAAAAGTGATGCGATGATGCCCAAGAAACAATTCTTTTTTTTTTTAGTGTAACTGTGCCAGTTTTGTTTCATATATTGACAAAGGTTTGAGGGTGATCAACTTAATATGAGTTGACAATGGTATAAGGATCCAAACTTCTAGCATTTTTTCGGGAAAGATCAAGGGCACCGCCTATATCCTTTATTTCCCAATAAAGTATAGTTTTTGAATGATGTAAAAAAAATTGCCCATCAGTTCAACAATAATAACTTTATGATGTCACAACTCACTAGTTATTACCCTAGTCAAGCATTTTCAATTCACTGCCAAATTTGATATCATTTAAGTTCATTTTGGCTGAAATATGATTGACACAAGTTAAAATTGACATGCCTTTAGCCTTGTGCTTAAACTATAATAACTTTGAAAAATATGAAAAAATCATCATCTAGATATTAGCAAATACTTCTTCTGTAGGACCTCTTGATCAGTTAAGTCTTATCATGTAATGAATATTTCCAATTAAAAAGATTATTATGATGTTTTGTTGAGCCCTTAACAACAGAACTATATGTAATCGTTACTTAATTTTAGATCATGTTCATTATCTTATAAGATCCAACAACTATTAAATTACAAGTCATCATGTTAGCATATATCTAATCATAAGATAATGATAATATATTAGTTGAGTACTTAACATCAGAGCCATGACCTAGTTTACCCTTGATTGTGTTCATTGTATCTTGGCAACATACAACCGTTGTTGCTACTAGGTGCAAATTAATTCGATCTTGACTCGAAATGACAAAGTTTCATTAGCTTTATGTGAAGGTATCTCACAGTTTTAACTCTAGGTTTGTACATGTGTTGCTTATGTCCTGATATATCTAAAGCCTCTCAGTGCCAAAACATCGTCTTTGACTCTTTGGAATCTTCAGAATTATGAATTGGGGATTACATGGCTCATAAAATATTTTGTTGATTTTAAATCTATTGTTGAAACATCAAAGAAAACACCTTTATATTAAGTTAATGAGCCTTACCTATCTCATTGTATTAAAGAAAAACAGGAAAAGGGTATTATTTTGAGAAGCCCGCTCAATTAGATCCAGACTAAAACAGCGGAAGTTTCAGTCACGATGATTGATGACTTACTGCTGATCATCACATATGACAATGGGTCGTATATTTCATCCGGATTGTTTGTAGTCACGGACAACATAATCCAATGCTTTGATTTTTCGTCAAAACAGTCTTTATTATTCATGCAATCAGTCGTGAACAAATTGACTTACAGGATTATAGCTTAGTGTATCATTAATGGATTGTTGATGCCATTTTCAGTGCGGGCGTGTCCATTGTTGTCGATATCGATGTCAATATCAGCTGGTGAAATGTACATCCTGGCACATTGTGCCGTATGGATAGACATCTATAGGGAAAGAGAATTGAGGGATTGATTATATTTGATACTCCTAAGGAGGTGTCAGGGGTTAAAAATTATGGTCCTTTGATGTTTGATGTCAGAGTGAAAAGTTGTTTGGAAGGTGTCAAGATGACATATGATGAGAATAAACAATAAGGAAATTGATTACACTGAAATAGCAAACTAATTAGAAAACAATGTGAGGTTTCTTATCTTGCCAAACAATAATCTTGTTGAAATGTCATATTGCCAAAGGATTTGAAAGGGTGAAAGATGGTTGCTAATTTGTGAATATCTGATCATCAGTAAGGGTAGATTTAATTTGAGAAAAGAAGAAAATGGGAGCAAATATGGATGGTCAAACAGTCACTATAATCACTTGAAACTCTCTCAATAACATTTTCAATGTTGACTTACATAGTAACTTTTATAACCCATTGGTGAGTTGTTATCATGAACATTATTCATATGTGCACATGTACACATATCATTTTTCCTAGCAAAAACTTTTTCAGCGCAAGTTACCATATACTACTTCTGTGATGTCATAAAACCATTGTTCATGATGTCACTGTTGTGGGCTTTTTCCAAATGGAACAGAAGTGTTAATAAAAATTATTACACTAGGAAGTTTGTCATATGACTTTTATGAAAGTGCTTTTTAGGTGTTAAGTGGTGAGAGACTTAAGTCTCAGTTTGATATCACTTTTTCATGGCGGTGAAGATGCCACAGAGGGATGACATCATGTTTACAATGGCATGACATCACTTGTACAATCAACGTCATTGCGGTTGCTAAGTGATGATTCAGCAATGGTATGACGTCTCATTAAACGCTTCTTGTGAAGCATTTTTTTTTTACGTAAATCACCACATTCTCCGCCACATGAGCAAATGACAAACAGAATATTTTTGGTTTTCAGTGTGATATCAATTATCTGACAGCTTCTCCACTCGTAAAAATATTGGCTATTCCCTTTCACTTGATGAGAGATAGTTGATACTACATTTAAAACCAAAAATATCTCTCTAACCCTTGCTCTTGCTGAAGTAATAAAAAAATTGACACTTACTCTTAAAATTCATACGACACACTTCTCTCGATGATATTCTCTGTTGCGCCTGATTAAAGTTATTCCTCTTGTGTGTTACAGGACAAGTCAAGCTGTCTGGCTCCGCACTCGGTTAAGCACCTGATCATGGACGAGGATGACGTGATCCACGTCAACGTCGGGTCAGGACTGACCACTGCCCACCTCTCAAGTCTACTGAGGGGGACCGGCGCACACATCTACGCCTTTGGGGCGACGTCAGACTCCGAGGCCTACAGGCTTCATCATAACCTTGACCTTCTTGGAGCCAAGAGTATCCTTTATGAACAGGTTTTGGATTTCTCAGAGGCACATAGCTCATGCATATGTTGACTGTTGTAAAGTGGAGCTTTTTGTAGCGCTTGGCCTCTCACGCTAATGGTTGTAAGACACCAAAATTTATGACCTTGACCTTAAACTGTGTTGTGTCCTTGGGCAAAGCACTTCATCCACATTGCACTCAGTCCCCCAGCTGTACAAATGGGTACCTGTTTACAGGATGTACAGACGAATATGGTCGCACAAAGCACTCTGCAGCAGCCTTGAAAGTGCAATTCCCTCAGGTTGATAAATAAATGTACTGGATATAAGGCTTTAAAGTTATCATTACCAACTGGTGACCAAGGGTTTCATGTTTAGGAGATAAAGCAAGTGTGTTTGAAAATCTGAGACATGTTATACTGGATTGATTAGCAAGTAAATTTCAAATCGAAACCAAACGCTATCAATCCAGTATAACATGTCACTGATTTTCAAACACACTAGCTTTATCTCCATTCTGCCATGATGAATTTAATTGTGAATTCTTTGTCTCATCGAAATGCACTTGGTAAAAGGTCCCGACTTTCGGAAAACAAATTGAACTCATCTGTGTTTGAGATTTTGGGTCTTAAATATTGATGAAGTAAATTAACCCTTCCGTTGCTGAATATTATTTTGACCAGTTTTGCCCCCGTGGCTGAATTTTCCAGCACTCGCCTCGCTACGGTAATAACGCAATTAGCCCCTGTGGCCGAATTTTCCAGCGCCGCCAGATGCGACCGTTTTAACAACATATGGCGTGTTTACATGGCGGAATACGGACGTTATCGTCGTTTTATACAAAGCTAGTCGGCGAATCCCGTGTTACAAATGGATGATACTTACTTGACACTTTGAATGAAATTTCTATCACGCCTGGAACGGTTTCTACAACTGAAGTAAACTTGTTTTCAATTCGGGCGCCATAACTCAATAAATTCCAAGAGCGCATGCGCGAAATCAAAACGAAACTAAAGATGAATTGTTCCTCTTCACATCGATATAAAAATTATTTTTATAATATGTCTGGAACGAATTTTACTAAATTTTAAAAATTGTCTTCATTTCAAACATTATAAAATCATTTAATCACTGAGTGCACACATGCAAATTATATACGGAATTGAAGCTAATTTCTTGCTCTATATTTCACGATAAATTTTATTACGATACGCCATCCTAAACGAAAGATATAAATTACGAAAACAGGGTAATGATAAATCCCGATAACGTTCTGACCCCCACAGTAATATTACTAAGCTAATAGCCCCGGGCAAACGCACGCGCTCAGCGCGTGCAGGCGGGATATCCCCGTTGAAACATACACTCACACTCAATATAAATTGTCTTTATTTCCAACTTTATAAATCATGTTATTCGCTTTGTATACATGCAAATTATATATGGAATTGAAGGCAATTTATTCTTCTTTACGAAGAAATAAATCATAACAATCTTTTGCACTGTAATTAGAAGTTATTACCAACGAAACGTGGGTATAGCTAGTAATAAAGTCTTTGATAATCACCTTACCGCAACATATGTCGCATCGTTTCCACACGTTTTATTTTGATTCAAATATGGGCAACTTACACATGAAAATGAAGGTATTTATTTCTGCTTTACGATGATATGAAAATAATAAATATGTACCACTTGGTTTGGAATATATAAAGTTTGCAAAGATGGTACCCTCGGGTATTTTAGAACAGATTTTGATAATTGCGACATCACTAACCGCTCATTTATTGTCTAATTGTAATTTGCAAATTTTATATAGAATTGAAGACGATCCTTTCCTCTTTATTGTGATATAAAAATGTTGATAATGCGCTCTGCCGTTAAATGGATAGGAAGTGTAAAAAGCAGTTGAAAATAAATCGCTTCTCGGTCAACAAAATATGAATAGAGAAATTGCCTGTATGTGCGATGCGCGCCGGGTCCTTTCTGATTTTCTTGTACATACCAATTTTATATTGCAATAAAGATCATCCTTTTCTCTATATTTTGATATATGAAATTGCAAAATTTACCGAGAACTTTATGTGATATAAAGTGCGAGAAAATGGTAAAAACGTAAAGAATAAACAAAAGTCACAATTTTGCGGAACTTGCTGTATCTTTATGCTATATGGTGTATATAATTTTTTTATATCAAATCGAAGACAATTATTCCTTCTTTATCACGAGGTAATCAATTTCAAAATACGCCTAGCTGTTGAGAAGATGTGAGCGAAAGAAAGGCACATGTCAAAATCGCCGTTCAGTTTACATGATTTGAATCGAGAAATTAGCTTTTTGTGCGGCGCTTGCTGTGTCTTTATTTATTTTTGCGCATGTACACATTTTACATGGAAAGAAAGACAATCTTTCTCTCTATCTTATGATATAAAAATTGTCAAAATACGTTGAGCACATCATGTAAAAATTGGTGTGACAAAATGGTGTAAAACTAAAAATATGTAAAAATCACCTTTTTTGCGGCACATGCTGTATCTTCAATTCAGGTAGTGTAGTTATGTATTTTATATTGAATTGAAGACAATTTTCTGCTCTTTCAAATGATCCAACCAGTATTGAAATCCGCCCAAATGTTCAGAGCATAGGGCGTGCGATATAAGGTTGTACGTTTGGTGTGAGTGCAGGCTTGTAAGCAAACGATAGCACGATCGGGACGGTAAGCTCGTGCGAGCGGGGAGAAAGTGCCCACAGGCTATTAGCACGTGCGGCGGGGAGTGGGTGAAAATTGAGTGATTTTAACGCTTATTTTCGGTACGATAAACATTATCAATACTCTCATAACTTTCGGAGCATGTTCGCGCATTATTTAGAACACCAACGAAACAAAACACGGTTGCTTAGCGAGAGCCGGAACGAAAATACAAGCGTTGAACTGAGACTACTGCTAGGCAATAAATTTCCGGGCCCCGCTACCGAGACCCGCGGTCATAATAAGTTAGCGTGAGAAAAATAGAGTGTGCTACTCGCATCCCGCTAAGGGGACTTGCGGGCAAAGCTAATTTCATCCCGGAATATTCCGGGACCCGCATCTTAAGGGTTAAACTGTTAACAAAGTTAAACTTAATTATCCATGTTCACGAAATGTTCTTGTCACAGTTTGCAAAACACTCGTAATTATAGAACTGTTTAAAAAATCTTTTTTTGATATTTGATATATAATAAGGACCGTGACATCCCTATAAAGCAAATAGATGGATTATATTTTGATTAGGCTGTAAGTTGGCTTCTGTAAAAGCAGTAGGATTTGATTGGTCTTGTCATGAGAAGGTAATTTGAGTATGAATTTTCATGTAGAAACATTTCGCTGATGATATGTGTAGAAAAAATACCTCATGAAGCCTATGGGGATTGAAAACATAGAAATTATTCAGATTATATAGCATCATGCCCACAACATTTTATCGAATTCTTAGACCATATTAAAAGTCACGAATTATTAGAAAAAAAATTTTTGCAAATTAATTACATGGAAGAAAAAATTTGGACAGAGAAAAAGGGGATTCAACCTCAGCTTCAAAGTTCCATCCGCTGTAGTTTCCTTGACGATGTACAGATGTACGTATTATGTCAGAGGCGTTCATGGACACAGACCCAGATGACAGCAGGTTCCGGTCCGCTAAGGTTGTACTTCTCACAGCAGAGTGCAGCAAGTCAGGCATCACCAACCCTGTCGAGTTTGTCATCAGCGAGGGCGAGGGTGAGATGATCACAGACTTTTACTTTTATCTTTTACAGTTGTGCAATAAAGAAAGTTACCAATTCTTTGAGACACTCCATTTTAGTTTGTCTTCAATAAGGGCTTCCTGATAAAAAATTCCAAATTTTCTTTCATTATTTACATTTGTGCAAGAAAGAAAGTAATATTTTTCCAGTTAGTTTCTAGTTCCGCAGGAGAATTGACTTTGAGACTTTTGCATTTAATTGTTTGTGATATCTTGATACATTGTTTTGATGGATAATTTTGTGTGAGAAATGTATTGAAACTGAAGTGCAATAAAAATATCATGATGTAATAAGCTACATATAATAATGGATTTCATAAAAGAAATATCCAGTTTTCAGGCAAGTTTTGGTTGATGAATTGGTTCAACGAAACCCAAACTGTCTCAATGTTCATGGTAAGTCTAAGGGCCTAAGTTCTAGTTTGACCCTAACTCTCAAATTTTATAGCACAGTGTTTTTAAATGCTCTGTGTTACAGACATGAAGATCCTGCGTGACCTGTCTCAGGGTGAGTCCAACGTTTCCAAAATGGGGGAGTTCACCTCCAGACACAACTTCTGGCTCCGGCAAGCTCTCAAAAGTGAGTACAAGACAAATCTACATTGTTGTAAAGGTTGTGTTGAAAAGTAAAGGAATTCATTGAATGAATGCAACATTTTCAGTAACAAAAAATGTAAGATACACAATTTATCCTCTTTCCTAGAAAAATGTGCACTTTCATTTACTAAAATTGTTTGATAAAAAAGTGCTTCACTTAACCATGGTTGTCCTAAGGTATCACCTTTGCAGCTACATGACTTAAATGATTACATTATGTTATTAACAAGGCAAAACAAAATTAATTTATCAGGGAATTTGTGGCCAAAGTTGCTTAAGGAAGAAAAAATATTTGGTCTTAATGTAAGGTAGTAAATAGAGAATCTCACCCAAATGTCTTCTGATATCAAATATATCAACACGAGTTGATAAAAGGTACAAAATTCCGGGGCTTCCGAGGATATTTTACTTTTATCGAGTGTTGATATATTTGATATCAGAAGACACGAGGGTGAGATTCTATTTATCATTCAAAATAATTTTTCATTTCGATTCCGTGAAAAATATGTATTTCTGAGCACTGCACTACTCTAAGACTCTCAGTGGAGTGATGTCATAGCATTGTGACGCCATCATGTTTATGACATCATATCATTGTGATGTCATTACTTGATGTAAAACAAATTGTGATGTCATGAACTTGACAGATATAGGGCATTGATCAGAATCTACTGTCAAAATGATATCTCCTGTGGAACACAGTTTTGGATGATAATTATGTGTTTGCCTATTGCCATGTTCAGCATTACCGTTTATATTACCTTGTTTCAGTGCCTCGGATACAGGCGGTAGTGTACATGACGCGTTCCATCTACGAGGCTGAGAACGAGAACGTGGTGATGAAGGCGGTGGAATACATGAACATGGTGCAGAACAAAAAGGCGGTGCCATTCAGACTCGTGCCGCCGGTCCTCCCCTTCAGCGCTGAGGAGATCGAGACCAATGACGGAATTGTTGGGAAATTCATGAAATTCAAACCCTCACCGAAGATGAATGGATGCTTTGTTGCTGTGATTACAAGAGAGGTTGGTATTGGGAAATTAGTATATGAGTTATTTTTACAATTCTACTTGATAATTTTTTAAAACCAATTTATTGAAAAAAATTGTCATTCTCATAATTCTCTAGGATATATTGAAGATGATTTTCATCGACTTATTCTCTTCTTGTCCATAATTATACTTGTCCTTATATTTCTATTTATATATCTATTAAACAACTTTCAGGCAAAAGGTTAATTTCATGTTTATGACAACATCTTCAATATTTTGAAGAAAACACATCTCATCTTTCACCATCTAAATTTAGAGCCTTAATATGTGATTTGTTAGCTCAGCACATCCTGTTATTGTGTTCTGATGCTTTACACTCTATCACTCCTAGGAGTTTTCATCAGGAAAATATTTACTGAAATTACTTTCCCTTGACTTGGGTAGGACAATCAATTGTTGATTGGACCCAAAGCGGCCTTCACATGACAAACTAAAGTTTGACAACACATGTTTTCAAACTTAAATTTGAGAGTGTGAAAGGTTCAGCAACCCGTCACCAAAAACCAATTCCCGAGTTGTCAAACTGTTGGCGAGAAATAGGATCGGTCTCTATTCTCTCCAACTTTTCCATCAAACTTTCGGAGTTGTCAAACTCGGAGTGGAGTGTGGAGTGTTGTTAAAAACTTGTGTTGTTCAGAAATAACCAATGGCATATGCCACATTTGAGTCATGTGACTTTTTGACGTCATGGATATAACTTAATTTGCGCATCGAGTTTGACAACAAGTGTTTGACATGTGAGTTGGTCAACTTGTGTTGTCAAACTTGTGTTTGCCGTGTGAAGGCTGCTTAAGACTAAGAGCCTCTCAAAAGGCATGTTACAACAAGCTTTAGTCTTGTGTCCAGAAAACTTTCTTCAATTCCAATTATTTGGTTTTCAGTCAGTCGGGTGGAAATATTTTCATGTAATTCATGCATATGCGCTGAAAGGATTATTTCAAACAGCAGGATAGCAAACACCGATTTGTGACTTCTCGTTTCATACCGTTTGATCGGTTGATTGTGCATAACGAGACTCAATGGTAGGTAATTTGAGCACTAAATTACCTGATGAAAATTCCCAGGGGTGTTATTTTTGAAGGAAATCAGATGATTTAAGTTGAATAAGAGCTTAAATAAAAAATTTAATTGTTTAACCATTTTTATGTCTAACTTAGAAGATAACTTACATTGACATCAACTGTGACTTATAATCTTTAGGATAAACAGTACTAAAATAAAAATCTTTATTTTGTTCTGTGGTAAAATAGTGCTTATGAAGTCATGTATGTCGATAACATGTCCAACCTTGAATGTTTACTTTTAAGTTTTTGGTAAGTAAAAGGAGTATGTGTTAAAAAAAATAGAAGTGGTGTAAACAGAATGCCTTAGCGGCCATAGTTGAGTGATGTCAACTGTGTGATGGAATGGTAGATCAAATATTAGTATCAGATGGTAGATGATTGATCTTATGAATAGACATTTTTTTAAAAGATATTTCGTTTTCATCCAAATGTCACATAGAATCACTGCATGTCACATTTTCATTATCACAAAAGGCATGACTAAGAGCTGGATGTTAATGGTGTGTTTTTTAATCATATCTGAATTTTCACATTTGTCTTTAAAATACTTTTGTGACCTGTTTTTGTAAAGATGTTTTTTCACGGCTCTCAAACCTATTTCAACAAACTTTTGTTGAGTTTGGAGAGTTCATTTCATCTAATGATCATTTAAAAGCTATGCAAAAACCTGAAAATTTGGAGGAACTAACCATTATCTTATTCAAAATGTATTTTGAAAAAGTCTCAGGTTTATTAAAAATATTTCCACATTTGTGCACCTATCATTTCAATTATGATTTTGCATGAAACTTTTTTCACCACTTTTAGCCAGAGGATCCTAAAGAGGCTGCACGAGACATTATTGCACGGGCTGCAGCGAAGGGACTATTGGGCAAACCTGCCCTAAGAATGAATGGGGAGGGGGCGGGGATGAGTCGAAGATCCCCAAAGAGGGTTCGAGGAACAGCCTCAGCCCCCACAGGGGTACCTGTATATGTAAAGCACAACGGCGCAGTCAGCAGTCCTGTGTCAAGTTACATTCACGCCTCTCGCTCACCAACTCGAATCTCCCCCAAGTCCAGTACAGGCATTGGTGCACGTCTGCATGCAAATCAACAGCGGTTAGTGTCCTCGCAATCCACGCCCCAGAAACTGCACACAGGTCCAGAGCACGTGAGAGTTGTCAAACACCCCGCACCCTTTAGGTGAAGGTCAAGGTTGTTTGGGGTTCACAGGGTCAAGGTCAATTATTTCCGTCCAGAAGGTCACATTGTCAAAATCTTTAATCATTATGAAGTCTATTTATACTGTTTTGTTTTTTTTAGATATGAATCTGCGAGAGCTTAAATGTCAGTTTTAATATATCATTAATTTAAAGTCTTTCTTGTTAACTGAATTTCCCTACAACAGTCATGCCAAAAGTTTTTACACTGAGAAGTCTGTTTTTGACTTTTAACAATTATGTTTAATTGTACAAACAATGAATATCCGTCCTCAGATCATGACATCAGTTAAAACAATATGATGGTTACAAGTATCAATTTTTAAATTTGTAAATCAGTTGTTACTTTCTGTGATAGCCAGTAGTGTCATTATGATATTTCTCTGTATTCACTGCAATAAGTTTGTCCTAACTCCGTCCGAATGCCATATTGTAAAGGATGAATTCTTTCTGTACACTGCAATATGCACGAGTCATTGAAATGTATCCATATTAATTCCATTCATTTAGAAATTTATTTCCTTTTTTCCAGTGTTGTTCATGAATTTGTGTACCTAATATTAACATATTCAATAAATCCATGAATATGTTCATGATTTTTTGTGTGGAGGAGGGGATTTGGGGGGGGTGGGGGCTGAATTTGCAAATGTTTATTGTACAAATAGTAATAAATATCTATGTATTATCTAGGACGCAATGCAACAGCTCATAGTAAGTGCTTATATTTGAAATATACAAGATCACATAATCTATACTGCGCAATTGTCGGTGTCGCTTGCAGCGTGTGCGTAAATGTTGTGTATTGTTTTATTCATTATCATTTTTATATTTTGGCTTAAATCATCTGAATAGTTGCTGTATTATTAATAAGAATTTATTTTTTACGATTAAGCCCGATTTATACCCTACTTTATGATAAATCATCCTTCATTTTGACAAGTTAAAATTAATTTTAACGCAATATAAAAGTGACAAATTACCATTTAAAAGATGATATCTCAAAATATTTTTTTTATCAACTCCTTTAATGCAAAGTTCCATGTAGTATGTATACATTTAGGGTACCACTTAAAAAAAACAAATTTGTGTACATGTTTAAGAGGCAGTAGCAAGTTTTTTTCAAACATATATTTTCTTTTAATTTTCCCGAATAAACCTAAGTTTATGCCAAATGTATTATCTTTAGAGGGTCAAACATCTCATCACTCAGTCCTGTCAACTGTGGTTGTAGAAAAAAACTATCGAGTATTGAGCAAAAATTACTTGCGGCCATTTTTGTGTGAACACCTTTCAATCATTTGAAGTCTGGAAATGGATTCCCATAACTTAACTGAACGTGGTAGTTTGTTTTAAAACAACTTCTTTTGATTGAATATCATTGTCTTGCAATTGGTATAATTTATGTTTGTTTTCATGAGATGACTTTATTCATCTGAAAAACATGCTACCGCCCCTTTAAGATCATCTCCGCTGGAAGCAAAATGAAACATTTTTTACTCATATCAGCTCCACCTCCATTTGGGTAGTATACTTTTCGGAAAAAAGTTTTTCACTGAGACTAAAAATGATTTTGATTCCATTCCATTGATGTCAAACTAGATTAAAAGAAGATTACCCAAATTATACAACTATTTCTCATCTTCATCTCTGTGTTTGTGTTCTTATGTCCATAAATGGAAATTTTCTGTTGAAATTCAACCCTCATCTACTGTGCTCTTGATTTGAATCAATCAGAGTTTAGTAATCACTGAGCTTTATAATCTGTGTTGTAACCTTGCTTCTCTCATCCAATGTTCCATGTCCCCTCTCAGTCCATCACCATTCTCTAAAAACCCTTAACCCTTATCCTGCCATCACTGAATTATCTTCACTGATGTTTGCCTTATGAGTAACCAGTCATTCCGCATTATTGTGGCAAATCTGTGTTGTCTTCCTTAACCCTATTTCCATCACACTGTCCTTAACCCTTTACATACTGAAAATATTTTTATAAAGTTGCTTCATAAACCCAAGATTTATTTTGGCAACGTGTCGCTTGAATACCGCAGCCATTATGTGGCCTCAATACTAGAGAAAAATGCAAAATTTTGTATATTTCTAAAAATGAATCAAAGGATGTTTTGTGTGATTAATAAATACATGTGTGACATAAATCAAAGAAACAGGTGAGTAATTAAATATATTTAGCTTTCTATGTACAGAAAAATATAGGTTTTTTTATTAGTTAGATGCGTTTTTAAAAAAATAATTTAAAAAAATCATGCTGTTTGCAAAATTTGTTGCAATAATTAAAATAAATTGAAATATATCATTCATTGTTTTCCCAGGTAATATATATGTAAACAGTTATTTAAAAAAAATTAATTCTAAAAAAGAAATAAATTATTTGATTGGCCTGATGAGGAAAATTAAATCATTTCAATTCAAGGCCTTGAAATTAGCATGAGTGAATTAGAGTCTTTCAAATTCACGTACGTTTCCGCCTGAAAAAAACAACAAAGCATTTAAATGTTACTAAAACAATAAAAGAATGATTGTAAATGTTCAACTTGCTATAAAAACCTTTTGTGTTGACAAAATCCGGAGTCACGGTCATTGCCAAAGCGAGATATGTTACTGTTTCAGGAACGAAGTTACAACTTGTACATGTGAATTGAGTCCAATTGTGTACCTTCATTGTTTACCAAAATTAGCAATAATGCAATCGTATATACATCAAATATATATCGAAATGATCTGTATTTTCTAAACATGTATTCTTAAGCAATCGTGTATTTGATTTTATATCGTGATTTACGAAAACACAACCCGGAAGTAAACTACGCAGCTGTTCAGAGCACGTGGTCGAAACGTTGTCAATACGACATATAATTTAAGAAGATATCTTGTCCCGATTTAAAACTATTTGTTCCGAGATTAAATGATATTTAATTGAGGAGACATTTAATGAAAACAAATATTCGATATTACAAAGAAGGATACAAAAATAATAAGATAATCGTGATTACGAAAATAAATTTAAGAATGTTATTTTCGCATATTTTCGATTATCATATTCATCTTGTAATAATTCATAATTTATTGACAATTTCCATTTAAGATGATGAAATGTTATTACTTTGTTCATAATGACTAAGAATAAATAAAATATATAACTTTTAACGATAGCGTGTCTGGCCGAATTACCATAAGGCGATTGTTGACTATCGCTTGTTATCAAGAAAATAGTATTTAGGCTAGACGATTTCTCGTTTTGTAATTGTCGAAAACTTTTCACTATTATCGACAAAAAAACAAGTGACATACTTTGTAAGGAATAAAAATATATTCAAAATTAACAATATTTCACCGATAAGTGTTGCAAATATTTAGATTTTTATTTACACAGTTGTATTTTCGGTTTGATTTCAAACCACGTGCGCAGCTTGTTTTGACATATTCTGTTTGACCGTGACCTTCCAGTTAAGTTCGTTTAATGTTGATCAAAAATACATTTGATAATCTTTAGATCAAAATCTAAGACTGTAGAATATCGATTATAATCTTTTGTAGTTTCGAGAAGCTATACTTTCAAAATAATTTACACTCGATGAAAATATAACATCACTTAGCGTGTCAATGAACTAGCGAAACATCGGCAAGTTTCAATTGAATTTTCTTTCGAACAGCTTGGATTAATTCATCAACAAATCTATTTTTTCCCAAAATATAATGATTTTCAGTGAAGATAATTATATAATTTTACAGAACTTTATGAATTTATTATTGTTACTATGTTAGTTTATCTCGGACACGTAAGTTTTGACGACAAGTCGCCCTCGCGCTTAGATGCGCTACTGAGGATACAGCATTTCGTAAAAGCGCGCTTACAAGCGTCACTGAGTGCCACGGTCTGTTATGCGAGCGCGCCTCAGTGCGTCACTGGGTTTGAGAAGCAACTTTTTCCTTGCGCTTATAAGCGCTCGAAGTATGTAAAGGGTTAACCCTTATTCTGCCAGTTCATACCAACATTTTCCAAAGTTCTCGAGCAGCATTAGTTTGGTCAATCTGTGGTGTTTTTTTCCCCATCAATTTCCATAACTCTTTTATTGTCTAATCTCTGTCTCTTTTCCACAACATTAACCTTAAAGTTAACTTTTATTGGGGTTATAACCAAGGGTATTTCAGTGGAACGAGAGCATATACGTTTTTCCCTAAGATAGGGTGCCCTCACTAATGCTCTCATTTCATGATTTTCAACTATTGAAGTTTAGGGTGGTCCTTAACTTTTTTGTTGAGTATATAATTATAAATTTCATTATACTTACTTATTGTCCCTGTCTTTAAGTACATCTATGCTGAAAACAATTATTTACTCAATAAATATTGTATCTATTTCTGTTTATTTCCAATGTACCGCGCTCAAAGCAACATATGTGTTTTAATTGTGAACAATTTTGTTGTCTTTTAATTACTTCTCAGCTGGGAGTATTGTATAAGTTTGTGTCTGATTGTTATAATTAAGTCATCATTTATTAATTCAGAAGTCAATTATTTCCAGTTTGATTGTTATATTAATGAAATAATATATCTTACTAGCCAAAAGAACACAATATTTCCCTATGTAAACATTGACTCATTACTTATTTGTTATTATTTTTTTATTGACTTCTTATAAGGCCAAAGAAATATTCTATCAATAAGAGTAATAACTTTTTATAGATAACTTTTATAGCAGTATTATTAATTTAAACTATTACCTATAACATATCAATGAGATAGATATATCAGGATTGTTATTTGAAATAGGCAAACAATCCCCAAGGAATTTATTCTCAATTGTCTTTATACAATGCAAGTGTTTTTATACTTTTGGAGTCGCTATTAAGAATTAAAACCTCACAATAGGGTGCCTTCTGGAAGGAAAACGTCTGTGATAATTTAATGTAATTAAAGGCTATGAGTCAAGTTTCATGTACTAATTGTGCACTAATCAAATTATGAATTATTTATTTTCAAATATGTGCAATTAGTAATATTTTAAAAGACAGAATGGGATAAAAGTTTTTATGAAATGTTAACATTGTTTAGATATATTTATCTATGTGAGAAATGCAATATAATTTCATCTAGTATTGCTTATGTATATGGATTACATTTGGGATGCCACATCTTTATATATATATATATTGCCTCATTTTCAAATGTTTAGAATTTTGGAGCACACATCATCAAATAAAAAACCCCAAAGAAGTTGCACTTCTGTTTGTTCTGCACACACATAAAATAATACAAGTTATATTTTGAAATTAAGTTTTGAAAACAATGTCAATTTGTTTGTAAGAGCAAAATATGATTCATATATTCACTTTTGTTTTAATGGTCTTGAATCCACTTATTTATACCATAATTTTATTATTTGGTAATTATGAATACTTTATTCTTTAAAAGAACATGTAAGTGCTTCAATCAATAATAATAATCATCCTTTTTAAGGATTTGAAGAACTTTTTACAATATTGAGAACAAACTTTGGGAAGAATGGCAGTTTTCAGTTACAAATTACATTTTGATAATGCAGATGAATACAATGCATAGTTTATACATTTATATTTCTTTTTAAAGAAAGCGGACAGAAAAGGAAGAAAATAGAAAAAGGTGAGGTGCACTTTGGGAGAGGAAGTAATCTGCACCTTGTTATGTTCTGACTAAATTCACACCTTGCAACTGATGTTTTGTAATTAACACATCAAGCATTAAGTATATATGAAATTCTTATATTGCATGCCATATCTTACAAGAAGATAACACTCGTTTACTTACATCACTGGAGTTTGTATATGACAAGGCGTATGTTGGTTTTGATTTCTCAATAATAATTATATCCTATTCATCAAGAAGATCAAAATATTGATATAGAGGATACTAAATGTGCTTCGATTTAATACTATTTTTATCAAACGAATTAATGATTTAATATGCAACGAGCAAAGGTTTGATACTTGATCTGTCATGAGTTAAATAAAAAATAGTATTAAATGGTTGGAAGTTAGTATTCGGTTTATTATTTATGCCAGCAAAAAGCAAGCACAATTGCTGACAGTGCGCTGAAACTCTCAAATTTCTCACGTCATATGTGCAGCGTTATTACAGTTTACTATTGCCGAATAGAAAGTCAGGAATGCTGTATCTTACACAGGCGAGTAATAATAAAATTTTACACTTTGTGCTTTGTTGTGAATTACTAATACTTTTTAACATTCAAACTTTAATTTCCGACAATCTGATTGGTCAAGAGTCAGTCGCGTGACGTTTGGAAGAAAAGCATAGTGACTTCACCCCAAATCCTATCAAAAGTTGTAACGACTTTAGTAACTAAATACAGACCTTATGACATCAAACCGTTAGTTAATGATGTCATGCTCATGTTATCGTGACACCATTTGTGCCTTACCCTGAAAATTGTAATCAAATTACTGTTTGAGACTGTAATTTTTCGTTTTCCTTTTTAAACAAATTCTAGATGTAATAAAACAATTATGGATTGGTGTGTTGGATCAAGATTGGGTTTTATACACAGGAAGAAAACTGGTATTGACCTCATCATGCAGTCTGTTGATGATATTGACAACCTTAGTGCTAAGATAGTCATAGGTTCCTTTTTTTTAAATTGGCTCATGACTAACCTAGCACTAAGAGAGTTGAAAACCTTTCACCTTCCATAGATTCAAACAATTAGAGGCTCACTGTATTATATCAAATCATGCTGGCTATATATATCCTTGTCGCTGATTGGCTGGAGTTCAAAGGTCACCTGACACGACCCCTATAGAGCAGTGCTCAGATCAGAAACACATTGATTTAGGAGTGAAAGGTTTGATCTGAGTTTAGCGAGACTGGATTTGAACCTTAGATTTATAAATATTTAACAAACACCCCATCATTGAGAGAATTAACAAATATTAAGTTATCCTTTTGATGGAAACAATCATTGTAATCGTAAAATTGAAAAGAATTTTTTACTGTAAGCTGTTGGTGATAGGTCTGTTCAAAATGTATCCTGAGACCTTTAAATAATTAAAGTTTATGATTCGTAAATTCTTGCATGAAGATGCTTAAACAGATGTTTATCACAATCACATATCGCTGCTAATGGCTGAAATATTGCTCAAGCGGCATTAAAAGATATTTCACTCACTCACAATCACTGCTTGTTTTGAAGAATAAAGCTGCACTGCAAATTAATATTATGGACAAATAACAACATAAAAAAAATATTAACAACAGCATTCGCTTCCCAAAAAGGGTTATCAACACATGTCTGACAAAATTACCTCTGTTTCAAGCAGCCCATAAGTCTCAGTTCTACCAAAATCCGCAAGGGTGAAAATTTGTACCCCATAAACCTTCCATATCCCGTAATATATTCACCTGTTTGATTTCTGTCTCATTGGCAAATGGTGCTAACCCCTCCCAAGAGAGAACCAAAATTGTTTAAAAGGAAAATATTGTGTGACACAAAACTGAAGGAACCCTATTCCAATTTCTCAACAGTAATAAAATATAAATCTTTGTTTCAAACATCATCTGAAATTCTAGAAAGAAAGTGATCTACTTGCTAACAGAGGTTATGAGCGAAGAAATTATGAGTTGTCTCTGTGGGGAGAGAATTAAACATATTTTTACATGCACATGATAATTATATTTCTGAATGTCTGTACCAAAGACAATGAATTCCAGATTTTGTCAAAATTTATATCTATAATCGTATTCGAGAATTGGCTTTTTTTTTATCATCTTTTTCATTCTATGGAAAGCCATTTTAATAATTGTCCCCTTCTCTTTCAATTCTCTGAGACCCCAGGGTGCTTTGTGCATCATATATGGTATTGCATGTGTGAATAAAACTTTCACAATAAGATTAATCTCCGAATTGTAGCACAGTACTAAAGTATCATTGAAGAGTGACCCTACATTAAATGTTATGTTTGTTCATCTATCTTATTGTCATTTCTTTTTAACTTCTTCAAAATTTTTAACTTCAAATATAATTTACAAAATAAAGCAACATTGAGAGAGTGTGTTGAATATATGATGAACATGGACCATTTAACCAGGGATGGACAAAGAAGATGAAGACAGACTTATCTCCCTTGGATTGCAAGAGCCCTGGCAATGTCAGGAAAGTGCTTCAACAAGACTCCAGTGCATTCAAGCTTTACTGAATAAATGATTGAAATTCATACAGTTTTGTTTTGTACTGAGCTGTAAGAGAGTTCCAAGTTTGAAAAAAAAAGTGTTCTACTGCCATTTGACACTTTTCTCATCACCAGAGGAGAAAAGAACAGAGGGGATAATGAGATGTGTAAAATTGTATGAGGTGAGGTGAACAATATATGGGCAGAATGTGTCAAATTGTATGAGGTGAGGTGATTTTGGGTTTAAAGCTGCTTTTAAGAATATTTCACTTATATAGCTGCTGCTAGTATTATTGCAGGGAGAAATCCCGCAACACCATTGTGGCTATGAAATGCAGTGAAACCTGTGAGCATCGGCTGGAACAAGCGAACCATGGCACTGAAAGTCAGTGTAGCATTGCACCCAACCTAACTGCATGTAGAACAGTTCTTTACTGCAGACAAATTTGTCGAGCCCCTAGCGGGATTCAAACTACAGACCTCTGGGTCCGGAGCAAAACACGCTAACCACTGCGCTATTCCACCCCCTAAATTGTATGACATTATTTAATCAATGAAGGCAACATCATCGCTATTGCTAAGAGATGGTCGTGTTATTTCCCCAGAAAACACTCCAGTGAAACATTTTGAGACCACATGTTAAGGGAAACAATGTGATCATACAAAAGGGAAAATAAATGAATCTGATACAAATCACAAGACATTCTTATGAAAGCAAGAAAAGGGTACCGATTTACATAAAGCCATACGGATCAATTTCATTAAATTAAATGATTAAAAGGTGTTCACACTAAAATGGTCGCATGCAGTTTTTGCTTGATACTTGATAATTTTTCTAGGACTATAGATATTCCGGTTGATTGTTGATCCTCTGCAGAATACACTTAATGCATAAACTAATACTTCATCCTCAATACGAATTGAGTCTCTGGTCAGGCAAAACATCCAAAATGTTACCAACAATATGAGGGCAGAATAACACTGGCATCTTTGTTTTATTCGGGTATTCAATTTACATACTTGCTCAAGTTGCCTTTAGAAATGCAGACGTTCAGAATAGCAACATTTCCTTTTCTGAAATTGATGTTTTTGAAATTTTTTTTTACTTTTCATCTATGTGAAGACGCTTCATAAAATGTCTATTTCTCAAGAGAAGATATTTTCAAACGTTTTTGTCGAACCACAGGATGAAACCCCTGACCTGGTTTCTGGCCAAATAAACTAACAATTAGACAAAAAACGCCTATTGAAAGAACACTATATGTTTTCAAGACTAATTGATTAATGTTCCCATATTTCCTTACCAAAATCTTCATTTGGATTATTTAGTATCTTTGATAACTTTAAGTACTCATTGGTGCAAAATGTATAAAAGCTTGTGTTTCCCCACGCCTCAACTTACGGGTTCATGGTCTCTGAATCATACAGCCTGTGCTTGGCAAATGGCATCTTCCAATGCATGACCTATTCTTAGGTCAGCCCCAATGACATGCTAAGATAGGCCTTCCTGCATTTCCCATACTTTCCTGTGCTTGTCGCCAAGGCTGCTGCGACAGATCATGATAAACTAATGAGAAAAGACTTGCAACTTTTCGCCAAAGAGGGTGCTGCACTTAAAATACAAAGTTTGACTGATTGGCAGCAAGGTTTAAATTAGCTAGTCATAGAGCCTGGTGCAAAGCTTTGCAAAGGAAGATGGGTGAATGGATATGCATATTGCACATGCATAGGGATTCATAGACCATGAACACTGGATTTTTTGGTAGTGATGTGGCAACTGCAATCTTTCAAAACAAATGATAACTCATGTTGCATATTCATATTTATTAGCTTCTGTCAGTCCTT
Source organism: Phorcus lineatus (assembly GCA_921293015.1). Lineage (NCBI taxonomy): Eukaryota > Metazoa > Mollusca > Gastropoda > Trochida > Trochidae > Phorcus > Phorcus lineatus. The sequence goes on along the minus strand of OV121087.1, from coordinate 19,045,440 downwards.
CTGTGGCGACTTGCATGGATTCAATATCAATACAATGTATTTCCAACAGAATAGCAAGCCTCGTATAGATTGTAGTACAAGCTTGAACAATGACAATTAACAATGGGTAATCCTTGTCTGATAATGTACATCCAAACTATAGAATAGTATGAAGACAAAAGGATTTCAAAGTGTAAAAAATCTGATTTGACGACAGCTTCCTTGACATTCTAAATTGGCAAAAGATAAATATCTTATCCTTAGAAAAATCTCATTTAAAATAGTTATCATATTTTAATACCTTATCAGACAAAAGATTATCCATTTTATAAATAACAAGCTAATTTGTAATGACAACTATAGAACACTTAAATAAAACAGTTTTTATGCACAGATATTGAGTATTGGGACTACAAGTGACTTATAACAACAAGCTAAAACTGAAATGCGTTGTAATCGACACCCGATATAAACACAATCGGAGAACTGAGTAGAACCAATCACTGTTGAGGCCGGACCTCATAACACAAGACAACAATAACTTGCTAATAGATCGATCACTCTTTGCTAGTCATAGATACAATATATAAAGTTGATAATCATAAAGACTACGCTTCGGCTAACTAGGAACTAAACATGATATGAAATACGTATCTCTTTTGACTAGAAGGTGGATCAGAAGATCAGAATGCCATTGGTGTGAACCTTGCCACAGTTTGCCATAAACGCCTATTTTTCAAATAATATCATTTGTTAATTCCGTTACATTTTAGAAAATTAATGTTTTCTTTACTTTAATTTGAAACTATAATTGGCAAATTTGGCTGCATTTGAAACTGCAGAAATATTCAATTTCTAAAATACCTTTAAGAAAACGGAAAGTATATATTTTATATCTACTGAAGTCGACATTTTGATACCAGAAATTGAGGGGTACCAAATTTTAACACTTAATATGCTTATGCACATTGTGAATATGTTAAATAATTTACAGCAGTATTGGATTGCAAAGTTGGTGCATAATGTGAATTGGTTAGTATCATTCATGCACTTTAAGTTAGTATGAAGGCCATGAAAGCCACACAAACTTATAATTTATGGTGAATGTATAATGGTTAATGTGATTCATTCAAATTCTATTCAGGAATAAGGCTGTCATAAGCCCATGGACATATTTGTTATATTATAATGAAATTTATTAGTGTCTTTCATTTGAAAGTAATGCATCTACATGGGCATTGAAATACCAATAAACAACACTATTAGCTTGTGTGTTCCTAAAGTTATCAATCTACTCATAACACTGAAGTTTGCTTGCGTGTAAATATGGTTGAGAAAATTCCTACATCAAAATAATACGCAACGCAAAGGTTGGACAAATTGTAAATACATGTCCGTGCATTAAAACAAAATTTTTAGTTTTTTGTCTTTGCTGTCTACAATTTAGTCTTCGACTATCACAGTGCGTACACAACCACTTGACAACTCAATACAGGGAAAATATTCATAAACTAAACAAAATGGGAATGTTAGCTCAATTTGTGAAATTTGCACAACTGGAGAATAAAAAACATTTTGTATATTCTATCACAACGACTTCCATAGACAAAACAGATTCAATGAACCATCTGTAACTTTAAAGCGTAGCATGTAGATATTAAGACTTTGTAGAATTCAGATTTGTAAGTAAGGGGTGGTAAAGAAAGAAAAGCTAGATATCAGTTCAAGGATACAATAGTCTAAGAATTGTAAACATAAACATTGTTTCAAAAAGTTAATTATCAATTTCATTAATGCTTGACAATTTTATGAAAGTTTAGCATTAAGTTCATGATGTATGTATGGTACTGAGAAAATGGTAAATATTCTCTTTTGTAAAAGAACCTTTTTTTGTAACCACGTTTCTGACAAAAAGTATTCATCTGAATGTTGAAATTGCAGGTTTTGCATAAAACTTGATAACAACTGAAAGACACCTGACCTATGCTATGAAACAGGAAGAGAAAATGTGAAACATGGAAGGGAAATGTGAAACACTGCAACTGACAAGTGACGAACATTGCATTGACAGGTACATCACTTTCATCAAGATATACACTACCCCTTTTGCACCAGAACACACACATATTATTGCTTTGGAGACATGGGAGTAATAAAGACAAGATATAGACTTAACGTGACAAAATCCATAAACATAAGTAAGATTTTATTCAAGATGAGATATGACTTGAGTTAAAAACTTAAAATATAGGAAATAAAATGTTCCTAAACAGGTTGAGCAGCCATGTTGAAATGAAAGATAGTATGCAAGGAATGAGTTTTGAGCAGAAATTAATTTGCATTGTGAGTAAATGAACATCATTTGCGATTTTGATAACAAAATTAATGAGCACAGTTCAAAATGGAACAAAAAGATAATCCAAGGTAAGTAACTCTTGCTAAGTATCACAAGTGAAGACCACTAAAATATTTGGTGCAAAAGGGGCAAATATTTTACTAGGATCAAGCCAGCCAGTTCATGCCATACCAATGCATATCACAATATCAATATATTGAGTATATCAATGTCAATATCAAATTATGTCAACATTTGTTTCCAGTTAGTATCAATACTAATAAACATTCAGATGACATCAACATCATCATCCAATCCAACTGTCAGATCATATCACAAGACATCATGAAAAATATTTTCATGACATGTCATTGAAAATATCAAAATGATATTGCTTTCCATATCAGTGTGACAGTCATGTCAAAATCTGAATCAATATCTAATGACATTGACATCCTCATATGGATGATATCATCTACCAATATCAACACTCATGACACCAATACCAATACAAAACTCCAGTTGACATCAATATTATCAATATTCAGATGACATCAACATTGTTAATCAGACCAATTCAATATCTTGATATCAATATCCAGATCTGATGACATCAATATCAATATCCAGATCATATCAACCTCAATATAGAAATGAAAAGTGATGTTATTATCAATTTCCAAAAGACTTTATGGCAATATCTTGATGACACTTCAGCAGTATCTTAATGACATTGAACGAACATCAATTCTTTTTGTTATCAATACAAAATTCCAGATGGTATCAATATCTAGATGTCATCACATCACGACAACATAACACATCATTCCAGATGATATCTGAATATTACTGTCATAATAACACTTCACGTCATACAAGATATCTGAATATCATAATGCCATCACAACACTTCACACCAAGCCCTATCTAAAACTGGCAGCTTGATCCAAGATCTCCATCTAGACAAAACATTGACAATCAAAGATAGAAGAAAATGAGTGGTAAGGCCTCTGTGATGATGGGGACAAGGTCAAAATTTGCACATTTCATAATTTGAAAATATTACACAGAATATTAAAAGTAGCTCGAAATGTAAAGACAATATATTCCTTTTGTTAAGTCTGAATGAAAATTATGTATTGACAAAACTCTTTTATTGTGCCGCTGAAAATGGTAAAACTTTGTTTCAATATTGTTGATTTTTGGTTTATGATAATCAAAATGTTTTGTATCGGGTTGATTTTTTAAATTTTGAAATGTTTTTTTTCAGGATAAGGATTATCAGGATTTTAGAATCATAATTACTTCTTACAAAGGTAAGAATTTGGATACAGACTTTATTTCGTTATCAAGAAAGGATTTCATATTGAATTTAGTTTTCCACGAAATGCAATTACAAATTTAAACAGTGTCCCTCTTGATACACATGCTCACTCAGAAAGTCAGCACGATAGGGTTTCATTTTCTTAAAAATATAAACTTGCTAACATTTACATTTACACAAAACAAGACAATACAGACAATCATAAAGAACGGTGATGCAAGAGTGTGCAGTTACGACAGTGTAGTCTAGCAGAGATCGTACATAGTTGTAAAGATTTTACTTTTACTGTTTGAAAAGTTGATTATGTCGATGCTTCAAGAACATATGGGGAAAAAATCATGGTATGCAATCCTTACAAGAAATCAAACATAAAAAAAGAAATTCGTACAGGAGAATCAGATGGTTAAGGATTTTATGACGCTTCACTCAGATTTACTCAAAAGAGACTTGTGTAGCAAGAAAGTTATCTCTGTTAAAGGTAGTTACATTACTAATTAATTCTCTACTTTGATCAAAATAGCCTCTTTTGATTTCCTTCAGATCTTAGAAGATATTTGGGATATTTGATAGAGATTATTGAAATAATTGAGACGTTAACTGAGATGCTTTCAGAAAACGATTATGTGAAGGTAAATTGATATGTGAAAATATCTGTATGAAATTGAAAATAATGTAAATCATACAAAAAATTGATGGTTGAACTATAAAAGAAAAGTATTGAGAAATGAGATTTTAGAAAGATATTATGAATTGAAATTAAAGTACTTTGACCTCTAAAACTTTATCACCAAATTGAGATATTTCTTTCATTTGCAAAACAACTGGACAATGCAAATCCTTAGGTTTTATATTGATCTACTAGTGCACTTAACCTTCCGTATGGTAAAAGAGTTTATACGCATTCTGACGATTTATACAATGCACTATTAAATATCATCATGTTTTACATCATAGACATAAGCAGAGACTTCAAAATGCATAGAAACATAACAGTATAAGAGTTAGTTAAACATAAGAGTTAGATATTAGTGATAAAGCTTGGTAACCAAATAACATTGCACAGATTCCCATTCCACACATACAATCTAGGGAATGTTAGCACTAGGTTGCAAGATCATTCATGGTGTCTCTATCAGCAGCTAAGTTTCACCATTATTATGACCTTAAAACTTACAATATATTCTATGTACAACTTAGAGAAATGGCAAAAACTTTCAAGGGAGATAATTCTCAGCCAGTGTTTTATAGCTAGAGTTATTCCCCTTACCAAGGGAGATCATTCAAAGCCTGATAGAAATTAGCCACTATTTGATTCCTAAAGTTATTCCCCTAAAAGGGAGGTGATCCATATTCTTTAACTAGATTTTCCCTTTTAAAGAGATTTAATTTAGTGCTTCTTTCAGATATTGATAACATATTTCTTTGCAGATATTATATGCATTATGTTGATATAAATCAACTAAAGAATTTTCAGCCTTTCCTTGTTTTTGAAGTTATGTAAGTGTACAAAGAAGATAAATTAATGCCATATTGGTTTTATGCTTTTCATATACTAGTATACATTCTTATTGGTATTAAATAAATGATATGTTGTAACAAGATAAAATAGTATCTAACAAACAACATCATTGACCAGGTAAAATCAAAGACATGAAAAGTTTAGACATAAATTGATAAAATTTAGCCTCAATGAGCTCATTTGATATCAAATCAAAAGCTTGAATAAATATGATTAAATGGTAAATTTCAAAACCTTTTTTTACAAAGTGTAAACTTGTGAACAAATAATGTTTCATGATGTTACATAAGATACAAAGTTAAAACAGTGAATGTATTTCCGTAAATTGACATACTTTTCCATGTTTATGATACGAACCAACTGAGACAAAGACTCAGTCGACAATAAGCCATTCACAAGCCGTTCCAAATCAGGTTCGTAAAACTGACAGCCATCAAACCCATACATCATACATGACATAAATGTATAAAGTTCATTTCAATCTGATGTATAACTCAACCAAACTATCGCTCCAGCTATCGTTTAAATCATATCATATCATATACCGCTTACATCATATTATATGAAAACAGCATACTACAGACACTACATAAAGCTATCATGGCTTGTTATGGGCAAGATCACCAAATATGGTCATAAATAGCTGATTCGACGACAATGATTGGTCAAGAAATGAAGTAATGTGCAGCTGGTTTGACGTGGCAGGTTGTTACTCTGGCCTAGGTGGGTGCAGACATTGTGAATCTCTACGCACACAACAAACACCCTCGGGCTTCAGCTATTGAGATTCCAGGAAGTATGTATATGAGACATTGTGCTGTCTTCTAACTTGACAAGCGGCACCCATGAATCTCCTCTTCATCTTTTATTTCGGCGACGCCAATTGTGCTATCGAGCCAAAAACGGTCTGCATTCCACTCTTGATGCTTGTCCCAAGATTCTGAAGTTAAAAATTGAAATTTGGGATTAACAGAAAATTGTAGCGGTGGAGGGTTGATAACAAATCAAGTATTTTTCAGGTAAAACTCAAAGATATAGATGAATTTTTGTCACTCAGGTTCATAAACATTTGTGCCTCAGTTTAATATAGTTCCATTTATTATTTCATGTGAGAAAATATAGGACTTTAATTTCTTATTTATTTGTACAACATGTATCAATACATGCTCTCAAAACCTTAAATCATCCCAGAAAGAAATAAAGTTAAACAAAAACAATAACCTAATTAAAATTGACAAACACACAAAGGGAGACAATTCATCAAGGGAAGTAACTCTGCAAGGTCCAGCATTCTAGTGTAGAAAGCCCATATGGTTATATATATGATAGAAATATATGTTGTGTTAGCTTCTTTTTGCAGCTTAGCAGTGAGTGGTAGCCAAAGAATCATGCAAAGACGTAAAATAATCTAATAAAGGTCATGCGGATATATACAACTTCATAATCGGAATAATTGATCTAAAAACCAATGAAAATAAATGGAAAGATAAAATCATAAAATTAAATACATTTCTTAACTCTTCTGTCGACCTTAAAGTCTGCATTGGGAGAATGGAAAAAGAATTCAGTCGAAAAAGATTTCAGTGAATTTTCACATTATTAAAAATGTTTTCTTCATTTTTCTCAATGGATTCATCCCAATGTGGAACTTTGTGAAATAATTTGAGAGAGATTTATACATGCTATCAATATCTACTTAACAATATTCATCTATTGAGAGATGATTTTCCCAAAAGTACCTATTCCATAAACAACTAAAACAACATTCATAGCCTAAAAAGTCAGCCTCAATACAAGCATATCAACCATTTTCAGCCAAAGCAGCATGAGTTTGTGAATAAAGCCAGCTGAATCACCTGCTACCTGGTAACTTTGCCCATTTATGGTAAAATGTACTTGATTGTCACCATCCTCCCCTGCAAGGTTTAAATCATGCCAGCCTCTATCACTGGCCAACTCAAGCCTTGCTGCATTTCCTCATATTTTATATGCCAGCTCTATTTCACTTGTACACGTACTTGATAGTCAAATCAGAAATTTGAGTTATTACTAATTACCAAAGGGGACTCTCTCAACTATGAATGAGGGTCCGATGCAGCAAGGCTCGATAAACCAGGGACGACGATTAGGGCAATTTTGCCTTGCAGAGGTTGAACTGTCATAAACTGACAAAATCACACTTTTGGGCTAGCTTTTTTCACACACTGCAGGTACACATATTTATACCGACGAAACACAAGCTCTGATATTTCACGCGGCCACTGATAGCTGCAAAATGAAGCCGTGACAGATATACGCCTGTCCGCAGTTTTACCTAGGCACTGAGATCAGCATTGGCCTGCTCTCTTGATCTTAAGAATTCCGATGACATTTTGAACACTTTGCACACTGGCTTTAACTCCAGCCTTTAAGGTGGCCCCTAGACCCTGGGAAATAAGGGACAAACGTAAAACAGCAAATCATCAACGGAAAATATACAACATCTACAGAGGTAATCACTGCTTGACATCAGATTGTTGTGGCGTTGGAATCTGTGTTTGCACAAAGATCCAATTGGAACATATAAAACCGCTCATCTATGACGGACATAAGTAGTGATAATAACATTGTTCATAGTGTTCATCTTTTAAAAGTGGACTGGTCTTTCACCCATTTTGGGGAGAACATTCATGTTAAATTTTTGGGAGGAAATGATTTGATCGACTGATTTGGATATTGTTGATCAGTTAGTTTAACACAAGTCATATGTATGGACTACAGACAATTCCAGTTATGAAAGTATGAACCTATCAGACCTATTCTGAAACCTGAATTATGATTATTACTAAGTCTTCAATTCAGTAAGTCAAATCTTTCTACACTTACATATCAACACTGTTTTGACTAGTCTATGGGTTTGTAGTACTATTTGTATTTTACTATACGGCATAGGTTCATATGCCATTGGCTTGCTTCCCTACTTATTTCAATCTTTGTACTATTATAATAGAATATAGGTAAACTGTCATTTACTTTCAAAATAATATTCTCAGAAATTGTTAATCATCCAAGCTTGAAGGTGTGTTTTTCTAAAGAAATTAATTCTGGAGTTATAAAGATAAATTCCTTGTAAAGCTCTTTAGTGAATCTTAACAACATTCTGTTTGTGAAAATCCATTGTATCCAGTGATTGGTATTTCCTGATGCTTCAGAAATTCATTAGTAGAAAAAGAAGTGGGCGGTTACTTCTTTATCAAATAGTGGGATGATAAAATGTTATTACTGCAAACAGAAGGCCAAATGATGAAGATTATATTTCAGGTCCATGTCAGTTATGCTCAAATGAAGTATATATGAGGCTATATGTAAGGCAAAAAGCAAAGGAAATTAAGGACTCGCAGAGAAGCAACACCATGCCAAAATGATGGTTCAAGCAATGATTGTGAAAATAATCACAGATTGGTAAGAGATACAACGTTAAAAGTGGACAGCATATTTACATATTGAGTCATAGATTTACCAAAAAATCAGTTTAATTTTTATGTAAGCAAAATAAGATGATTGTGTTTAAAAGAACGTGGAATCATATTTAGAAAAAAATGAATTACTGAGATAAACTGCTGGAGACAGTGATATGTTTCTGAGAAATGACATTATAATTATAATCAAGCACACCACAACATATGGAATAAATTAGCAGAAAGAATAAATGATGAAACACAAATATCAAACAAGGGAACAACACATGAAAGAACAGTGATATGAAAATTAGAAAACAGAAACTAAAAAGTTGATGATATATGATTGAAATGGAATATTTCAAAGAAACCCTTGTAATATAATTGCTTCTTTGTTCATTTAAACAAGTTGTAAATGAAAGATTCATTTTGAGTTTAATATCCAACAATTTGTATTGTATTAAATGCAAACTTATACAAAGTAACTTTTTATCAAGGACTAGGAATAAACAAAATACTAATCTATTGAAAGAAGACATTGAAAAATCAAAAACATTCATTCTTTCAGGTGGTATGCCATCATCAAGCGGAGTTATCTCCCTTACCTTGCCACTCTGGGAGGGAGTCTTGGGAGTTTGAGGATGTGCATCAAGACATTTCTGGTATCTCAGCTGGAAAAAAAGAAAATGATGAAATAAGGATAAGAATATTGACTATTTCTTTGAGAACATTTAACCATGTTGCTTGTAAAGGTATTCTTCAATTGAATTGATAAGCCTTAAAGATCTCCTATATATAACAGTTCATCAACTTAATATTCATATCAACGGCTTCACCAAATAAGACCTTTATACATTTTGCTATACATAGAGAAAACCGATGACAAAGACATCAAAACTCTATATAGTTAGGGTTCAGTTAGTAACAGGTCTGAATTATGATAAATAAAATGTTTGGTCACAGCATCAATATCCCATCTTGGTATTCTGAGTATTGCTGATGTGTACTGCTACTGTGTACTGCTACTGTGTATTGCTACTGTGTATTGCTGATGTGTATTGCTACTGTGTATTGCTGATGTGTATTGCTGATGTGTATTGCTACTGTGTATTGCTACTGTGTATTGCTACTGTATAATGCTACTGTATAATGCTACCGTGTATTGCTACCGTGTATTGCTACTGTGCATTGCTACTGTGCATTTCTAATGTGTATTGCTACTGTGCATTGATACTGTGTATTGATACCGTGTATTTCTAATGTATATTGCTACTGTATAATGCTACTGTATAATGCTACCGTGCATTGCTGATGTGCATTGCTACTGTGCATTGCTGATGTGTATTGCTGATGTGTATTGCTACTGTGTATTGCTGATGTGTATTGCTACTGTGTATTTCTAATGTGTATTGCTGATGTGTATTGCTACTGTATAATGCTACCGTGTATTGCTACTGTGCATTGCTACTGTGCATTTCTAATGTGTATTGCTACTGTGCATTGCTACAGTGCATTGATACTGTGTATTGATACCGTGTATTTCTAATGTGTATTGCTAATGTGTATTGCTACTGTATAATGCTACTGTGTATTGCTATTGTGTATTGATACTGTGTATTGCTAGTGTTTATTGCCAATGTGTATTACTTCTGTGTATTGCTATTGTGTATTGCAAATTGCATATTGCTACTGTATTTCTACTGAACCTTTCTGGGAATTGATTGATCACATGTGAGCTTGTTGATTCCCACTTGAATATTCTGCTTGTATATTGACCTAATTAGCACTTTTAACTAACAAGTACTTTCACAATCGATACTGTAATAAGCTCAAGAAAAACCCCTGGTATATACTTGTAAACGCTTGTTCTTGTATTTCCTTGTATTATATTGTATATTACTGTTCTTGGATTGGCTGTGATTTTTTACTTCAAATTTATATACCAAAAATAAAAGTCAGATCATATGTTATCTACGGGCACTGAAGATTGTAAATTTTGCTAGACTTGTTTTGAAATTCTTTAATTTTTTTATCTTGCTTTTTGTGATTTTACCTCCTGTCAATAGATATTTTTTAGATTTTTATTTTATTTTAACAGGTAGTTAACATACAAGATAAAATCACACTTTATTACCCAAAACGGAATTTATCTAACATCAAACAGGGCATGACTTGAGATATTCTGATAAATTATTTTTAAAATTCTGAATTATGGACAAATAAATTTTTATATAACATTCACAGCAACATACATAATGCTACAAGACACATGCCCAGTAACCAGGGTTTCAAAGTTTTAAAATACAAGAAGGTATGGATGAATTTCTAGTTCTGTTAGACATATGGCAAGACACATCAAAACGTTTTCCAGATGGCAATAGTGAAAAATGGCCCATTGCCAATCATTTTCTGAATCCCTGTTAAAGATCCTCAAATATTGCATTTAGGTTCATGCAAAGACTAAAATGAAGCAAAGAAAGTAAAGTACCTTGCAGGCAGCCTCAATAGTTTTGCAGAGGGGACCTCCAGAGGGTTCACAGTGGAACACGTGGGCGTAGAATTGGTCCTGGGCTGCGTGCATGATGAACGCACACAGTCTGCGACAGACAGGAGATCAATGACGTAATCTGACATGAAGTTATTTTTTAAATAGGGACCTCGCCTCAGAAAGGGTCCCATCCTGCGTTTAGTAACAAAGAATTTCCGGGGATGTTAGCGAGCGCTCACAAACACTCAATGCTAAAAAAGGTTGCGAAGAATGTGTTACTGAACACAAGGCAAGGTCCATTGCACAAAACACTAAGGTATCCTTAGAGCAATATCAACTGACGGCACTAAGGTTAACCTTAGTGTTAAGATTGTATGTGCAACATTTCACAGGGTCCCCTTTGATAAAGCACTAAGGTGATTAAAAGTCTCTAGGGTAACTTTAGAGAAATGTTTAAGAATGGGAGTTAAGGTTAACCTTATTCAATGTTGCTTTGTGAAAGGAGGCCCTGGCCTCTATTAGCAAACACTAATAAGAAAAAAATCATATTTCTTGAATCTTTGTTCATTACAAATTACCTCATTATAAATGCAAGCAGTCTTGATAATTTTGAAAATTATAAATGAAGATTTATTTAATTATTTGTCAGATTGATAACTACATCATTATCAACTTCAAATATTCCAAACTTATATTATCGAGTAGATAATTCCTGTTGGCCCACAATGCACACATATAATTTTTTTGGTAAGTGGTTCTTGAGAAAAAATAGGAAATGCTAAAAATGTTTAGATGAGAGGACTGCTACTTACTTGACGTTGCTCATCGCTATCCCCATGAAAGACAGGAATCGAACCCGGCACTCGTCAATCTTGTTCTCAGGCCGCTGAAGGAACACAAATATATTTTTATTTTACACATAAACAACACATGCCTGGCATAACTTTTGGAAGATTGTTGAATAAATATCTTTGAATTCATAACCTATGAATTCTTTCCTAACAAAAAAATGTCAAAATCATTTTCACATTGGATTAATTGTATGTATTGAATTAACCAAAATGTTTCAAATGAAATGTAATTTTATTATGCATTACAGTACACACATTGAATATTCTTTACAATTTTCCCCAACAAAGTGAAGTAAATGAGTTTTTGTTTAGTGCTGTTTAGGCAATATTTCTCCATTCAGCAGTGTCAAAAAAAGAGGGTCTGTTCAATCTATGTTTCAATGTAGTTTACAGAATGAGGCAATGATATTGCAATTTATTTTAAGCTCGCACATAATTATGGGTACAGGAACAATCAGTATGCAGGACAAAATACTGTGCCAATGCGTCCCAGTCCACCAAGCTGTGAATGGGTTACTGGTAACGATTGGCAAGTAACATAATCTTGGTTTGCTGCAAAAGTTGCATGTTCCACGGGGAATTGAGATTGAAAAAGATGTGTCATTAAAAATGAAATCCAATGACTAAGGGAAGACAAAGCACCTTTACTGCATATCAAGCTATAGGAATATATCTTTATGGATGTAAAGGTAACAAGTGTTTGCCACTAGCATGGCAATGTCCCCCGCCGTTATGAGATATTTGGCATAATGAATATAAATAACGTCAAGGTCACCAAAGTCGACTGGCGTCTGAGTCTTCCTCCATTGAAAGCTGTCACCAAATATGAACACACTAGGTGCTAGGCTTCATGAGTTATCGCGTTAACAAGAATCCGGACGTACGTACGTACGGACAGACGCCGCTGAATTCATAGTCCCCCGTTCCGCGTTGCGGCGGGGGACAATAAAGAGCAGAAAGTTTTTCTTTGAGAGAAGAGTACTAACCCCATGTTCAGAGATGGTGATGGTGGATGGAGCGACGGCCACATTGACAAACAGCCACCTTTCAGGGGGCACCTTGCGGTAGGCCCGGTCAATAGCCTCGTTAAGTGTCTCCATACCTGTAACAGAAGCAGATAATTGATTATTTGGACAAAGGTAAAATTATTGGTTCATACCTTAAAGCATGGGCTTTGTAAAACTGAAAGGAGTTCCACTTTGACTCTGCCAAAATTACTATAATTATTGAACAATGGTAACAAAATTTTATTATTTTTCTTTGAGAATATAAACTTCACATGTTACAAACCAGTGGCTCTGTTAACCTCCATTTGACCCAGGTAGTGACAGCGGATGTTTTTCTTCGGTTCTTCCATGGGAGTTGGGAAAGAGGCATCTGTGAAAAATTATATTGAGAGTAATGTACTGTCATGATGTAGAGACTTTGAAAGAACTTCTCTCCCCTATACTTGTTAGAATATTTAAACCAGCATCCTATGAAACCTTCTCCCAAATTGAAATAAATGCTTTGCTAAAAATGGCAATATACTGCTCTCAGGACTGGAAATCTCCTGTCCACTAAGGTAATTGGAATAGCTAAACCTTAAGTCTCATGAAAAATTCTCACAAATTTGAATTTCCATATTAAGATGGATATCAAGCATCATGCATAAACTTTTGTACAAACTATAAAACTTCTTAAGTCCTTAAGTCTTGCAGAAAAATTTTAAAGAGACATTTCATGAACTTTGTTTGGATCAGTCTGATTAGAAATCCTCTGTGTTCCGAGGAATAAAAGTTTTAACATATTGACTACACACACTGACAATATTGACTATGTACAAACTCGTGTTATTAGGACCTCTCCACTTGGTCAGACCACAGCCTATACTGGCACATGTTCTGTTACAAGTTTAGTGCAGTCACTAGCTTACCAATCAAATCATTGCATTTATAAAGAAAGCTAACCATAGTCATATTGAATGAATGGTTCACAGGAATTACTTGCCCATAGCTACTGAAACTGAAGGCTTTTGCCATTGGCCAGCTAGCTTACATCAGAACATGCGACTAAAGGGACTGAAGTCAGACCAAGAACAGAAGAAACACCATGTTAGAACCATGGCAGATGTCTTGGTCTGGATTAAATTTTCCTCTAAAAAGTCGATAGAGAACTACATACTGCTGTAGAGACTCTGAAAGGAGAGCTTCTGTCCATTGGGCTGGTTGTTCTTCTCCAGATTGGGCAGGTCGGTGGGTCGACTCAGTCGCTGCATGGCCGTGCGTTCAACCATGATCTTCTTGCAGATGTCCCGCAGGGTGTTGGCGATCTGTCGGGCGGGCGTGTCACATCGGAACACGTGGCACATGTGTCGTCTGCTCATCTTGTCTCGAGCAACGTATGCAAAGTCCCTGAAATATTAGGAAATACTGCCAGTTGTTGTCTTTATATGAATTAAGCCTTGAAGACTCTTCTGAGTTTCTCTGGAAAATGTTTGAATTTTTTCGCCAAGGAGCTTTACAAGTCTTATAGCTCTTTGAGGATTTATGTCCCTGAATCATCAGGAGGACCGCCAGTTGTTGTCTTTATATGATTGAAGACTTGAAGATTTCTGGAAAATGTTTGATTTTCTTGCTCAGGTGCTTAAGAAATTATAAAACTCTTTAAGGGTTTAAGACACACTAGGATACTCATCACAAAATTTAGTATTTTATTCATCATATTCCCCAAAATATTCTTTTGCTTACATATAAAAGTCATGCGCAGTGTATATTGTCAACCTCAAAAACAAAGGATAAATCACCTTTGTATGTCAAGTGACAGATGAATAGTATTTATGAAATGATTTTCTCACAGTTCATAATTTGAGTTTGGACAAGTAGCATTTGAAACAAGATTTGTGAGAACAGACAAAAGCAAAACAACTGTGTATCACTCAGCAAAAAGACAACAAAGAACAGCTTCAATTTCTCAGAATTGTGAAATTTCACCTTTGATGAAGAGAGAGTCATCTTTGATAGAGTTATAATTTTGTATTTTTGAAGTAAGCATGCAGTCATCCAAATTAACATTTGTATTCGGTTTTGCTTAAAATAGAGGTTCTTGAAAGTTTTTAAATATACTTAAATCTTTTCATTTTTCATAAATAATGGAGATATGGATATATATACTCTGTGCAATGAAAAACTAAATAAAATGGTTTGCTTCGTTGGAAAAATTTATGAACGACAATAATCTATGCATATTTCAAAGACAAAATAATCATCTTAGACAGCAATGCCAATTTGTTTGCCATGAAAGAAGGAAATTTTTGCAAACAAAAATGCTACATTTGAGCGATAACACGTTAAGACAGCTGGAGTTACCTTTCCCTGAGAGAAGAGAGAGAGAATAAAAGAGAAAACATGATGGACAAATGAAACATTTAAATGTACTAAACTTCATTCACTATGAATTAAAAGTTAAATTAACAAGAGACTCAAAATGAAGTTAAAATAACAAAGAATTTGCTTTCAAACTCAAAAATTTAAATTATTAAGAGGAAACATTTTCTGATTGTAAGTAGAATTACTGAGTGTGATAAAAACTTAAATTGTTAATTACCGAAACAGAAATAGAAAAATATCTCAAAATCATCATTCATTTATTTGGCTATGAAACTAAATAAAACACTTTGAAACAGTATTAATCTATTATTCCCAAGAATAATAAATATCTTATTATTCTTAAGAATCATTCACTCAAAGCCAATATTTGAATATTCATTTTGTATACAAACTGTGGTTGATGTAAGCGGAATTGTGAGAGCCAACCGATTCTTTAAAAACATTGTCCCCTCATTATCAACATCCACAACTAAATGAAATCAAAGCACCTTGGAGCAGCTTTAGTATAGCAGTAAGTATATATGTAGGTAAGTATGTGAGTACTGACCGCCCGTTGTCTCGGCCGACACCCCAGACCCTTATGGAGTGGATGGGCTGAGAGTTGAGGAGACTGAAGTCCTGGGTGTCCACAAGCCGAAGACTGTTGCTGTCCAGGTCCATAAACAGGTCCTTACCCTGGAGACAAGGACGATAAACAGTCTTGATTCATGGACGATCAACAGTCGAGTTACATGTATATGGAGAATAAACATTCATTTTTAGTTATGGAGGATAAATGTTCATTTTTCATAGGTATGGAGGATAAATATTAATTTATTTCATAATTATAGAGGATAAATGTTCATGTTTCATGGACATAAGAGTAAACATTCACTTTTCATAGACATTGAGGTTGAATGTCCATTTTTAATTGACATGGAGGATAAACATTCATTTTTCATAGTTATGGAGGATAAATGTTCATTTTTTCATAGTTATGGAGGATAAATATTAACTTATTTCATAATTATAGAGGATAAATGTTCATTTTTCATGTCATGGACACAAGGGTAAACATTCACTTTTCATAGACATTGAGGTTAAATGTCCATTTTTAATTGACATGGATGATAAACATTCATTTTTCATAGTTATGGAGGATAAATGTTCATTTTTCATGGTGATGGACGATAAACATTCAATTTTCATAGACACTGAGGCAAATGATTTTACATGAACATAGAGGATAAATGCTAATCTTTCATGGATATGGGGAAAAAATACCCATTTTTCATGGAAGTGAAGGATAAACATTAACTTTCACGTTTACATTTGCCTCTGAAGTAAACAAATATTCTTTGCAGTTCATTTCCTAGTTTGAAAAAGAAAAACCTATATTTTGATTTGTTTAAACATTTAAACTAACACTGTTGTCAAGCAAGTCATCCGTAAGAACTTGTTTGTCTCTATCATACCAGTTTCTAAAATGCCTCTCAAAAGAATCTAAGTTATATTTAACGTCACCTCCCAAACCAGCGAAGTTTGGAAAACTTGTTAAATTGTTGTCAGCTAACAAATGATGGGAGTTTGAACACTAAACTTTACTGCAGAACTTCAAAAGTGCTGAAAAAGAATTCAATTGGAATTTAACTATCAGGTTCATTTTTCAGTGGAGAAATTTTATGAGGGATGGTTGGAAGTTTAATGATTTCATCAAAATTGGATAAGGATTTCATGCGTCATCCGACAGCTGAGGAATATAAAGTCTCTATCTCGCTATCGGAAAATGACTTCATTTTAGCATCACACTCACATCTCCCCAGCGGCCGACGACATCGTTTATGTCATTTCTCCCCAATGAGAGATCCACGATGCATTTGTTGACGGCCTTACTGCTTCGCTCGGGCGTCAAGTCTTCTTCGTCAATGCCAACCCAACCCAGGGATCTTACGGCAAATCTGATTGGCTTCTCTGTATTGGGCTCTTCATGCAGGGAGTTACGTTTGTCAGGCAGGGAGCATCTGCGTAAAAAAAATTCCTCGTCTAATTAGAAGGAATAGGCAACCGAGGCAAACAATAAGAAGACATCCTGAACCAGAAAATTTACATATTTTCTGAATAGCAAAATTTTGGGAATCATTCTGATCTAAAATTTGCATAATGACTGAAACATAAAAAAAGGGCACCTCACTTATTTCTTATTCATACTGCATATAAATTCTTACATGAAAATGACATCATTTGTTAGTTAATAACTACAAAATTACAATAAATAAGAAAGAAGGTACCACAGAACCTAGAAAATTTGCATCAAGATATTTTATGGATCAGTTGCTCAGTTGACTGAGAATAACATCATTACTTCATAAATAATAAAATCCCTATGGGGAACTTAACATAGATTATATTTCATGGAATGTATAAAGCAGAAATTTGGACGTATTCAGACAGAGAAAATATATGCAGGTTTCTAGCTAGTTGAGAAGCAAATGCAAATTCATTTGACAATAATCATTAGTTAGCCCATAAATAAATTCCTTGTGGAACCTAATATAGATTTTATTTCAAAGAATGTATAATTAGCACCGATCGGGGAACATCCTAACCTTAAAAAAATTAACATATGTCTAATCATCTTGGAATTAAATGCTTATTTACATAAGAATAACATTGTGAGTTCCAAATTTAGAATCCTAGTTTAGTTACTAGATTTGCTTCACAGACCCGGAAATAGCAAGAAAAACTACAACCTAATGAACACAATTTGCATAATTTAGCTTGGCATTTAATGAAATCCTTAATTACAAATTCGGCCTTATTGTTCAAGGGAAGAGAAATTGACCTTGAGTCACACAGGGTATGATTAGCGAGAAATTTGGAAACATCCGAACCAAGAAAATTGGTACATACCTATTTAGTTCTAAAGCAAATTTATCGTGTCTTTTGAATTCCTAGTTAGTCTGAATCAAGGCTTATAGTGCAGGAATCTAAAATGGATTTTGCTTCTTGAGAATCGAACGACACTGATAGCATGCCCTTTGGACTAGAAATTCTTCTCAAAGGAAATGAAAGATTCTTATCAAATTAGAACTTTTTTCTTGAGAAAGTTCCCAAAAGAATCTTGATAAGTGTATCGAGAGTTGTACAGGGAGATCTTGGTTCAAACAGGACGTGACCAGAATTCCTTGCAATTAAATCAAGCATTTCTTCGTGTCTAGGGGGGTCTTCTTCAATCGATGATGACAATCTAATTTTTTGTATCAGTGTAGTCGATTAGCAACAGGCAGAGTTTTATTCTATTTTTTTTTAAGAGTTTGGTTTAGTTTTCTTGATTTGTTTGACTTAGGTAGCATAGTATGCAAAGTCTAAATTTCACCATTTTCTTTTGGGTTTTAGTTTAGTGTGTTCAGGATACATGATAGACCTTTTCACCCTGAAAATCCATTCCTGTCCTAATTTTGGAAGACCCGTTCCCAACCAAAAACCCCACTTTTCATCCAAGGTTACTAACTTGACAAGATTGATTTATTGATATGAGACTTTGAAAACATAACAACTGCCAAGGGAATGTAAAGTAAAAGCTTTTTTTCAATTTTAAACCTGAGAAAACTTTCTTGAAATTATTGATTTACAGTTATTTTCATTACAAAATTCGGAAAAAAGTAATTATTTTGCCTCTTTAATAGAATCCTTTAGAATCCAAATACTTGTGTATGTGTTTCAATGACATGAGCACTCGTGTCTTATTTTTTACACTGTCTTTATTAAGGTTATTTGCATATTTCTGTTGTTATTTCTTTACAGTATTTAAGTTAGATTAAACACTCAACCTCAGCTCTGTTTCAGATTGTAAAACCTTTGAGAAGAAAGCTTTTGGAACGAAGACCTCAAGCTTTGCATACTGCATATCTTTCAATCCTTTTACAAATTTTTTTACAATCTCAAAGTATAACTTCTGTCTCATGTTTTATTCATAACACAGCAGATGTGAAGGAGCTTATAGTCAACCATATTTTGATGAATTGAAACAGAGTCTTGAATAGACGCCAGTTCCCGAATTGATACCCTGGGAATGGCCTTTTTTAAAGAATTGATGCCGTTGGATTGACTTTCATCAAAAAGAAATTAACAATAAAGTCTCGACAATCGGAAGGAATATACATGACTAAATGATACTTTGATAATCTAAAATGAAAATTGATGTTTCTCTTACCAGAATCAGTACAACACATGGCATAATATGTTTATGTTCATTTACAAATAAATACTTGAAGAAAACAGTTAAGTTTTTCTTATCTTTAAAACTTTATTTTTGCACTCCTTTATGATTCATCTTGCAAAATATAAAACAGAGGCAAGTCTAAATTGACACATGGTCTGGAATACCAGCTACCGCTGAAAGTGGTCTGAAAACATTTATGCTAAGGGCAGGCATTTATACAAGGAAATATGGTACTCACAGAGACTGGAGAGACTTGGCGGCATACTGCAGGGCATGGCCCTCAAACTCCTGCAGATGGTCCTCTGTGTTGGAGGTGATGCTGGTGGGCGTCGACGGGATCGAGCTGCTTGTCCCAACTGTGCTCTGTAACAATAAAGGTGAGGTGAGGTGATCAGGGGTTTAATGACACTTTCAAGAGTATTTCACTTACATCACAGGTGCTAGATTATTGAAATCTCGCAACACTATAGTGGTAATTCATTGCAGTGAAACCTGCAAGCATCGGCTCAAACTAGTGAACCATGGGTGGTACTGCGCTGAAATTCAGTGTAGCACTGCACCCAAACCTTACTGCATGCAGGACAGTTCCCTACTACAGACAAAGTAATCAGCACCAAATGCTCAAGCACTTGGAAAAAATACAAATAAGGAAGTAATTAATTTTAGATTTATATGCTGGAGAAAACGAAAACCATACTCTAATGGCTGCTCTGATCACAATTGAAATCAAATCTCTACATCTT
This sequence comes from Phorcus lineatus, assembly GCA_921293015.1. NCBI lineage: Eukaryota > Metazoa > Mollusca > Gastropoda > Trochida > Trochidae > Phorcus > Phorcus lineatus. Next base: position 19,025,195 of record OV121087.1, on the reverse strand, counting down.
CTGAATCTTCATGGGAAAACAAACTTTTTCTTCAGTGGTATTTTTTGGGGAATAATGGTATATTTCATGATAATAAAGACACGCTGAAAGATTTTACATTTTAGACATGACATATCCCCTATGGCACTAACGTTTTGTGGGGTGTAAAACAAATTATTGTATAAAGACAAATATGTTTCTTTTCCGTGTTGTATATAACACATGCTTTGTTTGCTACAGCTCAATCTTAATGCTGGAGTTGCCATCACAAATTCATTTCCAAATCCAGGAGGGAGCATAAAATCCCTGCGCAAATAGTTGTTTCCAGTATCATTTTCATTTGCTTCTGTAAAAGGTAACCAACTTGACTGTATAGCGGACAGATACATACAATAAATTGTCTTGCTTATGGTTCCGATAAAGGTCTATATTCATAACCTAATTTTTTAAAAGTTGATATTTTATTTCCTCAGAAGCCTAGTCATTGAAATTGTCTTAAAACTTCTCTAAATCCCCATTCATTGCACCTGATGTTGATGTATGGTAAAACATAGATGTTTATTTTTCAAAGAAAACAAAATAGTACTAGCTGCGAATTCAATGCTTCTGAATGCGGTTCAAGTTCAGATAATGTTCATCAATTTTTTTTTCTTTTTAAAACAGATTTAAGTATATTGAAACTCTAAATACATAGAGTGCTACCAATTCGTTTCTTTTAAGGAGGTCATATATTTTAACGGGAAAGAAGATTTAAGTGCTATCTCATCCAGTTACAAATTTATTTGAAATTCAACTCTGGCAGGAGATAGCAGAAAAAATAAAGACGTTCAAAATCGCTGCAGAGAAAAACATTTTCTTTGAGTGTATCTTCACTTTAATGAAGCCGGGAGATTTTCTGTATTGAATTCCAACATTCTGCTATAGCTGTGTATGTTTACCGAGTGCTGAGGGAGTGAGTTATTGTTTAGTGTCGCTTGGGCAATATTCGGCCATTAGTGGCATTGGAGTGCTGAATCTATCAGAACGCTATAGATGCGAATGATCTAAATCAAAGGCTTAGTTTCTTAATCTGGGACAGGCTACTTGGAAGCGGATCATTCAAAATTGTAGCAGAGAATTTTCTTTCTTAAGTCAAGTTTTTTGTTGAATCACAGAAAATAACATTTGCAAAATATTTAACATAGAAAAATCTTCTGCATATACTCAATGTAATTATCCAAAATTCATTAAATTCTCTTCATCAAACCACAATTTGTTTTAGTGACTATCAAACAAGGCATCAAAGGAAACATATCACTATGCTAACTTAAAAACTATCATGTTGATTCAAAGATTGTAACACAGATCTTAGAATTGTTCTGTTTTTATGATTAAATTGGAGTCTGCCGATTTCATGATGTTTCTGTCCACTATATATAAAATAATGTTATTGTAGAATTAGGTACATATTCACATTCACATTTGCTAACAAGCGCTTTCTGCCATGATGGCTTCTTCAGATAGACTTTGAATGTCAGTTGTAATCACGTTGATTGTGACGTAACGTGGCGCTCTTTATGACGTCATAGAGGTAGATGCGTCATGAGCATGAATTCAAGGAAATTTACATTTTAGCGTGCAGTAAAGGCTTAAATTGTTTTATAAATTCACTTTCCATCAATTCAAGTAGCCGCGGATTATCGTATTTCATTTTATAAAATGGAAATACTCTATATCTTCCTCCACAACACTTTTATGTTATAATTATATATCACATATAAACCGTTATATCTGAATATCAGTGAGACACCGGATAAGAATATACAAACAGTACAGCTGTATGGGTAAGGGACATTACTTGGGTCTTGGAGTCAATGACTGTCCTCTGCATGTTTTTCCTATTTAGTTTACAAAAAACAACTATTTCTTTGCGTCAGAGAAACGTCTGCCAAACTGAAATACTGCTGTAACTGTTAACCTTCAAGCACTGATTGCATAAGCTGACCAGCGGTCAAGTGAGGCCAAATAAATGTCAGATGGACAACCGGATTACTTTAGCAGGAGCATAACATGCATCTGAAAATACATCTAATTCAAAAAATCAAATTATTGTAGCAAATGTGTGCCGTCAAAGCGGCAGTTTTATGAGAAGGCCTAAGGTTAAATATGGCAGATCAGTTGCATCATGGGAAACATTTCAGAGTGAAGAGCAAATTATGCATCTGACTATTACGATTGATGCAATAACATTGAATTATTGCAGCAATGGTGGGCCATCATTATGCAAGATAGTTGAAGGTTAAGTGAGGCCAAAACGATCACACCAAACTTAACTCGTTTTCTGGAAATAATTGATTTAGGCCAATGGAACATGCTTGGAAAGTATACAACACTGAACCTGAGGGGTCCTTGAGTGACTGATTAGAATGTCTGCAGTTTTTTAAGCTTGGTCGGCAGTCAACTGCATAGAGACAGCCTCTTTGTGGCATTGAGGCTATTTATTAATCACTGGCAAGATCAACATTTAGGTAAATGTGGTCTGTTGGCTGTTGAGTCTGAATCTATTTGAATGGTTGCAATTTTCTTGTGAATGTAGCTATTTGGAAAATGTCTATCTTACATTTGTTCCTTGTAACCGAATTGACTCTCATATGAGTTTTTGTGTGTTTAGTCTACTATTCAGTTTGAATAGTTGAAAGAAGTTACACAGATAGTTTCCAGTAAAGAGCAAAGCAGAAATAATGAAAAAACCTCTATGAATCATAAAAATGAAAAAAAAAATTTTCTCTAAATTTTGCCCTTATGAGGACATCTTCAGATATAAAAATTTCTCAATTTGATGCTTTTATTACCCAGTGTCACGGCATGTATTACCAAAAGTCTAAAATAACAAAACTTCTAACTAAAAATATATCTTATTTCATGAATCTATCAAGATAACACTCACTTCTCGACAAAAACATCTAAAATATCAATTTGTAAAGAGCTTTACAAGGACTTTCCCTTGATTTCCATATCAAACCGAATCCGTCTGCTCACGGAGATGCAGACGGTCAATATTCAGTATCTAAGCATTCTCAGTATCAAACGTTGAACCCTTTAATTCTAAAAGGCTGTCATGAAAAAGGAAGAGATATGGCCCTTATAATTGATAAATATTTCCCTATAGTAGAATATAGCAGTGATTGAGAACTCTGCAAACAGCTTCACAGTGATAACGCCAACATCAACAGCTGAACCTCCACTTTGGAGTTGAAGACGGAACAAAAAACGCGACGCAAGTCAGTACAAACATCTAATTAAAGTCGTTCTGTCCAGTAAGCTCTCCGCTCCCGTACTAATCCTTCACGCTTATGCGCTATCATTTTCTCGTTTGCAGTATGTCAACTTGATCCGAAAAACACGTAAATTCCGGTTTTCCTGGTGCAAATTGCCGCAATATTCAGGTTCGCGAGACGATCGTGTGTCAGACCAAGGATATTACAACGTATGATTACAGCAAAGCGCTGCCTGTGCTGAATGATTACCAAGGATCACAAGGAGCCTCAGCATTGATGTTTGAAGTTCATGGTTAGAATGCCAGTGTGAGGATTACTGGGCCCGATTGATTCACTTCAGCAGCTTTTTGTCCAAGCCAACACAGCCGGGGTCTGAGACCCTCTGTTATCTCGCTCCACGGGTGATGAAGTCACTGAGGTGGAAGATGGGGAAGTTTGACAACTTTCTGGACAGCTTTAATATGGAGTGTTGAGGAAATTATAGTCGAATTGATGTATACAACACACATCAAAGACAAAATCTATGAACTATACGGTTAAATTTTTTACTCCAATATGATATGTCACTTCACAGGTCACATGCACTGATGCACTGATGAGGCAGAGGATAGCGTTGACAACTTTCTGGTCCATTTAATATGAAGCGTTGAGGAAATTTGATGTATACAATTTCAACACAGACATCAAAGACAAAATCCATGAAATATACAGTTAAATTTTCACACCCATATTTTATCTTGATTTACGGATCATATGCTCTATGGGTAAAATGCTTGCTTGAGTTTAAAGATGGGTATAAACTTTCTGGTCAAGACACAAGTTACATATTGATCAAATTTACAGTCGGATCTTAAACCCTTCCGTGGCCCAGCTTTATGGATAAAAGGCTGTTACTCATTGCGTTTGAAGATGAGTATAAACTTTAAAGTCAAGGTGAACTTGGAGTGTTAAGAAATTTAGAGTAAAATTAATGTTTTATTCTCAGACATAAAAGACAAAATTGATCAAATAAACAGTAAGATTTCGAGGCCCTTCTTTTAACCCTGATCTATGGGTAAAACACGGCAACATAAAGCTCGGCATTGAGCTTAAAAATGAATAAACTCTCTGATCTTACATTGAGTTTTGGAGAAATTTGGTAAAATTGATATACACAAGTTACATAGATATAAAATGATAATGTAAAGTCATATTTGAGACCCTAGCTTCTGTAACATACATGGCACTATGGGGGAGGCAGGCATTGATGGTAAATTTAAACAACTTTCAGGTTTAACATGATGTGTATAGGAAACTGCAGTTGAATTGATTGACTTCTGTTCAAGATTAACAAGTGTATTGAGGACAATTCATTTTAGCTTGATACTGTTGTCACATAGAGACATCAAAGAGAAAAACTACTTTGGCCAAGCACAGAATTTGAAAGTCAAATCTAGATAAAAATGAGAATCAAGCCAAGTGAGTTCAGGTGTCTTTTGGGGAATATCTATGCTGCATAATTCTTTTTTCAGTACTTTGTTTGCTGCAAAGCAGTCCATAGATGTAAGTTCAAAGAAGTTGGAATCCTTTGTGTCTGAAACTAATGTGTGCTAGAATAAGTTGATCTTGTCTAAACAGGTGCTGGGTCATTTGAATTCCTCCAACCAGAGGGATGTGAAGAAAAGGATAGCAGAGAAGCTGAGTGACCGAGTAGTAGCTTAGTTGAGTAGCCGAGAAGTTTGACATGGGTCAAGCACAAAAAGGGTGAAATCAGTTGAGGACCTTTCCTTAATAAACTTTAACCTTTTCAAATGGTCAATCTCACTCTGACTCTTTGTGAAATGAGGATGACAATTCCAGAGGTTTACATATGTGGATATTTATAAGGAACGCATTTCCATCCACTAGTGCATGCTCAAGGCGTTACCAAATTCATAACCAGGGTCTAACCTGAGCTGACATATTTGTCGCTGGAAAGTCACCACCAACTCAGTTTTACCAGATTCCCAATGCCTTCTGGGTGAAAAGAACCACATTTTCAACTAATTCTCTTGCACAAGTTAAAACCACAAGTCTCTTAAGTCGTGTCTCAGTGTGAGAAAGGTAATAACCCTTCAAACTCAGTTTATCATACACTCATGAGTTAACCCACTCATCCAGTGAGCCATGCCCGATGTTGCTGAACTTCACTGATAGCGGTGTAATGAGTAATGATCAGGACCACAAGCCAGCATAATTGGAGGAGGCCTGCACTGCCAATATGGCAATGCATAGTGGTAAAATAGGAAACCGTGGATGAACAACACTTAATCAATTTAGTGTAACACTGCACAAAAAATGTAGGACAGTTCTGGTGGCACATGGTCCTGTACATCGCCCAGTTCTACTGCCATTAGTGAAGTTTGGCATCAATAAACAATTGAACTCATTGGATGGGTAGGTCACCAAATTTAAGGCTGGAGTTAGTTTGAAGGGTGATTCTCTGTCCCTCATTGAAACACGAGTTCAGAAAATTTGGTGTCACCTTTTTCAACTTTATTCAAAAAGTGCCTCTGCTTTCCCAACAGTACAATCGGGTACCATGTTTGAACGCGATAACAGTGTGACAGATGCTACATAATTGGCTGCTTGATTGCATATTGTGAAGTGTTGAGAATAAAAAACATACAATGTATGTCCTTACACCAGGGTAATTATATGAGAGCAACCCCAGTGGTGTGTCATCATCATCATCATCATCATCATCGTCATCATCATCATCATCATCAGACATGGTTTGATCCTAATGCAATTGAACCCTGGACCTCTTATCATGATCCAATCACTATGTCATTTCATCCCAGACACATTTGAAGCCCACCATTACGTCTACTGCAATTCGACATGACTGAAATGTTCTGAGTCGAACTCTAAAGTATGTCATTTTCATATCAGCACAAATCTACTCAGTGCACAGACCAACGCTCCAGACACTGGAATTATTTTGATGGTGGTAATGGAGGCAATGGACTATGAGAAACAATGGCAGAAAATATGATGTTCACACAAAAGAGGCTCAATAAAAGTAATGTGTCTGAGATTTTCAGATATCTGGAACAACGTATAATTTATCATCAAATATGGTCAATTAAAGTATCATATTCCTTTGGTGGAGGAAGTTCTGAACTTACATTAGGGTAAGAGACTCAAAGCTGTTTATCATCAGTGCTGGGAAATGACTTTTAAACGTATAATCACGATCATTCATCAATCCTTTATCAGAACTAAACCAATAAGAAGTTACACAACAGTTTTAGTGTGGTATTTATAGTTTTTATTTAAAAGATATTTTCACAGTAATCTATGTCCATGCATATTCAGAAAAAATGTACTTGGTAGACAAAATGCACCTGTTTGTTGTTCAGGAATTATATGATCAATCTTCAATTAACAATATACAAACAATTGATTGGAATACTTGGCGCATCGATCACTATCCTTAACTGTTGTAATTTTAAAACAAATTTGGTCGCTTAAAGCACTTTAAGCTTTGTGGATAGAGGCTTGAAACAGGAATGATATTAGTTAGTATTTTGTCAATGCTAATTATAAATTGTCTCAAAATGATGACATGAAATGTCCAAAACCTCAACTGAAAAACAGGCTTCTTGTTCTCAATTGGACTTTTTCAAAAGATATTTGGGATTAGAAAAGGAAATCCCAATATCACTTTCATTTTAAAATTTGAATAATTTCAAATTTAAGCTCAATATCACAAATCTCTATCAATATGTTCACTTTTCTGAATCTCTTTCAATTTCCTGCTTTAGGCTATACTTGAAATCTAAATCCTTAAATAACTAATTTGAACAACAAAAGCTTTCCAAAATATGTTATTATGAAAGATTGCAATGAGCAATGACAAAAACCTTGTAAATTTTGTAAAAAAAATTTTAAATATGCAAATCCCTTTTGTCATTTCTTACGTCTTTATCAACACTGATAAAATCTCAGCGACTTAGAGTCTGGTATTATGGAATTGATTGCTTGAAAGCAATTTCAAAACAAGATAAATAACAAACACTTCTTTGACCTTAATTTGGGAAATTGACGAGAAATTCACACTGAAATAACAAATCTTTGCTGTTAACAGGGAAAGCCATGTTTAAAGTTTAAGTGCCAATATTTATGTTGATCACAGGAATATTGGGAGATTTTACAAATAGCAAAAAGATATCAAACATGGGATGAAAAAGTTTAACTGGCGGTGTTGAATCCTATGGACGGAAGAAAATGAAGCATTCAATGCAAGAAGAGGAAAATCAATCTCCCATTACAGTCAAGACACAGGAATAGTGTCAATAAATTGTCTTTCCCGGCATTGAGTCTAATTTTCCACACGTCAAGTCGAGGCTGTTATCTAGAAAATACTACATCGTAAACATCTCTTCTCGAGAAGCAAGACTGCTTCAAAGCTTGTTTGATTTTTTATAAAAGGGTGGAAGATTTTGGATGAGATAGAGAATTTTGTAAGGGTGGTTGACTTTGGAATTCATAGAAAGATTTAAGTGGCTTTACTTTGAATTTTGGTTCAGAGTTTGCTTATTCTTTAGATTATTGGAGGTGGAATTTGGACAGGGTGAAGAACTTTATTCAGACTTTGCAAATAGGACATTTAAATGAATTAAGTGTTGATGACTTTAAATGGCAGGGGTTGTTTTTCTTAAAATATTTGGGGTTTGGATTAGGTGGAGGATTTGATATGGGCTTACAGTAAGCTGAGATGTTTTTAAATTATGTATAAAGGAGGAAATTTGTAGGGATAGGTTGGTGTAGTGCGAGGTTATTCGACAGGATTTTGTGTTAAAGAACCAAAGAACAAGAGATTTGTATCAAGGCAGGAAGTGAAATATTGTAGCACAACTGTGAGTAAGTGAAACCCAAGCATTGATTGAACATATTTAGGAGAGGGTTGGGATTTATTCATCGAAATTCATCAGGTATTCAATCAGAAACAAACGGCTAGCGACTTTAAGTTATGGTAATTTTGGGGATAAATTCTGCCTTGAAGGTAAACAGTTATGCTTGTAGAAAATATAGCAGGAAGAAAGCATGCAATATAATCTTTGTAATAGCTTGCAATGAAATCTTTGAACATTATCTTAAGCTATCTAGCTATAAGGGTTTTTTTCACTTAATTTCGGTGCAGAGTTTACAAACACCTAATTAATTAAGAACAGTTTAACCTGGAAGCATGCAAAGCCATTGTTGTTTTAACTCTGCATTGAAACCTGAGACTTTCAGTTTGAAGAATCATCACCAGAGATTTAATGAAATATAATTTAGAAAATAACTGAATATTGTCTAAACATGCCAAAAATCGACAAAATATACAAAATCTGTTAAATCAAAAATGAATAACAAGAATTTCAAAAAATAAAACTATCAACAAATAAATCAAACTGAACAATGAACACAATCAAACGAGTGGGAGGACAGAAGACAGGAAGTAAAACACTATTGTGTCCGCTCGTGATGAGGATTCATGTCAACTGGTGATTCATGGGAAATTCTCCTGGGCACTATAAGGTTTCCATGGAAAAAGATAAGCAATCTAGATACAGTTCCCTGTCAACCATTCCTGGTCATAAACATCATTCAGATTGAAAAAACAGTTAAAGATTTTTCAGCCCTTAAAGAAAGCGTTTTCTTAGAAATGTACTGGACAGTATTACTTCGATATGTTTGAATTTTTACATTCAATATTTTTTCAATGTGTCCATGAATGAAAGGATAAAATTTTATAATTTCAAAATGTACGTATGTACATATTTCACTTTAAATGTATGAAAAATAAAACTTATTTAGGTTAGGTGAGATGAATTTAGCCTTACCATCAGGCCTTGAAAGCCTTATGAGCTAAAAGGTGGGGTGAGGTGATTTGGGATTGCCCCTGCTTTCTTGAGTATTTCACTTATACAAAGGCTGCTACTATTACTGCAGGGAGAAGGCCCTACATTGCTGCGAAACCTTCAAGCATTGGCTGGAACTAGGTTACCATGGGTGCGCTGAAAATTTGTGGTAGAACAGTTCTTTACTGCAGACAAAGTTGCTAAGCCCCTGGTGGGATTCGAACCACAGAATCTTGATCCAAAGCCAAACACGCTAACCACTGCGCTATCCCGCCCCCCGATCCCGTAACGATCAACAATCTAAAGTCCCTTATTTTTCAGAAAATATTTAGTAACAGCTAGCTTGAGTCATGATCTGCACCTAACATATTAATCACTGCACTCCCATGCCCCCTTTGAGCTAAAAGGGTTTTTCTAGAAAAATCCAATGGCCGAATGTCTCAAATATTTTTAAAAAAGCACCATTATTTATTGTGACAAGAAGGGAAGTGTCTCAATAGACTGATGGCGTGAGGTGGTCGAGCTATCTACAATCAGACTGGGACCCGCAGATTGATAGCGAGTCCCGATCAGGTTCCAGACATCTCCAATACCTACTCTGTGTCTTTGAGTCACATAATTGAATCAGGACTTCCACTCCTCTACCTTGTTATTTCAACGCTGCCTGTAACATTTGTCTGGGAGAGTGTCGTGATGAAGGTACCAGGCAGTTGATGAGGGCATTAACTCTTAACAAGCCAAGTTTATATCTCCTGTGATGATGTTAGTTGTCATTTGATGACACGATCATTGTTGAGATAGGTATTTCTTTCTTTATGATATAAATGAATTCCCTTCATGGTAATAAAGTATTATCATTAGTATTATACTTATCATTTCCTTCTTTGAAGTGGATAGTATTATTGCAAGGGGAAATCCTACATTACGGTTTGATCTAAATTTAACATAATGAGACCTGTAAATTTGGCTAAAGAAATCATCAAATCATCAAAAGTAAATACTTTAACATCACTTTGTCAATGTATTGTTGTTGTATCGGCAAGCTTCCGATGATCTTAGGTGACTTACTCAATCGATAACAGAGCTTAACACTTAAAAGCTTCCAACAAAGACCTTGCCACAGCATTGCAACAGTTAAAAAAAATAAAGTATATTTTCACTGAAACTCAAATATATGTACATTTCTATGTTACTCCTATCATCAATGTGTTGGAGAGCAAACACACAGGAATTGAGGAAAGCCTGAAACACAATCATGTCATCCTGTGTAGTTGAACCTGCATCCAGATTGACACAACCAAATTCAATTCTTGGAGAAATATCAAATACTTACCGACTCGCTGGTGATGGAGATTGACCTCAAGGTCGTCTGATCAGGGGTCAAAGGTGAAGGTGGGTCACGCTGAATGGTCCCACTCTTGATGTGCCAATAGTACGCTCCGTCATTATCTAAATAAAACAACAACAAAATTTTTTCTCAAGGATTTGAGCTAATGTAAAATCAATCACACAACAATGCAATCTGTGGAAATCTACGAAAGTATACCAAAATTCATCTCAAGTCCTTGGAAATCAGCATAGAATTTGAATATGTGTACAATGTAAAAAGAATTTTACAAGATGAAGGCAACACTCTTTAAACTTTTTCTGGGTTGATAATAGTCCATAGATTAATTTGTTGTCAAGACAAGGAATATTTTAATAAATTTGAAGTTTATTGTTGAAAAATATCAAAACACTCCAATGTTATATTTGAAAGTCTTCAAAGGATTTTATGTTCACATACGATCATGAATTAAAATCTACTTGACATATGCAAAGAGTTTATATTCCAAACTAGGATGATTAAAAGGCATATAAAGACTGACATTGATCTAGATATTCAATATCATAGAATGACAATGTCCATGTTTGAAGTTTTGTACTTTAAATCATGCTAGAGGTTTCGCAATCAGGCAATTTGCATATGCAGGATTTAATTCCACTTCGTTCAAAGAGACGCCATTTATTTGTTGTTGAAGAACCACAAACATTGAATATTGTAAACAGAATTACAGTGATCAAACATTTGTTAACTGTAAAATGCCTTTGGTGTGAATTTAGACATTAATACACTATTTACTCAATACAAGGTGTTACAACTGCCATGTCCCTAAGGCCAAGTTTAATTCACAGATCAATGGAAAGGCTTGTTCGCGCTAAATCAATGACTAAATCAATTAAAGGTGAACAAATATTCTGTAAATCCAGAGACGTTTTCCTGTACAGCGTTTCATCTTAAATCTATGATTATGAGATTATTTTGATTTTCAAAGGAAATATGGACAATAAAGACAATATCTTCATCTTCAAATATCTGAAATTTTTTCAAAAACAGTTCTAAAATTCTCAGTGTTTGAAAAACAAAGAACGATTAAAAGATTTCATTCTGGTCATCTACTTATGATAAATTTTTTGTTTAACCTACATAATAAAAAAGACTTTATATAATAAAATATGTATTGGAATAACCCTTTATCTGCTAATATTGATAAGATTTTTATCAAATTAAAATTCGAAACATACACAAATTAACTTCAAATCTTAAGCTCTTGCACATTCGATTATAATGTTCACTTCAGGCGAGACAAGATTTCTCACTTAAAAGTTGTAGTTTAAAAATTCACGTCTTCAGAAATTAAAATATCAAGTGAACGTTCTGTAAAACATGTCCACAATGATACAAAAGTGAAGACATTTTGCTCATTGAAACAACTGTTTACACTGCAGATGCAGAGACTCCAATTATCTCTCCAGGAATTCAGGTTTGGAACTTTTTTCAGGAAAGAGCAGTCGATGATATCATCCAACTGACGCAAACTTGACTAAATAGACTTAACAAAGCCTGAGCACCCAAGCGAAATAAAAGAGCTTCGTTTTTGGAAATTTCTCCACGGATCCTGACATGTTAATGGACTCCGAGATGTTTTTTGGTCCTTTTTTATTTGTATAATTATACCAGTGCACACAACATGAGCTTTCCTCAGCGGATAACTCCGTTATCCTGACGTGATCAGTAACGCAACACTGCTTCAGCATGGGCTTAATCTTTTTTCCAAGTTCCTTCCGATGACACTTACTTTGTTAACAACAGAAGGGCTAGGTTCAAGAGTTTTACACAGAGATCTTCGTTTTTGAATTTCCGTTTTGGATTTCTTATGCAATTCAAATCGAGATGTCACTGATATTAATGGAAGGGGAGTATCTGTTAGTTTTTAAAAAATGTTATGATGTTTGAAAGTTTGATTGTTATTTACACACCTAGGCCAATATAATAGATTGAAATCCAAGAGAGGATGAAATCCATGACAGGATAAGCCTGCTTAAAACTTCACTTAAAAGTTCACGAAGATTAATTGGCCTGAAATGACTGATTAAGAGCATTTGCAGATTTTTCTTATGATTCAAATCGGGTAACTGAATGTTCATGGGAAGGTAGATGAGATTATGAAATGTGCAGTTACCATTCACACAACCATTAATCATTTCTATTAAGCTCATGACTTCACTTTTAAAGGACAGCACATGAAATCAGTTGTACCCGTACCAATGTCAGCACTACGTCTTCAACCTCTCCTTTGGTCATTAATTTTCATAATGCCACATCACCTATGTACCTATTTTATCTTAAAGAGGCCGTTTTATTGGGATTCATAATGTGTAAAAAATATAATTCTCCTCAAATTTCGTTTGCACAAAAAATACTGTAATATAATTTTCTCGTAATCTACAAAACAATTACGTTTAAAGTACGTTTCGTAATGAAGAATAAAATAAATCACCTTCACATTTCTCCCAACCCGGTGGCAAAATCTCTGAACTTTCCTCCGATTCACTAGCCAATGATTCTTCGGTGCTTGCCTGAAAAAAGATAATTCACATGTTTGCAAAAACAGATTGTAGAACTTCAATTTGTAAATCCAGGCAACAACCTGACAGAATGTTGATCCAATAAATGGATTTCTTGATCAATTCTAACGCCCAATACATCCAAATACTTTCCACGTCTTCAATCACATTCCTCTGAAAAAATATCTTGGTAAAACCAATGCTTTATCTCTATTGGCAATCTAAAAACTCAAACCGTTTTCACCATCACACATAATTATATCAAGGTGGCCAAAACCTAATCCCGTAATGTATTTTGTTCTAATTGGGTACAAAACTGTACACAATTTTGCATTTAGCCTGAGGTAATATCTCACTAGGAATCCAAATTGGACTGATCACTTCCCCATGATAGTAAATGCCTTTGGAGTCATGGTCGACTGGATCTACAGCCACACATGAAAGGAATCTCTAATTCTGATTTATTCCATTGGGGATCTATCTAGCCTCTAATACAGTCTCCAGCGCCTAATTTTACTGACGTGAGGCTATTGGGTTTATGCTCAGTCCAATGAATGCATGAAACTTCAATGCTGGTGTTAACCCCTTTTCTGTCATTGACTCTTAGAAGGTTTATGAAGTCTACATTCTTGCACCAATCGAGTTGAGCAGAAAAATGAGTTTTGGGGATATAAAGGTGTCATAAAGAGGTGACATTATTTCGACTTTGAAACTGATTTCAAGATTATTCAACAGAATTCATGTTAGTTTTCACTGCATGAGAAAATAAAACCAAATTGTAGTTATGATGAGATTATTATGTGATCATAAGCTTATTCCAAGTGAGCGAGTTTTACTTTAGCGCTGCTTTGGCAATATTTCAGCCAGTGGCAGTGTGGGCTATATTAGGAGCTAAGGTTGTATACAGAACTGTTTACCATCCATTTAGCAGAATGTTTAGACATATTTTTACTTAAATATATTTTGTAATTTTTATTTGTACAAAAACAATGGAGGTGGAATCTTAACTATTTGTTGAAACATATCATGCTTAAGCTTGACATTTCTAAACCTTTTCTCACTTTTGTTTCATACAGTTGCTTACTGCTGCAAATCTGCAACACCATCGTATGTGTATTGTAAAGACATCTGGATGTGGTAGCATCTAAATTGGGCATGGAGTGTATTGTCGCAGTCACATATGGCAATCTTCTTCAAAAGTGCCATTTTATTGTAAGGTAATACAAATTGTTGCTGAAAATAATTTTTATTCTTATTGATGAACTAAAAGGACAAGATAAAGGTTAGAGTTCTGATTTATGATTGTCTACCAAGCAGGGAACACAAATCATCTGCGATCATTGACTATGTACCAGCAATCCTTTATTTACATTTGCAAAGTAACTTTGAAAATAAATATATACAAAGTGAAGTTGACTTGATATCAGATATATTTTTTTCACAGAAAGAAAACATTAATAGAAAAATCTTAATGATTTCCTACCTCTTCCTCAGGAGCCTCTTTCTGAATTTTTTTGACCTCAACTTCCTCATCTTGACCTGTGGTAGAGGTCGGGGTCACTCCGTCGTCGGAGCGCGCGTCTGATTGGATGCCACTGTCATTAGAATCCGGGGAGTTGATCATCGTGTTACCTTCGTATCTGTAAAAAATAATACTCAAATGACAAAGTCTAATGCAACTACTTCCAAGGAATACTCCTGTTATGCCTTTCTCCAGAACCTCATTGATTCCTATAAATCATAGCCAGTGTAATAATTCCTTTTGTAAAAAAAATCTTTGTAAGTAAGGAAAGTTTTGGCACAACATTTTACTTGGCAAGCAAAAGGTTAAAATTGTTCACAAAGTGGGTCAATTGTCATGGTTGAAAGAACAAATTATGGAAGGAAAAGGTTAATATCTTATTTGACTTCACTGTGGTTACATTATTCTTCTGTTTGAAAACATTATTTTCAGAGAAGGAAAACATCTTATATAATTTCCCTTATTGTGCAGGCACTCATGAAATGGTTTGTTTTTTGGGATGCTTCAAATGCAAACTTACTTTTCTTCAGGCGATTTCTGTTCAAGCGGAGTGGTGTCCCCTGATGCCACATCGACGCCATCATCGGGACTATCCGGACTGTCGACCTGTGTGTTCTGTCTTTCCCGTGCCTTCGCCTCCAGCAAGGAGTAGTAATCCATGAACCCCTTGGGCTTAGGTGGCCCTGTGGCGCTGTACTTGACCTCATCAAGGTCACTGACCTCTGTACTGTCAAGCAACTCGTCAGTTTCATCCATATCGTGATGACGTCGTCCATAGGTTTCATCATCACTGTTTTCATCGCTGTCTGGAGAATTCAGTTTATCCAGGATAAAGGTCTTGTCTGGAGAGAGAAGCTGAACTGGGCTGATAATTCCCATCTCGGAGAGGCTAATATTTGCATAATTCTTTCTGTTTTTGCTCAGCTTGGTGTCGGTCAGAGAACTGTTTTTGTCATTCTCGCTGAAAAGGTTTTCATTGAGACTGCTACTGTTGTTGTTATTGTTGTTGAGATTGGAATGAAGGCTGTCGTCAAAGTGGTAATTCGGGTTGGCAAAACTCAGATAAGTGGCATCGGAGTCTGTGAACAAGAACGAAAGAGTCATCAGAAAATTGGCAAAATGATTTTTATGACGCATTAAAATATAACTGCATCTGCAATCATTCATAGTGTACAACCACATGACACAGTAACTAGTTTAATGTAAAAGCTGCAAGTACTAAAGTTCAAATGGAGCAATGCACTCAAACAAAATGGCATGCTGAACAGGCCCTAATTTCACAAAGCTTCCTTAGTGCATAGGCACCCTTAACCCATTGTTACAACATGTAGATACGATCACCTTAGTCTGAGGAAGCTCTGTACAAATTGGTGCATGTCTCGAGCTACAGAAAAGTTGCCAAGACCATGGCAGGAGTTAAACCATAAACTTCATATGATCTGAAGAAGCTACAATTTCTAGAAAAAATAATAAACTGACTATATAATTCTGTGATACCAAAAAGTACGAATATCCAAAAGTTGTCAAATGAAATGAAGAATGCTATAAAAACATAAAAATGTTCCCCTTTCCACCTAATCGAATCACACCAATCTCCTTCTTCCCTCCCCTGAAGTCAAATACGACTGAAATTCTTGCAAAGTTCTGCAATAAAAGCCCAAGCACTCAGGGGATTGATGCAAATTTCAAGGTTATTGATGAATTTACTTCAAAGAAAATTTAGATCACAGTGGATTGACATCACAAGTTCAGACATAAATTCAAGTAAATTGCCTTCAGGGAAACAGTATATTTGTCTGAAACTATGAGAATGCATGTTGAAAAAGGCATGACAAATTGTTAGATATTTTGTTAATGAATGTTTGAAAAATTCCCAAGGGAAGATGGGGTTGTTAGATTTGCCTCTGTTACATTTTAAAGAGATTCATTTTTTTGAGTCTTGTTAAAATGTCTTCATCTGTGTGTAAATAGCTTTGTTTGTTCCCTCAACTAATTCTACTCTCTTAGAAAAAAAATTTTGTCTTTTAGAAATAGACTTTTGATGAAGAATTTGTAAAACAAATTCAGAACAAAGACCTTCATCCAAAAGATCTACAAATGATTAACCACAAAAAAAAAGAAAAAAGATTAAATTAAACAGACTTTTGACAGGGATATTTGGAAAGTTAATTCAGAAACCACATAATTCACAAAAGATCATTCAAGATTTCAAAATATCAAAACACTTCTGCACCAGCATATTCCAAAAAACTTTCCAAATTCATCTTTTTCTACAAGTGTTTAAAATCAAACAAAAGATTCTTCAGATGTTGTTACAACACAAAACATGGACGTGTTCTCCCATCAAATAGAGCTCTTAGTGGGTCCATTTAGAAGATGCATCATTTTTCTCAGCTTTTGGATTAAGACGAGTCTTCTAGATTTCCACACAAACAAAAGTCAGGATAACTAACGAAAGAAGTAAGATTAATCATTTTGAAGATTTATCGAGCTTCATTGCAATCTAAAGAGACTCGACGATTCAATCCCGCCCTTATCTCTAAATCACTATTCCACATCAGTTTATTTGCCACGTCTTTGATTAATGATCAGAATATATTCGCAACCTCGACGTCATCCATCATAACATTTCACGATCCACGTGAGCCAAAACAAATCTGTTAGCGCCGAAAAAACACAGATCCTGTTTTTCTTCTAATCTCAAAGACAGTGCCAATTTCACTTTTATTCCCTTCGGTCACTTCTTTTTAAGCAAAAGACATATTTCTGATAACTTGAGGCTTAGAGCTTGGAGAAAGCTGAGACTGGGTCGTTTACGACCATGAGCGTGAAATTACGCACCTTAAGTGATAGCGTAATAGACTACAGGTCGAGAAAAATGACATGTCCAGTGTTTTTGTAATGATACAATCAGGACTATGACTCACAGTCACGTATCACTTAACCTGAGGGTGGGGATGTCATTCTAGAAGCTGGCTACTAAACTCAGAGAGGCTATCACAGACACACTGGCTACATTAATTCTTTTTTTTGTGCACTTCATGAGTAATTAAATGACTCCTTGAAAGACACATGACTTCGAATACAAAGAGTTTGTAGAAATTGTGGTTGAATGATTGAGTTTCAATCAAAGGTGGGATTTTGATTTCAACAAAAATGGAGAAGGTTCTAAAACTTAGTTTGAACCTTCTACTGGATTTTCTTGAAAAAATTATATTGAATTATTTGTCTAGATTTACTCTCTTAGTCTTTACAAGATTAAATAAAAATACCTCTTATATCTTGTTTTAAAACTTTAATGAATGGATATGAAAATCCTAATACTTTGATATCCAAAGAAACTTGTCTAACATAATTGGCATCTTTTAGTATAAGGAATAATAAGACATTTGAGTTAATGAGTAACTGTTTAGCGACGCTTGAGCAATGTTTCCGCCTTCAGCAACATCGATAAGTTGTAGAACCTTAACATACCATTTAGTAGGTATAATTAGGGGTTCTGGACCGACGGCTACGGCTTTTCATTATTCATGACACAAAAACTAATTTCCAGATTTTTCTGTTATGATAAATATACGCTTCACTTACCATTGTTCCAAAACTCCCTATATATACCTACTACATTCTCTCATATATGATGTTGGGTAATCTGTGCAAAGTACCAGTTTTGCTTATTTATATTGGTCCAGGTGTTGTGGATAATGAAAAACTACCCTTTGGTCTCTCTTGGTCCAGAACCCCTATCTATACCTACTCATTTTGGTAAACTATTCAGACTAGACCAGACAACTTAAGAACTAACATATTTTTTTTTTGCATCTAAGTGTGCCCAATTATCTTGACCAATCTGATCAACCAGAAAGAAAAATGAAGCCAGATTTTGGGGAAATAACCAACTTCCCTCTGATCAAACATTTAGACCTTTCCAACAGAAGTAGTACCTTCCTTAGAATCTCATTACGACCAATGAAGTGTAACTGTCAATCTGATGTCCTGATTGGCCAGAACAGCCAAAATAAGAGCAATACTCACACAGCCTGTGTGTTTGGAAGCAACATTTTACATTCAGATCTTGTCAATCAATAATTTATCTACATAAGCCCTTAAATGTACCGATGATGCCCATTGTCTCAGCTGTAGCTAAAAGGTTGCTGTGGGAACCTCATATAACTTATCCTTTGATGGACCTTCTATAACTTCAAGGAATGAGAAGAACATCCATGCTAGAAGTATATGGGTCTTCTATGGTATGATGAAGGATAAGAAAGCAGGTCATGTGTGCTGAAAACCTCCAGTTCATGACAAACTTTGAAAGCAACAATAAACCACAAGTCTTCAGTGGCGAATCCAGTGTGTGGACCATTGGGTTCCTTTTCTGAGTGAAACCCGCCTTATTCAATAGTTTGACCCTCCTCCCCCAATCCTTCAAAATTCATGGATCCGCCACTATCTTCATTGTAAGAAGTACTGCCTATTCTTGGCCTAGCTCTCATTGTAACCAATGAAGTATGTAACTATTAATCCGATGTCTTGACCGGTCTCATCAGCCACACAGAAAGACCTACTGAAGCATCGGTGTGTAGCTTATGTATTGGAAAGTAGCCAATGTTTCACTGATTAATATTTATTGATGGGAGACATCCAGATTTCTAACAGCCTAGGCAGTAACTATTTGATTTACTGTGTTCTACTACTGTTAAGAGTTTAATGGTCAGAGACTGAAGTTTTGAGAGATAAAGAAGGGAAGTCAAGCAGTTAGAATTATATCTTATCATAACACCAAACCTTCCTTTTAGCTCATGAATACCATCTTTTGATTCAATGGCAGTGAACATTCAGACACCATTTCACTTAAAAATTTCATGAAATTCAGTCCATTCTCAAGCAATTTTAATAAAATCCATTCAGTTGAAGCTTGCAGAAATTCTGCGGTGAAATACTAGATAGCTCTTTCTTCAAATTTCCTGAAAATACTTATCACTAATATCTACATGAACACAATGAACATGAACACCATGAACAAGTATGTCATTACTGAAAAGTAAACCGATTGTCTCCAAATACCTTTTGTGAATTGGTTAAGATAGTGGTTTGAAATTTTAAAGTTATGACCAAAAGTTTAAAGACATTGGGAGACATATTGACCACCTCTTGCTCATTCTCAAATTTACCGATGTCTATTGCTACATCTGCCAATGATCCTAAATATTGAAGAATAACGAAAATGACCATATGCTAAGGGTGACTTGCGGAAACAATGTATAACCAAAACAATCAACAGACCAGCAGATCATAACAATCCCTGCCTATTTGACCACAAGTCATAAATTTTCCCTGTAGAGGTTGACGATTTAGAGATGCTTGAACCTATTTAGCAAGCAATTTGGTGTGATAAATGGCAAAACATAATGATACCCTTCATACAAATACCTTTGCCATCTATATAGTCATTGAAGACTGCCACATTACATCCCATCTCAACACATGATATTACTAGTATATCTTGATGACAACACATAATTTTCCCACTAATATATATAAGCAATATATATAACATGAAATAATGGCATTTTCATGTTCTAGATTCACTAATTACCCAATTATCCAAGTAATTTCTATAGAAAATTTGATTCTATTTTTCTGATGTCATAGAACAAGACATGCCAATTTGACACATACATGATAGGAAATTGCATCAAATTGAAGATCCTCAATAACAAAAGCATTTTATAAAAAATAATTATCAATTATTTCAGAACAAACTGAACAAACCAAAATGGAAAATGCTGAGAATAATTTTTTTAAAGTACTTTAACACAAAACAAAATGACTACTTGATTTGGGACTCCAGTCGGATGCTAAACTGAGGCTCTATCTCAATAGAGGAAATATCCAATCTCATTAAAATTAGTTCTAGAATTTGCTCACTTTATATATACATATTTACCCAGCTAGATAGCTCTTTTAAGATCTCAGGCACTCAGCTTGAGGCTGATGTACTTGTGACCTGTGGCCTGTTTATCACCCTGAACAAAACTGCACAGCACTAAATCATCCATAAGCACAGCAAATGTGATTTTCAGATTATTTAATTGCACTCGAGGTAATGTAGCCAGCCATCTAATTCGTCTGATGTCTCTTCCGCCAGGACAAGAGAGTCTGGCTTAGTAAGATCTACCTTTCGCTGTCCACTGTTGATCTACAAATAGCACATCTTAAGTTGTTTTTTTTTTTAAACTATCTGAGTTTGAGGAAGCATCTTGAGACAAACAGAAACCACTGAATTCTGCAGATATATATATATATATATATATATATATATATATATATCCAGTGAATGTTCACATCAGTGTATGGTTTTGAAAGCGCTAAATAGATATACATACATAAATGATAAATGATACTATATATGCATTTATGTTAACCCTTGTCTGCTGTTGTTTTCATCTTTCAAGTCTGGCCCTGAGTTTCAGTTCCTGTTACCTGACACTTGTGAGTTTAGCAGAATAAGGGTTAAAACTTTTTAACATTTAAGGTTTAAATTTGATCTAATTCTACCCCTATCACTGCTCTGATCAAATTTGCTGGTCATTTATTATTTATCTTTGATCTATATTTCATCATTTCATGAATAAATTGTTATTAGAAATCTAGCAGGCACAGAGTACAGCTAACATTTATCTCCATGTCTGTTTGAATTTGGCATTTCTTCAAGAAATCATTGTTATTTTCCATCTCACTGACACAATCAATGACAACAAGGGAACACTACAAGCCTAATGAATGCGTCTGCCCGTATTTGTGCCTCACAAGTTTACTGATCTGATCATACAAGTTATTGGAAGTAGTGATCTAATGTAGCCCACAATCTAATGTTATAACCGTGTTTGACTGAGGGGAAATACTACATACACTGACTAGACTACATCATTTCAGAGCCAGACAGGCGGGTTAGAGGTCGTTGCAATCTCAGATGCTACTCGCTTTACAAGTGTTCATCTTAGATGCTGCTTGCATTACAACTAGTCATATATGACAGAAAAAGTGAATTGATCTTGAAGTTTTGGAACAATAGACCCTATAGAATTGTCAATGTTAGATGCTCGTTGCATTACAACTAGTCATATAAAATGACCGATAAAATCAAATCAAATTCTGCGAAACCTTCTCATAAAAGAAGACGGAGTTAAAGTTCAATTCAGTTGATTTGATGTGGTGTTCATATGTCTTTTGAAAATATTTCACTAACATTACAAGGGATAGTTATATTGAAGGAGAATGCCAAAAAGGCTAGTTAAGTTACCACCTAACATTGGCTGCTACTTACAACCCGCAGGAGGTACCATCATAATTTCCCTTGCATCAATAAAGCAACCTAAAAACATGATATGGTGACATAAAATAACTTTCCTGCTAATTGAGAGTTCACCTGTACCAGGAAGAAGGCGACCAAGTGATCTCTTAATTTTTTGATATCATGGCGTTATCTGTCTACAAGAACAACATTTCAAAGACAAAAAAATAGAGGATATCTGAGCAAATCAACATCTTTGATAGACCCGTAGCGTCAATTATGGCACAAGATTTAGTGCATGTTCTCAGTCTGAGGGAGGAGGCTTTCTTGAGCTCACAGTGTCAAGAAAATGGCTACCCTGCCGTGACAAATTAGTTCACACTTCTCAGACCCAATGGTGTTAGCTTAAGACTAAGCACATGCTGTTTAGCTGTTGGCAATGGCTGACAGAATCTAAGCAATCTTCAGGTGTTTCTGTTGGCGCCAATGTCTTGGTAATGTCTTTTAATACTGGGAATGGTGACTACGGTTAACTCCTTCAAGCACATTGGTACATGCTGTTTTCATGTTGGGTTCGGACCACAGAGTCTTGGCTATCTTTGGGTGATTCTGCTGGTGCCAATGTTTTGGTAACGTCTTTTAATACCAGGAATCTCACTGGAGATTAGTTAAGATTACTCAGAGAAGTTCTTCTTATTCTGGTCCAGCAGAGCTTACATCATTAATTAGTATTGGCAAATTGACTTTCAATGATGTCATTAAAAGTTTATTTAACACATTAAATTAAATTAAAGTGCCAAAGAATTTTCAAGGGTAAATTTTCAAGAATAAACAAAAAGAAAAAGCTGCCATTGGGTCTCGCTTAAGGCGTGAATATTCATTGAACAGGTCAAGGGTCAAGGGGTCATGAACAATTGAATTGTGATGGAAGTATAATCAAAAACTAATTTGAGAATAATTTTTATATAATTTTTCATGAAATTGGAATATATCTATTTATAATCATGCACTGTTAAAATTGCACAATTCAATAACTATTTACTAAAAGAAATTATTTATAAGTGTCTGGTTAAACAGTAAACTATCAGATACCTTCTTATGTAGTGTGCGAGTGAAAAATGACAAAGCTAAGAACCAAAAAATCTTAGATGGTGAGTAGGCAACCACCTACATAATTTCTACAATTAGTATCAGATACATGATTTTGATACAAAACATGTCTAACCTTTTCAGTAAGTAAATCCATACTTATGAAAGATGACAGTAAGTTCATGGTGACCTCATGAATACTGAAAATATAACTAATAGATGTTTATCACAAAATGTGCAACTTATGACCGAATTAACTCTTAAGATGATGTTTTTTTTCCCTCAAAGTCCTCTGCAATTCCCAAATGAAGTGAGACAGTTTCTGTTTTCAACAAAACTATCTCCTGTTTTCAACAAAACTATCGCCAAAAGAAAAAATCAGAGTTGAAAAAAAAAGAAAATATCTAGAATAAGCCTGGAACAACCATCTTTAAATCCATTTCATTTCGTCTTAAACCCTCGACTGAAGAATATGTCTTTGTTACTACCATTAAACAATGTCGTTATCAAATTAGACATTAAGAAATGAAACACTATTTTTTAAAATTGTCTCTTGTTGCTTATTTTTTAAACTGTAAAACCAAATAGTCTTTTTAAAAATTATTTTTGAAATGTAATCGTTTTTAAAATCTTGGATTTTCTCTCTAATGTAACTATATAACTAAACGCTTAGTCATCTCTGTTACTTTAATTCAAATTATTTTAGTCATATATTACTCATATAGCATTCTAAGCCTTCACCCTCGTGATGAAGAACAAATAAACTTCAACAAACTTCAACCCTAACCATCAAAGGGAGACATAAACCATTACCATCATCTTACCATTACCATTAATTATACTGAAAGGGTCTTCTCAAATTGAGCGATAACTAAACTTTAAACACAAAGCTAAATACCTCAAAACTCCAAACACTAATTTCAGCACCAAATGGACGAGAAGTTTGTCCTTTGAGGGGAGAGGGACGAGTTGACGGAGGATAAACGAGGGCGAGCAATTGATGAACAGGTCAGACGGACAAGAGCTTGTCTTTCTCACCAGTCATATTAAAGTCCTATCTCATTTGACAGATCACAGCTTCAACTGCCTTTAATAAAGCGCAAGAGGGAGCAGCCCTCGCCCTCAACCAGATTGCTTCTTCAATAATGGCAGGCAAGAGGTCGTAATGCCAGAACAAGGAGCATGGTTGAACACTTGGGGGAAAATCTTTCAAATTTTTTTTTCTCAAGATCCAAACAGTTCTAGCTGGAGGTCCTTGATTGGCATAGCGGATATCCAATCACAGAATAGTTTGGTCTAAACTGTATCCATTCAAGTCATGGATTGGTCTAGAAGGTATCCATTCAAGTCAATGATTGGTTTAAAAGGTATCCATTCAAGCCAATGACTGGCTTAAAAGGCATCCACTGTGTTACGGGACAAGCCTTTATGGCATCCAAGGGTGCAAGATTTGTCTAAAAAGGTATCAAATAGTCATATTCTGGCCAAAAGCAGCCAGTTATTTTGTAGCCAGGCAAACCAATATCCAATAGTCTCATAGATTGGCAATGTTTTTGCACCTGCTGGTAAAACCGTCCAATCAATAAAGAGGATCGGAACTCTAAGTGGCCATCTTTGCCCTGCGGCTCCAACCAAGGGAATCTTTTTGGAAATTGACTTTCAGTTTCCTCAGAATTATTACAGCCTTGAGTGACAATAAAGCTATGAGTGCACCTCTCGCGCAATTCTCATACTTGACTAGTGAGGCATTGGCAGGAAATCCATGATGGCGGAATCGAAACTCTCCTGGTCCCTAAGGGGCTCTAAGTAATGAATGCTTGAAAATTACTGCAGGAGAGGACGCGACACGAACCAACGATAGGATCAGATTGTAAATTGCATTAAACAGCCTCTGCATTTGTGAGTAAGCCGTCGGAACTTGTAACTTGAAGTGGCCAAAGAAAGGTCTTATGTCGCTAAATGAGAAAGCAGAGAAATGGCAGCCGGAAAATATGGCGTAATCTTCTAAAGTTTCTTGTAATATCCTTTACAAAGATATTAGATTGCTGAAGTTAAAGGATGAGCAATCCTGTTCATCCCGGAGAATTCAGAGCACATTTTAATATCAGTCACCATTTTTCACTGATCGTAACAGGCACATCTGGTTTGATTTTAACCATTCCATTTCAAAGATGAGTTAATTAAGGGTGCAATTTCTCCTATTTTTAACTTGTTTCAAACACTGATATAGAATTCTCAATTCCATTTCTTATTTCATGCCACTGTGAAAAAATACAATTTGTTGCCTTTTTTAACACATTTTCGAAAGAAACATGAAACTTCAGACAATTCACACAACCATAAAGCATTGAGTCTCTATAAGCGATATTTCCTTTTCTTCAGATCAATCATAATATTCATACTTCCGTGTTATTTTTTGCTAAACTTTTAATAACATAGTGACAAGTTTTTGTAAGTTACTGAATAAATATTATTTGGAATCAAAACCTTCTTTGAATGAATAAATCCTTCAATGAATTCAATCAATATAATCAAATCAATAGGAAAAAGACCAGTGCAAACTTTCATTACGTTTTCATTCTCAAACAATATTATTCAAAGCGCAGCCAATGTTGATCTGGAGCAAACTGCAACAGGAAATATGATTATATTATCACATATCAAACAAGGAACATTTTCCGTTTTTCGCGCCGGCCATGTTTTTTCTGCCTGTCAGTAAAGCTTCCAGTAGCAGTGTCTTTAATTAGAGTGCTCCCCCGTTCTGTTGCACGGCCGACCTTAATCAAATCTTGGTAATTGAACATTACTGCTATCAATCTTTTTCAGCCAAAGTGATTCATTTTGCCTATTTTTGCAATTAGGTGAAATGCTTTGATTCCATTCACAATGGACCCTGGAATAGCAAAATCCTTAGTTACTGTAATTAAAAGATTCATGAGATAGGAGATGGTTCAATGAACCAGACGAGAGGTCGTTCAACGTTGTATGTATCTCTGAACTTGACAAATGTTGTATGTTCAAGATAAAGAGACATACAACAGTATACGTATCTCTGAACTAGACAAATGCTGTATGTTACAGACAAACAGACATACAACATTGTATGTATCTCTGAACTTGACAAATGTTGTATGTTCAAGATAAAGAGACATACAACACTGTACGTAGCTCTGAACTTGACAAATGCTGTATGTTACAGACAAACAGACATACAATGTTGTATGTATCTCTGAACTTGACACGTATGTTACAGATGAAAGCTTTTAAAACATATGTACTTCACTGAACTTGACAAATGTTTTGTTACAGATGTATTGTTTGACAACATTTTGTATCTTTCTTAGTTTTGAATCAGTGATAAAGGTGAAAGGGTGTAGAGCATGGTATATATCTTTCCGAGTTTGGATCTGTTCAATGTTACAGACAAGAGGTTGCAGAAAATATGTATCTCTCTGAGTTTGATCTGTTTAATGTTACAGACAAGATGTGGCAGAATATATGTATCTCTCTGAGTTTGATCTGTTCAATGTTACAGACAAGAGGTTGCAGAACATATGTATCTCTCTGAGTTTGATCTGTACAATGTTACAGACAAGAGGCGGCAGAACATATGTATCTCTCTGAGTTTGATCTGTTTAATGTTACAGACAAGATGTGGCAGAACATATGTATCTCTCTGAGTTTGATCTGTTCAATGTTACAGACAAGAGGTGGCAGAACATATGTATCTCTCTGAGTTTGATCTGTACAATGTTACAGACAAGAGGCGGCAGAACATATGTATCTCTCTGAGTTTGATCTGTACAATGTTACAGACAAGAGGTGGCAGAACATATGTATCTCTCTGAGTTTTGGAACTGTAAGCTGATACAGATATGTTGCAGACTGATTTAAGACACATGGTTGCAGATTGCTATTACCGTGGACCTTTCTAAGGCATCAGCAACAATGCAATGATACAGTTACAGTTAATTATAAAATGTGACAGCTGATGAAGGAAAGTTTAACATAACTGCTTCTCACGATAACCAAATAGACACAATTATAACCGAGATATATCACTATACCTCTCTCGAGACCTAAGCAATAAAACTGCTCAATGCTTTCCATTTGGACTCACAGTACACATGTCTTTCCAACCAATAAAATGAAGCACATTTCCTAGGCACATTCTTGGCAGCACATGTGTGTAAGCATTTCAACTATGACTCCTAGAAGAAGCAACCATCCTATACATGCTTATATCATATTCCATTATGGCTATGAATTGAACATTTCGAAGTTAACAAAGGAAACAAAATAGAGTATCTGATGTCTCAATAAAATTAACTTTAGACTAGACTAGACTAAACACATGCTTGATACATATTAAAACTTCAAACCGCCGTCCCTTCACGAAATTAACTTTTGCTTGACATTAAAGCCTTTAGAAGTACCCCAATGAAACTATATAGCTGCCGATGTTCTAATACAATCATCCTTAAAGGAGAGTACTGGATACATAAAAGCCTCAAACTACAGCAAGCTAATAAAGATAGCTCCAGCAGAGGCCAGCAAGCACCTTGACAGCATGGGTATTTACCACTAGGGGGCGATGGTCGGACAGGAGGCTAATGAGATAGTGTTTCTGTAATAAGAGCTTAACACGGAGGGCGATCAGCCAAGATTACTAGGAATCAACTCAGTGATAATGCTTCCCTATTAGTTAGACCCACGCACATGGAAGTCCTCCATTCTGGTATGCATTGTGGTTCTGTGGCGGCAAGTACGCGGAGGTGGCTCTTGTCGAAGTATACAGAAATGAGAACCATCAAAGAGGCTGAACAAGTGAATGGTAGAACCCTGATTTTCATGGCAGTTTTTAATCAAAATTTGTGTATGAAGGAAAAGTTCTGTAGGAAGGGTAATATTCTTGCAGAGGTGTCACTGGATGGTTTGATCAAAAATAAAATCCTTAGGTACCATGTCGAGTGGTCCAAAATCCCTTTTCATAGAAACATAGCATAGAATATTTAGTTCTCTAGTTTGACATTTTTTACTCTCAAAAATTTTGTAATTTCTTATATTCTTATAATCATTTTATAAAAGAAAAACATCAAGTAATTAACCTGCCACAGCTGACTTTAGCAGCATCAAAATAAATCTGCTATCATATGTCTAAGCAGAAGTCATATCTAAAATGTGCATATATATTTATAGAGTATTATATATAGTATTTTCTCACTACAAATACTGCTGTATGTAGAACAGTTCTCTACCACAAAGTTTCTGAGCCCCTGGCGGGATTTGAACCACGGATCTTTTGACACAAAGCCAAATGCACTAACCCCTATATATCCCTGAATAGAAGCTTGGGAATGTATTTATACATTTATGATCACAAAAATAACTCAACATTTGTTTACTATATTTGCCTGCATGTTTAGCAACTTGTGTTCTAAATGACAGTTGTAATCTGACATCCATCAAGAAAAAGAGCTTCACGAAGATCGGACTAGATTTATCAACCTTTGCTTTTAATCTGTCATTTATAAATGGAATCCAGTTTGGTGAAATCTACACCATCTAAAACCATGATCAGCAGAAGAGATTCGTCAGAAATTAAATCAAAAGTATTTGCTTCTCTGTCAATTTCAATTCTCTCTTGATATGAGATTTTTTTATGATTCCTGAATGATCAACAATCTAAATTCTATATTTTTCAGAAAATTTTAAGTAACAGCTAGCTTGAGTCGAATTATTGGCAGTTGTTTTTTAAAGTCCAAAATAATTTCAGGAAATTTTCTCTACTATCCACTACTTGACCATTCCTTTCTCGCTCAATTTAATTCCTGTGAATAACACTCTCAGAATTTTTTTTCTCTAATTATTTGAACATTATTTAGATAAGACAAAGTGAAAAAAAACCCAGCAAACTTCAAACGGTAATGACTTCAATATAGACACAAATGTCAATGACAATGGAGTCATTAAGACGGGGAGAGAATGAAGAGAGATAAAGTATGTTTGGCACTTATTTGCCCACACAGAGATGTATTACGAGATTCAACCCACTGACAAAGCAGGCCTGCGAGCAAACCCCTGATTATGGTGCCGAACTAAGTGTTAACTCAGTGCTAACGAAGGCGCTAGTTACTGCTCTAGAATTGGAGTCCATCACCCATTACCCTTTATTGATCACAGATATTTCTCTTTTAGCGTCTTGATATCAACCTTATTACATTTATAACATCCATTGACATTCATTCTGTATGTATAAAGAGAATAGAGAAAAGATATAACCAGAAATCAGATTTTTTACAAAAAGTTAAAACATGTGTTTTTTTATCAAAATTACCAAAAAAATAAGCCTACTTAATTTACGATAATGTTCCCACAATTTCCTGTTGATTAATCCTCTTGAGTTCTAAAGGTTTAAATTCTTAAAAGGTTGTTTCAAAAAGGTTGAAAATTGAATAAATATAGTTTTAAAAATACCATAAATTTTAATAAGCTTCACTTTTGACAACTGTATGATTATAAAATTTTTTGGAAAAAACAAACATGAAAACAATGGATCCTTTCTAGTGATTTCAAGGTTCCAGATTTTAAAAGGATATGTTTCCACAAGAAAAGCATTAGACAACAGTTCAAAGACATGTATGAATAAATTGAAACATCCATCCCTAACCTTTAAGTTAAAATCTAATAAATGCAGAAATATGGCGCCTTCAGTTCTTCAGAAAGCATTTAGACTACATCTCATTTATTCAGAATCTGAAATGAAGGGATTTTGAAAGGTCAGAAAATCACTATAAAAGACTGCAATGAAAATGTTACCTAATATCTCTATGGTCATAATACAAGAGTAGTAAACAAGATTTGAAAAGTCATTATTTAATTGGGACATTATTCAAATGTATTATCAACGATTTGCACTTTTGAAATAATTTGTGTGTAAAAGCAGAACAAAATCTGTTGGATGTGAGGTGGGTTGATTTAAAAAGTACTTCACTTATATCACGGCACCAAAACCTTATTGCATGTAGAATAGTTCTCTACTGCAGACAAAATTGATGAACCCCTGACAGGTTTGGAAACTCGGACCTCTTGATCCAAAGTCAAACATACTAACCACTGTGCTATCCTAACCCAAAATCTGTAGGAACTAAATTTACAAAACTTTTACTTCTATCACAACACTGCTTGTTGATATCACAAGAGACCACCATCATCATGGTCATTCTATATTGGATACAGCAGGAAAGCAGAAGTCTGATTTGATATTCATCTTTGAAGACAAGGAAACTGATGATAGGGGACAATCTATGAAGACACTACATACCAATAATTCTGCTTGCGGGTCAACACAAGAGACCATAGTCTTCATAACAGTTCTTCCGGAGGACAGACTACCAAACATAAACAATTGTCTGAACCCTATACTCTGCATCATTATTCTGCTTAAGGGTCAAGACAAAAAAGCACCATCCACAGTCACTACAATTGTAGATACTTTGAGGATACCAACAAACCAAAACAATGATCTCCTGACCATTTCCTTGCTAGAGATGAAGGCAAAAGAACTACCAAGACTATCAAAACTGAAACTATTATTCAACAGCCTTTGCTTTGCATTATAATTCTTCTTTAGAGTCAAGACAGAAGACTATTGACAATATCATTCTTCTTCCCGAGGACAGACTACCAATCCAAGACAATGATTAAAAACAAATTTTCTGCAACATAATTCTCCTTTAGGGTCAAGACATAGACTTCCTAACCAAATGTAATAAAGACACTACAGTCTAAACAATAGTTGATCTTCAGGAGGATCAGACTACCTAGCCAAAACAATAATCCAAGAACCTACTGAGGGTCAAGACTTGACATCTTCCACCAATCCAAACACTCTATGCTCTGTTATAGTATTCTGCTGGAGGATGAAGACAAGAAAACTTCCAGCAAGACTACCAAACCAAAACAATGATTCACAGCACAAGGGTCTCTCCTCTATTGAGCAACAGTGCTTTTGGCTGGTTATCTGGTACAAACAATGGCCGCTGGAGGGTGCCCTATTTAAGATGAAAGAGGATTAACTGGCTGCAGGGTCTGTGTCCCTCAAGTCTGCTCCCCTGACTGGCCAGTAACACGGACCAACTCTTTGCATTAATTGGACTACTCCCTTTATTTTCATACGTGATAAATGCAGAGTTGAGGCTTGTTTCATCCGCCGATGACCCATGTAGCAAAGATGGTCAAATTTCCATGGCTTAATTGGATTCATTGGTTTATCCAGTTTTGAAGGGTTATATTTGAAGGTGACCAATGTAACAGAAATGGATGTCTTAATCATATTTGAACTTTCCTTTGCAACAGAGAACCCATATCCTGTATTTCATTGCTCTCTCTGATGAAGGGTTGATGTTACATTGAGATAAAACCAGCTAGTTTTGTTGAAAATTTCGACCCTTTTATGTTTGAATAAAGGTTGATCAATGTTACAGTGACTGTTTCTAACAAATCTTTCTGTAAAAGATTTCAATTACATTACCCAATTTTCTGAAGCTTCTACAGATATCTTTAATGTAACAGAGTTTAAAGCTATTCTTCTTAATAACGATGACCAACTTCAAGTTCAAATCTCTTCTCTTGAATGTGATAACAAAAAGAGTGGTTAATATATAGATACCTTGTCATAGGAATATAAATATCAACCTTTTTCATCAGGTCATTTATCAAACTTCTATCTATTGACTCAAAGTAGATTTATTTCAAAATATTGCATTTAAATTTCTTAGCTGATATTTATAAATTAAATTGAATGTAGATTAAGAAATCCAGCAAAGTGACTGCAAGATGACACCGAGATGATCAAATTCTATTTCATATTCCCCATGTGATAAAAGCATACTTCTGGGATGTTACATCTCAGTTTAACTGTCCCAGGACATGGTAATTGTAACTTGGTCAGCAGGTGAGAACACATGGGATTCTCTCAACATCATTAACTATGCAAATGGACTTCTCAACCAACACAATGGCATTTTTTGCAGAATATTCATCAATTATTGGTAGAAATAATTTAACCATGAATTTTCTTTTAAATAATAGAATTAAAATCGGAGGAATTTTTTAAGGTGTCAATTAATATCAGGATATTTTAAAATCCTGAATTGTGTGTAACCTTAGTTGACAAAATGCTTTGGAATAGTTAGACCTTTCGCATAATTCCTGATATGATAAAACTCAAGAGTGAATGCCTCATGTCTATGTTTGACCTGCCATGAAGTTACTAGTTAGTTACATAGAAAATCACAATGGATCTCTTTCCCCTTTATTACTAGCTCATAAGCTTTCAGCTCAAAAATATTTTATTGGAGAACATTACGTATTACATTTTCTGAAATCAGAAGGCAACTTTGAGGGATTTTCAGAACAAATTATATTGAAACATTAATCTGATGGAGGGCCAAAGACAAGCAAAAAACATATGTCTATACAATTAATAAATATATTGCCTTATAAATACCTTTTCATACATTAAAAATGTAATGATCGAATTATGTCCAAGAAATAACAAAATACACCCTGTATTTCATGCACAGAGTCAAGTAATTATTGGACACTTCAACCATTAACAATGTGATAGAACTCAAGTTTGTAGGTGTCTCATTAAAGTTTGACCGTCATTAATCTGCTAGCTGGTCAGTGATGGACATGTGGGATTTCTCCGACTTAATTACAATACGCTTAAGAGCTCCCACACCGACAGAGAAGCATCTTATTGAAGAATATTCATAGAAAATCGACACCATTAATTGGGTTAAGGAAATAAGCATATTGTGACAGTTTCCACGTTCATGCTCGTCCTACTGAACTTGCCCATGTTGGGTGAGTAATCATTGGAACCATCTGGCCCAGCATACAGCATAGTCATTACAATCCTGCTGGAAGATAGTGGAACATTATTTCAGGTCAAGCAATTGTATTTGAACACCAATCATGAGGCAGTTCATCATTTTCTTATCTACATTTGATAAGAAAGGAGTTCATCACTCTCTACTCTACATTTGATAAGGGTAACTGTTGCTCCATTGATCAATTAGTCATGTCAAGAACAAAGCAGAGACAATTACTGACAATTTTGTGGGAATTCAAGGAATGAAAAATGGTTTGACTATTAATTTTTCTCATTCAAATGAAATCTTCATTATATTTTTGTGTTTTGTCATTTTTCTGCCCTTAAAATAGTATGTAGACTGTATGAAGGTCCATGAATGAATAAATTTAGTCATCAACTGTCTTTCAGTAAAAACTGTTTTAAATAAAACATCAAGAAACTTAAAGAGTATTGTTTTCAAAATGTCACTAACATAATGATTGGTATCAATACTATTACAGACACCATTTACATTTATCCAGTTCTTCAAGATGAATGATGAATAAAGTTCGGAAAAATAAACCAATACAAACAAAAAAAACAACGTTCATGCAAAATTTCATAATTCACAAAACATCATTCATCATACAAGATAAATCTAAAATGGTGACAACTTCCATCAGAAGAAGCTTCTAAAATCCTTAAGCTTTATGAAAATCTGAAAATTTGTTTCGTGCAAAAGAAAGATTTACATATATTCTCTATGCAAGAAATTCCGAAATTTTAACATCAACAATATGAGAAGAAACATCTAAAAGACATCAAGACTTTTTTTTACTTAAAGCCATATCATGGCTACATTAACTATCCCATTACAGATTGAATTTCAAAGCAAGTTCTTCCCTGACATGGCTTAGTTAGTGAAGTAGATTGAACAGATTTTTGTGTAAATAAAGCAAAACCAGGGCACGCAAATCAGAGTGAGAGAGCAAAGGGCTCGTAAATGGAAACAAGCTGCATTATCTGATTTGACACCGGGTTGATGTATTGACATCAGACATGAATATTCCTCCCGTACTCAAACTTTTAATCCAGGCTGATGAGGGAGCTAATTCCTTTGGACAACTCTGGTAATTCTATCACTTGCCCTCTGATGGCTTCAAGAATGGTCAAGGGAGAGGGTGGACAAAAGATGGACACGACATTATTCAAGAACATCTGGAAACTTTCAGGTCTGCAGAGTAAACTCTACTGGCGGTCTTTTTACACTGATGGTAAAGGGAAGGGGTGGATCAAGACGGATGTTGTAAACAAACAAAACACTACATTGGTTAACTTGGGTCAAGAAAGAGGTTGAGCAAATCATGATATACATCCTATTGAAACATTAAGATCTGGAAAGTGCTATAGTTGTATTTAATTTTATGAACACAGGTAATTTTTCAGCCATCAAGCCTTTGCAAAATGTCGCCTGATAGTATATAATGATCTAGCAAATGTGTTTACTAAAGATTAAAGCTGAAATTTCAAATTCAGAATGTTCTTTAGTCTTTCCTTAAATTTTTCAATTCTTGTGACTTACAAGCAGTGATAATCTTATTCTTTCATAACATATAGGAAATAAATGGACAACAGATTAAATTGTTTACCGACACTAGGATAAGATAGATTGACAATATTCTGACAATTCTGGCAATTCCCCGGCATTCATGCTATGGATGGAACTAAAGCGAAATGAGAGTGTAGGAATAAAAAAGGCATTATTCCATAATATTTGGACACATATCATCAGATTGTTGAATCTTGTTAAAATCTCAATGGACAGCCATAGTAATATAATCCCCCTGGAAACTCTATCAAGAATCAAGTGACAGGGTCGACTAAAGATGAAATTCATTTTTATTCATTTGGAAACAATAAGATTGGATCACTCCATCAAAGCTTCATATTGACAACTGCAGATTCGCAAACGGTCATACTACTGAAAATTTTATCCATATGACTATAATTGACGTCCAGGGAAATGGTGGACAAAAGATGGACATTGCAACATCTGGTAGCATTCAGAACTGGACAGGTCTGTTGTTGGCGATGCCATAAAGTTGTCAGGAGGCAGCATATCATCAGAACAAATGGCACCAGTAATTGATATGAATAATGGCTGGATGATGGTTGCCTGAATATTTACATGATCGTATCCACAAGTTTCCATGGATACTAAATTAATTCTAAATCATTCACCTTGATATCTGTTTTAAGAACAGGTGAAACTTCTAGATACATAAGATACATCCTTGCTCTTAGACATATTGTTATTGTTAGTGAAAGGTACCATCTATAAATATATACTTGTTAATATAAAGCTACACAAATTATCAATTTTATAAATAAATAATTTACAATATTTTAACAATAATTTTTTTGTCAAACATACTTGAAAAAATGAAAAACATAATATTGACATGTAAGCCTAATTGGATTAATGGAATTCAGGGGCTGTCAGTGACTCAAAGTTAACGTAAAATGTCCTTAGAATAAAAAAAATTCCCCTGACAGCTTCAGTTCTGAAATCTCAAAACACTCTTTTAACTGACATCATGATCAAAATATAATTTTTCTGACATAGGCATTATTTACAAAATAAATCAAATTTGATGAAAAATGTTTTGCATTTAAAAAACTTCATTTGGAATCAAATGACATATCATTGTCAAACTTAAGAAAATATGCAATAAATAATTGTAACACACACTACTGCTTTTATTATGTTATAAGCATAAAAAAAACTCATCGCTTATTGCTCAGTCACATCCAAAACACAAAATAACAAAGAAATAAACAAAGTATCAAAAAATCAATGTCTAATTAAAACTCAAGTATAAAAAACCCACAAAAAAAACTCGCAAAAATTTAAATCAATGTTTACATGCAAACAACAGAGAGTGGCAAACTTGAGTGTTATTGTAGTCATGAGTTAATTGTGTTTGCAAGAAGTAACAGAGAAAATCTAATCTAAAAGCCTGATCATTAATTGCATTCTCTTGTATTAAGCCTGTAAATTGGTGCTAACCTACGCAGGGCATAGATCAATTAGATATGAGGATTCTTGGACATAAGATTACGACCCTTCTGGGACATAAACATTTGTACTTCATACAAAAGCTGAACTTTGTTTATCCATCTGGTTTGGTTGTTTATGACACTAGAATTGTTCAATTGGAGCTCCAATCTTGCTCAATAAACCTTCAACATTGATTCGAGACTGCCTTGCTTAATGATTCTTCAGATTACACAATCCAAGGATGTTAACATTTTTCCTGAAGTCCATTTTGCATGTAATGATTCTTAAGATTGCACAATCCTGAGAAGTGACAATCCATTTTTTAGTTTGTTTAGCGCATTGAGTTCTAAGGTTACTCTCTCTCAAGACATAAACATTTGTTTTTCATACCTTAGCTGAACTTTGTTGGAACTAGTGTTTTACTTAGGTGGATATCTGTCTCAAGTAACCCTTCAGGATGTGGATTTGTGTCTGTCTTTCAAACAAATTTTCTAAATTGCATTTGATACCAACCCCCCCCCCCCCCCCCCAAAGTTAGCCTTGTTCTGTTTACCTTTAAGATTAACTGAAACAGACAAGGCTTGGATGATTCTCAAAAGTGTTATTGTAGGAAACATGTTCTGATAGGATTTTGTATCAAGGCAATTGAATTAACCTACATGAAAGACGTTCGATGTGGATTCAAAGATGGGCAGATGAAATGATCAATTTCACTTGTTAAGATCTTTCAATGGATATCAACCGAGATTAAACCACAGACATATGACCAATAAAACTGCAGAGACCCCATGATACAAATACAGCATTGAGATTGTCTTTCACTTCAAAGTCTTTCCTTTTTAGTTTTTATTTTACCTCTCTTAATCCAACAATCACATTGTTCTTCATTAACTTTCACTGATTCAAATAAAACCCATTTACTCTTCAGAATCCTTGGATCCACACAAGACATTGACATCCAACTCAATCATGTAAAAGAAATCGTACTTCTGACCACTCACTGCTCTCCCCAAATACCTTAACTCCCATCAACCAACTCACATTACAAACTTAGTTCTGAATTTTTTCCAAAAGAATACACCATTCCCATCTCTCCTCCACTCCCCTAACCACCACCCCTTCCCCCAAAAATCCCCAATTCTTACATCCCGACACCAACCCTCACATGGCGCCAGTAGAGAGTCCTATCTGACAATGATTTGGCAAGCAATGTTACCCAGCTGTCTTTGATGGATCCTTTTTTGTTCTTTTCTTCCTTAAACATATCTGGAAAAGGTCTTAAAATATCCACATTGACAAATATCAGACCTCTTGCTACTAAGTGTATCTGACATTGGATCAATTTGATCACCATAAGCAGATTATTGAGATTTTTCAAATAAAAAAAAATCAATTTTGGTGGATTGGATACACAGGATTTTAACATTATTTGGTAAAAATTTGATATTTTTAAAAAAGGAGAAGTTGCCATGATTGAAAAAGTAGTCAAGCAATATTTTTTGGACTTATCCTTCTATATTTTTCACTTCTTGTTCCTGCTTCGAGCCAAATCTGAGATCTGTTTATAGATATGATACAGCGTACTTTGTGTACTTGTGTAATTTCTACATGCAAAAAAAAAATCTTTTAGGTTAATAAAATCCTTGCATGATTTTTACAATGTATATCTATAGTTATACTCGTATTAATAAATATAGAAATCATCATAGTAGTCTAAAACCAAGATGGCTAATAATCCTAACTAGAAGAAAATGGAGACAACTCAAGGGTACAAAATATATACCACAAATAAATGCTGCAAGTCTCAGAAAACCATACACGTCAATGAAAGGGGCATAACAACCAAGAACCAAGGGTGAAGCCAACCATTGATATTTTCAAAGGCCTCAATTTAATTTCTAAGGTCATCTGTGAGATAAATTAAGACGAGAAAGAAGAATCTTCACATTGCTACATATTTGTAATGTCAGATTGTCCCTAACTAACACAAAGCATAACTAAATAGGGAACTGGCGCTTCTTGCATTCAGAAATGCTTCGTGTTAACATTACTGCACAGGAGGAATGATAATGATCACGCAT
This sequence comes from Phorcus lineatus, assembly GCA_921293015.1. Classification (NCBI taxonomy): domain Eukaryota; kingdom Metazoa; phylum Mollusca; class Gastropoda; order Trochida; family Trochidae; genus Phorcus; species Phorcus lineatus. The sequence goes on along the minus strand of OV121087.1, from coordinate 18,987,292 downwards.
GAATAATTCATTCTGCCAAAACAACAGTGCAACTTATTATTCAAACGCCTGCTATTTTCCTGTCAGAGCTAAAAATGAAACCAGCATACTTCATCACTCACAAGCACTTTCAGATAATCAAATGATGATCATAAAGACAGATGAACAGAAAACGTATACCGGTATAACAAAATGTTTTACCATTGAATATATGACAATGGAAACAAAATTTAAATGTTTTGAAAGTCATGAACAAACAGTCTGTATGCCTGAAGATTTGTAAGAAAAGTTGCTAGCAAGGATAAAAGACAACGCTGTTTGCTATTGTTTCAACATCTACATCGAGTTTAGAAAAGATAGTATTGGGTTGACACTGGTTTCAAAATCACTTCACTTCACTTCCATCTTTACTTTTACTAGAAGGTTAATAATACAATGTGGCCATGATTTTGGAGAAACAGTAAAAACCTGTTGGAATGAGCGAGATAGAGTGAGGTGAGGTGAGGTGAGATTAGGCGAGCTGAGTTGATGGACATGAGGTGAGAATCTTTGATATGAGGTGATGTGAGGTAAATGAGGTGAGGTAAAGTGTGGTGAGGTAAAGCGAGGTGTGGTGTGGTGTGGTGAAGTGGGGTGAGGTGGGGTGAGGTGAGGTGAAGTGGGGTGAAGTGGGGTGAGGTGAGTTGAAGTGTGGTGTGGTGTGGCGTGGTGAGGTGAGGTGAAGATAGATGATGTAAGGTGAGGTGAGGTAAAGTGTATTGTGGTGAGGTGGGGTGAAGTGAAGAAGATTTGGATTGATAAAACAACTTTTTGCTTCTATCACAGTATCATAACGAGAGAAAGTCTGTATACCCAATGTGGCCATGTTTGAATTGAAAACTGTAAGCATTTGATTAAACTAGCACCTCAAGTCATTTACTGTGAAAGTGCATCTACATCAGGCACACTTAGAAAGTTTTACACAATGTCCCTACAGCCCTCAAGAGGTCAAATACTTCCACTAGCAGTGAACCAAACAACAAACAACAATAAGGCAGCTATTTCAGATACACTAAAAAAAATGAACCATAATTACAAAATGTCACAGGTCTTCTCGAAGGTCAGGCAGTGCCTTCCGATAATCCTGGCAACGTGGCAGGACATGTTGCACAAATTCAATTACAAAACTTTGAAAAATTCACGAAACTAATTGTGATGTGATTGGCACTCATGAAATAAAATCAATTGTCCAGTGGATATGATGCACCTAATTAGCGCCAGAACCCAAACCACAACCTCTTCATCAGCTTGACGCAAAATTACAGTCATCAAGGAGGCTTTTGTACTCTTTTGCCGATAGTAATTCTTGTCGTACATCAAGATATAAGGTTTGCACCTGTGGTAATTGACATAAGTGCCAAGCAGGCGGGAATTATAACTTTTTTGCGAACCAAAAATATTCAGAGGGAATACTTTTAGGTGCAAAAGCATAGCTTGAATTGAATGTCACACTTGCTTTTGCCTTCTTTACAATCTAAATTGACATTTGTGATCTGCGGCATTAATTATAAAATCGCTTCTTAATAGTTTTAGGTGCAAATCATGGGTTAAATTAAATGTCGCACATGCTATGGCCTCTTAAACAATTGAATCTTACAAATGTGATCTGCAACAGTAATTAGACAAGCTTTTATCAAAAAAAGTTTTGAGAGTTGTTATCTTTTAAAACTTTGTAAGTTTTTCTATGCTTTTAATTGGATTGCAGCCTGACTATAGTTAGAAAATCTGATGTAAAATGATGATTAAACTCAATTTTGAATAACTTAAGTTATTTAATCAAGAATGCTGAAATATATATATTTTGGTAATATCACCATGACAATGCATATCAAAATTTCTGGTTTCATTGATTTTTGGAACTCGTCATTAACTGCAGCTACAGGAATGCCAAAATGAAACCAACAAAAAATATCAAAATTTAATAAATATGCCAAGATTGTCATTCAAATCCCCATCCAGACACATCCCAATCCCTTAATTTTCATCAGTATGAATGACATGTTAATAAGACTCAGAACAGATAAAAAATAACATTGCTTGTCAGAGTTGAATCTTGATAATATTACCAATCTGATGGGAGATGAGGGTGTTGAAATCAAGCTAGGAAGAGATATGGGGATTTAACCCACATTCTAAAAATATTTCATTTAAATCATTGGGGTTGGAAACACATGAAATTCAGAAAGTGAAAAATGGAACATTGTTTTCAATGGAGGAAAGTGTCATTATTTTACAAATTACTGTCTTTTCTGGTCAAGGTAAAACGAGATTGAAACCCAAACAGGCAGCAGTACTACACTGACCAACATCAACAGCTAATATGCTCTTCATGGCCTTGTGGTCGAGTTGGTAAGTTTTTTGATTGGTCAGTGCTGGCAAAGTTGCCACACTTGGAAGGTGTGGATTTTAATTTTGCAAAGGCCTTCAAACAGAAAATGCAAATATTTTTTTGGAATGGTAACATTAAAGGAGAGGGGGCCTACTGTGTCCAATATGCATTATGGTCGATCTTGTGTTGGGATGGGAAATTAAAGTTGCATCGATCAAAATTTCCCTTCAATTAGTACACTTTGTAATGTCATGTTTAATTTTAAAGATCAGATCAACATTATATACATAATTCTTGTTTATTTGAGTTATCATTTACTATTGTTTTATGAAACTTACATTGCAATTTACATCCGTTTAAATGATCTCTGATCAAGATCATATATACAATTTTTTACATGATAAACCAAAAACCAAGCTTATCCAAAATCTACTGGGTATAACTGCTTTCCAATATATTCAGGAAAATTTCTAGCAACAGACAAGAAACCTTTTACTCAACCAAATTGTTTTTCAAAAATCAATAATGATCACGATCACCTTTGTATAAAAGTTTCCATTTCATTTTATGCAAAACTCTACTCACTTCTCTCCGCTTTAGTCCAGAAAAAACCTCCTGTATCTTTATTGTATTTATTCTATAAAATCCCATCATATAATCAAGATTACCTTTTGTGAACAATGACCATATTACAAACACAAACGACCTTTGTCACTGTTTTCCAATATATTCTAAAAAACCAACTCTTATCACAAACAAGATCCATTACATTGAGCTAAGACATTTTTTTCATATCCAATGTCGGAAATTGGCTACTTCCTGTGATGGGAGATACTGTTGTTTGTCTGGGAACCTATATCCTGATGAGAGGACTCAAAGCAGTTCCTGCCATACACATAAGGGAGGTATTAGTGGCTGTATTAGGATAGGTCACTGTGCATGCAGGATTCATACAAAGGATTCATACACAGGATTAATACAAAGACAGGATCACATGAAGACAGGGTTCATCAAAGACAGGATCACTCAGATCAGTGGAAGATAAATCTTGACCTACTGTCATCTTTATCGATCAACGTATATACAGATTCTTTGCAATAAGCTCCATTCATCTGAAGAAGATTTATCGGTTTGTTTGTGCTTGCTTTGGTCTTTTGAAAATTGTTATCTCTTGGTCTGCTGGAAGGAGAAAATGTCTTCAATGATGACAGTGAATGTTATCAAAAGAATGCCTTTTGGATTCTCAAAATTTATTCCAAAGGTCATTAGAATATATGTTAAATGGATCTTAAATCTAAAACAATTAATGCAAAGAAGTTTTGAAATTGTCTAAATAGAGTAGGTAGATTTACTTGAAATGATAGAACTTTGGGGTTTAACGCTGCTTTCAAGGGCATTTCACATATATCGATCACGGCTGCTTATATTATTGCAGGGAGGAAGCCTGTAACACTATTGTTGCCATCCTCTGTGGTGAAACCTGCTTGCATTCGCTGGAACTGGCAAAGTATGGGTGATTTGACATTGAAACTTAATCCCAAGAAACTTACATCTTTTTATAGATTAGCAGCACAAGTTATTATAGAATGAATAGGTCAATGGATTCTTGGTATCTGAAATAGGTTTAAGCTGTAAACTACATTATCTTTAAGATGATTCATCAAGGGTTTCAACAAACTTTTGTTCTGTAGATTTGATGCTTCTTATACCTACTTAATAAAACAGATGTCTACATAGACATGTAGTCTTGAATGATGGAAAAATATTTTTTGAAGACTTTGAACAAGGATATATTTCAGCTTTATTCTCTCAAAGATGTATTATCAAAGAATCAACTAAAAATTGGTGTATTGAATTTCCTTTTGCTATCTTCAATATTACTAACAATTAGTCTCTATAAAAATTTTCATTTACAAATAAGAATAAAATATTCTTGTTAGTTGTAGATTCTGTTAAAGAAAGAATATAATGACTCAAATTTTATGCAAAAGGCATTTTTAAGACTGATTGAAATAAACATTGAACATTGAAAATTATAACATGAAAACCTCCAACATGAAATCAATTTAGGTCATTCAACATATGTCAATCTATTTAGACATCTTGAAAAAAATTGAGGAAAAATGGCGACAAAGTTTGCCTAAAGCAAGAGGAGTGTTGTCACATTTTCAATTTAAGTGTCCTTTAGGGTCATCTAACTTAGCAAAATTGAAAAAGGAGAAATGATAAAGCGCCATTTCTTAAATATTTAATGATAATCTAGAAATGATATCAGATGTATTTCCATTTAAATGATACTCCATCGCTTGCAACTGCAATAAAAGTATCGATTTGAGTAAGTCCTTATCTGTAATGGGATTTAACTTCACATAAATAATGGTTGATTTTTTAGTAGGCAAAGAATTTATAGCATTAAAAGAGTATATGGGATTTTATTGATAGATTTATCAAGAATCCACCCTCTTGATTTACAGAAATTGGCTAGAATGTCACAATAAATAAACCCCAAAAAAATTGGTTTTTAAAGATACTAGATGGAAATCATTATTCAGAAAGCTAAGTAAAATTTTATCTACTCAACAAAATTACCAAAACCATAATTTTTTCCCCTTTTATCAAATCCAAATACTTTGTTCCCTTTTATCAAATCCAAATACTTTGTTCCCTTTAATCAAATCCAAATACTTTGTTCCCTTTTATCAAATCCAAATACTTTGTTCCCTGTAGTAAAAAGAAACCAAATATCACCACTATATGTTTCTATATTAACAAAACATTACCGACATTAGTCCCAATAATTCCAGAAAAAGACATTTCTTATATATTCCATAGTGAGAACTCAATATAATGCTATGAAGACATCATCTTAGGTTTGTCTCGTTACTAATACACTATCGTCAACTCTACCATGAATAATTATCTAAACCATATGAATCATAATGACATTTTCATCAACGTCAATCATCAAGCATTCCCTGCTACTATTTATTCAATGGAATGACATGGTGCAAAACTTTTGCAATCCAACTCCATATGCATGATGGTAAGAATATAACCATAAAAGCCCCATGTAAGATTAATAGGAATCACGCAAGAAAATGATAGGAGGAAAATACATTTCTTATGCCAGATAAACTAGGTGCTATAAAAACATATCTTAAGATTAATGGGATTCGAGAAAAAAACAACTTTTAATGACATATGAAAGAAAAGATATTTTTTTGACAGACAAAAATGTAGCTATGAAAGCCAATGTTTAAGATTAATAGGACTCGAGCGAGAGCAGCTAGTATCATCATGGTTAAACAAATGGCGTTTTCTCATGAAATTCATGACCAGGGAAAAGTAAGACCAGGACGGAGATCTCTTCAGTATTCATCTACAACAGGGTCGTTTACCATATCAATAGGACAAGAAGACATGGAATTGCAGACTCTTTCTGTACAGACAGGCAATGGCACACAGAGGATTAATTAAGTCAAGGAACCGTTCGATTGAGCAACGAATAACAAAGTTTTAAAGAAGAAAACAGGAGTAGAATTACCTTCGAGTGGGTTATGATGTAAAATCCAGCATTTTTCCCATTGGTTCAACTTCCTGTACAGGGCTCCATACATAAACAGGTTCAGATTAAATTTCTGGGTCTTTTGTCGTCGGTGACGCCGCTGGTACGTTTCTGCTGTTGTAAAGTTGAATTTGGGCTTTGGTGTGTGAGGCATGAGTTTATTTTTCTCACTCGTCAAAGAAAAGAAAACTTTCAAGAAGATTAGATTAAACGCTTGGGCTGGAATGTAAATGTTTCATTTTGGCCCCGGAGAAGTCGTGTATGCAAGAGATTGATGTATTCATTGCCGACATCCATCTTGTAAGCTAAGGCTTCCTTTGTTCTAAGTTTTAGACAAAGATGAAGTTTGTGGATATTTCTTTCTCAAATTCATGTATAACTGCAATGAAATGCTCTTCTTCCAGACGAATCCATTTTCATTGGCAAAAAGAAGACACTTCAAAGAATAAGTCTCTCTCATCTCACTTGTTGCATTGGGCAGACGGCAAAATCCAACAAAAGCAGACGGTAAATCTTGCAAGAAGATATCCACAAATCTTCCTTACTGTCCATTGCCTGCAAGCCTTACCAAGAAATTGCCTTAAATGCCCATAAGTTTTGGCAGTCAATCATTGGATAAAGAAAGCACCTGTTGATCTGGTTTAGAAAAATATTCCTTTGTAAAAAATCTAGATGAGTTCTTCTCTAAATACATGAAGTTTGAAATGGATGGATTACTGAGGGTTTCACCTTTGTGGGTAGACACGTAATTGTGAGTGATCAAGTCTCCAATAAGCAAATAGATGGCACTGAAAATATTTCATTGATGTTCTAGTGGCTATAAAACATCTGGATGACTAAAAACTTGAACAGCAAAACTTTCAATTGGAAGACAGACATGAATCCACTTTGAGTCATCGGAATCTGTATATGACTCTCTCTCAGACTTTGACTTCAGGATCTCTCTCACGACAGGTTACTTGAAACCCTTTTTACAAGATAGTTTTCAAAAAGGTAATATGTTCCTCCTCATTAACACATAAAACAGGTCTGCCTTAACTCTTTTCCCACAGGCAAAAAACTTTCATACGAGAGCAATCTTTTGAAACAAAGATGATAGGGTCAAGTCACAACCAGAAATCTTTCTTCAAACAGTTTTCAAATTGGAAGAAACTTTTCAAATCAAAGCGTCTGTAGAAATCCTTTTCCCCAAGAACACAACACTTCAACAAGAGCAATAACTTTCAAAATGGATGAAAGTTTATTGTCAAGTCACAAACTCCAGATTGCAGTCTTTATCCAATGGGAAAAGTGTCGGAGTGATCTGCGGGAGACCTGTCCGGTAACCTCTGTTCTTGTATACTCCTCCCAGCATGCAACTGGAAGCAAGCAGTGGCTAGCAGACGCACTCACACATATCAGATCAATACACAAAGTTCTATCAGTTACCGATCATTGCAGTGACGCTGTAGCGTGCAAAATGCTAGCACTGCCTTAATACATTGATTCTGTTTGTTTTCTAGCTGTTAGATAATGATAAATCTTAGACTTGAATGATGAAGCCAATATTTCTGGCAGACTTTGGTCGGGCTGAAGAAACCAAAAGGGATTCCTCTTCAGAAACCAATGATCAAGCTTGACAGAGATAAATCTTGGCTCAAGGATAAACTTCAAACTTTGACGACTTGATCATTGATCGATTGGAGGTTAATTCTGAATTAACTCCAATGTAATTGATTTTTATTTTGATGTTTTGGGTATATCAGCAAAGCATTAGTCAACAAATCACTTCCTGGACTACAATGATACAACACCAATCCCTTGAAAATTAAAGATTTGTCCACTTCATCAATGTCAGTTTTTAATCCCAAAGCAGTCTTATAAGCTCATTGGAATGTCAACCTTGCGGCAAAAATCTATAGTTTGTATATCTAGTTACCTACCGCCCCAATTTCAGCCCAGACAGTCACAGACATACAAGATGGTCGCAAGTTGAGTTAAGACTGAGATCAGAATACCCTAGCAGGATTATTCATCTCTGGATCACCCATTCATTGATCACAATGTCACGACCAAGACCAACGTCCTTTTTGTTATAAGCTAAATGGAAGTGAAATCAAATCCCCAGATGAACTGAATATATCATTCTTGTCAAATCTGACATTTGTCCTGATTAACAGAATTTAGCAGTGATTAGCGTCCTTGGCACAGCATATTCTAATCAGATCCATTATTTTGCAGTTTTCATCACAAGTAATTGAGAAAGTAGAAAAAATGTATTAATCAGAATTCTTGTTATGGTCAAATATAATGAACACGTAATGAAGGAGGTTCTTGAGTTACAAATGTCACAGATGAATCCAGATCCTTTTTTAATGTAAAAATAGCTAGCAAATATCATTGCATGATTTAAAAGTAATATTGCCTTTCACATGACTTCACCGCCAAGGACTTCCTGTTTTGAATCCCAATAAACACAATATCATCTGCCACATGACAGTTATGTATAGACGTCATCAGAATCACAAATACAATGAAGAAGTGGGAACTGGCATTGTGTACAAAACTAATCTGATAGGTACTGGATCACGGACAGAATTGTTAATCATCAAAATGATGGATATTGCTGCGGTTTGTCGGTCACCAAGATCATGAATACTTCAAATTAACCAGCATGGATCAGCAACAGGTACAATAGCCTTTGATCCCTGGACAAAGCATTCAGCTCAGCTGATAATGCAGCCGGCTGTTCTGCCACTTCCACTAATGTAGACAGGCTTGGAGAGAGTCCACGGGAGACCAAACTGACGCCCAATACACCCAGGTGGGAGTCCGGAACAGTGGCTGTGTCATCTACAGCACGGGACCTCTGTTCCTGTTGGTGAACACATTAGTTGGGAGGTACCTTGATGCTTAACTTTGATTCCCTTTTAAGACCACCTTGCCAAAGTATAGAGTATTGGAGTAGTCGAGAAAGCTGGACTTTTAGTTAGTTTGATATAGAACTGATGAGAATGCCACCATCAGCATAGATCTTCAGTTCCAGTCAGTAGGCATGTAAGTTTGAAGGTCCCTTGAAGCATAATTTTGATTCTGTTTTAGCTCACTTAGCCATAGGACATAGCTGAGATAGCTTAAACCTTGGGCAAGACCTGATAAAAGTTTATCATCAGCATAGGACGAGAGTTCCATTCAGTGAACACACAACAGCAGAGTTCCCCTGATGCTTTATGAGGTGCTTGCTTTGGTGAATTGTGATGAGTCTGATAAAAACTGTAGTTGTAAATATTTCTTCAGGACATTTAGTTCCAATGAATTAACACAACGGTCAGAAAATCTCCTTAAAGAATGAACTAACTCCTTGATGTTACCACCATTACATAGATATGTGATAGTTTTGTACAGGCCAGAATGACTTTTATGAAGACATTTTGTGGATGTGACTTTATAGATCATGGTCTACTGTCCAATGGAATGTTCAGGATGATTTTAAAGATGTAGCTGAGATTTTGATTGTTTTAGGAGATGCCATTCACATAAAAGTAAAACATACTAACAAAGTTAACAATGTTTATATCGGCATCAATATTTTGAATCTTAACACACTATGGTTACATGATATTTCTGTCCAAACTCATTCCACCATCACAGATTTCAAAGTATGACAGATAACAGTAGATACAAATGCAGACCACAGAATTAAATCAGTATGATATGGTTTCAACACAACTGAGCACAGTCCTTGTCAAACAGTTGTATCAGGTTTAGAAAATACATCCCGCACGGCTTAAATCCTTCCAGCATGTCATTTATCAATGTTCATCAACATCATGTCAATAAATGAAACGTTCCACAAACATATCAAAGTCAAAATCCTCTAGAAGATTACATCTTCTGATGACCAAAGTTCAACAAATCAAGAAGTAAGACATACAAAGTAAAAGCAAAATGTTCACAAATCTTGAATCACAAATATGAATACACCTTCCTTATGTCAAAAGCCGATCGATTCAAGAAGAAGTTTCAAAATCTTGCCACTGGGCGAGCACAGGAAGTCCTTTAGCTGGGCCATGTCCCACACACTTGTTGCTTAAGTCTGACTAAGTTCCCAACTGTCCGAGTTAATAAAGCTGTTCACGGGCGGCTCCTGTTGCTTAACTGGCTCCAACGAGGCAGGGTTCAACAGCGTTTCTGATTTGCCCACAATAATACAATTATTGCTCAAGCCGTCAGCCACTGCACTCGCAAGTCTCAAGCACCATATGACTGCACAGCATCAGGTGCAGAGGCAATCCTGTGCAGCTTGATGGGCGCTTTTTGCTTATAAAATGTGTCCAAAATCAAGACTGCTTATAAGAAATGAAATCTGCATGGAGGTCTTTTGGCTCTGAGCAGAATATCAAATTCTCAATAAGAAGTGATAATTCTTGTTGATATAAAGCTTGGTGCATATGCTCGACAGGTGTTAAGGGAAATGTAATATTGAATCTAATACTTTGAAACTAATGCAAAACACAACAGTCCCATATCAAGCAGTCATGTAGTCTTATTTTTAACATGGCAGAGATGGATAGTTAACTTTTATTACACTGTAGATTATGAGAGCAATTCTGTCCAAAATCAGACTAGCAGATATAGTTAGATATAAAAAAATAGTCTTGTAAACAGAAGAACATAACTGCAGTTTTAAGCATTTTCATTATGAATGTGGTGTTTCATTAGGGAGAATGCAAATTGAAATAGCTTGGAAATAATTTAAAGCAAAAGAATCCTCATCAACATCCTGGCAAGACATAAAAGGATATACTTTATGCTGATACATTTGAGCAAAAATTATGGCCGCAAAACCATGACCAGTGTCTCTGAGAAGCAGTAAAGCGGTGGAGTGTTTTCTCAATTTGGGGGATTATAGGGGGGAGCTGAACCTGTCAATTAACCTCAGCCTGTGATCAGCTGGGCAATGTCGGGATCGAATCATACCATCGATCTTTTCCTGTATCACTAACTCTCCCGATAGTGGACCCTTAATCGTCTATTGGCTGGAGAACTATGCTAAGCCATTTTGTGTATTATGAGGAAAATGACATGAACTGTTAGAAACATTTTACCTGCTTATGCAGATCACAGGATTGATTCCCTTTGCTAACGAATTTTATTTTTTGTGAATACATGATAATTACCTTTAAAAATCTGTCACTGTTTAAAAGATGTTTTCACTGTCAATGAATATCGGGCATACAAAAGGATCATGAAGTAAGTAACAAATTTCTCTATAAAAAATTGAACCATTTTTATCATTTTTTCGTTTTATAAATCTTCAGATTACTAACTTACTGAAATTTTATTCCTTCAAATTTCCCGTTTGATATTAATTTAGAAAAATACATATTGTCTGCAAAGGATAAAAAATCTCATTTACTCAACTAGATTATTCCTCATGGCAGATAAGAGTCACATATGAAGCAGCAATGCATGCAGCCATTCTAGTGGGGACACCTTACATTCATTTGAGTAAGGGAAATGGATTTGCTATGTTCGCTTAAGGAATCATTGTGTTCGTTAAAAAAGATTGTCTTGCAGGAGATACATTTTTCATGAGTTCCAATTAGTTCCTTAAGAATATGTGCTACAGCGTCTTTAATTAAGCATCAAGGGTAACTTATATGGCATAGGTGTTCATGCTCAAAATTTCAATATTCAATTGCTCTCTAAACAAAATCTAACAGAGAACTGATCAACTGCAGATGAAGTTGAGGAATCGTCGGCCATATTTTAACTTCAAACTTTAAACTAATGGTCACATTGTACCAAATTAGAGCCAAAATAAAAACCTCTCCAAATAACCTTGACCCACTAAACACAAACCATGTCAGATAAAACTGCAATCACGCATAAAAACCAACTCTGTTGCTATTTTGATATGTGACATTGATTTTTAACTACAGATTTTTGACATTAGGGTTGTTTCCTTCTCACGAAAATTGACATAATCCAGCTGACATATTTTCAATAACAATCATGTTGTTCTTCTACGATGAAAATACTTCCTGTTTTTGAAGAGTAAATTTCAACAAACTGCTTTCATACAACTTTTAACTGTCAGTTTATAAAACAGGTAACTTCAGCAGATTGTCTTATTTTAGCTGATAATTTTTATAATGGAATTGACATTTGAAAACTTCAAAGAAGAATGATTTTATATGAAACAAAGGTATTAGGTTTCTTTTATTTCTGACCAGAGGTTATGTGAGGCTAGTGAGAAGAGGCGAGGTGATGTTGGGTGAGGTGAGGTGAGGCTAGTCATGTGATAAGGGGTGAGGTGAGGCTAGTCATGTGAGAAGGGGTGAGGTGAGCCGAGGTGAGGTGATGTGGGGTGAGGTTAGGTGAGGCTAGTCATGTGATAAGGGGTGAGGTGAGGCTAGTCATGTGAGAAGGGGTGAGGTGAGCCGAGGTGAGGTGAGGTGAGGCTAGTCATGTGAGAAGGGGTGAGGTGAGGCTAGTCATGTGAGAAGGGGTGAGGTGAGGCTAGTCATGTGAGAAGGGGTGAGGTTAGGTGAGGCTAGTCATGTGAGAAGTGGTGAGGTGAGGCTAGTCATGTGAGAAGGGGTGAGGTGAGCCGAGGTGAGGTGAGGTGAGGTGAGGCTAGTCATGTGAGAAGGGGTGAGGTGAGGCTAGTCATGTGAGAAGGGGTGAGGTGAGCCGAGGTGAGGGGAGGTGAGGCTAGTCATGTGAGAAGGGGTGAGGTGAGGCTAGTCATGTGAGAAGGGTTGAGGTGAGCCGAGGTGAGGTGAGGTGAGGTGAGGCTAGTAATGTGAGAAGGGGTGAGGTGAGGCTAGTCATGTCAGAAGGGGTGAGGTGAGGTGAGGTGAGGTGAGGTGAGACTAGTCATGTGAGAAGGGGTGAGGTGAGGTGAGGTGAGGCTAGTCATGTGAGAAGAGGCGAGGTGAGGTGAGGTGAGGCGAGGCTAGTCATGTGAGAAGGGGTGAGGTGAGGCTAGACATGTGAGATGAGATGAGGTGATGTGAGGCGAGGTGAAGCATGGTGACTATTGTGGCTATGCAGTGCTGTAATACCTGTAAGCATCATCTGGAACTAGCTAACCATGGATGGTACTGCGCTGAAATTGAGTGTAACATTGCACCAAAACCTTACTGTGTGTAGAACAATTCTCTACTGAAGACAAAAGTTGACGAGCCCCTGGCGGGAATCGAACCACATATCTAAAAAAGTCTTTGCAAAGTACACAGAGTTACCAAGTAATACATCGGCTGCCTTTAAAATCTTGTCATCAGACTGAGATTAGAGATGAATATTAGAATTTTAAAATAAACTTGGGAGGCTTTAATGAGTATTTAAAATTCAAAGTATGTTGAATGTTTGTATTGGAACTAAGTTGAAATTTCCCTTAAATCAAAATAATTTACCATTTTAATTTGCCAATACGGTTTTCGAATTTTCTCTAGATTTTTATGTTGTTGAAAATTTATTATGAGTCATGACCAATCGTTTTATTGAAATTAGAGCCTGTGCATCCAAGCATAGCCAAACTCAAATGATTACAATTTCAAATTTCAAGATATTGATTGAATTCAAGTCACCAATTATTGAATCAATAAATGAATGGTTTAACAACTCGGTCGAAACAAATGTTAAATGATGCATCTTCCCAACTTCCTTCTAACCGAAATGACATTTGTTCAGTTACTCAAATGTCATAGCAATTTGACTTTTTATATTTTCAATAAACGATTTCAGATTCAATGATTCTTTCTACTTAAAAACACATATACTTTGAGTGCCACTTTCTTGAACGATGTTATTTGATGAAAATGGCTGACCTCCATGAGCTCCTAATAAACATATAAAGAAATACGTAAATTGAATCTATATCTGAGGACAACTCAATTCATCTTTGACAGACACAGCCCAACCAATGGCCCAAAATCCCAAGACTCTGGATTTTTTCCCCTTAACTTCAAATGCATAATTTGAACTATTGATTTTTTCACTTGATTCTGAGCAACCAACCAATGTCAGTTAAATCGCACAAAAGTGATATACCTCTCTTATAATTCAATTAACCCAAATGATAAATTCATTACTTCAACCAATATTGTTTGGCACTTTAAAACAAATGTTTTCTATAAAAATTATAAAAATAAAAACACAATTTGAAAAATGATTTTCCATTTAAAATCTCCTATTTTTCTCTGATTGAGGGGGAGCCAGCGTCTCAAATTGACTTCATCACGTCAAAAAAAGTTTATCAGCACGCAGATCACCAAGAGATGGATGAAGAAGCGACGTCAATTTCATCGTAAATTTCATCAAAAGAGTTGGCAATAGCAATCAATCAAACGATGCTAAAACCAAAGCATCTATTGAGTGACTTTACAACTGAATACACAGGAGGACGATAAAGCCTTGTTGCCAACTCTCGGACTGTTTATTCAGACAGTTTTGTAGTTCTCTTTTATTTACCTCCATCATCGAGGGTCAGTTTTATTGAAATGGGCCGGAAATGAGACGCGCCAGGGAAACTATCTTGATAGCAATCATCCCAATTATTGCAAACTACATTTACCTCAGAATTGAAGAGCAAGTTTCACGTCATTGAGTCTGTTTGATTTGTAAATGAATACTTGTTGTCCGATTGTAATTGAGGTGATTATACATGTGCTTCAAACAGGGTTTTTTTAGAGAGAAAAGTGTTTTTTTAAAATGATACTGCAATCAACATCCCCACATAAACCACAGTTCTATGGTTCTTTACAAATCTCTCCCTACAAAAAGGAAAGAAAGTAAAAAAATTTGAGATGACCCCTTGACTTGAAAGCCTTTGGACCAATCTGTACTGAGCAGTTCTATTTTTTTGTTTTCTTTACTTTTGTATTAGGGAGAAATTCAGAATGACCTGGGGGCCTGTGCTATAACCCCTACTAGAAATTTAGTCACATAACTCCCAGCTACACCCAAACCAGCCCTATCAGCACAGCCCTACCCCTTACTTTCCCAATGTTTTCAAAATGCAATTTCGTAAGACTTATATAAGCATATATAACATACATATATTTCACCACGGAAATGTAAGAAGCAAGTCTGACACATTTTAAACCACATTATGGAGCTATTTCTGTAGGTAACAGAACAAAGACTCCAAAACTTTTAACCACTATTACCCCAAAGACAGTACCAAATGCATGTTAGAGCCCGATTTCAGTCCTGAAGGGCGAAAGGGTTAATTTTCCCACACAGCTTTGCCATGTTTTAAAACATGCAGACAAAACCTCATTTTCATAATCCTTGCAATGGCAAAATATAAAATTTATAGCTGAGAAACTGAAAAACACCATTTTGCATTGATGACCTTTTCAAACAGCAAATCTAAAAATAAGGCAGAGCTTTTGATTCCGACCATCTTATTCAATAAACTGCATCAAAACAAGGAGAAAAGCAAAGTATATGTGGCACAATTAACATGAGAAATCCATTTACCATTCCTGCTGGCGCCAGGAAAATGCAAATGCTGCCATGATGGTGTCTAAACACCTCAAGAAGCCAAATAAGGTAGTCACACTCTGTTATGAGACAAACTCAGTCGAAAAATTTCATATTCTGAAAGAACTGTTTAAAATATACATACATATAAATTTTACATACACCAAATCTTACAACAAAATCTTCCGCTGTATATTGTTTTGATTTCTTCCGATAATTCTCAATTCATTTAATATCAATTAGTCAAAAAATATAGTCAAATATCAAAAAGTCATTTATATCTTGTTAAATTCTTATACAATGTCTAAAATAATATAGCTTAGAGAAAAAAAAAAAAAAAAATCCATCAAAGACTAGCAGCATTACCTTAAAAAATCGATTTTGATTATATGCTATCTAATACCATTAGTCAAATAACTTCAATTGTGAATTAGTTCTTCTCAATCTCTTAAACAAACATTTTATGGAAAAAAGTCTAAAAACTTTAAATCTTGCAGACAATTGTTGACACTCCAGAAATGAAATATTTGACAATTACTCTTGTAATCATTTAATCAATTCTAAAGGATGTGACAGTTTTAAAGCAGAAAATCCCAAATTCACTTTAGTAAAAAAAACAAGGGTCAAATCTTTTGAACACTGAATTAAAACTGTTTCTGACTCAAAAGAAGATCGAATAATTTAATCATGCAATCACTTAGTTTGAGGCTTCTGAAGAATTATGCCGCAATTAAAGAATCTGTTTGACTTGCCTTTGATTAATCAAGCCGAAAATGTGTCCTTAATTGTCGCAAAACGTTTCCTTTGACAATAAAACGATATTGAGAACACATGAAGGGGATTCGTAATTTGATCTTAAACTGTCCAAATTGATTACACGCCACATCCTAAATACAGATCAGTCCTATATTTAATAAAATGATATGATTTATCATCTTTTATTATTTCATTAACTGAGAATTGACAATTTTCGATCAATTGAATGTTACAAAAATACAGCATCCATAATACACATCAGTCAAATGTTGGATAAAAATTGATTTAACACGTGATTTAAAATCAATAATTGATACCTGTAAAACAAAAAATATCAAACCTTAACTGTACCAGTGGGTTCCAAAATATTTCAAGAAATCTTCAGCCCGTGAGAATTCAGAATTCATGTCAATGCAATATGATTCGAGTATATCAGCCCCTCAGGATTTTAAATCGCTATCTAAATCAGCTGGTAAATAACTAAATGTTAATTTTGAACAATATTATCAATAGTAATGACATGCTAACCGTTTCATCAATATTTCTCATCACACATTAACATACCTTATATTTTGAAGGAGAGAAAATATTTTGAAGTTTTTATAAACCACAAATAGAAATTGTTCAAATAATGATGTTCTAATTACCTATTTGCTCATGCAAAATTAGAAAACTGGAAGAACGGCTTGACTGATCATTCAGAAATTTCATTTTCTGTCAACATCAAAATAAAGTAGTTTCATTACACTTTCAATTTCAAAATTGATATGAAAAATAGTTAATCAGATATGACAATCTGAAATTGAGTTAACATAATTTTTTTGCAGATAAGATTCAATCAGATTTCTCAATCATGGAAGAAACTGCAACAAAGATGAGGGAACATTTTCACATCAAAATCAGGAGTAAAACCGAAATTATCTAGAAACTTAATAAAACCAAAAAAGATTGTGGTATTCACATCACATCTCTCACATTAAATCCAACAAAATTAGATCATTTAAACCTGATTTTATTTTTCAAAATCAATACTGTTAATTCCGAAGACTTCCCCACTGAGTCATAAAAATGTTCTGAATACGTGGAAACGAACACATCATCAGAAGACGTTCCATACGAGAATCTTATTATCTTCATCACCAACAACGTCTTTGATTCGACAGGTAGATGATAATCATGATCACTGTCCGTTATTCACGAGCAACTTGATCAATTAAGATGATTACACTTTGTTATTAAGTTCGGACGAGGACCTGCCACGGTCCTTTGATGTTTCTGAGACGGAGAAAGATTTTAGCCGCTTGTTTTTGCAGGGAAGGTCCTAGCCCGATGTAAAACATCTTCATCATCTTTGATGTGACAAGACTGTCAGGATGCAGGCTTCCATTTTCTGAAGCGATACCTCCGGAAAGAATCAAACAATTAAAACAGCGACACTTGCGCTGATTTGCAACAAACTAAAGAGGCGCTTAATTGCGGATTTGGTCAGTATCAGCCATGTTTCCTGTTTTTTCAAAGCATTCATCTCAACGATGATGAGATTGAGACGAGACTTATGCGAATGATATTCTCACTGTTATTAATGGGATTCCACCTGTTCCAACAGGCTTAACTTGCTCTTCAGGAAGGGATTACACTATTTGTGGGGCTTTTCATCAACAAAATTAGTCTTCATTTGTGCAAAACGATTTTGATATGGCCATGAGATTTGAGGAAAATTGCTGTCAATCAAAATAGGAAACAACTTAAATCAACCAATCAGATTCAAGAACACATGCACCCAAGTCATGCTACATTTATGTACAATTGGATTAAACATTACAAGTTAACATGATTATCAAAGTCATGCTTGTATTGCAAAAACATTTTTTTGTAAAATATTCTGAAATAATCTGTTGCACTATGGAAATTAACTAAACACATTAATTGACTACCCACAATGATGCATCTGACAAAATAATGAACAACCTTAGTCATTTGGGGTAAGTTTCAAACTTCACAATATCAACTATTTTTTTTATCTACAAAACACTCAATACAACATTTCTTCTTCAGTTCTATCTTTTATACAAACAGATCTGCCACATTTAGACAGCTCCACTTTAATTGAAAACTATCTTTCACCACCAACAAAGATTCCATAGCACCCTTAAAGGTCAAAACCGTCGAAACCGTTAGATAAATCATAAGAATTAGGTGATACAAAGTGCAGCATGATCCTTAAACTGTTTCAAGATCAATGAATGACAATTTCCTGTAATGTACATCTGAGAATGACCTTGGTTGCCAAGGGACATAACCCCTCTTTACTAATGTCATATTGCTGACCACTACACAAAACAAGATCACTTTGAGGCAGGAGTAATTTGCTTGAGTTGAGAGATCAAACTAGGCCAAAGAAAGCAGGGTTGGCTGATAATCTGTCTTATGTGGCAACTCTTGCTAAGGGATAAAAGGGACACAAGATTGATAAAAACAGCTTGAATATGTAATTACTGAGGTGCTTAATAACAATGATGTTAGTGAGTGAGCGAGTGAACAAGCAAGTGAGTGAAAGAGTGAGTGAGTGAGTGAGTGAGTGAGTGAGTGAGAAAGTGAGTGAGAGTAACTGTTGAAAGGGGCAGCAGCATGTTTATGTCAATAAACACAGTAACGAAAATAAATGTTAAAAATTGCAGTGCAATCTTTTCATCAAAAGAAGCAGTTTATAGCGATTATATGATAGTCAATCAAGATACTCTAATCAAATTCCCTACCTTAAATGATTAAAAGGTGTTCAAACAAAAATGGCCGCTTGATACTTGATACTTTCCTCTACGACTACGTATAATCAGGTTTAGTAATGAGGTGGTTGGCCCTCTGAAGATAATGCATGTGGCATAAACAAATTTGGAGAAAATTTGAAGAAATAGAATTTTGTTTAAAAACTGATACAGCTCCTTTATGTTGATTTGGCAATGTTGCAGCTATTAGCGCCAATGATGCTGATGCTGATGATGATAATGATGATGATGATGATGATGCTGATGATGATAATGATGAAAATGATGATGATGATGAAGATGATGATGATGATGATGATGGAGGAACATATATAAAAAATAGAATATATAAACTTAACACACATAGGGTCATGCTCAAAGCTCTACTCAAATCATAACCCAGGTGACAGGACCAAAGGCATTTATCTATCATGTTCCATAACAGAGGATGTAAATTTTAAAAAGTAATTTCAACTTATGAATACTTTTTACCATTACAAAGCTTATTCAATCATCAATTTCGAATTCAAGATGCTAATAACAAAATAACAAATTTGAAAGTTCAATTGATAAAAAAAATTCCTTTCACCAAAGACAGAAATTTCAAAAGTTTTAAACACCTACTTCAGAATCAAATATCCGATGGGAAAATGTTTCATTTTAGACCAGTCCATTAAAATTCACTGATACAACCTTGCTATCAATAAGTTTGACATCAGGTGGTGACAATCTTGGAAGAAAATGTGCAATTTCTTTCAAATTGAGGTTCGTTTCCACTGTTCTGATCACCTCATGGCATATTCTTACAGCATTTTATTGCGGTTCGTGCACGTCAAATTACGGGAGCACAAACCTGCGTGCCCCCAGGATAGAGTCTTTCATTAAAACACACTTAGGCTTGGTAGCTTTTATGTGGGATTGCTGGAAAGGTAACTTCATTATAGGCCGTGATTGTTTTTGACACTATTACAAGTCCCCTTTTATCGGCAATAATGGATAAAATGAAACATGTTCTTAGATGTATTGGGCCCGAAATCGCAATTTTGAGGCAATAAAAATCAAGATGGCTCCTGCAAGCATGTTTGAGGTGTACTGGCAATGTCTATCTTGCTATAAGAAAGTTTACAGGGATCCATCAACTGCGAATGTTGCCCTCAAATCTTTCCTCTATCTATACTTCCGTGAGACTTTTTCAGTTGTAATGCAAATAAAGCTTTACGGTTACAGGGATTCTTTAACACTGATTTGACACCTGAAACTTTGACACTTATTTTTCTTTAAAAAATGTTTTTGTTGAAATCTTAACTTGTTGAAATTGAACAATGAATAAAACAATGAATATAAATGCAGTTTGGAATTCTCACTGCTGTCTAATGGACAAGCTAGGTTAAATTTACAGAAAACTTTTTTGATCATATTCATAAAAAAATTATTTTTAGATACGAGGTGAATCATATCGGTATGTTTGCCAAGTCTCTAATATTCAGGTAGAGAATTAAAAAGGAAGTAACCTTTTCAGATTTTTATATTCAATTATGCATACAATCTTTCCATTGCCAAAAATATCAAAACAATGCAGTCTCCATGTTTGATGTATGAAAGGCACTGTAGCTCAGGGAAACAAAGAGATCTTACGAAAGGAAAACTAAGGTTACCATTTTTTCGACAATCTTTCATAATCATCAAAAGAAGCCCCTGAAAAAACTTACCAAGTTTAGTTATGTCATGACAAATCTATTTTCCTAACTGAAATGATTAAAAGGATGAAAATGATTAAAAGGATCAAAATGATTAAAAGGATCAAAAGGATTAAAAGGATCAAAAGGATTAAAATGATTAAAAGGATTAAAAGGATTAAAAGGATGAAAATGATTAAAAGGATTAAAAGGATCAAAAGGATGAAAATGATTAATAGGATTAAAATGGCTACATGCAGTTTTTGCATGATGCATGATAATTTCTTCTCATACAGTGGATAAACTGGTTTAGTAATGGGATGTTTGAGCCTTGGAAGAAAATATACATAAACTAACATCTATTTGACCAATTAAATTATTGGAAAATTTGCCTTTAAGAAATCATGTTTTAGTTAGTTTCCCTTTGAACAAGATTCTGCATGTGTGGCCATTTCCCTAAACAGACAACTCAGAATGGCACGTAATAATTAAGCAGATAAAAAGTTAAATCCATCAATTTCCTCACTCTCAGACGTGAGTCACTACCTGGGGGTTGATGTATGGAGAAGCAAGGAACTCGTTTCCCCTCTGCACAAGAGACATGATCACATGAAGTCTCTGGAGACTCAGACTAAACACAGAGACTCATCCCTGTAACCTCATCACTGAGCTGGGGAATCAAATCAGACTGAAATAGTCACATCAGGCTCCTGAATATCCTCCCTTGTCCAGTCTCCCCTGCTTTTGTCATCCGAAAATTTGTCACAAACAAGAAAATATTTCTTAAATGGTATCTTTCCTTTTCATAATGATCATCATGAAAAATTTTAATTTCCTTTTTTGAATATCATACTTCCAAATTTATCAATCCAGAATAAGTCAATTGTTATTTCTCTTGCTGAAAATAATGCTTTCAAATTTCATCATTCCAGTAAAGGTCGCATTTCAGGGGCCATGAAATAGATGGTATTCTAAGATTCTACATTATTCCCATTTTAGGGAAACTTAATGGTTTTCTGCTTATTCACAATTATGTCATATTTTAAGTTTTTTTTCTCTTTTCATATTTGAGGGAATAATTTGGCAATTTCTAATCCATTCTTGAGAAGATTCTCATTTGTTATCACACTTAATGAAGTTACAACTATCAAAATGGTGAGGTGAGGTGAGGTGACTGGTGGTTTAATGTCGCTTTCAAGAGTATCTCACTTATATCGCGGCTGCTAGTGTTATTGCAGGGGGAAAGCCCGCAAGACCTGAAAGCATCAGCTGGAACTAGCGAACCATGGGTGGTACTGCGTTGAAATTCAGAGCAGCATTGCACCCAAACCTTACTGCATGTAGAACAGTTCTCTACTGCAGACAAAGTTGCCGAGCCCCTGGTGGGATATGAACCACAGACCTCCGGATCCAAAGCTGAACGCGCTAACCACTGTGCTATCCCGCCCCGTCGCTTTCAAGAGTATTTCACTCATATAACTGCTGCCAGTAATATTGCAGGGAGAAAGCTTGCAACACCATTGTGGATATGCATTGCAGTGAAACCTGCAGGCATTAGCTGGAACTAGCGAACCATGTGTGGTACTGTGCTGAAATTCAGTGCATTGCACCCACGCCATACTACCTGTAGAACAGTTCTCTACTGCAGACCTGCTAATCCAAAAGTGAACGCGCCAACCACCGTGATATCCCAGCCCTTGAGGCTTGGAAGGTTCAGGTTAATATTACGCAAATTTAGATGAGTCAATTCAAATGTTTCCATAATGAAAATTCATGGAAATTTCATCTTTCCAACAATGGTTTTGATTAACTCATGTATATTTTTGAAAGTTTCAATCATTCTTCAGAAAGTTTGATGTTTGAAAGTTTGAATTTGATGAAAATATAAACATGATTGTCAAACATATTCATAAACATGCAATGTCTTGAAAATTGAATTGGTTCTTCACTTTCTGGCAAACCTCTTGAAGAAAAATTTGAAAATTAGATAAAAAAAACCTATGTGTTGAATCCAATTAATTTGGTGCCTCTTGATTGAACTACAAAATTAATGAAATAACTTGTTGAATGACACCTTGAAATACTTAACTTATTCTTAAGTAATTACCAAACGGCTAAACTGCTTACATAAATCTCAGTTTGGTCATTTGTGTGAAAAAGAACCCTTTTGCCAAACCCAAAATAACAAGAACAATCTCCTAAACTCCCCTTGCCTGTCAAGATTAAAATATATGTAGGCAATGAAGATGGCAGCCACACTTTCAGACGGTACTAATTTCCTTAAAACTTCTTTTCTTTCCATTCACAGCGAGTGGACATCTCGTGGACATCTCGTGGACACCCCAATCTGCTGTCCCCTTCTCTGGCTGCAGGTTTTATTGAGTAAAGTCTGATAATTGTCCATAATCAAATCAACTCGGCAGTCAGAACGGAATACAGATTTGCGGCCCTTTTCAATTAATTACACCTAGGAAGACGGTACTCGCTATAGTCAGATAATCTGCGAGAGGAATTCAGCGCAGTGATGGCAATCAAAATCAAACTTCACTTGTTTGAGAGCTGTTAAAGTGATCGAGAAAATTCTGGCATTGTGATTGGTCGACACTCACGTACGCTAAATTTGATGGAACTTCATCTTGAATTAAGCAGACGACATCGTCACAGGTCCTCAGCCGCCATTCGGCTTGATCAAGTTGGGAAGAAATTATCTGGTAACAAGTTTTTAAGGAACCATTATCTGCCTCAATGATATACTATCATTTTCTTGGGTTGTTTCTTCCATTGGTGATCGTTTATGTGTCTCTCAGGTTTTTTCTCAAAAATTGGTTTAATTAAAACACGGAAAGAACTTCCTAAGATCATTGAAATGTTTTAAACTACAAGTTTCAAATCAATTTCCAATATTTTTTTTGATTATGGGATTTAGGATCAAACAAATCATAAGACCTGTGAAATTCAAATTGGGTGTCAACATGTTTTTCATTTAATCTGTTTCAACTGAGATTTCAGACTGGAATTGCCTTTGAATCTTTTTCATTTTTCAATCTCAAACTCATTAATTCAATTAAATCTTCTTGATTTTTTATTTCCATGGAATTCTGCACATTTAAAGATTACATAATACAATGATATTCTCCAAATTTGAATTGTTTTTTAAAACATGTACTTCTTATCGAAGCTTTATACTGTAAAATCATTTATTTTCGCGGGGTGTTATTTTCGCGGAAACATAAAAAATGACTGATTCGCGGGGTTTAATTTTCGCGCATATCGACTAAGCAATAGCAAAAATTTGGTGAGCAAAACTACATGCACTCTGCAGAAAAGATTACACTGAAACTAGTAGTAATTAACTTATAAAAACAATATTTATTCAAAAAGTCAATGATCAAATTTTTATTTATTTATTGTCATTAAACGTCTTCAAGTTTTGAAGTGGTAACGATACCTGTCGCCAAGTTTTCCCGGAAGTAAACATTCGGAACGGTTCAGTTTGATCTTCAACTCCAAACAATATGTTTGAATGATGTGACTTCTCGAGATCTCGTTCAAAGAAATATCATACTGAACCGAAAATATACGCACCGAATCGAAGCTCAAGCGTACCGCAATCAAAACATCAGGACACGCATATTGGCGATCAAGAGTGGATTCTGCCAGGCCGGATTATTGTGATGACTGTGTTTGCACAACAAACAACGTGCATATCGGCGTACGATGTACACATTTGTGAGAGCTCTAATTAGTGACTCGTCATTAATAAACGAACCAAACATTCCTGTGAGTAATAAAATATGTCAATCAAATTATTTCTCTGTTATTGGTTTTCTTCACGTTCATAACCATAATATTTCGCGATGTTTTATTATTCGCGCATTATTGCTTTCCGCGAAAAGCGCGAAAATTAAACCCCCGCGAAATATTATGATTTTACAGTATATAATAATTTATGAATTACTTACATTTCAGAGAACATACGAAATTTGTTATGTAAATCAAGTGTATCACATAGTGAACATGCAATTGAAATTAAACATGGTTCTTTCCTACAATTACTGCAAGGCATTGAAGCAAAAACTACGGATCATTGTTATCAAACTCAAACCTTCGAAGTTGCAAACAGATCTTTCACAGAGTTATATTCAATTTACATTACGATAAACTGGAAAGAATTAAATGGAGATTAAATGTCAATTCTATATCATAACCTTTTTATTACTCGGTCAAAAATCAATTAAAAAAACATACCAAAATGAAATTTTCAATTCTAAAAAAATTCAGATGTGTAAAGACTCTTGTTGAAAATGACAACTACCATCTTTTCCCAACTGAACAAATGTTTTCACAGTAAACAAGATAAAAAACAGCAAGTCGACACATACTTCTGAAATGGGAGCACTAAGCCATCGAAACATTACCGCACTTTCTTTCAGCTCATCATGGCATTAATGGATCCGTTGATCTATGTTGAAATCCAAATACCGCAATTCCCTTTTTTAAACCTAACAGCTAAGGGGTGAGCCATATTTATTGATAAAAAAAGAGAATTGCAACTGCCAGCGATCAGTTGATGTCTCATCAATTTTGATTCACGGACATTACTACGATTACACGAGGACGAGATAGCAGCTTTTTCAAACGATCACTCACTGGCGCATGGCGTATATGCGAGCATCACTTTGTTTCTCAAAGCTTTACATGATGAACCGCCAACATTAACGGGCTGATTTTCACAAATAAATTTACACGGACGTACTTAGATGCCATTAGACTGCAAGTCTTGCCAAAGGTTGTCCGAGTTCCATTACAAAATCCTGTGCTTGAGTGCGGCGCGGAGAAAGGTCAGGATAATCCAACAGGGCGAGATTTAGGCTCCCGATTTCTTCAGAAGACTGTCCCAGGGGAAGGTAGATTTTACATGGATTCATTATGAAAGGGAATGGGGTGTTTTCGCTAATTCATCCCCGCAACCTGCGTAGATGGGCTTGAGAGAGATATTAAGCAATCATACACAGGACTTGTCAAACATAATGAGGAAATTTTGAAAACTTAAAAACATCAAAATATGAAAGGCAGTATGGAGCGTGATCATCTATAAATGTCAACATTTAATGAACATTGTAATCGTAAAGTTATTTTTTAAAGACGTGATGCTCAGCTTACAAATTTGTAAACTCAGCAGGTTATTATTATTATGAAGTAGCAACTATTAGTATAACAATTTATAACTCACCAGTGTACGATACTGCAGTGTAATATTTAATAGGAAAACTTGAACTAGTGTAATACTGCTGCATGTATTACGTCACGATAGTGAGTAGTTGTGACGTCACAATAGTGTGTAGTTGTGACGTCACAATGTCTGCACCACTGTCACAATTGTAGACAAGTCAACCAAAACATTAGTTTCAACACAGTGTAGGCATTTAAGGGCATATATGTGGGCAAATGATAAACAGAACATCAAACTATGTCATCTAGATAATAACAAATGAATTATTGGTATATTTGGGATCACATTGTCTGAAATAATGTGTTAATTCTTGCATGTACCTTTTCGCGTTTAATCTCTTGTTCTCAAATCTTCAATATAGAACTTCCTACCAATAAATTCTATTTCAACTAAACCATAAATAATTTGGTATCTAACTTGATTTCACTCATTTTATTTTAAATCCATAACTTGTAATATTAATAATTTGAAAGTCGTAAAGTATCCTCATATATTATCATCCTTTTTACGACTGAACTGCACACAAAGACAGGCTGGATTCAAACCCAATAGTGCTTCATCTGAAAAAAGCAAACATGGCTATCCCAACGACCAGATTAACATAGCTAGTAAACATAATGACATCATCGATGATTCTAGTTCAAAATGAAAATGGTTTGATTTTGTTTTTGTCCCTCGAGAAGGAAATAAAAAGTAAAATCAGGTGGCTAATTTCATGCAAGAAGAATGGCGACACTAGTCTGTTACTTCTTGACACTTTGCAAATTACCAATCGCCCTATTAGCCTGGGGTTTTAATATTGTGAAAGCAAAACACAATTATAGACTTCTTTTGATTGTTATTGATGACAATCGGATATGAGGATTTAACTAGGGTTGTTTTTTCATCATATTTTTTACATTTTTTTAATCAAAGACCATAATTGGAAATTTTTAGATGAACGGATTAACATGATCTGGCAGAGATAATTGAACATTAATTTGGAAGAAATTAGCATATTCTCAAAATCATTAATTTAACCTAATGTTAACTTTTTAAAACTTTGTTTCAGCGGCAATATTATTGAAAATGATAAATATTGAGATGTCTTGTAAAAAAGACATACCACATTTCAAAAAGCCAATTATTACATGTTACTTATAAAAACCATGTTTGATCATGTTTCTTAAGCAGGCATGGTAATTACTTAAGTTGCCAAGCAAAAAAATAAAACTTTACTTGCAGATTCCATTAAATTCCATGGTATGCTTTACATTGGCCGATGTGCAAAATTAATTATTACCATTTTCCTTATAAAAAAAAAAATCGGATGTTCAGGGGTCATGCTAAAAACTCCATCGGTTAAAGGGTTAATATCTTTAGTATTTTAACAGATATCCACGGTAATGTTTTTCAAATTGTCAAAATGTGTCAAAATCATCAACTGTAGACATGATCAGATACACTTACATCAGTTACAGGGTTAATGTAGCTTTGTCTTATCATCATCATAACTCTGAATAAATGTCTAAATTAATCAAATTTACACATCATTAAAACCAAGGTTGTCAATAACAGCTACATGACATTGGCATGGGAAAACCATCAAAGCTATGAATTCTTATGCTTTGATAACAGGATATGCTGCCACTCGAGTATCTTGACCTTTTCCTAATGAGGGCGACACTTGTCAGAATAACATTGAAGTAACATAACAGGAACTGAATCTTTTAAAACCTGCTGTAGCTGCTTGTCTTCGGTTCAGCTCTCTGTCCTTGCCAAGAATGATCTCAGAGGACCAACCAACTTTGAAGGACAAAATCTGAACAGCTGAACAGGTGAAATGATAAGCTTTAGGGTTGAGGGCATCAGTTTTCAACGGTATATTGCTCCTACCACTGCTAGGGATGTCACAGTACTAGCACCTCACAATACTTAGGCCACAATCCGATACGTATCACATTACAGTAAGCACAACATTCTTGTGAAGATATCATTTCCTTGATCGTAATTCAACCTTTCTAATGTGAAAGTAAGTAAGTTTCTTATGAATCTAATATTCAAACATTTTTCAAAACTGAACATTGAAAGAAAGTCTATTCACTTAGTATCTTTGCCAAGGATAAACTTACCAACCAACTTTTAAGGATACAATCCTGACATGCTATACGGTAAAGTTTAAAGATATGGGAATGAATGCTGATTTCAATAATTTTTCTCCCACGTCACTTTGTATTATGACAATAATCAATTGATCAATTCAAAATGATACTTTGGCTATGTGTTGTGGCTGCCTTGGTAAAATTCCCTTCTCTTTGCCAAGAATAAACTGAACCAACAAACTTCAATTGACAAAAGCTGATCAGGCCATAACATAAAGTGATGGACTTGGTATTAAAGGCTGTTTTTTTAAAGAAAATTTCTCTGATTTAATGGCAGTGGCTGGAAGTGAAACGAAACTAAATTACTGAAAAACCAACATAAAAATGAGATTTACACAAACTGTTTCATGGGTGAACATTGTGAAAAAATGGGCTACTTTCTTTCTACAACAACTGTGGTCAGTCGCCTTTATAAGCAAAATTAAACTAAATCACTGATCTACCAACATAAACAACAAACTGATAGTTCATGGCTGAACTTCTTCATAGAAATACGAGGTCTTCGCACCCACAAGTTTTAACTTTGTCCATCGAAGCGAACAGTCAAGAGATGGTCTGGCGGGTTTTAGAGACTTCTAACTTTAAGATTGTCTGGATGCAGCTATAAACTGAGATTGGACGAGACTCGAGAGTAAGAGTATCATCCTCTTGCTATAACCGGACTCGTAGATTGTGCCGCTCAGCACTACCGCAAAGGGAAACATAAAGGGACACCTATTGACAATAATGAAACAGGTGGTTATCACTAACGATACGGGTTATCAATATTCAGATGCAATTTTATTTGGGATTTTCAGACTTGTTTGTCATCAAACCCACAATGTTTTATTCAAAGACATTATGAAAATTAAGTGTTATATTCATCATTTTGTTACTAAGAAACATTATCATGTTTCCAATAAAATTGTGTATTGAGAATATATCAGATAAATAACTTGGTCCTTCAGGTTTGAATACATTTTGAGCAATTAACTTCTCTACAATACATGTGCAGGTACTTCTATTATATGGAATGTCAAGGACAACATGACTTTCATTTGATCACATACATTTGATTTTTTTTACCTGGATTCTGATACTGGATGGATGACTTTAGGTCAAAACATAACTGTATCTTATATATATAACTGGAACAGAAAATTCAAGGGTTGTGATGCACCTAATTACAGTGTACCTTTCTGCCTGACAGCATGTAGAACAATTTCTACAGTATTTCAAAGAAAGGTGAGCATGCTTAGAAGATTCAAACTCAAACATTACAGGTTGTCCAACTTGCTAATCTCTGTTCAAATCCCAATCAAGTGTTCAAAAGACTTCATTTTGCCTAAATATCACTATTACAATTTTTGATTGGATGTCAGCCCAAATTGGAATGTGTATCTTAATATTATTCATTTACGATCCCATTGTCAACTCAAAATAACTTTTGATTTCAAGTTGTTTTCAAACTGGAATCTTTGAAAAATCTAACATCGTATTTAACTTTCATAACCTTTTCCTCATCCTGAGACTTCTTCAGCCTTTACTTATTTTTTCTCCTTTTTCCTGATAATGATTCCATTGAAAGCAATCCCGCTCAAGAAACAAATCAACTGACTTTAATTTCAGGGAACATAAAATCCGTTACAGCAACACGTATCCATGCGACGAAGTTCAACTTGATGATCCATGCTTGAAGAACGAAGATAAACTGACATCAATATCGAGAATAAAGAAACCGGCGTGCAATATACATTTTGGCTCGATATCCCTCTCTAACAAGCGTATCATGGAATAAATGACAAGGGGCGATAAAATGAAACTATTATGGACCATTGTCAGTGAATAAAGGATAACGAAGGGTCCAAAACGTTTCCCATTATCTCGCATTTGGGGCACGGCATATCGGTGGAACAAACATTTACACTGAGGGCAACTCAGGCTTAATAAGACATTCAAAGTGTCGCATCTCGAAAACCTTGTACGAGTCCGTGTCAGTCTGCGCTAATAAACACGACTTCTTGAATGGGAAGGCTTTGACTTTGAGTTGATCGATATGCTGAGTCATTAATAGAAGCGAGTTATCAGGGTTCTGAAAGTGTCCCCGACATTCGCTTAGGCAACGTCAATCGCTGGTCAATTCCCCATAATTTGATCACGGTAGTTCCATTTCCTATTTGAAGTTTGTCTACATGAAAGTAGAAAGTCTTCTGGCAGCATCGTCCATGCTGTTACATTCTCCCGATTCAATTTCAGGATCTGATTCCGTTTCCATGACAACAGAAAGGATTGCGAAACAAACAGGCACAAAAGGGGTCCTCAAAAAATTTGGTGGGATAATAGAGTTATTCCATGTTGTCCTTTTCAATCGTGGACCGTGATGACATTGTCAAACATTCATTTTTTATTTAATTTTCCTTGCCACTTGAGGTGAGAGCTATAACCATACCAAAATCGAGTTCAAAACTTCAGCTTCAGAGCTGACCAACTTCAAAACCATTGGCCAGCATAAAAAGTTGTAAGTTCCAAGAATATGAAGTAAAATTCAAGCTCATTTCAATGATCAGTGTTGCCTGTTAGCTCAACTTTCTTCTCAAGCTTCACATTAAATATCCTTGTCATGTAGAAATCTTGTTCATGCTTTGAAGTTGGTTTTCACACAGGAACTGTTTCTTCCTCTCAAAAAATTCTTTATAACTTAATGAACAACAAATTTTATTATTTATCCTAAATTTGGAATTAAATTTTAAATTGAATTATGAAACTGAGGAATGAATTTAGATCTTTATAAGATGTAATTAATATCCTAATATAATTCAAATTCATCTAATTAAAGCGGTAAATTTTAAAAAATTTAAAAGATGTGAAAAATTACT
Source organism: Phorcus lineatus (assembly GCA_921293015.1). Taxonomy (NCBI): domain Eukaryota; kingdom Metazoa; phylum Mollusca; class Gastropoda; order Trochida; family Trochidae; genus Phorcus; species Phorcus lineatus. The sequence goes on along the minus strand of OV121087.1, from coordinate 18,956,480 downwards.
GTAATTACAAAACCTCACCAAAAAAAACCAAGCATATTGGTTAAAATATTCAAACAGATTAGGAGCCAAAAATCAATCTTGAACGAAAAAGTAAACCCCATGTTCAAGTCCAAAGCAAATAGCTATCAAAAATTTTGTAAACTTCAACACAAAATTTAATTCCAACCAATTTTTAAAATGTTATTTTTTTGATAATTCAAACAATTTTAGACAAAATGTTAACACTATGGCTAGTAATCTTATCTTATTTTAATTCCCAAAGCGACAATTGTCTACTCCATCCTTCTGTTTTCTTTGTTAAAAAACTGCCTAAATTGACTCCAGTAAATCAAACAAACTCTTGAAATAGAAACTTCACTAATAAAAGAGTTACAATCAATTTCAATTTGCAATCTATCACAAGCAATTGTTCTGAGTAAATAATTCCTATCAGCACACAAAGATTAGAATTTCAAAGATCAAAGACATTACAAGGATGAAATTAAGTAAATAAACCAGTAATCCTAATCTTGGTATAACAAAATTGCTATTTCCTTATTGAATGTTGTCCCTAGTCTTAAATCAGGAATAAATAGTGAACATAAATCATTAACAAAACAATATTGATTTGAACCATTACCAAATAGTTCAATTCAGAACATGATAAAAATGTTGTCTTAGGTTTTAATTCAATAAACTATGTCAACAATAATTCATCAATGAATAATTTTTCATAATTGTTCATGATCAGCAAAGTACAGGTCCTTCAATAAAGCAAAATAGTCAACATCTACTTCATACATATGTCGTCGGTACTATCAAAACCTAACAACATGATTTCATATATATTATATGTAATAAATTTCATTTTTAAAACTTTTTCTCAATTTACAAAACTTAAAAACTAAAACTAATTACAAATTGTAAACAAAAAAACAATCATAGATCATCTATAAAATGAATATCATATACAACTGTCATGGCAAAAATGACCAAAGGGGGGTAACTCTGTATGGCACAGTGTCTGACTCACACAGCCTTTGGGGGTTCTCCGATGTCCGAGGAGGAAAATAGAGGCTATTATGGCCTTATTAAAGAGGGATTTGTAACATTAACTAGGACAACAGGTGAATCTTGTAAAGGCTTAATTGCTAGGCAGGGGATAGTTTCCGACAGCCTGTCTGTAGGCGGGGATCAAAAGTCGTGATGAAATGTTTGAAAAGAGCAGGAGGCAATTTATAATCAACAACCTATAGGCTTAATAGGAAATAGCTTGTTATGTAGAAGTAAAAGTGGGAACTATGAAATTAACAAAATTGATAACATTCTAACATGAATTTGTTTATTAGAGCAAATTTGTTTTTAAGATATTTACTGTATTGACCATAGAAAATAGTATTTCTTGATTTGAATATATTCTTTATTTTTAAAAAGAGAAGCAGAATACAGGGTTACTTATAAAGAAATCTTACTACTACTAACCAATGGTATTTTGAAACAAATAAACTACCCGTCAACACCACAAAATATAGAATCGTCCAGTCACCACAATGAATTTCATGTTTGCAAATATTGTCACACAGACAGATTTTTCAATTATTAAATATCAAAACATATATCTTGAAAGAACAATGTCAAATATTTTATGATCTAATCATTCAAAGCACACTCAATGATGATTTGATTCATCAGGCAACATAGAAACATAAAAGTTATGATTAAGTGCTTGTTCATGATGCAAACTGGTCTTTCCATGTTGAAAATAATCCTCTATTCATAATTTAAAAAGACCCATCTTTCATTCCAGAACTCTATCTGCCAAAAGCAACAAGTTGCCCAACGCTTCTACAAACCACGCTGTATTTATAGCTCCGTGATTCATCCCCATCAAGCTCTAACCAATCAATAGGTGGTCAAAGGGGAGGTAACTCTTCTGTGACCTACAGGGAAATTTCCATTCTAAAATATTTAAAATTATGATATACATTTTATTTATAATTAATCTGTCTGTTTAATGTTGACTATTACTTCAATAGTATATCAAAAAATCTTTTTTTTTGATCAATGAAATATAATTCATAAGGCAAAAAATACACAAACATTTTTTTGAATTAAATAACAAAAGATAAAATTACTTAGATAAGATAAAAAGGAAATGAAAGAATAATGGCTGTACAGAAAATGATTTCAATAATGCAAAATAGACAAATTATTCATAATCACCAAGATTCACTGAGTTCATAGGATCAAATGTACATGTGATAATTGCTAATTTTGCATTACGCAATAACGATCAAGCCCAGGGGAGGGCATTGTGTCATGATGCACAAGCTCATTAGGATTTAACTGTCCACAAATGTGTGGTTACAGAGTCAAAGCTGCAATAAATCTTGAGGTAATTACACATTTGTTGAAACTCCATCTCACAGAAATAAATCTCGAGATAATTATACAGATGTTGATACTTGACCTCAAAGACAGATCAAGCCCTTAGCCTTGCATGCCATGTGTTGAAAGTCTAGTTTATCACCCCCGTAATTACAGGTTAAAAAAGTGTGAACTCAACCCTAATTTCAGGTATTATTCTCAGATTTGCCCAGGAATCTTCTTAACGGCTAAATCAAGACCACCTTAGATGAAGCAACATGGAAATGATACTATTTTTTCAATTCAGTTGTCACGAAGTTTGGTTTTTGGTTTAAATTGTTGTCAAGTTTTTCAGTTCCTTTCACAATATTATCAAAGGATTGCAAAATATTCATTGCTTTGCATTTTGGTCGAAAGAAATGTCAGAGTCTGTTAAACCTTGAATATACCAAAATAACATCTGTTTAGCAAGTGGCAATTCCTTGCAAATTCATTTTCATTTTTCTATATGTGAAATTACGTAAATTTCATTTAAATTTGAAAGATTATGTAGATGATGATAATGGCACAAACTACACAAGGCAATAAATGTTTCAACACCACTGTTTTTCCTATAGGGGGTCCTAGGGAAATTTGCCCTATTCTCTCTGGACTTGGACTTTACTCTTAGTGCGCTGGTTCCTTGATATTATGAGACAACATTGGTTTCATCCAAGGTATTCGGTAGCAGGCCCCCGTCAAGACAAGCCACACGGAAAGTCTAGCATCTAATTAAATTGGTCAATATAATATTCAGCAACTTGAGGGGAAAGAATTAGAATATTTTTACCATTGGGACACATCTGCAAAAAAGACCCCTCAGACGATCACCTAGGAACATCACTAAACACTGATCCTTGCACAAAAACTTATCCATGGAACAGAACCAGCCAGTACAAACAAACTTATCAAAACATTTTTTATGACCAAATTACCTTTTTCATACATGAAGGCTAAAATGTATTGATTTCTTTCATCAGAGAAGCGGGAGCGGCACATAAGGAACGCTTAATCTAGCTACGGTTATGTTCGCCACGAGGGGTGGGCTCATAAGCTTCAGAAGACCGCTAATGAGAGAGAAAGAAGCGACTGAAGGGTAAAGAAGCTAATAAAAAGATATTTATTCTTCATAGTTGCCATAGGCCCTAGATTATTCTAGTTTCGATATTTGAGAAGTTTGAAGAAAAATATTTTTCGTTAATTTTTTCAAATCATCAAAAGGCTCCAAGAATTTGTTACTGGTTTTCAATTTTTTTATTCATTAAACTCCTTGACATTAAAAAAATGTTTTTATATGTAAAAGAACTAAGCTGGATCTTGAAAAAATGTTAAAAACAACTTAATTGATCTTGAGGCTGAAGGGTCAAATATCAAAACTGACCTAAACATCAGTGATATATTTTTGATACAGAAACAAGATTCAAAGTTAAAAATTTGACATCATATCAAAATAGTAACCATGTGTTTGAATACAAATTCTATGGGCAGTCGAGCTATGATAAGCCTAACATCACCTTTTCCATGTAAAATTAAAATTTTGAGTCGCACATCATTCATTTATTCGAAGACAAACTAATCAATAAAATCATGAAAATGAAATAAGTTAAGGTATTTCATAATTACTCAAACCATATAAAAATTTGAATTCGTTCATCGTAAATGTCAATATCAAAAGATCTCTATATAGAAATTTTCATTAAGTTCAACAGTGAGAAGGGGTGATTGATGAGTTAATCTATCAGTTTTATTATTGATCATTTGAAACATAGATGCCCTATTTTCAACGCTGCTTATGGAAGATATGCTGTCTAGGCTGAGCGACACAGAAACCCCCATTTTTAGTTGAAGTGACAATGTTACACACTTGAGGACAACCTCGATGTGAAGGTTTCAAATGAACGTTGACAGAAAAGTATAAAATAAAGTGCAATCACTTTTGAGGGTTGACATTAAGGCACTAAAATAAAACTGAGTAAGGCCTTTGAATGAACATTAGTTCATCTTACTTGTTGGACATAAATTTTACTAGCCATCTGCTAGGGGAGTGTAAATTTTGAACACTGCCTTTTTTATTGATGTAATGTTTCATCCACAGTTCTGAAGATGAAACTTCAAATAGACTGTAGTATGTAAACCAATAAAATGCAAACCAGAAAAACAGAAGGCAAACATGACGGTATATCTTAAAACGCTCTTTCTCCATCAATATAAGATGGAAAAACTTAGCCATTGGTCATAAAACAAATAAGTAAACAAAGATTATTATATATACTTAAGTATGTGTGATAATAGTTTTATTAGGAATATTAATTCTTTATGTCATCTTAAGCATCAGCGGATGTGACGGATCCTCTTCAGTGACATAATAATCTCCTTCTGATATGGAACTCAGGCACAAACAATGGCTGGAGACCAATGATGATGTTTGCACTAATACACATATGATTTCAATGACACAGGTTATGTTTAACTAATAGAAGTTGTGTGTAAAAGCATGACTTACCGCCATTGTGTTCAGACGGGGATGGTAGTGTGTCAGACATGATGGTAAGTCTTCTAGTTGGCCATCAGACACCTCCAACAGCTACAGCAGCCTGGAGGAAAGAAGGAAAACAGTTCAGACTTGATAATTCTAAAATAACAAATAATGGATTCCCAAATAATGGGCCTCCTTTAACAGAGCACTAAGGCGAACTTAAGCTCTTCTTAGTTCATTGTTAAAGTTAACCTTAGTATAATATTAAGGGATAGGGGTTAAGCTTAACCTTAGTACAATATTAAAGGATAGGAGTTAAGGTTAACTTTAGTTCCATGTTAAAGGATAGGAGTTACTAAGTACAATATTAAAGGATAGGAGTTAAGGTTAACCTTAGTACAATATCAAGGGATAGGAGTTAAGGTTAACCTTAGTACAATATCAAGGGATAGGAGTTAAGGTTAACCTTAGTACAATATCAAGAGATAGGAGTTAAGCTTAACCTTAGTTTAATGTTAAAGGATACAAGTTAATGTTAACCTTTTATTAGTAAGGATTGTCTTGTGAAAGTTGCCCCTGGTTCTTTGGAGATAAGAACAATTTTGAAACTATTTTTAATTGTGTTGCTACTCTCATAAATTCATCTGAAGACATCTCTTCTAATATTACTATTTCCGATAACATCCCCACTGGTTTTTAAACTATAGGGCATACTGGAGTTATAATACAATATTAAATTTAGTATCATGCGTGTGAATAACACATCAGACATTCACATGACTGAAACATAAGACAAAAGCAGGAAAACAATATACTTCAGGTTTTTAACAATTATTTTACTGCAGTTCTGAACATTTTTAAGCATTTGTTATAACTCACCTCTATAAGATCAATATGTAAATACAACATGCATCAAAATTATCATACATGAAAAAACATTCTTTCCAATACATGAAATAAATTTCCAATACATGACAATACATTAAAATGTATGATTTCCAAGAATCAATGAAATATCATTACTCAAACGCCTCCCCAGGTATTGAATTGATTATGTTGATAAGGCGTCAGTCATGTCAATGCACCAGCACCTGACAAGACAACTCAATTATCTGACTGTATGGAATGAGGTGACAGGTGCTTCCACATGTTCTCTGTATTCCGCTAGTAGACTGTGTACCAGTCCTCTATATCTATAGATCAGTTGTGCCCATACACAACTAGAAATATGTGCATGTGATGGACAGTGATGTCCCCCTTCCAAACTTTAAATCCAACTTAATCATCTTATTGCCACTCATGTGTAATAATCATGTAACGGGTCATAATCAAAACATCTTCTTCAAATTTCAGTTGCTTGTAATATTATCATTCAACTGTTCAACAAGTTCAATGGCCCAGAAATGGACACTACCTCCCATTTGCACTAAGTTCAAATTGTTTCCATGGAAACCAGAAAAAAAAATCAGAACAACCAAAATAGCAAAAGGCACCATGCCACCACTAGACCTAACCACATACCAAGTTTCGTAAAAAAAATTATTAAGCAGTTGTTTTGGATATGGCCCGTAAACGAAAGCATTTCGGAACTACGGAATTATGGACTAACGGAATAACAGAATCTTTGAGGGGGACATAATGAAAGATATGGACTATATGCAGATTAATTATGCTTTGGGGGCTGAGGGAATAGTGAGCGAAGGTTTGACAGTAAAACAGATCACCATGCAGGCCTTAGTCACCAAATAGTCAACTAAATATCTCTGTTATCCAAGGTTCCTGTAGACAGGAATTCAGAATTATTTGGATTTGGGTTATGAAGTCATGGTGTAACAAGGAGTTAAAGGGTTGACCAAAAATATAATTCAGGGCCTAGATTTTTTAAGCTCTCTTAGTGCTAAGATAGTCGTAAGCCAATGTTAATGGATGGTACTTATGACTATCTTAGTGCTAAGAGAGCTTCGAAAATCTAGGCCCTGAATGTTAATTCTCAAGGAATCTATACATAGATATATTATTTTTAGCGTTTCAAGTTTTCAAGATGAACATAGTTTCTGGACCCTTAAGCTCTTATCAAGAGCCAGATGGTCTCCAGATTGACCATGTATGATCCAATTGGTCAAGGAATCTGTACACAAGGATTCAGTTATCTTTGGCCTTTAAGTTCTCAGATGGATAAAGCCAGGGGGTCACCAAATTCCCCCTTCATGATTACAATTGACCAAGGAATCAGTACACAAACATTTTATTTTCTTTGCTTTAATTACCTATTCATGATTACAATGGAAAGAGTACACAAGGATTATAATTTTGTTCAGGGCATAACTGTGTGGCCCATACAATACATACACAATACTTCAAAGTAGTTCTTGAGAAGAAGTCAAAGTGCACTGTTTTCAAAAGAATGGGATGGATAGATGCTGGATATCTGAATATGACATAAGCTCACTCCATGAGCGTCAGTCTAATTAAATTGACCGTGTTCGGAGGATTAAAAGATTTTAGAGATTGATCAAAGCGGAATTCTACCAGGAGCTTTCCTCTCCACAACAGTCTGAAAGCACCCTCCTTGCTTGCACGTTCTTACATCAGTTTAGCGCAGACAAAATCTAGTCATTAGCGGACCAATCACATCATCCCGTTTAAAATAACGATAGCGGTGAGAAAGGTTAATGAATGCTAAATGGGAGTTACTTGCTCCTAGATACTGATACCAAAACTTTTGCCGCTGTCATTGTGATTGGCTAGCTGAAATTGCGTCAGAATGCGCGAGCAAGGAGGGTGCTTTCAGACCATTGTGGAGAGGACAGCCCCTGATAGAATACGTTCAAATCCAGCTTGAGTTGATTTTCAACAATGCCCTGTTACAGTCAAGTTAATGACATCACAATTGTTTTTCATCATCAAGTATTATCTCGACTTGGACAGCAATGTCGGCTACTGATTGGCCAAAAGCGGTCACGTGCCGTAGGTATATTTTTCTATGTTAAACTGGGTCACACGCAACCCTAGTAACGAGAGACGACGTACTGTCAAGAGTTATCTCCCTTGTCCCATTGTAAACAATTGTTGTCCATCAGCGAGCTGGAGATTGGAATGTTGAACCAGAAAACCAATCTATACACATATCAGTCGAGGTCATCACCAACTCTTCATTCATATTCATTCAAATTCAAACCAACCAGTGCGTTATGCAGTGATACCTGCATGTTCTGTGCGCCCGACACTTTCAAACTAACTCGCTCCTTTCACGACGGTCGGCCATGACAGTCAGAAAACTACGGATATTTTAGCGCCGCTTCAAATCAAATGTTTCCAAGGTGGAAAGTGTATACGAGGTCACGTGACCAAACAATCAAAATGAAATAAGCCCTGCAATACTTGTTATGTTTATTCAATTTTGTTAATCCGCATTTACCGTCTAGTACCGCTGCACGGTACTAGATTATACTTTTTGAGCTTTAAACGGTGATATAAAAATCATTTTTGTAACTTCATAGATAAAAAAGTTATACTGACAAGATCAGCCGCCATTTTGACCCATCCAATCTTTCAAGCCATATTTAAAGCATACTCGTCAAGATAAATATGTTACCATGTGTCCGCGAGTTTGATATGGAGATATATCATGTGTCAGAGTGAAATATCAAACTCTAACTTCGTTCTCGTTTGATATTTAACTGGAACACATGATATATCTCCATATCAAACTCGCGGACACATGGTAACTTATATTATTCCTCGGAACACAGTCAATTTTAATCAGACTGCCATGTGCGCCTTTGAACAACTGGTTAAGGAACTTTATTAATACATTGCTATTTTTATCATTATTATTATTATCAGAAGTTGGTTGACCTTTCAGAACATTTAATTAGTGACTTGCTGCAGGTCTAGTTGCATCAAGTGAACTAGGTTGACAGAACGGTGACGGGCAGCTGTTTCCTGCTGGCATTTTAAAACAATGTTTAATTGAATGTACTGTAATTGCACTTGGTGGAAAAGTTATCATTTGGTGTGAATATTTAGATAATAAAATTCACAAAAACAATTTAATGAAGATTCAGCTCTGTGGGAAAAACAACAACATCTCTGCATTGCATAAAACAATATTTTATATTTAATTGTGTATCTAGATTATTGCACTCTGATTATAAAATAAATATGATTTCCACTGGTCTGTAGGAAAGTTCACTTTTTACACATGATTAAAAAAATGATAGTGATCACAAATGATGAAATATATAAAACAATATTTTTTATTTAAATGTATATCTAGATTATTGCACTCTGATTTTATAAAGTAAATATGATTTCCATTGTTCTATAGGAGAGTTACTTTTTACAAATGATTAAAATAAATTATAGTTATTACAAATGATGAAATATATGAAAAAGACAAGACTTTATAACCATTTCTAACCCAATAATAAAACAATCCAAATGAACAAATATTCAAATTACTGTATGCAGAGTTTGAAAAACTAAATGAGGTGTTTTCTGTATTTATTTTGAAATAGGTTCAGCCATAAATTAGGAAAATGGAAATTTATTTATCCAGTGACTCACTGTATTTGTAAAATATTCACACCCATTTCACCCTGATATTCCATTTGATTTAAATTCCATCATGGCTGTATACCAGGCTGTTACTCATTTTTTCATATTTCTGCACTGAGCATAAAAATTGCTCTGCACTAGTTCTTTCTACAAAAATCAATATATATCCAGTGTTTATTAACAGAAATTAATTCATTTCCTTGTTAATTACAAACATACTTAGGATGAGATGAGGTCAGACGAGGTATTACTCTGTTAACCAGTATCTCCATGGTGTATACTACTCAAAAGAAGTTAAGGGTCAACCAATTATTTTTGTTTGACATTTTATTAGACACAGGGAACATGTAAATCATATTTTTAAGGACACTTTTGGTCAGAATGAGTTCAATATGTTTCAATGTTGAGTCTATTATGCAAATTATGCATTTTTTTATACATAACTATTTAGAAGATCTGATGAAAATTCACCATTTTGAGCATAATGAGGTCCAACAAAACTGTCTCAAATTCCATAACTTTGTTAATATCGAGTGAAACCACCACATGCTTGTGCATAGACATGATTGCATGAGAGAAGAAGAAGAATTTTCATGAATTATTGAAACATCTATTCTTTTAAAAACGTCTGAAAACCATTATGAAAACAATTTGAAGACAGTGAAAATCAAAATCGGGTCACCACAATGAAGAAGGTTGTATTGATAATGAAGGATTTTCATTGGACAAACAAAGGATTTTCATTGGTCCCTGTCTCTTACTACCTACCTGACCTTATAAGTAGAGTTAATCCCTCATGCAAAGATAATAAATAACCCAATAGTATGACAGACAGGTACAATCACCTTACCATAAGAAGTTTATTTTTCTATAAGCAGTCAATGGTTGCTTCATCTATGACAGCTCTTGTGGCTTTCCTATTGCATTTTTCGCAGACATCCGAATTGTAGTGTTCATATATTATCCAACACATAGACCTATGATTAGCTAATAGTAAAATTTTATCTATGTTGAAATTAAAACTGAATACCGACCATCAATACAAATGTATGGTATAACTTTTGCAATAATTTTTTTTTAAATCATAAATTTCCTAGCATACACATTTTTTAATTTGTCAGTGCCAAACTTAGTAAGTAAAAAAATAATCTGTACTTACCTGATGATTACAAGTTTCGACTGACATGAATTTCAACTTATAATTCTAATATGACACGAGAGGTATATTATAAATCCAAATTCATATAACAGCAACATAAAAATATATTCATGAAGTTAATGCGATATAAGGTAAGAATATAAATCTAATCAATCATACATATATTACATTGACTATAAAGGTTGATAAACATATAGACCCTGATTTCACGGACTAGAAATGTTAAGATTATGATCTGCCTTCTAAATAATACAATATTCAAGCAACCATGACATATTTTGCCTTGATGGTAGTATAGAACATTGTAACAATCTAAACACAGAAGTTCAGTGAAACTATACTTCTACCTGCCCACATCATAACCTACATCAATTCTAAATCTTTTCCTAAACTGAAATAAAATGGTTGTCATAGATAAAGATTAAATCATTTCTTAAAATTAAAATTCAAAGTGGCATAAAACATTAAATGACATGCACAAAGTTTATTCAATAAGAGGTGAAACAAAGTTTCTCAATAAACATATGCACACTTGTTGCACTGACTAGTTTAACTAGAAAGGTTAAGGTACCGATCTGCTCTCCTCGTGAATAGATATTCAAGCATACAATGACATATGTTGCCTGTATGTTGGCAGAAAATTGTAACAAATATACCTGCCAACATCATAAATTACAATACATATTCAAAATCTATTCCCCCATTGAAAGTAATGTTTATTAAAGAGAATGATTAACAAATCCTACCACATGATACATCCAAAATCACAAAGCATGACATATTTTACCTACAGGAACACCTGTGCTAATTCTTTTAAAACAGGTGTAGCCACATTCATACCTGCACACATTCAAATTTTCAAAACATTCATAAATCATTTTAACTATTTCATCATAAATCACTCAAAGTATTTCACTATCAACATCTTGACATACCTTTCTATATGATAAATAACTGAGGATACAGACCCAGTCTTTCAACTCAATAAAGAAACCATGAAAGTAATATCCTCTATGCAAGGGGCAGATGGGTCAAGCGTAGAATTCAGACAGATTGGGCATTGGAGCGTGAAAGCAACAACAATGGATGGTCGGCTTCAAACACAATGTCTGACCGATTAACAATGCTTTACTGTGAGGATTATCTATCAGGGCTAAGATCGCAGAAGTCATGTCAAGAAAACAAAGAATTAGAGTTATCGGATTATCAGCTTCAAATTCTTGTCTGATGAATATAAGTGTATCTTTAAACCATTACTTTGTAGTAATGACATAGCAAACAATGAGATTTTATGGAGATAGTTTGTCATGATTGTGTCAATGTCCTCATATTGACTGACTTGATGAGTTATTTTAAAGTTCAAAACATAGACATTTTCATATGTCAGCAAGATTAAAAAATAGTTCACAAGCCTAAGGCTAGTAAAGGGATGCTTTGCTGGTAGAATTTCCAAAAATGCTCGTCAAAAGGGCTTGTAACTGAGATGTCACTTATAGATATAAATGTATTTGTGTTGTTGAAATGAGCTTTGGCCTGAAAGGTTCATAAAAGTACAAGTCAAAATTTAAAATGTTTTAATAGGTATGATTTAAACCCTTGTGTAAAGTACACTATGATAAGGATTACTATCCTTAGACTTTGTATCTATATATTGATAAACATTTTACAAACATGCAGTTTATTTTACTTGCTAAAGAACTTTGATAAAAACCAGCCTTTTCATTAAATAATTAGGTAAGAGGCCTAACCAGGAAAGTTAGAGGCCCATGACCCCGTAGGGGTCATAACGACGGCGTAGACGTCGTGGGGAGAGTATGGGAGGGTGCGCCCTCCCATAGGTGGGGGTTTGGGGGGCCTCCCCCAGAGAAAATTTGTAGTTTTAAGCATGCAATAGTGCCATTTTAAGCACACTTGGGCTTAAATTTAGATTTGTTTATTGAATATAAATTGCAGATTTTATATGTAAGATTCTGGTTGAGGTGTTTTCCTGCTACAGATGTATCTCACATACCACACTTCCAAAAAAGATTTTAATTTTTTAAAATTTTTTTTTACAGCTATCTTGATTCATGACAGCTAATAAAATTTATTAAGATAATCATTCAAAATGCAAAGTTTATGATAGCAGTACAGTTCTTAACAAATGAACAAGAGAAACAAACGAATACTTTGATCAAGATTATCTAAAATTATATGGTACGCGGTAGATTATAATCTAGACTTTAAAAATTACACTTATGTGTAACTATTGTATCTTGCACGAAAATATTAGTTCCATAACAAAAATATGATATATATTCATTATTTACACTGAAACTGATTGACAAAAAGCAATTTATTCGTAGTTAAAAATCTTTTCATTGTATCTTTTAAAAAAAATAAAAATCCAAAACATTTGCAATCTACAACATTTTATTTAATTATGCAACTTTTTACTCATCGGCAGTCAGGGCTAGAAACTAACCAAAATCTACCACACGCCTTTCGGGCTAGTAACTTTAAAATGTCACTAGCGCACAAACAATTCAACTAGCCCGAGAAATTTAATATTATTCAAACCATATACAGTCAAGTGCATTATTTTCAGCCTAGTCTTAAGTTGCTGACATGTCCAGAGATAATTCTTAATAAACCTGTTTGTTTGTAAAATATAATAGTGATGACAAGTTTATGATAAGGTTAATAATAAACAAAATTATAGTGTTTCTATGAAAATAAATTGAATAATTCTAATAAAAAAAAATTCAATGTAACTTTTCTTTTAGATTTATCAAGGCATGATTTTAAAAGTTTTGATTTGAACTATTGATCTGACATATATTGTATACCACATGAACTTATATATTTTAAAGTTACCTAAATATCCCACATAACGGGTAAATATTGGCACATTCTTTTACCTGTAGTACAAAGTGCAGATATATATAAATTTTTATATTTTCATTATCAATTTCTCAAAGTACACACAGTGCTATTTTGATCTATTATGATTTTAGAATGTCTTAAAATAACATCAATTCTGTAACTAAATATGAAGCAGTTACCAAGCTGTATCCATCCACTACTTCGACAGGAAATGCCTTGACCTAATTCCATGAAAACCTTGCTAGAAGAGTCTATTACAGAATATGGGTTGACAGTTAATTAATGTTTTAAATGACTCAAAATGTCTTGAATTTATTTTAGAATATTTGATTATGTTCATGATATTCTTTATCGACATTACTTTAGATAAGTTACCTTGATTTGAATAAATGTACAAATATTTTGAGCAGAAGTTATTACACCTGTCTCCCCTTTAAACAAGTGGATGTTCCCATCAGTAGATTGTCAGTTTATTTGCCGACTTTGTCATGTCCTAACTGAATTCTTTTTAACAGTAATGTACTGATGGTTAAATTTTATGGAAGTATGAAGATATTCATCATCTTGAGCATATTTCTTGAACATTCATAGCAATATTTAATTAGATTTTGCCTTTGATATTGAAATGAATTCAAGCAATTTTCTTGTTTGGTTCATCAATCTATAAATAGACCGGTAATTCCCACTCCTGGTTCCTCAACAGATTGATGTTAGTCCTTTAGAAATAATCTTTCATAATTCAACCTACCTTCAAAATTCCCATTGTGATGTTTAAAATATGAATAATAGACTATTTAATGTTTTCAAAACCTTATTTGAAGCAACAAACTTCTTCTAAAGAAAAAATTGATAAAAGTTAATTAGTAGTCCGACGGGCTTGTGAAATTTTGTTTCATTCGAGACAGTTAATGATGCGTTACAACTACTTGGCACACACCAAGAAAGTTGTTTTATCCTGTCAAAAATGCCAAAAGATCAAGCTGTCTGTTTTCTTTTCGCTATCACTGCAGATATGATAGAGGTTGCTGTTATTTTGCACGCCCTACGTTAATGCAAGCTCCAAATATAGTGGGCTTGTTACATAATAAGTCTTGTAGCTAAATCGATGCATGGAGCTTGGAAACCGAAACCGAAACTTGAAGTTATCGGCGGGAGGGTATAGTAACTGCATGTAAAACTTACAATTGACTGCCTGCGATTTTCTGACAGTTGAGACTTGCGGACGGGCTATATTTTCAATACATTAATATTAATCAATAGTCGTTATTTTCTACGTCTTTGATTGTTATTGAGAAATTTTGTATGATACTTATTTATTTCATAAAAATTATATTTGAGGAAAAGTAGCCGGCGCTGTTGTGATAGTAAGCGGCCGTTTACGCCGGCAGCCGGCTCTTAATGAAAACCCTGAAAACTATAATGGCATGCTAAAGTTGGTCTTTCATGATTGAAAAAAAAAAAATTCTATAGACTAAGACTTTGTCCAACATGTATAGAACATGCAATACATAGAATTATGAGCTCACAATTTGCCTGCCTTTGGATTGGACTCAAAATTGCACTTCACAAAAATTAGTATATATGCTTTAAATGCCTTTTATGATTTGACATGTTTACCAAGGGTGGGTAACTTTTATTACATGTATCAGTTATGTTTGGAATTTCTAAAAGCTTAAGTGCACAAAACTCATGTTGACAAAAGATTACAGCTGTGGATAAGTATATGCAAACAAAGTGAATGTGAATGACCTAAGGCAATAGAAATAAAAGACATACTTATTCTCATATCATCCTCCATAATTTCACCCAAATAAAAATGTAACTTTAAATGTACAAAGGTAAACAGTGTATCTAGACAGGGATTAAAAAAAAATTTCAGAGAAAACAACTTGGTTACTTATATTAGGTCGTTAGCTTAGTCACAAAGCTTTGCGAGAAAGCCAAGCAAATTTTGGAGCTACTTTTTAAAATAAAGCCAAATTGACTTTTTGTTAAATTTTTAAGGCAAGTAAAAGGTAAAATTTTGGAGAGTCAAAGACCTCTGGCTTGGATATTTTTAACCCCTTTGAAGTGAAATAAAGGAGACTGATGAAGCAAGTTTGTTCCTATAAAATCTTACAAAAGTAGCTAATGATCCTGAGTCAAAATGGTTTGGTTATCAGACCGACTGTCAATCAGGCACATATGAACGTAAATATACCAATAACTTCAATAATTACATTATTGTTCTCTTTATATATCTGTAAGGGTCTATTGTACTGTTTGAATCAATACTGAGTTTGGCCTTTAGGTTTATATTGAAATGAGCATGGGAAATAGATTCAGTCTCCAAAAAATAAGTTTTAAAATATTTATTTCAGTTGACGGAAGAGATTGATGAGCCTAAGAGAAATGACCATTTCAGAATTTAAACTTGTTTATCAAGAGGTAATGTTGAGATCAAACAGTCTATTTATTAGACCATATGGGCAACTTTGTACTGATTAACCTTAAAGAGCCACTCCGTGATTTTCATTACATATTATTTACCTTTGATACAAACCTAAATGTCATATGTGGTGATATAAAATCAAAAAATCTTAACTTTTCATGTACAAAGGCATATATGACAAATACTGGTTTTCCATGAAAATCGAAAAACAGCCTTATAAATGCACATATATATGTATAGATATTACATCCAATATACATGGATACTAGTTATATAACCTAACAAACACTATCAACTCCTAACTGCCCTCCTAGCTGTTTTAGATAAGTCTCAAAAATTACGTTTGACTATTTGACCCGCGCCACTGTCCGGTTTTCGATCATGATTGCGACATTCTACATTCATATTGTCACTGTAAAAAAAACAATAGACTTTAAAATATGTCTTTTAGAAAACAGTCGATACTTCGTGATCAAATGACACCATTGATTAAGTTTGGTATATATGACTCCAACAACTCATGGAGTGGCTCTTTAAGTCCCTGACTAACACTTTGATGAGTGATCATCTATTACAAACATATACTCAACAAAAGATTTTACGGTCCACTCAAATATTAAATATCTAAACATCACAAGGATCCTTTTATAAACTATAGAACATCTTGACATGGAAAATTGGGTTGGTCCTTATCTTATTTTGTTGTGTATATTTCATTCAAGAAGAATATCATGAAATGATAAAATAAATTTCAGTCCTATAAACACATATATGTCTGTAAAAGTGCTAACATCCAATGATATCCCAGCCGAGAATCATTATAGTAGGTTGAATCTTTAACATTCTTCAGCTGTTGCATTGTAAATGTCTACTGCACAAACATGACAGGTCTATGAATGTACAAAATTACTCACAATAAAATGGAAAATAATTGTAGATGATTTTGTTATTGCTTAAGAAAACATCTTACAGATTTACAGTTCATCACATACCTTAGCTGTGAACCAATCTGATGATTAAAAGAAAATCATAAAATAATTATAAATTGCCAAAAATATTAGTATAATACACTTTAATTGTTCAACCTGTTAATAATGATGAAAAGTAAATTCATGATTAGTGTTGAAGCTAATCATGCCTTACTTGTTGTTTTCTTAATTACAGTATTATTTGTAACAATTAAAAACACAAACTTGATTGTACATGGGTCGAATGACACTAGTTTAAAATACAAAAAACTAATGCCCCAGCCCTTTAATGTCTGATGTTTACAATAAAAACTCAATAAAATGCAAAACAAATATGAGTTGTATACTTGATAAGCATAGAAAATGTTATGTAAGTCTAAAATGCAGAAAAGTATTCTGTCTGTGACAACTGACAAATACTGATAACTATTGAATGAGTTAGAACCTTTTGGGCAATATTTCGGCCATTAGCGGCAGACAAATGTTGAGAATCTCACATACATATACGTTGTTCTTTGAATTTCTGAATAATTCCACCAACTAAAAAAAGAAAATCCTTTTTGAATATTTTGTATAAGCTATTGACATGGGTTTGGAGTCAACATACCTCAGCTCTTGCACGTAAATGTCAGATATACAAATCTTGATATCCACAAATAAGGCCTGGTAAACAGAATTCTGCCTTCTACACCTGTTGACCCACCTGTACAGACAACTGTGGAATGTAGACTGGGACACTAACCTTACTTCTTAATGGTTCTTACGGTCAAGCCACTTACTCGCTGATTGAGCTTATACTTATCAATGGAAGTGTGTACACAAACGTGACCTACATCAGATCAAGTACGTGAACATGCTTTATGATGTAATGTGCTAGCAAGTGGGTTACGTAATAGTCTTATCATTACAGAGATGAGCTGAGATTCATGTGGTTTACTAAAGTTGTAAAGTTAAAAACTGTTTTTGATTTTTAATGTTTATAACAGCGCAATTCCAGGGGTTTTGTAAGAGTGTTTAAGAAAAAATTACAAAAGGGGTTCGAATCTGCCCCTGTAGTGTGTCAGTGTATAGGGCACTTTGTTCATGATTGTGACTTTAGAATGATGGACTGAAATTCATATTGTTTTCCAATATGCATATGCGTTTTCATGTTTCTGTTTGTAACTTGTTTTATAGTTATGTTTAGGTCACTGCATGTAAGGATTATTTTAACACTTACTTGTGAATATTTAGAAATAAAATTTCTTCCCTGACACAGCTATAAATCCAACACTAAAGCATTTATTTAGAACTGTGATATGATTGTATATATTGTGCGGCATTCAATTATGAAAATATCTGCTTGAAAAGATATATTGATCCAAAAACAAATGTTAAAGCACACTGGGTGAATCATTATTGTCTGTGAAACATATACATATGAACCTATTATCTACACACACTCATCAGCTAGCAATAGAATTCAGGTGCGGAGAAAATCAATACTAGAGACATAAGAATCCACGATTGCATGCTTGGTCCGATGTTGATTTGTAGGTCAAATCGGCTTTGCTGTTGATGGCTTAGAAGTGTATACTCATCATTGGCTTATCAAGATAATATCATACGTCACAAAAGCATACTCAATGAAAGGAGCAGGAATCTCTAATGAAACTATCAATACAAATAAAAGTACGAAAAGAAATACCCTTGCATATTTTCAAAATCACATCTTCACTTCATTATCATAATATTCTGAGCATGGCGAAACGTCAGCCAACACATAAGGGTCCCAATTGGTGGATCTTCCACATGTTACATTTCAATCACCACCTTCATCGTGAAATACAAATCATTTACAATTATCACACAGACAAACTGTCGAGGCTCTAATGATAATTCCGATAGAAAGATTCCAAAGATTTCTGCCTACCAGAGGAGGAATAATAGTCCCGTTTGAGCTGTCAAAATTTCGATGCCTGTCAGTGAGGAAGATTTTTCCGTTTAAGAAAGAAAATGGACCCGGATTTACTATATGATTCTCTCTGTGGAGATTTTGAACTTCGACGAACGATTATTAAGTATTTGTTGAATTATTATCTATATCGCTTGATAAATTATGTACTCACCTTCGGATCAAACAAGCTCTGAGTGCTTCCGGTTCAAGGGACACCTGCGCAGCAAATTGTGCGGTTAGACATACGTTACGACTAATGTTCTTTTATAACAGATATTTACTATAAAAAGAGATAGCATCACAGACTATTATAAAACAATAACCAAACACTGTGTAAAAAAACAAACCAACGCAAACAAATCGAAAAATATTATGAATATTTACTTTGATAATAGATCTATCTGAGCTTATTGATTTGCTGAAATGTTATAATTTGTTAAGATATTACTATTTTACTAGTTATCAAACGACGTTTTGAAGCTTTTGATAAATACATTTACACTTCTAAAAAATATTTTTTACTTATAGAAACAGATTGTGTAACTTATTTTTGTATATAGATTGCCTTCAAGGACCATTGCTTTCAGCGCGCACCTGCTCATTTGCATATTTATCACCACATCAAAGATGGCGCGGGTGTTTTGAAATATTTAGTAAACATAGATCTTGAATTGTGACTAAATGAAATGTATGAAGTAATAATTGGTTGATACACTTTTCATATGTTGACTTTGGGAAGCCATTAGGTTTGATAAAAGTGCGAATCTTTTTTTTCCCAAGTTACGGGCCTTCATTTTTTAAAATAAATTGTTTTTTTCTTGAGGTCAAACAGTATGCTAATGCATTCTACACTGGCTCAGTTATATCTACAAACACCAAAACTTATGGCCCAAATCTTCATCAAACTGTTGTTGGACATAATTCTTTTTTAAAGCTGCAAGGATGAATGGAAGCAAGAAATGCTCTTTATGAGGCCTAATGACAATATTTCATAAAATAATTGAAAATTCAGATTGTATATTATTTTTGCTGAAAATTAGCTTAATTTTTTTCTTTAAAAGACCACTCAGAATAAAACTCAAGCTTTCATGTTGTAAACATATAAATTTAGTACTTTGTCCTTTTCAGCTAAATTAAACTTATAGTCGACGACGCTCAGTTCCATTTACATTGAAGATGGCTGAGGCAGCGACTACACCAGCCAAGGGAAAAAATCCAGATGTAGAACTACTCTTCCAGAAAATGGGAGAAAAACTTGGTTGGTTCCTGCATGAAAATTTGGATACCGCCATGAAAAATGTAAGATATAATTCAAAATATGAATAGGTTAGCAGGGATTAAGGATACCCTTGACAATGGGCCATTTTTAGGGCTTTTATAGTCATTTTCGGAATTTGGAATGGGCCATTCCAATTAGTATCAGTGGTAACATTTCTAATATGCATGGGCCATTTGTTCATTCAATATGCAAAATGGCCCATGGCCCCTACCTTTCCCAATCCCTGGTCACTTATGTTTTGTTTGTCTTATTTTCATGTAACATGAATTGCGCAACTGATGACCTTGGAATATAATGATAGAAAATGCATGGAGTAAGGTCTGTCTTATGTTTGAAATATGTCTAAATAACTTGTTATTCATGGTGTATCTAGTGTCAATAACAATCATAGATTTAATATATATATACAAGATTGGTATCATCTGTAAAAACATAATCATATTGAGAGAGATTTCTTGGAATGTGAATGATATTAAATGGACTGGAATTGAAATTCCAGTTGAAGAGTGGGAAGAAGAAGACTACGAAGAGCAGGGTGAAGCACAGATCTGGAGAGGCCGACTCCAGGAACAAGGAAAACAGGAGTGAAAAATCTTCCTGCAGTACCAAGGGCAAGTTTTTATTTAGTCAGTTACGTGAGTCAGAGATGGAAATTACTAAACTCAGATGGCTACAACTTTAGCTTGACAATCTGTTTTTAAAGAAATTAGAACCACAAGAAAAAGTGATTTATTTAAAAATGAAAATATGATTAATTAAATTGTAATTATGTTATGTCATAATTCCTCCATTAAGACGGATTGATTAAAATTGTCTTTTTTAAATTGGGTTCTTTTCTTTCTTATTTAAATTCTGAATATATCATTGCAGGTGACTCTTGATAAAAAAAATGTGGCAGAGAATATATATTATATAAAATTTTATTGATTTTTGTTACAGGAAGGGAACACAGTGAAAAAGTAAAGAAACATAAACACAAACCTAGAAAGGGAGAACACAAAGAAAGCAGTGCCAGCCACACAGCAGACAAACAATCAACAGAAGATTTCAAAGGATTTCCTTTAAAACCATCTAAAGCCTCCACTGATCTTACCAAAGATAAACATAAAGTAAAGAAAGTGTCCAAAGTTTCAGAGAGTCCACTTGATGACCTTAATTGTCTTCACCTGTCAAATTCAAATGAATTCTCAAAAAAGATTTCCTCAAACAGATATTCCAACGAGGGAAGTAACTTTGATAGTTTTCCAGAAATGCCCTCGATGTTGGAAGACATAGGTGCACCGCTTGTGGAATCAACTCGAATACACAGTCGAGAGAGCATTAGCTTCTACAAACTTGGAGACGATTCTGGAAATTCTCTGGATACAAGTACATTCGAGCATCTGCGCATAAGCTCAGGTGATGGTGGGCATAGATACATCCGGAAGGACACAACTTTGATTCGAGTGAGAAACAGTTTAGGGGTGAACGAGTTGAAAAAATCAAAGCAGCTTGATTTGTCGGAGAAGTACTTCTCTGTTGTTTGTGAAAGTGTCCTTGGAGAAGAAGAGGAGGAATACCATAGTGTTCTGGAAGAAAGTCCTCTTATGAAGAAGAATGAAGTTGAAGGTCATCTAAAATCTGATTGTGTTGTCGTAGAAGAAAGCCCTTTAACATATGAGGAATCAGTTAAGAATCATGATGCAAATCAAGAATCCCCTGAACTTGTTGATGAGAGTCTAGTTAAATCCTGCTCAAGTGGTAAATCTCCTGTAGTTATTAATGATAGTCCGTCCTGGGAAAGTAAGGGGGATGTGTCTGATGATTCGTCTGAAATGAGGGCAAACCAAAGAGAAAGGAAAGCTGCTGAAGAGATAAGGACAAGACACCGAGAACCAGTTGAAGTTGAACCAGCCAATGAGCAGGACAGTGGATCAAGTGGGTCCTTCTATGAAGTTGAGGATGCTTGTGCTCAAACAGATCTACATGAAACTGAAGAGGATGGAATTCAGGAAGAAGAAGGCAAATCAGAGTCTGGCGAAGAAGAAGGAGCTACTGTTATTGAGAACAAACTCCGAGAGATAGACCTGGGTAAGGAGGAACAAAAATGTCGGAAAATTGGTTCTGTTATTGAAGATGACAATTCATCAGATGCCTGTGATGAAGAAAGGAATGAAGTGGAGGATGAATATATACAAAGTACATCAGAGGGCCCAATGTCCGATACAAGTGATGTTGCAGAAGATATGGTTTCAAAAAATAAAGGAATTAGAAATGATTATCATAATGCATCTGACAGTAATTCAGTGAAAGATCAAGACTCAAAAGGTAGAATCACAAAGACATTCCACAGTGTATCTGAAAGTCCATCATCCAACTCAGATGGGTCCTCTTATGAGGTAGTGGACCAGTGTGTTCAGACAGAAGCTGACGACTCACAGGACTCAGCTCAGACCACCAGTCCTGTGGTTACTCCTGACCCCATCAAGACCAGTATCCACTTCCAGAAAGGTTCATTACAGACAGAAGCTGATGACTCACAGGGCTCGGCTCGGGCATCTGGCTCTGTGGTTACTCCTGACTCCTGCTCAAGCAAGAGCAGCCCTTACTTCCAGAAGAGTTCTGGGTCACTCTCTGGCACTCCTAGACTCGCAGAACTGCAGTCTGCTACTTATGAGAAGTTGAGGATGTCTCTCAAGAAGTTTCCTGCTACTCCTTCTCAAGCTGTGAACGTGATGGAAAGTGTCCTCAAGAAGGTCAATCTCTTTGGTACAAAGCCTAGCTTATCTCGCCAAACGGCTTTGAATAAATCTGACAATTCCAAGAAGGAACCCAGATTGGAAGCTTCAGGGAAGGAACATAGTTTAGTTGAAAAGCATTTGGAGAAAGTGAAGAGCACCAAAGATGGTGAATCTGATACAATTTCAAGTAGAGGAAGCGCTAAGCCCAAAGATAAAGATGGAAATATCTCAAATAGAGATGTTTCTGAGAGTAAGGATGACTCAATGAGATATTCATCCTTAGTTAAAGAAGATGGTCATGTTAGCTCAAGTATTAAATCTGCACCTTTCAATGTAGAAAAGAATGAAGAACGAAACAAATTGGTTGAAAATCATACAAAAAACGACATTGAGGCCGATAGAACAATGGCAAAAGTGTCAAATACAGGATTTCAGACACCGTTGAAAACTCTGCCTCTTGAAACACCAAGCAGACGCACAAAGCTGTCGTTGAAGAAACTACCTAAGAAAAGTTCATCACTATCATCAACAACCTCCGATGAAAATAAAGAACTTTACAAGACAGGCTTCTCATCTCCTGACTTCTCCTGCGAATCACCCCAAAAAACAAAAGCAAGTTTAGAAACTGTACAGTTTAACAAAGTGATCAAGATGGTAGAAGATTCTCCTGAAAATATACCTGAATCTAAATGCTTATCAGAACCAAAGTCTTTGACCAGAATACCTGACTCACCACCCTTGCTCTCTGATAGTGGATCAGGCCCTCATTCAAATGAGAACAATCTATTATCTGACGAAGGGGTGGAAGGTGTGCCTGACAGTGATTCAGAAGATGAATTTCACAGTATATATGTACCAAAGGAGAAAGAAACAAAACCAAAGACAGGAACCAAATCATCTGAGGTAAAGTCTGCCGCCACATATGTTATTTCATCTGATGAAGATGAAGTCTTCCAGAAGAGAAAGGAGAAGGTCAAAAGGGGAGATAACTCTAAGAGGACAGTGAGCTGGCAGAAGAACGATGACTCTGATGGTTCCCTTCCGGACATCAATACTAAACCAGACCAAAATGATCGATACTGCGTGACAGTCAGTGATACAAGCACTTGGAGGTAAGAATAACTTATGTTCGTCAAATTTATGTAAAAATGAAATAATTTCTTTACTTGCACAGATTTTTCAAATTTAACATGTCTTCCAAAAATGATTCCTGAGTAAATCTTTTCCTTGTATATATATATATATGAATTTAAACATAATAAGTGCTTTTGTCATCTTATCGCCATATGTTTGGACAAGAAAGCTCTAATATTTTTGTATATTCCTATCTCGCAGATCAAGTAAAACTATGAGCGACTCGAGTGAAGACGATCTTGATGCCTGTGAGTTGAGAAATAGTATGATTTTGTAATATTTTTAAAACCAAAAATAACTTTTGGATCATTAATTAGGTAGTAAAACATTACATTGTAGCCAGGACTAGGAACCTTTTTCTAAAGATCTTTATATATTTAGGTTATGTTTATTGTGATTTATGTTCTATAAATACTATAAAGATATGTTTGTAGACAAAGTTTATTAGGTGTAGATATGAATTATGTTTATTTTCCAAATGCTAATTATTTCGTTATTGTCAAAAAAAATTTATTTTTAAGTTTTTCAGAAAATGAAAACTAAGAAGAAGCCAACAAAGTTGAAATCATCGTCTTCAGAATCAGCGGATTCTGACAGGGACAGGTGAGAAGGTTTAACTCTCTTACCATCCTCGGTCACCCAGGCCTTTGTGTACTGATACTCTTCACAAGTCACCCCTGGTAATTAAAATATGTACTGAAATTACTCCCTTGATTTGAATAAGCCAATGAAATTGGTATCTCAATTTGACCTGCAAGCCTTTCAAAAGTGGTTTCACAGCACACTTAGGTTACTTTGAGTACAGTGACTTCCAGCTCTAGCACATACCTTTACGTTTTCAGCCAATCAGGGGGAAAAGATTCTTTTAAAATTTAAATTCAAATTTCTTTGCATGCACTCAAAGGAACTGTTTAAATTTCATCGTTACCAAACCCATATTTCCACAACTCAAATCAAGCCGTTTCATTTAGTTATTGTTTCATAACAAGACTCAAGGGTGGGTAATCTAAGTCAAAATTTTCCTGATGAAAATTTCCAGGGGTGCTGTGCTTTTCTCCAATACTTCGTGTTTGAAGAACTTTAAAGTCAAAAGTAAGGTAGTTTATAAATATTTGAAGAAGTAACTTGAATGCTGGAAGTGTTAGCGCGGATTAAATTTCAAGGGGAATCCATTTCACTTGGGAGCTGTACAGAAGCTTTAAGATCTCTCCAATGAAATATAATTGACTGAAAATACTTGCAAATTTGGTAATTTATGAAAGCAAATTGGAAATATATTTGTAGAACCAAACAAGAATCATTAATTACTGGAAATTGTATTGATTTGTGGGCAATAGAACTGGATCCCCAAACATTTTATGAGGGACTTACGTGACGTTTTTCTAAGAATTTGCGGTTTTATCTGAAATGATAACAAATTCACATTGAATTGTATTTTAAGTTATTGGGTTTTGTTTTAGGAGAACTATGTATACCCTCCGCTTGAATTATATTACTTAGAATAAACTTTGTTTCCTTCAAATCAGGTGAGGGGGCGGGATAGCGCAGTGGTTAGCAGGTTGTGTTTCGGATCAAGAGGTCCTTGGTTCGAATCCCGCCAAGGGTCGGTAACTTTGTCTGCAGTTGAGAATTTTTCTACACACAGTTTGCTATTTCCAGCCGATGCTAGCAGGTTTCACTACAATTCATAGCCACAATGGTGTTGGGGCATATCTGCTATAACACGAGAGGTTGCGATATAAGTGAAATACTCTTGAAAACGGTGTTAAGTCCCAACTCATCTCACCTCACCTCAAATCAGGTGCATTTTGCTTCAAATCAGGTGCATTTTGCTTCAAGAAAGATATCAATACTTACAACTTGAATTAATTAAGGAATTTTTGTTTCATGTGTTCAGCATGAAAGATTTTATTGTTGATGACTCTGACGTGGAGAGTGAGTCAGATGAAGACATCTTCTACTTGAAGACAGACAACAGCAGGAAGGACAAGTCCCCTAGGTAATTTTTTATTTTGAATAATATTTATTGATCTACTGCCATATTCTTTGCAGAGAGGGTACAAAGTAAAAACTTTTCCACATCACCTCTAAAACAAGTGCAGGAGTTTCTGGGCCAGATGTACAGAATCCTGATTTTCATTTAATTAAACTGAGCACTCAGTCTGTTCCCTGAAATGTTGTGACAACTAAAGTTCCTTCCCCTGTGCAACACTCACATATTCCTTGCAAGACAGTAGTCAGATGTAGATGTAGGAGGATTTGTGATCGGATATATATTAGGACAATACTCTCATGCAAACTGTCATCACTGGTGGATTTTTACGGATTTGTAAAAATGTCATCCACTTGTAAAAGAGAAAGAGGGAGAGAATGTCATTTAGATAAATCCCTCAAAACCAACAGCCCAGCCTATTTTTTAAACAAGCTACTGGACTAGTGCTAATTTTGAACCCAGTGATGTAAAACAATTGGGATGTCATGTTCTTTTCGATGGCAAGGCATTGTTCAAAATCTATTGTCGATACAATATCGCCTAGGAGATTTCTCTTAATCTCCCACAAGCAATATCTGCTGTAGAACACAGTTTTGGATGAAAAAAACTTTGTTTACATCCTTATACTTTTTAAACTGAGCTTTTGTTAGATATGTTGGATATGTTTCCTTTGTCAACTGATTCGTAGGTGCACCTTCGAGAGGCCAATCTCTCCCCATAGCAGTAGCACAGTCATAAAAAAAGTAGAAATAAAATAAAAAAGATTATGAAATGACATGATTTCAAATCAAATTATTTTATCAACATAAACTGTCTTGCAATATTTCATTCAGTGAAAGCACCACAGCCATGGATAACATATTTGTTGTCACACAGGCCTATGCAATGATGCAGTCACCAAAAAGGCGACTGTGTTCTGAAAGGAAGATGCAAATTGCACATCAGAATAAAGTTAAGCTTTGAATAACTGAGCATTTTGGATAAAAAGTTATGAAATGGCGACGCTGATTACACAACTAAATTTGGTTTCATTTAATCAGGCTTCTACATTTTTAGACCAAAAAAAAAAAGAAAAGGAAATTATGATGGAGCTACTTCTGTTGGGAGAAATTTCCAAGGGGTCTCTCCATGTACAGTTAGCTCTCCTGGCTCTGGAAGTATATGATGTAGTTGTACGGATGTTGTACAGTTTACACATGTTTGCAGGGTGCCAAGATACATCCCCAGTAGTGAGGAGGAGAGTGATGAGGACCACACAGGCAGTGAAGAGGAGATGTTTTCAAACAAGAAACAAAGAGGAAAAGTTCCAAGCAAAACATTTGGTAAGAATCTGTATTGTGATTCAGCTGTACCGAAAATAAGACTTTTTCAGAGGTCTTGTTCATAGATTATTTCATCCAAGTGTTTTCAAATATCAAATATATCAACACAAGTTGATAATAATTACAAATATCCGAGGTCGAGGAATTTTTTTTTTTTATCTATGAGTGTTGATATGTTTGATGTAAGAATGAACAATAACCACTAGATAAATTATGCACCTGTTACACTTTGAGTTTTGTCAGATGTAAAAATTCATTCATTTCAATATATTTGGCAGCAAAAACATGATTGTCGTATGAAAATAAAGTTAAAATCTTACACACAGTAAATCACAGTACAGCATAAGCACATATTCTTATTACAAGTGTAGCAAATGTAAACTTTTCAGTCTTTAGTGAATGGGTTTTGCTTTGTATTTCATTTTGCTTCACACCAGGGGATATTTTGTTCAATGAGTTTCCATCGGAGAAACTCTATACATTCGACCATCATCTTGCTATTTTGTCGGTGGTCTTCAAGGTTATTGAATGTTTTTAACATTTTGGTTAAATGGAGTTCAGCAAGATTGAGAACACCCATTTTCATGATGAATAGAAGCAACGGATATCTTTCATTATACCACACTTTTGAAACAAAACATTCTATCACATAGAGACACAAAGCCAAAGATGGCAACAGTATGAGACTCTTAAGTCCCAGATACCTTCAAGACCGCTGGTCCCAAGCTCTGCAAAGCCGTCTAACCTCAGTGTGAAGACTGCCAGTTTCCATTCAATAATTAATTGCCATTTTCTAACAAATTGCTCTCTCATACAGAGACAACCTTACCCAAGGTGGCACCGAGACAGTATGAGACTCCAAAGTCCAAGATCCTCTCAAGACCGCTGGTCCCAAGCTCTGCAAAGCCCTCTAACTTCAGTGTGAAGACTGCCAGTTTCCTAGCTTCGCTGTCCGAGAACCTTGGCGAGTACAGGAGGCACCCTGATGCAGTCAAGTAAGCGCTCTTTTCAATAAGACTGATTTTCACAAATGTTTTTTTTTTTTGGATAAGATGTATGAAGGAGAATTCTGAGTTAAGTTTAAAAGACTTCTTAACTCTGTCATGTTTTGTTATGTTTGTGGTTATGTTTTAATAATTGGTCAGGGTGTGGTTGCACAAAGCAACTTAACTTTAAGGTTAACCTTAGTGCCATCATTTAACATTGCACTAAGGCTAACTTAGTGACTTAAGGTTACCTTAGAGTTTTGTGCAACGGGACCCTGATGATACAATAACTTGAAAAAATTTCAATATGTTTACATGCAACTATGTACAAAGAGTATCAAGCAAGAACAGCAGATGTATGTTTTGCTATTTATGATTTTCTTAGAGTGATTTTATTTCCATACAATCAGGACAATGACTAGACTGGTTCATACAGGAATAGGTTTAGAGTAAATTGAGGATATACTCGGTTTCATTTAAGGACAAAAATTGAACTTTGTACATGTCATTGAATATTTTACATTTTTGTTTCATGTTTTCTTTTGAAAAAATTCTTGAAGGAAAGAAAGAATGTTCTATGATTGTGATTTTAATCGGTCTGTTCATCAACAACCAATCCATTTATTTAACTGACTTTGCTCAAATCTTTTTGATCTCGGCAATCACTGTCTATCGTGTAAATGTATTTCAGCTACGTGAAGCAGTTCAAGAAGTACAAAGGGGAGCTAACTCTGAAACTGATGAAGCTCTACAACCAGACAGTGTTTGACAACAAGGTATATATTTCAAGTAGCATTTAGGAGGGTTTCTTTAAGGTGATGGAGAAATTTCCCAACTGAAAAAAAATCGAAAAAGGTATTACCCAAATAGCATCGAAATAATGCCCTCTGACCGACTGTACCTGGTAACTTTTGCTTCTGACTCTTTACTTTTTGAATTTTCTCTTTAAATTTGCCAATTTTTAATACTTACCCCACTTCTTATATTGCATATTACCTATGCTTCCGATAAAGCGATTGGAAAACGTGTTGGGAGTAGTCATCCTGTCTTCGTACTCGAAGTCGGGGAATATGACAATGACAACACGGCCTCGTAACCGGAAGGTGACGATCCAATCCGTCACGTGTCCACGTTGACAAAATCACATTCCATATTTATCGCTATCGCGAGTGGACGTGTTGTTTGAGAACTAATTTATGTTTTGAGTTTGTATTTGTTTTGACTAACCTTGCAGACGGTATGTTCTTTTGTTGTTATCCTATTGTGGTGTGATTTTTTTCAACCTACCTTGCGATCGCTTCGGGTGGAATTCTTCGACTGTGAGGCCCTGTTTGACATGGCCTGCATGCGATATTCCCTTTTCCTGGTTTATGGTGGCATTTGGTATCCTTATGCCCATTTTCAAGCGTTCATGCACCAGTTTTATCCTCAGAATTTCACTAAATCTTACACCACAAAATATCTTCGTTTCTCCCACCTTTTCGAATGGCGTCTGTATTTCTACGCCCTCGCACGTGGTTTTTCACATTTTTTCAATATGTGTTTCAAATTTTATTTATTTTGCAAATATCACCTTTGTTTACCACTGCGCAAAGTTAATTCAACCTTTGCATGTGTTTTTAGGGTTGTTATGTGGCTATAGCTACCTTTTCCGTCAGGCACTCGTTTTGGTGTTCGTTCACCTCAGATTATTACGAGGTAGACTTGCCTGAGGTTTGTTTCGGTGCTATTTGCTATATTCACATTACGGTGGCCCGTAGGGGCTTTTTGTGTATGCATTATGTGTTTTTAATTTTTGCATATATTTGTTGTCTTTGCGACAATTTGTAATGTGTTTTATTACTTTCCTTGAGAGAGTAATTTTTCAACAAAGTAAGTAAATTTTTCATTATATTATTAACTTCCCATGATTATTGCGCCGTTGTTTTTTCATGCTTTGTGCATGTTACATATACATTTTGCGCAAGTTTTTTATGTGTATATTTTTTCTTCACATAACTATGTTTTATATTTCATAATAAGCATGTGTTTTTCCCCGGCGTTTGCCTCGGGACTTGTATGCTTATTGTGTGGTTTCTTTAAACCTACAGCTCACTGTGTAAGTAAATTTTTCAGTATACTATTTACTTCCCATGATTATTGCGCGTGTTTTCTCATGCTTTTTGCATGTTAAATATACTTTTTGCGCAAGTTTTTTATGTGTATATCTATCTCTTCACATAACTACGTTTTATATTTCATAATAAGCTTGTGTTTTTTCCCGGCATTTGCCTCGGGACTTGTATGTTTATTATATGGTTTCTTCAAACCTACAGGTCACTGTGTAAGTAATTTTTTCAGTATATTGTTTACTTCCCATGATTATTGCGTGGTTGTTTTTACATGCTTTGTGCATGTTAAATATACATTTTGCGCAATTTTTTATGTGTATATTTTTTCCTTCACATAACTACGTTTTATACTTCATAGTAAGCAGGGTTTTTCCCCGGCGTTTGCCTTGGGAATTGTATGCTTATTATGTGGTTCTTCTGGTGACTGCTTCGAGTCTTTTGCAGTGCTTGCAGATCACTCTAGTCCCTCTAGGACCCTCACCCCTTGTGGCCTGACTGTAAGGTCACGGTCTGTGACTGGGACTCCCGTTGCGTGTCCTGCCGTCGGACCCTCAACTCCTCCATTGAATCGTAGGTGTCTGTGCCTTCCCCTCCCAAGGATGCTGTTAGACTACCTAAGGTACGGAGGGTGCCGCCATCCAAGGAGACGACTCCGCAACGTTCACATCCTCCCAAGCAGCCAGGCTTATGCAGGGAGGACTTCGAACAAGCTGTGAATTCACAGTTTCTAAGGATGGGGTGCATAGGAGCGGCCTCGTAGTGACAAGTCAGCGACAGTCACCAACACCGGATCCGAGGTGGATCGTCACCAGCGCCGTCGGACCTCCCTCGGTCTTCAATGGAGCATGTCCGGACGCCGACACCTCCCTCCGACGCTCGTATCTACTCGGCGCCGGCGAGCGCGGTCTTTGGCCCACGGTCGGAGCATAGGAGGTCACCGGAAGTGGACTCTAGCTAGCGGGGCGACGTTCACCTACCCGTCGGACGTCTCCACGACGCTCGCCCCTTCATCGGACTCCGTTCTGGAGCTCTTCTTTTAGGCGCCTCTCAGCTCGGCGCTGCCCGGCGCTCCCGGGAGCCTCCTCGCCGACGCTCCTGGGAGCCTCGGATGCCTCCTCGCCTCGCCGCTCTCCGACTAGGCGCCTCGTCGGACGCCTCCTCCACGGTCTCCGCAGCGCCCTTCGCCTCATAGGACACTGTGTTCTTCGCCTGGGCGCCTGTCGCCTCGTTGGACTCCGCGGTCATTTAGGCGCTCGCCTCGGCGCTTCCCACCTCGTCGGACGCCTCTTCGATGGTCTCCGCGGCGTTCTCCTCGGCGCCTTTGCCTCGTAGGACTATGTTTTCTTTGCCTGGGCGCCTCTCTCATCATTGGAGGCTGCTGTTATCTAGGCGCTCGCCTCGGCGCTCACGTCGGCTCTCATCTCGGCGTTCATCTCGGCGTTCTTCTCGGCGCTTCCCGCCTCGTTGGTTGCCTCCTCGACGGTCTCCGCAGCGCCCACGGTCGGAGCATTGGAGGTTACCAGAGGTGGACTCTAGCTAGCGGGCCGACGTTCACCTACCCGTCGGACGTCTCCACAACGCTCGCCCCTTCGTCGGACTCCGTTCCGGAGCTTTCCTTTTAGGTGCCTCTCAGCTCGGCGCTTCCGGGAGCCTCCTCGCCGGCGCTCCCGGGAGCCTCAGATTCCTCCTCGCTTCGTCGCTGTCCGTCTCGGCGCTTCCGGCATCGTCGGACGCCTCTCGAGGTCTCCGCAGCGCTCACCTAGGCACCCCTCGCCTCGTAGGACTCTGTGTCCTTCGCCTGGGCGCCTGTCGCCTCGTTGGACACCGCGGACACCTAGGAGCTTGCCTCGGCGCTCGTCTCGGCGCTTCCGGCCTCGTCGGACGCCTCTTCGATGGACTTCTCCGAGGAAGAGGAGATACATCTAGGGATGTCCGGTGTGTAGGCTTGGTATGCAGGCTGGTATCATGCTTTTCTCCCGGCCTCAGTGTGGACAAGAGGTGTTCATTGTGGTCGAGCCGGAGCTGTTAATCCCGGCTCATCCAATTGTTAGGACGTCTGACGTCGGCGTCGCCGATTTCACCTTCCAAGTCACCAACATGGTCGTTGCCAACCTTCCAGCAGCTTCTTCTTCGGCCGCTTTTGCTCCGGCCTTCCGGAAGACTGTGCACAGAGCCTCCGTGGCATAGGGATTCCCGGGTGGCATTTCTACGGCCCGTGGCTATCACACGCGGCTCCGATAGAACGCTTTCTACATCTTCGAGGGATTGAGCTCGACTCGTACATCGACGAATGTATGATTAGCCACAGTGTGCGACAGTGGTTTCTCAGACAGTATCAGTTGGCCCTTGAGCTTCTCCACCAGCAAGGATGGGTCATCAACACTGAGAAGTCGGAACTATTCCGTTCTCAGTAGTTGATCTTCATCGGGGGTTTGTTTTTGACAGACATAGACCTTGTAAGGGTGGCCCCGAGGGTTGACCAGTGCAATGTCCCTCAGGGAGTGGCTGTCTCTGGTAGATCTTCTCTCCTCGGCACAGATTATCACCGACAGAGGTCGATTAATGCTACGACCTCTACAAAGGTTTCTCCTTTTGTCCAGGACGACAATCTGAAGACAGCTTTTCGGTTGCCAGAGGCCCTCCACAGCCTATTTCGATGGGGGACAGTCCCGTCGAATTTTGGCGCAGGCGTCTCTTTGACAATCTGGATCTCGGATCGGCAACTGTTTGTGGACGCTTTTCTTCAGGGCCCGGCACATACCAGGGTGCAGGAAGGTGCTGGCAACCCGGGTGGCTAGCGCCGTTTCCCGGGCCATAGAGTTCCACTAGATTGTGGCTCTCCTTTGTGCATTTTTCTGAGGAGAAATCTCAAGATCCGGTTAGAGCTTCTCCACAGCTTGTAGCGGGGTTATTACTGCTTATTCGCAGGAAGAAGCATCTTTCAGCGTTGAACTCCGTTCTGGCTGTCAAGCAGGATGTAAGGTTCTCAAAGACACCGGAACTTATCGCCATGCTGAAGTCGCTAAGCTTGAGGATCAGGAGTTAAGTTTGACCTCCGGCTTGGGACATCAACTTAGTACTGCGGCACTTGAGGGGTCCGCCTTACGAGCCCTTAGCGAAGCTTCCTTTGAGGTTTTGGCTTGGAAGACGGTCTTCTCCTGTCTTTGGCTATGGCAGCCAGGGTCAGTGAGGTTACACGTTTTGGATGTAACGAGAGTTCACTTCGAACATGTGCAGCATGGGCCGGCTCACCTGGGGCTCCTTTGGCAGGAACCCAGCTCCCAGGACAGCCGGACACGAAGTTAGTCATCCCGCCGTTGTCTTCTTTGTTAGACGATTCTGAGGAAGAGGAGCTGTCCAGTGTCCGGTGAGAGCGTTGTTGGTATCCCGGAAGGGTTGTTCATCACCTTCTGGCAGCGTACGACGTAGCTGGGGAACGTCATCCTACAGCTAATAACTCTCATGAGATTCGGGTGCTAGCTTCTACTGTGGCTCTTCACCGCAACATCTCGGCTTCGCCAGCCACTACCTCCGTGACTTAGCAGTGGAAGATGTCCATGGGTTACAGTCGTTCCGTCCGCTTGTTGTCTCCCAACAGCTGACTCGGCCACCCAGACACTAGGTAACTAGACCTAAGTGTGCCTCGGCCTTAGGGCTTTCCCATGGTTCGTCGTGGCGTTCCCCTAAGTGCCTTTTGGCTTATGTTATGTTCTCCCTTCACAGGGGGTTCTGACATTCGTCCATGTGTGTTTTTTCCCTGACGGGTGGTCCGTTCGTCGGCCTGCCCGCCATCCTTGTCTGTCGGATTAACATGCAATATAAGAAGTGGGGTAAGTATTAAAAATTTATTAAAATCTAAATATTTTAGATATTTAAAAATACTTACCCCACTTCTGGGATTAAGCCCGCCCAGCGATATCTCGCTTCCTCCCCTCAGACGGCCGTCGTTGGACCTACATATGGAATGTGATTTTGTCAACGTGGACACGTGACGGATTGGATCGTCACCTTCCGGTTACGAGGCCGTGTTGTCATTGTCATATTCCCCGACTTCGAGTACGAAGACAGGATGACTACTACCAACACGTTTTCCAATCGCTTTATCGGAAGCATAGATAATATGCAATATAAGAAGTGGGGTAAGTATTTTTAAATATCTAAAATATTTAGATTTTAATAATATAGATTTACAAAATACTTCATTAGGGTTGTTAGTCTTCAATACTAGTCGTTTAAAAGAATTTACCAATGTGATGTAACCTGATTTTTAAGGCATGTTAACACAGTAGTTAGTTGAAGATCTTGGTAGATGTTTTTTGCCTACCAGAATCAAAAACCCACTTAATATTTTTTATCAGAGGCAAAGGAAGGAAACTGTCCTAAAACTCTTATTCATATAAAGCAATTACTGAAATTGCCAGTTTTGCTATTTGATAATTCAATGAGTACCACCCAATGACTCGCGTGTGTATTTCCCTGTAGTTACCGAGTTCCCTGGAGATCAGCTGGAACAACCGCATGTTGAAGACGGCCGGCTACTGCAAGTATATGAGGCATCATACGGCTCAAGTGGAGCTCTCTGATAAAGTGTGTGACTCTGCAGGTATCAAGTGATGATTTTTTTCCTGTTTTTTTAATGGGGTTGGAAGTTACTACCAGTTCTAAAGCCCTTCTCTGGTGATACTGATTCATGCCTAGAAAAATGAACATCGCCTGTCAAACTTAATATTTATGATTATATATTAAGACAGTGGGATTGTGTATGATATATGTGGAAAGTTGGAATGGGGTTTGGTTTATAATTTAAACTGAGGCAAGTCTGAATGGCTAATGTTTTCAATATCTTAATTTTTCAGCCCTAACATTGTTCCAAATACATGCATGAACTATAGCCCAAGTGGCGGGGATCTATTACTCTTTTTTTATTGACCAATAGCACCAGTTGAACTGTTCATGACTATTTAACTATGACATTTTGTCAAATTTAATTTTCTTTTGAAATTATCTTTAATCAACTTAAATTTTCCTAGATTAGAATGAATTTTATTTTCCTTGAATCTTTAATGAATATTTCCTTGAAAAGAAAATATATAACATATCTTTAAAGAATATGGTTGACGTGAAAAGTAATTTTACAATGACATTTCCTTTCCACAGAGCGAGTACGAGACACATTGATACACGAGCTGTGTCACGCTGCATCATGGGTACTAAATCACAAGAACGACGGACATGGGCCGTACTGGAAATACTGGTTTGTCTATCTTTTGTCAATTTTTTCTCTTTTCTGTTAACGAGCCAAAAATTCAGAGATCCTAAGTCTACATAAATATCTGGATTTTAACATGTGACAATGTCAATTAATCTTCCTCAAACAAGAGAGTGTGAACATTTTATGAGAGCTTCACTCATATTCTTGGTAGCCAAAAATCCATACAAATACAAAGCCACTTTTAGAAATATAATTTTTAAGATATTTCTCATATCTTCATGAAAAGATTTTTCACTGTACTGAATCTGATCAAGAAATCGACTTGTCTTTTCCTATATTCATGGGTTCAAGAACATATATTAAGGATTGCCAATGTTTGATCAATGGACTTTTCTTTTTGTTAATAAGTTTGATTTCTTTAATCTGTCTGTTAAATATTTTTAAAAATTTTTTTAAATATATTTCATTTTTCTGATTTTTTAATATTTATTGCCCAGATTATTTTGGCATTTTGTCAATGTTACCAGGGCGAGGAAGGCCAACAAGTCCCACCCCGAGCTACCTGTCATCAGTCGCTGTCACAACTACGCCATCGCTACCAAGTACACCTACAAGTGTGTCAAGTGTGGATACAGGTAATCCTGCAAGGCATAGCTCAGGCTAGTCTCCATCACGGCCTTATTAAAGCCTTACTGCTTTTTGCCAAAATATGTGTTTTCAGCGCTGCTCTCTCATTGGCAATAAGTTCCAGATTTGCGATAGTACTAACAATTTCTGGTGAAATAGACAAGATACCTGGCCAAGAAAATTTAACATAAGGCAGCATGATTATCAGTCCATGATCGACACTGGTCTAAATAATGGGGAAGTTGATTGGGATGATTATGAGGTTTGATAACCTCCCTGAGCTCAAAATCGATATGTTAATTAAACCCTGTCTTATATAGAGGGTTTTACAAATGCCAAATAGTGTAGATACATTTTTTAAGATTAGCCATTACATTTTGATAAAGAAATAAAACAAAACCTAAGAGTTCCTTAAATTTGCTGACAGTTACCAGGTTATGGGCATACTGTTAGATAATAAAACATCTTTTGGAAAAAAAAGATAAGATTTTTATATTTTTGATAGTGCAGTTTTGATTTCATTCATAAGATTTTCTCTACATTCGAAATACAGAAATTAAAGGAATTTGATTCCTCGCTATGTCATACCAAATATAGGCAGATGTTTGTACTTTTCTTGGCGCTCAGAATTTTAAGGATAGAACACATCATTGTGCTAAGAGTACCAAAAGAAATCTTTGAAATGAGGACAATGTAGGGGTGTTATTTTTCTTGCAGCATTGGTCGCCATTCCAAGTCCCTTGACACAGAGCGGAAAGTTTGTGGGAAATGCCATGGAAGGTTCGAAGTGTTCCTAACAAAAAACACACCCTCTTCAGCTTCTTACAGCATTTCTAAAACTCCAAAAACTCCTCGCACACCCAATAGATTCGCTCTGTTTGTGAAGGAGAAGTATGGGGTGTATAAGAAAAACAAGGACCTCAAACATAAGGATATTATGCAGTTACTGAGTCAGGAGTTCGCTGCTAAGAACAAACTGGATGATTAAGGCTACGGTTATGAATAAAAAACAGCTTTGCTGTGT
This sequence comes from Phorcus lineatus, assembly GCA_921293015.1. NCBI lineage: Eukaryota > Metazoa > Mollusca > Gastropoda > Trochida > Trochidae > Phorcus > Phorcus lineatus. Next base: position 18,919,292 of record OV121087.1, on the reverse strand, counting down.
TCATGAATGAAAAGTGTAGAATGTACAAGTGTAGCACAGGCCTCAACATTATGATATCATGCAGGTTTTAAGTCTGGATGTTTGCTGCAAGGCATTTACTTGAATGACTGAAATGGTTTTGAGAATTGATTTTAATTTGCTTTAATTTAACTCAAAAAGTGTCTTCCCAACAGCTTTGCTGAAGCAAAAGTGGAAATGTGTTGCAAAGAAACATTATAGGACATTATGCAGCTTTTGTGACAGTGTCGAAAAGATGAAACAACTTTCTCCCACAAGGAAGAATTTGCACCAGTCTCTGTCTCTTACTAATTCAAGCCTTGCTGCATGGCTCAAATTATTTGATGAATGCAGCGCCTTCATCAGCATTTTTTAGCAGCCCTTCACAGATTTCTGATTTCACTATCAAGCTTCTACAGAAAGTTGAAGTGTAAAGCAGGAGGGTTTTCAGCCAGGGAATTACATAACTGCAAGGAATAACAAAAATAAAAATAAATGATAAGTCCATGACAATGCGTGTAGTAATGAAAATCTGCTCAACATAATACTTTGTTGGTGACAACAATCTTGAGACCGGTTTTCAGTAAAGGATATATAGAAATAAAATGATTCTGTCTCTGTTTATCAAACTAATGGAGGAGGACAATTTGAATTTCAACCAGTGGAATTTACTAACTTACAATATCTGTGATTAATTGACAGCTGTTCAGTTAATCATATAATGTACTCTTTGTTTACGGACTCAATTTCATAATTTATTGTCAGTAAATTATCCTTATGTTAGACCATCCTGCTACATCAGCGTATTTGTCTCCGCCTAGCTCCATCATATACCCTGATATCCTTTGGCCTAAAACGCTCGTATCGCTTACAGCTGGTTACTCATGGCTATTTATTGCCTAAATTGACATTTGTTTGAATACTCATCCGGGTTCTGCCGCTATTGCTGAATGTGAATCATTTCATTGGCTTGCTATATTTAGCGATACGATCATTTTAGGCTGAAGGAGATCAGGGTATATGATGGAGCTAGGCGGAGACAAATATGCTGATGTAGCAGGATGATGTTAGACATGCATTGCATGATGTTGAAATTTTGAAATTCTAGCTTTTGAGAAGTGACGAAACCTTATTTTCACTGTATACATAATGTGAAAATAATGTGCTTCACTGCTGTTGACTGCTAGTGTGTAATTCACTAAAAGATGTGTATTTCATTGGCAACCATACAAAAAGTCTTTACAAGATTTCTAATCATTATGATAGACAAGATCTTCTCTAATGTTCTTTCTTAGATACATATTTTATTTTACCAAGATTGGTGTTTTTGCATAAAATTTGACAGTTTTATTCATAAGTTGTAAAAGTCTCTTGTAGTGAAATCCTGCAATGATAAAATGAATACAAATTGGACTGCTTACTGTTTGAAAGTATTTTGTTTACTTTATTTACAAAAATTACATAGAACATTTGTTATACCAAATATATATGTATATCATTAAAGATTTGAAAAATCATCCAAGTCCAATCAGTCAAAAGTTGATACAATTATACATATAAACAATGAAATAACACAACTTCTTATCAAGTCATGCTTCTAAAATTGTTAGAAACAATAAGCTGCTTCATCCAAAACTGTAAAACGGTCATAAAAATGAAAATCTTTGCAAACGCGACAGGAAATATTTGTCTTAGTAATCATTTTTTTTTGCGTGAAGAATAATTAGTTCAGTTTAGATGCCTTACAAAAATGAGACTATGACTTTAAGTTGTTAATCCTTTGTTTTGCAATATTTAAGAAGTGTCATAAAATGTCCAACTTGTCTTTCATTGATGTGTGATCAGCGAATATTTATACTTTCTACTTTATATCATTATGTTACACATGAGGGGCTATAAAAAATTATTCCATTTTATCCACCAAAGCAAAGCACATTGACCAAAGTTTATTTTGCAGAATCAAAGCAAATATTCACTTTGTGTTGATAATGTATAAGTCATGTTGTTTTGATGGAAAAAGGCCCCTAATTTTACTATTTTGCAACATTATAAAAATAAACTATGTGTGAATAGAATATCAACACATTTACAAATGATTTACGAAAAGACTTAGCAACAATGCCTTGTAATTCTGTACCAAGTCTTTTCACGTTTGAATGGTTTCACTTCTCGTTCACGTTTTATTTTACTGAGTTATTTGTACTCATATATAGTTGTAAAAATCTAATTCGACCAAAATGTTACACTCAGTAACATGTTTCAGTTGAATTACTATAAACATCTACTAATAACATTCTTGAATAAACGGGAATGTCTCCTTGAATTTTGTTTCCACAAAAAATAACATGATAGGACTGTCCTTTTAAGACCACAGATGAAGTTATCTTGACAACAACATGTATTTAATTGAATACAACCACTTAATTCTGTTTCATTCAGCACCCACTTCTGTTTGAGGCCTGGTCTGTGCTCAAAGTTGAGTTTTATATTAGTTGTACCAGCACAAAGTTGAGTTGAGTACAGAGATTGTTTAATAACCTCGGGGCCAGGTTAGTAATTACTCAGCACTGTATCTGAGAATATATGATTGTTTCTTACTTATGTTAAATGAGTCACAACAGTTTTCATTGTCATTGTGCATGTATTTGTACAGTAAGCATATGTTATAACTCAGGTTGGATTGCAATCTATGAAAATAAATCAGGGAAATGGTAATCATGAACTAATATTTCCATATCACTATTAAGCATGTGGATAAGAATAAACCAAACATCAATCATATTCTGTCTTGTAATCATTTTCAAGGAAGATTTCCTTTAGGATGGAATCAAACTGCAATGAAAACGATGAGATTAAATGAAAATCATAGGAATTATGATTTAAAATAATTTGATCACTATTTCTCTCCTAGAAGAGGTTATTAGTCTCTGTATCTTCTCAGCAACCTCTGTTACAAGTGCACCATAATGTGGCTCTTTCAAAGTTTACAACACATACACATGTACAATTATTTTGCATTTCCTTCATGTAATGTTAATGTTTTAATGGCTACGAAATAATCATAATTAAAATTATATTTTTCTTGATATATTTCAATAAAATATTTGTATCTAATTTTAAACATTGATTTGTAAATAGGTTTATCAGACAAAACATTTGTATCGAGTATATTATCAGTTATTAAAAACACTTGTGCACGCTTTTACGGTTTAAATTGGCTATTTTAAGGTTTAAGAGGACATATGCATTCACTGAAGCTTTCTATCGATGCAATGAAATATTTAAAATTCTTTAAAATTGACCTGCAATCAATAATGAAAAAAATTAGACAGCCGATGTCGGCTTGGACATATAAAAATTTATGGTTAGTTGTGCACAAAACGGATAAATTATAGACAGTTGAACGCGGCTGAACTAGTATGTGCAGCTGTGGAATTTACCTAAATACTGAACTGAGAATAAAGAATGATTTATGTTTTATCAAAGTAATGTTGTAAATAAATCGATTTAATAACACAGCATTAGCATTGTTATTGGATAGACCAAAGGCTGCCGTTTCCGCTTTGTTGGTTATAAGCAAAATCTCGATATCGTAGTTCATGTGGAATTAAAGTTACGTTGCATTAAATACCTCCGGTCTTTAAAAATCAACTTTACTACCTGAATGCGAAAATATTTGTTAAATAATTTACGAGGTAGATTACTTGATTGAGGATCTTGAATAATATTTGAAATATGCAGTATCTGTGCATTCGTTGTGTTTACGAAAAATTGGGGTGCACTAGTGCGTTTAAGTTGTTTCAACTCAACCCAACTCACCTCAACTCACCAACATCCTTAATACACAATTACCATATTCGATGTGATAAGCGCCCGGGGCGCTTAAAAAATTGGTAAAAGGGGGCGCTTATTAAAAGGCTAAAAATTGTCCTCAAGTTTAGTCTTCAAAGTGTTTTCTTACGATACACATGTCTTTGAAATATGGTTTTGTAACTTTTATCATTTTGATGGTGGCTGGGGGTCTTGAAATACCCTGTATTCTTCACTTTAGTGGAAGTGAAAGACTTATTGAAAGACTGGAAAAACCTTCTTCAATGAATCAGCATGCAAGGTAAGCAATGTTGAGAGGTGGGCGCTAAATCAGGACGCATATTGTTCAGTCAAAAACGTGGTGGGTGGGCGCTTATAGGGGAGTGGGCGGTTATTAAGTCGAATACGGTAATCAGATATATTGTGTGACGATGTATTTGTTTAATAATATTTTAATTTATACCTTTGCAGGTATCTTATACAGAAGACATTTTAGTGAACACATGACAAACTATTATTGGGAAAAATGTTTTGCGAATTTCTCACAGCCAACGCTTTTGACAAGATTGTAGATTTAGAGGAATTCAAATTTTTTTGGTTTTAAATCAGTTCACAGCTAACTGTTGGTAATGCGTAAAATGTTATGCAAAGCATATGACCTGCTTAAACTTTGGAGGATTCCGTTTATACAAACAGTTGACAAAGGCAATAGAGACCACTTTCAATGGAGACTAACTGCATTTTGTGTCTGTTGAAACGTGAGATGAATTCACCAAGTTTTAAAATCTAGATTTTAAAAAAACAAAAGGTTCTTGTTTTATTAAAACCTCACCACCATCATGAGGTTTTCCCCGATTTTTATTCTATGAAACCTCATCACCATATATGCCCGGATTTTTCTGAAAACTTCACCGTCACTGGCATAAAAAAAGACAGTATCTTGAATATGCTAATGAGCTTTATGTCATATAATGAGGGCATATGATATTTTGATAGTGAAAATTTGGTTTCGGAAACTAATGGCACGTTACCAGGTCACATTAAATTCAGACCAATCGTGTATCCAGATGCACATTAAACCTACGCAAGAAAACAGGGATATGCAAGATGCCGAAACTGCATCTACGGCTGCATGCCAAAAGTTCCTTCACATACCTGTATATACTAGTGCAAATATCATGTAATTTAAGATGACTTCGAGGTATCGTAGAGTTGCGAAAAACAAACGTATGGTATTGAATTTTCAATACACATATGCAGATCCATTTCGAAAATGTGACACCCTCTGTCTTTTTCATTATGCCAAAATTCGAATTTTCGCACCAGAGATCAGACGATCCCAAAAAAGGAGTTCAAGATAGCCATTTTCACAATTGGACAGTGAGTGATCCATTGTCAGTTTAAGTTATTCCATTGACGTTCAAACGAAAACCCAAATTACATGATATTTGCACTACAATCCGGTGGTAAGTGAACAAACTTTCGGTATGCAGCTGTGTGTTATTTTCTTACCTTTATTCGCATAGGGTATCAACGATCAAATAGCGGTCCATAAACATGCCATTTTGATACTGATCGACGTGTACTTAGGAGCTGTTGTTCAATAAAGATTTGTTAATTTATTAACCTCTTTCAAATATACGATTAAACGACAATGAAAATGCTGATCCCCCAAGGTGACAATATATTTTTTAATATCATAGGGGTCTTTGGTGAAGCATTATTATAACAGAAAAATATAGTAGGAATAATCATTAGAGTGTTATTGCAACATGTAAAAAAGAAACCGTTGTTACAGAAAAGAGTTCATGAAACACACAGACAGAGACAAGACTGGTTGAAATTAAATGAAGAAGTTGTTATCCATAATTTTGTCCTTGTTAATATTGTAAATGTTTTATAACAACGGAGAATGTTTGGTTCAACCTTTTATGTGTGTAATTCAACAACAAAAAGTGTGAGAAATTCATTGAACAAATTTTAATTGTTTGAAAGAATGTTTGGTTTTAAATGTTTCTAAATTTGTCCCTCTGAACAAGTACAAAAATCAGTTGATATTCAAAGTCAAAATCCTTGTTACTAGGAGAATATAGTTTTAAATTTAGTCTTGATTCTCCTTCAATTATGGGTGTTGGAGGGTACCAACTGTCAAAACTGCATTTCACCTTATCATCCGAAATTAGGAAACCAACGATGCTGTGAAATGTCAAGTCTGTAGGCCAGACCCTGAAATAAGTAAGAAGCCTAAGCAAGTCTATGAAAGAATAGTAGGACTATTTTACAAAATATTGCAACTCCTTCCTTGACTAGGATCCAGTCAGATGAACTTGAACGAGAGATTAGTCTTGAAGAAATTTCACATGCTGTTAAAGCGATGAAAAACAATAAAAGCCCAGGACTAGATGGCTTTCCTATAGAATTTTTAAATTTTTTTTGGAAAGATATCAAAATTTGGGTTCACCGTTATGTCAAAGATACTTTTATCCAGAATACTATGACTATGACAATGAATAGAGGAGTAATCACATGTATTCCTAAAACAGGCAAAGATAGAAGATATCTGAAAAACTGGCGTCCCATCTCTCTTCTAAATGTATTATATAAAATCATAAGCACATGTATTACGAACAGGCTCAAGACTACGCTTGAAACTCTCATTAATGAAAACCAAACTGGTTTCATCCCGGGTAGATGCATATCAGAAAACATCCGACTTCTCTACGATATCATGTTTGAAACTAAATTACAAAATAAAAGAGGTTTATTAATCCTCATTGACTTTGAAAAAGCTTTCGATACTGTTTCTAAGGAATTCATTACAATGTTATTGAAAATGAAAGAGGTTGTCGGCAAGGTGATCCAATCTCCCCATATCTATTTTTATTCGTTGCCGAGATATTGGGAATAATGATAAGGGATAACAAAAATATAAAAGGCATTGTTCTAAACGAAATTGAACATATTATTGGCCAATATGCTGATGATACGGAACTATTCTTAAATGGATCAGAGCTTTCTCTTAATGAAGCTATGAAAACGCTCGTCACATTTTACAAGATGTCTGGTCTGAAAATAAACATCGACAAAACCAAAGCAGTTTGGCTTGGAGCTATGGCCGGCAGTGACATAATTTTATCCCATGATTTAAATCTTGATTGGCATATGGAAAATTTCGAAGTCTTGGGAATAAAACTGAACGCAAAGTTGAAAAACCTTTGGGTGATCAATACCAAAAAAAGACTTGAAAATATAAAAAGGATTCTTACAAATTGGAAGAAACGAAACTTAACTTTAATAGGGAAGATAACTGTTATCAAAACATTGGCTTTATCCACTATTGTTCATATTCTCATTTCTCTTCCAAATCCTCCTAAAGATTTTATAGCAAATTTGAACAATATATTTTTCAATTTCATATGGAATGATAAGAGGGACAAAATAAAACGAATACACTTAATGCGAAAGTTTGAAGACGGTGGACTGAGAATGGTCGATCTAAAAACGTTTATCGATTCATTGAAAATTTCTTGTTTAAAGAGATACGTTTCTAAATCAAACTGCTATAGTCTAGCTGGTTTTCCCATAAAGCATGTTCTCATGTTTGGTGTGAATATCAAAAATAGATACAAAATTACAAATCCATTTTGGAAGGATTCATTGGACGCTTGGTTTAGATATATTCGAAATTATGATATGAACAACTATAAAGTAAATGAGATACGTATGCAACCGCACTGGTTAAATCACCAATGTTTTAATCCAGATTTGATAATCAACAACTGGTTCAAAAAAGGAATAATTCATGTCAAAGATATTTGTCGAGGTAATGTATTTTGTATACTTGCAGAACTCAAAGCAAAATTTGATATTAAAGGCACAGTCCTTGATCTAAACCGTGTCATCCTCAATCTGCCCAAAACTTGGAGAGATGTTATTCAAACTCAAGATGTCTCTACTATTAGAAATTTGCCAATACGTTCCCCTTGGAATGATATGATTAAGCCTTTGAAAGGATCAAGATTATTGTACGATAACCTTATTGATGGTGAATGTAATTTTCCAAAAGCATGTCTTAAATGGGAAACCGAACTTAATGACCATATCAATTGGAAGTCGGTATTTTTGGAATATAGACAATCCACAAAAGACACAAAGCTGTTGGAATTCCAATACAAATTTATTTATCGAGTGATCTATACTAAGCGAGAATTGTTGAAAATGAAACTAGTTGATAATGATGTATGCTCATCTTGTGGTTGTAACGAGAATATTTACCATGTATATATTGAATGTCCAATCGTTAGAGTCTTCTGGAATGAATTCAGAGACTTTATTAAGAGTGCCCTTGATAAAACTCCCGATCTCTCAAGCCATGATATTTTATTCTGTACCACCAATAACCACTTGTTGAATCACATGGTATTGCTAGCTAAACGTCACATCTATGTTATGAACATTAAAGGTTTAAAGCCTAATATCACAATATATAAGAATGTCCTGAAAGACGTTATTCACATTGAAAGATATATCGCTAGAAAAAATTTGAACATGAATTATTTTGACAAAAAGTGGAATATTCTTAAGACAGATATATGAATGCTGTTTCTGAGTGAAGTGTTTAATTATTACTTTTGTATGATGTATTTCCATATGTTGATTATAAGTCTTGCCATACCTGAGGTACATAATATACCACATATTAGCTCCTGTTATGTACAAAACTTTGTTGATTGTATCAAAATGAAGTGAATAAAAAAGATTGAAAAAAAAGTCTATGAAAGACTTGAGAGCTTAATTTCTGAAAATGAAGAAATTTCAGTCTTCTTTTCATTTAATTTAATATTTAAAAAAAATCATTAACTGATACATTTTCATTTCAGAGTCTAATTGTTAGACTATGAAATGTCGTTTAGTAGGATTAATTAAGACTACTGTATGTAAATATCATTATCCTATCCTCAAAACAAAAGGCATATCGGGGTTGACTTTTTAGGATGGTAATCCCTGTTTAGGTATTTTAATTCTTGTTTGCGGTATTTTAATGCTGAAATAATTAAAAAAAGGATATGGTTATGTTCTGTCAAATGAGCCCAATTTCATGCCTCTCGCACTTAACTGAAAAGTTACACTAATTATCAAGATTTAACTTGGTTTTCATGCTTGAGGCTCACCTTATGTAGCATTTGTATATTGGTCAGCACCAGAGCTGGCTTACGATTTGGATAGATAATTTGGAAAGAACACGGGAACTGTATTTTGGTAACTCATATTACAAACCGTTAGCAACGCTATTTCTAGCACATGTCCTACAGTGAGAGGTAGTTATTTGAGTTGAATGGTACAAGGTTAAGATTGTTACTGAGACAAAAGAGTTCTCATCCTAAAAGTCTGTTTGTTACTTCTTGATTAGAGTGCAAAGGTTGTACATATTGAAACTGTGTGTAGTTATCAACTTATTACCATAGATTCCAATCTAGTAATAATATCTGTTAGTGGTGTAACGATTCATCGATAGTATCGATGTTTCCATCGTCTACACTACGCGATACGAGTACAACGATACAAAACACATTTAGACAATATATCAGGATATTTATATCACGAGGGTCCACGATACATCGATGTATCGCCATAAGAGACAATATATGGTTTAAACATATTTTATTTCGTAAATGAAATGGGATTGGCAAACAAGCAAATTATGCTTATTTGAATGCCGCTCCCTAACATGTGTAAAATTCATAAAACAGTGACGTTCACATGGACAGATAACAATACACATCAAATATACAGGTACAGAGACAATATATCCTGATACTGTTAACATAATATGTTACAAACACATAAATCTCTATTTCAGAGATTAGAGTTATCAAACAAACAGAACATTTATGATATCTGTGATATTTTATGTGCAATTTCTCAACCTCTCTAATTTTGCAATTTCCCTTCATGTAACGTTTATGACAGTTTGGTATCTAAGAAAAAACATTACTTTTTTATGTCCTACATATTCTTCTTTAATGAACTGTAGAGCATCGTGATACGTATTGTATCGCAACCATTGTATTGTGATGATAATCGTCTCGCAGGTTCCTTTGCAATACTTCAATGATATATCGTCTCGCCTAATAAAACTGGAATCGGGATATGGTCTCAACCCTGAGGTCATGATACACAGGTCTAATATCTGTAATAACATACGTTATGAAGTCCGTTAGTATAAATGGATAATTGCAACTAGTTTTAACTAGATTTATATATCCAAATCAGTCTCTTTCAGTCCCCCATAGCAAAAGCCTTTAGAACAGTATCAAAACAAAAACAAAGTAATACATATAAATATACGTTAAATTGTGGTTTTGATTTAAAAATATTATAAACATGAATCACATCCATATCTTAAGATGGGACGCGCCCCAACTTGGAATACTAAGTTGGGACGTCCCATCTTGAGATCGGACGGGGTTTTTTAAATCATGCAAATGATATTCTTATATACATAAGAATTTTGATAATAAAATGTTTTTGTAAATGCTTTAGGTATATACATTTTGTACCTGCATGGAAAATTCAACTTCATACTCATTTACTTGACCTAGTGGCCTGTATGTATCTCTTATCGTCTACGATCCATTGAATATAGAATTTCATTGTATACAAAAACTTATTTCAACGTTCATTTGATGAATAATTGAATTATGTTAGTGCCGTATGATATTCCAAAAATACAGTATTGAAAAGAATCATCGAATTCTGATTTTTTGTGTTAAAAAACAATAACAATTTAATCGGTATAAACAGAGGGAAAACACTAAACATTATACAAAGGCAATTTTTGTTTGATAATATATTTATTAACAATGTTGTAACAATACGAATGTAAAAATTTCTTTTGTTTATATTTGTCTCCCAAAAACAGGATAAATATAGAATATTTTATGAGTTTGAAATCTATCTAATAGAGATAAATACTTTTGATACTATCGATCGTTTTTAAATAAAAAAAATAACTAACCTGATACAGAAAAAGCAATATTCCATACAAAATCCTTGTAAAGCATAATAATCATATTCAAATTCATTTATTCTCAAAAACGCCACGGACGGTGGTACATGAGCATAGAAATATATCGCAAAGAAATATACATAGTTTCCAAGATGAACAGGTGAAATTTTCATTTAACGAGTATCAAGAGACTGAAGATGGGTATAAACATTGAATAAGACAGTCATGGTCACCGTTAATGTACATGCAATATAAATCAGGATTTAATTAAGATGATCTTTATAAATTTCGATAGTTTTTTCAATGTTTTGGTATCTTTATTGGACATTAGTTGTTTAAATTTGAAAAGGTCTGCCCAATTGGAAAAATAATTGTCAAAGAGCTGTACACGATGGTGGCGAAGAGCCTCACACCTCAGCAGGTAGTGAAACTAATCACCAATAGAGGGCGAGCTACACAGATTGCATGTACGTTCTGTTTTAAGAATTGCTAGTCATCTGCCTGTTTCAATTGGTAGTTTGTGGTTGCTGGTTCTGAATTGTAATAATGGCATGTATATCAATGTATCCTACAACGTTATTCATCAAGGACTGATCTCAATGGATAGGTTAATCTGACAGCTTATGTTAGAGGACCTAAGTTTGACAGTAAGTCTTTCATGTCAACCAGTAATTAGCCATGAATTTGCACTAATTACAAAATTGTTTGGCTAAAACAACAGCTAATGCCAGAAAAAGCTCACAATGTATAACCAGTCTGTTATCTTATCAATATTTTTTATAGCTGTGTTTACTAAATAAGATATCTAAATATTTTAAGCAATATGTATACTATTTTAAAATATTTAGACCCCCCCCCCCCCCACCCACTCTCCCATGTAACCATCCCAACTTGGAATTTCTTTCAGATTTGACTAAAAACCATGAAAAATAAAATCTAACACTACTTAGATTGTTTTTATATATTAGGAATTTGCATGGAATATTTATTCGTTTAACAGGTAAGTCATTTTCCAGCTTTTATCAAACGATGTATCAATAGAATTTTGAACTCGAATATCTATTAGTTTGATCTCAAGCCCTTTCAAAATTTCTCCCATTTTTGGTAAAAAGAGATATTATCAAACTATATATGTACAGTGCAGCTAGTATTGCTTAAACATTGTTAATAACATGTTTGTTAGCTATAACAATATGACGATTAGTGTTTTCACTCTGTTTATATCGATTCAATTTTAATGGTTATATAACACATTAAAAAAATGCAGAAAACAAAGATTTTTCAACATTGTCTTTTTATTGGCAAAATGCGGTAAGACTTTGTTCAATTATTCCTCAAATTGACGTTTAAGTCAGTTTTGTTTACATTGCATTCTATGTTCAATGGCACGTAGACGATGAGAGATAAATACGAGCCACTAGGCCAAGTAATTAATTAAAAAGTGTAGGTATAGGTGTATACCTAAATCCTTTAAAAACACGTTTCAAATATGAATAAGAATATTATTCGCATGATTTAATAACCTCCGTCCGATCGTAAGATTCCAAGTTAGGATTCCAAGTTAGGACGCGTCCCATAGTGCACACCAATATTTCGTTAACACAACGAATGCACAGATACTGCATATGTCTCGATATTATTCAAGATCCTCACTCAAGTAATCTACCTCGTAAGTTTTTTAACGAATACTTACTTATTCATGTAGTAAAGTTGATTTTTAAAGACCGGAAGTATTTAATTTTACGTTACAATAAATCCGCGTGAAATACGATATCGGAAATATTAAGATTTTGCTTATATACAAATAAGCGGAAACGGCGGCCGCTTTGGTCGGTTTGTTTACAACAATGCTTTCATAAAACATAATTCATTCTTTGTTCTCAGTTCAGAGTTTAGGTAAATTCAACAGCTGCAAATGATAATAGTTCAGCCGCGTTCAACTGTCTATAAGATTTCCGCTTTGTGCACAGCTAGCCTTAGATTTTGTTTATGTCCAAGCCGACAGCGGCTGTCAAATTTTTTTCATTGTTGATTGCAGGTCAATTGTAAAGAATTTTAAGTATTTCAGTGCATCGATAGAAAGGTTAAGTGAATGCATAAGTCCTCTTTAACCTTAAAATAGCCAATTTAAACCGTAAAAGCGTGCAATAGTGCCTTTAAGATGGGGCGGACCCGCAGTTTGGATGATACATATATACCAGTTGATAAAATTGAATTTATTGATGGACACTCTCATTGTAATTGTCACATGGTAAATTTGGTAATTATCTGAAATGGCAACTACATGGACAAGTCTTTATTATTTGAAATATGTCTTCAAGCTTTGAAATAATAGGTTTGGAATACATGCCAAGCAACTAATGACTCTCTGTTTGCCGTTAAAAGGTGGAACGTTTCTCCCGTCACTTTTCTTAAAGTTGAAATCCTTGGTGAATTATTTTTATTTTCATTTTATTGTAAAGTTCACATATCATCAATTCCTATTCAATCTCGTCATTACAGACTTAAAGTATTGACTAATGGAAAATTTATATTTCAAATGCACTAATGCACGCTTTTATGGTTTAAATTGGCTATTTTAAGGTTTGTGAGGACTTATGCATTCACTTAAACATTCTATAGATGTAATAAAATACGAAACATTCTTTACAATTTACCTGCGATCAACAATTAAAACGTTAAGTGGACATATAAAATTCTATGGTTAGCTGTGCACAAAACGGATTAATTATTGACACTTGGAAACGGCTGAACTAGTATTGTGTGCAACTGTTGAATTTACCTAAACTCTGAACTGAGAACAAATCATGAAATATATTTTATGAAAGCAATGTTGTAAATTAACCGATTTAATAACACGGTATTTGCATTGTTTTTAGATTAACCATAGCGGCTGCCGTTTCCGCTTTTCTGCTTATGAGTAAAATTTTAATATTTCTGATATTGTAGTTCATGCAGATTTAATGTAACGTAACATTAAATACTCCCGGCCTTTAAAAATCCACTTTACTACCTGAATACGTAAATATTTGTTAAATAACTAACGAGGTACATGTCATGTGCAGTATCTGTGCATTCTGACAAAATTAAGCGGTCAGTGGTTTGCAAACCAGTAGCAGAAGGAGGGCTTGGAATGATTGATATACATTCTTATATTGATGCTCTGAAAATAACATGGATAAGAAAGCTACTCTGTAATGATTATAATAGGAAGTGGAAAGATCTTTTTAAAGAAGAATGTCCACAATATTTAAACTTATTAATCTTTGGTAATGAGTTTCCACTGAAACTTTCAGAATCATTAAACAACAGTTTTTGGAGAGACTCAATGAATGCTTTTGCAAAATATAGCTACAATACTAAACCATGTACTTATGAAGATTTCCTTAGGGAACCTTTATTGTATAACAGAAATATACTTATTGATGGCAAATCTTTAAAACATAAAAAGTTCCATGAATATGAGATTCTAAATATATCCTGCCTGTTGAATGATAATGGTAATTTGTTGTCCCTTGAACAGTTTTCTCATGCTTTTTTCAAGATAAATTTTCTTGAATTTCATGGAATTTTAAAAACAGTTAATAAATACCGAAAAACACTTGACATACAAGAAACACCTGAAGCTGTATTAGAAAATAGTACATGTTTATGTATTAGAAATCTTTTATCTTGTAAAAAAGGATCAAAAAGCTACTATTTTCGTTTAACTGAGAATAAGGAAAAACTAAAGTTAATTGAAAAATGGGAAGAGGAAATTTTGATTAATATTGATTGGCCTAAAGTGTTTATTAAGCCTTTCAAGACTACTTCAGATCCGAAACTCAGATGGTTGCAAATCAGACTGCTTCACAGAATTTTGCCTGTAAAAACCCACTTGATTAAAATGAATATTGTTGAAAATAATCTCTGTACTTTCTGTGGAGCAACACCTGAATCTATAGTTCATCTCTTCTGGCATTGTAGAGCAACTAATACTTTTTGGCAAGATTTCTCAAAATGGCTGAAAGTGAACTGTGTTCACACAGGTATCATAAATTTACAAAGTGATTTGATTCTTTTTGGGTGTTCTCCCACTTTTTATACAGATGATACTTTTGATCTCATTTTACTTTTAGCAAAATATTATATTTATAAATGTAAGTTGAGGAAGATAAAACCAAAACTGTCACTTTTTAAGAAAGAATTGAAGTATTATTACTATATAGAAAAAATCAGATACTGGAATAAGTCTAAGTTTGATGAATTTGTTGAAAAATGGGCAATGTATTTAAAACTTGTTATGGAGTAGTTACACAATAAGGAATGAATGAGTATGTTTCAGTGAGTGAATGAAATTTCTTATTTTTAATTTTCTTTTTTTTTGTATTTTCTTATGTACCTTCTAGAAAACACCTGTTATCGATAATACTGTAGGCTATATGCCTAATATGATGTATCAAGATGTAAGATAACAGGAATAAAAATATATAAAAAAAAAAAAAAAAAAGTATCTGTGCATTCGTTGTGTTTACGAAATATTGGTGTGCACTAGTGCGTTTAACCTAGTATCTCAGATCAATGTCATCGCGACTGCAAAATTTCAAATTTCAGTATGACATTCTCTCGCCTTCGTCAAAGATGAGAGAATAAGAATAAAGAAGGAACGCACTTCATTCTGCAGTTGATTCTTCTCGAAGAAGATCTCTAGATATGCTAGTGTGAAAACTAAGTTGATACTAGTAGTATGACGTCCCGTTGATAATTCAGTTATTACAATTTACGTAAGGTTTATTACAATTTCTTCTTTTATGCTCCAAACATTCTAGGTAAATAACCAAAGACAGGATACAGGATTTGAATAACTACTTGTATGTGGTTACTATTCTCATACACGTCATAGTCGTATAAAAATCCTTGTTTGAAATGAATGTGACAATGAAAACAGCAACGATACAAATGATGATCCGATGACAGTAAATATATATCAATTTTATGAATGATTAAATTTGTGCGAAAGTTTTTATTATTATGAATCGCGCCTCGATGAGTCGTAATAAATAAACGATGAAGATAAAAATACCATGGTACTTGGAAAATTAATCAAAATTTCTAGGGGGTGGGATAGCGCAGTGGTTAGCGCGTTCGGCTTCGGATCAAGAGGTCCGTGGTTCGATTCCCGCCAGGGGCTCGGCAACTTTGTCTGCAGTAGAGAACTGTTCTACACGCAGTCAGGTTTGGGTGCATTGCTGCACTGACTTTCAGCGCAGTACCACCCATGGTTCGCTAGTTCCAGCCGATGCTCGCAGGTTTCACCGCAATGCATAGCTACAATGGTGTGTTGCGGGCTTTCTCCCTGCAATAATACTAGCAGCCGCGATATAAGTGAAATAATCTTGAAAGTGGCGTTAAACCCCAGCTCACTCACTCACTCAAATTTTTTATCTATTTTATGATGTAGTAGTTTAATATTACCAAAAACAGATCGCTTTTCGTAAGGCGGCTCAGAATGAGCCAGTTGTCTAAACAACATGATTAAACATTTTTTATTTCACAAATACTGCAGACAGAGTTACTATTTCGTAGGTATGTGTTTGAAAAAATGACTAACTCGGAAACGAAACTCATATATATATACCGGAACAAATTCTGCAATGATTAGTGCAATATTGGGGTCCGAAATACGATTACATTTGATTAATTTATTAGATTGTCAGTCTTTAATCCTCTGAGAGATATATCAGTAGGGCGGAAAACGCCAAATTTAGCTGTACAAGGTGAAATGGGCTGGTTTTCACAACAATGTAAGCAAAATATTAACATTCCTCGTTTTTGGCGTCGCTTACATAAACCACCTGAAAGATATTTTGTAACTAGTATTAATAGATGGTCATTAAAATTCAGAAAGTCATGGTATAATAATGTTTTCTCATTGATTAGATCCTGGAATTTACCTGTTTATGATTTACCTAATATGTCTGATCTTGATTTTTTAAATTGTAAATTATTGCTTCAAAATTTAGATGATGAACTTTGGCACAATCAAATCTGGAACGATAATGGCCAGTGTAATGGAAACAAATTAAGAACCTACAGACTCTTTAAAATTGCCCCAACTGTTGAAAAATATATATCTACACCAATGGACAAATCACAACGTAGCATTTTGAGTAAACTTAGGTGTGGAACTTTACCCCTAGAAATTGAAACTGGAAGATTTTCAAAACCCAAGGTACCACTAAATCAAGGAATCTGTAAATTTTGTGACAGTAACGATATAGAAGACGAAGTCCACTTTTTGACCACCTGTAGTTTCTATTCTGATATAAGGTACGATTTTTGGAATAATACAACTAGTAGAGACCCTCTATTTGAGCAGCTTTCGCCAGTTGACCAATTTGTTTATTTGATGTTAAATGACAATGTATTTATATCTCTTTCTGCCATGTTAATCAAAATGTTTAATAGACGTAAAAGGTCCAACATTAACATGTAGTTATCACTTGTATAATTAAACTTTTTGCGACTGTGTCATGCATCACGCCATTTAACAATGTATGTTTTTATCTTATATTGTTTTAAATTATCAATGATATCCGTGTCTCATAAGCCTTTTAAGGCTGGATGTTGTTTTTTAAAAGTGATTTTATAAAATGTTCCAGATGTTTTATAACAACATGTGACACGTAAATAAAATATATTCTTCTTCTTCTTCTTCTTCTTCTTATAACATTGATCGTACCAATCCAATTAGCAATTTATCTATCCTTGCCGAAACAATGCCGAAATTGTATTCATTAATATTCATTACATAAACAGAAAATTCATTTAAATTGAATTTACCCCCCCCCCCCCCCTCCCCCTTGCCTCCCTATGTATCAGTCTGTTTTTTACGCTGATTAACAAAACCTTCTCTGCATTTTCAAACTAAATAATTAAGAATGAAAAGAAATAGTGACAAAAGTCTAAACATTCAAAAAGATTATATTACATTTGAAATGTTGCACAGCTTAATAAAGTTTTTTCAGTAACATTTCGATAGCGACGATGAAGTTGACAATGATGTGGACAATGACAATATTACCTTACAGTGTGACAGTGACAGTTATAAGTTACAACTAAGAATTGGATGACGATGATGGTAAGTTGACGATGACAATAACTATGAGTGCAAACTAGCAAACGGGCAATGATAACCACAATGAAAACCATACCAGCATTGTACTTGTCAGGGTTTAACCTGCCATTTGGTAAGGTTCCTGAGTGATGCTGGAATTGTATGGTTAAACATAAGAAAGTCTGAATAATATAATTCCATGAATTGGTCCAACAGCACTGGTGGAATTGTGCTATAATATTGCCGCAGTAGCTTTTCTGTCCCAGCGTGCTTGTATGTCATGCCACGCTTGGGAAACTTCAACATCTTTGAAACACCAATTCGATCCAATATTCGGTCAGAATTTACCTCAAGGTCTTCATAATGGCTTATGAGGTCATATTTGACGAGGCAGGGATGACAGAGACTGGTCATCTGGTCCCAGTGCTCGTTTAGGGCCTCCCTGCGCGTGAAATCAGTGAGATACTGCACAAATTCATAAAACGTGACGTCACTTCCGCTGGGAATTTCTTCCGATTGCTTGGTGCGATGTCGTCTGGCGATCTTGCTTCCATAACGTTTATGGAAGAATGGATTTCTTCCTTTGAATTTGTTCCTAAACGCAGACAAGATTCGCTCGAAGGGATCTCGAGTGAAAACAAATTTGTAGTAAGTGTCCAGACGTAGTTTAATGGCGTCCAAGGAATAACTGCTCAGGTACGTCAGATGGTGATTAAGCTCCTTATGAACCTTGGGTGCTTGAAGCTTCATCGGGTCAGTTGTATTCATCTTGCCAGTTAGAATCAGCATGATTCGTTTCCAGTTTGTACACGCGACTTTCGGGATGGAACAATAAATGATCTTGTATTTATCGTTCACAAGTATGTGATTAAATATACCAGGGGTTATTGGTTGCCGTTCCTTCTCACAATACTCAGCAGCACTCCTGAAGCGTTTGGCTCTGTAAGGAGTTCTGATTTCTTGGAAAGACAATAGTTTTTTGGAGACAGGTTCATCTGCCCGAACGTCTAAAAAGCAAAATTATAAGGTAAAAAAACAAACCCGATGACAATAACATACAATTTTGTTTCTTTATATGGAAATATAACATATCAACAATTAAAATGATGTTGGAAGTTTCGAGATTGTAACGTAAAAGGATCTTCCATCCACAAGGTACCATAAGGGAACGGTTACAAGTATCATTCTTTACCCTATACTATGATAATTCGTTAAGATTGATCTTAAGGCCAAAGTCAAGCGTTTGAACCGAAAACAGATGAGTAAACATTGGAAGTCAGGTATGACTTACTTCACACGATAATAGATGTTGAAATTCCTTCAAATTTGATCCAACAACGTACCCGGATGCGTTAGTATTACAGTATAGAAGTATGTAATATTTGTAGCTGACTTAGTCATCAAAGTCCAATATTCAATCCACTGATGCCAGAAAACCTTGATAAAATATTACAGTACCGCAGTCTTTATGAACTCACTGGCTCTGATCAATAAAATTGTGATACGACCATCATCTTCATGCAGAACTGAAAACACTTTTGACACATCTTTGCCGTACCCGTCATGGGTTGTTCGCTCTTTGAAAAGTGACTAATATTTCATAGTGAAATAAGTCGAACATCTACTAAGGTCTGTTCTGTGTACTTACTTTGAAGTGCAAACTCCCCTGAACGGCCCCCCGGTGATTGGATGACCAGAAGAACAAGAGAGAGAGCTACAACGGTCAGCAGGATTATTTTCAGTTTGTGTTTCATCCTGCGAGACACCAAAATCCTTGTCATTCAAACCCGGACAAAGATTGGAGCGGACGATCAGTTGATGTTGTGCCAGTTACATGCTGTAAAATGGAGGGAAATTATGTATTCTTATGGAAGTTAATTGGGAAAGATGACTTGAAACGTTAGTCAGTAAAGTTTTGGAAACCTAGATATAATTATCAAGTAATTTTAAACAGGAAATATATTTGTCCTTGAATCGATATTATCTTAAATCCATTAGATGATCAAAAATTGTTAAGCTACCATGAATAATACAGAGTTAGGAGAAGGTTCGGAACAGTTATGTCCTGATGACGTGCTAAATTCATACGTTGATAGACTCTTGAATTTGGTTGCGCTATGTAACCATGTACATTCTCTCCCGACAGGGTAGCTAAGTTGTGACATCCGAGCGAACATCTGTTTGAATACGAGCACATCTCGGACTTCAAAAGGAGAAGCCTGTTTGGACTTCAGCAAACTTGGTAAAGCAATCAGCAACATTAGTTATCTTTCGAGGCGCCCCTCTCCTTGGTAAAACTTTACTCGACTGTGCACTTTGCACTTTGAGTTTTTTGACAAAACACCGTCACGTAACTAAAGTCCGAGTCTTAATATAGAGCTCGATGACATAACAAGCTTTCAATGCATGTACTCAGGCACACAACTCACACAAGTTAAAATTGTTCACTTGCGACTTTCTAGAAAGATTGAATACCTTTAAGAATCTCTAGTGATACACCCATATCCCATTACTCTTTCATCCTCTGTGTTTGCACACTACCTTTACTGTGCAAGGAGGTTAAAGTGACACAAGAGAACGTTACATATTTTTTTTATTGGGCTTGGATAAAACTAAAATATTGAGTGTTGAGAAATCAATATTCTATGTCCCGTTTACGTGTAAACTTGTTAAATGAACCACTTGAAAATACAAAATCATATTTGTCGTTGTATTTACATTAAATGATTTCCAAAATTATGTTTTTGGGCATTGGCCACTGTCCGGTTTTCGATAATAAATTATCACCTTAATTTGGATATATTCACTATAATGAACTGAATCTTAAGGGTGCGCGGTATTATCGGTATATTGCAATACAGGAGTGAGTGATCTGTGAGTGAGTTACTGTTTAACGCCGCTTGGGCAATATTTCAGCCATTAGCGGCGAGTGCAATACAGGAACACGACGATACATACCGGGGCTTGCAGTGATACTGTCTAATACCGGTACTGTCTTCTGAAAATATCCAATATATCGGGGGTTTTAGAATTAACAATTTCCTTGTAAAATTGCAGAAAAACGTAACAAAAACACCCTATAATTAACTGAAAGTTGCAAAGAGGGAACTTGCAAAGTGAAAATAGCACAGACATGTTAATAGTACGAAACCAGTCACTTGATTACCTTTCTTTACAAACGACGTCCAGCTGACCATTGATTACTGTTATAATTGCTGATATTAAGTCAAGAGATCATAGAAAAACTAAAATATGAAAAGTACCAATATATTGCAATACAAATTGCAACACGCTTTTCTGTATCGCAATATATTGCGATAAGGAAATGAGGACCGATACCCATCCTTAAAACTGATAAGCATGAAAATTGTCATTTTTAGAAACAGCCACTTCCTCTCAATAAAATAACAACATTTATGAAATTTTACAATTTAGATTCAATCAATACACTATATGTGCCTCAAAGTCTTTACACAAAAATCATTGTGCATGATATAGCACATAAGATTAAATTCTATGAAAAACATCGAAATACATGCTCTCCCAACACAGGTCACACCAGTTTTCACTCGACGTATTGTTACAAATTGTTTAAACTAAACCCGTGTCAGTCGTGTTTGGTAAAAACAGGATACGGAGAAAACGTCGACAAACAAAATCGGTCATAACTTGGAACGGTGACAAGTTGGTCGAAACGGCGACAAATGCCTCGTCACATTTATCATTAAATTCTATGTCTAATTGTAAAAATGTTTAATGATGCTTGTCAAAAATCACTCGTATTGATGAAATTGAGGTATAACTTAACTCGTACACCTTTAATCCATATATTTCTCAATCTATGTAAAAGTTACCATGTATAAATCACCTTAAACGCACAAATGCACGCTAATATTTCGTAAACACAACGAATGCACAGATACTGCATATCTCATGACCCTCACTCAAGTAATCTACCTCGTAAGTTATTTAACAAATATTTACGTATTCAGGTAGTAAAGTGGAATTTTAAAGGCCGGAAGTATTTAGATAATGGTAAGGAAGTTAAAGCAGTATTTTGCGATATCAGTAAGGCTTTTGATAAAGTATGGCATAAGGGAATTATCTCAAAACTTCAGTCAAAAGGTATTCGTGGCTCACTACTTAGTTGGTTTGAAAGTTACCTATCTAACAGAACACAGCGAGTTGTAATTCAAGGGAAATGTTCAGAATCAAATCCAGTTTTGGCAGGCGTACCTCAAGGATAGGTGCTCGGACCGTTATTATTTCTCGTTTACATAAATGACATCATTGAAGGCATTGCCTGTAATATTCGATTATTTGCTGATGACACATCACTATATGTTATTGTTGAAAACCCACTTAGTACTGCTTTAAAACTTAACTCTGTCATCGAACGCATCGTAAACTGGGCAGATAAATGGCAGGTAAAGTTTAACCCAGAAAAACGGAAGCAGTTACTTTTTCGCGTAAAGTCAACCTGATTCAGTCAGCCTCAATTCTAATTATAATCTAAGAAACCAGGCATCGTAAACTGGGCAGATAAATGGCAGGTAAAGTTTAACCCAGAAAAACGGAAGCAGTTACTTTTTCGCGTAAAGTCAACCTGATTCAGTCAGCCTCAATTCTAATTATAATCTTGAGAAACTACATCTTGACGCACTGCGAACTATTTGCGGTGCGGTAAGAGGGACAAGTCACCAAAACATTTATAAGGAAACTAACTCAAAGCCCCTAAGAGAAAGAAGGGCTGATTCAAAACTATGTCTCTTTTATAAAATGATCAATAAATTGACCCTCGATTATCTAAGTGATCTTGTGCCTGATTCAGTCAGCCTCAATTCTAATTATAATCTAAGAAACCAGACAGACCTTCAAAACATACGTTGTAAGACAGAACTATATGCCAGATCATTTATTCCAGACACAATAAGACGCTGGAACGAGCTTCCCGACAATATGAAGAAAGCAACTTCATTACATGATTTCAAACTAATGCTACTAAACAAATTGTCATCTCCTCTCCACTTTGATTTTAACTCTGGACCCAGACTCCTACAAATTTTACACTGTCGCCTTAGGCTAGGGTTTAGTGATTTAAATGCAGACAAATACAAACGATATATCTTTGATTCACCCGCCTGTTCATGTGGTCACTCAAACGAAGACGCATTTCACTACTTTTTTACCTGTCCCTGTTACTTATTGCTGAGACCAAACTGTTATTTTTATAAGAAAGGTTTTGATTTAAGAAGTGTACTTTTTGGGAACGCAAATAAAGGGAGAGAAATAAACCAGAAAATACTAGAATCTGTACATTACTTTATTCATTCTTCAAAACGATTTAATAACAGTTAAACTCTTTAAACAACTTACAAGTCTTTTTATAATGATGAATGAACGGCCACATGATTACCAGAATTGTGATATCTTTTTATATATTACATACTAATGATTGTTTTATAGAACTTTTGTATAAAGATTACATGCCATTCTCGTGTTATTTCAATTGTTTTTGTATTGTATGGGAGAGGCATTAACATAAGCCATATGGCTTGTTTGCCGATCCCTTTCATGTAATAAAATATGTTTAAACCATATTTACGTATTCAGGTAGTAAAGTGGAATTTTAAAGGCCGGAAGTATTTAATGTTACGTTGCATTAAATCCGCATGAACTACGATATCGGAAAAAAATAAGATTTTGCTCATAACCAGAAAAGCCGAAACGGCAGCCGCTATTGTCAATCTAATAACAGTGCTAATACCGTGTTATTAAATCGGTTAATTTATAACATTGCTTTCATAAAACATATTTCATGATTTGTTCTCAGTTCAGAGTTTAGGTAAATTCAATAGCTGCACATAATAGCCAATTTAAACCGTAAAAGCGTGCACTAGTGCCTTTAAGGCAGGCAATCTCGTGAAACTGACCTTCTGAAATCCAAACGCGTTTAAACTCTTTCAAAGGCACGAAGTTTTTTTAAACTTTGCAAAACCTACCTTTAGGAACACCAATGCTCCTACGAGTTTATGACAACCTGATTTCCCGAGTCTCAAACGTGTACTATTGGCTAAAAAAACTCACTTCCATTCGTAAAACTTCGAAAAACAAGATATGTACAAACCTATATTAACAATATTTCATGACAAACTGACTCCCGAAAACTAAAGTGTGTTTAAATAAACTTCGAAAAAATCTTACCTTAAAGGAACGCCTATATTCCAAGTATTTCGTACAGACTTCTAGAGATTTAAGGAGTTGCTACAAACATCTCATGACACATTGGTATCCTGCGATATAAACGTGTATCATTTGTTCTTCACGAAAACTTTGTGAAACTGGCTATTGTCATGTTTACCAATTTTCCATGACAAGCTGACTTCCATACGTATTCCGTTTGCACTTAAAAGCACAAATATTCTTGAAATAGTTGTGAGACTTACCTCCGATTAAGAAACAATTGTCCCAATATATCGTGACAAACTGATTTCCCAAGATCTCGTGTCAGACAAGCATTGAACTTACTCCAATGGTCTAAAGACGTGAAACTGAGTATCCGCTTATGTCCATTGTGTTCAAGTAGACAATGGTGTTGATTTTCAGATTCTATCGAAAACTAATTAGCGTTGTCCACGCAGCCAGGTGTATTGACAACTCGTCTAACAGCTTTGACAAACGTTACATGACAATTGAACACTGAAATAACACGCTTTAGGCTTGAACTAAATCGCGATTACTTGTACCTTGAAAGGACTCTTTGAATTTGGTTTAAGGATTTAAAACCAAAGCTGTGAAACTGCGCCTTGTAATACATGTCATTCAACAGGTGCTGCACTTTAATTACATTATGTTTTTTATCATTGTAAATTTAAGTACTTCTAATATAGATTTTTTTATCTACACAGATCTATGGTTATTTCTACCAACTACCTGAAGAATTTACAATTAAGCATTTAAATTTGTTTGTTATAAATATCTATACCACACTCAGAGCTTTAAATGTTGTTACTAAAGTCTAAAGATTCAGACTATTTATATCAAGACGTTATCAGCTACCTGAATACTGGTTTCAAATAGCTGAATATGTAATATGTAATGAAGCTAATACTGCAATCAGATATGTGTCACTACCATAAAATTGTATATATACTTTTCATGAATAAATATGTCTAAATCAATATAGACACATACTTAATATATACAAAAACCAAATATAAAATATCAAACATAAATTTTAAACATGGTAATACATAAACCAATATAGTAAAATCCAGAAGTGTCATCATTTTATAATGACATGTCTAAACGAGTATCAGTATGAATTAGCACTTATATTCCATATAATATTAAATAGCACTTATATTCCATATAATATTAAATAAGCACGAAATTGAGAAATCACTGTACAGTTGAGAACATACGTCAAACAGAAGGATTCCTACTTCAGTGTACAAAGTGATCGTTCAGTTCTTTTCATCAAACTTGAGGGTGTTTTAAAATAAAAATTCTAAATTTTTAATTCTTAAATTGTTTAAAGAATCAATCTCAAAATTAATGAAAATGAATCCTGAAAATGGATTCGATCTATTTGGTAGAAAAAGATTCACGATTACTTTTCTCTCAAATTTTTAAAAACTGATTTCTTATTTAATTTCAAGAAATCTTGATGCCGATTTTTATAAGCAACATCTATGTCTCGATAAAAACAACATTTATAAAATGTAACATAGCTGACTTCAACAACTGTGCCCCTCTAACGAAAGACTTTGTACATAGCATTTTGATTGTATAAAGAGGTGCGTTTAAAAATTTCGAATAACTAAGCAATTGAGAGTTTAAATGTTCTTCTATTCTTACAACTGATCATAATGTATTTAATTTATTCTTGGGTGGGTTTATATAAAATAGGTTAAGAACTTGGTCAGTGAGAGATCAACCACTATGGGATAACATTGTCAACCCAATCATCCGTAGACGTAGGGGAAATAATCTAGTATCAAGAAAACCCAACATTGTGAACACCTTTAAATAATTTGAAGTATGAAATTTGACTCACAAAGCTCGAGTGATCATTGTACATTCGTTTTAAAACTGCTTCTTAAAACATTTTTGTGTGTCGTACAAATGGAAATATTCTTTTTGTTTTCGTAAAGCACATAATCATCTAAAACGTGAAAATGCCACTTTAAAGTTAAAAAAGTATTGCTTTATCCACACATATTCATTACCAGTGTTAAAACGGAAGGAATTTGTTTTATGTCTATTAGATATATTTAAATATGGTTGCTGCAGTTATGGCCTCCGGTAAAAATTGGTATCAGCGAAATATGTGGCTTTTAATCTCAGTAATTTTTACACACATACACAGTTCATTTTTCTGTTATTATAAATGAGATGAGAGGTTACATGTCTCCCGTCAGATTAAAAAATCAGCGTGTTAGGAAAATATGGATTTACCGTAAGAAGAAGTTTGACAGACAGAGCTTTTAAAAAAAACCTTTGCAGTTTTGGAGAAATACATCGTCTATTAGATACAAACATAGTTAAGAAGATAATGTTGTAAATCATGATAATAAAATTCATTTTGAATAATCTGTTACGACTGAAATTTTCTTTTATACTTAGTTTTTTGTCTTGAGCCCAATACTACACTTAAAGAGCCACTCCGTGAATTTCATAACATGTAAGTTTGCTTTGATACGAACCTAAATGTTATACGTGGTGTTATAAACTTTAAACATCTTAACTTTTAATCTCTTTAAGACATATGTATATGACAAATACTGATTTTCAATGAAAATATATAAGCAACCCCATAATAGCTCTGAGGCGGATACCACCCGTCAAATATACATGGATACTAGTTATATAACCTAACTAAAACTATCAACTCCTAACTGTCCTTCTGACTTTTTTAGTTAAGTATCCAAATTACGTTCGACTATTTGACGCTCGCCACAGTCGGGTTTTCGATCATAATTGCGACGTTCTACCTTCATATAGTCACTGTACAAAACCAATTATCTTTAAAATGTTTCTTTTTGGTAACAATCGATACTTCACGATCAAATGCCACCATTGAATAAGTTTGGCATATGTGATTCCAACAACTCACGGAGTGGCTCTTTAATGTTTTCAGAATGACCAAATATTCGCTGGTAGAAACTAGCATGCTTGGACGCATACAGATATCTCGATGCAATAATTGTGACGTGGCAAATGCAGCAGACAGTGCCGGTAGATTGCAGCAGCAAATCGACTGTAAAAGTAACTTTTGTACAAAATGGGGAATGAGCCTTAACCGACGTGGCAAATGCAGCAGACAGTGCCGGTAGATTGCAGCAGCAAATCGACTGTAAAAGTAACTTTTGTACAAAATGGGGAATGAGCCTTAACCTTTCAAAATCAAAGATTTTAGTTTTCAGGAATGGCGGGAGATTGAGACATTACGAAAAGTGGTTCTACGAAGGGGAGGAAATAGAAACTGTCTCATACTACAATTACTTAGGAAATATCTTTACGCCAAAATTAATCTGGACGAAAACTACAACAGTATTAGCACAGCAAGCAGAAAAAGTCTGTCTTCTTATATATAGAATTCATTCCATATCTGGCGGTTTGACCATAAACACTGCTATTAAGATGTTTGACGCTATGGTTCTTCCTATTCTAACCTATGGAGCAGAAATCTGGGGATACCAAATGTATGAAAGAATAGAAAAGGTACAGACTTCTTTCCTAAAGCGAATTTTAGGCCTTCCGAAAACAACAAGTAATGCTGCTGTCCTAGGGGAAACTGGCCGACAAAAAATCTTCATTCATCTCGTGTTAAAATGTATCAAATATTGGACTAAACTCTTAACCATGGATCTCAATCGCATTCCTAAACATACGTACCTGATGTTGTATGGACTGGAGGAAGCTGGACGCACATCATGGGCAACTCACATAAAAAACATCCTATTTCAATACGGGTTTGGTTATTCATGGGTAATTCAGGACGTGGGGGATGCAGGACTTTTTCTATCAAATTTCAAACAGCGTATTCAGGACTGTGGGTCTCAGCAATGGCATATTGATCTTCTTGAAAAACCCAAATTAAGAACTTACTCTACTTTTAAAATGAATTTACAATTGGAGCCATATTTATACTGTATAAATGCTAACCCTTTTAAAGAAACTTTAACTCGATTCCGATGTAGCTGTCATCAACTCCGGATTGAAACAGGACGTCATCAAAACGAAGAAGAGGATGAAAGAACATGTTTCTACTGTGTAAGGTCAGGCTTAACGTATATAGAAAATGAGTATCACTTTATAATGATTTGTAATGCATATTCACAATTGAGGGTCAGGTACTTAGATAGGTATTATTATACAAATCCAACCTACATTAAATTCATTAATCTTATGTCAACACAAAGTAAATCTACCCTATGTCAGTTATCCAAGTTTATATTTTTTGCCTTAAAGTACAGATTGTCACTCAAAGTGTAATGTATTTCATGTTATATTTGTATATATGTATATTTTTGGATATTTTGTATTGATATGTTCATTTGGCCAGTGGCCTACAAACTTCACTAATAAACTCATTTCATTCATGCAATAATTTTAAAAGAACAGCAGCCGGTTTTCGGCAAGAAATAGATGCTGTTTTGCACGTGCAGCTCATGCACACTATACAGTTGCAGCCAATACATGTGAATCACACAATCGCACGTGAAGATCATGCAAACACTATACTTTCGTTCACGAGATGTAAATTACAGTATCGCACGTGAATCTTTTGCAGATTCAGAGATACGTGAACGTAAAAACGTTACAACATTTGTAGCTTCTATATTTTTTACATGAATTGATTTGAATATACAAGTGCACCTATGACACATTTACAATCAACTCGGCGTCTGATTATTCGTGGACTTTTCAATCCTTTGATTTTGAAATCTTTGTTTTGTGATGATTTTAAATATGTTTTGCTTAACGGTAAAATACATACATAGATCTTTATGTTCTTTAATAAGTTCACATTTATATTTTTAAGAATAAAGCAACCCACCTGCACAATGATGTACCATTTTCAATTTCATTTTAAATTACATTCTAATGAACACTAATTGTTTTCACAGATGGCGCATAGATTTGTGTGTGACAAAATAATGGAAAATCAACATCGTTTAGACAATTAACCGAAACAACAGGTTGGGGAAATGTGACACGGGGAGGAAATTCAGATCTAGCGATGTAATAGTAGCCTAAAGGGGCACCGAGTACGCTTTTGATGTAAAATTTCTCAAACTTTATAAAATGGTCTTAGTTTGGAGACACTTTATGGTCCTTCCCAAAAATATCAGAATCCTGATTTTCTAAAGAAAATCTGTGTGGGGATTATTTTGTTTTAATCAAAAGATATTATGCCGACAAAAAAGTGTCAACTGCAAGCTTATAGGCATGTACATAGTGACACTACATTTTGATAAATATAGACATGCAGACGTGCAGCTTGTATAGTGCACCCGTTTCATTCGCCGATAAGGCGTTACAACCAGGACAAGGCCATGAGAAAAGCTACTGATAAAATAAACACGCAATTTCAATCAAAATGATATCTACAGCAAGTGTCGTCTGAAGTATTTTATTTTCAAACATCTTTTTACTTCACGTGAGACCTTCTTCACCTTTTAACATATATATATATATATATATATATATATATATATATATATATATATATATATATATATATATATATATATATATATATACATGTGCTATTTCAAACATGCCATGGTCCTGTTACACACAACGCTGCGTTACCTTTAAACTCTAAGCCAGGTTTAAACTTTAAAGATTACCTTATCTTTCGTTGTTTCGTGCATGCCCTCCGAAATACCTAACACTGTTGTTTAATCACAAACTGAGATGGCGACAGCGAAAATAAAGCCATGGACTACTGAAATATTCCATTTGAATAAGCCCAGACAAGTTGAATTCTAGTTTGTAGTTGAATTTGCCAGAGAAAATAATGGAATTCATGTAAATAGAAAAATGTAGGTAAGGTTTTTCCACTGGAGGAGGAACAAAATCTTGATTTTCATATTTTAGACGTTTTTGCAGATCCTTTAGATAGTCGATTTAGATTTATGAACTTATCTACAATTTTACACATTCAAAAATGGTAGATTTTGACGAAAAAATTAACATCCTGTAATATTTTATTTGTGAAATGAAACTTACGTTAAGTGGAACCTGGAACCTGAATTCAGTGTTCAAGATTCTGACTTAAATGATAAATTGATCAAACATGAATAATGATGCATTGAATCATTACCGAACAACTTTGTGAGAGGAATCATGTCCTTCATAATCATTAAGCAAGTGCAACTTCTAAACATTGTACCACTCCTTGTTCTATTATCATACATGAATTGTTAAGTGAAGTGAAGAAAAGAAGAAAACGAAAACGAAGATAATTAAAGATGACAATTTCTTAACTTGTTACCGTACACAAACCTCTATCATTCCCTGTTACAGAGGCGAATTGATTTGATCTATACAAATTACTTACTTTTCTAAACAGTAAATTCAAGAGTTCGAGATACTTACAAATTTTGTAATCACTTATCAACCATGCAGTCTTAATTGCAATATTTACGTTTCGCAGATCACCCCTGAATATTACGCGTCAGACTATTTTCTATTGCAGAAGAATTCTTTTCCAAAAAACGAGCAATTTCTATACGTTGTTTCGTCACACCTCTGAGTACCATGTCTAGTTGACACGTCCATATATACTGCTCGCACTATTTAACGGTCCTAAACGTGACAGTGGGTTAGTTAAGTTGGTTCTAAACTTTACAATGGTATCGTGCTAAATGGCTAAAAGATTAATTAGGCACAGCACGACTCAAAAATGCGATTTTTACAGGATTTTTTCTTCTTGAAAATGCACTTAGAGACGGAAAAATGCCTTACCATAATAAATTCAAAAAGTGAAACATGCTGACACAGGAAGTAGATTGGGGTCCAGATTTATTGGGCTATTGTTACGTTATATATGATATTGAATCTATAATTGATTTTCAAAAAGGGGGGGGGGGGGGGTCCGGACCCCCTGAATCCCCCACTGATTCTTCATCTTATTTTTATTATTATTATAACGTTGTTATTGTCAGCATATCGAAAATTCCATAATGTTTATAGTAGCGTAGATGTTTTACATTAATGCCTTTTAAAACTGTGTAACAAGAACATAAGCATGAACCATGCACTTCTTAACAACGTCGCCTCATCGATATAACAGTTGTATTAACAAATTCTTCAATATGACTACATCGGCCCGTTTGAGATCTCCAATGTTAGTGATTGGCTGATTTTTCGGGGGATTACGCCGACCATACGTGCTCGATAGAGTTCACTATCTTGGCCAGTCGATTGAGTTGATATTTAAGGCAATAGTGCACGCTTTTACGGTTTACCTTGGCTATCTTAAGGTTTAAGAGGACTTATGCATTAACTTAAGCTTTCTATCGAAGGAATACTTAAAATTCTTTACAACAATGAAAATGTTTAGACAGCCGCTGTCGTCTTCGAAATAAAAAAAAATCTATGGTTAGCTGTGCATAAAACAGATACATTATGGACAGTTGAACGCCTTTAAAAATAAACTTTTCTACCTGAACACGCAAATATTTGTTAAATAACTACGAGGTAGATTATACTTAAGGTTTGTGATTATCCTATCATGATGGGAACAGACATTGAGAATAGGCAGACTATTGTCCCCAATGATGTCAGCATCCTTTTTTTTACACCTAATGTCTACATTCTGTCATGAAATGGCTGCACACATAAGCATCAACTTGCTGCTGTTAACTTAATGTTTGAAGTTTATTTGGGTTTATGACTATCTGCAACTTTGTGGCCCCAGATACTTTTTTACTCAGGAGAGTACAGCAAATATGCCCCTTACTATTTTTTAAACAGTATTTATGAAATGCGCATATGCATACACTTTATCTGCATGCACTTGAAAAACATCTTAACATGCATTTGTTATGTTGAGTTAAATTATCATACACCACTGAAACTGACCCTGTGTTTTATGGAATATGGATAATTAATGTAATTAAATCCTAATACATTTGAGGAAGTTTGTGTTTGTTATTAAATACAATCTTAAAAAAGTCCATTAACTTACAATTCGATAAATGCCTTATACATATAGATGTAACGCACCTCAACTTTGGGTATATTTCTTAGAGTATATCTTGGGTAGATCTCTACTTAGAGGCAAACATGTTCATTCATTTACCTCGAGCGTTATATGAAGTTTCCTATTTCATCATGTCTGTCATCTCATTCATACTCCAATATGACAAATAAAGTCAAAGAAATCTCTACTAATTGCAGGGGGTTAGCCCAAAAAGCTAAACGAAAAGAAGTAATGAATTTATGGCGTAAGAAACATTTTAAAAAAAATATATGCTTCAAAGACATACATTAAAAAGGAGGATGAAAATGTTATGAGAAATGAATGGGGTGTTAAGAGTATCATTGCAAATTCAAGAGGGTTTGTTGTTTTATTTAATAATAATATAGAAATATAGTCGCAAGCGACGACGACAGGATTCAGCGCTGTAAAAGCACATTCAGTACAAACATAGTCATGTTAGCAATCAACCCTAAAAGTTTCATGAAGATTGGGTCACGCATTAGTCCACAGCAGCATGTTTTATGTGACCAAGTTTCGTAACCAAACTGCGACTATTGCAAAGAAGTTGATAATGCTAAAAAACCATGACACATACGAATTCGTCATGATTTACTTTTTTGTTTGAATTGATATTACGCTTCTTTCAAAACAAGTTTCAAGTCTCTAAGTCAATTTTGAAAAATTACCCCATGTTAATTTTGAAAAAGGTATTTTTCCCAATTTTGATCGATTATTGTGAACGGAAATGACTGTTCGCGAGCAATGTTTTTATTGATTTGTAAAGTGTAGTAAGTGATCTTACATTCCTGTGACAATGGTGCAATTGTGAGTCCAACTTTTTGAGTTATCGCCCTTTGAACATGGTCACACGAGCAAAGTCGCCTGACTTTGAAGGATTGCAGAAAAAAAAGTTTTAACAAATTTGCCAATGTTGCGACGTTACGTTTCTCCCCACTCCTTCAGCTATGATATATGTGAGTATCAGCTCTTAATTCCATGTATCTTCAGAGGAGAAGATTTTCAAAGATGCATGGGGTCCGGAAATTGAAAAAAGTCAAAAAAAGAAATATGGCAGCGAAAGTACTAACGCTACGAAATTGCCATGATTTACTTTTTTGCTCCAAATGTAATTGCCTATCGTTTAAAAAAAGTTTCAGGTCTCTAAGTGCATTTTGAAAAAAAATCCCATGTTAATTTTTGAAAATTTGAGTGGTACTGTGCCTTTAACGCTTAATCCGATTAAGCCCAAAAGCTTATTAGAACCCCTTCTCATGAAGTTCTACCAGACTGCGAATTTTGGCTGTTGTAGCTTTAGCGGTTTGGGCTAAATCGTGTCCACAAAATCGGTGGTGAAAAAAAAAAAAATAAAACACGCCAATAACAATAAGGATTCAGCAAAATTGCTGAATCCTTAACTAGTTATACATAGTTATAAAACAGACCCAAACGGAAATTACATTGTGGCTGATATTACTGTTGAAGTTATAAGGCTAAGTCTTACCCGTGTACATGGACCAAACCAAGATGATCCAGTATTTTATATTTCTCTTTTTGAAACCATAAATGAGTTTTATAATGAATCAAAAATTATTTTTGGAGATTGGAACCTTGTTGTTAATCCTGGGTCCTTTAAACCCCACCTCAAGCCTTACTGGAAGCGTGACGGTCTAAATGATCTACATTATAATATGCGAGTTGCACGTAGAAACTGGATAGCAGAGAACAAACCCCGGGGCGATAACGATGTATCTTTCAATATATATAAGGATGCTAAGCGCGAATTTCGACGCAAACATCGACATTCAAAGAGTACACAACGTAAAGAAATATATCGTGACCTTGAAACCTCGTCAGAAACTGATATAAATACTTTTTTCAAATCAGTACGTAAACTCCGACGTCCTAAATCAACTATAAGTGAATTAGTCTATAACAGCGTGAATGCGCGAACGCCCGACGATATTAGTAAAGTGTGGGGCAATTACTACGCTGACCTAGCTAAACCTCATGAATCTGAAAGCTTTGACGATGATTTTAAATGTTTTGTAGAGTCCAAGCTAGCAGATATCATTGCTCAGTCAGGTGACTGTACAGAGGTTGATGATATTATATATACTAACATAGAGCCGCAAGAGATTAAACAACATATTGATAATCTCAACTGTAACAAGGCTCCTGGACCTGATCATGTCAATAATGAGCATATTATTCATGGTGGTGATATGTTTGTCGATAAGTTGTGTATATTATTTAACGCTATCATGCAAACTGAGTATTTTCCACGAGTCTACAGGCAAGGTATGATTGTTCCAATTTACAAGGGCAAAGGTGCTAAAAGTGATCCAAGAAACTACAGAGGTATAACACTAACATCCTGTGTGGGAAAACTCCTTGAAAAAATTATACTTTCGCGTTTAGAAAGTTTTGTTTCTACTTATAGCAATTTTCCAGATCCATTACAATTTGGTTTTCGGAAGGAACATGGCGCAATAATGGCTGTATTCATGCTTCTTGATTCTATAGCATTTTATATTGAACGAGGATCACCGGTATTTACTGCTTTCCTAGACAACGAAAAGGCTTTTGACCGTATCTGGCACGGCGGCCTTTTTGTTAAACTACATGATCATGGTATATCAGGTAAAATGTGGAACTTACTCTACCATAATTATACACGCAGTTCAGCCTTTGTACAATATGACGGTACTTCATCTTATGAATTTCCTATCAAACAAGGAGTGGGGCAAGGCAGAGTTTTATCCTCATTTTTCTTCTTAATATTTATCAACGATCTTTTAACTGAACTAAGATTGGCTAATAATGGTATTCGCGTGTATGGTCTTGATGTACCCTCTGTTTTACTAGCTGATGATACTACCCTGATTAGTACCACACCACATGCTCTTCAAGATTCTCTCAATATAGTTTCTGATTATGCTTCACGATGGCGTTTAACTTACAATGCTTCCAAGAGCACTGTAATTGTATTTCGTAAAGGGAGACAACCCTGTCCAGATATAGAACTTTCCTTTGGCGAAACAACTATTACCAACACTGAATCTGTGAAGTATGGCGGTGTCCTTATCTCTTCAGACATGTCATGTAGAGATAGAATATTCTCTGGTTGTCAAAAGGCTAGACAAACTGTTAACTCATTAAGAACACTTGGCTTGAATAGCAACGATCTACATCCACTTACATCAGTCAATATATGGAAGCGTATGATACTACCAACCAGTTTTTACGGATGTGAAATTTTGCCTGAATTACATGGTAAGGATATTGATTTAATTGAATCAACCCAAAGGTATTTTGCACGTTGTGTTCAAGGTTTCAATAAAAGAATTTCTACGGTTTCTGCAATAGCAAATTTGGGTCTCTGGACAATGACAGGCTATATTGATAAATGCAGATTATTGTTTCTTGGGCGGTTGTGTAATAATCAATGTCACTCATCAACAAAGTTTTTATTTTGTGCATTTTTGTCATTCAATATTGAATCACTTAATAAGTCAGGAAGTATATGTGCTTGTCTCTTAAGCACAGCGAGAAAATATGATTTACACAGATTCGTTATTGATTATGTACATTATGGTTACTTTCCCTCAAAACTAGCATGGCGCAATATTGTGCTTAAATCTATTACATCCTCAGAGGAAAATCAATGGAAGACAATTTTGTCTGCTAGACAGGATATGGCTAGATATGCTAAAGTACAACCTCAGCTACGCATGCATAGTCTGTATGATTTATTGTATGATAACCCTGAATATAGAACTGAAATACAACTCGTTATACTGGTAAACTCTCGAGGTAAAACCTCACGAGAATGTATACATTGTCAAACACACTGCTTTGATTATGATTGTCATGTTATTCTTCACTGCGAGCACTTTATGAACCAAAGAAACACTTTTTACAGTAATCTTATTGATACAACTGATATTGAATTGTATGTTCAAATTGAAATGATTGATAATGATGATGATATTATAGCTCTATTCAGTGGCGCTAATGTGATACCTGACATAACTGTACCAATAAAGAAAAACATTGTATTACTATTTGCTGTGTATCTATCTACACTGAAATCATCATTAATGTACAGTTTTTGATATGTTTTGTCTTGTATATATTTTGTTGCCTGTATCAATGACTTTGTAATTGCATTTATGTGATCTTCGTTTATCGGAGGAAATAAAGACATTCATTCATTCATTCATTCATTCATTCATTCATTCATATTGATCTAGAAAATTACAAAAATATTAATAATCCAAAAGCTAGAAAGATTGTAATAGAAAACATAGAGTCAAATAACTTGATAGATGTCTGAAGAACAAGAAACCCTAATGTTAGAAAATATTCTTGACAGAAAAAAAATCCCAGGCAACATGCCAGATTAGACTTTTTTCTAGTATCTGAAGATATGTCTAATTTAACTGTAGAAACTTCAATTTTGTCTGGATACAAATCAGATCATTCAACAATTTAATTAATTTTCTCGAATGTTCACAGTAGGGAAAGAGGGAATGGATATTGGAAATTAAACACTTCTCTTCTTTACAATTAAGACTATAACAGACTTGTGAAAGAATTATTTGAGGAAACCAAAGAAGAATATGTTTATGAAAATACTAACACGAGTGATGACCTTAAACTTAAGCTATGTATTTCTGCTGAACTATCCTTCTTATGGAAAGCAGGGGAAAGTCAGTCCCTTATGCATTATATCTTAAAAAATTAAAACAGAAAAAAACTAGTTGGTTAGAAAAAGATATACAATTTCTAGAGGATGAAATCAGAGAAAACTTTCAAAATGTCAACGAAGATACATTTGCTACATTATCCAAATATATGTCAGAATTTGAAAAAATTAAAGAGGAAGAAGAAAAAGGTAGATAAATAAGAAATAAAATTCAATGGTATGAAGAAGGTGAAAAACCAACAAAATATTTTTGTCACTTAGAAAATAGAAATTATACAAGCAAACTCATCAACTCCTTAATTAATGAAAAAAAGGAACTTTTGACGAATGGGAGAGCTATCCTCAATGAACAAGAAAAGTTTTATCATAAACTTTATGCTGCTGATAACATTGATTGTGATACAGAAGGAATGTTAAGTACCGTTGATATTCCTTCACTTAACACCTCTTTTGCGAATAAGCTTGATGAACCCATACAAATGAAGGAACTTTCTGAAACCGATAAATCCATGAAAAATAATAAGAGCCCTGCTTTGGATGGCTTTCCAGTTAAATTTTTCAAATGGTTTTGGAAAGACCTCAAATTTTGGGTATTCATATATGTTCAGGAAGTTTTTGACAAAGATCAATTGTCCTATACTATTAATAGAGGTGTTATAACATGCATTCCGAAACACGACAAAGATAGAAGATTTATGAAAAATTGGCGCCCCATTTCACTTCTGAATACCATGTATAAAATTATAAGCAGACTGAAAAAGACTTTACATATGCTCATACATCCGGATCAAACAGGTTTTATACCTGGTAGGTGCATCAGTGTTAGATTAGTGTTGGATTAATATATGATATCATGTTTGAACTGAAAAAAGAAAACAAACCAGGACTTTTGATTCTTATTGACTTTGAGAAAGCTTTTGATACAGTTTCTAAGGATTTTATAATTAAAGTTCTAAAAATGATTGGTTTTGGACCCTACATGAATAAATGGATAAAGATACTAATGCAAAATGCATCTTAATGTGTAATTCAAAATGGTCATCTTTCTTCTTTCTTTTCTAATGAGCGAGGCTGTAGACAAGGAGACCAATATCCCCATATTTGTTTATTTTTGTGGCTGAAATTCTTGGAACTATGATAAGAGAGAATAAAAAGATTTGAAAAAAAAAAGTTTCTTATTTCAGTATACGACAGGTGCGTATTCTCTAACAACATGAATAGATAGAAGAAATAAATAGAGTATCTTATTTCGATGTTAGGTGCTATTAAAGGTATTGTAGCCATGTTAAAGAACCACTCCGTGATTTTCATAACATATTATTTACCTTTGATACGAACCTAAATGTCATATGTGGTGATATCAAATCAAAACATCTGAGCTTTTCATGTTAAAAAGACATACATATGACACATACTGGTTTTCCATGAAAATCTAAAAACAGCCTTATAAATGCACAGAGGTGTAGATATCAAGTCCAATATGTATGGATACTAGTTATGAAACACTATCATCCCCTTACTGCCCTCCTGGCTGTTTTTGATAAGTCTCCAAAATTACGTTTGACTATTTGACGCGCGCCACTGTCCGGTTTTCGATCATAATTGCGACGTTCTACCTTCATATTGTCACTGTAAAAAACAATAAGCTTTAAAATGTGTCTTTTTGGTAACAGTCGATACTTTGCGATCAAATGACACAATTGATGAAGTTTGGCATATATGACTCCAACAACTCACGGAGTGGCTCTTTAAACCTATGAAATATCAAAATTAAAAATACTGTTAACAGAGGTAATACAAACCTCAGTGGAAGGGAGGTGGGGTGTCTTTTGAAGAAAGGTAGGTTCAAAGGCCCTCCCCCCACTCGATACAGCCATTGGTTGACAGAAACAACAACTAGATAATTCATACACGACCTGATCGGCCAGATTGATATATTCATAGAAAACATGAACAGGGGATACAAATCAAATAACCTACCTTAAATCGACATTACTACAAGAAAAAGGTTCACAGCCGCAAAGCTCACGGAAGGACATCTGACGTCACTGTCAGTCACGGAATGAAGCGGGTAGAGCTCGGAGAAGCAACGCAGAAGTCTCCAGTATGTGTACAAGGCGTGTGCGTGTTAAAGTCTGAACAGCTTGTTTGCGAGCCCTGGACCCACTCCTTTTACACTTATCAATCATGAAATGCTTAACGTCAAGTTTAGCAGTATTGTATAGAAGCTGTTATAATTTTTTTAAAACCGATAATGGATGAAATTCACGTTGACATAGATAAAGGTGCAGAACAAACGGGTGTTTTTTGTACTTGTATATCATTTTACATAATACATAATACTTGATTATAATTTTTATTGTCATTTTTGTTTTTAGTATTTGTTCATACTGTGAAAGTATTCCTTCATTTTTCAAAAATTTGAAATCGTCACCATCTTTTAGCAAAATACATTTCAGTCAAAATTTTTACATCATTTTGTGAAGGGATCATTATTACATCAAATGGGACAAATATTTGGTATGCCTAAAAAAATTTTGGCGTTCCTCAAAAGGGGCATGGGGTCAAAAATAGGAAATTTGTATTTTCTCACTTCCGCAATCAATTATCAATTTATACACATTTCCGACATAATTTTGATCAACATTGGTTTACATTTTGATACATCTTGCGTTTTAAAAAATATTTTGAAACATGCTGCATAGGTCCATGCCAAATGTGTTCCTGTGGTAATGTGAATATTTTCATAAGATATATGATAGGAATATGTTATTTCCTTATCTCCTCTCAAACTCGCTACTGTTGGATGAAAAAGTCGACCACAAGTGAGTACCATTTCATATGACATTTAAACAAAATTTGAAAGTAATGTAACACCCTTTTGTAAAACGCTGTGTATGTCATCATATATCAAAGATATATATCATGCAAAACAGAGAATGATGCTTGAAATAACCCTTAACCCTCATATTTCATGACAAACTAACATGGACTGAAATCAATTAAATCAAGTAAAACACTACACTATGATTAGGATTTAGTGATTAGTGATTAGGATTATAATAATTGTATTTGACTATAAATGTCAAATATTCACTTCTCCTATATGCTTTGACTTATATTTTGGAATAAATAGTTAAAGATAAGAAATGTTTCATGACTATAACCAAATGTTGCCATACATCATGAAATAATTTCATTTATATTAAAAAAATACTACACTACACTCTTATTCAATATATGTACATATCTATAAATTTCTCATAATATATAAAGATAATGACATACATAAATATTTGATTAAATTGCAACAAGTTATTAATGAAAAATTATGTTTGATTACAAACTGACAGTCAACCATACACTGGCTTATAAGAGTCTAACAATAAACCAGTTATTCATCGTTAAAAAATAAAAGTAGAATATCCATAATGCAAAATAATATCCTATATCAAAATCATAATATAATATTGTAGACGCTGATATCAAGCAAATCTTGTGCACCAGCAAGTTGTACCTAAATTAATGTTCACAGACCGAATGTTAATATTTTCAAAACAACCACAAAGTAGGAGAACTCATATCAGGGGATAGTAGAGTCTCCTCTGTTACAATGGGCTCTTCTATAGCAGGATACACGGCCCTTGAAAAAAATCTCCAGTTCTTTGTCCTAGTAACTTTGATGATCAACAGATATTGTATTTTAAGAGCAAAGAAAACATATTGAAATATAAAAAAAGCTTGGTAATAAACATCTCCCTAAAACCTGTTTTGATACTAGATATCAAATCTAACATGTTATTGGATGATCAACGGGGACATTTTTTCTATTTTTTTCGGGATGAACATAGAGGCATCTCATAATATTAATCCCTTGTCAATAGTAAAATACATATTCAAAGTCACGTCCAGTTATTCATTAAAAAATCGGTTTCGCATCGTAAATCTTTTTGTCTCTGAAGTGATTAGGCCTCGGGGCTTGCGTATGACAGAATCCAATTAGCTACCTAGCGCTAATTACTTATTGTAAGTTGTTAGTACGAGGCATTAACGAGAAAATACTTGTTACGACCCGAGGTAGGCGACCTGAAAGCGGTAAAACTGGTTTTAGCACGGAGTACATTGATAATACTTCATTGGAGCTTTGTGACGAAGTTTCGTATTTCGTGAGACTGAACAATCACGCGACAGGGACCGACTCATGAATGAATACGTTTATTTGAAGAGTTCCTGAAGCATTGAGTCCTAGCTCTAATCGTTGTTTATCTTGGTATGGATGACACTTTGGTGGACAGGAAGACATTCGCAAACTATTTGTAGAAGAAAATTTGGAGAAAAATCTTGAAAAGGAATTAGGACGGAGAAGAAATTCGAGATTGTGTGGTTATAAATTCTGGAACAGTTAACCCTATGACAGTGATTTGAGGATCGAAAATACGAATTTCAAGGATAGCAATATCGAGGAGAAAGCACTTTTTTAGTTGAATTGCTGTGGTCAAGTTCAGCAACGTTTTTTCTCTAACAAGTGACAATTTTACAGTGATTGCAATTAATATGAGAAGATTTGTTTTAAATAATCTTGGTTGAAATGAATGTTATATCTGACTCGGTGAAGATTATTATGTCGAACCTACCAACGGTGATCCGGAGACGAAGTAAGTGTTATTTATCCTAATTTTTTTTCTAAACAGTATAAAATTTATAAAAGAAGAATTATTGAGATATACTCAATGAAACATGTACACATCCAGGGATCATTTCATTGGTAGTAGCAACGCTTTTCGAGAGTTTAATAACTTAATATATTGGTTGAATAATTTTTCATAAAAGTTTAAGTGACACAGATGGTTATGTTGATGCAGTCAAATTTGTAAATGTTTTTATAAATGTTCTTGTCTAATCGAGAAGTAGATGTTTATGAAACTAAGCACCCCAATGCTTATCAGTTCAGTACAGTTACATTGAACAAGTCAATAACACTAACGTAATTTTTGAAACTTTCAAATACCAATATGGGTGGGTAGTGTTAAGAAGGTCATTTAACTCATATGCATGCACATGTGACGCAGAATTTTAACATTTATATTTCACGAAAACATGAAACCATCGTAATTTTGGCATTTTTCAGATAAGGATGCAAGTCTGGGGGGGGGGGGGGGGGCGATATGAACCTCAAAAAAGACATAATGATGTAGTCTTTTGGCTATCATCTATGCAATATAAAAATTAAAATATACTCTGTGTTACTTTAATTGACCGTATAGTTGTTCTTAATTGCGGTTTACGTTTATATTTAGTTGTTGTATTTATTCATTAGAGGCATTTTCACCTTTGTAGTAAAACGTTTTTAGTAAAAATTAGTAAAATTTATACACAGAATTGAAGTTGAAAGCAAATGGGCTGGCAGTTTCTTATCAAACATAGCTTCGTAAAGAGTGAAAATAGTGAAACAGCCCCAAGGATATTTCTTTTAAGTGATAGGAAACTGCTGTGACGGAAAAGAAGAAGAAGAAGAAGAAGAAGAAGAAGAAGAAACATATTTAATTTTTGTGTCACGTGCTAATATTCGTTGACATGACATTTTAACACAATGTCAAACAGCATCCAGCCATTTGGCCTACGCAATACATTAAAACATTTGCAGCTAAAATGGTAAAATGTATACACATAAATAAAATACACTACACTTGCGATCACCACCCCCGTTCCCCCCATCCCCCTACAATCCCTAACCAAATATTATACACTCTTCAAACATATATCACTATAACCCAACCCAACCCCAGCCAAACCCAAATTAAGTTGTATATAATAGTTTAAAATTTATATAGATTTGAGATTGATATAAAAATAAAAAATGAGAATAGACACATATCACGGATGTAACTGAATTGTTTCCCATAATATATTAAATCTAATGCATTATATGAACATTTGAAAAAGTTCAGACTAAGATCGCTTAAAATTTGTTTTCAATTATAATGCTAAAATAATTTTCGACACAATTATGTCTTAATGAAGTGTCAATTATTCAACCAAGTTTGATAATCGTGCAGTTTTTCTTATATTTATTTTACCCCTGCCTTTAAGCGTATATAACGTTCATCCTGCCATTCAAACATCATAAACACTTCATGTTAAAACTACAAATGAATATCTTCGTTTGGTTTCCATGGACACATGACTAAAACAGTGACTCTATGAAAGGCATGTTAGATACCCTAACAGATACACTAAAGCATGTTCGACTTCATAAGAGTACGTACGGTACAGAGGAGTATTTGCAGAGTTCTCTCCCTTCTACATGTCGATCGGCGTTGGCGCAATTCAGATGTGGGGTGGCTCCAATATGAGTCGAAACGGGCCGTTACAGCAAAATTCCTTTAGCTGAGAGAGTATGTTTTGATTGTTCTAACAATGTTGAAGATGAGTGTCATGTTTTATTAAATTGTCCACAATATACATCTTAGACGAGAGCTTGTATCGAAGAGTGTGGAAATATGTCAAGATTTTAGTACTTTTAATGATTACGAAACGTTTAGCTTCGAAATGTCCAGTCCTGATGTTGTATTTATTGTTGCCAGAAGCCCCCCCCCCCCACTTTTTTTTCGAAATGTTTTTTTTTCAAATTGATTATCTTCCCCTTTCTACTACATATTTCCCAATAACTGGTCTAGTATTGTTACAAAACAGCTACTATGCACTACTTTGAGGGTATACGTAGTTTCTAAAACATCCAATCATCCTAATTGACGATAAGATGGGGTAAGCAGTAAGTTTCCTTTTTTTTTTTTTTTTTTTTAGGT
Source organism: Phorcus lineatus (assembly GCA_921293015.1). Taxonomy (NCBI): domain Eukaryota; kingdom Metazoa; phylum Mollusca; class Gastropoda; order Trochida; family Trochidae; genus Phorcus; species Phorcus lineatus. The sequence continues at coordinate 18,875,645 of OV121087.1, read as the reverse complement.
TACAAAATTTCAGCCCCCCCACTTTCAAATTCGCTCCTACGCCCCTGGTTGCCAATACCTGCAGACTTATTTTAGATCGACGAAAATGTGTTTTATATAAAGTTTAATATATGGTACATTTTATCATGTTTTACACTTTATCGTATGTAGCCCATGTTTATTTTTATATATTTTTAAACGCATTAGTGCACGCCAATATTTCGTAAACAAAACGAATGCACAGATACTGCATATCTCTCGATATTACTCACTATCCTCACTCAAGGTATCTACCTCGGAAGTTATTTAACAAATATTTACGTATTCAGGTAGTAAAGTGGATTTTTAAAGACCGGAAGTATTTAATGTAACGTTATATCATTTAAATCCGCATGAACTGCGATATCGGAAATATTAAAATTTTGCTCATAACCAGAAAAGCGGAAACGGCAGCCGCAATGGTCAATCTAATAACAATGCTAATACTGTGTTATTAAATCGGTTAATTTACAACATTGCTTTCATAAAACATATTTCATGATTTGTTCTCAGTTCAGAGTTTAGGTAAATTCAATAGCTGCACACAGTACTAGTTCAGCCAGGTAAACCGTAAAGAATTTTTCGTATTTCATTGCATTGATAGAAAGTTTAAGTGAATGCATGAGTCCTCGTAAACCTTAAAATAGCAAATTAAAACCGTAAAAGCGTGCACTAGTGCCTTTAAGTCTTTCATAACCCTCGGATAACGCAGTGGTTAACGCGTTCGGCTTCGGAACAAGAGGTCCGTGGTTCGAATCCCGCCAGGGGCTCGGAAACTTTGTCTGCAGTAGAGAACTGTTCTACAAGCAGTCAGGTTTGGGTGCAATGCTATGCTAAATTTCAGCGCAGTAACCCATGGTTGGCTAGTTCCAGCCGATGTTCGTAGGTTTCACCGCAATGCATAGCCACATGGTGTTGCGGGCTTTCTCCCTGCAATAATGCTATCAGCCGCGATATAAGTGAAAAGAAATCTTGAAAGCGGCGTTAAACAACAACTCACCTAACCTGCTTCATGACTGTGTATATTATTAGAAACCTTGTCTAGGTCCATGTTCAGAAAGTCTAGCCACGAAGATTATATGAAGGACTAGTGTCATTTACTTGCTCAAAGAGATCAACCGTCCTAGGATTAAAGAAAATACATGTATATTAAAATTGATTTCAATAGTACATAGGTATATTTGTCCGCAGTAAATTGTATCAAAATTATTGGGTCATATCATTAGGCTGCTATCAATGATACAAAAGTATTATCTTCCTTACTAAGCATTTTGAGAATATTGAAATAGTTAAAGACCTTAATTTTTGCTTTCATAATTAATTTGGAAAATATATTTTCAAAGTTTACCTACTAAGGTTCAGAATATGACACACAGAGTGTACAATTTCAGTTTTAATTATTAGGATCTGAATATGCTAGAACTATAAATAATGTAAAAAGTATGTATATTGCAAAAATAAAAGATAAAAGATGTATTACACGTGTTGTTCGAATCACTTCACAATATGTTGAAAATGGTGCCTTAGTATCAATAGTACTGACTGTTGCTGAAAGGTAACATTGGTATGCAAATCTGTTCAGTAGAATGACCATATTATTTGATAAATAGTCAAATAAGATATACATCAGATAGTCTTTATTTGTTTAACTAATGCAGGCAGAAAATTCAATTTTGAGTTGGTAGTATTTAAAAGCTTTTAGCTATAACAAGGAACTGTAAATGCTTCATGCGATTTCGTGTAACTCGGTTTTCTTACAAAAACAATGCCATGGGTATAGCATTTTCCTTAAGATAAGTGTCTTTTATCTACCTTATCCGTGTCAGAAATTTATCTGAATGTGTCTAAATAGATCCTGGAAGGTCTTCATTTTATGTTTTAAGAAACATTCAGTCGAAGAATTTCCTTTGATAAATGAGAAATCTTAATAATGATCTGTACCTTTGATGGGGAAAATTATGTATTGATTGGTGAGATGTGAATTACTTGAAAGTTTTTGGATTCTTTTGAATTAACAGAAGGATTTATGGTAGGCATTAAACAACCAAATCAAAATAATGTAATTAAAATCATTTATTTGAACAAAATATTTCCCAAAAATTATCTGAAGTAAAAGTGCTTCTAGTTTGGTTTAAAGTAAGGGTTTGAAATTGATTATTTTTGTTTTAAAATATGTGCAAATGTAACACTGAATACATCTTTTGCTTTGGCTGGAATATCATATACCAGTGCTTCGTTGAGTTTATCAATAAAGTTTACATGTTATTTACACCAAACTTGATACACATCAAACGTCATCCCTTGACGTCACATAACATATTTCTGTCTCAAAGGCCTTCATATTTTCTACCAATGTTACTGAAGGGAATCCTAACTACCATTCTATACTGTTGACACTATAGCACGCCTTTCCTGTTCAAATTGCCTATTTAAATAGGACATAGGCACTCACTTTACCTCTGTATAGATGCATTGAAATGCCTTTACAATTGACCAGTAGGCCAAATCATCGATAAATAAGTCAAGACGGCCGCGGTCGTCTTACCGATGTAAAAAATCCATGATCAGCTGTGCACAACAAAAATATGGACAGATGAAAACGGCCGAATTAGTAATGTCTGCAGCTTTCTAACTAACCTAAACTCTGAACTGTGAACAAAGGTCTGGATTATATAATGTTTATTAAAGCAATTATGTTACTTAACCGATTTCATAAACATACCATTTGCATTGGTATTGGAACAACGATTGCGGCTGCCGTTTTCCCTTTTCTGGCTGTAAATTTGAATATTTCCGATGTATCGTATTTCATGCAGATTAAATGCCATGTACTTTTGGTCCTTTAGATTCAACTTTATAACCTGGATATGTATATATTTGATCAATATCTTATATATAAGGTAGATTACTTAATAGTAACTCGTATATCGATAGATATACATAATCTATGCATTCGTTGTATTTACGAATTATTGATGCGTACGAGTACCTTACAGTTAGGGACTAGTGTCAAAAGTTTCCCAATAGAAATTTCAAATCGTGTGCTTATTCCTTTCTTGGCAATAGTTGTCGATAATTGGTGAAAAAAGGGGACTGGAATTTCAACAACAGGTTCCTTCCTTACCGTGCAAGCTAAAATGTGTTTTCATGTGTTAATGTCAACTTGGTAAAACATTTTTGTTTTCTTTCGCTGAAATGTTACGTGTAGTCTTGCCATCGAACAATACTTTTCGGGAAAAAACCCAGTACCATTGTAACTTCAGTTAGTAAGTAGTTATTAGTCAGTAACTGTTAGAAGATATGCACATGTATATTAAAGCATTGAAGTTATTAGTCATAAATTATCCCATATATTTGTCATTTGTGTTTAATTCAGTAAAAATATCCACACATTGACAAAGCATCAGAGTTAAGGTAAAATGTAGTTAGGGGCTTTAACAACACATGTTCGATGTTCTTGGGTATGACTAATTTGATTATATTTAGAGGCCTGGGTAAGTTAGTTAGGTAATCAATTAGGAACTTTTTGTTGTTTAAATATTCGCTTTACAAAAACTGTATTATAGTTGACAAAACTAAATTTTTCCATCGATGGTAGACATTTGAAAGAGACAGGTGAATAATATCTGTTTAAACGGAATACATGTTGAAACATATTAGTGAGGCTAAGATTTGAAATTTTGACAAAGAATAGCCATCATTCATTCATTCAAGTAGAGCATATAAAAGCAACTGATATGGCGGACCCCTGGAAGAGACAGAATGGCCCTTTTAAAGAGCCACTGAGTTGAGTTGAGTCGTATATGCCAAACTTCATCAATTGTGTCATTTGATCGCGAAGTATCGACTGTTACTAAAAAGACACATTTTAAAGCTTATTGGTTTTTTATAGTGACAATATGAAGGTAGAACGTCGCAATTATGATCGAAAACCGGACAGTGGCGCGCGTCAAATAGTCAAACGTAATTTTGTAAACTTATCTAAAACAGCCAGGAGGGAAATTAGTAGTTTATAGCGTTTGTTAGGTTATATAACTAATTTCGGGTATCTGTGCATTTACAAGGCTGTTTTTAGGTGTTCATTGAAAACCAGTATTTGTCATATATATGTCTTTGGACATGAAAAGTTAAGATGTTTTGATTTTATATCACCACATATGACATTAAGGTTCGTATCAAACGTAAATAATATGTTATTAAAATCGCGTAGTGGCTCTTTAAAGGCACTAGTGCACGCTTTTACTGTTTAAATTCGCTATTTTAAGGTTTACGAGGACTTATGCATTCACTTAAACTTTCTATCAATGCAATAAAATACGAAACATTCTTTACGATTTACCTGCAATCAACAATGAAAACGTTAAAGACAGCCGCTGTTGGCTTGGACATATAAAAATCTATGGTTAGCTGTGCACAAAACGGATAGATTATTGACACTTGGAAACGACTGAACTAGTATTGTGTGCAACTATTGAATTTACCTAAACTCTGAACTGAGAACAAAGAATGAAATATGTTTTATGAAAGCAATGTTGTAAATTAACCGATTTAATAACACAGTATTAGTATTTTTATTAAATTGACAATAGCGGATGTCGTTTCCGCTTTTCTGGTTATGAGGAAAAATTTGATATTTCCGATATCGTAGTTCATGCTGATTTAACTTAACGTAACATTAAATACTTCCGGTCTTACAAATCCACTTTACTACCTGAATACGTAAATATTTGTTAAATAACTTACGAGATAGATACCTTAAGTGAAGATTGTGAGTAACATCGAGAGATATGCAATATCTGTGCATTCGTTTTGTATACGAAATATTGGCGTGCACTAGTAGTAGGTAGTTCGGAGTTCTAATGCGCTTATCCTACTGTCAGAGAAAACTTGATCTTGATGACGTCATCTGATGATATGCAATACTCCCCCACACGTGCATATGTGCTTCCTTGTGCGCTGGTCGCATATCGTCGTATGCATTTATGGTGAATACTGTAAATCATCTAAATGAATATAAAAAGTGCTGAAATCCACCCATCCCGCATCTGTTGGTTCTGAAAACAGCGATCACAAAATTTTACGTGACACATTGGATATGGTCATGGTAACTTTAGGGGGATATATTTTTGAAAATGTTGTATCACACGATCATGATGTGTCCTATTAAGAGCAACACAAACTAGCGACAGAATTAATAATGTTTTGTTTTTTTTATTTGAAGAAATATTATGGGATAGGGACCAACAATTTTTAAACAATGCACAGCGAGTCAGTTGATAAATAAAAGTCCGGGAGTTGTCGTAAAATATCTCATTTCATTTATTCCAGTTTATGTATGATGGCCAAATTGGTATCGAATGTTAGTCTTTAGTACTGTGCGCTAAAAAGCTGTTCTGTGGTTTCCTTCTGCGATGTCTTTGAAATCTTAAGAGTGGCACAAGAAAGATAGAACTTGCCATTAATGGTAACATTGTTAATGATAACTTAATTAATTTGCTTGTCTGTTATAAACACATATATAAACATATATATATATAAAAATATTTTATTTAAAGGTTTCTATGGTTTTCTGTTTTTGATCCGAACTGCCTAAGAAAAGTGGCGTTGTGAAAATCCACTACAGACTGATTGGCGCCTTCAATGTGACATGTCAAAGATTACTCAGTCTCTCATTGAACCCTGGCCTGTATAATTTATACATAAACGTAAAATAAAAAATGTATTGGATAGAGCACATCACTAAAGCGAAAATGACAACTTGTTAAACAAAAATTGGAAAAATTTGGAAATTAGTAAAACAGCTGATGATCCCTGTTTGGTCAATGATGTATATACTTTTTCTATTATGAACATGAAAGAACATGCATAACACCATCATAATTATTATTATCATTATCATTAAATTACATGGATTTACAACTTCTTAACAGCAAAATTGTGATAACAGTTGTAAGTTTATAAAACTCATTATCGATTCTTCTTAGCAACCTATGAATACCCCTCAAAGAAGATATTACATTTATATGAAAATACGAAAAACACATTTCACGATTGTATACGTCACAATATTTAAGAGTTATACGATTCGATATGACATGTCAAGCTTCCCTAGTTTAAGTTGTACTTTTCATACATAGAAAACATCAATGTCTACAAACATCTACATTTTAGGCAAATCACATAACAGTAAACACTAAAACAACATATGTTTTCTAAATTAGCAGTTTAAAATGTTATTTAAGGGCATGCCCTTGTTTCTAATATGGATCTAGACATTCCTGAATAAGTATGCATTTAATTGGTAATAAAGAGACACTGCGTCCTTTATGTGATTTACTTATCATGAGTATATTGTTAATGAGTGTCTCATATCCTATAAGTGTTTCTTCATTACTAATCTGTTGTAAAGGCTATATGAAGAAGAAGAAGAAAAATGTTGTATTCACATGTCACATGCTATTCATATAAAAAACTGGTAAAATATAGCATAAAGCCATATGGCTTACGAGACACGAGTTACATAAAATGCGTACTAAAGTTGTAATAAATATTCCACATCACATTTCACATCAACTGTCACAATATCCCCTTACAAACACACACACACATTCGTCATCTCCCATTTATATTTTAAATCTCTCTCTCGCTCTCAGATTCATTCAAAGCCTCAACAATGTTCTATACATTCATGCAGAAACATTTATACAACATGTTTTTAAAACTGGTCATGATAAAAGTAAAATAAAATACCAAACATTAATGTAGTTATTTCATGAAAAGAATAAAATGTTAAAGCCTTTTATTAAGACGGGCTTATACTTACTTATAGTTGCGGCTAGAGATGTAGAAAGCCTATCATTTTGCAATAAATATAGGAATTTATCAGTGGACTTTAACAAAAGAAATTCAGAGGTTAAGTCTGTAGATTGCTTCCATAATACTGAACGAATTTCTGTATATAGATGGCAGTCTACCAGAAAATGAATTTCGTTTTCCACAACATTTGAATCACAGAGTTAATGTACTTTCTTCCTAATAAAATGCCGCATTCAGAATAGAATTTTATCACGGTCAGACCAAATTCCTCCTCATATAAGATGAAAAATGAAGTAATATACATATATTTACATATTCAAAAATATTTGGTTGTGTTTTTTCATCCATGAGGATTTGATGATCGCCTATCTAAATTCAAATATCGATCTACTGAGAATAAATAATATTTAAATGAGATATTCTCATTAAATAAACCATAAGAAATGGATCATTATATCTTCGGGATTAAACGACCAATGCAACTTTTAAAAAATCAACATCCTCGGTATCCCAGGGCTTTATGTTCCGATAATCACAAGATTCCCAGGGGTGACTTGGGAAGAGTATCGGAAAATATAGCCCTGGGTTACCGAGGATGACAAATCAAAAGAAAACATGCCGTCAACTTTTCAATACCAACCAATAGCTATAAAGCATAAGGAATTGAATTATTGATTTATCAATATCACTTTCAATAAACTATGATTACCAATGCATTATGGTTTCGACAAATATTCATGCGAAATGATGCACAGAATGAAAGTTTCAAAGGTTTTCTCCGCCTACCTTTCAAATAATGTTAACTTGGAAAAGTTCATCATATGTTTTACTTGGCAGAGGAGCGAAACTTACAGTCGTAGAAAATCATCAGATATATGTAGAACATCAGTCAGCATAGTAATTCAACTTTGCACATAATAAGGTGTATTGTGGTGATCAATCGAAGTATATGTACAACAACAATTCGTTAAAGTTTGAGAATGTCATCAACGGCCTAAACTTGTCCATTTCGTAAAATTGATATTTAGATTATACATTCTGGATAGAAGAGTTAAAATGACAATCCGTCTCTGAAAAATGACTCTGAGCCTGACGAAGTGGGCAATTCAGAGTTGGTGACAATTCTAGACACAGGGTGCCCCCTTTCACCCCCCCTCCGCCCCTTTCTCTAACCCTTACAAAATTCCTGGATCCGCCACTGAGACTTGTTTTTCAAGAGATTGTGTCGAGCTTGACATTAAATAATTAAATACAATCTCCGAGTTAGGCTAAAAAGGATCATTTATCCTCCACAGGTTACATGTACCCCATTTATTTAAATAAAAAATTTATGTTTTGCAGGTACAAAGCAGATATGGTGCATGCTTGTGATGGTAGCGTTTTCTACCTTTCTACTGGAGAGCGTTTTCTACTTCCACAGAATGACCCCTAACGTCACAATGCCATCAAAGGAAGCACTCAAACGTACCCTGCTATCGGCGAAAGGAAATAATGACATCCCGAAACGCCCAATTCAAAGGTAAACCAGCTGAAAATATGATAAAACATTACTCATATCATTTAAAAAATTGGCTTAAATCGGTTTCAAAACATTTAATACGATTACTTTCATGTATTAAGATCTCACAGATTAAATAAAAATGCTGAAGTTTTAAGCTTTTTTAGTTTTCAATGAACGAACTACACCCTTATGTGTGAGCCAAGACCATATCAATTGTACTATTTTCAAAAAGTACTAGTTATATAACCTTTCAAAGATTTTAACTGAATTTTACCTTCTATCTACTTTGAATAAGTTGCCAATGTTTTCCTTCTATTTATAGGCGTCTTTATCCTTTTTTCGATCAGTATCGTGACTTTGTACCTTTATGAAGCGATAATAGTAAAACTTGGCCTTGAAATGAGGTGAGGTGAGGTGATATGGGGTGGAACGCCGCTTTCAAGAGTATTTCACGTACATCGCGGCTGCTAATATATGCCCGCAACATAATTGTTGCTATGCATTGCGGTAAGACCTACTAGTATCGGCTACAGCTAGCGAACCATAGGTGGTACTGCGCTGAAATTCAGTGTAGCATTGCTCCCAATCCTGACTGTGTGTAGATCACTTCTCTAATGCAAACAAAGTCGCGGAGTCCCTGGCGGGATTAGAACCACGGACCTCCTGATCTGAGGCTGAAGGCGCTAACTATTGCGCTATCCCACCCCCGTGATAGCATGACATTATCAATAAAGTTTTGCATGTATGATCCCACGGGTTCTCTCTTTTAAATAAAAATCGTTGATATTACATCAATATGATACAGGGAAGTTGGAATGGGTGAAAAACCATTTATAGATTTGCAGTAATGAAAACATTATAGACACTAATGATCGAAAAATATCATTAAAATACCTATTTTATAAAGAACCCAGTGTACATGCTTTTTCTGTCAACGCTTTTCTCCTTTTCAGATTGGAAAAACAATCGAAATGGATTGTAGTAGTTTCACTAAAAGGATGTGACGTCACACATTTTACACGGTTACGAGGCTGGAGTGTTGTCGTTACCGGAAATGAACCCAAAGGCTGCAAGTTAGTTTGAATTCCTACGATATAGAATGACAATATATTGTAAGATTTCGTTTCTAACGTCAGTATTGGCATGTAAGAGACCTTTTTGAAAAAAAAAATGTTTGTGGTAATTTTTCCCCCATCAACATGACGACTGAAGAGATTTAGGAATAAAGTAACATCACTACATTTTGATCGCAACAATTGCGTAATGAATTATTTCAATTAGGAAGTGAACGAATGAAATTGAAAAGCTAGGGGTCACGCTGTCACGGTCAATGATTCTAAACTTCATCGTCAAAGAATGACAGATGCTTCATCACAACGTAAATATTGAATAGACCACCTTAAGACATGTTTATGCCCATACGTCAATTGCTTTCTGGTTCTGAGAGTTTGCTTTCGAAACCTGAAGCTGATTTTTTCATATAAACATTAAAAAATACACATTTTTTCAACTGCAGAAAGAGATATTCAAAACCCCTACCCAAAGAATTATTGAAATTCTTCCTCGAATCGATAAATGAGGTACATGAAAGATGATCATTTATTTCAATTTTTCAGAAACACCAAAAGCTGTACGTACATTGATCCAACCAAGGAGAAGACACCGGGTTATCGTATAAACAAACACATCAAAAAAGGATCAGGAGAAACGAAGATGATTGGGTATTTGTTTGCAATTTCTAGAGGCGCAACGGTCATATACGACGTTGACTGTGACGTGATTCCAAAGTTTAATAGAATTGACTTCAAACTGTCAGGTAATACCAGCGGACTTTTATTCAATGGTGGCCAACTCTTTAACCCGTTTTCTCATTTCGGTTTTCTGATGTCTCCTCGAGGTCTCCCAGAGACATCCCAGTCAGTTAAAGGTCAAGGTCGATACAAAATCCTGGAAACGAGAGTACCAATCATTCAACAAGGCCTGGTGAACTTTAAATTTGGGATTACCTCCGTTCGCAAGTCCGGAAGCACAGATGTGACCTTTGACCGTGTATCGCCTCCTGCTTTCATATCCGGTCAAAGCTTTGGACCAATCAACTCGTTGAATACGATCTTCTTGTATGATGCATTCTGGGCGCTTTACTTACCTTCTAAAGCAAAAGGTGATAGCGATATAGTAAGAGGGTACATTTCACAGCGCTTGCTTGAACTCATCAACGGTGTTGTTGGGTACGTTTCACCGACCGCTTTCACAAACAGCAACGATTACTACAGATTCATTGCTCGAAACCAAACAAATACCTATTATGAACAATTGTTAGGTGCTTTAAGAAAATGGAAATGTGTCTCGAAAAAGTCCTTTTTCAAATGTGCTACAGATCTTATGGACCACTTAGCAAGATTAAGTATTGTAAGTATGCAAGATTTTAAAGTGTATAGAGCTTGGATAATGGATTTAAAATCAGTTGGATACAAGGAACCCTCTCTTACAATTGCTGATCCTCCTGTTGCAAGCAGCTGGAACCCACAAGTTGTGTACAATTCCCCCAGCGTAATTATTTCAGAAATTTCCTCACGGAATAAACATGAGAAGATAAGCACATTCAACAACTCGCTTAGCAAAGTACACAAGCTTTGTCCAAAACTCAACTACACCATCTCCAAATGGACGAACCCACCAATAACAGACATCATGCTTGTCGTTGTCCTGAACTATGACTTTCTGATTAAAAGCATCCCCAATATGGAGTTTATCCACAGGATTTACTTCAAACACATTCTCTACTGTGGTCCTGATTTTAAAGGACTTTCTCAACTTCTGAAACAAACAAACATGCGTCACATTATGTACGTCAACGGTGTGGACACATGGTTCTTCACCTACCAATGCATCGTGCATGCTGCAAACATGAACCTCAATGTTAAGGGGTATCTTTACATCGGCGATGACGTTCTTTTGAATACTTGGAACGTCATGAACTTACCTCGAGATAAGTTCTGGATGACAACGAGCAACCCACCAATAAGCAGAAGCCAAGTCAAGCACCCTTGGTGGTATTACTGGAAGAAGCCTATCGGCAGAGAAGCTGTCAATAACTTCATGGATGAAGTCCTTCTCGAAGCCAAGAAAAACCCAAGTGACACAATGTTGAGGAACTTCATCCAAATGTATGATCACAACATTAATATTTCACGGACTTTACACAGCTCAATTGACATTTTCTACGCTCCTGCAATTTATAACAAAGAGATTATTCGATTTGGAAAAATATTTCGAAGCCATAAAACTTTGCTTGGCTTGGTTGTACCTATGCTTCGGGTAGGGTTAGTTGGTATGAATGACTTCGTAGTGATAAAAGGCAGAAGTCTTTGGAAGAAAGATCGTGAGAAGAACACGAATTCTTTTAATGAGGATAGCTTATATTTGCATCCTTTTAAAATGATCAAGGACGTTTCGGAAGAACATGGAAGACGTTTTTTTTGTGATACATATATGAAACTGGCGATTAGTCATCTGAAAAAGATAAGGACGAAACCAACGAACAAAAAACGAGTGAAGAGAAGTAAAGGGTTAAAGCATGCTTCGTGAAATGTTGACTTTAGCAGAGTAGCCTTATCATTCCAGGGTATTTTATCAATTTGAAAAGAGAAATATTTTTTTGATTGTTTTTTGTATGAAAAGGTGTCACTTTTTTTCATTTTAATCTTCTTGTTTTGTTGATTTTTGAAAAAAAGATCTAGATGTTTATTTTTGTTGTACAAATCTTTTCAAATAAACAAACTATTTTTTACCTTTCAAATTTGTTTATTATAAATATACTTCTTCAATTTGCATAAACTTTCAACAGTTTCCTTCACCACAGTAAGCGGATTTAAAATATCGATATTCCTACCAGAGCTTTCCTGAAGGTATGCGCGCAGTCGACATTTTATTGGCGCCTCAATAATTTTCATCATGTTGGTATTTTCATAAATTTTCATTTTGTCTTCGATTATGATTGTTATTTCTGGTTATAAATTTAGCTCATCTGGCCTGACAGACACGGCACGGAATGACATTGCGTCCAGTCAACAATAAGAAAACGTCTTCGATTTCTTTTAATTAGCCACTTTTCCAGAGTTTGAATCTAGTAAAGAGGAATCTTTGACAGAGTGGATAATAAATTGTAGATTTCGTGACTCTGTGGCCTTTACAATGGGCCACAGGGGCCACGCCCTTAAACGTATTTTCATCTTCTCCAGTAGCAAAATACCTAGAAATCGTAAATTTTCGGTACAGACCCCCTAGCTGATGAGGATTATAATCGATAGAGGGACCAGATCGACCCGCCTTATAAAACCTATGACGGTCTCTTTTATGAAATACAAAAGGCTTAGAAATTGAAATCTTGGGTCCAGACTCGTTAGTTACTTCTAATTTATAAATTTGTTGACCAGTGATGCTGAATGGCCACACTCTTAAAAAGATGTTCGTCTTCTTTAATTTTGGTTTTCCTATTATTCCTTATAAAATGACTGACACCTATTTTTTAAAAAGTTAATTCATTTGCAGAGACAGTCAACTGAATAATCATGCTGCTCACGTAGCGAATGAAACTTTCAATTTTCTTATTTACTTTGAGGAATATAGTTCAGTCTACAACAAGTAATATTAAAAAGATATGTACATGCTGAAAGACTGTATTTTAACGCCTGTTTTCAAAACTTCTGCAATGAAAAGTTTTAAAATATTTTAAAATTACATATTATACCTTAATTAATCTCTGAAAAGCATCAAAATGTTTACACATAGGAAATGCAATTATTATTTGCTCACTCCGTCATTATATAAAGGGATTAACTTGAACTCCGAAATATCTTTTATTTTCAGAAATAAGAAATTGTTATCGAGATTTGTGTCCTTCCTCACAAAAGAATGATGTTTTGAAGCATTCATAAAATGTTATATTTCAAAGAGGCGTACAAGCTAATGTCCTTCGTCGTTCAAGTATCCAAATCTTTTAAAAAGATTAGAGGCAGAAGAAGATAAAATTGTAACATCAAATAAAAAGATTTGATTTGATTTCATAAAATTGAGTGTCAAATGAATTGTTCTCATTCAAATAAAATGAAAATGAAATGAACATTAATAAATGATTAACTTACACATTGGTGATTGATAAACAAAATATAACAACTGGCGAATAAAGAGATTTGAGGAGGGGCGGGGTCACACAATACGCAACATACAACATACTGAAATGATAGGTCGCTATGGCATGTGTCGGATGTCGCCCGATTCTTAAAGTGACACAGAGTCTGTTTCATGAATGTTGTAAATGGAATAATCAGAGCCAAAATATCACTTAACCTGAGTTAAGTTCAAACTTGCCTATCTAGAGATGCATCTAAATCTTTTAAATGTCAAATTTATTACATTTTCTTTTTTTCGATGGTAAATTAAAAACGGTAAAACGAATGCTAAAAAGTCGAAATTTACATGGATGTTAGTGAGACGATTAAACAATATCAACGTATATTTCCCCTCGTTTCTGCTAAAATAAGTTTTCAAAATTAAGTTTGAATAATTGAGATGTTACAAACCAATACTTGTAGATTAAATAACACCATTTATGAAATCTGACATACGTGACCCAATCAACATACATGTACTCTGTGTCCCTTCAACCGATGATGGTTTGGTGGATCATATCTGACGTATTAAGAAAGATAATTTTTAAATCATACACCTGATCGTTTGCGTTATTTACGTTAATGATATAGTCAATGAATCACTAGAGTCCATGTGTCACAAACGGGTCACTTATTTATCAAGGTCCGGCCACATTCCTTTTCTCTCTCAGTGTTACCCGTCACATACGGGTATCGTGGTCACGTGAGCACTTGAATATAGTCCACAATTATCACACAGATTGGCGTTACTCCTCGGCCCATCCAAATTCTCGAATACTTAGTATTCTTAAGACGTGTCAGCCTGGGCCTAGATTTTCGAAGCTCTCTTAGCGCTAAGATAGTCGTAAGTACCATACATTAGCATTGGTTTACGACTATCTTAGGACTTAGAGCGCTTCGAAAATCTAGGCCCTGGTCAGTCATCATCGTTTAAAACATAATAAGAAAATGATTGAATCTACACACATGACGATAATGCATATATTCACAGCATCATATTAACAAATGATAAAATACCAAAACCGCTCATGACTTCTACAGTGGAATTCAGTGCAGTACAGTTCATGGTTCGCTAGTTCCAGCGGCCGCTCCCAGGTTTTACCGGAATACATCGGTATTTCGGGCTTTCTCCAAAATAATACTAGCAGCCGTGTTATAAGTGAAATACTTTTGAAACCCAACTCAAGCCAGTTGATTTAAACAATATTTTATTTCCAATAAAGATACAACATATTGTGCAATACAATAAAATTAAGCAACGGAAAAAGGATTAGCAAACAGGCTATATCAGCCTATATAAATGCTTCTCCTAAAACAATAAGGGTTAGAACAATTAAGTTTATAGTTACATTGATGGAAATGTACTAATGTTAATCTAGTTCATTAGTTGGTCATTTATCATGCATTCGGTACCGCACTTGAAACAAAAGACTGTCAAAAACGGTTGGTATGAGATATGAAATGATAAACAGATTTTATTATAGTTTCGTTATCGCTCTGTGACAACGATTCATCGCCGCTAAGAATAGTTTGTAGGTTTATATCGTTATAGAAATAGTATGCATTTCTTAAATTATAGCTGCTTAGATTTGAAACATTACGTGGTACCCATATTGAGAGGTATTGTGGAGTTAAACCATGTACCATTTTATAAAACATGCATAATTTGTGAAATCGTCGTCTTTCAGCTAACGAGGAATAGCCTGTCTCAGAATAGAGTTTGTCATGACTTGTACCCCTCACTGCGCCTGAAATGGTCCTTAGAGCATCTAAATGTAGTTTTTCTATCATATAAGACTGTTCTTTGGTACAACTGTCCCATATGGTATCACATTATCACATATTATAAATAGTCAAAAATAGGTATTATAAAAGATCTGTACATAGTTTCAATGGATACTCTATTCAGTCTATATTTTAAACTTCTCAAACAATTTATAAGAGGACTTGATTTGCGTAGTATATAATAAAAATGT
Organism: Phorcus lineatus; assembly: GCA_921293015.1. NCBI lineage: Eukaryota > Metazoa > Mollusca > Gastropoda > Trochida > Trochidae > Phorcus > Phorcus lineatus. Next base: position 18,860,163 of record OV121087.1, on the reverse strand, counting down.
TTCTGCCATTTTCCATCATCTTGTACAAGTTGTAGAATTAGACCGAGGTGTTTGTGTTCACTTACTTCCGAAATTTTAGTATTATCAAGTGTTAATTGAAGTTTCGGGAATTTTTGAGGCTTATCTAAAACAGCCAGGAGGGCAGTTAGGAGTTGATAATGTTTGTTATATAAATAGTATCCAAGTATATTGGACGTGATATCTACACCTCTGTGCATTTATAAGGCTGTTTTTATATTTTCATGGAAAACAAGTAATTGTCATATGTATGTCTTTTGGACATGAAAAGTAATAAAATAATTTTATATCCTCACATATGACATTTAGGTAAAAATGGTAAAAATTATGTTATGAAAATCATGGAGTGGCTCTTTAAGTAATCTTCCCAAACATCTCTTCCGACGTGACCTCTATTACATATTGAACATTTTCTGAACTTTTGCGCCCCATCAAAGTTAGTTGCTTTGAGTTCCGAATTGAACATTCGGTCTGTTACTGTAACCGTTGGGAAATGTGGAGTACATGTTTCTTATCAAACTCGCCGAAATGTAATTTGATTGGATAATAAAAGCATGGGATGTAAGGGAAGTAATACGAGTATTCTCTCACCTCAGTTGACTAAAGTAATTTCTTCTCACGTAACCTGTATTACAAGTGGCTCATATAAGTGTCAGAAATGAGTAAGAGAACATATGTTAAAAGAGAACGGTAATTGGTCTTACATCAGTAGAAATGTCTGTAATTAATTCTGTGGGTAGGAACGGTAATAAGGGTGTACTTGTTTCTGAAAGAATCTAAATTGTTTGTTTCTAACAAATTATTCATATTTGAGTGTTAAATACTCGTTTTGGTACTCCAAATGACTTATTTGAAAGGAATTTTAAATTAGGTTAAATTATCAACAATGTCATTTGATTTCTCAATAGTAAAATTACAACAATGCATAATTTTTTTTTTTTTATGAAGACCTAATGCTTAACGTGTGACGTCATCTACAAGGCTACAGTAGAAACAGCCACTACTACTGCATCACACACAGCTCTCGTTAGTAATCCTTTCAAGACAAGATATAATAACGTTACGAGAAGGAAACAGAACTATCAAAATACATCTGGAAACTTAAAAGAAAAAACAAAGAATTCAAAATCAAATGGGATATTGTCAGAAAGTCTAACACATACAAGAGGGACTCTGGCAACTGCAATCTGTGCATGGAAGATAAGCTTCCCATTCTCAGCTTGAGAGAGAAGCTGGGAAAACCATTGGGAAAGGATCTACTAAGCGGGCTTAAAATGACGCAGAGTATGTTTCCTGAATTGTATATGTGGCTCATATGATCTGAGTTCAAATCACCTATCTTAAGATGCATCTCTATCTCTTTAATGCAAAAATTATGACATTTTCTGTTTGAGATTGTAAATTAAAAACGGCCATGTAAATGTAAAGAATTCGAAATTCAGCATTTCTCCTTTCTCATTCACAAGCATATTAGTTAAATAACCTATAGAGCCATACCAATTCTTGTTGTGTCTGTTAAAAATAAGTTGTCAAAATAACGTTTGAGTCATTGACGCGATCATAAATCTCGACTTTCCCCTTTGTCACCATGCTAATTGATTAGCATTGAGATGCTAATTTTTCAGAAACAACCACTACTTGTCGATGATATAATAACATTCATGAAGTTTGACACATTTGACCCAAACAACATACTCTGTGCTCCTTGAATGGTTTTGTTTATTCATATATCTGTGTTCGACTCCTAATTGGCAGGTGTTTTCGCGTAGATTTCAGAATTTTTATCAAAATGATCTAGTTTTTAAGGCTTAAATATTTCCAACCTACTAAATATGTCAAGTTTGTAACAACCGTTTTTCATGCCACAGATTTCTTTCAAATGTCGTTGAAATGCAATCTTATGTATAAAAATGTTTACAATCACCACCCAAACATTATTTTAAGAGGAATTGAACCTAAATCGATAAGGTCAAAATGACATTCTAGTCATTGTTTCACTATGTTACCTGTACTCCATACCTGGGTTAATCAGAAACAAACACACCCACATTGCTGATAGCGTTTAGTCAGCCTGATAGGGTCTATCCGTTATCAGGAAACATTGTCCGTTGGTCGACAAAATTGGGACACTAGTCTGGCGTCGTTTGGCACAACCATGATTTGGATTTTACTCGTTTTTCTTGTGCAATTTGCAGGTAAGTATCAGAATATCTAAAAGCACGCTAGAATTGAGATCCAATTAAGAGTTCTTTTCCTCTTAGTCGGTGGTCCTAGGCTAGCTTCCGCTTAAGTTTAAATGGCGATTGACTTATCTGTAGCATTCGTATCCGGGAAAGAAGAACGGCTGATGCTAACAACTCAGTTCATTTTATCCTTTCCACGTTTTGGAAGAATTTCGAGTTTTATGTATAGATATTTAGATAACAATGTATTAAATAAAACCAATAACTGAATATTGATAGAGCTCTGAACCCATTTTTAACGTATGTTTAAGTAAATTGGAATCTGTAGATATCTTCCGCCAAAAACATTTATAATCCTATCTTAAGATTAAGAACACGTGATGGCAATGCACCTGTAGAATTGACTTGCACATATTCACAGAAAAATCGTTTTGAAAAATATGTATTTTTACTATTAGTGGCAAAGAATTCTAATTATTGTTAAATGATAAGCAATCTCTCTTTAAAAAAAACACATTTAGCTTCTAATATATTTATCTAAACTTACGGAAAGTCAAATGAGTTTTCTTTACTAAACAATCTTGTAATTGAAGAAAAGGCTTGTTAATGATATATTTCATGTAACTGAATTTAAATATTCTGTATTGGTCATCTTGACATGTTTATGTATATTACCTTTTTCTCTACCATCGTTGGTTATAAGTTCGAGAAATGAAATTGAATGGAATTGAAAATTAAAAAATACACTTGTAATTAATTTTGCTATATTTCTGATAGAAATGCGCAGGTACTCTTTATCATAATGTCTTGTAATGTAATGAAATGCAATGCTTAAATTCAATTCAATTTCATATTTCGAAAACATTACAGACAGCGCTCATAAAAAAAAAACATATTGCATATAGATAACACCATTCAATCAATGCCCGTACGCGTTTATTAATGAATATTGAACATAAAAGCTATTTATATTTTTGAACATAATTTTGTGCTAAGATAGTTTCAGATTATATTGATTGTCAAACATGTTCAACATTTCAAAGTTTTTTTAAAGGGTCAAGTATAGACTAAAGATGGTTCTACAGCTCTATCTTGAATATTCAAATGAAATTTCACCATTCAGTCAAAATCTGCAAAGTTTCTAAACAATACCTCATAAGGCCCTTCTCTACTGGATAAGATAGGACGCTGACTGGTTGACTCATAGCTATCTAATCGGCGTCCTGTTCAGTTGCTTAACATGGAGACCTTGGAATGTAGGTCAAAGGTCACGGAAATGGTTACCATTCAGAACAACCGATATCTTTGGCAATCTAACGTTTGAATGTCAACGTTTCAAAACAAGTATAGTAACGATTCGGCATGTGAACATAAGCTGCATAGAATTATAAAGGCATATATGACATTTGAAATGATAAATAATGATGTATTTCTGGACACATTATTTTAAAAATGCAAATCTACCGAACCTATTTATTTTGTGTGTCAAGTATAGTGAACACCAGAAGACACGCGAAAATTTCAAACTTTTATTTCTATGGGAAATGGTTGTATCATATAGCTTAAATTGTTTCAAATGAATAAAGGGTAGCCAACTGTTGATTTAAAAGTTAACATCATGATTTCCCTCTACCTTCTTGATTTACGTACTATATTTTGGTACTCAGTATATATGTAAAGACTGCATTAAAGAAACACTCCGTAATTTGTTTGAGTCTCATGGGCTAACAGCATCCGACATCAATGGTGTTATTGTATCGAGAAGTATGGACTCTTGCTGGAAAGCTGATGTTTAAGCTAATTGTTCGGCATAGTGGCAAAATGTTGGTTTCATGTCACGATTTTGATCGAAAACCGGACGATGTACCGAAAATAAGCGCACGGGAATCAGTTATCAGTTTGGTGTTGAATTGTTCAGTAGTCAACTCGTATGCATTCAAACTGAACATGCGATTTCAGTTTACACATCAGTTTACAGTGTATTATGATGCTTTATCGATGATAATGTAGCTCTCACGTTCAGGTATTTTCCCTCTTTTGCTGAGTAGCAAACCTTAAAGGCACTAGCGCACACCGTTACTTCGTAATCTACAACTGCACAGATAGTGCATATGTCTCGATATTACTAACGACCCGCAATCAGATAATCTATCATATAAATTTATATATATTCAGGACTCAATTCTAAAAGACCGGAATTATATATGCAGCGTTGCATTAAATCAGAAGGATATGTAGTGAGTGCCGATTTGGCAAATTAAAAATATATCCGACTTTTACGCGAAACTGCGTGTTATAGTGCCTTTAATTATATGAAGCTACTAGTCTTTGAACGTTACATAGCGAGAATGAGCTCATAGTTTATGGATAATGCAATCATAGACGACAATTCGTTGATTGAATGTTTGTTTTCGTATCAACTACACGTATTTCCACAATAAAGAAGTTGTAACCAAGAAAATATCGATTTCGTAAATATTTCACAGATTTAGATAACCATGGATAAATTGGTATATTATTAATTTCAGTTATTTTGAAGAATAAATCAGCATACATACATGCACGAAATATCATGTAAATAATTTTGCTATTATTTTCGCTTGTATTTTCGCTATCTAGAGAATATCGATTTTCTGTGCCACTGCAAAGACAACTTCCTTCCAGCTTATTTGATTCTAGCTACCTTCCGCCAAATTGCAGAACCCTCGTCAGCGTTAAAGGCACTAGTGCACGCTTTTACGGTTTATATTGGCTATCTTAAGGTTTAAGAGGACTTATGCATTCACTTAAGCTTTCTATCGATGCAATGAAATACTTAAAATTCTTTACAAAAGCAATGAAAGCAATGTTGGAAATAAACCGATTTAATAGAACATAATTAGCATTGCTATTAGATTGACCAAAGCGGCTGCCGTTTCCCCTTTTTTGGTTATAAGCAAAATCTTAATATTTCCGCTATCGTAGTTCATGCGGATCTATTTTAACGTAACATAAAATACTTCCGGTCTTTAAAAATCAACTTTACTACCCGAATACTACGTAAATATTCGTTAAATAACTTACGATGTAGATTACTTGAGTGAGGATCTTGAATAATATCGAGAGATATGCAGTATCTGTGCATTCGTTGTGTTAAAGAAATATTGGTGTGCACTAGTTCGTTTAAGTAGCAATATAAAGATGATGCATGATAAAGTGATCAACCGTAGCTGCAGTAGACCTAAGGTTAAACGATTATACATAAAAGCTTAAAGGTTTTGATCAGGTAAGGATGCATGGTGACTGCAGCGAGTTATTCATTCAAGGGCAAGCTGGTCTCTGTAGTGTATATAGTAATGGTATGTATGTGAAAAGTAAGATTCTCTGATAAAAAGTCGTTAAGTTGGATACAAGCTTACACCTTCACAAGGTGGAATGATGAATGCAAAGCCGTTTACAAAGCCTCAGGGTGAACGTTAGTCACTAAGGTGACCTTAGTTGAATGTTAAAGAATAGGAGTTAAGCTCATTCTTAGATACGGTTGCTTTGTGAAGTGTGAACCTGGTAAGCCTTAGTGCCATTTTTTAACTAAGGGTACCTTAGTGATTTAAGGTTACCTTACGGTTTCGTGCAGTGACCCCCGTGACAGCATAAGCTTACTTTTGCACATGGAATGATAAACCAATAAGCTATTTCTCAAAAACGTCAGAAGTTATAACGACCATGCATCTTTTTGTTCTCTTCTAGCCGGCCAGACACAGACACAGACAAGCCCCCTTTATCCCTATGGGCCAACAGAAGGAGATCAGCAGCTGCAGACCGACGCCAATCTGCCAATCCCCCTCGGTTACAGCGTCAACTTCTACGGCAGAAAATACAACACTTCCTATGTAGGTGGTGAGCTTATGCAAAATTATCCAATCAATCTAGCTGAAAATTGAAAAATCTGGTCAAGGAGGACTGATACATGTGGATTTGGGGAATCAGTGGCTAATATGAGCTGTAGTGATCACGCTCTAAAAGCTACCTTCATTTTCTCTAAAAATAAAACATGGCTGAAATGTTGTTTACATACACCTTTGCTTATGGGGAATATTTTTGGCGGATTTGGGGAAAATGGATTCGAAGAGGGCACAGGGGCCACTACCTTCAATCCCCTTATATTAACCTGAGATCATGTACAAATATTTTACCTCGTAGCCCAACATAAAATGTGATAAATGTGTCAAATACATTTTTGTTATCTTATCCAGAAGGTAAGGTGACCGCTTTGGAACCAACTCTATGGACAATAAGAATTATAACTGTAAATCTGTTTAATCTTTGAAAACAGTTCTAAAAGCATAATTTATGTTTAATTCAACATATACAAAAGTCTGATGAGCTACAGAACCAAAAATCCATTTATAGCATTAAACGGTTTGTTAATGCGCCAAAACAATTCAAAACGATTAAATGCGAATTTTATTATAATATTTTCAAATAAGTGTACGGTCGTACACCAGAGACAATATGACAAAACATGACGTTTTTCCAGGTAACCAAAGATGGATTTGTAGCATTTGACGCTGACGCACGATACGAGCACTTTATCTACAAGGATGGAACTCGGGATATCGACAGAGACTACCCATTCATGGCACCCTTTTACTTCGCTGGGGACGGGATCACCATGTATTACCAGGGGAAGATTTTCTACAGGCTGGTCCACGCAAATACGGATGAGGCTAGTACCGCCTTCCTGAACCAGCTTCAAACCTACATGTACAATTCTACTGTAGGCCTGAAGCAGTTTAGACCAGACATTGCCCTGGTAGTGACGTGGGAGAATGTGACGGATATGTACCTCCCTGAAGAAGGGGGCTGTGATGGTATGACTTCCAATCCGTGCAAGGTAAGACGTCCTGGTATTTGATTAATTAACAGCTTGTCACGTGACAAATTAAAACAACAAAGATAAAAAGAAGAATTTTAAGTTTGAGACACTTTAAAATGTTGCCAACTTTAAATGCAATTTATGGACGCCTCAGTTGAGTTTATTCAAAGAAATGTTATTGAGAATAAAATGTACATTTTTTATACTCAAAAGAAAAAAGTTAAGAACTACCCACGATTTTGATGTACTCCAAAGTTTATGTAATGATATATAAACTACAAAACTATTGAGTCTTAAGGTGGTCCTAAACATACAATATTCTGTATGTTCGATATTTGCAGCTGTAAAGCTCTGATATTCAATCCAAGCAGTCAATTATTCATAGAAGATGCCGTGACAATGCACAGGAATCAGGATTAATTTGTCATTTCTATATATTTGCACCATCTATAGTTCGACATATGCGAAGATAAATCGAATTTTCTTGGATGGTTTGTGAAAAATACTCTGCACATTAGAGGGATTAATGAAATTTAGTTGTGCTATACTCTTGAATAAAAGTCTTGCAATACCTATATTGCTAAGAGCGCCCGCAAAGTGACATTGCTGAATTTCGAATGTTTTATTTTGCGCTTTCTTATTTAAAAGACGAGATAGTCACAAATCGTTGCTATTTCGTACCTTTTCATTGCGTATCGCTAAACTATGATTCTTTTTTCGTCTGTTATTGTATACGTTTGGCTGCATTGCATTTAATATGCCTGTAGTTGATAAACATCCGATTGAACATTGGTATATCTTTTGTTTATTGCGAAATATAATAAGAAGGGTTACACGTTTTTTCCCTGATAAATAAAACCATCTCGTTAACACGAAAATAAATGTTTCCAATTTCAAGACAGTGTTTTTTAAAGAAGAAAAAGCACGATTATCGGTTCAGCTATGCTAATCCATTTCCCTACCTCAAAAGATTCACCTCAAAGGTGATCACACAAAAATGGCCAGTTGTTTTTGCTTGGTAATTTACAGTAGTAAAATGCTTTAAATCTAATATTTAAAGAACGATTTATTAACCGACCAAGTAATTTAAGATAAAAGCCTCAAATGTGGATTTCAGGGAGCTACGTTCCAGCTGGTTCTAGTAGCCTGTCCAATGAACACTTTCGTCATATTCAACTACATGAAAGAGGACATTCCTGTCAAGAAGTTCTACCAGGTAACAACATCTACTTTATTTTTGAGACTTATTACTTATTTTAATAGGTGAAACTTTTTGCAAGCACAACCACAGCATCATCCCCATCATCACCATAATCATCATCATCATCATCATCATCATCATCATCATCATCATCATCATCCCCATCATCACCATCATCATCATCATCATCATCATCCCAATCATCACCATCATTATCATCATCATCATCATCATCATCATCATCATCACCACCATCTTTAGTGTTTGCTTATTGCATATAGTACTTTAATTTTAGTAGTCAACTGACATCATTCTTGAATAGTTCCATACAAAAAATCTCAGAAAATGATTCAATTTCCTTGTATGTTTTACCTTCTCCGTTACTTTTCTCCCGAGCGTCATCATGTAGTCAGAGAACGAAAGCGATATGTAATGTAGGAAATTCAATCACAGTTTCACTTAGATAAATATTTGACGTTGGAAATAACTGTCTAAACTTACTTTGCTCATGTTTTTTTCTTGTGGCTTCCACGCTGCTAATGGCTGAACTATTGCCCAAGAGGCGCTAAACAATAACCAACTCACTCATTAGGCTTCGACTATACACCTTATTCTCATATAAATAAAAAATTATATCAAAAGGTAGTATATAAAGAGATTCAGTTTATCCATTATAGTTATAAATTCATAAAACGTTGTTTATGTTACAATGTTTTAACTAGATTGCATTTTATGACGTAGACAATTCTCTAGTCCTCGAAACCTAACACAATTAGAACAAATTATAAAGAAAACATTTCCAATTACATATATTGTAAACATTTGGTTCACAGCAATGTTTGAACGTTATATCATACATGTATTTATTTATTTTTTATACATTCATTTATTTTATTTTATCATTGGTTTATTGGATAAGGGAATAGGGGGTTTGGTAGTATAAAATTGCATTATAAGACATTTTAGTGTAACGATATTTTCATATGAAGTGCATTTTGTATTGTTCGTCGTCTATGGGCGTAAATAATAATTACACTTATACAACAAGATACAAACTTGGCTTAGGGATCAAATTACTTGTGTTTTTATTTTGAGCATGTGTATGTCTCCTTGAATAACGGTTAAAAACTAGTCTAAGGTATCCTTTAAAGAAGTACGCCCTTTCAATCATTTTTAATAATCAAATTGTGACTTTTTTAACTCTTTTGTACACTTTTTGTGTTTTTGTATAATTCTCTCACCTACTGAAAGGCTGGTATTAATGGTGGACACGGGGTTGGATGGACGAGTGTTTGTACCGGATGTAACCTTAACGAACTGCCCACTATTAGAGGAAGTGACGTCATCGGGAGATTCATCTTTAGAGTCTCGGAGAACGACATCGAACGGGGAGGGTGTACTGATTCAGGAGGTAATTTGTTTTTATATGAGAGAGAGAGAGAGAGAGAGAGAGAGAGAGAGAGAGAGAGAGAGAGAGAGAGAGAGAGAGAGAGAGAGAGAGAGAGAGAGAGAGAGAGAGAGAGAGAGAGAGAGGGAGAGAGAGAGATTTCTATTGGTATCAAAAGTACACCCATTTAGGTTATGAGAGACTACATAATTCTTTAAAATTCAATTAAAACTTAGAAAAAGGCAATTATCCATTTTCACAAATACAAACAGTAAAATATATAACACTAACGTACATAATTCTTTCATTCATACATATTTCATTCATTTATATTGTGATATAATATCACAATAATCTTAAAAGAAACATGTATGCTGCAAATTAAAATGCATACATACCAACATGCACATTATACTTGTCAACATGACGAGACAAAACTCAATCCATCCATACATACACATACCTACATAAACTTACATACATATATTTTTACATACAATCACATACGCTGCGTTAGTGACCCATTGCGCAATTAAAACTTATATTGTGACATATATTAGTTTGATTGCAATTACGTCTATTTTAAGGTTGAAAAAACTTAAGAGGTATTTCAAAAGTTAACGAAATTTCTTGATAACGATGTTAGTATCACATTGAATAAAGAACATCAGTAGGCGTTTGAATTTTCCATACGGTGAGCTTGGTCAACTTTATATTTGTCATTTTGTGTGATTCCTTCTGATAGTTTCACGTCGTTATTCTTAAAGACCGAGGATCCTTAATGAGAATTGTTTTTTCAAAAGGAATTTTTTCTCAACATCAAGATAATGGAATAAAATATCTTATGTTCGATAAGTAACCAAGTTATCGACATCGGTATACCCAAATTCTGCTCATCAAATACCCTAAAAGAGAAATATAAATATATAGATAAATATAAATATAAATATATAGATTTTATTACAAAGGCAATCGTATATTATCCTTTGTCCTATTGTAGCCAATCTCCAGATCTACCCCAGGATCGCCGGTATGTTTGGCGGTGAGCTGCTCGACATAGGCGGTCTGTGTATCGAAAGCGACGCAATAATCCAGTGTAGATTCGGCAAGGAACCCCACACGGCCTTGTCTATGGGCTTCAGGGTCAACAATATGAGGATCAAGTGTCCGGTGCCAAAACTAAAAGAGCGGGGAATGGTCACTATTACCATATCGACTGACGGTGGAAACAATTTTAAGGCTCAAGGGCAAATTTACATAGGTATTGTATTATTGGTTTTACGCCTTTAATTTGTGCCTCTTTCTGAAATAAACGTTCCATTCGAAACTCCGGTCAGTTTTTACATTTGTTGATGTACGTTAGTTGAATACCTCCGTAGTGCCAAAAACACAGAGAGAAGTTATCTATTCAAAGCTTTCGTCACGGAATGAAAATTTGTTTTTGAGTTGTTTCGTTTTATCAACAAGAAGAAAGAAAATCCTACCTACGACTCTTTATCAGTCAAGCAAGATAAGGCACTGTACTCTTAATTATGTCGAATGTGTTACGAACCTGATTTGATAGCTCGGTTAAGGCCAAAAATCGAAAATTATTATCCTACTTCCTCTGTTGAATATTTGTGAACATTTGATACAAACGATGTTTTAATGTGATGTATATATGCCATTACTAGCTTCACCAGTTTCTTAAAGGGACACAGCATATGTTGTTGGGGTCAAATATGTTAACTTTATGAATTGTGTTATATCATAGACAAGTAGTGGTTGTTTCTAAAAATTAATATTTCAGTGTTTATCAGTAAGCATAGTGACAATAAACAGGAAAGAGGTCGAGTTTTATGATTGAAAAGGGAACAATGGCGAAAGCTAGTGACTCGAACGTAATTTGGGAAACTTCTTTATAGCCCACACAACGAAATGGTATTGATTAATAGGTCATCTGACTGATATATATGTAAAATGGATGCTGAATTTCGACTTCATATATGATTAGCATTTATATGGCAGTTTACAATTTACGACTGGAAACAAGAAAATGTCATAATTTTGGCATCTAATAGACAAAGATGCAACTTTAGATAGGATTTTAAAACTTAACTCATATCATATGATATTTTGGCTCTATTAAACATTCAATTTTTTAAAGTCATATCTGTGGCACTTTAAGAGGAAATCAATTTGTTCCAGTGATGGAGAACCAAGTGGAAAAAAGTTTGATCCTGGGCAGTGGGTGGCATGACGTTGCCCCGGAAACCTTGGAAATGACCTGGGAACCAAGCACTTTGACCTCTGACCCAGCTGCAAAAGTTAACATAGTAGTCATAGGTTACAAAGAAACAGAAACTGAAGTGAGTATGATTGCGCCTCGCATGATTTAAGGGACAGGAGCACGTTATTTAGATAAGTAAAAAAAAAAACCACTAGTAAAGTGTTCTCTGCTTGATTTTTTATTAAGGCTAAGGATGGTTTTGGAAAGAGATACTTTGACCCTATGTGGATAATACATTTGGCATGCATAAGTATTCATTGGGGAACATTGTGAGAAATACTGCTGAAATAAACATGCTTTACAGACACCATTTTTGAATGAATAATATGTGTTCTTTTCAATAAGCTTTCAGGTAAACCATCGATTAATGTGTTTAAATGTGAAGAATTCTGCCGATGTTCAAGCCGAATAAAGTTATCCCCTGCCATAAAAACTTCTCGTTATTTGGATAGACAACTCTGGGAGACTCTTGATGTGTCATTTGCTTCCATATGTTTCGATTTCTTGCCGTTTATCCTTACGTAACAATCTAATTTTAAAAACCCCCCATCAGCGCTAAGGTCTTCATTATTTGTAAAATCAGTAACCTTAGTTTGACTTAGTTCTTAATGGATTGGCCTTTGTGTCCTCTTATTATACGCTGATCGTTGATCATATTAGTGTGCCAAGAGCGACTTGAGGAAACTAAATGCAAATCAAATCTCTGCTGCACAACGTTACGAAGATACGTAGTTGAGCATTTTAGATTTTATTTTAATGTGAATGGTGCAATTCGAATCTTTGATATCGATAGTATGCAGTTTATAGTTATGGTAATTCAAATTTTTCTCCCAATAATGACTTTTAATTGCAGTAAGGTTACCTGAGTAACGTATGAGTACCTTAGGGCTATGTGAAAGGGTGACTACTATAGAGTCGGGCGTTGAAAATACAGGAAGTTCAGCTTTGCCGTGCCGGATGCTCAGTGTCGCGCGGCTGTCTGCGATCTCATGAAGGGCTGTGTTGTCAAAATAATTATTTTAAGTCTCATTTCTTTCCATCGACAGACTTCATGGGAGACCCTTACTACCATAGAGTCAGACGTGGCAAACACCGGAAGTTACAGTTTCAAAGTGGCGGACGTTCAGTGCCACCCTGCTAACTGTGATGTCTATGAGGTGGGCGTGGTCGAAGTGCAGCTTCAGAAAGAATTTCACCCACTGGCGAACTCCAGACTGTGAGTAGCGAATCAGTGTACCTTTTCATAAGCGAAGACAAAGATGTTAATGACTTTAAAGTGGTAAAATACTACCAACTGATGTTCTGAAAGTTTCTTCTTCATTTTGATGATATAAATTTAGGTTATATTTATTACTTCAAAGAGATACATTATATTAACTTACAATTCAAGTTTAAAATCTATGACATGAACAGAAAAGCTGCAGAATATTCACCCTATAAAAGTGTTGCAACCTTCGATAAAATATGAACATAACATAACTTGACACCCCATTCACAGGCCCTCGGATCATTAAAAAGAATATATATAAAAAAATTAAAAATTTTTTTTGAGAACACCCTCTGAATAAAATTGTTCCTCTGTTAATAGTATCCATATACTATTAACAGAGGAACAATTTTATTCAGGGGGTGTTCTCAAAAACATTTTAAATCTATTTTTATATATATATTTTTTTAATGATCCGAGGGCCTGTGGACCCAGGTCTATTTTTGCTCAGTTCGCAATAATTATTTTTTTAACGTACATCGTTCATATATATATATATATATATATATATATATATATATATATATATATATATATATATTATGTACACCGTGTACACTACTTCTTGTTTTTATCGTTCCACTTAAGTGTAATGAACGGAGGCGTGTTGCTTGGCTGGTACGTTAACTCTGGCTTGTCAAGCAAATATGGCGATAGCTGGGTGACGTCAAAGTGCGATAACTGGTACAACAAGGACAAAACTGATACATCCTGGATGTCGTCTCTCCTTCACTGCCCATGCACGGTGGACCAAGCAATTGCCGACTTCGGGAGGTGGTTACCAGACCTAAGTTGTAGCATGTACTCCAAGTCGAGCCGGAACTGTTTCTACCATAAAGGTGCGCATCACTGCGTGCGTTCTTTCTTGCCTACGTAAGTATACATTCTATCGGCTCTGCTACCAATTTCCAAAGGAATATTCTATCCCTTAACATTCTATATATGATATTTCGTACGTATTTCCACCGTAGTATAGCATATAAAATGTGGATTTGTGTTTTAAGTATTGCCGTGTTAGCAAATCAGTTTCCAACTTTTTGTGAAAATGTGCAGATCGATCATGGCTTATGGTAATATGTACAGTGTAAATATGAATATCTTTCAAAATGTTTCATATGACTCAGTATCGATAGTCAAATACACTGTTAAAAGACAGAGTTAAATACATATACGGTTCAAAAGCCTCAATCTACAGGTCTACTGGAGCTGGTAACCAATGCTGCTACAGTAAAGCAGGTCTACTGATGTATGCAGGCGACTCGTACCAAGGCAGTACCCCGGACAGGAGCCACGACTGGGGGGCCTCCCCGTACAACACCCCCCGTCACGTCCCCTCTATGTCCCACTGGATTGACGATGTGGTCAGCTTCTACTACTGCTGTCTGTGGGACGAGTACAAAAACTGTGATAAGTACATGGAGCTCAGGGCTACGCGGGACTGTAATGGGTACCAGCCATCTGAGTCAGGTAAACATTGAGAGTTATCTCCCCTTACACTAGATAATATTGTTAAAGTTATCTCCCTTTGACGCAGGTTACTGTGCATAAGAAATAATTGCATTCCGTAACAGAAGGGTTTAATAGGTCACCAGCCAACGGAAATAGATATTAACGTGGGGCTACATTCCCCTATGCCATTTTCGTCTACTTTTCACATGTAAAATTTCAACTTTCAAAAAACTATCTAAGTTCATTAAGACTGTCTGAACCACTTTTATTGGTATAACTGCATCTTCCTACGCAAAGCTTAACTATCGCCAGTCTCGAACTGTCCAAGTCAACTTGGACAGTTCGAGACTGGCAATAGTTAAGCTTGGACAGTTTGAGACTGGTATATCTGTTTCATGCAGTTTTCTTGTTATTCATGTTATCACAGGGGCGTGTATCGTTTAGAAATAGCTTTAAAATGACATATATACCTATAGACCCTACCCTACTACTATATGTCTTTCTGAAGCTATTTCTAAGCGATACACTCCCCTGTGCATGTTATAAGGTTATAATTCTCTACTCATGTACCGCCGAAGGCGAATCATTTTGTTACTAAGAAACGAGTGACGAATTAAGGTAAATTCTTTATAAGGCTAATCAAACTGGCCCAGTTCGCCAAACAATGCAATTGACATCAGCGGAAGTTGCTTGAAGACGATATCTCCAAAGACGGTAAAGATTAATATGTAACGTTTAGCATGGTGTCGTTGTGAGGTGCATCCCTACTTGCACATCGATGTACCTTAAACAAAAATCTGTTTTAGCAATCGCCTTCGGAGACCCTCACATAACAACATTTGATGGACAGATGTACAACTTTGGAGGCAAAGGGGATTTTTTTTTGCTCTACTCGGATCAGTTTAAGTTGCAAGGACAGTTCGACATTGGACCTCAAATACACGGTAAGTATGCACGGAAACACGAAAACAGGTGAAACATGGTTTGTAAAAACTGCACCCTATAAGCAGCGATTTTGTCGATCTCGTATAGTTTCAAGTTTAGCTCGAACTTTTCGAGGCAATTCGGTGGCAATCAAATCGAAACACGTGTTCCGTTTCCATAATCTGACTTCTTTCCACAACATATTACCCTTTAAATAACTATGACAAAACTATGACTAAATATTTTCTCTTCGTGGAAACAAGGCAAATTGTGTTTCGAAATGTATTATGTATAGTGACGTAAGTTTCTTTACGCTAATATACAGAGGGTAGGGGGGTTTCGCTCATGTTTTACCTATATTTACTTACGACATCGTGTCCCTGTGTAAACAAAACAGTGTAGGTGTTTCTTTAACTTTTTTTAATTTCTCCTATTTCAACATAGGAAACCCAATGATTCTTAATTTGTATGAACGAGTGATAATAGAATACTAAATTTTGCTCCTTGATAAGGGCAGTAGCACGTTTTTTTGATGAATAAAGTATTGTCATGAGAGCGAATACAGACATATCCATTTTCAAAACCAGTGATTTTTTTAATCTAAAGAAGCAGTTTTAAAAAGAACATACCATGGTCGGTTAAGCTATGCGTTTCCATTTTCCTACAGCAAATGATAAAAAGGTATCCACACAAAAAAGGCCACCAGTGGTTGTTGCCTCTCTACGGATTTAGTAATGAGATTTTCTGACCCTCATATTTATTGGGGAAAATTTGAAAAAGATCAATAAGAACGTGCTACTGCGCTTTTTAAACGAAACATTAGTTGTTTGATAAAAAAAAAAACAAACCCAAACGATTAGGAGTTCGTTAATTGTCCTCTTTTCGCTATATTTAAGCGAATAGTCCCCTGTTTAACTCCACCGTGCTGACTGCTGTTGCAATGGAGGGAATCCGAGGTACAAAGGTTGAAATTCACCTGGCACCGAAAGGTCTTAATCAAGAGAGGAAATTAGACGTTTTCGTCGATGATCAACTGAAACTATTTGACGATAAAAGAGTGTACAAGCAAGATTTCAAAGGTACGTCACGCTTATATAGCGGCACTTTGTTTCCCAAAATAAGACAAAAACATTCCCGAGGAAGAGGTAAAATAACTACAGTTATTCAGCAAATCTGTTAAATATTTTACCTTCTTTCTGTGCAATAAGGGGATCACTTACTATAAATTATAACCATTTTTAACAAAAAAAAATATTTCACTTAGACAATCCTTCTTTGATGACTCCGGATCATCATTTGCTCACGTAACATCTCTTCATACCCTTAAATCTCTCAAGCGGCGCACACGACCAGCCATGTTTGTCAAGATAAGACTTTTTTTTAAATAATTAGGGGTGGTACACAAGGACTCCTGAATAGAAGTAATTAGATGTAGTAGTTAGATGTAATTCTTAGACTAAAATGTTTTATGAATATGACTTAAGAAATTCTTAGCACTTCCAAGAATATTATTGACTTAATAATTTTAAGCAATTTTATTCAAAGAAAACAGTGTATCATGTTATATGTTGAATGTGGGTAGCATCAGCGTAAGTTATCATACTCTGTACACTGGATCTGTTTACATTGTCAAATTTGCTTAATCAATTTCTGATTTAGCTTTTGGTAAAAAATAAATTGTCCGTTATTTTTTCAGGAGATGTTTCAGTCATTAACGTGGCAAACGACACCGTCAACCTTCACAACAACTTCTCTGTGCTCTTCAACTCCGGTGTTGGGGTCCAGGTCACGGCCGCCAATGATCTCATCCATGTCATTGTCAACCTTCCGCCATCTTTTAAAGTTAGTGTGCAAAATGGGAGATAACTCTAACCATGGGAGAAAACTTCAGCAAATCAATCTGAAATAACTGCGTAAAGTTAATGTCTCGTTTCGAAACATTTTCAACCTTCCATCTTTCAAAGGTTGTTGGCAAAGGGAAATACAATCTCATTAAAATCAGCCCGAAACTAGTCGCTCGTACCTCGCTGCAAGAAACGCAGCGAGGTACGAGCGATAAGTTTCGGGCTGATTTCAATGAGATTGAGGGAAATAAGTCTAAATCTATCTCCATTGTTAGGTTAGTTAGTGTACAAAGGGAAGTCATTGCAGGGAAAATGACTTTAGCAACAAATCAGAAATGTCGATTCACGTCCATTGTTTCTGTTTGCAACGGACGTAAACAAAATTTAAATGAAAAATATATCCTTTATTCACATACCAACTTCTTATTTCTTTTGACGTTGATTTAAGTATTATTTAGACATGAAACATGATCATAAACGTATTTTTTTCTGTAAAAATATTAGTTTCGTAAAGATGCAATAAACAAGTTTAGTAGTTATTCGTGATAGAGAACCTCACAACGGTGCGTGTCAGTGACTCAATGTGATTTTTTGAAGTTTGTTAACAGCACACAGAGAAGAATGTTAGTGTTTAGTGATTAGTAGTGTTTAGTACCTCATATGAATAGTTTTGTACGTAGAATTTCAACTTCTAAATAAATATAAAACCGTTTTGCTATTACTATTGTAAATAAGTAAATGGCAAATAGTTGAGCGAGGTGATTTGAGCTTAACCAAGGACATACATTTATAATTGTGGTTCATATTAAGTCACATACTTATTTTTACACACGCTGTGTCACTCTCCTAATGACCACATGTTGATGCTGTTGAGTCTCTGGTTTGCAGAACAGAACAGGTGGTTTAATGGGCACTTGGAACGGCGTGTTAGATGATGACTTCACGGCAAGACATGGAACCGTCGTCCCAGCTGCTTCTTCCAAGGAAGATGTCTTTATCATGTTTGCAAAAACATGTAAGAGTGTATTAATCCATTCGAACAAATCCAATGTTAAATGGAGTCAGCTCTAGGCAAATTTAAAATTGATGAAATTGGATTTTAATTTACAGACTTTTTCTTCAATCAATCATTTGAGTTTCAGAAATTTATTTTGGTATCTTTTAGGGGTCGTGGCAGAAGTAAACAGTTCCTTTCAGCATTACGAGAATCAAGACGATTCGTTTGTCCCCGAGTACTCAATACCAGCGATTCCAGTTGGTTCCGCATTCACTCGATCAGACCTTCAATACACATGCCAGGGAGATAAGCGTTGTGAGTTTGATTACATCGTCACCGGAAACAAAGACATTGCGGCGGCGTCGCTTAAAGCAGGAAGGTGGTTCGCCGAGTTGAAGAGCTTTCAACAGCCAGGTACACGTAAATTTGTTATAGACATCCCCGCCTCCACCCACCCCCACCCCCCCCCCCCCCCCCCCCCCCAAATTAGATTACTAGAGATACTTTTCCTGAGTAACTTCTGCTTCATGTAGAGTTCATTCTTGGTTAGAATTGCTTGCAATCAAGGCTAGTTTTTAATTGACGTTGTTGTTTCAATTTGAGCATTTGAACCGTTCTTGAAATCGGTAAAAAAATGGGAGCCAGGACAGCCGGATGGATAGATAGATATATGTAACACAATCTATTGACATCAACATTTTCCGTGTTGCAATTTTTCGTTATTTCAACAAATTGCTAAATGTTGCCCACCTGTTACAGAGTCTAACGTGGAAAGAAATACCGTTTAGGAGAGAATGAATTAAAGAGCTTAACTCACACTTTACTTTACTCGTTGCGAAGTTATCATATGAAAACATGGAAGTAACTTAGTGAATATTAGAGTGAGGAATAAACTAGTAACAACAACAAGGCGTCTTTTAATTCACAATTATGATGACTGCAAAAACGAACTTTTTTAACATGATCTGATTGTCATCCGGATTCTCATCTTTTTCACGTTTATTGCTCATCGTTACATGTTTAAAAAGAACAATTTCGTTCATCAGTCGAGACGTGTGGGTACCTGGATGTTGCTCGTGCAGAGAAGGATAATACAAACTACACCTTGGGGAACTCGGTCACCATCACGGGGTGTAAGAACGGGGGTACGCTCAGCGGAGAGTCATCCTACACATGTATCAAGTCAAGATCGGGGGGTCAGGTCTGGTCACCCCCTGTATCCGCTCAGTGCGATGGTAAGTCAAACATTTGATGAGACTCCGCTACTGTCAGCGAAGTGAGATGGTTAATTCTAACAGCTCGGAGCTCTGGAGTCCTTACATGCGTAGTTAAGTTTGAGAGGTTATAACTAACAAGGCCCGGTCTCAACCAGTAGTTGCTCATTGGGATGTTAAGTTAAAGAATTCATGAGAACCTTTATCTAGCGGACCGGGTAACGAAGGGTTGAAACAAGGTGTGTCTCTAATAGTATCAGCTGAGTGTAATTACAAATCCTGGCAACTAAACTCCATACTAACATTCTTGTCTTCCTGAGCATTATTAACATACGAAGTCAGGTCTTTTCCACTATCCGCTCAATTTCATGGTAAGTCAAATCAAAGAGACCCTTAACTAAATAGTAAATTGGGGACGGTTATTAACTAACGAGGCGAGACGTGAGTCATTGAAACCCGAAACGAAAGTTACCATGGCCTCAATAACTTACGTGCAGTTTTGGCTCAATCACTTTAAGTATTCGACAATCTTTCAAAACATAAATGTAGATAGACCTTGCCAGTGCTTGTCGTCCAGGCTGCTGCGACCGATGGCGATACTCTCAATGATAAATCATCGAAATGCAACTTTTCGCTGATGAGGGCGCTGCCTTTAAAACACGCAATTGACAAGTTGGCAGCTAGGCTTAATTAGCAAGTGAAGGAAATTGGTTAAATTCAAAGCCTTGCGGGGAAAGATGGTTTTGGATGTGTTCTAAATAGGGTTTAAATAAACATCTTTGCTATATTGTCCGGTATAGGCAATCTTGAAGATCTTACTCAATTCCAAGATTAATTGAAGTGCGCATTCATAGCTAAGGATCGTTTAGTAAATCAAGAATCGTATCAGAAAGATATCAATTGAAAATGTTTTATTTTTTTTATTCACCAATTTACTTTTAAAATGTTATATCACCAAAACTCCAAATTGTAAAATGCTTATGTCATCTTGTTTTATTTAATGATAACCTTTTACTGTAAATGTACTACTTTCAGAACCTGCTGATCAGGCTCGCGTAGGCATGATCATTGGAATAGTCATCGCCGTCATCATCGTTATCGTCATCGTTGTTATTGTTGTCGTCATCTGTAAACGTCGCGGGGGACGTGAAAATAGCAAAAAGTAAGTAAATGCTTTGAATAATTTATAACAATGGCGGATCCGGGGTGAGGGGGTGGGGGGTTTCTTCAGAGACTTTTAACCTTTCCCTTTTGAAATTTAAAAATTAAAAATCGACCGTAAAAAACGACGAAAACCGCTGTGACCCCTGCTTTTTTTCTATGGGTTAACCTACCTCCATTTTCAAATTCCTTGATCCGTGATTTGTGATACCTTCTTCCCTCTAAACTGATCACGCCAGGCAAATTCCCTGAACTCATCTTGATGTTATATAGTTACAGGGCGAGAACCAAGTAGATACGGTACTAAGCAGCCTATCTGCCTTTCTGTTCGCATGTCCTTTGTTAATGTAGTCTGTACCACATATATTATATTATATATTATTAACAAAGGAACAATTCTATTCAAGGGGTGTTCTCAAAAAAAAAATTCAATTTTTTATATTATTTTTTAATGATCCGGGGGCCTGTGGTCTGTACAGGTTGAAAAACCCCCAGATGATACCACAAGTCGCCTTATAAAACCAGATGCTAATAAAGAAATTTCTTCCATAACCTCTATTACAAATGGATTAACTTTAGGGGGAAAAACACATTTCCGATTGGTTTCGATTAATGTTAGCTTACCCTGTGTATCGTGGCCTTGGTCGTGAGACGATATATCCCGATTTCAGTTTTATTGGGCGAGACAATATATGGAAGTATTGCCAAGGAACCAGCGAGACGACTATCATCACGACACAGTGGTTGCAATTCAATACGTATCATCCTCTATAGTGTATGAACGCACTATGGATAGAACATACAACAGTAATGTTATTCTTTGGATACCAACCTGTGAGATATTACATGAAGGAAAATCACAAAATGAGAGAGACTGTTAAATTGATTGATATAAAATATCAGAAATATCATATATTTTGTTTGTCTAAAAAAATTCTCTCTGAAAAAGAATAAAAACCTTTATAATTTTTGTAGTTATATATTTGAAAGAAAATATGTTAATAGTATCAGGATATATTGTCTCTTATTGCAATACATCGATGTATCGTGGACCCTCACGATTTAAATATCATGATATATTGTCTAAACATATTTTGTATCGATGCACTGTATCGCGTAGTGTACGATACAAACATCGATACTATCGATGAATCGTTACACCACTTAGTTAGATGGCAATCAGCTAAGTTGTGTCAAACTGAGAAATCTGCCCTAACAGTAAAGCGTAACACGACTAGAGTTTCTTCACCTGTGCGGTGCACCCATGTTAAGTAGATGACAGACGTAAGTTGGAAATGTAAAGCTATGATAATGTTGGATAGAAATGAGGACAGGTTCTGCGTTGGTAAAAGGTTTAAAAGATTTCCAATTATCTCTGTTGGAAGTTTTAAAAGCACCACGGAAAATGACCAATTCGAGACGCAATTGACTTCAATAGCCTGTTGTGAGAGAATGGCTTAATCCATAGTGATAATTTAATTGACATTGGTTTACGACTGGACAGTCGATAAGGTATAAAAGAAAATATTGGTTAACGTATTTAACTTGTTAAAACTAGTTTATAGAATATCATATTTTAATCATTTGATAAAGAATAAATATAATCATATTCCTATCCAGAAAAAGCGACTTGGTCTTGATGGAAAAGAAAACATTTTGCATTTATGAACTTTCGATTCTAACGTTTGAATAAGTCGACCTTTCATTTACCCTATACTGTTTCTTCAAACACACTCAATTTCTTTGCTCATTCATTCTCACCTGTAAATTTCATTTCTACCATGCACTCATTTTTCTTTGACAATTTCTTCACATCGCTGCGTTGCTGTCGCACCCTTTTTATACATTCAAATGTTTAGACCTTAACCTTTTTCAATATGCTTAATTCTAATTTTTTTTTAATTCTAAATTTAATACGCTAAAAGCTTTTTGCTCGTATGTTTACGGTGATGAGTCGGTTTCAAGTTGTAAGATATTCTGAATTTTTCCATGAGCAAGGTAGAAAAAATATATGCTTTTTTACCTACATGTATACATTCGTAAAAGTGATTGGGTTGTAAGGTAGCATATAATGTTTGAAATCGCTTTTCTGCTTCTACACACAACAAAGCTATCACTTGAAACTATACTGACTTTCAGTACGGTTGCCTGACCTTTTAGCAGGGAACCGGAAACGGAAGTGGGACAGAAGGACGCCATGATGAGCGAGCTGGAAAAGAAGGCCAAGGACGAAGACAACGACGTTTAGACGGTGCAGAATCACACGTGACGTTGAGAGATGAACTACGAACGAACAAGCGCAAGATATCCCTCTATTCCTTGAAGACAGAATTATTTATGAAATTTTTCATTTCATTTAATTTTGAAATTCAAAAGATACTTCGTGAATGTTACACACCTGAAATGAGATGTAGATGTAGATTTAGATGTAGAAACGTTTTCATTGTAGTTAAGAAATTTTGATTGTGAAACAAAAATACATGTTTCGCAAAGTGTTCAACAAATAATTTCATTACCCATACGCCCATAAACTAGTTTTGGTGTTGAAATTTCATACACTTAAATCATGGTCTTTAAGAAATCGAACTTAAAAATAGCTTTAAACACGAGGACATTTTGTCTTATGCATTAATAAAGATAAAACTTTAAGGGCTCTCGGATCATCCTATTTTTAAAATAGGCTACGATATGTCAAAGGAAAGTTAAAAAATGAAGGAATATTTCCAGTTCGTTATCGAACAACCACTGCCTGCCTTTTGTCACCATGGCAACATGACTGTTCCTCCGATCTCTTCCATTTCATTTCATTCATCGTTTTAGTTATTGTAAACCTTATCATACAACCTTTAACATTTCTATTTAATATATTCAGCAAAACGTAAAGGCAATAACGATATTCTTTATTTAAACCTCATAAGAATCACAATATTCACTACCAAATACTCGAATGTTGAAGGTGTGGTTGGACCTTAAACCAGTTGTTAAGAATATATAAAGGTTTTCTGTACCAGGTTAGTCTAATCATGTCGTCAACGTTTCTTATACAACAACGTTTACATCAAAATGATTGATTATCTCACAGCTTATTTAATTTGAATAGAATTAAGCCAGCATTATATATTATCTAGCGATATATAAGATTCCTTTGCCGTTGCACGTTTACTGTATGACATTAATGAAACTATCAAAATCTAATCACCTATTTAAGGATAATCGATTATGTAATTTTGAAGAAATTTTGCCCTACCTGCCTAACGGTTTTTACGTCATCACCTTAGATATATTTCTTCATGTATTCATATATTTTTTTGATAAAAAGATATCTTCATTTCCTTGTGTTGTTATGACAATTTTTGTTCAAAAGGAATTCTTTCAGTCTTGAAAAGTACATCTTTGTGAACCAAATGACATGACCATGACAAAGGAATGATTAAATGTAAAAAAGAACAACACAAACAATCTTGCTAAAATTCATTTACGCTGATTTAGCAGGATGAACACACACAAGAGGCATGGAATGGTCTACGCTTTGCCTTCAAACATAAAACCTGCCCAGCTGCATTCTAGATAGTACGTCATCTTTCCAAGCCTTGTAGAAAACCACCCTTTTAGGATTCTAATTTACTCTGATTTGAGATATATTAAAACAACTTTTATACAAAAGCTATTACCTTATAAACATGTGTCATACTAATAAAACATTTGATTTAAAACTACCTTAATAAGAAATCATTACCTCGTTACTACAATTCGTATTAGATGAACGGTAGGTTCCTATTTTGTGTATATTGAATTAAGATGCTGAAAATAAGATATTCCTTTTATCTTGCTATTGAATGCAGGTAACGACATAATCGTTATAAGCTGCTCTTTTTCATATTCTGAATTGACTGGAGCATATTGATTTGAACCTAACTTAACGGGCAGCTGAGTCCCATAGATGCAGTTGTCGGTATACAACCAGGAAACCATTTTATAAAAGCATTTTAACCTATTTTCTTAACTTCTAATAACTATCATGTAAATTACCAAAATAAGCTATTTCACAGTTTCAAGACATCATGCCCTATTTTACCGAATGAAAAAAGAATAGGTTTCAGAGGCACCGTAACCTTTTTGGGAAATAAGGATTCTCATGAACAGGAAAAATTTTACCAATTGCAAGTTAATCAATTCGGAGGTTTCATAAACGAACGTATTACGTTCGGTTTACGTTCGGTTTAGTTACTCGAATCCATTTCTCCAACTCAAATGATTAAAAGGAATTCACACTAAATTGGCCACGTGCAGTATCACATTATTCTTCGACTATAGATAATCGGGACGAGTAATGAGATGTTTTACCCGCTGAAGAAAAAATGGATTGCAAAAAGTTATATTCTATGGGGGGAAATTTGAAATAATGAAACTAAATCAGGTGATAGTGTGCCTTTAAAACTATGCTTAGCTGATGATATGTTTTTAACAAAATGGTTTACGATGAATTAATTCTTCATTTTATAAACTGAACAACAAAAGAAATGTTTCACCTCTTTAAAGTTGAATTACATAAAAAGTTATATCCTCAGAATAACTTGGTATGTTATCATTCCAAATTGAGATGACCAGATAGAAAACAAAAATCAGTATGTTTAAAGAAAATGAATAATTCCCAACTGTTGCTGTATAAATGTATTTAATAAGAAATTAAAAGATTATATTTTAGGATAGAAAACAAAGATCAATGAAAATGTGCCGATTTTCTTAAAAAGGAATTCAACCTCTGTTTGAATACAATCGTTTCTCGGTCTAGAAATATAGATGTCTGGTAGGATGCATACAAAGACAGTGGTGCAATCAGCGACGCCGTATCAAAAATTATCATTTAAAACGCTTTGAGTTTTCTTTACACCGCATATTCGCCTTATTTATCAACTGAATCATTGCATAGGCCTGTATGACAACAAATATGTTATTCATGCACGCGTTTCTTTAATTGGCTGAAATATTGCAAGGTAGTTTATGTTGCAATATTTTGTCTCAAGGGGAACCTGCCGGAAACTAGAGGAGAGGTCCTATTAGAATAGAGGTTGTTAGGAATTAATGACGGAACTACCTCTGTGGAGAGAGAATGACGAATAAGTGAAAAATATGCTATATAAATTTAGTTTAAAAGAACAGACAGCGAGACCAATAGTTTACAGGAATTAACCTGCCGACAGTTCAAAGAACTATCTAACAGTTTTAATATACTGGCAAGTTCGAATCACGGGAAAGCATATCTTTTAAAATTATTAATCGTCATCAACATTTTCAAACAAACGCAATATCATCCAATTCTTCATGAAAAGGAAAGACACAAACTGTTAAAATGTAACACTGGTTACCCTCCGTCGTGCAATTTCAATTAATTGGTGTTCAAGGAAACCAAACTATATGTATCTAGGGAAGGTGGAGTGATTTTGGGTTTAATGACGTTTTCAAGAGTCTTTCAATTATATCACGGCTGCTAGTATTATTGCATGTAGAAAGCCTGCAACACTATTGTGGCCATGCATTGTGGTAAAACCTGCGAGAAACGACTGAAATTAGCGAACCATGGGTGATAATGAGTTGAAATTCAGTGTAGCATTGCATTCAATACAATACATAAATCCAATTATATATGCAATGCGACACTGAATTTTAACTCACTATCAGCCATGGTTCTCTAATTTCAGCCGTTGCTCGCAGGTTTCACCGCAATGCATATTTTTTAGAGAAGGGAAGGTTCCTCGTTACCAGAGATATTCTGATTTGACATCCCCGGCCAATTTTTTGTTTAAGGGAGAAGAGTTACAGGCAACTGTTCTCAAGAATCTCGTCCATTGTTTCAAGGAATGTTCTAAAACAAATTTACTGATAATTTGAATAATTTACTGAAACGCCAAAGATGTTTATTTGAAAACATCTGGTTCCAACTTTAAATAGACATTCATCTTGACAATCAGGTTGTTGTTTGCCAGTCGATTAAAAAACTTCACATATCTTACTGAGGGTATTGGATTCAAGTTCTTGAAGAACTTGTTTTTACAGATATCATTTGATGCACAATGAAGCTTACTTTAAAGGGGAAGTAACATATTTTGAAAGATTTATTTCTTCAAAATGATCCTTAATACACATTAGTTTATGCCAAATGTTATCTTCAGAGGGCCAACGCATCTCATTTCTCAACACGATCATTCGTAGCCGTAGAGAACTAAATATTGTATTAAGCAAAAAACACCTTTTAATCATTTTAGGAAGGAATATGGATTCGGATAGATTGACCTATCATGGTGCGTTTTTTTTAAACTACTGCTTGTGAAACACATTATCTTCCGATTTAAAAAACTACTTTTCGTTTTCGAGATAACACATTCTTTATCTAAAAACGTGCTACTGCCATCTTCATCAATTTGCAGAAATAAATAAAGATTAAGGAGGGTGTCGAGCAAAAGGAAGTTTAAATTCCTTCATTGTATTTGTAATTGTAAATTTAGAAATAAACTGCTAGAAAGATACACCTATGTCAAATTTGAATTCCTTTACGAAATTAGATTACATCGAAAGGAATTTACACCATGTCATTAACTAGTAATGTTAAGTCACTAAAACTGTTGTTACTTGGTCATATACACTTGTATGTATCAATATCAGTCCATATGTACGAAGTACACTATCAAGGTCCTACGGTACTCATGGAACACTACTAATTTAATCTCCGGTGAACATATAACGTCAAAACTTCTTATTTTGCTACAGAAAAGGCAGTTAATCTTGGCTAAACAGTTCATTAGTATTTCATCAGTGAGTGCCCTTTCTGAAAATTTCTGGTTGACTTTAAAGGGGTTGTAGAAAGGTTTTTGATAAATAAAATTATCTCCCGAAAACGTAAATAGATGTTACCAATTGCAAGACACTTTTTATGAATAAAAGAAACAGTTCTAAAACAAAAGTAACTCCAAACATTAAAAGGTGTTCACACAAAAATGGCCGACAGTGGGTTCTGCTTGATACTTGATAATTTATTCCACGACCACGGAAAACCAGGTTGTGTAAAGAGGTTTTTGACCCTCTGAAGAAAATACATTTGACGTAAAATAATATTTACTAGTAAAGATTGATGATATAAAATTTTCAAAAAATGTGCTATTCTCCTTTAATGTTTAGGGTTATAAGGTTGTCTGTATAATGTAATGCTGCAGCAGTATACTGGTTTTGATTTTGCCTTTTTTGAACATCTGTCAAGTTGTCAATTTAGATTGGATAGAGCTCAGCCTCCAGGTTTGCCTTCTCGGTTCTGAGGGCTTGGTTCTCATCTCCTAGCTCGTCCACGCGTCTCTTGAGAGAAGCCTTGTCGTTCTCCAGGAGACGGTTCGTCTTGGTAATATCTTGGACAATGATTTGAGTCTGGAAAAGAATGTTTCTTTTTCAGTACAAACCAACACAAGAATACTGTCGATTCAGATATTTCAGATTGATTGAGTGATTGTGTAATCATTTATTAGGCACTTACATTTTCAAGTTCAATTTTGATTTCTTTGATTTCGGCAATGAGTCTGGCATTGGTCTTCTCCTGGTTGTTGTCCCTGGCATGCTGGGCCTCACACTCCTCATTAAGCTGACTGGTGGCTCTGAATCTAACTCTGAGCTCCTCAAGCTCCTCATTCTTTTCAATGAGCTGCATCTCGAATCTTGTATTGAGAACAGCTAACTCGGCGTTGACTGTCATTAGCTGAGTGCGCAGAGATGAAGCATAATTGGACTCCTTATCATATTTGTCTTGAAGCTGAGACAACTGCATATCGAGGTTCTCTCTCTGCTGTAAGAAGTATATGAAAAATTGATGAATGCCAATAAACAATTAAAATGTGCTTCTATCAGTAAAATCTATGATGTTTCATAAGAAGGCGTTTGCAACAAATTCTGAAGTAAAAGGATGATATCTTTTGACATTAGAGGTAGCAGCATTGAAGAGCGTGTGTGTGTCAAATACTCCATAGTTTGCTCAATCGGGTCTAGAATTTCAAGTTTAGACTGGGATTATAGTGGCACGTCCTCGCCAATGTATTCCAGTGGCCACTTTCCACATACTCACTATACTGGGAAATTGGCCTGATGAATATATTTTAATTGTATGGTAGTCAAGGTGATTCAAAGGTAATAGTCCGCCACTTGCGCTGGATGTATTGATAAACATTTCAATTGAATTGAAACGGATTCGTAGATAAGGACGGGCATGTCATATACTAATCCGTGTACGTACCCTGCTCTCGTCATCCAAGTTCCTCTTGAGGTCTTCGTTCTGGGCCTGAAGCTGTGACTTAGCCTTGGCAAGAGCTGCGTTGGCGCTGTGGAGTTCCTGCACCTGGTGCTGCAGATTGAAGTTCTCCTGTGTAAGGCGCGCCTTGGCACTGTTGGCGTCGTTCAGCTGGCGAGTCAGGTCATCAACTTGAGCCTTGAGTTGGTCGACATCGTCGTCGAGACCATCAGCACGATCCTGAGTTACAACCTACAAGATCAAATCATTCGTTAGGTAATTGCCTTACATACAACACTCAACAACTACATTTAGCCGGTGGTAGTTGCCCACTAGCATTTTTAACAATCATTTGAACATTGGTTGGATTGTCTGAACATATAGGGCTAAGATTTGTAAGTGGAACATAATGACCATATGAAATTTTGCTGGGGTCTAATATTCTCGATTATATACATGTAATAGTTTATGCTAAACATATTTTGTAAGGGTAAAACATCTCATCACTAAACTCGATTATCCATATTCGTTGACTATTGTGTCATATCAAGCAAAAACTTCATTCGACAATTTTGTCAAGAACAATAGAAAGAAGCAACTTAAGGTTTATTCTTGCCGTTAAAGGCTGGTTAACTGCATAAAAATAATTTAAATAGTCAAAACATTTCTTGTTATTTCAGTTTTCTTGACTTTATCAAGATTTTGATGACTTTCTAGAAACTATAAGGCATTATGGAATGCATAATGAACTGAAGGTTATGTTGACTGTTATCCAAGTGCTGAGGTCGTGGTATGTGAGAAATGTTTTTCTTTAATAAAGACAACGACATTAACTTTCCAAGTTTTACATGTAGCAAAACTACTCTTTACAATAGCCAGTAGACCAGGCATCAAAGTGCAGCCACAACATGTTGCACTTACCAGACCCCGAGACCAAGTAGCAAGAGTAGCAAGAACATCAATCTCCTATCAGGGAGCCTCTTGAGCCTCCACAACTTTATTCACTTTTCAGGCATCACTTAGCAGTAACAATATTGTTCATCCACAAGGCATCGAGACCAAGTTTTAGAGAACAGCAACAACATCGTTCACTTACCAGGCTCTGGGATCAGGCCTCACAAAGACACAGTAGCATTCATCTACAAGACACCTATACGAGACAGAGCAGTAACACAAACATCCCATTATCGGGGCTAAATACACGGTTTAGGAGAGCAATAACAACATGAGTAAGTCCACAAGCCCCTTTACCTGGCTATAGAGCACAACCTCAAAAACTTCATTCACTTGTCAGGCTCCTAAATGAGGCATTACAGAGCAGCAACAACATTCAACTATGAAACAGAGCAGCATCAACGTTATTCACTTAACGTTCGGAAACAAAGCTTAACAGAGAAACAATAACGGTATTCTTTTACCAGGCCTCGACACTTGGTTTCGGAGAGCAGCAGAAACGTAATTCACTTACCAGACCCCGAGAAGAGACATGACGGAGAAGCAAATACATTATTCACTTAATATGCCCCGAAACGAGGCTATACAGAGCAGCCTTAACATCACTGAGCAGCAACATTATTATTCGTTTACCAGAGCTAGATACCAGGTTTCAGAAAGCAACTACAACATTATTCATTTATCAAATCCGTAGCATCACAGAATAGCAACAGCATAATTCAAACACCAGGCCTCGAGGCACAACCCAACAGAGTGTGCCATTATTATCCATTTACCAGGCCTCGAGGCACAACACAACAGAGTGTGCCATTATTATCCATTTACCAGGCCTTGAGGCACAACACAACAGAGTGTGCCATTATTATCCATTTACCAGGCCTTGAGGCACAACACAACAGAGTGTGCCATTATTATCCACTTACCAGGCCTCGAGGCACAACACAACAGAGTGTGCCATTATTATCCATTTACCAGGCCTCGAGGCACAACACAACAGAGTGTGCCATTATTATCCACTTACCAGGCCTCGAGGCACAACACAACAGAGTGTGCCATTATTATCCACTTACCAGGCCTCGAGGCACAACACAACAGAGTGTGCCATTATTATCCATTTACCAGGCCTTGAGGCACAACACAACAGAGTGTGCCATTATTATCCATTTACCAGGCCTCGAGGCACAACACAACAGAGTGTGCCATTATTATCCACTTACCAGGCCTCGAGGCACAACACAACAGAGTGTGCCATTATTATCCATTTACCAGGCCTTGAGGCACAACACAACAGAGTGTGCCATTATTATCCATTTACCAGGCCTCGAGGCACAACCCAACAGAGTGTGCCATTATTATCCATTTACCAGGCCTCGAGGCACAACCCAACAGAGTGTGCCATTATTATCCACTTACCAGGCCTCGAGGCACAACCCAACAGAGTGTGCCATTATTATCCATTTACCAGGCCTCGAGGCACAACACAACAGAGTGTGCCATTATTATCCATTTACCAGGCCTTGAGGCACAACACAACAGAGTGTGCCATTATTATCCATTTACCAGGCCTCGAGGCACAACCCAACAGAGTGTGCCATTATTATCCATTTACCAGGCCTCGAGGCACAACCCAACAGAGTGTGCCATTATTATCCACTTACCAGGCCTCGAGGCACAACCCAACAGAGTGTGCCATTATTATCCATTTACCAGGCCTCGAGGCACAACACAACAGAGTGTGCCATTATTATCCACTTACCAGGCCTTGAGGCACAACCCAACAGAGTGTGCCATTATTATCCATTTACCAGGCCTCGAGGCACAACACAACAGAGTGTGCCATTATTATCAACTTACCAGGCCTCGAGGCACAACCCAACAGAGTGTAATATCATTATCCACTTACCAGGCCTCGAGGCACAACCCAACAGAGTGTAACATCATTATCCACTTACCAGGCCTCGAGGCACAACCCAACAGAGTGTGCCATTATTATCCACTTACCAGGCCTTGAGGCACAACCCAACAGAGTGTAACATTATTATCCACTTACCAGGCCTCGAGGCACAACACAACAGAGTGTGCCATTATTATCCACTTACCAGGCCTCGAGGCACAACCCAACAGAGTGTAACATTATTATCCATTTACCAGGCCTTGAGGCACAACCCAACAGAGTGTAACATTATTATCCACTTACCAGGCCTCGAGGCACAACACAACAGAGTGTGCCATTATTATCAACTTACCAGGCCTCGAGGCACAACCCAACAGAGTGTGCCATTATTATCCACTTACCAGGCCTCGAGGCACAACACAACAGAGTGTGCCATAATTATCCACTTACCAGGCCTCGAGGCACAACACAATAGAGCGTAACATTATTATCCATTTACCAGGCCTCGAGGCACAATACAACAGAGTGTAATATCATTATCCACTTACCAGGCCTCGAGGCACAACCCAACAGAGTGTAACATCATTATCCACTTACCAGGCCTCGAGGCACAACCTAACAGAGTGTGCCATTATTATCCACTTACCAGGCCTTGAGGCACAACCCAACAGAGTGTGCCATTATTATCCACTTACCAGGCCTCGAGGCACAACCCAACAGCGTGTAACATCATTATCCACTTACCAGGCCTCGAGGCACAACCCAACAGAGTGTGCCATTATTATCCACTTACCAGGCCTTGAGGCACAACACAACAGAGTGTGCCATTATTATCCACTTACCAGGCCTCGAGGCACAACCCAACAGCGTGTAACATCATTATCCACTTACCAGGCCTCGAGGCACAACCCAACAGAGTGTGCCATTATTATCCACTTACCAGGCCTCGAGGCACAACCCAACAGAGTGTGCCATTATTATCCATTTACCAGGCCTCGAGGCACAACACAACAGAGTGTGCCATTATTATCCATTTACCAGGCCTTGAGGCACAACCCAACAGCGTGTAACATCATTATCCACTTACCAGGCCTCGAGGCACAACCCAACAGAGTGTGCCATTATTATCCACTTACCAGGCCTCGAGGCACAACCCAACAGAGTGTGCCATTATTATCCATTTACCAGGCCTCGAGGCACAACACAACAGAGTGTGCCATTATTATCCACTTACCAGGCCTCGAGGCACAACACAACAGAGTGTGCCATTATTATCCATTTACCAGGCCTCGAGGCACAACACAACAGAGTGTGCCATTATTATCCATTTACCAGGCCTCGAGACAAATCATAACAAAGTAACAACATTATTATTCACTTACCTGGCCTCGAGACAAATCATAACAAAGTAACGACATAATTATTCACTTACCAGGCCTCGAGACATAACACAACAGAGTGTAACATTATTATCCACTTACCAGGCCTCGAGGCACAACACAACAGAGTGTGCCATAATTATCCACTTACCAGGCCTCGAGGCACAACACAATAGAGCGTAACATTATTATCCATTTACCAGGCCTCGAGGCACAATACAACAGAGTGTAATATCATTATCCACTTACCAGGCCTCGAGGCACAACCCAACAGAGTGTAACATCATTATCCACTTACCAGGCCTCGAGGCACAACCTAACAGAGTGTGCCATTATTATCCACTTACCAGGCCTTGAGGCACAACCCAACAGAGTGTGCCATTATTATCCACTTACCAGGCCTCGAGGCACAACCCAACAGCGTGTAACATCATTATCCACTTACCAGGCCTCGAGGCACAACCCAACAGAGTGTGCCATTATTATCCACTTACCAGGCCTTGAGGCACAACACAACAGAGTGTGCCATTATTATCCACTTACCAGGCCTCGAGGCACAACCCAACAGCGTGTAACATCATTATCCACTTACCAGGCCTCGAGGCACAACCCAACAGAGTGTGCCATTATTATCCACTTACCAGGCCTCGAGGCACAACCCAACAGAGTGTGCCATTATTATCCATTTACCAGGCCTCGAGGCACAACACAACAGAGTGTGCCATTATTATCCATTTACCAGGCCTTGAGGCACAACCCAACAGCGTGTAACATCATTATCCACTTACCAGGCCTCGAGGCACAACCCAACAGAGTGTGCCATTATTATCCACTTACCAGGCCTCGAGGCACAACCCAACAGAGTGTGCCATTATTATCCATTTACCAGGCCTCGAGGCACAACACAACAGAGTGTGCCATTATTATCCACTTACCAGGCCTCGAGGCACAACACAACAGAGTGTGCCATTATTATCCATTTACCAGGCCTCGAGGCACAACACAACAGAGTGTGCCATTATTATCCATTTACCAGGCCTCGAGACAAATCATAACAAAGTAACAACATTATTATTCACTTACCTGGCCTCGAGACAAATCATAACAAAGTAACGACATAATTATTCACTTACCAGGCCTCGAGACATAACACAACAGAGTGTAACATTATTATCCACTTACCAGGCCTCGAGACACATCATTACAAAGTAGCAACATTATTATTCACTCACCAGGCCTCGGGACACAACACAATATAGTAGCAATATTATTATTCACCTATCAGGCCTTGCGATACAACACACCATAGTAACAACATGTGTCATTCATTCACTCACCAGGACTCGAGACACAACATAAGAAAGTAGCAAAACAAGTACATGTATTCACTTTCCAGGCTTCGAGACCGGTTTAAAAGAGTATCAACATCATATCAAATTCACTTATACCCCACTTCCGGTCTCGTTGCTATGGTTTCCTTTGTTCTAACTGTAGGTGTATTGACCGATACACCTCAACTCTGTAGGTGTATTGAACGATACACCTCTACTTTTCTAATACACCTACTCTTTTTTGTACATCTAAACTTAGTCAGGAGAAGAGATCTTCAACTTTGGCGAACAAAGGGACTTGTAAAGTTTGCAATTATAAGTTTTTGAGAATTATAAGCGGCGATTTTGGGATTCGAACCTGGGGCTTTCATGTTGCAGAGCAGCGACTCTGGCAACTGAGCTATTGGGGATTGATACCAACAGTGATACTTTCTTTTGTGTTATGTATATGTTGTTATTTTTCCCTACATAAGCCTATGTATTGGTACTAGTATGTACATCTTTTTAATAAAATGAAGTTAGTTTATGTTTTTAAACCGTAATTAGAAGAGTATTGTTAATAATCTATTGATCTAGTTAGGTCAAGACGTATATACAAAGAGAAGGATGGAAAACATTGTTTCGTCAAATATATCTCGACTGGAGTGGGGTATAAGTCAGATAAACCCACACTCCCCTCGCTGCATCCCTCAATACACCTCCTGTTTGAATCGTGGTTCCTCGGCTTCGCTACGCTACGCCTATTGTATTGTATTGAGCGATACACCTCAGGAAGTGTGGGTATATCTAATACTTACCATGCTACGACACGAGGCTGCGCAGAGCAGCGAGAAGACAAACAAGCAGCGCATCATCATGTAAGGTAATGGGATAACGTTGCTTACGATTCCTGTTTTAAATCAAATATCAAGTAATAAATCCAGCTGTGCCTTATTCTTCAACACCTGTGATCCATATGAAAATGCATAACTGTTATTTAAATGTATGGATTGATGATTTTTGAAATTTGCAGTAGAGCTACATTATATATGTTAATTATAACTATGCCGCAGGACATGAAATCACAAAAGGGTCTTACATTGAGTTGAATTGGAAGCAATACATTTTGACAAGCGATGTTCAAGCATCATTATTCCATTCTCGTAGAAACCGGAATCCTGGGTCTCATTTTAACAGCAAAAGAATTCTGCTAATATCATTACAACGCTAAAACGTATCCACGTAAATGGGTCCCCAGCTTGCGAAGAGGAAGTTGATGGGGAAGAATTGCGAATTATCATTACTTTTCGCCCGCGGCAGCGATAACAACCTGCTCCGTGTGGATAGGAACATTGTCCTGAAGGAGAAGCACTCCTTCTGAGTCCTGCACGGGGCTTCCCTAACCCCTGGCCTTGTTGGCAAAAACCCCAGAGGCGTTCAGATCCTAGCAGAGGAAACTACCAATTCTTTTGGAGGTTGGGAAGTTCAGAGTTTTCTTTGCTCTGTGGTCTCAGGGTCAACTTGATATATTTAACCATTTACTTCAGGAAAACGTCGAGCCTCGAGCTCTTTTGAAATGTCCAGGCAATACTGGATGTTTGTGTTATAAAACTAAAATTAATTCAAGATTTTGCTGAAGTCTGTAATTCTAATCTTAAACAAAATTGTCTTACATCGTGGATCAAGTCAATTTATTGGTCTTAAATCTTAAGACAGATCATTTTTTAATCTTAAATCTTGAAACTGCTGCCTTAAGTCAGTTTCATTCCTAGCAAGGATTTTGTAAGCGTTGTGAGACGTATAAGAGGCGGGAGAGATCTCCAAGGGTGGGTCTTTTCGGATAGTAAACTGTACGAACATTTCCGTTTTCAGAGACCAACTGTATTGTTATTGTTGAACCCTTAATAAGGTTTATCTTCTTTTACTCGCTCATTGATATAAAATGACTCCCACTTTAGCATTTGCTATTAATCCCCTATCGTTTGAAAGAACTAAATGACCTTGGACTGAAAGCTGTAAATGTTTGAAAAATGCATAATATCATTTAGCTGTAGTTGATTTGAGATACTCAA
Organism: Phorcus lineatus; assembly: GCA_921293015.1. Classification (NCBI taxonomy): domain Eukaryota; kingdom Metazoa; phylum Mollusca; class Gastropoda; order Trochida; family Trochidae; genus Phorcus; species Phorcus lineatus. The sequence goes on along the minus strand of OV121087.1, from coordinate 18,823,522 downwards.
TATTGATACTCAGGTGACTATTTGCTTAATTATTATCGATTAAATACAATGACATTAAAATGTTGAAAGAACATTCATTATAAAGGTAATTATATTTACTCTATTTTGAATAAAGTGTATCATAATCAATAAGAAAATTAACAAATATGGGAAGGGTATTTCTAGGATCTAAATGATAGCTATTGTTATAGTCTGTAATATTTTAAAAGGAAATGATTGAATTTCATCAAATTACCATAACAATAAATCCGGGAACCATTAAATCTACTGTAACTTTAGTGTAACAGAATGATCTAATTTTGGATTTAAATTGCTATATTATTCAATTAATATATACAAAATAGATTTAATTACCATAGCAGTTAAGAAATGTATAATTTACGTGTAGTGGATCTAATTATATACAATTATGATTAATATGATATTAAAAACCCTCAGCAAATTTAATTAGTTCAGATGCAACGAAATTTCTTGGGCAATAAAGTTTGGCCGTCCGAATCCGTTAAACCCCAAAATGAAAGAACATTCTCGCTATGTTCACAGACTGCATGTGGTGCACGAGCAAAGCATTTTCTTCGTGGTTTGCGTGCAGGTACGTGAAAATTTAATGCAATACTCACTCTGTATATTGCTCTAAGTTCATCCACATTTTTAAAAAGGGACCCAATAAAGGTTGTGAAACATTTTTACCATTTGAAAACTCTTCTTTCTGTAATTTCTCTCTTTTCTTTTCAGATGTACCTAATGAATTGTACTACGATAGTTTCCTCGTTGTATCAGAAAATAACAAGGACAGTTTCTTTATTAGCCGGCCGTTCTCACAGAGACACTATCCTTGGTATTCCTCGATTCAAATAGGAAACTAGCGTTTGTTATCAATTCGCACTATATGCATAAAAGGCGGATCCCCGATATTAGCGTCTCTTTCATATTATTTTCTAAAATGATAAATGAAATGTAAATGATCAAAAACCTACCCGGTTGAAAAATTGGTTAGAATATATGGCATTAGGAAAAGAGGCACCACTCGAGGTATTTTCCGGGCTCTGATGTATGAATGCGGTACAGTGAATTTAAAATAAACAAACTTTCAAAGTATATAAAATACAAATAATAATATCCCTTGCCCCGACACCAATAGACGATTGGACTAACAAGCTCATTTTTGTCAAATCCTCTCATAACGGCTGCCTGAAATCAGGTTGTTCAAAAGAGTTCAGTTAAAAAAGCAGAATCTTTAAATATAGCAGATCAAAACTTATTTTATATCTTATTACCAGATAACCATTTTGTCATGATCTGTTTCGATTCATAAGAATACAATCAACTTGTTTATTGAGATCAATTAAAAATATTGCTGACGACATGAGTAGGGCATTCCCTCTCAACAGAGGTAGCTCCGTCATAAATTCCTATACAACCTCTGTCTTAATACAAAGTTTTCTCGATCTAGAAATGTAGAACGCTGATTGGATGCAATGAAAGTTATTTACGCAATCAGAGACGCCGTTTTAAAGGTTATCATTCACATGTAATTTTCGTGAGATCTCCAAAAGCTAAACTTTATTCAAATATGTGACTTGCACTTGAGTCTTCTTTACAGAACACATACGTCTCATTTTGCGACTGCATCAATGCGAACGCCTGTATGACAACAACTATATTATTCATGCATTCGATGTTTTCATTCGATGTTAAGTTGCCATATTGTGCCAGTAGGGCAAACTGTCGGAAGAGCCCGAGAAACATTCGTATTAATACAGATGTTCTAGAGGAAGTTACAACGGAGCTATCTCTGTTTGGAACGAATGTGTGTAATTAGGTAGCTGAAGAGCGATTAACTGGTTGAACTTTTAGGTCGAATTGGAGAAATGTCGAGGAGGTTGGCAAATGAAAACATTTTAACAGGAATCTTTAGCATTACAGTATTAGTATAAAAACTGATAAAGAATTGACGATAAGTTTTATAATGATAACTTCATATGACTTTGCCTAGGATTTATGATATAAATCACGAATGGAAAGAGGTCGTGTTTTTCCAAATGTTTGACAAAATAGCTCTGTCAGTCCTATAATCTATTGGTATGAGGAGGGGATATATTATTATCTACATTAGATAAACTTTTATATATTGATTATGTTCAAGTTCAGGGTCAATGAACTATTTTCAGTGACCCTTCAAAGCATAACGATTGTGGACATTGCCAACATCCAGTCCTTGGTAATCAATATATAAGATTCTGTTATTTTCGAAAAAAAATTCAATAATGGAAACCTAATGGAATTTCACTGATTAGAGATGAAAGAAAGACGTCGTATTATATTTGACAAGACTGATCTTTGAGAACTTAAATCTTGTAGTAGACAATAACCAAATAGCAACCAATGTTTGTATAGCGTTGGTACTGAGAAACATAGACTGTACAATAAATGTGTGCAACATTATGTAAACTCACAATCATCTTTGAAGATGCTGTCGATATCAACAAACAAGGTAAACTTTGTAATTGTAAATAATTGTCAGACATAATATTTCATTACTTATGTGGTTTTTTGCGATTGAGTCCGAATCGCAATTGACGGTACTTGTAGAAGGCTTCGGAAATCACCAACAGTTACTGTATGTATTAAAGGGTAGTAGCATGTTTTTGACACATTTATTTCTTTTACCAGATAAACATTGATTTATACCCATTGCATTATCTTCTAAGGGTGAACACGTCTCATAAATGAACCCGATCATCCGTAATCGTATTGGAAATAATCAAGTACCAAGCAATAACCACTGGATGCCATTTTTGTGTGAACACCTTTTAATCATTTGAAGTAGGTAAATGGATCCTCATCGCTTAAAAGTTCATGGTGCAATGGGTTTAAAACTGCTTCTTTTGATTGAAAACCAATGCCAAGTGGAAAAATCTGTTTTTGTTTTCTCGAGATGACTTATTATTTTTAAAAACGTGCTACTGCCCCTTTAAAAGGGGCACACTCTGTTCTGCAGCATTTCGCAACAAGCGTCCACGATAATTTCTGCTATTTATCAAACTTGACATCATTAAATCAATGTTAAAAAATAATCTCAAATCTATAGTTTTCGGATGAATTGTTGTTAGGCTATTAAAAAAGATTAACAAATTCCATGATCTGAACGACAGGCTTTGCGTTAACGCGTTCCTCTCATTCAAAGTTCATTTTTAGATGTTTTGTTTGATCGCCAGAAACTTTTCTACATTATAAATAATTTATCGATTTCGTATCACCGTTGTCAATGATAGCTAATGTTAGAAATGATCCGTATGCAAACAGACTTGCGCATCAGACGAAATATACAGAGCGTTGTATGATCAATGCATTTCCCTCTGATTAAACCAAGAAGCCAATCAGAAACGGGTATTTCTCAAGTCATGGTAAATTAGTCCTTTGCATCGTACTATTGTACATCAATCTTGAATCTTTTCCTCTGATAGGTGAAAGCACTGAAATTGTGTTTATGAGATAGATTACGGTATTTTATTTCCAATTATCATATAATATATTGATCATGATCGATTCGTTCAAATCATACAAACAATGTTGTTTTTAATCATCCATAAAGCTTTGACTTTTTTACGTGCAAGTGTAAAAGCGATTGAAACAATACATTGGATACAAAGGAATAATCATTATATAAGAAAGAGTGTTATTATCTAACAAATATGTGGTTGAACAAGAAGATAGACAAAACAATTACAAAAATACTTAATGAATATGTCTCATCAGCATTAACAACATCAATTATCAACAAGCTTTAAGCTATTCCGAATGGGATAAGAATAGTTAAAGGTGATGAACAAATTCAAAATGTTACTGCGCTAAGTCCTATACTAAGAGTTTAAGTTTTAAGAAATGACCTGGATATAATTACAATGAGAACAGGAATAGAATGTCATTGTGGAAATTTCTTTCAGTTACTGTCTTCTGAAAATTTTAAGGAATGGCAACAATTTGAAAAAATTGTCCTTGAATCGTGAATTTTGAGATGCATAGAGCATAGGATTGATGGAGGACTTGGCCCACAACAACCACGTTGTAAACTCGTACCCATGTTCATTGAGACAATCTTCACAGACAGCCGATATCAGAGTACAGATAGTGTATGGGGCCCAGCATACTACAAAAGCAACCACAAGTGTTGCCAAGAACCTCGCTGCTTTCTTGTCTTTGCGAACCGATTGTGTTTTTGGTCCAAGCTCATCCTTCGTCTTCAGACTTTGCTCAAGCATGGTGTTCGTATGCTTTGAAAGTTCAGTCTCAATGTTCTGAGATACTGTGGAAATCTCACTTGGTGCAACAGCCGATTTTTGGAAAATATTAAGCCTTTTCTTGATTTCAAGAACAACTAGAGTGTTTAGAATCGATAAAGTAACAACGGGAAAAACAAGCTCAAAGATAGCAGCAGCTATGGTGAAATAAACTTCTTCTACAAATTCAATGTCACAGTTTCCTTCTTCTATAACACTGTATCCTCTCACGATATCCCAAAAAAGGGCACAGGGTCCGTAGATACAAAAAGCAAGTATCCAAGAGATCGTTATTTTCACTGTAGCAACTTTCTTCGTTTCTTTGACCATGTACTCCGCCCCTGTCCGGAGGAGTACAACCCTATCATAGCTTAGCAGAAGCATCAGGAACACAGTCTGAAGACACATGGAGTAGTCGCTGATGCTCCAAATCTTGCAGAAGATCCTTCCATAAATCCATTCCCAGGAACGTAGAGTGAAGTCAGCGTAGAAACTCATGCTAACTGCTCCGATGAAAAGATCGGCGAATGCCAAGTTAAGGATGTACATGTTGTGGACAGTCTGAAGCTGTTTGTCTGAGAAGTAGGATATGATGACCAACAGATTCCCAACCACTGCAACAAAGATCAGGATTACCATGCCCACGCCACCGACCGCGTGCACCCATGTTGGAATAACGTCATCTTCCGCCTCCTCCTCTTCACTTACGTTATAACTTCCGGTTCCGTTTACCATTTCAAAATTTGGATTTACGAGAATCGTTTAAATACTGGTTTAATTCATTCCAGCTGACTTCCCGTCAGAATTAAGGATTTAAAAAGTTTTGCACAAATTGTGGTTGATGTTGGTGTAAGTCTCTTTTTATCGTATGTTTTACATCAACAAAGCCATCAATGTATGTCGAAAAGTTTCAATTGTAGAACATCTGAAAGAGAAAAATTACGGTCAGGTACATTCTTCTTGAATTTGGAAAAGGGAATAATTCGTTCTTATACGGCATTATGGTATGCTAGATATCAATAAAAGTAAAACAAATCTATATGATAAAATATTTATGTATTTTCATCATTCGTTTTGAAGGACCTATAAAATACCTATGTATCTTCATCATTCTTATTGAAGTACCTATAAAATACCTATGTATCTTCATCATTTTTATTGAAGTACCTATAATATACCTATGTATCTTCATCATTCTTAGTAAGGTACCGTATCTACTACGTAACTTAGGCCGCAAAACACAAACCATGTTAAAACACAAACAATGTTCCGCTGCCTATTATTATCATTCGACCAGCCTCTTTTCATTTTCGTCGTTAGGTTTTAGCAACACGCTACTTTGGCTCTCATAATGTACATGAAAGTTAGTTGACATTTTAAAAATGATCCATTTCCATTGGTATAAACAAATATTTAGAGGAAAGGTTTAAGATAAAAAAAGTGAACAAGAATATATTTTCCATTCTCTCCCAACAGAGGTAGCTCCGTCATAAATCCCTACAAAACCTCTGTCTTAATACGAAGGTTTCTCGGATTTCCGGCAATTTCCCCTCCCGGCGCCATATTGCAACTTAAACTAACTGGCAATATTTCAGCCAATGAAAACACCGATTAATAATAATGTGGATATTCATATGGCCCTTTTTAACGTTCAAGGACACGCTCAAAACGCTACCTACAATGTATATCATTACCCTAAGAGAAGTGTACTTTCAAAGCAGCTACTTAGCCCTATATTCAGGTACCCATATTAACTGCTGCTGATTAACTGAGTGCAATGTGGATGAAGAGCCTTGCCTAAGGACAACACACAGTTTTGGACACAGGTCGCAATTTTTTGTGTCCACCGGGATTCGAACCCGAGTGGCCGGCGTCAGAGGCCAGCACGCTTACCACTTCACCACTGTGCTCAATGCATGAATATTAAGTTGTTGTCACACAGGCCTATGCAATGATGCAGTCGCAAAATAAGGCGTACGTCTTTTGTAAATAAGTCTCTAAGTGCAAGGTCCATATTTGAATAAAGTCTAGCTTTTGGAAAGCTTACGGAATAAACTTAGGCGATTTGAATGATAATTTTTGAAACGGCGTCGGTGATTGCACAACTAATTTTGATTGCATCCAATCAGCGTTCTCTATTTCTAGATACGTTCGTATTAAGAGGTTGTATAAAGAAATTTATGACGCATCTACCTCTGTTGGGAGAGAATGAGTTCAACGTTAACGCATAACTAATAGACTATTCACACTCAAAATGTTTATAAATATTGTATGCAAAATATTTCAAATGAGAGTGTTTGCATATTTTCAAAATCCCGATTTAAGAATATGAAAATGTTTTGGAAAACTAGTATAGTTAATAATGTAAATTGGTAAATACTATTCCTTAAAGTTTTGCAAAAACTTTCGATCGATGAAGTGCTTATACTAATCATATATATTGGAAACAAATTATAACTGTCGTTATTATCGAAAATGTTGATTAAAATATGTAATGAGAAAACGATAGTTACTATTTGTTGCTGTTTTAAGCTGAATTCTAGTATATTACGGAATATTAAAATAATGTATATGAGAAGATATCCTTTAAGTTTATGCCCCTTATATGTACAATTTAAAGACAAACTTCAAGTTTCCAAAATGAATAAACTAGCAATGAAATTATAATGCACCAAAATAATACTTACTGAGATGCGATACGTTCGCTCCTCTTCGGAATCCAAAATCCAAATCTTTTCTTGCAAAATCAAGTAAGTTAACCTGCCAAGGTAAAATTTATAAATGAAAAGGCAAATACCACATATCCTTTTCTTTTTACGAATGAAAACCCTTTCCTTTCAAGATTAATTTAGTGACCTGCCAAAGTAAAACTTAGAAATGAATCCAAAAGGTACATGTCATATACCCATGTAACAGCATCCTTTTCTCAGTTCGTTGCCCTGAAATGCTAACGAGGACCACATACCAAAGGAGATGTGTAGATCTGTTTGATGTGGTTCAATTGATAAATACTCGACATCACCATGTAATTATGATTCATACGAACATCGATACCATATGCTATCAACGACTATACTCACATACAGAGGAGACAAGTAGCTCATTTCCCGGCAAGACAATCTCTTTCCGGCAACTGCGCCACTCAATATATGTCAGACCCGGTATATTGAAGTATCGATTAGCAATTAATTACCATACTGTCTTCTCATTGGAGAGGGTTTTTTTCTCGTTTCGAAACTAGCTTGACAAATTTTATTCTGAAATGTCAAAAATTCCTAACATGGTCAATAGCGGGATTTAGAAATGATTCGTTAGAAACCAAATAAATGATTTGGGATTGTTGACATTTGTTGGAGAAAAAACGATTTAAAAGCATGTGATGTATTGATGAATGGTGTAAGAAAACAAAATATAAGGATGGCTCTTTTTATGGTGAATTGATTTAAGGTTTATTGATGAGAGGATTCATTAGTACGGAAGACGTAAACAAAACAGAGTAGAGAGAGTAGATTTATGACATTTACTGGAGAATAACCAGTTACAGTTACTCGAAAGATAAAAATGATTAGAGTTGACTTTCTTAAACGTTGATATAATAAGGAATAAGCAGTTATTGTAACTCGCAAGATTTAATTGATTAGAGTGAATTTCGCTTAAACGTTAAAGAATATCTTCAATGATGAGCGGATTCCGAACAAAAACTTGCATTTGATATATGAAAATATTAAAACAATAATCGAGTTTAAAATGAGATTTAAAAAACGAGGAGAAAAAGAAGACGTTGGTAATGAAATGAGTGGAAATTAAAAGAAATTGCATTTGTTTCCCTTTGAAAAAACAAATGCAATTGTAAAGAAACATTTTTAGAAAATAAAGAAACAAAATAAAAAGAGGACTTAAAATAGGTAAATATTGAGGAAGATAAGAACATTAATAAAAGAAAGGTAATAAAGAAACAGAAATGAGAAAAAGATAAGATGATATGTACTTGTTTCTCTATGAAAGTATTATTTTTATAATTTTTTATAATTTTTAAAAAAAGAAGAGAAAAGATATACCGAAGAGAAGATTCATTTGAAAGGATAATTGTGACACTAATATAAATTTTGTGAAGTGAATCTGTTGTTTGTTTATTTCATGCTAGGTTGTTATGTTCCAAGTGTGACACATATGTTTCTAATGATATTGTCCTTTCTGTATTCAAGCAGGGATGGTATAAACACGATTGTTCCCTAGACACTTTTACCAATTAATACCCGGTCGTTAGTCATTCTCAAACAATGTTTCTTTTACCAAAATGCTTAACATGGAAAATTACAATGCCGCTATAGAACATGGAACAACACAGCTGACCACTGGTCAACAACGACAGTCATAGTAATACAAGAACACTTTTGGCAGGAATTAATGCAGCTCTGGGGTCCAAAATGCAAAAGCTTAAATCTTTGATTATCTTGTAAAATGGTCATTTCCAAATATATATGGTAAAAAAACACATAATATTTTACTGGAAAACAAGAAAATCTCAGTTTTCTATTTTTGCCCAATGCCCAATTGGGGAACGCCAAAATTGTTCCTAGCATGTCAAATATTTGTATAAATAGTACAAAAATTATCTCTTTACAAATAATCCAAAGTTTAAACTACAAAGTAGTATGCCAAGAAATGGAAAGAAATGTTCGTTATTTAAAATTTTACATTGTAATTGTTACACAGCTAAACAAACATTTGCTCAGTAACTGTATGAAATATTTTCTAAATGATACGACTGGGATTCTTACCGAAACCGATTTCCAGAAACACTTCCATAGAGACAAAGATGAAATTAGGAAATGAGCAATTGTAAATATCACTTTGCACTTCACTTTGAACATCATCCCCTTAAGACGCATGATCAGCGTTTTATATTTTCAAATGCAACTTAATAAGGCTTACCTATGTTGCTTTGATCCAAAAAAAGACATGAAAAAACCCGCTGTACTTTTATTAAATATCATATGACAGGACTAATCAACAATGTCCTGTATTGGCGTACTAAGGATTTTCACACTCGTAGCGCAGATGAATGGCATCATTTTTCATTCTTGTTTTATTAACAGAGTGTGCGCTCTCTCATTTTTTTAATTGTAACATCTAAATCAACCAAAATGTTATCCTCAGTACCATGTTACTATCATGTATACAGATAGCATACTTGTGTAAACAGAAATGTTCCCTTGAATTTCGTTTCCACAAAAGTACGCCGATATGACTTTTCTTTTAAAGGCTAGTACGTTTATTGGGAATAATATTTTATGAAATTATTATATGAGGTAATGCCGTATGTATTTCTTCAGGGGCTCAAACACCTCAATATATAGAGGATATTTGACATTTCTCGTCGGGTACCATGGATATCTCATCGAGTGAAGTAGAAATTTATATTTTCACGAGTGGCGCAGCCACGAGTGTAAATATATGATTTTCTACTTCACGAGATGATATATTCATGGTATTCGACGAGAAATGTCAAATGTTCTATTTATTATGTTTATATATAATATCTATATGAATAGAGAAGCTAAAACGCTTCGCTAGCGCGGCCGTTGCATGACATAATTCAATTGTTTCATGACGTCACAGACGACGTCATATGATTGTTGCGTCATTTCACTGAGTAGAATACCATTTTTATTTCACTCAGTGAAAATACGGGTTTTATTTTCACCGATAAATGGCATATTTCACCATTCGAAACATCAACACTATTATTTAAATAGAGGAATATTTTCAAGTATCTAGCGAAAACTGCTAACTGCATGATTTATTATCATTTTGATGATATCAATACTGAATTTGAAGTTTAGATAACACGACATCATTATGATGCGAATTTGATATGAATCTTTGAATGAATTTCTTAGAATGACAATCTTAAGAAATATCTACTTATTTATTTGTAAATGAACACAAAAAGAACGTCTGGAAGTTTGGTTAACATTATCATCTTTCATTAATTAATTCTTTCAGCTCCTTTGATTTAACTAATTAAAACAAGCCGTGCATGAAGAATAAGTAGTAAAAGCATATAATAAAACCCATTGTTTGAGTAAATAACAGCCAATGTAAACAAAATATTAGAGTAATTGACGACGACAGTAGTAATTAAAAAAAATCCTATTTTGAAATGTCAACGTTATGTAATAATGAGTCTGCTGATGACTTTGAGTTTAATCAATTTTTCTTGTCTTTGAAACTTTTCAACGATGTAATAACGTAACTGACGTTTTGATTAACGCTAGCAATATATATATCGAGTTTGAATCATACGATAATAACAATCAGACCATGGTTTACTTGGAGATAATAGAACTTCTAATGGAACATAATTGGGCGCAATCAGAGAACGCGTACACATTAAACTACGATAAACCAATATGAGAATGCATACATGTAGTTTACACGTACATAGGCAGATATATAAGATGCATTCGCACGTTTTTTTTATATGAATACAAACCGAAAATAAATATTATCAATTTTCAATCGAAAGGAACAGTTCCAAAACAAAAACACCATGTTCAGTTAAGCTATCGGAATCTTTTTCCCGACCTAAAATAATCAAACCTGTTTACATAAAAATGGCCGCCGACTACAGTTTCCAGGTTGAGTAATGAGATTTTTCCCCTCTGTAAAAAATACACTGGGAAACATGAATGTTTATCGAGGAACTTTTAAGAATATTTTCAAAAACGTGTAACTGCCCCTTTAAACTTGCATGTCTTAATCAGAAGCTCTAATTATTGAACACACATGATGACATCATATATGATCGATTACATCCACTTCAACATAGAACGTCTATATTTGCTCTGGGTTTTTTCTATTTACGATAAAAAATATCCTTTTCCCTATGATAATGAAGTGTCAAGCTTTTTGAAATATTTTTATTTACAAATTAATAACTTGTAATAGGGATTATTAAGAAGGTCAAGGTGGCAGAAATAGTATCCAATTGATGTTCTTGCATACCTTTTAAGGTCATGTATAAAGATTTAAAAAAAAGTGTTAATTGCATTATAATAACTCGGTCCGGAACGGTTGTGTCATGTTCTCCGGAAGCATCCTAGTGGCCACAGTCAAACATTTTTTATCCCCTAAATAGGATATACCATCACGTAATTAGGACTTAATCATCGCCTAATTAGGACATTACTATTACCTAATTAAGAGAAAATATCTCCTAATTAGGAGTTATTAAGTCCTACTAACTCCTAAATAGGATAATAGTTATCACCAAGTTAGGACTTAATTACGAGAAAGTATCAACTAATTAGGAGATAGTATCTCCTAATTAGGCGATAGTGTCTCCAAATAAGAAGATAGTTTCTCCTATTAGGTGATAGTTATGTCCTAAGTAGGACTTCGTTATCTCCTAATTAGGTGATAGTATCTCTTAATTAGGTGATAGTATCTCCTAATTAGGAGATAAAGAAATTTGACTGTGGCACTAGTATGCTTCCGTAATGTACACTTGCGGGGCCTAAACCTGTAATATTATTACTTTAACACGAGGGACTAATGATATAAGTCATTATTTGACTTAAATATAGAAAGTTTTCCGCTAGTTACAATCTTTTTAAAATTTGAATATTAGTATATGTTGATTTAGCAGTACGATACCAGCGGTAGATTAAAGAATCTCGTGTCTCGTTACCATATATTTACATAGCCTTGCGGGAGGCATCATTTTTCTATGAAATATTAATTTTCTCGTTTTGCGTCATAAATGTCAATTATTTTGGTTTGAAGAAATAGTTCTCTGTATACATTTCTCGTACGTGTATGTTCTATCTTGAATAATCAAGACCAAAATAGAACATAAAGGCCTATCAGTGACTACAAGTGTTTGGTGAACTTATCTAATTATCTGTTTATCGATACCCTACCTAATTATCGAGGTTTGTAAATATGCACAAGGTTTGGACAGTATCAAGGACAGAGTTTATAAAGAGCTTGATAACGTTAGTATTTTCTGTATGTACAGTATTCATCATTTCTGGGTGTTTTCGACATTTCAGTCATATTTCCGAAATAAGACCTTATGTAAACTTTTATACATTTTCGAAATTTCTTTTAAGAATTTCGTAAACTATATTTTCTTTTATGTAGAATGAAACTTTATCTTTCCTCACAATTACATCAGATTATTTCGAAAATAGCTAACAGATGATAAGTCAATAGCCATGAATTGTTTATCTCAAAATTCAAAGTAATAAGATCTTTGTAGAAATTGACAAGCTTCATGCGTAAGATGAACTCGGAGTCTTTCATGCCCATATTGTGATTTACAATCTGATAGTCAAATCAAAGTCTGGTTAAGGAATTAACATCCAGGTCGAAAGAAAACACAGGTTTTAAAAGAAATTAGTCAGTAAATTAAAAACCAAGATGTCCAAATCTTTTTGTCCAGATGTATCCAGCCAATCGGCCCATAGGACAATGGAATAATACAGACATCAAGCGCTTAACACGCAGCCTAGTTGCAAGCCAGATGTCTTAATACAGAATATTTTTTAACAGATGCAAGGGTATTAACGCTAACGGCCCGGGTTTGAATCTAGGTGGAGACACAAAACATTTTTGACCTGGGCTTTACACTGTGTTGTATTCTTGGGCAAGGCACTTCATCCAATCTGCACCCAGTCCACCCAGCTGTACAATTGGGTACCTGAATCCGGGATGTATGGACCATATATAGCTGCATCGAAAGTACAATTCCTTCAGGGTAATAAATGTGTAGCGCTTTGAGCATCCTTGGATGTACTATGGCGGATAATAAGTACCCATTCATTATTATTATTAAACTTTGACAAAACAATGATAGGTGTAATAGTTAGGTATATACGACCTATGTCAGTTGACCGTAACCAGGAAAAAGTAAAACAAAATGTCGTGCTCAATATTAGCATCCGTACTCCTTTGACATTACTCGAGACTCCTCGTCTTATTGATATATTTACCAGTTTCGATATCTAATTGGTATGAGCTGCGGCGAAACTGTGGAAGAGCAACACGGACATTTTTAACATCTATACATCTCAAAAAGATTTCCTTACATAAGGAAGGATGCAATGCAAATTTGAACAATTTTATTCAATATCATCTGATCAAGTTAAAATTGGATAACATCAAGTAAAAAAGTGGCGTATCAACTGGATTCTTTGAGCACCAAGGCCTAGAACTAACAATATATTCAATAGGAAGCGCACATAAAATGTCCCTGGTTTATCGTACGACAGTCGTTTTTCTATCGCAGGTAGATCATACAGCTTTATTTGTTGATAAATTATTTTTTTCTGAAAATAATTATGAATAACGTTGTACCCTTGTGATATCACACACACAAAAAGTTCATCTTGAAAATGGCTAAAATTATTCACTGAAATAAAACACATGACACACTGTAGCCATGCTTAAATCCATTACCCTCATCGCTTCGATTACAGCGCTCCTATCGGCGATTTAAAATTCCTTCCCGTTTCACTTTTCTGTAACCACAAAAGTGACCTACAGGTAAGTTTTTTTGTAATTTTAATAACATTCATCGATGTTGGTATTTAGATATAGGAGAACCTAGATTAGACATCGTTTGAGAAACAAAATGTTTTCTTTATTCCTATATATTGTTCAAGGACATTATTCATTATCAAAGCTTGTTATATTAAATGTAACTATATGCAGTTTTATGGGATTTTTACAATGTAGGGTCTAGTGACACCACCCTGTGAAAGAAGACAATCTATAAACGTACTTTAAAAATATGCAAATGTTACAAGGATGTGACGTTGCATCATTGTAATGTAATCTGATACTAATACGATTTGATATAGATTAGGCACATTCAAAAGCAACTATTCCCCAAACACTAATGATACCAGAGAAACATAGAAATCATACCCTCAGACGAGGAAAAACAACATCAGCAGACCAACAACAACGTCAGCTGGCCACAACTGACGACTGCGATGACAAAAAGATTTCAAGCTTAGGGTAAGGACTAGCTCATATAATAAATAGAGAATACTAAACGAATGGTAATGTGATTACATTTATATCCAACGAGTGAATGGAATTTGGTATCAGACTAACGAAAGTCAGTCTGTGACCTGATTCCATTCACGAGTTGCATGAAAATGTTATCACATTATCATGAGTTTAGTATTTTATTTATCACTCAACCACACGTGTGTTACCAACTCATTGTTATCTAACGAGTGACCTCACCAGTAATAATGGCTGTTCTCCGTGCTTTGATCTACTCCAGAGTATTTTATCCCATCAGATGGATAATAAATTCTACGCAACCATTTGTTCTGATACGAGCACTTGGAGAGCACAATGAAAAAGCCTGATTAGATGCAGTCGATGTTGTTTGCGCATATACCGACGTCGTTTCATACGTTTTAATTAAGTCAGAGTTATTCCCAAATTCTCCTGGAAAACTAGAATATTTTTTATACAGTTTGCACTTTGAGTCTTCTTGACGGTCACGTCATATAGCGACTGAATTTAAGCATAGGCGTCAGTAACAAACATGCTTTCTATGAAAGAAGTGCTCTCATTGGCTGAATTGAAATTTGCCGGAAGCGGGACACTGAATATTGAAGAGGTTAATATTTCCATCCCTTGACCACCCGCTTTTGGTGTCTATAGTTCCAATGTTATTTTCAATAACGCTACAATATGGAATAGGGTCATGAATCAAGATGGCAGTGCTACAAATTTGTCGAAGATAAAGTCTTTTGTATAATTAATATGTATTTGACTTAAGTAGTGTAAATGACTGAAACGAATTCTTAGAAACCGTAACTGAGTGAGTGAGTGAGTGAGTTATTGTTAAACGCCGCTTTGGCAATATGTCAGCCATTAGCGGCGTGAGATTTAATTAAATGAAAAATTTAAAATACTACGTACAAATTATCAAAAAGATTTATTGCCTTTTGAAAATCTAAAATTCTGTGTTCACCGAAGTGATAAAAAAGTAGTGAAATTGAAATATTTGGGTAAAATCTCTCCCTTACTTTTGTAGATCAACTGACTAGAGAAATGTGCAAGCTGCTAGGAAACCCATCCTGGTTTTGTTGTTTACACTGATTTGGCCTCCGCTCTACATCATCAATCAACTTGCTTCTGTTTATAAGGAATGTCTTATTGGTAAATATTACGAGTTCGCTACCCGGCTGCAATGGACAAAGTCATCAATCAATCCGTTTGTGTATGCCTCATCCAGAAAGCAGTTCAGAACTACATCAAGATTATTCCCGTAAAATACAGGAGGAGTAAACCTTATATATTTACTTTGAGTTTCAAAATCAACCGATGAAGAAACATTGCATCAGGAAAATCGGACCATATTTATAATAAGATTTGCAAGATGTTTTGTGTAACAACTACAACTACTACATGCTCATGGTAATTATGTTTGCTTTGAAAATAAGCCTATATATATATAAATATATATATATATATATATATATATATATATATATATATATATATATATATATATATATATATATATATATATATATATATATATA
This sequence comes from Phorcus lineatus, assembly GCA_921293015.1. Lineage (NCBI taxonomy): Eukaryota > Metazoa > Mollusca > Gastropoda > Trochida > Trochidae > Phorcus > Phorcus lineatus. The sequence continues at coordinate 18,807,660 of OV121087.1, read as the reverse complement.
TATATATCCTCAGTGTGCACGTGAGACCTAACGCTGTTGCTGTTGTCTCTTAGTCTGATTAAAATCGACCGTGTTCCGAGGAATAAAAGTTTACAAATATTACTCTATCAGAATTGTTCTCTCCACGGCTGTCTGAAAGCACCCGTCTTTCTCGTACGTTCTTTCACCAGTTTAGCACAGACAAGACCTAGTCATTAGCGGACCATTCATATCATCGCGTTTGAAATAACGATAGCGGCAATCAAGGTTATCGAATGGTAAACAGGAGTTACTTGCCCCTAGATACTGATACCGAAGGCGTTTGCCGCTGTCATTGTGGTTGGCCAGTTGAGATTGCGGCAGACATGCGAGAAAAGCGGGTGCTTTTAGACCGTTGTGGAGAGCACAGCCCCTGTTGGAGTACGTTTGAATCCCGTTCCAGTCAATACTGTAAAACTTTTATTCCTCGGAACACGGTCGATTTTAATCAGACTGTGTTGTCTCTCATTTCATATTGATGATTGATTACGCCCGTTCTTGCTCTGATAGTAGAAGATTATTTCTGAGTTGAGTCAAAACCCTATAGTGCATGTGTGGAACATACTGTATGTCCCAATCCCGGTCATGAATGTTCCATTGAAGAATGCAACAACGTTCCCATTTCAAGCATCAGTGTTCTCATTGACAGTATGACCTAACGTTGTGGTTCAAGCAAAGGGAGGTAATATCTGATATTATCATTTATTGCGGTAAAGAAGTAATCAAAATAAAAAAATTTTTTAACTTTATCAGAGTTACCGTCTTTGTAATGCAATGTCAATCTGTCTAATTTTCAAAACTTAAACACTTAAATTTCAGCAAAAATAAATGTGCTAAGCCAATATATATATAGTAGGGTACCATATTTATTATTTTTTTAGAAACATTGTGTCTTTCGTGTCTATTTTAAGTAGCGAAATGTGAACCTACTTAATCTTCGCTCTTCAAGATCAGAAACAATATCTTTGAAATCAGATAGGAACAAACACGCCTACATAGATGCGTTTCTTATCAGATTACAGCATCATATGGGTCTGGAAACTGTTTCAATCCCTGACTGGTTTCATATTTTGCAGTGGTCCGCATTGCTGTTTTGTTTATCATACATCACATATTTGCTATGGATATATCATATATCGTACATGAAAACAATCAAATAAAAATAATTGGAAATGGGTTTGAATCAACGACCGGTTCACCTATTTATGGGGTCCTTATGGAAGCTATGATATTGCATTCATACATACTCATAATTATGTTTCTTAGCAACATCTTAATGCAACCATCTATAAAGCAAAAGAGAAAACTAAATCTTTGCTATACCCTGAATAAAGCATGTTTAGGTAACAGAGTCATGTCGTATGACAAATTCCCTTTCCGATCCGTTCTATATTTGTTTTATCTAACATTGGGCCATAAAAGGCTTTAAGATAACACAAATTTCCTTTCTGATCCGTTCTATATTTGTTTTATCTAACATTGGGCCATAAAAGGCTTTAAGATAACGCGTAGTTGACCTCGAGACTATCAAAAGCGCTTTTCTGAGAACAAGCTTGAATATAAGTTATACGTTCGTTTATGGCAAACTTTCGTCGAGATCAGTCCTGGCCGTCCTAAATCTTCACATGGTCGAGAGTCGGAGCTCAACAATTCATTAGTAAAATCTACGTTGAAAGAAAGGTAAAATTTACTCTTATGCATACTGAAATAATTCAAATATCTGCCAATGTGAATTTATCAAACTGACCAAGCGTAAATTTGGGACTTCAATGAAGAGGAAATCCTAAACTTGCGTGAACCCTAATATAAACAACAAATAGGACTATAAAACATTCGTGATCATTTATTCAATCATCCTTACATACATTTTTGTCCCCTAGGCTGTGTTATAATCGTCTCTGACTGACCTACATGTACGCATAGGAACGTCGCCCCTAATTTTGTTTCACCGAGACGCCCTTATAAAACTCTCTCCTCAGGTAATTTGACATAAAAAAGTTATGTCAACTAACGCACGCATACTGTTAACTAAACCTCAAATCCTTTAAATTAAGATGACAGCCAATTCTTATTAAAGTAAGTTTGTATTCTATACTTAGTAAAGCACAATGATGATCTTATTCTCATCAGACTGACAACAATTTGTGCACATGGGCACATCATTACTCATTGCTACCCTCTCGTCTTCAGGAGACAAACAAGAAGAAAGTAGTTCCGTGTTCGCTGGGGCTTTCTTGAAATAGTAAGTAATATTAACATTTTCCAAAGTTTATCTATCAAATCATATGTTTGAGATGTTGTATTTTGATTTGTCAGTTAAATAAATGTTTCTTACCTCTAATGATTCAATTATCATAAAAAAACGTTCAAAGTAAAAACAAATGAAATCTTTTTTGGAGCACAGTATTAACGTCAGTGTTTTTTAAACGGCGATGAATTTACTCCTACTCATAGACATTATTCAATGGTGTCACATGAAAATAAATTGATATTTGTAATCATAATCCATATAATATTTTTTTATAAAAAGAAACGGTCAAGTCCATACAACTATTTGGGTTGGTGATACGTCCTTAAATGCAAGTCTTAAAAGGCGAAAATGTTTTAACTTCAACTAACATCAACACAAGGAGCACGTTATCCGCCAAATAACAAAAACTCTAATGGCAGTAATTATTGTATGTTAATATCACATTATTGTAGCAAGTTAAGAATAAATTTTAAAACCATTATCACTTTGTAAAATATTTTTCAGTGACGGTTACTGTGTATATCTGGATGCCAAATCTAAGCCGAGTTGGTCATGTTTCTATGGAATTGAGCAATGGATCATACATCAGTTGGTGGCCACCAGAAGACAAAACAGTTTCAGGGGCTAAGAATGGGAAAAAATGCAACAAAAAAGCCTTTTCTATAGGGAGAAGCGGAGGATCTACCAGCTTTAATCTGAATGAGGACATTGAAAAGGAAGAAGGAAGTCCAAATCATACCTTTAGAATAACGAAAGAACTTGATGAGGACGCAATGGAGACTTGGTGGGCAGATTGGTCCAGCAGAGGTCATTATGAATTACTGAGTTACAACTGTGCCTGGGCAGTTTACACATGTCTGAGAAAAGGCGGATCTCCTATAAGTGCAACAGTAGTTTGGCGACCTGAGACCATCAGGAGGTACCTAAAGCTATGGTTGAAAGAATTATCTTTCTTTGGATATTTCAACCTACCATTGACGGCCTGAATCAACCTGATGTCATGGTTGATACAAAGGGTCGCATTCACGTTTCCAACAACTTAGGAATCAAACATTATATTATACCTGAAACAAATCTAAGAGTTGTCAAAAGCTTTTCCTGAACCTATTTCGACCCGCTCAACATACTATTGATTCAGCATATACTATGGTGATTTTGATTTATCACATTACACAGAGACACATTCTGAGACGTCCGGAATCAACCATTACGGTGTAATGTTCAATGAGATTCTGGTTCTCAAATGTTGAAACAACTGTGAACAAATATGAACAAACTGATGGCTATGGATGCAACAGCATTTTTGCGACCTGACACTTTCGGGAGGTGACTAAAGTTGTGGTTGAAATTATTATCCTCTTTTGGATAATTCATCCTACCATGGACGGCCCGAGTCCTGGTGTTGTGATCAGTGCCACAAAGGGACGTAATCATTTTCCACAACATTGTAATCCCCCATTATTATGTACTTGAATCAAAGAGTAGAGAATAAGAACAAGGGCAGGTCATTAACTTTCACAAGAACAGATTTTGTTCCAACAAATTGCACATTTTGTACAATAAAATATTTTTTCATGATAAATTTTAGTTTTGATGTAGTCATTCTTCTTATGGACTTGGTGTTTGGTTTTGAATGTTTTTTCAACCTTACTTGAATTTTAAGCTATTGTTTATGCATTGTACCTGAAATCATTGGATCATTTGGGGCTCGGTTTTCAAACATATTTTAACCCAACAATAATAAGAAACAACTGTTTTTGCGCTGTACTTTAGATCATTATTGCACTTGAAAATCATTGCCCTGACCCTCAGAACAACTAGAGATAAAAATTTGCTAAGCAAACACTTCGCTAACTTTTTTATAATTTTAGTTCAAATTCTTTTTGATCTAAAATTTCAGTAAAGATAACAATAAGTTATAAGACAATAAACATTCTAAAAAAAAATTCATACTGATATAAAAATTTGCTCAGCAAACACTTTGCTAACCTTTTTCAAATTCCAGTTCAAATTCCTTTTGATCTAAAATTTCAGTAAAGATTCCAATAAGTTACAAGACAATAAACATTATAAAAAAAATTCGTACTGATATAAAATTTGCTCATCAAACTCTTTGCTAACTTTTTCCCAATTTTAGCTCAAATTCTTTTTGATCTAAAATTTCATTAAAGATAACAATAAGTTATAAAATAATAAACACGTGACATTCTAAAAAAGTGCCGTACTGACATTTTCCATGATCCTGTGGAATCTTTAAAATTACTTATCTATTATCTGCAATCGCCTTCCATTGATATATTCATTGTCATTATTTTTCTCATTTAATAATTATGGCACTGAATGATTATATTCAGTTTTCTATGTAAGTTACATGGTGTGTAAAGTCTCGAAGGACAATGGACTATGCAAGCATTGCAATCTAAATAGTACCTCTGTCTCATAATTGATTTCTCTTACATAGAAAGACAACGTTCTTACCATATCGACTTCTTGGTAATACAATAGTTGCGCTATAATTCAAATATACAATGCACTAATAAACGAATAAGATTTGATGACAATTATAAGTTTAAAAGAAATAAGTTAAATTCCCCCCATCATTTTATAAACCTCTTATTGAAGACATTGATTTTAACAATAACACTTTTTGTATGTCAGCATTGACTCACAATGACCAGGAATAATCGCGTATGTTTATATATCATGCTGATTTTCGAAATATTCAGTAGCTTGAAATGAGCACGATAAATGAACAGAATATTATAGACAATGTAGGGATTCACTGACACGGGCATAATCTGTAAACAAGGATATGACCTACATTTGAACCTGTTGCCAGGCAAATCATTGATGGCCTGAATGTTTCACATGATGTCTACATACAACTGTCTCATTGCAGTTCATAGTTGCATTGTCTTCTCCAGAAAATGGTGTCCTGTTTTTAGTTGAGATCGTCTTATTCAAGCATCATTCATCCAAATGTTACGATTATTTTTGAGAGGATGAAGAATACAAAGTTTCTAATAAAGTTTCCCGGGGGTTTCTGTAAATAGTAGCGCAACAGTTCCCTGCGTCTATTTCTGTAATCAGTACCCTTTTCAAGTTAGAGGGTTCTCAGTTCTGGAACCAACCTTGTCAGTCTCCATTATTGCCCAATCACTGCTACCATATGTGCAAATGACTACCATAACAGGCTTATTTTTCCAATACATCAAACATATATCATTGCTGGACCTTTATCGAAACAAATTACACACAACACGAGTTTTCAATTTGATAACAAGTGCAAGTTAATTGCAATAATTTTCACAAACTGTATAACAATGACAAAACCACATGAAATCTTCCAAAGAAAAGTTATAGAAACTACTATATCCTTGTGATCACAAAGTGTAAGACGAGAAAAAAGTAACCAAAATCCAATAAGCTGTTCAAATAGTGTCCATATATAAGACAAATACTACGGAAACTAATTGCTGATAATAACGTATAATATTCAGCACATTTAATGGACTACAAAGAGAAATAGATTACCTACAGATAATTTTTGTGATAACTAACGTAAGTTAAATTCATGCTAAAACGTATAATTATTATTCATAATACGAAGTAATAATGAAGATCTAAGGTGGACGGGGTTTTGTCGCCAAAGTATCCTGTGTGTTCTACCTACTTTTTACATCTAAAAGAATTTGATACAAAGTTTATTAGGGCGCATTGATAACATTTCCCATCATAAGATGGACAATAACCAAATATAGCGTAATGAACAAACTCAGCGATTGATTCATTATCCTTTTTAATGAGGTTTGTTTAACAAAAATGCAAAGTTGTTGTTTTAGAAAAAGATAAGCCTCAACCATCATGTGTTTTGCAATAAAGTTCAGTTTTGCCCTATTATAGTTAAAGCACGAGGGCGAATCGAAGGCTTAATCGAACGCCATATTGATTTGATGATGTTATGAAATTTAACAAATAATTACACTGAGTAAAATGATATATTTATCTAATCAATTTAGTAATACCTATTCTAAGTTTGCTGATATATATTTAAATCCCACCCTTAACAAACATATTTGACCTGTTAGAATAGTGATATGACTATCGCTGATATGTTATGTAATCTTGCAGAGGCAATCTGGTGCGATAATTGTGCAATATATATAACATGAAATATGTAACTCACGTGTTCCCGCTGCCTGTAAGAGTAAGTAATGTTTCGTATGTAGATGTTCTTGATGCAGTGTAATACATATCAAAGATGATGTTGAAATAGATATTTCTATGTATTTTTCTAATCATGCTAAATTTATCGACATCATGTATCATGGAGTATATCCGAAACAAGTAAAAAATTAACTTCAAATTCCGGTTAGGATACATGTAATTCGAGTCCTTAACAAACAGAAATACGACTATACATATTCATTTTGGGTGTCCTACATGTCTAAATGCTGGAAAGTTATGTTTGTATATTTTAGATATTTTTATGTGTTTTTGTCATCATAAGGACGAAAAATAGAGTGACTTTCCCCGTTAAAGGATCTACATGCTACTAGCTTTAATAGTCATAACGGCATACAAATCATTGTCATGAAGCATAATATCAGTATACTTTAGTTGAATTTGAAACCGAGTATATGTTTATATATAAGAGATGATTGACGAGTCACACAAGCTTTGGTAATTATGTATGATCAAATGCCTTAATTGATTAGAAACTTTGCATTTTGCAGGCAAACCTATTTGGTAAAATCAAAACAAATTTCTATCATCACATTTTGTTGTAGCAGACATCTTAGTACTCGTCGGTGTATATACTACAGCAGTGTTATATTTACCGATTATACCCCACATCTTCGCTTTCACGGCAATAGTATTAGCTTCACTAGAATCACTAAAATATTTACGAAAATACTTGTTAACAAGCAATAAACAATAAATTGAATATATTCAACTCCCTTTTCATGCATTTCAAGATCTAAACACTATTTATAAAGCATTAATGGAGGGGGCCGAATCTATTCTTGGGGGAGAATTTATTTCGTGGAAGGGTTCGATTTTATACTGAGGGGGGCGGTTACGAATCCCACAACAAAGTGGCGTTGTTATGACAGGTTGAGAAATAACTCTCACTGATGAGCAGCACCACCTTTTTGGAAGTTTTAAATCATTTTTCACTTTCTCAGTGTAGGGTACAAACACTTCATTAACATAATCCAACATATTTTCCTCATTGCTCCAGTGATTGGCTGTGTTTGATATTGGAGGTTGTGTTATATTTTGGGAAGTGGATCTGCTCTGCCAAAATAAGACGTCACAAACTTGTTTGTCTGTCTGTCTGTCTATGTATGTATGTATGTATGTTTGAATGTATGTTTGTTTGTATGTATGCATGTATGTATGTATTGCTGTCTGTATGTATGTGTGTATGTATGTATGTATGTTTGTATTTATGTATGTATGTATTGCTGTCTGTATGTATGTATCTATGTATGTATGTATGTATGCATGTAGATGTGGTCCAGATTTTACCTAGTGCTTAATGACGATAATTGCATTATATTTTCAGTGACTGTGATTGTGTACATCTGGGAACAGAGTAACAACAGATACGGTCATGTGGCTATGAACTTGAGCAATGGAACATACATAAGCTGGTGGCCACCAAACAACAAAACTGTTTCAAGTTGTGAAATGAAGAAATGCAACAAAAAGGGCTTTTCTATCGGGAGGATAGGAGGATCAACAAGCTTTAATCTTGATGAGGACATCGAAAACGAAATAGGACGACCAAATCATACTTATTGGATAACTGAACGACTTGATGAGGATAAAATGGAGACTTGGTGGGCAGATTGGTCCAGCACAGGTCATTATGAATTACTCAGCTGTAACTGTGCCTGGGCAGTTTTCACATGCCTCAGAATAGGTGGATCCCCAGTGAGCTTAACCTTATTCTGGAGAACTGAAACCATGAGGAGGTACCTTAATTATTGGATGAGTGGAGGTTTGTCCTTTACATTTCTTAACCTTTAAGAGTGGGATATTTATATTAGTGTCCCCAATGCAAAAACATCAATCATTTACCTTTTTCCAGAACATCGAAATCAGACTTTATATTATACCCGGGTCTAAGCTTCAAGCATAAGTCATTCGCTTTCTCAAGGACATATTTTATCCATCAGGTCATACAATGGAATATGTTCCCAAGACATTTTTTGTTCTGACGTTAGTTATAAAATGTTTAAAGCTGCTGCGTGTAACCTGTTACAAGACAATATTTAATGTATTTGTCTGATGTATTATAAGGCTTATTTGGATTTTTGTATGTTTCAACATCTTTACGAATTGCATATATTTAGGGGTAAAAGGTGAAGAAGGTCTCACGTGAAGTAAACAGATATTTTAAAATAAAATACTTCAGACAACACTTGCTGTAGATATCATTTTAAAACCAATTCAAAGTACATCTGTGTTTGATGTCTTACAGTTTGATCTATATGAAGTTATATGCAATCGAGAGAAATGTGTTTCCGACAATATCTAGGAATATCAAAATTAATTCATGGAAATAGGAAATAAAACTTAAAAGCTTCAGGACAAATATTCAGGCATTACAAACGAACAAATTGTTAAAAAGATTGTATTAAAACATTTATGTGAGGAATTTGAAGCCTCAGAAATACCTTATTTCTGATCATTTAGGTAAACATTCAAATAGAGAAGCGCCCAAATTACTAAGGAGCAAACACTTAATAGTATCACTAAGTTCAAACCTAAATCTTTCGAATGGCCTCTACTCTCTAGGAATATTAGAAATGACATGTATATCATTTTGGAAAAAGGTTACATCCATACATATTTCCAATTCCAAGGAAGGTGGTCACTATCATAATGGAAACTAAAAAAATATAAAATTATTTAGCATATCCAGTAAAGTACTAACATCTATCATAAATAAGAATATAATCGATTGGGAAGATTCTTTAACTTCAACTTTCATCCCCAAAATCCCTAAATGCCCACAGTGCAACCGTCCAGAAACCATCACATTTACTAAATAAATATGCTGCCACTTAAACACAACACTACTCACCAACCTTAAACAGTTCGAAACTTTCACTAAACCCCCCAGATAAAGCACACATCTTCCATGCATTTGGCAAATACATAAATGTTCGGGGCTCTTGGCTCAAATTAGAAACCTCCAAAATATCTACATTCAACCCCCCTCCCCTCCTCCTTTATTTAACTGAATGTATTTCAAAGTCCAAAATGTAAAACATTTAGGCAACGCCTTGCCCCCTCCCCTTTGTAAACCTTCCGGACTTTTACTAAAAGCGAAATGGGCTGATGTGTGAAATCGTCTCCGCTGGAAGCGCTTGTAAAATATACAAAGAAGGTAATGTTAAAACCGTCTGACATTGAATAAATGTATTGGCGCAAGTTTGTACGGCTGTACATATGTCCGCAAGTATGTATGTATGTATGAAGGTGAGACTAATATAAAATGGTATTAGGTTTGCATAATCGTAATGACAGAAGCGTAACTAGGACATTTTCAGTTGTAAACCCAACTTAAGGATGTGATAAACCAAACTTTCTAAAACATTAGACCAATAAAATGTAAAGGTACCATCAAAATTATCAATTGTTAGAATAACGCAACTTGTAACTACTTTTAACCATCAAACATTGAAAAGTCCAAATATCGGACGAAACAATAAACCATAACTCTAAAAAAATGCAATAACGCTGTCAAAGGAACAAGAACAAGACAACTCAACTGTCAACTTCTTTGAAGCTTCAGTTGAATAGAAGTGCCATTTGGCGCGTTTTCCCTCTGCGAAATCATCCACTGCTTTTTCAAAATTGACATTCAAATCTCTCTGTATGTTGAAGTGCGAGCCCATTTAGCCGTTCCGTTACCATTTTCGATCTGGGAGACGTTTTAACACGTCTCATTGCGCTAAAAGAGCTCGGCAAAACAGAAGACACTGGCATTGTCACAAGTGTCTTGACAATAACATGGATATTTTGACAGAGATCCCCTTTTGCGAAGTCCAGCACACACGGTGTTTTGCAAAATTATTACTTGGATGCAACTTGGCGCAGATGTTTGGTCTAAGACACTCGAAAGAAGTGATCGATTCTCCGCGAAGACCTGCTTTTCACGACTGACACCAGTAATATTTGTAACATAGTCATGTTATGGCTACAAATCCCATTTACCAAAGAAGCTTAAGTGATAATCAACAAGCTGATAAGTTGTCAGAGTGATAAGTGATTTCAACACCTACTGTTGTAAGCTACTGAATATGTTCATGTATAAATAACCACGATATACATAGTAGAAGAAGAACCACCCCAGGTACAGCTCGAGTCAAGACGTTCTACGACCACGGGCCTGGAGAAGAAGAAGAAGAAACCTCCCATATTGTTATCATCATTAAAGCCGGTCTTCCGACCAGAAAACTCCTACGTGCTTTTGTTGAATCTACGAAGTGTGCTGATTGTGCTACATATTTCAAGAGAAACATATATTCAAGAAACGTACATGTCAATAATGTGTACATCTATATGACGTTTATATTAAATGATTCTATTGAATTTCAAAGTGTCAGCACTTGCTTTTTGTGCTACAAGATAGTTACGCCTTGAATGAGGCCTGTGTTTAAGTTTTTTTTATGGTTATTGTATATATGTTTTTCTCAAGCGGACATCTACATATCTACAACACAAGCAAATTCGTGACCAATGAAATAACATTAACAACAATAGATATAGGGGGCATTGGTTAAACAGATGACAAACATTTGATTGTTGTGATTGTAGTGTTAATATTTCAATCACGGTTTATATCGAGGGATTTAATACTAATACATAGCGCGGACATGTCTAGCAAATTATTAAGATAACCATTTCTTCTCTAGTGTTTGGGTTATCAACAGTATGTATTGAAGTAAAACTAAATATGCTATAAATATCGCTAAACAGACAGAGAGGTATCACCATCTCAATATAACAGATACATGTACAGAATATACATAAGCAGAGGACAAAATGTTGAGTCACTCTTTCCTGAGTTTGTGGATAGTATAAACGTATATTGATACAAATTAGAATAAAGAATATATACTACACATAATTATAATAAAGGTTAAGAGAATAAAAGGGCCTATCGCCGTTTTGAAATAAGACGGTTAGTAGACACTTGATGGGGGATTAGACGTTTCATCTTATCAACGTCACCAAAAGAAATAAAGTAAAAAATAAAGGTTTCTCATTTTATAAAAGGGCACCTTCTAAAGAGGGATACAGTAGACAGTGTAAATGAACATGACATTAAAAAAATCTTCACAATAATAACAGGTTTCATGTATAGGAGTTCAACTAAATCTTTCAGTTTCAACTTTCAGAGAAGACTAACGACATCTTTAAGGGCACAGATTATGTTGTTGGAGTCAAGTATGTCAAACTTCATAAATAGTGTTATTGTATCGAGAAGTGGTGGTTGTTTCCAAAAATTAGCATGTTAGTTCGTTAAAGTGACAATAGAACAGGTTAAAATCTCGATTTGTGATCGAAAACCGGACAGTGACGCGCGTCAGTGACTCAAACGTTTCATTTAAAACACGTGTTTGTTTTTGATCATTACCACTTTTAATGCTTATCATTTCAGATTAATGACAATTAACAGATTTAAGTATTGATTTATAATCGAAAACCGGAAATTGGCGTGCGCCTATGACTCGAACGTAGATTTGGAAAGTTATTAAAAACATGTGACGTGATGTAAGATTTCGACATCTTTACAATTATATATACATGTATGGCCGTATCTCGGCTATCAAGAAAAACAACTAAATGTGATAATTTTGGCATTTTAGAGACGAAAATGCAAGTTAAGTGAGGTGATTTGAACTTAATCTAACCATATGGTACGTTGACTCTTATGTAGGACAGGTAAAGAATCATGAAACATACTCTATGGTAATTTAAAAGTTGAAAAGAACATCTATCAGGGCAAGGCGTTTGACATATAACATACGATCTAGAAGAATATTCATTTTGCAAGGTATCATAAGTTCTTAGTTAGTTGGGTCATTTGCAGTAGATGCATTTTAATTATTTTAAGCGCTTTTGGCTATTTTAAATGTGATTTATAATGTGATATAGTGTCTCATAGGCCATTCCTGGCTGGACAGTGTACTTTAAACATATTTTTATAACCTGCTCCATGAATGTACGCTGTGTGACGTTTAAACAAAATATTTTTCTTCTTCTTCTTCTTCTATCTTTTTGTTAAATAACGTATACGCAATAACTGCCAAATATCAAAACAATTAACATGTGCTCTTATCTTTCAATTCCATTTCTTTAAAACAGCGTAGTTGTTACTCCAAATACTTCACTTGTTAGAATAATAGACTTAAAATACAAAAACGTCTTTAAATTTAGAATACCAACCCATATGACCCTTACAGAATATTATTCGTCGACTATTCATGCAATCCTAATTAAAAGTATCAAATGTAAAAAATCAAATCAAATCTTCATGAATGAACTTTATAAAGTGTAATATATAAACAACTTTGATAATATACAACTTGAAAAACAAAGAAGATTTTCGTCCGTGTGGTTGTGATTTGTATCAATATTTGGTCAACTTGTTACTAAAGATACTCACGAAAGGAACTGAATTATTAGCATTTGAATGATAAAAGAAAATAAAGTGAAAACACGTATAATTTTGTTAATAAATCAAACTTTCGTTAGTAAAATTATTCAAAGCTGAGAAAATAGTTATTTTTCGCTTGTTAAGTAATATTTTTACTTATGGATGACCATCAACGTGAAAATGTTTTCTTTAAATCCATTGAAATTAAAATTAAATGTTACTTCGAAAGCACTACAATTATTTTAGAATATGAAATTTAAAATAGTTGTTGTTTATTATGTTTCTTCTTATTATGAGGCTGGCTGTCTTCCAGTAGCGTCCGCTTGTATACAATTGCAATCTGTTATTTAAGCGTAATACTCGTTAGACTGCAGTTACTTCCCCTTTCTGCGTTGAACGCACGCCTACAGGGAAACATCGGCAAGCAGTACGATATACAAGTTAACCCAAAGTCGGCGCCCTTATCTTCAAGACTCTTAACTCTTGACCCAATTTCAGCCATACTTACCACACGTTATGATGGCAAAGTAGACACAATAAATTAACCTTACTACATGTACTTCCATTTAATCTAACATTTCAATATCAATGCTTTATTATGAATTTTTAAGGAAATACATGAATTATTACTTCTCATTTCTGTCAACTTTAGAAAGTACATTTTGTATACATAAATCCACACGATGGCCACCGTTCCCATGAGAACACTTCAAAACGTAAACAAAGGCGGCGTGGTAGGTCACGTGATTATTTTTACCATCAACAGACGACAAGAAAGTAAGTAATGCTTCGTCTGCATATATTCTTAAGTTGATGTCTTATCTATTACATACATTACATATGTTGTACTTTATTATCCAAAAAGTGACTCTGTACTTTGCCAGTCATGGGTTATTTGGTCAACATCGTGTAACATGGACTACATTTAGCGATGTTGAAATTAATAAATAAAGTAGGTCAACGTCCTGTTGGGAAATTTGTGTCCTTAAAATACAATTATTGGCTTACCATAGAAATGTGACAATTGTTACTCCGACTACAGTAAATTGTTGCAGTATCAGGTGCTAAACGGGACTAAAAGAAAAATTAAGTAACCTAAGTGAATGAATGACTTCCATCGCTATCAAGTAACCTAGCTTACTTAATTATGTCTGAAAGCTTACAAAATCAGTAACTTAACTTCTTAAATGAATATTGTGATCAATAAACAAGAAAATAGATACTTGTTGAGGGATCTTCTAGTTCGAGTAACTCCCTATCATTTAAAGATAACGGGGCCAAGGCCGAAGAACCCATTATTATTTAGGATTCGAAAGTTACGAAGGGATTACCCAACTGGAAGTACAATAGATTTATGTCTATCATTTTATTCACTTCAAAGATAGAAACTAATTGATTTAGTGTTCGAAATGGTGATGTGAAAGGCAATTCTCCATTACTGTACTAAAAATATTTGAGAGTGAAAACAATAGGATTTAGTCACTATTGTAATGAAACATAGTTTCATACAAGTCATTGGCATTAAGCAAAATGCTAAAAAGGCAGAGAAATATAAACACAGGATTGAAGACAAGTTGTTCTAGAAAACCTTTATCTATTACAATTTTCTTGTTTATATGTTTTTTGTTTGGTATATGCCATAGTCCTTTAGCTAAAGGAAATAATGTAAAGAAAGTTTAAATGATTTCCCTATATCACATTTTGTCTTATCAGACTTAATAATTATCTAATTTTCAGACGAAACCCAGAACAAATTTATATTATACATATCAGTGACTGTGAACATTCGGGGTAGATGCCGTCATATAGCCATGGCGTTGATCATTAATGCTTTAATAAAAAAAATTCATATTGATATTTTTCAGTGACGGTGACTGTGTATATCTGGATGCCAAATCTAAGCCGAGTTGGTCATGTGTCTATGGAATTAAGCAATGGAACATACATAAGTTGGTGGCCGCCAGAAGACAAAACAGTTTCAGGGGCTAAGAAAGGGAAGAAATGCAACAAAAAAGGCTTTTCTAACGGGAGAAGCGGAGGATCTACCAGCTTTGATCTAAATGAGGACATTGAAAAGGAAGAAGGAAGTCCAAATCATACCTTTAGAATAACGAAAGAACTTGATGAGGACGAAATGGAGACTTGGTGGGCAGATTGGTCCAGCAAAGGTCATTATGAATTTATCAGCTACAACTGTGCCTGGGCAGTTTACGCATGCTTGAGAAAGGGCGGATCTCCTATAAGTGCAACAGTAGTCTGGCGACCTGAGACCATTAGGAGGTACCTAAAGCTATGGTTGAAAGGATTATCTTTCTTTGGATATTTCAACCTACCATTGACGGCCTGAATCAACCTGATGTCATGGTTGCTACAAAGGGACGCATTCACGTTCCCAACAACACTGGAATCAAACATTATATTATACCTGAAACAAATCTAAGAGTTGTCAAAAGCTTTTCCAGAACCTATTTTGTCCCGCTCAACATACTATTGATTCATGATATACTTTGGGGATTTCGATTTATCATATTCCAAATTGGTGTCGTAACAGAGCGACACAAATTGCTGAGACGTACAGAATCAACCGTTCTTTGTGTAATATTCATTGCAAAAATGATCATAGTACCAAAAAGCACATGTCAAAATGCTTCGAGATCACTCAAAAATCAATCTATCGACAACCAGATCCGAATTTTTTAGTATCGACTTCTGTGACTTATGTGGATTTGCCATTTTATTTGCAAAGAGATCTATCTTTGTAATGTACGCTGGCTTGAGTTGCCTCCCTTTGACCATGTGGAATACCGCGCTACTATTCTATTGTACACAGAAAACTGGGACATGATAAACATCTCTAAAAGACCGCCATAATTGTAAATATATTACATGGTGTCAGAGCCGGGATTTGAGCCGAACGGATCAATTAAGACCCCCGAATGAACTCAGTTTCGCTGGAGCTATGAAATTATATCCCGTAGCCAGGAGAACACCTGCAAAATGTGAAACTGTCAAATGTGCAAAATTGCTTCACGTGCCGGAGATGTTGGTTTGCAAGTTTTCAATGGACGAGTGAAGGTGATGATAAGAAACTGGGTAAAGTTAAACACAAATTTCAGCAATACTGTGAACCGAAAAAGAACTTAACAATAGAAAAACATGCTTTCTTCACTACGTCACAAATATCAGGTGAAACTATTGACCAATACGTCACTGATTGAAAAATAAGGCCAAGAGCTATGAATTTTGAACTTTGACTGAAATTTTGATTAAGGAAAGAATTGTTTGTGGTGTAAGCAGGGATCGCATGATAATAAGATTTTTGAGAGAGCCAGACTAAGATTTAGGTCTAGATGATGATTTGTGTAGGGCTAGTGAGGCCAGTGCTCAACAAATTAATGTGTTGAATGAAGAAACAACTGAACAGGAAAACATTCATGCAATTAACAAAAGTGGCAATTATCGTGAAAATTAGAGGAAAGGTAGACCAAAATTTCGGGAATCACATTCAAGACACTAAAACCAAATACCAATATCGCCAACATTATCCCCAGTGTCGTGCATGTGGATATCAACACAAGAAAGATAGATGTCCTGCAGTAGGTCAGACATGTGATAAATGTAGTGGGAAACACCCTTTTGCACAAATGTGCTAAACCAGACTACCTAAATCTGACAGTAGAGATCCACTGAGTCGCCAAGGACAGAAGTCACTTCATACTTTAGAACAGAGGATTTATTCATTGGAATGGTTAAAGCAAAAGGTGATGATGATGATGATGATTTGACAGAAAATGTGAACATTAGCGGTAGAAGTGTTGTTTCAAACTTGACACTGGAGCCCAGTTTAATGTGATTTCGAAACAAGTGCCACACAGTCTTAATTTAGAATCAAACACTTTGACACATTCCCGTGCAAGACTTATCATATACTCGAGCGATAAGATTACAACACTTGGGCAGATAGAACTGTAAAGTGAAAAAGGATTATACTGTTCACAAAGTGTCCTTTCAAGTGGTAAAAGAAGAGCTACTCAGTTTATTGGGAAAACAAACTTGCACAAAAAACGAATCAAGTGCGACGTGTGAATTTGGTTGAACAACCAGTTCTTCACGAACGTGTCAAGAGTGAGGGCAATGTTCTTGGAGAATTTCCAGAATTGTTCAGTGGTTTAGGAGGTATGCCAGGAGAGCATCACATTGAAGTAACCCTGATGTTACACCAGTGGTACATCCACCAAGAAAGGTACCTTTTGATGTTGTGTATCAAGTGAACTGGAAAGAATGTAAAAAATAGGTGTTGTTAAAAAACAGAACCAACTAGATGGGTGAATATTAAGGTCACAGTGAACCCAACAAGATCCGCATATGAATTGAACCCTAATAAAGCAGTGATGCGAGAACACTTTCCAATGAGGAATGTGGAAATAATGGCAAGATTACCAGGTGTTACAGTCTTTACTGTCCTGGATGCTGAAACAGTTTTTTCGCAAATAAGACTTGAAGAAGATAGCTCCAAATTGTGCACATTCACCTTTGGGACGTTCCAGGTTTGCACGTTTTCCCTTTGGTGTGAAATCCGCGCCTGAAGTTTTCCAAAGAGCCATGTCACAGATGTTAGACGGACGTGATGGTGCAGATTGCATTGTGGACGACGTGTTAGTCTGGGGCAGGAATTTAACAATTCGTGGATGAAGTGTTCAAAAGGACATTTATTAAGTCTTAATTTGATATTACTATTAAAGTGAAGTATAAACAACACGACTATTTCTAAGAATTTTAAATTATGTTATTCATAAGTTATGTGAGACAACAATTCACTTTGAGACTTATATAGTTTATCAATTTTATTTTTAATGTTAAAGGGCAGAACTTTCTCTTAAGAGGGAACATGTAATATAGGCTGGCTGTAGTTGCCTCCCTTTGACCATGTGGTGTTCTGCGCTACATAGAAAACAGTGACGTGATAAATATCTATGAATGCCCGCCATAGTTGTAAACTGGTTACAATTTTTTTTTTTAAATTCACACCAATATGGCCAATATGAATTAATTATGGACATTGATGAAACCATGACTGCCACTTCGCAAGAGGGATGGATGGAAATTCCAATTTCTCAAATGGTACAGATAATAGACATTTGAAAGGGATAAAAAAATTACTAATCTTTTTAAATGATCAAAATACAACTTGGGTCTACAAACAAATAGAAATGAGGTATAAACATGAGATATGAAACTTCACTTCTTAATTTTACACTACATGCTACTTCAATTTTGCATGCAATAACAACACAACACACACGTTTCAATGCCCCCGCATTTATTGTCCGTAATACTTGGGGGCGGGATAGCCCAGTGGTTAGCGCGTTCGGCTTCGGATCAACAGGTCCGTGGTTCAGCGTTACACCTAATCAGTATGCTCATGCGCAAATACATCATTGTCATTTCGAATTTTAAAAATGGCAAATACTCAACTACACGATCGGACTATGCCTGATAAAATATTCATTAACAAACATTTCCATCCCTCCTATTTAAAAAAAAACAAAACAACAAATAAACAGTTCCTTCAAATGATTCAATGTAAAAATAAGTTTTTCTTACAGAGGAATCATAATAGGAATATACCAAAACAAATAACATTTTCAATGACACTTATTAGTACCCAAAATACACCAACTTTAAAAGTAAAGATCCATTTAACCTTAACTTTAGATTATAATGCATAGAAAAATAAACATCTTTACACATTTCTAATCAAAACAAGTATATTTCAAGTAAAGTAACAAAAAAATTTGGCCTTCACATGTATCAAGAGAGTGATTACTCTGAGGCAATACTCTTTTGAGTCCATAAATATACCCTAGCAAATAGTCTGTGAATCGTTTAGGAATGTCTCTCTTTCTACGAGGTCCCTCGGATACAGCACTCAGCTCACTGACAGGATCAGACGTATCTGGTCTGTCACATACACTTGTATTTGCCACATCCTCTTATCATATACATCAGCACACTGATTTGACGCTGTATTAAAGAACCACTCCGCGAGTTGTTGGAGTCATATATGCCAATCTTAATAAATTGTGTCATTTGATGGTGAAGTATTGACTGTTACCAAAGAGAAACATTTTAAAGCTAATTGGTTTTTCACAGTGACAACATGAAGGTAGATCGTCGCAATTATGATCGAAAACCGGACAGTGGCGCGCGTCAAAACGTCAAACGTAATTTCGGAGACTTACCTAAAACAGCCAAGAGGGCAGTTAGTAGTTAATAGTGTTTGTTGAGTTATATAACTGGTATCCATGTATATTGGACGTGATATCTACACCTCTGTGAATTTATAAGGTTGGTTTTAGATTTTCATGGAGAAAAAATATTTGTCATCTATATGTCTTTTGGACATTCAAAGTAAAGATGTCTTTATTTTATATCACCACATATGACATTTAGGTTCGTATCTAAGGTAAATAATATGTTATGAAAATCGCGGAGTGCTTCTTTAATACAAATCACAACAGATTTTGTGACATACTTTTCATATGAGTAATTCACAAATGCATAATCATTGTCATCATCTACAACCTTGCTTGACATTGCCATGTGTCCTTCCAAAACGATAACACGTCACTTCTCTTTTTCCTGACTCTTTCCCTCGATGATGACTCTCTGAATGTTCAGTTTCCATGACATTAACCTCACTTGAGTAATGCTTCAGCATATGACCTTGCCTGAATGTCAGAATCCCCAAAATGCATATGCTGCTCTATCAACTTACTCAAGTCAAACCACTTTCAAAAGTTTTGAGAAGAACATTTTTCAATAACCTAGTCATTGATTTTTTTTATCTGCTTTACCAATATCTCCAAACGTTCTGCTTGCAACATAAGCTGAACAACAGGTTCATTAGTCATTGACATTGAAAGGAACACGTGTCTCTCGAGGGGCACATTCATTTTTGGCAAATTTCGATTCAAAATACAACGTAAAAAGCAAAAACTTCAATGATAGAAGTATTATTATTCATGCTTTACTATATATAGAAGACTGTCTAGCTATAGGACAGCTTGCGTGAAAACGAGTGTTTGAAACGATGTCCATTCAGCAGAGTTGTGTACACAGTGTGCTTATAGCTATATGTGATTAAGTTAACATTGCGATATACTGTTATTCCTAATTAAGCTGACATGTCAATTCGTGTGTTAACTTGTCCCTTCTCACTGTAAACGCCCATTCAGCTATCATAAGACATTGGGAATTCCGTTTCTAACAATAGCTTGCTCATATTTGACCACAATGACGTGTTCCTATAAAAAGCTCGGCACCTTGAATCAATCTTTTCTATTCATCACTACGTTGTGACGTCACAACCGTGGCTGAATCATTTTGTATTGGATCGAGGAGAGAGGTAGGTCTCTCGACGCAAACATCCTACTCCCTGCAAACGCCCATTCAGCTGTCAGAAGACATTGGAAATTCCGTTTCAAACAATACCCCACTTATATTGCACCACAATGACGTGTTCCTATACATAGCTCGGCACCATCGATTGGGGGCCTTGAATCAATCTTTTCTATTCATCACTTAGCAATATAACAGCAACATAAACTAAACGTCAATCGGTGCGTTAAGGGGAGAACGTTTCAGTAATTTCAGGTTGCAACTTGCATGCTCTACACAAAGGGTTGGTTCTGCTTCGTTGAGATATAACTAACGCCAGCACACAGATAATATATTCGTGTCCTTCATGAAATCGAGATTAACAGTAAGTAGAGTCTTATCTTGAAAGACGCTGCTATTTTCCATATTTAACTAATTGGTTAATGCCATAAGGTTTTTTTATTCTTCATTTTTATCACACACTCTTGGACTTTCGTAAGAATCGATGATTCTATGTTTTCAGAGTCATTCAAAGGGTATTAATTTGGAGTGTTTGGGTCAATTGTCTCAAAGTGGAACAATTAGTGCATTGGGCACTGTTATACATAAAGGAAAGATAAGAACATACTTTCACAAATAATGGTTGCATTCATCATTTCATTTTCGTTTTTGTAAACATCACAGAGATTATATATCACTAATATATATATTGTTTACAAAAATATAGGATAAAGCAGTTATGAATATTTATGAATCTGTTGTTTCGATGGCAGTAAAACTTTTATCTCCTTCAAGACAGCATGATAAAAATATTCCCTATTCTATTCAGTGACGGTGACTGTGTATATCTGGATGCCAAATCAAAGCAGAGTTGGTCATGTTTCAATGAAATTGAGCAATGGAACATACATAAGTTGGTGGCCACCGGAAGACAAAACAGTTTCAGGGGCTAAGAAAGGGAAGAAATGCAACAAAAGTGGCTTTTCTAGCGGGGGAAGAGGTGGATCATCAAGCTTTGATCTTGATGATGACATTGAAAAGGAAGAAGGAAGTCCAGATCATGCCATTGAAATAGCGAAAGAACTTGATGAGTATAAAATGGAGTGTTGGTGGGAAACGTGGTCCAGCAGAGGTCATTATGAATTACTCAGCTACAACTGTGCCTGGGCAGTTTACAAATGCCTGAGAAAGGGTGGATCTTCTGTAAGTCTAACCAAAATCTGGAGACCTGAAACCATTAGGAGGTACGTTAAACGTTGGCAGAGAGGATCGACGTTTCTTGCATTTTTCAATCTGCCAGGATGGGCCTGAATCAAGATGATGGCATTTTTAATTGTAAGTGATTAAGTGATTCATTTGCCCTCCACTATGAAAAGCTTTCCTTCCTGTGTTTTATAGAACTATTTTTCATACCATTCCCTAGTTTAAATAATCCTCTTGTCTTTGAATATCTTTTAAAAATCTCAGTTTCTAGTAAAGGTATTACATGGCGAAGAATTCGAACTCGGGAATGGTTGGACAGAATTTCATTACAAACATATTGTACAAACTTATGAAACGTCTTTTAAAACGCTACGTGGAAACACTTTGGATATGCGTTTTTTAAAAATAGTATACATTGAATGAAATTGTCACCCCTTTGTTATTCTGCATGAGATTACGGTGTTGATACATACTTACATTTGATAGGACATGTTTACATTTGAGGCAGAAATTTTCCTTGCAGTTCAAAAAGTTTTCAAACAATTTATTTCCAATGAATTCATAAAATTGAACAACGAATTAATTTTCTATGATATATCTTTAACTTTATCTTGATATAGTAATAATGTAAGTTTCTTCGGCATAAAGATTGACTTCATTAAAACAGAATTGTAACATGCATGCCAAATGTTCATTTCTCTTTTAACAAATATTTAAAAAGTCATTTGTTTATGAAGTAAAATAATATAGATTTGACAGCTTTTGCTTTATTTGAGACTTATTTCTTACTGAAATTGGCCAACGTGCGATGAATACCATCGTTAAGATTACTTATAAGAGAAACAGTGCATGTTTTATTGAGGAAGCCAATATAATGACGACTGAATTGGCTTTACCCTAAATCTCTTTGTCTTATCACGGTCTAAGATGATGAGATCAATAACATCCTAGATTTTATGTACACTTCAATCTACAAAAATATTACAAAAGTTTGAGTGAGTGAGATGGTTTTAGCGTGCTTTCAAAAATATTTCAGTTATTAACATTATTATGACAAGCATCCAAAAGAGACTGGACATATTAGGGAGAAAGGGATCAAAAGGATATAGGAAAAGATGGAAAGAAAGGCTTAGTTATCATATATATCAGGCAGTTGAAGAACTTGACAAACAGACGAGCTTGCAAAGAATGTTTAATACTGTAATCAACGATTAATGAGATAATTGATATCAGAAGACACGACAGTGAGATTCAATTTATCATTGAATTTTTTACATTAAGGTTCCATGAAAAATGTACATCGCTTACCACTATACTGCCCTTACATTCCAAAATTTATTGTGATTGTGATTGGGACGTGGACATGCTTATGACGTCATAGCATTGTGATGTCATCACTAGATGATGTAAAACAATTAAGATGTCAAGTGCTTACTACCGTCACAACAGTTGCATAAAAACATTTCTCGACATTGTATGGACATGCATGTAAGTCGTTGCCTAGCAACTGAATCTTCAATGGAAACAATGGCGTCATTTAACAGCGATAGCGAAGATGATTTACTGGAATAGCTCTAAAAGGCAGAAAATTGCAGAGTTGCAAATTGCATTTAGATAAAAATGAAAGGTCTTGTTGGGTTAGACCGTGGAGAGTTGAAATGTGGGCTTATCGTACGTTAGTACGTGAAGTAGTTGCTGAAGACCAAAATAACTTTTATACCAATTTTAACCTCTTGTTAGAGCGCATCACGCCACTCATCTCTAAAACTTCATCGTTCATCAAAAGGTGACAGTAGGTAGAGAAAAGTATATTTTTTCTTACTGCATATTCAAAAATATTAAAGTTACATGTAAACATCGTATCACAGCAGAACACAAAAGGTTTAGATGACGCCTATCATTGTCTCCGACGATAGTTCTTTCTGTGTGTTTTTAAAAATATCAGTTTTCAGTAAAGCAAAACATGAAACATGACTTGCATATGTTTACTGTTGCAAAAGTCTTAACATCACTTCCGTTGATGTAATCAGAAACAAAAGCAACTCTACAATAAATAAAACGCTCGCATACAGTGAATAGTTGTCAGTAATCACCTGTCATGTTGTCCCCCATCGAAGTATAGGCAGCCAGCTTATGATCCCTCCCTGAAAAGAAAAGGCTGTCCACATTTAAAAGCTAATAACCAATATGTTTTCCCTTTGGAATTTTGACAGTTCAATTTTCTTTGATCTTGCCGGCGTCGCCATATTGTTGTCAAAGAAAAGCCGACAGATGAGGTGAAAACGTCACGTGATAAGCGTACACGTTCTGATTGGCTACGTTCATGTAACTTGTTGTACGGAAATAGAGCAAGCCCTATTCCTTGGAACTCGTTGCATGCAACACAAATTGCACAGAGTTTAGGGTTCACATGTTGAAATTTATTGCAAGTCACAAGTGTCATGCCCAAAAATTACACTGTGTGAACGGGCCTTTAAATGCGTGTACCAGGGTGCACGGTTATGTTCTATTTATGACATTCTTTGTACCCGGATTTAGTTAATACCATCTTGACAATGTCAGTCTATCCTTAAACGTCCCTATGGAAATGACACTTCCTATACAATTTATTATGTATGTAAATGTTTACGTACAATGTGAAAAATTCAATGTAGTTCAAAGTGAAACCTAAAACTATCTATGCATGCGTTACTTTGGCCCTGTCACTACTACAAGGAAGTATATCTTACAACCATTGAAAACAAGCCATAAAGCTGAATAAGAGCTTTATTTAAGGTAAACAAGCAATGATGGTATGAACTAGCTTAACGTATACATTTCAAAACTTTTCTTGATTGAATTCCACTTCTTCATAAACTCATCTCTTTGTGCCAAATTTTAAAAGGTAAATCTACAATACTTATTGTCATGTCCCTATGTCATTTGATCACAATAGAGGTAAAACACGTCGCAGTAGCTTTGTCACACATTAGGACATATTGTGACGTGTACTACTGTAAAAGGCTGTTGTTTCAAGTATGTTTTCATTCTTGTAATCATATCTTATACCCTTGCAAACCTATGACAGTAATGAGGGCTTGCGCTATAACTACGCCTACGAATTCCGTATTGCAAGATGAATTCTATATTGCAGGGCTGCTAAATCTTCCAATACACAAGAATCATTTCCATATTCAAGCATCGAAATTGCGAAAGTGCGCCGTTATAAAACGTATAGTTTACATAAGATAATGAAATATTAGTGAGAAAAAACAGTCTTGTTATTATTCATCAAGCAAGCAAAGCTACATAATCATGATGAAATAATTGACAGCTGACCATGACATCATTTCCATTGTGACGTCATTAGAAAGAAGCCCAAAATTAAGCAAATGTACATATATGACATCTTAAATACTTATTGTACACAAATATATGTGTCGAAATGATTAACAGTGAATGTATTAAGAAGACTGGTAATAATAATATCTGATAAATATTATAAATAAGTGATTTGGCGATTTGAATATTAACATTTGAAACAGCGTCGCTGATTGCACAACTAACTTGATTGCATCTAATCAGAACTCTACATTTCAAGCGCAAGAAACGTTCGTATTAAGATAGAGGTTGTATAGGAATATATGACGGAGCTACCTCTGTTGAGAGAGAATGGCTTTACCCGGGTGTAATTATTTTATTTCTTGAACCAAACCCATGTACGAACATTTCAGATCAAGGTACCTAAGAGGCTTGTTAATGTTATTTGATTAAAACTTGAAACAATTAGCGAAGAAAATATCTAAAGAAGTTTTGTAAGATTTCAGTACCCTTTAATTCTTTCCTTGGAGAATAATTTTTTTTATTTATACGTGACAACAAGAATACTCCATACATAAAATTGTTGTATGCTTTAATGAGTACTTATCTCAATGACGAAAACCCAGCCAGACTCGACTTTATCTGATTGTTAAAAAGTTCATTACGTTATTTGACAATTTTGAAACCCTTTATAACCTTACCCTGCAACACTGATAAGTAGTGTTTCCTATTTTAGTCTTTAACAAGGAAATTTATTATGAGTCATTTAAATTTTTCTTACAGAATTTATACTCAGCTAGGCTCCAAACATTACCTAGAGTCAGTATTTGCATTGTTCTTTTCAGTGACATCGGATTCCAGACTACAGCAGTTACGAACACGTATCTATGCAGTTGCACAATTGGACAAGGAACACCAGAAGATAAATCGATTGCATGGGAATAGGAGAGGTGGGGTGGGGATGGGGGTTGGGGGGAGGGGGGGGGGGGAGAAATGCAATAAAATGGGTTTTCGATCGGGGAAAATATGGAACAGCAAGCTCGGAAAGGAGCCATGATATTACATAACTGATAATTAGAAAACCTGGTGAAGATGCGATTTAGCTGAGGTTGAGTGATGGCCAGTTCTTTCTCACTGTTCAACATGTCATTGTCTGATTGACACATCTTGTGGGACAATAACCTCGAAGGAACTCAAATATTCAGTCTCTAATTTTAATGAGCAATATATAACACTTAACTGAATACCCTCTTAATGTTATGACGTATGTGAAAAGATACTTTTTTTCTATTAACCACCAAATATGATCACTTTTGTGGGAGCAACGTAGTGGTTGAAAAAATATTGACATTTTATATATCTTTAGTGGATGAAAATTAAATCCGTAGCTTCACAATGAGATTCTACTCAGTGAGATAACCTTACAATCATATGACGTCATCCGTGACATCAAGAAAATTGATTGAAGTCATGACGTGGCCGTGATAGTGTAACGATGTGGCTACTACGTTCATAAAGTAAACGTCATTTAGGACTCTTGGAAATATAATGAATTGAATATTTGTCAGTACTCGTTGAATACCACGTATATCTCATCTCGAGAAGTTGAAGTATATATATTTACACTCTTGGCTGTGCAACTCGATGAGATATACATGGTATTCGAAGAGAAATGACAAATACCCGCTATAAATTAAAATATCGTAATTCGTATGGTAATTCCTGGTAAGCCAAACTGATAAGAGTTTTTGCCATATTATGTTTGTAACCTAACTTTGTAAATATTTTACATTATATTTTTGGTATTGTTTTATCATCATTTTTATTGAGTTAGCATGAAAAGATGTTCATAAGAGAAACAAATGCAAACAAAATAAATCAGCTATATCGCGTCATTTTATCCTCTATCTATGATGTATAGATGTATCTACCACGATTGTTGTAAGATTTGCTAAACATTTTACCCTTTTTCTGTACATACATTTATTTGTGATTTATCCTTTTTCTGTTAATACATTTACTTGTGGTGCTTGGTGGGGGCAGTAATTAAAAATATGTATTAGATTAAGCCTGTTTGTCTGTCAGTGTCTGTCTGACCAATCAGCGCGAATAAGAACAATGGCAGTGCACCTTTATCTCTTATTATAGAACAGTTGTAAACAGCAGTCAAACGCATTTACAAGGGCAGTAGCACGTTTTATGGAAAAATGTATTTCTTCAAATCTTACCCAATATAAATAATCGTATGCCAAATGCATCATCTACAGCAGGTCAAACATCTCAAGCCGATCATCTGTAGGAAAATTATCAAGCAAAAACACTGGCGGCTATTTTACTGTGGACACCTTTAGATAATTTGCGTTAGGGAAATGGATTCGCATTGCTTAACTGAACAGGCGTCTTAACTTTTAAAAGAGTGTACATACCACAGAGTTTCTCAAATTCACTTGGAAAGATCTTGGATAGTTTCTCCTAAATTCTCTTAACTATGGCTATGGAATTTAGGATTGATAACATATACTATCCTAGAAATAAGAATATTTTTCTCAGAATGGTCAGACTTTAATTTCATGAATGAAAAGAAAATTTTAAATGAAGAAGACATACAATATCAATCTTTAAGGAACGACGACGTATTATAATTGATAAAAATCCGTTTTTTTATATTATGAATGGTAAAAGAAAGGTGTTTTATCGCGTCATGTCGCATGAAGAATGGTAACATATAAATAATTTTCCGGTTTTTTTCTACAAAACTAACTTTTTGACATGTAGCAGGGAATGGAGCCATAATGATATATGCCGGTTCACTGATAATAAAGCAATTTTTCAAAATTGGAAACAAGTCTTTCTGAATTGGAAACAATTTACAAAGGGATATAAATGAAAATGATCGGAAGGTTTTTAACATTATTGCTAATCAATGTTCGAAAAGCACAGACTTTTTTTATTCATAATATTCTGCCAGTGTACAATTTCTCTATAGAATGTCTTCACTTCGTTGTCAACCACATGCGTTGGAATTGTTAGCCTATATTCAGACTATGAATGGAAATAAATTATGGTTAAACACTGTTCAAATGAAATTAGCTAGTCAAAAAGTGTATTTATGTATAAAACAATAATGGTTTTAAACGAAATATGAATGAAATTGTACGATAATTTTTTTCTCCCTTTTTCTCTCTCTTAAATGTTGAATCACTGTGTGATACCAGCCATAATTCGTAGTGCCTCTTGTAGAATCACAATATGATTTGTAGGACAAGTAGTATAATCAGTGTAATACCAATATGATTTGTAGGACAAGTAGTATAATCAGTGTAATACCAATATGATTTGTAGGACAAGTTGTATAATCAGTGTTTAATACCAATATGATTTGTAGTACAAGTTGTATAATCAATGTGTAATACCAATATGATTTGTAGGACAAGTTGTATAATCAGTGTATAATACCAATATGATTTATAGTACAAGTTGTATAATCAGTGTGTAATACCAATATGATTTGTAGGACAAGTTGTATAATCAATGTTTAATACCAATATGATTTGTAGGACAAGTTGTATAATCAGTGTGTAATACCAATATGATTTGTAGTACAACTTGTAGGATCAATGTGTAATACCAATATGCAATATTACCAGCCTTTTGTGGATTTTTGTATCTTTATATAAGTGACAATTGTTTACTTTAACAATATTAGTTCTAGTGATATTTTCAATATATATATTATTAATGTTATGTAACTCTTGCTTCGTTTCATAGAATTTTGTCAAACGGGGCTGAGGTTTTATTTTTTTTTATAAATAAATCGTGTTATATCAAGTTTCTTGTTACCAAGGTAGCTAGTATCATACCAAACAATGATTCGAGAGAGCAGGGCACATACTGACACATGAAATATGAGAGCACTGGTTGGAAATAACGGATTTCTATGAAAAATTTCACTTATATCTCACTTCATGGAGAACAATCATTTTACCTTTTTTACCCATTTACTCTGTAAAAGGGTTTCACTATCCTGTAAATAAGGTGTGTGTACCAAAATTGCCAATCGTTCAATCTATATTAAATGTAAAACATAGTTTATATATAAGTTTATGTTGTACATTACTTTTTACCATATGACTGCATAAGTGCTATATTTTATCCTTTTGATATCACTATCAACTTAACATAATAGTTGCGAAATTTACTTGAATATGCAATAAACATAGTTTTATCACGTTTTTCAACAGGTCTCAACAGGTTTCCAAACAGCTGCTAAAATTCTACATGTACATATCTTTTGCCATCTACGGTAAGCCGAGTCGCATGATTAAGTTTAAGTACAGAAGTCTTTGTCCTGTCTAATCTACCATGCAAATACATGACTATGTGTCCTTCAACGTCAATATGTTAAACTTTTATACACTTGTATGACCAAAAATTGACTACTATAGTTCTTTGAGGTATAAAATGGACATTTGGACATACTTTCCTTTTTAACATGACAGAATTTTATTTGAACCTGTACATAACTAGTGAATGCTGATTTACACAGTGAACTGAGATCCTTATGTGTCAGTGCTTCAACAAGGAAATCAAGTGAAACACATGGAGAAACACATTTATTACACACTGCTTTTATTAATTAGACGTATTGAATTGAACGAATTTATTAGAAAAATGTTCTCTTTCCTATGTCAAGTCGTATAAACTCGAAAAACAAACTAATTACTTATTTTAGGCTTTACCTACTGGCCTCACACAAGTGAATCACATATCAGCTCCGAAGGTGATGCTACTTCATCTAAATGATATCTATATATGTGATGTTTTGTACTTGAAACTTAAGTAATTTAGATAAGTTCAAAGTGGTTTTGGCCGATGACTTTGTAATAACGTTGAAAACAGTACACATTTGAGACCTCAAATTCTTCGATATTTCTTGTTTTATCAAAACCTATTTATCATATAAGGTATATTTGACAATAATAATAAGGCACCCATATCAGCCCCTACTTAAAATCCATATCAATATCAGCCCCATCTAAAAATTCATACAAAATTCCAGGATGTACATTATAAAGATCAACAATTGAATCGCGGTAGCGAATTTTTCAAAGTTGTTTTAAATACATACCTCCTTTTGTCAGTGAAAACGATAGATATGTCCTATAACAATCAAGGTTAGGTTGATTAAAAAAACGTTTCGTGATATCATAATTAAGAAATAAGTTTTTGTCTTCTATCTTCAAAAACCCTGACACAGGGATACCATGATGTATAAATAATACAACAATACTGATTTACGTTCTTAAACCTCAGTTATTGTGCTTGGTACATAAATATTGATCAAGTAAAATGACCCCTACAGAAGATTTATTTGTAAATTCTGTATATTATGCATTCATATATTACTATTACAATTCGAGGTTTTGGTCAGTTTTTTCATAATGAGAAAATCTTCTGTCACATGTATTCTGTTTGCAATATGTCGTTTAGCAAATGTCCACATTGATGACAAGTGATGTTCAATATGGTATGCATTGTTTGCAAAAAATTCTTGAATATTTCTTAGTTCATTCTGATATATTGTCATTTAGAGATTATTGTCATTCTTCTTATGGACTTGTAACTGTATTTCCAATTTCTTCAAATAAATGTGAACATTTGTTGATGAATTGTACCTGAGATCATTTCATTATTAAATGACCTCTGAAAATGAGGTGTAGCCCAGGGGTCATAAAACAATTCTAGGTACTTGTAATCATATGCTATAACTGTTTTAATTCATATTTCAGTTTTTAAAATTTTACGTTGATGTAAGAATTAGTAAAGATGAAAATGAGTTTAAAATTACAAATATTAAATCAGTTATTTCTAATACATAATTAACAATATTTTCCCTTTCAAGAAATGTTCTTTGTTAACATCTCTTTATGATCCCAGGACCAGATGTACCTCCCAAAAGTTGACTATTCAAAATATTTAAATAGATTATAATTTTAAGACTGGTAACTGGTTAAGAGTTGAGGCAAGACCTTCAACCCTTTCCCTTGGAAATAGCAATAACAAACTTACAAAACTTATGTAGATTTGGAAATCCTTTTCCCAAAGATCACCATTATAAACGCCATGACAACTATGTATTTCATTTGTTGTCGATCCTGAAATAAACAATTCAAAATCAAACAGAATATTACTGAGGTTGTAGCTGAGATATTTTCTTACATTTGTGCATAAAGTAAACAGAATCCAAGACAAGTTAAGTGCTTGAAAACAATTTTTTCTACTCTAACTTAACATGGAAATCTATGGAAATTACATCACCTTACGAGTAATTCTGTAATGAATTATAGATTTAGCTTTAACAAACTTGAAACACAGTTCCTTTTATTAGTAACTATTGATAGATTAGGAAATGTACATGCATGCTTTACAGTGGCACCAATATCAACTTGTTATATAAGCAATCGAGATAAGTTCCCCAAAAATCTGGGAATATCGAATTGCAGTAAGATAATAATTCAGGTAACATTTTATAAATACCAGGACATATATCAATGCAGTAAACATGTATTGGCTAATAAAGTTTTGTTAAATCAATTTCTATAGATAAACATTCACTGTCATTTCTTGTTGGTATATTGATTAATTATGCCAGTGACAGTTCTTTTCTAGTTTTCTATCTAGGTAATATGATGTGTAAAATCTCGAATGTTAACAATAACGAACTATGGAACCATTCAAATCTTAATGATAGAACATACATTGAATGCTAAATCACTGAATGTCCACTTCTTGGCATACAAGCTTTCTGTTATACATATTTTTAAATATTCCATCGCAATCAAATTAACAACATTCTCAATCCTAAAAAGAACTTTGTTAAAATGCCTCTTCACGTATAAACGTTTTACTTAAGACTTTGACTCACATCTACCTTCTGGGTATCAAAACTGTAACTTATCATTAAGCCATACACAAGCCCATATGCAAATGTCTGTACAAATGTTGTGCCCTTTCCCGGAATTACTCATTCCGGGAATGGAGCACGCCATATACACTGAAGGGTCGCTTTGACACAGGCTTATTGTTAATCTGTTTACACAAACAAACTTGACCTACTTTTAAACCTGTAATATGCAGAAAGTTCGATCGCCTATATGGTTTACATACTAAACCAAATATAATGTCACAATGAATCGTTGAAGGTTTACATTTAAGTATTAGGTTATGTAATTATGAAGAATCAGTATATAGATTGACATAATTTTGAACTAAGATAATGAAACAAGACATTTGCGAGTTATGTGTTAAAATAAAGATATTAAAGTTTCAAATCAAACATAAAACAACAAAACATCATTATATTTTAATTAATTTCATATAGGTTGATATTAGTAAAATCATTCTCTTAAAAATAACACATTGAAAACGTTACAGCTTTGTTACATTCAGGCTTCAAAGTAAAGGGGTCACGTATCACATGAGATATAAATAACTCCAGCTCACAATAAATTTCTGTGTCCTTGGTGTTATCGAGATTAAGAGTAAGTATTGAGTTGGTTTCTTATCTTAAATGACGGAGCTTATAGATATTGAACTGATTTGTTTATCCAAATAGTTATTGTTAGTCTTAATTGTTTTGAAATTTTATAAATTGTAAACTTTAATTGGTTTCAAACATTCTACTTGATCAGAGTAATTATCTTGATGAAATGCATGGGCTGTATGGTTCAGTGATCTCATATCTGGGCCCATTTAATGATTGCATTCGCACAACTCTATGCATTGGTCGCATAAAAGATAGGGGACGAGTAGCAATATATCATCTGGAGATAAAAGTATGATTAGAGTTAGTAACGTTAAATCGTGCATTTAAATCATGCATTCATCTCCCGATAATTGTTGAACTGCTACGAGTTCTGTATCTATTTGAGTGCTCAGTCAAATGTTAGTCATGCAAATAAACCAATTGTTTATGAAGTTTCAACAACTGCTATCAATTTTTGTGTGGTTTCCGCCGAAGCCCGAGCGTTTTCTTTTGAAACTTTCTACTATTACCCCTGGGATTTCCTTTGACATGTTCATTCTCAAGGTCAAAGGTAAAAACACTTAAAGGTTAAAGGTAAATAATCCTTATTAACACGATAACTTGGAAAGATATGCGCCATAAGGTTCAAATTTGGTATAAAAGAAACATGGAAAATTACCAAGATTTGAAAAGGGATTTACTAACTTCCATCAAAGGGCAATGTCAAAGCATGGTTTTGTGAACTTTGAACTATTAACGATTTTCATCAATTCATGAATTTTATACCCCATGAAAATTGATAATTGATTATGTAACCTAGAATGTAAAAGGTCTTGTCATGAGATATAGGTAAGGGCAATGTTCACCCTTAAATCAACATTTGAAATGCAAAATAGGTTTTTGAGAACTCATATTGATAATTTGTTGATTATACCCATTATGAATTCTTTTGACATGTTCACATCCAAGGTCAAAGTTCAAGGTCATGAGTTATCAAATAAAAACTTATAAACACGATAACTTGAAAATTTCTTTACTATCAGGCTCTTATTTGGTATATATATATATATATACTATGTACTCCCCCATGTAATCCGCCAAGGTTCAAGGCCACCGGGAATCTTATTAGTGTGTTCTTCAGTGCTATATACACAACTTAAAAATTCAGTTTCCATTTTTTTGCAAGTCTGAAACAAGTTTTATAGGCATATCCAAACGCAACCTGATAACATAACGTCCATCAGGATATAATTGATGTCATTCATATAATTAGACGAAAAGGATTGACTAGGCTCTACTGATATATGCAGTATGAAATATGTGTAGGAAAATAAGGAATATCGCTCTTTATGATTTCATTTACCAGTCTCATAAAGTGTCACAGAGAAAACAGGTAGAACATGTAATTGTGTAAGAATCTTCTCCTTATGTTGGTAATGAGCAGGGAAAAAATAATTTGAAAAATGAAAATAGGAAGATGTTTAAAGAAAACTCAAAGGCTGAAACATTGTGCAAATTTTTTTAGGATGTGAGTGATTAAAAGTCTAAAATGCAGATCGTTTCAGGCTAAACCTTTTTATGATTCAGATACAACAATATGTGCTGCCTTTTGTTTTCTTTTAACATGTTCCACGAGTGTTTTATAAGTTGTACCAGGAGCACTGTTCATATGTCATATCTGCAAACAGAAATAATATGAAATTATTGTTATCATTATAATTATTTAAGAATATGATAGACTTCCTACTCGGCTATTACATTACCTTGTGCCCATTCACTATATGTTTAAGATACTTTTCAGTGACAGTGACTGTGTACATCTGGGAAAAAAATGACAGCAGATATGGACATGTATCTATGGTATTGAGTAATGGAACATACATAAGCTTTTGGCCACCAGAAGACAAAACAGTTCCAGGGGCTGAGGTAGGAAAGAAATGCAACAAAACGGGGATTTCTATCGGGAGAAAAGGCGGATCCTCCAGCTTTGATCTTGATGAAGACATTAGAAAGGAAAAGGAACCACCAAATTATACCATAACGATAACGAAACAACTTGATGAGAATAAGATGGAGACTTGGTGGAAAAAGTGGTCCAGTGGAGGTCATTATGAAGGCGTTAGCTACAACTGTGCATGGGCCGTATATACCTGCTTGAGAGAAGGCGGAGCTCCAATGAGTGCAACGGTCATCTGGAGACCTGAAACCATGAGAAGGTACATCCGTTTGTGGTTGCGTGGAGCTAGCGCAGCCGAAATCTTTGCTAACCTACCGGGAACTGCCTGAGCATCAGTTTTAGGTGAGATCAGAAATACATTGACAATCAAGACAAGTAGATGATGAATTAACTTTCGAAAACAAATTATTAATGCAGTTGCTTCTCTTAGTTTCTATATGTTTTGTGTTGTGCTGTCTTCACCCTATTGTATCAAAACTTATTAAAATGAACGTATGACTAACTGTGCATGTAGTAAAAAGTTAAGATTTAATAATTTCGAACTGAGGACAAACAAGAAGAGAGGTTTTGCGATCAACATAATTTGTTGTGTTCAATACCTCTTCAAGACTATGGCTTCTCTGTTCTGGAACAATTTACGTCAGATGAGACTAGTAAAATTAGTTTCAGTGTTTTGAAAAGGTATCCTATAGACTGTAAAACCCTGATAGATTTCGTATTTCCGAAATGTCAGCCTTAAGGTTGCACGTTTTTCCTTTTGCATGGAGCAAACTATTTTCCTTGCGATGCGTCTTGAGATACCTTCTGTTTCGTTTTTCTGCTCACTACATTCGTGGAGATAATCAAAATTGAGTCTTGTTGACGATTATTGATATTTTCATCACAATATTTGGCTAAAAGGGGATGGCTAAAAGGGGGCAGAAAGGAAATACTACACAATCGCTGTGAAGGCATTGGAAGTGGAGGATGAGGAGGAAGATAGTTAAGAAGATTTTGATTTTCTGCACATATCGATTCCTGAAAATAAGATTGTGTACAATTGCTATATCTTTTGGCAGCAGTGGTATCAAACCGTATGTTAATGGTATATCAGTAAGCGTGACTTTGAATAATGGATAAAAACTTGGTTTGAGAGGAAAACCGCTTTTACACGACCTAAATTTGACACTAGAGAGGGAATTACAACGCGATTTTGAGCGTGATGCGTCAAAAAATTCTTTTTTAGGTACAGCACCTATTTTCATTGCATCTCAATGACAAATTGGTTGTATTATGCATGGTCCATGAAAATACAATGTGTTATAATACATCTTATCACGTATCGCAAAGGAAATTTGATGTACAGGGCTCCCAGCCCAATTGTGCGTATCTGCACTTGGACAAAGACTTAAAGGTAATCGAAAATATGAACAAAATGTTGGCGAATAAACGAATAAAATAAAGGATTTTCATACTAATTTCAAGCAAACAAGCGATTTTGGCAATGGAGTTAATATTTATGTAGGTTTAAAAATGATAAAGTTGAAGTAATTACTGATAATTTAAATTGTAAAACTGAGATGCTTTCAACATTGCAGAATCTAAATCTCTGGTGATGCTAATAGCCGTTGTTGGAAATCTAATTTACGTTTCCAAAAAAAAGAAAGTGAAACAATATGACAAAGCTTATGCATAGATTGAAAAAGGTTGATCAAAAGGTATATTTGATTTATGTTGCTTAGTATAACTTATATAAATGGTAGATTTTTATTGAAGATGCAAAAATGATTCCTTGTAAAAATGATTCTGTAACTTGAATAACATAGAGGATATTATATGAGTGTCCATGACATACTATGTTTACGACACGAGTGCTTAATATTAGTATTTCCCGAGCGAGAGCGAGGGATATACTGATATTAAGGCACGAGTGTCGTAAACATAGTATGTCATGGACACGAATATGATATTCTGTTTATTACCGAAGTCAAGAAATCAAACTAACTAATCAAAATCAACATCCAAGCATAGGTATAGGCGCAGTTGGAACACAACGTCATAGACGAACTGTGACGTCAAAGCATTGTTTTTTACGTGACGTCACAATGAAAAAGTGATATGTTGCCCTAGGGCATCGTATGAAAAATATGAACCCCGATATGATTGCCCTCGTAGGTAATAAAATAAATTACAATCATCCTTTGATGGTAATAACAAATTAATGATACCTTATGATCGTTGTTTAAGTATGACCTTTCAATGTCCACATAGATGGTGTTTATGTATTGTGAATGTGGTACATAAGGAATGCACACATTATTTGAAGATTTGGTTAAATTGTGTAATTTTATCCTAACCAGTAACGAAGTAATATGTTTGCTGTCATTGAGATATCAAAATTCTTCTCACAGACTATGTACTAACACTACCATGTATTGCTAAACCTTTTTTCAACCTTACGTATGAATATGATAACCAGACACAAATGTTTTTATATTACTTGATGTCATTTGAACGCCAAATGGTCTTTGGAAACAATTTGCTTAATACTAACGAATAAATAAATTTTGTAAAAAAATGAACAACACAGCAAACCTATATCACTTATTGAATAAGCTCAATCAAATTATAGCTAATTTTATTATATATATTCTGTTTCATCATAAATACCATTATGTATAAATCATACAACAATATTTATTGATTTGCGATGTGATATCTCAGTAATCGTAATATATAGATTTGCATTAATCCTTCAGAATATTTATTTGTTAATTCTGTATATGATTCATTCATAGATAGCATTTAGAATTAGAGGTGATGTTTACTTTTGTTAAAATGTCACATGTTCGTTGTTTGCAATATGTTATTTAGCAAATGTCCACATTGATGGCGGTGATGTAAAATGTGGTGCACAATGTTTGCACAAGTTACTTGAATCTTTCATAGTTTATTAAATGTTTGCACAAGTATTTTGAATCTTTCATAGTTAAATCTGATACATTGTTATTTAGAAATGGTCATTCTGCTTATGGATTTGTAACTTTGCATTTCTACCAATAAATATAATCAATCGTTGATGAATTGTACTTTTGATCATTTCAGCATTAAAATGCCTTTGAAAATAAAGGTTCTAGGCCCGGGGTCATAAGCAACTAGCAATGTGTTTTGCTTTTCGCAGTTCGTCATTCGCCTTTCAATTCTTTATGATTTAATGTAGACATTAATCTTTGAGGGTTTCCTGTGAGCTATACAACAAGTGTTGATTGAGTTTTCAAGCTGTGCAACCATATAACTTTGATTGTGTCATGAAAAAAGGTCTGAGGATTTGCTCCTGGAGCAGTCCCATATAGTGGGGAAAATGACCCCCTAAAATAGAGGTGTCTCGGAAGAGCAAAACCCTCTCCTGGAAAAATATGAGATGTGCAAAATTGAAAATACACAGCAGCAGCGACGTAATCGTCAGTCTCAAACCTTTAGTCACGGAGCTCTGTTTTCAGTCGAGGGAAGAGAAAGAAGTCAGAGGGGGCTAGATCTGGAGAATAGGCAGGGTGGGGGAGAATCCTGAACCCACAATCCTGTTCTGCACTGACTGCAAACTGGGCGGTGTGAACGGGAGCATTGTCCTGCAACAGCTACACACCTTTGCGCAGTTTACCGTTTCTCTTTGATTTTTTTCTCGTAATTGTCGTAGTTCATTTGCGTAATAAGTGCCATTGATTGTAGAACCTTTCTTTAATTAATCAATCATAATAACACCCTGAGAGTCGCAGAAAACGGATGTCATGACCTTCCGACCGGAAGAACAAGATATGAACTTTCTAGAGGTGGGTAATGTGCCGTGTGTTTCCATTGCATGCTTTGGCTTTTTGTCTCAGGATCAAAATGATGAACCCAGGTTTCATCTTGAGTAACAACATGAGCGAAAAATTATTCTTGGTCTGCGCGATACTCGTCAAGAAGTTGCTGACAGACTATGACACGTTTTCGCTTTTGTCCTCTGATAACATTCTGGGGACCCAGCGTATTGATACCTTTTTCATATGTAAATGTTCATGTATAACTCGTTCAACTTTTGTTTTAATGATGTTTTGAGTATCGGCTAAGTATCTGATAGTCACTCTCCTGTCTTGCCTTTTTGTGTCAAGAACAGTCTCAATGTTTTCACCAGTGGTGACATCAGATGGACGACCAGGAGGGCCTCGTCTTTAGTGCTTACTTTACCCCGTTTAAATTCAGCACGCCAATGTTTAATGGTGCTATATGAAGGAGCATAGTCACCTAATGTTTGTAACATATCACCATGAATTTCTTTTGGAGTGTATTTGTTTAAACTCAGATATTTGATAACAGCCCTACATTCACTTTTCTCCATTTCGGTAAAAGATGTGAGAGTACCTTTGAATGACAGGCTATTTTATGCAATTGAAGAGTATGCATCTCGTGATT
This sequence comes from Phorcus lineatus, assembly GCA_921293015.1. Taxonomy (NCBI): domain Eukaryota; kingdom Metazoa; phylum Mollusca; class Gastropoda; order Trochida; family Trochidae; genus Phorcus; species Phorcus lineatus. Next base: position 18,768,914 of record OV121087.1, on the reverse strand, counting down.
TTCATGCCATTTACACATCAATGAGTGTTCTTTATGCACGCACAATATGGATGCGTTTCAGGCATGTTTTCATATTCAGGCCGGATACTTGTGACAACCCTCGTGCCTTAATTATTGGCTGTATGTATTATCGTTTCTTGGAATGTTAAATCTGCCAGGATGGGTCTGAATGTAGATGTTGTCATCAATGCCGGTAAGTGATTCATTCAAATTGTCAGTAAGAGTAAGCTCCACTATAAACTTAATACTCTTTGTTAATGGACAGATAATCTTTAAGTTTTGTCATTACTTTTTGTGCTAAATGTTGAAATCGGCCTCGTTCAAATATAGAATTGCCTTCTGAGAAGCCGGCATCAGAATTCTGAGTGACGTCATAGCATTGTTGTGATGACGTCAGTACAGTAACGATTAAGGCTATCGCCACCAGATAAAGATTTATGTCACTGATTGAACAGAATATATTATTCTCAATAATATAAGTAAAACTATACATATAAAATATGAAAATTAGATAACAAAGATCGTGATACTCGATGCCAGGGCCATCTCAAATTCTACAAACCTTTGACCTCTAAAACACCAACATGTCATAAATTCGTTTCAGGAAATGCGTACAATGGTGCTCGGACCTATATACGACATTCTTTGCACCCTGCTCGTTATACCATCTTGACAATGTCAGTTCATCTATAAACGATTAACACCTTCTCTTCGATTTAATATGTATATAAACGTTTACGTCCCATGTCAATAATTTTATCTATAATAACATATAACTTACAACTATCTCTGCATGAAAAAGGATATGGCCATTCACTACTAGTACACGTAGAAGAAAGACCTAGTTACAACAAAGTATATTTTACAGCCAAGGTGGGGGGGGGGGGGGGGGGGGGGGGGGGTTAAAGTTACACTTCAATGCTTCATCACCGCATGAGTTTTGCAGTGTTCACATATGTACATTATTCATGGAAACGTATTGAAATATGGTTTTAGATATAAAATAGAAAATAGAGTCTAACCTATCTATGAGAATCACTTAAGCATACTCATTTGGAACATCTATTTAGGCTGTATATAAACTCATCAGGAATTAACCTTAACAAGACAAAGTTATAACTATGATAAATATCATCAGCAAATACAGCATAGATATGTTTAATTTGATATATCAACTAATGAACTAAACAATTTAAAAATGATGGCACGAAGAACAAAAATAACTGATCGGAAACGTAATGTACTAAACCGTCTATTCAAGAAGTTCAGTTGAAGGTACACAGCATTTGAAATCTTTGGGGCATTTGAAATGTTATCGGTTCCCGGCATAATTAATCGACTTAACAAACATAAAATGCAATCATAAGATTTTCATTGTAAACAAAAGTGATTGCTGTTGTTGAAAATTATCATTTAATGTCCATCTGACAAGTAGATAAACAAGTTCTTATCAGCACATAAAAGAAAAATAAGAAAATTACAATGAACACTGAATTGTTTTTGCTGAACACAAATGTTCGATAAAGTTACAATTTTTATCCTTGCTTAAAGCCCCCCGAACGTTTATTCTTCAGAGTTGGAATTTCGGGGATGAAATGAATTAAGATAGGTAAAATAAATCCAGATTTAGAAAAATTCAATTGATAACAGAATTGTGAATATCTATCAGTTTATCTTCAACATTCGCCTTGTTCTTTCCATGAATTGTTTGTTGAAGCTGGTAGGTATGCAGGCGTGGATAGAAAAGGCATGGTTATAGATATTACAAAACTCGTCATTATTAACAAACACAAATACTCATTTGTTACCAAACACACTTTACTATGCAATGTTGCTAAGAAAGAATAGTGTACAAGCAAAGCAAAGAGAGAAAGAAACCAATCAATGTAAGGAGTTTTAAAACGGTCATAGATATATAGAGCTCGATAATATTACGTGAGTCTATATCCCTAACTCGAATAATTTAAATATGTTCACATCAAAATGGCACACAAAAGTTAACATGACATGTTTTTCTACAACTGCTAAAATACGAGAGGAGTAATGAGTTGCGTTTTCCTCAAAAGCAAAAACTTACATAAACTTTAACGTTTAGGGGAAATTGAACAGCTATAACCTCCAAACACGTTTTACAATGTTTTCAGCTTTTCGTCAAACGTTTTGACTCATGGAACTGCACACAAACACAGGTTCATCAATTGTTGGGGATAAGATCCATCTGTGACCTTCTCTGGTTTCCTTCCCTGTCGGTATATGTAAATTCCCTCTCTGTTGACAAAGCTTACATACAATGTTTTCGATATGATAAAAAATGAAGATGATCTTGAGGTGAGAGTAAAACGGACTTTCAAATTACGCAGATCGACTATTCGTTTATGATCTTGTAGATAGTAAAGGATATAATCGACAGGATCAAATGCTAAACCTGTAAGTTTGACTCCCCTTAAAATCTTTTCTCCAATTTTCCTACCATGAGATTCAAATATTACAATTTTTTTAATGGTGGTGACAAAAATCCTAGCCTTCTTCTCGTTGATTGCAATATCAAACATCCGATGCTTGTAAGTAAGCAATTTTCGATATTCGGGCTTATCTGCATACAATACAGAAATTTCAGACCCTTGCAGAACAAAAACGCAAGCAATATATTGGTCAGCGGCTATTTTGGCGTACGTCACAGCCAATGTACGTTTTCTAGAATTTGCACGAAAATATATGATTCTTGTTCTTGTTAAAATATGGAAATATTTTGATTTATGCAAATATATCACAGAGTGGACATTTCGTTCCTTTACATTTTTGAACACTTCTATGCGTCGTTCGTTGGGGTACATTTGACCAATCGGGAGGGGCCGTCCATCATTACGTCGCATAAAGACTATTCTGTGTCTTCTGTGATGCCTTGTTTTCCACATAGACCCATTTGATGCTAAAACAAATAGTTCTATAATGCAAATGAGTGAGTGAGTTGGGTTTAACGTGTTTTGAACATTAATGGAGGATAGTATATGAGTGTCCATGACATACTATGTTTACGACACGAGTGCTTCATATTAGTATATACCACGAGCGAGAGCGAAGGGCATACTGATATCAAGGCACGAGTGTCGTAAATGTAGTATGTCAAGGGCACGAATATGATATTCATAAATCTGTTTATTACCGACGTCGAGAAATCAAAGAAACTAACGAAAATCAAAATACAAGTGCCATACTAATATCAAAGCACGAGTGTCGAAACATAGTATGTCAAGGGCACGAATATGATATTCATAAATCTGTTTATAACCGACTTCGAGAAATCAAAGAAACTAACGAAAATCAAAATACAAGTGCCATACTAATATCAAAGCACTAGTGTCGAAACATAGTATGTCAAGGGCACGAATATGATATTCATAAATCTGTTTATTACCGACGTCGAGAAATCAAAGAAACTAACGAAAATCAAAATACAAGTGCCATACTAATATCAAAGCACGAGTGTCGAAACATAGTATGTCATGGGCACGAATATGATATTCATAAATCTGTTTATTACCGACGTCGAGAAATCAAAGAAACTAACGAAAATCAAAATACAAGTGCCATACTAATATCAAAGCACGAGTGTCGAAACATAGTATGTCAAGGGCACGAATATGATGTTCATAAATCTGTTTATTACCGACGTCTAGAAATCAAAGAAACTAACGAAAATCAAAATCCAAGCATAGGCATAAGCGCATTTGGAACACAACGTCATAGGCGAACTGTGACGCAAAACGTTTTAAACGTGACGTCACATTAAAAAAGTGATATTTTGCCTACTAGGGCATCGTATCAAAAATATGACCCCTGATAAATAGCTATGCGAGTTCTCAGTTTTACAAATTGTTTTATCAGAACAAGCGTCACGTTTTATTATGGAAATGTATAATATTGTAAATACCAAGGAGATCATACTTCATCATAATGAAGAGCATTGTGAATTCCTTTTTCAACTGACATCGATACTTACACGCATCAGAGAGAGTAAAAACAGGAGAGAGAGAATTTAAAGATGAGGGCGTCACTTTCAAGTCATTGTCTGAAATTGAGTAATAAGGCAATAACTTTGAGCATACAATCTACCGCTGATACAACAAATAGTACAAACGTTTTGGACTTGTTGATTTGACTTTAGCCTCATTTTTTGGAAGGCAAAATTCTTTTAGATAAAAAAAAATACAAAATTGAAAAACGTTTTATTATAACGATAGGGGTCATGAATTTATAATTCAACTGACATCGATACTTGCCTGATTTAGACATTGGCACCGACGTCTGAGAAATTAAAGTTGTGCGTGTCGATTTTAAGTTATTGTCTGAAATTAATCAATAAGTCAATTACTTTGAGCATACAACCCCAAAATATGACAATTTACACCATAGTTAAAACAAGAAACGTGAATATGGCTCACATACCTCCGCAACCCGTCTGATTTCTTCTCCATCTTCCAAACTCACATGTAAACACAGTTTATCATATAAAGTCCTATGTTTAGTGCCACACAGCTAAGATCATGTGTCTGCATTAGAGCAACAGATCTGTTAATCACTTCTGAAAGTCGAATTGCACATTCAAGGGCCATAACTCTATGAAAAATAATATTTCGGAAATGGCTTTCGAACTCTATCAAGAGCATCAACAGGTGTGTCCAAAACCCAAATTTCATTCACCGAAGTGTGACACTGTCTGAGAAAACTTATCCCCATTGAAGCATCAGAACACGATCAATAGTATCATCAGGTGTATCCAAAACCAAAATGTCACTCCTCTAGGTGTAATAGTTTCTGAGAAAATCTATCCCAAGTGTACACCACATAATTAAGTTTAAAACATGACGTGTCCATGAAAACGACAAATAATATGAATTCCATAAACTTCAAAAGTGGTCTTAACTGTAGACGAGGTTATGGTTAACAAGTGTGAAAAGTTTGGTTAATCTAGAGCTAACGGCTTTTGAGTAAATTGACCGGACGGACAGACGATCGGACAGACAGACAGACGGACGGATGTAATGACCGCTATACATACCCGCTAACTTCATAGCGGGGGTATGATCAATATATTCTACCTCAGCAGCCTTGTGAGGATGATATATTTAACGTTGCTTTTTTATACTGCGACAATGACTCGTGTCTTCCGTTAGTTTTATACTGTATGTCAGCACGTGCATTTCGTGGAATGCGTGCATATCACTTTTTCGAAAATTCGAGTTAGCGCGACAGTTTTTACAATTTCGTTGATATTGAAAGATAAAAGTAAAAGGTAGTAGGTTTTCACATGTTCCTGTAGAGAAATTGTGAATTTCCATTCACAAATAATGTTTTTAACCCAAAAATTATTTGGTATACTTTCTTTTGGACATCAGTTTAGAACACTGCCTATTTGATTTCAATATTTGAAAGATAGGCTATAAATAAATTATGTAAATACCAAAACAAAAATAGAATAATTGAAAATTTTCACATAAACTTTCACAGTTCATGCGAAGTGCAAATTTATCTTCAGAGTGTGAAAACATCTCATTAGTCAACCACATTCGTAGTCATAGAGGAAATAATAAAGCACAAGATGCTGGATACCATATTTATGTGAACACTTTTAATCATTTGAGGTAGGAAAATTGATTGGCATAGCTTAACTATCCATCGAGCGTTCGTTTTAGAACTTCTCCTTTTATCAGAAAAACATTGTCTTGCAATTGGAAACATTTATGTACATTTTCGTAAGATCACTACATTTATCTGAGGAACGTGCTATTGCCCCTTTAAGCATTAACTTTAGCTTAATTTTAAAATGTTGGATGTTTTCATTTCATATTTTTCCTGTATCACTTTTTACATGGTTCTCATTGAATATCGAAGCCATTATTCAATTCAAATCATTTAAACAGCTCTAACCTGAAAGCGAGACTCGAGTGGAGGAAGAAACGGTCGATGGCATCAGTTGAGCGACTGCTTCTGCAAACCAACAAAAAGTAAACCATCAGGTACCGATCATCACCTGTTTTGATATAGACATGAAATGTTTAATAGGTTAATTTAAAGTGTACAGCTGCATACCGAAAGTTTGTTCACTTATCGCTGAATCGTAATTCAAATATCGTGTAATTTTGGTTTCGTTTATAGATATAATACGTATATATACGTCAATAGAATAACTTGAATAAACTGACAATGGATCACCCACTGTCCATGTGTGAAATAGCCGTGCAAAAATTCGAATTTTGGCATATTGATATAGACAGAAGGGGGTCATATTTTCGAAATTTCGATTTCGTTAAATGTCAAATAAATGTTTCAAATCGACTCTCTGAGATCAAAACCAACCTAATCACATTGACTTTGTGCTCAGGAACAAACGTGACTAATTCTAAAAGAAGTTGATAACTTATTAAGGATTTTATGGAGAGAAAAAAATAGTGTTTTCAGAATTTTGACCCCTGGTCACTTTAAATTGTTACGGGTAATTGTGGGGGTACGATAAACAAGAAGAATGGATCTTTATGTCCATATTGAAACTTCAATAGTATACGTTTCTTTTTCACAAGGCTACGATACCGCAAAGGCATCTAAAAGTACATGGTATTTGCACTAGTATATTCAGGTATGTGAACAAACTTTTTGTATGCAGCTGTAGTTTAGTAATTAGTGCACAAAATAAGGACAACGTTTAAGATTAAAGCATACCTTTCAGTGAAAATTTATGAGTAATCTTTCCCTTCTGGCAGAGGGTACAGTAATATGAAATCATCCCTTCCTGACTGTGTCCAGAAGAAGAACAGTTCAAACTCCAGTTCTTGCTATCTTCCAGAGGAAGCAGAACCCTATGTTTTGGAAATCGAATAAGGGAAGTGTTGGTACTACAGACTCCATATTGACTTTGCCAGATTGTTAGAACGCAGCTGAAAATATAACTTGCATGGTGAGTTATATTTTCAATAATTTTTTGTTGGCAAGAAATCAAAGGAAATTGGAAATGAAATTTACCTTGTATATATTTTCATTGATTTTTTAATTTATATATATATAACTGAAACGCTTCGAATTAAGATCATATATATATATATATATATATACACACACATATATATAAGGCTAAAACTTCAAGGAGAGTGACAAGGTATTTATATTTCTTGCTTATACATCAAGGAAATCTTCAAGGGGAGTGACAAGTTATTTATATAGATATGGCTAAAACTTTAAGGAGTGAGACATGGAACCTTCTTGAAAGTCAAAGTCAAATGGTAATCTAAGACAAGATTAATTCCTTTAAGATTTGAAAGTGGCTTCGACGTAAGGTGAATTTACCCAGTGTGTAATGGAAGGAAATCGTTTTGGAGGGACTGGAATAATGGTATGGCAATTTGAAAGCCGCAAGATACAGATGCGAAATTGTAAATGTTCATGTTTTCCCATTTTTGCAGAAATGTCCAGCTTTGCTTTTAAAGCAGAACAGCGCCAGGCCCCATGTTGCCAGAGTTATGCAACTTTGCCTTATATCCTGTCATGGCGAGCAAGATCCCAAGGTTTATCGCTTATAAAAAAGCTTATAGAATGATATGGAACGGCGATTAAAACGTTTACAGCCGACCCCAACAACTTTGAATGAATCCGTCAAGGATACAGAATGAAATCCCGCAAGATTTTCTGTAACATTTGGTCGGTTCCATGAGACGCAAGTGGCAGACATGCATTGATATTGATGGTTATCATACTCGATGTTGATTTTGTGATTTTACCTTGACCTCCATCATGTAAAAGGGACACAGAGTATGTGGTTGAAGTCGATGTGTAAAACTTTATAAATGGTGTCATTTTATCAAAAAGTAGTGATTTTCTCTGAAGTTTTAATTTGTAATCAAAAACCGGACAATAGCGCGTGTCAATGACTCAAACCTTATTCTGGAAACTTATAGACAGCAGTTTCAAGGGACACTATATGTTGATTCTTTAAATTGTTTTTACTGGATCAAATAACAAATATTCATGTAAACTAGATGCCAAGGTATGGCTCAATAACACCTATATGGCGGTTTTTCTGTTATAATTTAAAAGAGAAAATATACTTATTTTGGTATTCAAGGATAAAGAATTTTAGAGACACTTTTGTAATTGAACTCAAGACAGATGGTATCTCGGCTCTTATTTCAGCCAACTAAAAATTATGAAACATACTCTCTGTCACTTTAAACGTAATTTTGTAAGCGCTGTACACTTTTCTTCTTTTCTTCACTGTGAAACTGAGTGCGGTCTTCCCTCTGTATGTTAAACCAAACATTCACACAAAGATAGTTTGAGATTATGCCAATATGTATCGAACACAGTGACTTCTGTCTCATACATATTCCCTCTTTTGGTTTCAATTTTAAAGATTTCTAAAAAAAACATACCTCATAATGCTACACAGACCTGTGAATAAGTGCATCTTCTGAGCTCTCTGCTCTCCTACTGATGTATACCAATATCTGGTTATCTGAAATCATGCTTTAATATCCCACTCAAATCGACCAACCTGCTTGAATAACCTATAAACAGATAACATCGAAACATCAAATTTTAAAGGAAAGAAGCTAAATTAGGTGTCGAGAATCTTATCGAGGAAAAAGCTTTAGTGCATGCTCAGAACATAAATACTTAAAAACACTGATCATTATCATCACTCAACATAGAAAACAACGTCTCCATGTATGATATACGTTGAATCTTTCAAAGGATTAGTGATATTGTTCAATAAACGTTATTTTTCAAGCTGGTGTGTTAGAGTTGTAGTTTTTGTCAATGTCTTTTCAGTTTTAGAAATAGAATTGATACTGAACAGTCAAAGTTTGTTTAAAGGGACAAAGAGACTTTTGTTTGGTTTAAATATTTCAAATTTCATAGATGGTGTTATTTTATCAAGAAGTATTGGATGTTTCTGATAATTAACATCTGACTGCTAGCTGTTCGGTATTTCGAAAATAAACGGTTTGTGTAGGATTTGAAACCTGACATTGACACGCGCTTATGACTCAAACGTAGTTTTGTAAACATTTACGGCATACAAAGGACAATCATTGGCTGACAGTGTACATTAAGTCATTCGACTAATATACAAGTAAGTCAGAATAAATACGCAGTATTATAATTTCTTTATATTGATATGGTCGTTTTTTCATTTTTTAAATTGAAATTGCAATTGAAAATAGGAAAATATCAAAATGTTGACATTAATGAAAAAAAGATATAAATTTTAAAGGCGATTTGAACTAAACTCTGGTCATATGGTATACTGACTCTTATCTAAGCCACATACAAAATGTATGAAATGTCTCTGTCACTTTAAGGTTTATCTTTCACTCTTTGACATGGAAGTGTACTCCATAGCAATATCAAGAACATGCACTTTAATTTATTACGAAAGGATATTTTATTTAAGTGTCACACAGTGTACATTTATGGAGCGAGTTACAACAACGTGTTAAAAGTACACTCTACGGCTAGGAATGGCCTATGAGACACTAGATCAAATTATAAGTCACATTAAAAATAGCCAAAAACGCGTAAGCGCTAAAACGATAAAAATGTAATATGTAGAGAATACTTAACGACGTTCCGTGTAATAACATATTTATGAAACGAGTGAATGGTTTGGTATCTAACGAGCGAAAGCGAGTTAGATACCAAACCATTCACGAGTTTCATAAATATGTTATTGCACGGAACGGAGTTTAGTATTTTATTTATTACTCGCCCAACATCAGCAAAAAAATTCTGGAAAAAGGCTTAATTCGTACATGGAGGCCATCATGCAGCAACAACTGTGTCACGAGTATTCGTGAATTCATTTCATTATAATGATCAACATCGGCTCTACCTATCTTTTACACAAAAAAGAGAAAGCTTTGAATTGTATTAATTTGGAATTTGATAGCCTGATAGCCTACGACACCTAACCAGGCAAAGAAATCGAAACTCGAATACTTAAAACTGATGAGTGCATTACGTCAGCAAAACTAGGTCAAGCGTATGAATACATTATGATCGCCGATGTAATTTATTTTTATTTTTAAAAAACTATTAAGCAATGGGGAAATAACAACAGACAAAGAAGATTTTAACAACAAACAGAACGCCTTTAATAAAGAAACATTGTGAGGAATATCTTATCAATTGATTGTTTTCCATTTGTTGGATTATTTTCGAATGCGATGTAACTTCCAAAGTTACTGAGAGTTAATCGCCTTAAAGAGCGTGGTCACCTCGCACACAAGTTTGGACGAGAATTCTGATAATTTGGAACATATTAAGCTGAATTGAAATTGACATGAATGACAGAATTGTTTATTGTGCTGCACGTTTGAAACAGTGTCAGCGGCGCGATCTCGGCGAACGTCAACATTGACAGTACACCCCGCATCAGCTGGCCGGTTGATCATTTCACTGATTTCACGATGCTGTGTTTCAGAAATTTGTGAAAAGTTATTTATGCTTTGTAAATTCTTATGGGCACTGATTTGCATAATTTGATTTGGCGGAATGTTATTGTCAGACAAAGTTTGGACCATGTATTTCCTGGCTGAGTGATTGGACAACCGTTTGGAATCTAACTTCGCATTGGACGCCATGCGTTTCATAATTGTTTTGATCACGTTACCTTGGTCATGTGACCGAGTGAAAATAGTGCCGACATCAGTGCGCGTGATGTTATTACACAATGTGTAATAACATTGTAGATTTATTAAACAGCGATATCTTCAACGGGAGAGTAATAAATACGTATATCAATAAATTCATGAACCCTGTTTGAATAAAATGGTGGCATTTCGTCTAAACATAGCGCTTGTTGTAGCGGCAAGTGGTTGGGAGAGTACGTGAGAATGCATGAGAAAAATTACTTGGTCTGTTGGAGACATATTAATAAATTGACCATCAATAGCTAGGGCTTTTAACTATAAAGATAGTCTGGCATCAGAATAAAATATGAAAATATGAAATGTTACACATGAGGTGGACGTATACTTGATTGAAAAATAATCTCGTACGCTACACGTGTGAGGCAACACTGTGACCTGTGACCCCCAATTCCAGAGAATGTATTTGATAACCAATGACCTCTGAACTAGGATCAACATGAAATGGAACTACTTGTGAATTGATAACATATAAGTAATTCCTGATGTTTAAATCTTTCTATGCTTCACAAAAGTTTGATCAAAAGTATGAAATATGGATTTATGATAGCCATGACTATCATCATTAATGCATCGGTAGGCCACATAACGTAAGTTTGTATAAAGATCCATATATACATGTACTTCACATATTCATTATCCGTATCAAATTGTTTGCTAATGTAAAATGTCTGTTGGGAGCAGTCATAACCATATATACGTGATTAACATCGGATATATGAAATGTATACAGTCAAACAAATGGAACAGTCAACACATACAATATTTCGGCATTTTCTGGTCAATATACTTCATGAATATTGCTCTCTTTTCGCCTGGGTTAATTGACCTTGACCTTCATGTTTATATGTCGAATCACTGATGATTATTTCTGTCGGCGCAAAATCTTTCACAGACGTATGCTTCGATCGTTTCACTTGCTCAAAATTAAAATCTAAATACAGCTGCATACCGAAAGTTTGTTCACTTACCACTGAATCGTAGTGCAAATATAATGTTTTTGGGATTTCGTTTCAACGTCAAGAGAATAACTTGAGCAAAACTGACGTGTCCAACGGTGCAATAGCCATTCTTGAACGCTTTTTTGGATCGTCTGGTTTCTCGTGCGAAAATGGTAATTTTGGCATATTGATATAGACAGAAGGGTCTTATTTTCGAAATTTCGATTTCATTAACTGTCAAATAAAATGTTCCATATCTACTCTCAAAGATTAAAACAACCTAATCACATTGACTTTGTGCTAAGGAGCAAACGTGACTTATTTGTAAAGAAGTTGATAACTTATAAAGGGTTTTATGCAGAAAAATAAAAATTAGTGTTTTCGGAATATTTACCCATGGTCACTTCAATGGCCTGCCAAAACTGTTACGGGTAATTATGGGAGTAACATACATATTTGTCTTTAAGAAGAATTGATCTGCCTATCTGTATTGAAAATTCATTGTTATACGTTTCTTTTTCGCAACTCTACGATACCTCAAAGGCATCTCAATTCATATGATATTTGCACTAGTATATTCAGGTATGTGAACAAACTTTTGGCATGCAACTGTAATATTGTTCACTATCTTTGTAAATATCTTGAAAGGAGGTAATAAATAATAATAATAATAAAGTTAATATTTGTATAGCGCCAGTTCCAACATATTGCTCAAGGGCGCTTAGGCAAAGGCTACTGTAAACAAGTGGGTCTTCCGCTGTTTTTTGAATATGGTGAGATTTTCACTGTCCTGAATGTTTTGAGGAAGACTGTTCCATAGCGAAGGTCCGACTTTGGAAAAGGATCGATCGCCATAGTGTTTCTTCTTTGTCTTGGGAACATCAAGTGCTCTTGATGATCTTAACCTGAGTTCACGCTTTGGGGTGTAGATTGTGATGAGTTCACTGATGTACTCAGAAGCCAAACCATTCAGTGACTGGAATACAAAAACCAAGATTTTGTATTGTATCCGTTGTCTCACTGGTAGCCAATGGAGATCTTGCAATATAGGGGAAATATGGTCTTGACGTCTGGTGTTGGTGATAAGTCTGGCTGCACTGTTGTGAACTCTCTGCAGTCTGTCAAGTGAGTGTTCTGATGCCCCATACAACAGACTGTTGCGGTAGTCAATGCGCGAGGTGACAGATGCATTTATCAGGGTCTTAATTGCCTCTGTTCCAACATGCTTCTTGATTAGACTGATGCTTCTTAGGTGGTAGTTGCAGGACTTGTAGACATTATTGACATGTTGGTCAGATAACAAAGATGATTCAAACATCACACATAAATTCCTAGCTTGAGAAGTAGGGACAACTTCACAGTCACCAAGTTTAAGAGGCGGGAATTGAAAACTGGTGAGCAAAGACTTTGAGCCAAAGATTATCAGTTCCGTCTTGTCGGCATTCAGTTGAAGAAAGTGCATGGACATCCAGCGCTGAATTTCTTTGACACAGTCAACAATGGTTGCCTGTGCATTCTCAACTGATGATGGTTTGAGAGGTCTAAATCCCATGTAAATCTGCGAATCATCAGCATATAGATGAAATCCCAGGTTATACTTCCTAACAATATCTCCTACAGGTAGAGTGTATAAGGTGAAGAGTACGGGTCCTAACACTGAGCCTTGGGGAACTCCGTATGCAAGCCTCTTTCTCTTCGATTCTTTTCCATCTATAATCACGGATTGGAATCGGTTGCTCAGGTAGGACTCAAACCATTTCAGGGCGTCGCCAGTAACACCGACACGAGTCTCAAGAAGAGATAGCAGGATAGAATGGTCGATGGTGTCGAATGCTGCTGATAAGTCAAGCAGCACTAGGGCAGCACCACCTTCAGAATCAACAGACATCAGCAAATCATTCTGGACACGTAGAAGAGCTGATTCCGTACTGTGACCGAGCTTGTAGGCAGACTGCATGGTCTCGTGTAAATTGCCGTTCTTGAGATGCACCTGGAGACGACTAGCTACAACTCGCTCTATGAGTTTAGACAGGAAGGTGAGGTTTGACACAGGAGAGGAGAGGTCTGATAAGTGCCTCCTTCAGACATGGAGCAAGTTCACAGTTTGTCAGGGAGAGATTTACAATTTGTGTTATCGTTGGTACTATCTCATCAGTTGCCAGTTTCAGTAGCCATGTTGGAAGTGGGTCCAATGAGCAGGACTTAGTAGGACATTTCAAGAACACTTTCCTGATTTCATCGCACGAGGCAGGTTGAAAAGAGCTTAATCTCAGAGTATCACAAGTTTTTTGATGATTTTTGATGATTTACGTATTTTTCACAACCGTTTATTAATAATATATAACATAACAAATCACCTTTTCCATCCACTTCTTTATTCACTGGGAGCAGGAAACTACGTAGGCAAATAAGCGTTGGCAATGTACGTAAATAACGAGCGCTCCTTTATTGAGTTTCTGTTTCTGAAATTATTTTACCATATCCTTACGAATAAAGCCAAACTTGATGCAACTAAGTATGACAAATTTCTACACCACGATTGGTTTCAATAGATACAATGTATACGCAAGTGGTGACCATCCTATGGTATCAGACCTCATTTCCCACCTGCAGTTACTGTCGGTAGTGTAGTAATTTCTATAGCTCATCTTGCCTGACCGGAAATGGTTTCCTGGCTCGGTTACTCTCTCTAAACTTCGTACACAGATCCCAGTTCGTATTTCCGGTCCTATTGCAGAACGACAGTGTCAGACCTTATTTATGTTAGATAGCTACATGCATATTAACTTATATGATTTTATAAATTCAGAGTCTGGCGCCTGTGCCTGTAAGGGCAGACGGGCCAACGGCATGGCAGGGTGTCCGTCCATGAATTTTGTGCGATTTCGACTTCTCTCGAACCATTCACTCAAGAAATCAGAAATCCTGTAAACAGAGTCCTTAACTAATGATGTTTTAAGAGTTGGTTACCTGCTGACCTATTAAAAGGAAAATGCCCAAGAAACGAATTCTTCCTCGTGTTCAGGACAAATTAAATAGTAACTCTGTTTTTCTTAATAGTTCAGCAATATGCCAAGATTGAAGATGTTTCAGTTAGACCTCACCTATTCAATGCAGCTATATCATTCAAGCCATCATAACAAACGGTACTGCTCACTGTACTTCAAATGTCACATGAAGGCAAGCGTAATTCTTGTTCTGTTATCCACTTTACCATGAGGGTGTGGACATACCTGGCTAAGAATTCATTTGTGGACACCACCTTGTTAACGGTTTCTAGAAGTCATAAAATACAACATAATTTGATAAAGACTTGTCAATATACAAAATGTGGACATTTGCAATATGACCTAAGGTATCAAAGCATATGACCTTAATTGACACATTGTTACATTTTCCGAGTCATAAGGTGTTCCTCAATAACCACTTTTCAATCATAATTAATCTGTTTATGTCTTTATAGTGAATTTGCAAGGGATATAACGTTTTTTGAAAATTTAGTTTATGTCAAAAATGTTATCTTCGGACAGTCCAACACATCATTATTCTACCCTGTAATTCGTAGTCTCAGAAGAAATTATGAAGTTTCTGGCAAAAACCACTGGCGGCCATTTTTATGTGAACACTTTTAATCGTATGAGTTTGGAAAATAGTTTTGCATACATGTACAACTTTTCCTATCGATTATAAAATTGTTAAGCAATTGTTAAGTTAATTTATTTTCGGTTTCGTGAGATCTTCTTATTCATCTTAAATACCCTCGTTACTACTGTAATCTTGATAAATATATTTACATATATGTACAAAAATCACGTCATTTTGTCCTAGCACAACTTGTACCCCAATTCTGAACTGTAAAGAACAGTTGAGTCTCCAATTGTTCCAGATCCTCCTTATACCTTAAAAACGGCAGAACAACGAAAAAGGGGAATAAAACCTTTTGTGTTTTCATTTTTATGTGATTCGAACGAAGATTCGATACCGGTTGAATATGATATTAAAATGTATATAATCTATATAAAATAATATATCTTGATTCATCATGTTAGTTATTTTCCAAATAAACATCGTAACTTGGTTAAAACTCCTGAACAGCTACTTTACGTCGAACTTTGGTCTATATCTGATATATCAAAACTTGAAAACCGTATCCTCGACAGAGATAAAATCTACTTACATTTAAGCATGTTATTTTTCGATGATGTTCATCACTCGAAAAGATCTATATGCGAGATATTCGAACCTGACGTTCCAAAAGTGTAAAGCGAATAGATAAAGTGTCTTCTGATATCATATTCATCATCACAAGATGATAAAAAGCAATGCTATCCTAGGCTAGCCGAGGATATATCTACTTTAATCAACATTTACTTTTTTTTATCTTTGATATCAGAAAACACCAGGGTGAGATTCTATTTATCATCACATTTCCACGAAAAATGTACATTTCTGATCACTTCATTTCGCTAAGACTCCTGGTGCTAGCATTATGGCTACCATTTCCAGCAATCCTTGCGTGGCATCCTTTCGGCAAAAACGTGCATGACGTTGACGTAAAGGTCAAACGTAATTTTCCACAAGTGTTCTATAGAGGCTATTCTGGTCTTGATAAAGGTCACTGCAAGATTTCAACGTTAGAATTAGTAAGACCATGACGAATTCTGCATGTGTAAAATGCTGACACAACTCCCTCTGTTTGTTTCCCGACGTTTTCATTTTCGCATCTCAGTTTTGGCATAATGATGCTCTTAACGTGCAAAAAGCGATTTAAGGAATGTGAGACATTATATGCTCTTTAAGGTTAAATATACCACATGCTTTAAAAAGGGCGTAGTCTTATTTTGAATGTTGCTTCATATTTAAATGATGCTTTTGTTAAAACATTTTAAAATGGTTTTCAAACAAATGAAAAAATTTTATGACTTCCGTTTAGTGCTCATGTCATGGAAAGAAATGGTATTGTTGCATAGTTTTTGCTGCCTAGTGCATTTAACAACGATTTTGTTTCATAAAGGACTTTTTCACCCGTTATTTTTTATGGATCAAACATTTTGTCCTGAATAAATTGCAATCATTAACCGTAATACTTGCTCTAGTATCACCGGGCTCACTGTTCCTTGATCAAAATGATCACAGTAAACAATCTTAATGATCATTAATGGTTTGAACGTGGCCTTAAGCTTTCTGTTCGATTTGAATGAAAAGCACCTTGAAATACTCTTGTTCATTAAATGTGTATGTTTCAGTTATTCTATCTAGATAATGATATCGATTTGAATTAGATGTATAACAATTTGCAAATAAGGACTGTTCACATTACGGGACAAACTAAGGTTCAAACTAAGATGACTTTTTTCTCAGCTCTGGTCAGAATAACTAGGTATGTTGACTCCGCAAATAGCTTTCGCAGCTTTAGTGTTGAAGGCTTTCTTCCTGCACTAATACTAGCAGCAGCGATATAAGTGAAATACTATGGTAAGCGGCGTTAAACCCCAATTCACCTCGCCCCATCTATATGAGGGAAGCACACTGGTAGAAGAATCGTCTTTATCAAATTTAACGTAGTAATAGCTCAACGAATGTCATTGTTGTTGCTGGCTCTATGAGGGAAGTCATGAATGACACTGGCAGAAAAATCGTCTTCATCAATTTTAATATAGTATTCCTTATACGATCGTCATTTTTAGGCTTCAGATTCAAATCGCTCTATGAGGAAAGTCACGAATCACACTGGCGGAATAGTGTTCATCCAGGGTCATCGCAAGAAGCGCTTCCTAGCTGGTCAACTACTCCTTGATGAACGACATTTGCAACCATTCAGAAACATAAAGGAAATTGGTGTCACCTCATTGGTCTACATAGCTAAAGAAAAATGTTTGTATGTTTCTTAACTCATAACGTGTACAGCACTGAAGGAACTTGTTCAATTCTTATGCTCAACGTTTAACACATACCCCACATGGCTACATCCCATTAACATACAATTGCAACGTAGGTCAAACGTCGGACATGTCCGAAATACCTATTTGAAGACATTACATAAAGCAACTAAGTGCCAGTAGGACTGCCGAAACTAAGAGTATAGCTATACCCTTCGGCCGAAAAGCACTCAAAAACTTAGTCTACCATAACGCACGTGGGTTAAATCTGGCCCCAAATATGTATTCAAAGTACGAAAATATACGCAAAATTAACAAAAACATAAGGAATATAGTGTTAGAAGACTTGCAAAACACATGGCCATGTCAGAAAATGCCTACATACATCGTTGAAATAAAGAAACGCAAAGTCGATCATTTCCCTATTGCAGCAATGGTTAAGACCAAGTAGCAAATTCAGACGCTCATTAAATAAATTTTCAAAAGTAAATTCCACATAAAAAGCTATGTAGCAGTTAGATAAAGTCGTCAACTAACCTTTTCAATCGTTTTTACGGGCCGGCAGCGCTTTAATTCGCCGAAATCGCCGTTTTCTGGGAGCTAACGCAAAGAGCATCAGAGCTCTCTTCTGTCTATGACGTTACTATGGCACACGTCTGTTACGTCACAACTTGACCCTTGAAACAATGAAAGGTCACGGTTCCGACTTTGGTCACCAAAATTAAGCTAGAACGCTAACTAGAGGGGTTAGCGATGTGGAAATGGTATCAAACGAAAGCTAATTTTACGGCGCATCTTTTCCGATTGCTATGACGGCGGGTTTGAGCCCTAGTTTGAACGGGAAGCGGCCGCAAAAAGGGTATAAGGGGAACAGACGAGTAAACTCCAGAGTACGTGTACTTGTACTTGGATACAGTGTTTGGAGACCACATTCCACCGCCACTACTTTGAATATACATCTACACACTTTTAGCAAATGTATAGGCCACAAAATTCCATAAGAACATCTAAAAGAAGCGTCCCTAACTACTCGTAATAACGTGTACAGCACTGAAGGAACTTATTCAATTCTTATGCTCAACGTTTAACACATACCCCACATGGCTACATCCCATTAACATACAATTGCAACGTAGGTCAAACGTCGGACATGTCCGAAATACCTATTTGAAGACATTACATAAAGCAACTAAGTGCCAGTAGGACTGCCGAAACTAAGAGTATAGCTATACCCTTCGGCCGAAAAGCACTCAAAAACTACTATAACGCACGTGGGTTAAATCTGGCCCCAAATATGTATTCAAAGTACGAAAATATACGCAAAATTAACAAAAACATAAGGAATATAGTGTTAGAAGACTTGCAAAACACATGGCCATGTCAGAAAATGCCTACATACATCGTTGAAATAAAGAAACGCAAAGTCGATCATTTCCCTATTGCAGCAATGGTTAAGACCAAGTAGCAATTTCAGACGCTCATTAAATAAATTTTCAAAAGTAAATTCCACATAAAAAGCTATGTAGCAGTTAGATAAAGTCGTCAACTAACCTTTTCAATCGTTTTTACGGGCCGGCAGCGCTTTAATTCGCCGAAATCGCCGTTTTCTGGGAGCTAACGCAAAGGGCATCAGAACTCTCTTCTGTCTATGACGTTACTATGGCACACGTCTGTTACGTCACAACTTGACCCTTGAAACAATGAAAGGTCACGGTTCCGACTTTGGTCACCAAAATTAAGCTAGAACGCTAACTAGAGGGGTTAGCGATGTGTAAATGGTATCAAACGAAAGCTAATTTTACGGCGCATCTTTTCCGATTGCTATATGACGGCGGGTTTGAGCCCTAGTTTGAACGGGAAGCGGCCGCAAAAAGGGTATAAGGGGAACAGACGAGTAAACTCCAGAGTACGTGTACTTGTACTTGGATACAGTGTTTGGAGACCACATTCCACCGCCACTACTTTGAATATACATCTACACACTTTTAGCAAATGTATAGGCCACAAAATTCCATAAGAACATCTAAAAGAAGCGTCCCTAACTACTCGTAATAACGTGTACAGCACTGAAGGAACTTATTCAATTCTTATGCTCAACGTTTAACACATACCCCACATGGCTACATCCCATTAACATACAATTGCAACGTAGGTCAAACGTCGGACATGTCCGAAATACCTATTTGAAGACATTACATAAAGCAACTAAGTGCCAGTAGGACTGCCGAAACTAAGAGTATAGCTATACCCTTCGGCCGAAAAGCACTAAAAAAGTACTATAACGCACGTGGGTTAAATCTGGCCCCAAATATGTATTCAAAGTACGAAAATATACGCAAAATTAACAAAAACATAAGGAATATAGTGTTAGAAGACTTGCAAAACACATGGCCATGTCAGAAAATGCCTACATACATCGTTGAAATAAAGAAACGCAAAGTCGATCATTTCCCTATTGCAGCAATGGTTAAGACCAAGTAGCAATTTCAGACGCTCATTAAATAAATTTTCAAAAGTAAATTCCACATAAAAAGCTATGTAGAAGTTAGATAAAGTCGTCAACTAACCTTTTCAATCGTTTTTACGGGCCGGCAGCGCTTTAATTCGCCGCAATCGCCGTTTTCTGGGAGCTAACGCAAAGGGCATCAGAGCTCTCTTCTGTCTATGACGTTACTATGGCACACGTCTGTTACGTCACAACTTAACCCTTGAAACAATGAAAGGTCACGGTTCCGACTTTGGTCACCAAAATTAAGCTAGAACGCTAACTAGAGGGGTTAGCGATGTGTAAATGGTATCAAACGAAAGCTAATTTTACGGCGCATCTTTTCCGATTGCTATGACGGCGGGTTTGAGCCCTAGTTTGAACGGGAAGCGGCCGCAAAAAGGGTATAAGGGGAACAGACGAGTAAACTCCAGAGTACGTGTACTTGTCCTTTGATACAGTGTTTGGAGACCACATTCCACCGCCACTACTTTGAATTTACATCTACACACTTTTAGCAAATGTATAGGCCACAAAATTCCATAAGAACATCTAAAAGAAACGTCCCTAACTACTCGTAATAACGTGTACAGCACTGAAGGAACTTATTCAATTCTTATGCTCAACGTTTAACACATACCCCACATGGCTACATCCCATTAACATACAATTGCAACGTAGGTCAAACGTCGGACATGTCCGAAATACCTATTTGAAGACATTACATAAAGCAACTAAGTGCCAGTAGGACTGCCGAAACTAAGAGTATAGCTATACCCTTCGGCCGAAAAGCACTCAAAAAGTACTATAACGCACGTGGGTTAAATCTGGCCCCAAATATGTATTCAAAGTACGAAAATATACGCAAAATTAACAAAAACATAAGGAATATAGTGTTAGAAGACTTGCAAAACACATGGCCATGTCAGAAAATGCCTACATACATCGTTGAAATAAAGAAACGCAAAGTCGATCATTTCCCTATTGCAGCAATGGTTAAGACCAAGTAGCAATTTCAGACGCTCATTAAATAAATTTTCAAAAGTAAATTCCACATAAAAAGCTATGTAGCAGTTAGATAAAGTCGTCAACTAACCTTTTCAATCGTTTTTACGGGCCGGCAGCGCTTTAATTCGCCGAAATCGCCGTTTTCTGGGAGCTAACGCAAAGGGCATCAGAACTCTCTTCTGTCTATGACGTTACTATGGCACACGTCTGTTACGTCACAACTTGACCCTTGAAACAATGAAAGGTCACGGTTCCGACTTTGGTCACCAAAATTAAGCTAGAACGCTAACTAGAGGGGTTAGCGATGTGGAAATGGTATCAAACGAAAGCTAATTTTACGGCGCATCTTTTCCGATTGCTATATGACGGCGGGTTTGAGCCCTAGTTTGAACGGGAAGCGGCCGCAAAAAGGGTATAAGGGGAACAGACGAGTAAACTCCAGAGTACGTGTACTTGTACTTGGATACAGTGTTTGGAGACCACATTCCACCGCCACTACTTTGAATATACATCTACACACTTTTAGCAAATGTATAGGCCACAAAATTCCATAAGAACATCTAAAAGAAGCGTCCCTAACTACTCGTAATAACGTGTACAGCACTGAAGGAACTTATTCAATTCTTATGCTCAACGTTTAACACATACCCCACATGGCTACATCCCATTAACATACAATTGCAACGTAGGTCAAACGTCGGACATGTCCGAAATACCTATTTGAAGACATTACATAAAGCAACTAAGTGCCAGTAGGACTGCCGAAACTAAGAGTATAGCTATACCCTTCGGCCGAAAAGCACTCAAAAAGTACTATAACGCACGTGGGTTAAATCTGGCCCCAAATATGTATTCAAAGTACGAAAATATACGCAAAATTAACAAAAACATAAGGAATATAGTGTTAGAAGACTTGCAAAACACATGGCCATGTCAGAAAATGCCTACATACATCGTTGAAATAAAGAAACGCAAAGTCGATCATTTCCCTATTGCAGCAATGGTTAAGACCAAGTAGCAATTTCAGACGCTCATTAAATAAATTTTCAAAAGTAAATTCCACATAAAAAGCTATGTAGCAGTTAGATAAAGTCGTCAACTAACCTTTTCAATCGTTTTTACGGGCCGGCAGCGCTTTAATTCGCCGAAATCGCCGTTTTCTGGGAGCTAACGCAAAGGGCGTCAGAGCTCTCTTCTGTCTATGACGTTACTATGGCACACGTCTGTTACGTCACAACTTGACCCTTGAAACAATGAAAGGTCACGGTTCCGACTTTGGTCACCAAAATTAAGCTAGAACGCTAACTAGAGGGGTTAGCGATGTGTAAATGGTATCAAACGAAAGCTAATTTTACGGCGCATCTTTTCCGATTGCTATGACGGCGGGTTTGAGCCCTAGTTTGAACGGGAAGCGGCCGCAAAAAGGGTATAAGGGGAACAGACGAGTAAACTCCAGAGTACGTGTACTTGTCCTTTGATACAGTGTTTGGAGACCACATTCCACCGCCACTACTTTGAATTTACATCTACACACTTTTAGCAAATGTATAGGCCACAAAATTCCATAAGAACATCTAAAAGAAACGTCCCTAACTACTCGTAATAACGTGTACAGCACTGAAGGAACTTATTCAATTCTTATGCTCAACGTTTAACACATACCCCACATGGCTACATCCCATTAACATACAATTGCAACGTAGGTCAAACGTCGGACATGTCCGAAATACCTATTTGAAGACATTACATAAAGCAACTAAGTGCCAGTAGGACTGCCGAAACTAAGAGTATAGCTATACCCTTCGGCCGAAAAGCACTCAAAAACTACTATAACCCACGTGGGTTAAATCTGGCCCCAAATATGTATTCAAAGTACGAAAATATACGCAAAATTAACAAAAACATAAGGAATATAGTGTTAGAAGACTTGCAAAACACATGGCCATGTCAGAAAATGCCTACATACATCGTTGAAATAAAGAAACGCAAAGTCGATCATTTCCCTATTGCAGCAATGGTTAAGACCAAGTAGCAATTTCAGACGCTCATTAAATAAATTTTCAAAAGTAAATTCCACATAAAAAGCTATGTAGCAGTTAGATAAAGTCGTCAACTAACCTTTTCAATCGTTTTTACGGGCCGGCAGCGCTTTAATTCGCCGAAATCGCCGTTTTCTGGGAGCTAACGCAAAGGGCGTCAGAGCTCTCTTCTGTCTATGACGTTACTATGGCACACGTCTGTTACGTCACAACTTGACCCTTGAAACAATGAAAGGTCACGGTTCCGACTTTGGTCACCAAAATTAAGCTAGAACGCTAACTAGAGGGGTTAGCGATGTGTAAATGGTATCAAACGAAAGCTAATTTTACGGCGCATCTTTTCCGATTGCTATGACGGCGGGTTTGAGCCCTAGTTTGAACGGGAAGCGGCCGCAAAAAGGGTATAAGGGGAACAGACGAGTAAACTCCAGAGTACGTGTACTTGTCCTTTGATACAGTGTTTGGAGACCACATTCCACCGCCACTACTTTGAATTTACATCTACACACTTTTAGCAAATGTATAGGCCACAAAATTCCATAAGAACATCTAAAAGAAACGTCCCTAACTACTAGTAATAACGTGTACAGCACTGAAGGAACTTATTCAATTCTTATGCTCAACGTTTAACACATACCCCACATGGCTACATCCCATTAACATACAATTGCAACGTAGGTCAAACGTCGGACATGTCCGAAATACCTATTTGAAGACATTACATAAAGCAACTAAGTGCCAGTAGGACTGCCGAAACTAAGAGTATAGCTATACCCTTCGGCCGAAAAGCACTCAAAAAGTACTATAACGCACGTGGGTTAAATCTGGCCCCAAATATGTATTCAAAGTACGAAAATATACGCAAAATTAACAAAAACATAAGGAATATAGTGTTAGAAGACTTGCAAAACACATGGCCATGTCAGAAAATGCCTACATACATCGTTGAAATAAAGAAACGCAAAGTCGATCATTTCCCTATTGCAGCAATGGTTAAGACCAAGTAGCAATTTCAGACGCTCATTAAATAAATTTTCAAAAGTAAATTCCACATAAAAAGCTATGTAGCAGTTAGATAAAGTCGTCAACTAACCTTTTCAATCGTTTTTACGGGCCGGCAGCGCTTTAATTCGCCGAAATCGCCGTTTTCTGGGAGCTAACGCAAAGGGCGTCAGAGCTCTCTTCTGTCTATGACGTTACTATGGCACACGTCTGTTACGTCACAACTTGACCCTTGAAACAATGAAAGGTCACGGTTCCGACTTTGGTCACCAAAATTAAGCTAGAACGCTAACTAGAGGGGTTAGCGATGTGTAAATGGTATCAAACGAAAGCTAATTTTACGGCGCATCTTTTCCGATTGCTATGACGGCGGATTTGAGCCCTAGTTTGAACGGGAAGCGGCCGCAAAAAGGGTATAAGGGGAACAGACGAGTAAACTCCAGAGTACGTGTACTTGTACTTGGATACAGTGTTTGGAGACCACATTCCACCGCCACTACTTTGAATATACATCTACACACTTTTAGCAAATGTACAGGCCACAAAATTCCATAAGAACATCTAAAAGAAGCGTCCCTAACTACTCGTAATAACGTGTACAGCACTGAAGGAACTTATTCAATTCTTATGCTCAACGTTTAACACATACCCCACATGGCTACATCCCATTAACATACAATTGCAACGTAGGTCAAACGTCGGACATGTCCGAAATACCTATTTGAAGACATTACATAAAGCAACTAAGTGCCAGTAGGACTGCCGAAACTAAGAGTATAGCTATACCCTTCGGCCGAAAAGCACTCAAAAACTACTATTACGCACGTGGGTTAAATCTGGCCCCAAATATGTATTCAAAGTACGAAAATATACGCAAAATTAACAAAAACATAAGGAATATAGTGTTAGAAGACTTGCAAAACACATGGCCATGTCAGAAAATGCCTACATACATCGTTGAAATAAAGAAACGCAAAGTCGATCATTTCCCTATTGCAGCAATGGTTAAGACCAAGTAGCAATTTCAGACGCTCATTAAATAAATTTTCAAAAGTAAATTCCACATAAAAAGCTATGTAGCAGTTAGATAAAGTCGTCAACTAACCTTTTCAATCGTTTTTACGGGCCGGCAGCGCTTTAATTCGCCGAAATCGCCGTTTTCTGGGAGCTAACGCAAAGGGCGTCAGAGCTCTCTTCTGTCTATGACGTTACTATGGCACACGTCTGTTACGTCACAACTTGACCCTTGAAACAATGAAAGGTCACGGTTCCGACTTTGGTCACCAAAATTAAGCTAGAACGCTAACTAGAGGGGTTATCGATGTGGAAATGGTATCAAACAAAAGCTAATTTTACGGCGCATCTTTTCCGATTGCTATGACGGCGGATTTGAGCCCTAGTTTGAACGGGAAGCGGCCGCAAAAAGGGTATAAGGGGAACAGACGAGTAAACTCCAGAGTACGTGTACTTGTACTTGGATACAGTGTTTGGAGACCACATTCCACCGCCACTACTTTGAATATACATCTACACACTTTTAGCAAATGTATAGGCCACAAAATTCCATAAGAACATCTAAAAGAAGCGTCCCTAACTACTCGTAATAACGTGTACAGCACTGAAGGAACTTATTCAATTCTTATGCTCAACGTTTAACACATACCCCACATGGCTACATCCCATTAACATACAATTGCAACGTAGGTCAAACGTCGGACATGTCCGAAATACCTATTTGAAGACATTACATAAAGCAACTAAGTGCCAGTAGGACTGCCGAAACTAAGAGTATAGCTATACCCTTCGGCCGAAAAGCACTCAAAAACTACTATTACGCACGTGGGTTAAATCTGGCCCCAAATATGTATTCAAAGTACGAAAATATACGCAAAATTAACAAAAACATAAGGAATATAGTGTTAGAAGACTTGCAAAACACATGGCCATGTCAGAAAATGCCTACATACATCGTTGAAATAAAGAAACGCAAAGTCGATAATTTCCCTATTGCAGCAATGGTTAAGACCAAGTAGCAATTTCAGACGCTCATTAAATAAATTTTCAAAAGTAAATTCCACATAAAAAGCTATGTAGCAGTTAGATAAAGTCGTCAACTAACCTTTTCAATCGTTTTTACGGGCCGGCAGCGCTTTAATTCGCCGAAATCGCCGTTTTCTGGGAGCTAACGCAAAGGGCGTCAGAGCTCTCTTCTGTCTATGACGTTACTATGGCACACGTCTGTTACGTCACAACTTGACCCTTGAAACAATGAAAGGTCACGGTTCCGACTTTGGTCACCAAAATTAAGCTAGAACGCTAACTAGAGGGGTTATCGATGTGTAAATGGTATCAAACGAAAGCTAATTTTACGGCGCATCTTTTCCGATTGCTATGACGGCGGATTTGAGCCCTAGTTTGAACGGGAAGCGGCCGCAAAAAGGGTATAAGGGGAACAGACGAGTAAACTCCAGAGTACGTGTACTTGTACTTGGATACAGTGTTTGGAGACCACATTCCACCGCCACTACTTTGAATATACATCTACACACTTTTAGCAAATGTATAGGCCACAAAATTCCATAAGAACATCTAAAAGAAGCGTCCCTAACTACTCGTAATAACGTGTACAGCACTGAAGGAACTTATTCAATTCTTATGCTCAACGTTTAACACATACCCCACATGGCTACATCCCATTAACATACAATTGCAACGTAGGTCAAACGTCGGACATGTCCGAAATACCTATTTGAAGACATTACATAAAGCAACTAAGTGCCAGTAGGACTGCCGAAACTAAAAGTATAGCTATACCCTTCGGCCGAAAAGCACTCAAAAACTACTATTACGCACGTGGGTTAAATCTGGCCCCAAATATGTATTCAAAGTACGAAAATATACGCAAAATTAACAAAAACATAAGGAATATAGTGTTAGAAGACTTGCAAAACACATGGCCATGTCAGAAAATGCCTACATACATCGTTGAAATAAAGAAACGCAAAGTCGATAATTTCCCTATTGCAGCAATGGTTAAGACCAAGTAGCAATTTCAGACGCTCATTAAATAAATTTTCAAAAGTAAATTCCACATAAAAAGCTATGTAGCAGTTAGATAAAGTCGTCAACTAACCTTTTCAATCGTTTTTACGGGCCGGCAGCGCTTTAATTCGCCGAAATCGCCGTTTTCTGGGAGCTAACGCAAAGGGCGTCAGAGCTCTCTTCTGTCTATGACGTTACTATGGCACACGTCTGTTACGTCACAACTTGACCCTTGAAACAATGAAAGGTCACGGTTCCGACTTTGGTCACCAAAATTAAGCTAGAACGCTAACTAGAGGGGTTAGCGATGTGTAAATGGTATCAAACGAAAGCTAATTTTACGGCGCATCTTTTCCGATTGCTATGACGGCGGGTTTGAGCCCTAGTTTGAACGGGAAGCGGCCGCAAAAAGGGTATAAGGGGAACAGACGAGTAAACTCCAGAGTACGTGTACTTGTCCTTTGATACAGTGTTTGGAGACCACATTCCACCGCCACTACTTTGAATTTACATCTACACACTTTTAGCAAATGTATAGGCCACAAAATTCCATAAGAACATCTAAAAGAAACGTCCCTAACTACTCGTAATAACGTGTACAGCACTGAAGGAACTTATTCAATTCTTATGCTCAACGTTTAACACATACCCCACATGGCTACATCCCATTAACATACAATTGCAACGTAGGTCAAACGTCGGACATGTCCGAAATACCTATTTGAAGACATTACATAAAGCAACTAAGTGCCAGTAGGACTGCCGAAACTAAGAGTATAGCTATACCCTTCGGCCGAAAAGCACTCAAAAAGTACTATAACGCGCTTGGGTTAAATCTGGCCCCAAATATGTATTCAAAGTACGAAAATATACGCAAAATTAACAAAAACATAAGGAATATAGTGTTAGAAGACTTGCAAAACACATGGCCATGTCAGAAAATGCCTACATACATCGTTGAAATAAAGAAACGCAAAGTCGATCATTTCCCTATTGCAGCAATGGTTAAGACCAAGTAGCAATTTCAGACGCTCATTAAATCAATTTTCAAAAGTAAATTCCACATAAAAAGCTATGTAGCAGTTAGATAAAGTCGTCAACTAACCTTTTCAATCGTTTTTACGGGCCGGCAGCGCTTTAATTCGCCGAAATCGCCGTTTTCTGGGAGCTAACGCAAAGGGCGTCAGAGCTCTCTTCTGTCTATGACGTTACTATGGCACACGTCTGTTACGTCACAACTTGACCCTTGAAACAATGAAAGGTCACGGTTCCGACTTTGGTCACCAAAATTAAGCTAGAACGCTAACTAGAGGGGTTAGCGATGTGTAAATGGTATCAAACGAAAGCTAATTTTACGGCGCATCTTTTCCGATTGCTATGACGGCGGGTTTGAGCCCTAGTTTGAACGGGAAGCGGCCGCAAAAAGGGTATAAGGGGAACAGACGAGTAAACTCCAGAGTACGTGTACTTGTCCTTTGATACAGTGTTTGGAGACCACATTCCACCGCCACTACTTTGAATTTACATCTACACACTTTTAGCAAATGTATAGGCCACAAAATTCCATAAGAACATCTAAAAGAAACGTCCCTAACTACTCGTAATAACGTGTACAGCACTGAAGGAACTTATTCAATTCTTATGCTCAACGTTTAACACATACCCCACATGGCTACATCCCATTAACATACAATTGCAACGTAGGTCAAACGTCGGACATGTCCGAAATACCTATTTGAAGACATTACATAAAGCAACTAAGTGCCAGTAGGACTGCCGAAACTAAGAGTATAGCTATACCCTTCGGCCGAAAAGCACTCAAAAACTACTATTACGCACGTGGGTTAAATCTGGCCCCAAATATGTATTCAAAGTACGAAAATATACGCAAAATTAACAAAAACATAAGGAATATAGTGTTAGAAGACTTGCAAAACACATGGCCATGTCAGAAAATGCCTACATACATCGTTGAAATAAAGAAACGCAAAGTCGATAATTTCCCTATTGCAGCAATGGTTAAGACCAAGTAGCAATTTCAGACGCTCATTAAATAAATTTTCAAAAGTAAATTCCACATAAAAAGCTATGTAGCAGTTAGATAAAGTCGTCAACTAACCTTTTCAATCGTTTTTACGGGCCGGCAGCGCTTTAATTCGCCGAAATCGCCGTTTTCTGGGAGCTAACGCAAAGGGCGTCAGAGCTCTCTTCTGTCTATGACGTTACTATGGCACACGTCTGTTACGTCACAACTTGACCCTTGAAACAATGAAAGGTCACGGTTCCGACTTTGGTCACCAAAATTAAGCTAGAACGCTAACTAGAGGGGTTAGCGATGTGTAAATGGTATCAAACGAAAGCTAATTTTACGGCGCATCTTTTCCGATTGCTATGACGGCGGGTTTGAGCCCTAGTTTGAACGGGAAGCGGCCGCAAAAAGGGTATAAGGGGAACAGACGAGTAAACTCCAGAGTACGTGTACTTGTCCTTTGATACAGTGTTTGGAGACCACATTCCACCGCCACTACTTTGAATTTACATCTACACACTTTTAGCAAATGTATAGGCCACAAAATTCCATAAGAACATCTAAAAGAAACGTCCCTAACTACTAGTAATAACGTGTACAGCACTGAAGGAACTTATTCAATTCTTATGCTCAACGTTTAACACATACCCCACATGGCTACATCCCATTAACATACAATTGCAACGTAGGTCAAACGTCGGACATGTCCGAAATACCTATTTGAAGACATTACATAAAGCAACTAAGTGCCAGTAGGACTGCCGAAACTAAGAGTATAGCTATACCCTTCGGCCGAAAAGCACTCAAAAAGTACTATAACGCACGTGGGTTAAATCTGGCCCCAAATATGTATTCAAAGTACGAAAATATACGCAAAATTAACAAAAACATAAGGAATATAGTGTTAGAAGACTTGCAAAACACATGGCCATGTCAGAAAATGCCTACATACATCGTTGAAATAAAGAAACGCAAAGTCGATCATTTCCCTATTGCAGCAATGGTTAAGACCAAGTAGCAATTTCAGACGCTCATTAAATAAATTTTCAAAAGTAAATTCCACATAAAAAGCTATGTAGCAGTTAGATAAAGTCGTCAACTAACCTTTTCAATCGTTTTTACGGGCCGGCAGCGCTTTAATTCGCCGAAATCGCCGTTTTCTGGGAGCTAACGCAAAGGGCGTCAGAGCTCTCTTCTGTCTATGACGTTACTATGGCACACGTCTGTTACGTCACAACTTGACCCTTGAAACAATGAAAGGTCACGGTTCCGACTTTGGTCACCAAAATTAAGCTAGAACGCTAACTAGAGGGGTTATCGATGTGTAAATGGTATCAAACGAAAGCTAATTTTACGGCGCATCTTTTCCGATTGCTATGACGGCGGATTTGAGCCCTAGTTTGAACGGGAAGCGGCCGCAAAAAGGGTATAAGGGGAACAGACGAGTAAACTCCAGAGTACGTGTACTTGTACTTGGATACAGTGTTTGGAGACCACATTCCACCGCCACTACTTTGAATATACATCTACACACTTTTAGCAAATGTATAGGCCACAAAATTCCATAAGAACATCTAAAAGAAGCGTCCCTAACTACTCGTAATAACGTGTACAGCACTGAAGGAACTTATTCAATTCTTATGCTCAACGTTTAACACATACCCCACATGGCTACATCCCATTAACATACAATTGCAACGTAGGTCAAACGTCGGACATGTCCGAAATACCTATTTGAAGACATTACATAAAGCAACTAAGTGCCAGTAGGACTGCCGAAACTAAGAGTATAGCTATACCCTTCGGCCGAAAAGCACTCAAAAACTACTATTACGCACGTGGGTTAAATCTGGCCCCAAATATGTATTCAAAGTACGAAAATATACGCAAAATTAACAAAAACATAAGGAATATAGTGTTAGAAGACTTGCAAAACACATGGCCATGTCAGAAAATGCCTACATACATCGTTGAAATAAAGAAACGCAAAGTCGATAATTTCCCTATTGCAGCAATGGTTAAGACCAAGTAGCAATTTCAGACGCTCATTAAATAAATTTTCAAAAGTAAATTCCACATAAAAAGCTATGTAGCAGTTAGATAAAGTCGTCAACTAACCTTTTCAATCGTTTTTACGGGCCGGCAGCGCTTTAATTCGCCGAAATCGCCGTTTTCTGGGAGCTAACGCAAAGGGCGTCAGAGCTCTCTTCTGTCTATGACGTTACTATGGCACACGTCTGTTACGTCACAACTTGACCCTTGAAACAATGAAAGGTCACGGTTCAGACTTTGGTCACCAAAATTAAGCTAGAACGCTAACTAGAGGGGTTATCGATGTGTAAATGGTATCAAACGAAAGCTAATTTTACGGCGCATCTTTTCCGATTGCTATGACGGCGGATTTGAGCCCTAGTTTGAACGGGAAGCGGCCGCAAAAAGGGTATAAGGGGAACAGACGAGTAAACTCCAGAGTACGTGTACTTGTACTTGGATACAGTGTTTGGAGACCACATTCCACCGCCACTACTTTGAATATACATCTACACACTTTTAGCAAATGTATAGGCCACAAAATTCCATAAGAACATCTAAAAGAAGCGTCCCTAACTACTCGTAATAACGTGTACAGCACTGAAGGAACTTATTCAATTCTTATGCTCAACGTTTAACACATACCCCACATGGCTACATCCCATTAACATACAATTGCAACGTAGGTCAAACGTCGGACATGTCCGAAATACCTATTTGAAGACATTACATAAAGCAACTAAGTGCCAGTAGGACTGCCGAAACTAAGAGTATAGCTATACCCTTCGGCCGAAAAGCACTCAAAAACTACTATAACGCACGTGGGTTAAATCTGGCCCCAAATATGTATTCAAAGTACGAAAATATACGCAAAATTAACAAAAACATAAGGAATATAGTGTTAGAAGACTTGCAAAACACATGGCCATGTCAGAAAATGCCTACATACATCGTTGAAATAAAGAAACGCAAAGTCGATCATTTCCCTATTGCAGCAATGGTTAAGACCAAGTAGCAATTTCAGACGCTCATTAAATAAATTTTCAAAAGTAAATTCCACATAAAAAGCTATGTAGCAGTTAGATAAAGTCGTCAACTAACCTTTTCAATCGTTTTTACGGGCCGGCAGCGCTTTAATTCGCCGAAATCGCCGTTT
Source organism: Phorcus lineatus (assembly GCA_921293015.1). Lineage (NCBI taxonomy): Eukaryota > Metazoa > Mollusca > Gastropoda > Trochida > Trochidae > Phorcus > Phorcus lineatus. The sequence goes on along the minus strand of OV121087.1, from coordinate 18,736,602 downwards.
TCTGGGAGCTAACGCAAAGGGCGTCAGAGCTCTCTTCTGTCTATGACGTTACTATGGCACACGTCTGTTACGTCACAACTTGACCCTTGAAACAATGAAAGGTCACGGTTCCGACTTTGGTCACCAAAATTAAGCTAGAACGCTAACTAGAGGGGTTATCGATGTGGAAATGGTATCAAACAAAAGCTAATTTTACGGCGCATCTTTTCCGATTGCTATGACGGCGGATTTGAGCCCTAGTTTGAACGGGAAGCGGCCGCAAAAAGGGTATAAGGGGAACAGACGAGTAAACTCCAGAGTACGTGTACTTGTACTTGGATACAGTGTTTGGAGACCACATTCCACCGCCACTACTTTGAATATACATCTACACACTTTTAGCAAATGTATAGGCCACAAAATTCCATAAGAACATCTAAAAGAAGCGTCCCTAACTACTCGTAATAACGTGTACAGCACTGAAGGAACTTATTCAATTCTTATGCTCAACGTTTAACACATACCCCACATGGCTACATCCCATTAACATACAATTGCAACGTAGGTCAAACGTCGGACATGTCCGAAATACCTATTTGAAGACATTACATAAAGCAACTAAGTGCCAGTAGGACTGCCGAAACTAAGAGTATAGCTATACCCTTCGGCCGAAAAGCACTCAAAAACTACTATTACGCACGTGGGTTAAATCTGGCCCCAAATATGTATTCAAAGTACGAAAATATACGCAAAATTAACAAAAACATAAGGAATATAGTGTTAGAAGACTTGCAAAACACATGGCCATGTCAGAAAATGCCTACATACATCGTTGAAATAAAGAAACGCAAAGTCGATAATTTCCCTATTGCAGCAATGGTTAAGACCAAGTAGCAATTTCAGACGCTCATTAAATAAATTTTCAAAAGTAAATTCCACATAAAAAGCTATGTAGCAGTTAGATAAAGTCGTCAACTAACCTTTTCAATCGTTTTTACGGGCCGGCAGCGCTTTAATTCGCCGAAATCGCCGTTTTCTGGGAGCTAACGCAAAGGGCGTCAGAGCTCTCTTCTGTCTATGACGTTACTATGGCACACGTCTGTTACGTCACAACTTGACCCTTGAAACAATGAAAGGTCACGGTTCCGACTTTGGTCACCAAAATTAAGCTAGAACGCTAACTAGAGGGGTTAGCGATGTGTAAATGGTATCAAACGAAAGCTAATTTTACGGCGCATCTTTTCCGATTGCTATGACGGCGGATTTGAGCCCTAGTTTGAACGGGAAGCGGCCGCAAAAAGGGTATAAGGGGAACAGACGAGTAAACTCCAGAGTACGTGTACTTGTACTTGGATACAGTGTTTGGAGACCACATTCCACCGCCACTACTTTGAATATACATCTACACACTTTTAGCAAATGTATAGGCCACAAAATTCCATAAGAACATCTAAAAGAAGCGTCCCTAACTACTCGTAATAACGTGTACAGCACTGAAGGAACTTATTCAATTCTTATGCTCAACGTTTAACACATACCCCACATGGCTACATCCCATTAACATACAATTGCAACGTAGGTCAAACGTCGGACATGTCCGAAATACCTATTTGAAGACATTACATAAAGCAACTAAGTGCCAGTAGGACTGCCGAAACTAAAAGTATAGCTATACCCTTCGGCCGAAAAGCACTCAAAAACTACTATTACGCACGTGGGTTAAATCTGGCCCCAAATATGTATTCAAAGTACGAAAATATACGCAAAATTAACAAAAACATAAGGAATATAGTGTTAGAAGACTTGCAAAACACATGGCCATGTCAGAAAATGCCTACATACATCGTTGAAATAAAGAAACGCAAAGTCGATAATTTCCCTATTGCAGCAATGGTTAAGACCAAGTAGCAATTTCAGACGCTCATTAAATAAATTTTCAAAAGTAAATTCCACATAAAAAGCTATGTAGCAGTTAGATAAAGTCGTCAACTAACCTTTTCAATCGTTTTTACGGGCCGGCAGCGCTTTAATTCGCCGAAATCGCCGTTTTCTGGGAGCTAACGCAAAGGGCGTCAGAGCTCTCTTCTGTCTATGACGTTACTATGGCACACGTCTGTTACGTCACAACTTGACCCTTGAAACAATGAAAGGTCACGGTTCCGACTTTGGTCACCAAAATTAAGCTAGAACGCTAACTAGAGGGGTTAGCGATGTGTAAATGGTATCAAACGAAAGCTAATTTTACGGCGCATCTTTTCCGATTGCTATGACGGCGGGTTTGAGCCCTAGTTTGAACGGGAAGCGGCCGCAAAAAGGGTATAAGGGGAACAGACGAGTAAACTCCAGAGTACGTGTACTTGTCCTTTGATACAGTGTTTGGAGACCACATTCCACCGCCACTACTTTGAATTTACATCTACACACTTTTAGCAAATGTATAGGCCACAAAATTCCATAAGAACATCTAAAAGAAACGTCCCTAACTACTAGTAATAACGTGTACAGCACTGAAGGAACTTATTCAATTCTTATGCTCAACGTTTAACACATACCCCACATGGCTACATCCCATTAACATACAATTGCAACGTAGGTCAAACGTCGGACATGTCCGAAATACCTATTTGAAGACATTACATAAAGCAACTAAGTGCCAGTAGGACTGCCGAAACTAAGAGTATAGCTATACCCTTCGGCCGAAAAGCACTCAAAAAGTACTATAACGCACGTGGGTTAAATCTGGCCCCAAATATGTATTCAAAGTACGAAAATATACGCAAAATTAACAAAAACATAAGGAATATAGTGTTAGAAGACTTGCAAAACACATGGCCATGTCAGAAAATGCCTACATACATCGTTGAAATAAAGAAACGCAAAGTCGATCATTTCCCTATTGCAGCAATGGTTAAGACCAAGTAGCAATTTCAGACGCTCATTAAATAAATTTTCAAAAGTAAATTCCACATAAAAAGCTATGTAGCAGTTAGATAAAGTCGTCAACTAACCTTTTCAATCGTTTTTACGGGCCGGCAGCGCTTTAATTCGCCGAAATCGCCGTTTTCTGGGAGCTAACGCAAAGGGCGTCAGAGCTCTCTTCTGTCTATGACGTTACTATGGCACACGTCTGTTACGTCACAACTTGACCCTTGAAACAATGAAAGGTCACGGTTCCGACTTTGGTCACCAAAATTAAGCTAGAACGCTAACTAGAGGGGTTAGCGATGTGTAAATGGTATCAAACGAAAGCTAATTTTACGGCGCATCTTTTCCGATTGCTATGACGGCGGGTTTGAGCCCTAGTTTGAACGGGAAGCGGCCGCAAAAAGGGTATAAGGGGAACAGACGAGTAAACTCCAGAGTACGTGTACTTGTCCTTTGATACAGTGTTTGGAGACCACATTCCACCGCCACTACTTTGAATTTACATCTACACACTTTTAGCAAATGTATAGGCCACAAAATTCCATAAGAACATCTAAAAGAAACGTCCCTAACTACTAGTAATAACGTGTACAGCACTGAAGGAACTTATTCAATTCTTATGCTCAACGTTTAACACATACCCCACATGGCTACATCCCATTAACATACAATTGCAACGTAGGTCAAACGTCGGACATGTCCGAAATACCTATTTGAAGACATTACATAAAGCAACTAAGTGCCAGTAGGACTGCCGAAACTAAGAGTATAGCTATACCCTTCGGCCGAAAAGCACTCAAAAAGTACTATAACGCACGTGGGTTAAATCTGGCCCCAAATATGTATTCAAAGTACGAAAATATACGCAAAATTAACAAAAACATAAGGAATATAGTGTTAGAAGACTTGCAAAACACATGGCCATGTCAGAAAATGCCTACATACATCGTTGAAATAAAGAAACGCAAAGTCGATCATTTCCCTATTGCAGCAATGGTTAAGACCAAGTAGCAATTTCAGACGCTCATTAAATAAATTTTCAAAAGTAAATTCCACATAAAAAGCTATGTAGCAGTTAGATAAAGTCGTCAACTAACCTTTTCAATCGTTTTTACGGGCCGGCAGCGCTTTAATTCGCCGAAATCGCCGTTTTCTGGGAGCTAACGCAAAGGGCGTCAGAGCTCTCTTCTGTCTATGACGTTACTATGGCACACGTCTGTTACGTCACAACTTGACCCTTGAAACAATGAAAGGTCACGGTTCCGACTTTGGTCACCAAAATTAAGCTAGAACGCTAACTAGAGGGGTTATCGATGTGTAAATGGTATCAAACGAAAGCTAATTTTACGGCGCATCTTTTCCGATTGCTATGACGGCGGATTTGAGCCCTAGTTTGAACGGGAAGCGGCCGCAAAAAGGGTATAAGGGGAACAGACGAGTAAACTCCAGAGTACGTGTACTTGTACTTGGATACAGTGTTTGGAGACCACATTCCACCGCCACTACTTTGAATATACATCTACACACTTTTAGCAAATGTATAGGCCACAAAATTCCATAAGAACATCTAAAAGAAGCGTCCCTAACTACTCGTAATAACGTGTACAGCACTGAAGGAACTTATTCAATTCTTATGCTCAACGTTTAACACATACCCCACATGGCTACATCCCATTAACATACAATTGCAACGTAGGTCAAACGTCGGACATGTCCGAAATACCTATTTGAAGACATTACATAAAGCAACTAAGTGCCAGTAGGACTGCCGAAACTAAGAGTATAGCTATACCCTTCGGCCGAAAAGCACTCAAAAACTACTATTACGCACGTGGGTTAAATCTGGCCCCAAATATGTATTCAAAGTACGAAAATATACGCAAAATTAACAAAAACATAAGGAATATAGTGTTAGAAGACTTGCAAAACACATGGCCATGTCAGAAAATGCCTACATACATCGTTGAAATAAAGAAACGCAAAGTCGATAATTTCCCTATTGCAGCAATGGTTAAGACCAAGTAGCAATTTCAGACGCTCATTAAATAAATTTTCAAAAGTAAATTCCACATAAAAAGCTATGTAGCAGTTAGATAAAGTCGTCAACTAACCTTTTCAATCGTTTTTACGGGCCGGCAGCGCTTTAATTCGCCGAAATCGCCGTTTTCTGGGAGCTAACGCAAAGGGCGTCAGAGCTCTCTTCTGTCTATGACGTTACTATGGCACACGTCTGTTACGTCACAACTTGACCCTTGAAACAATGAAAGGTCACGGTTCCGACTTTGGTCACCAAAATTAAGCTAGAACGCTAACTAGAGGGGTTATCGATGTGTAAATGGTATCAAACGAAAGCTAATTTTACGGCGCATCTTTTCCGATTGCTATGACGGCGGATTTGAGCCCTAGTTTGAACGGGAAGCGGCCGCAAAAAGGGTATAAGGGGAACAGACGAGTAAACTCCAGAGTACGTGTACTTGTACTTGGATACAGTGTTTGGAGACCACATTCCACCGCCACTACTTTGAATATACATCTACACACTTTTAGCAAATGTATAGGCCACAAAATTCCATAAGAACATCTAAAAGAAGCGTCCCTAACTACTCGTAATAACGTGTACAGCACTGAAGGAACTTATTCAATTCTTATGCTCAACGTTTAACACATACCCCACATGGCTACATCCCATTAACATACAATTGCAACGTAGGTCAAACGTCGGACATGTCCGAAATACCTATTTGAAGACATTACATAAAGCAACTAAGTGCCAGTAGGACTGCCGAAACTAAAAGTATAGCTATACCCTTCGGCCGAAAAGCACTCAAAAACTACTATTACGCACGTGGGTTAAATCTGGCCCCAAATATGTATTCAAAGTACGAAAATATACGCAAAATTAACAAAAACATAAGGAATATAGTGTTAGAAGACTTGCAAAACACATGGCCATGTCAGAAAATGCCTACATACATCGTTGAAATAAAGAAACGCAAAGTCGATAATTTCCCTATTGCAGCAATGGTTAAGACCAAGTAGCAATTTCAGACGCTCATTAAATAAATTTTCAAAAGTAAATTCCACATAAAAAGCTATGTAGCAGTTAGATAAAGTCGTCAACTAACCTTTTCAATCGTTTTTACGGGCCGGCAGCGCTTTAATTCGCCGAAATCGCCGTTTTCTGGGAGCTAACGCAAAGGGCGTCAGAGCTCTCTTCTGTCTATGACGTTACTATGGCACACGTCTGTTACGTCACAACTTGACCCTTGAAACAATGAAAGGTCACGGTTCCGACTTTGGTCACCAAAATTAAGCTAGAACGCTAACTAGAGGGGTTAGCGATGTGTAAATGGTATCAAACGAAAGCTAATTTTACGGCGCATCTTTTCCGATTGCTATGACGGCGGGTTTGAGCCCTAGTTTGAACGGGAAGCGGCCGCAAAAAGGGTATAAGGGGAACAGACGAGTAAACTCCAGAGTACGTGTACTTGTCCTTTGATACAGTGTTTGGAGACCACATTCCACCGCCACTACTTTGAATTTACATCTACACACTTTTAGCAAATGTATAGGCCACAAAATTCCATAAGAACATCTAAAAGAAACGTCCCTAACTACTCGTAATAACGTGTACAGCACTGAAGGAACTTATTCAATTCTTATGCTCAACGTTTAACACATACCCCACATGGCTACATCCCATTAACATACAATTGCAACGTAGGTCAAACGTCGGACATGTCCGAAATACCTATTTGAAGACATTACATAAAGCAACTAAGTGCCAGTAGGACTGCCGAAACTAAGAGTATAGCTATACCCTTCGGCCGAAAAGCACTCAAAAAGTACTATAACGCGCTTGGGTTAAATCTGGCCCCAAATATGTATTCAAAGTACGAAAATATACGCAAAATTAACAAAAACATAAGGAATATAGTGTTAGAAGACTTGCAAAACACATGGCCATGTCAGAAAATGCCTACATACATCGTTGAAATAAAGAAACGCAAAGTCGATCATTTCCCTATTGCAGCAATGGTTAAGACCAAGTAGCAATTTCAGACGCTCATTAAATCAATTTTCAAAAGTAAATTCCACATAAAAAGCTATGTAGCAGTTAGATAAAGTCGTCAACTAACCTTTTCAATCGTTTTTACGGGCCGGCAGCGCTTTAATTCGCCGAAATCGCCGTTTTCTGGGAGCTAACGCAAAGGGCGTCAGAGCTCTCTTCTGTCTATGACGTTACTATGGCACACGTCTGTTACGTCACAACTTGACCCTTGAAACAATGAAAGGTCACGGTTCCGACTTTGGTCACCAAAATTAAGCTAGAACGCTAACTAGAGGGGTTAGCGATGTGTAAATGGTATCAAACGAAAGCTAATTTTACGGCGCATCTTTTCCGATTGCTATGACGGCGGGTTTGAGCCCTAGTTTGAACGGGAAGCGGCCGCAAAAAGGGTATAAGGGGAACAGACGAGTAAACTCCAGAGTACGTGTACTTGTCCTTTGATACAGTGTTTGGAGACCACATTCCACCGCCACTACTTTGAATTTACATCTACACACTTTTAGCAAATGTATAGGCCACAAAATTCCATAAGAACATCTAAAAGAAACGTCCCTAACTACTCGTAATAACGTGTACAGCACTGAAGGAACTTATTCAATTCTTATGCTCAACGTTTAACACATACCCCACATGGCTACATCCCATTAACATACAATTGCAACGTAGGTCAAACGTCGGACATGTCCGAAATACCTATTTGAAGACATTACATAAAGCAACTAAGTGCCAGTAGGACTGCCGAAACTAAGAGTATAGCTATACCCTTCGGCCGAAAAGCACTCAAAAACTACTATTACGCACGTGGGTTAAATCTGGCCCCAAATATGTATTCAAAGTACGAAAATATACGCAAAATTAACAAAAACATAAGGAATATAGTGTTAGAAGACTTGCAAAACACATGGCCATGTCAGAAAATGCCTACATACATCGTTGAAATAAAGAAACGCAAAGTCGATAATTTCCCTATTGCAGCAATGGTTAAGACCAAGTAGCAATTTCAGACGCTCATTAAATAAATTTTCAAAAGTAAATTCCACATAAAAAGCTATGTAGCAGTTAGATAAAGTCGTCAACTAACCTTTTCAATCGTTTTTACGGGCCGGCAGCGCTTTAATTCGCCGAAATCGCCGTTTTCTGGGAGCTAACGCAAAGGGCGTCAGAGCTCTCTTCTGTCTATGACGTTACTATGGCACACGTCTGTTACGTCACAACTTGACCCTTGAAACAATGAAAGGTCACGGTTCCGACTTTGGTCACCAAAATTAAGCTAGAACGCTAACTAGAGGGGTTAGCGATGTGTAAATGGTATCAAACGAAAGCTAATTTTACGGCGCATCTTTTCCGATTGCTATGACGGCGGGTTTGAGCCCTAGTTTGAACGGGAAGCGGCCGCAAAAAGGGTATAAGGGGAACAGACGAGTAAACTCCAGAGTACGTGTACTTGTCCTTTGATACAGTGTTTGGAGACCACATTCCACCGCCACTACTTTGAATTTACATCTACACACTTTTAGCAAATGTATAGGCCACAAAATTCCATAAGAACATCTAAAAGAAACGTCCCTAACTACTAGTAATAACGTGTACAGCACTGAAGGAACTTATTCAATTCTTATGCTCAACGTTTAACACATACCCCACATGGCTACATCCCATTAACATACAATTGCAACGTAGGTCAAACGTCGGACATGTCCGAAATACCTATTTGAAGACATTACATAAAGCAACTAAGTGCCAGTAGGACTGCCGAAACTAAGAGTATAGCTATACCCTTCGGCCGAAAAGCACTCAAAAAGTACTATAACGCACGTGGGTTAAATCTGGCCCCAAATATGTATTCAAAGTACGAAAATATACGCAAAATTAACAAAAACATAAGGAATATAGTGTTAGAAGACTTGAAAAACACATGGCCATGTCAGAAAATGCCTACATACATCGTTGAAATAAAGAAACGCAAAGTCGATCATTTCCCTATTGCAGCAATGGTTAAGACCAAGTAGCAATTTCAGACGCTCATTAAATAAATTTTCAAAAGTAAATTCCACATAAAAAGCTATGTAGCAGTTAGATAAAGTCGTCAACTAACCTTTTCAATCGTTTTTACGGGCCGGCAGCGCTTTAATTCGCCGAAATCGCCGTTTTCTGGGAGCTAACGCAAAGGGCGTCAGAGCTCTCTTCTGTCTATGACGTTACTATGGCACACGTCTGTTACGTCACAACTTGACCCTTGAAACAATGAAAGGTCACGGTTCCGACTTTGGTCACCAAAATTAAGCTAGAACGCTAACTAGAGGGGTTATCGATGTGTAAATGGTATCAAACGAAAGCTAATTTTACGGCGCATCTTTTCCGATTGCTATGACGGCGGATTTGAGCCCTAGTTTGAACGGGAAGCGGCCGCAAAAAGGGTATAAGGGGAACAGACGAGTAAACTCCAGAGTACGTGTACTTGTACTTGGATACAGTGTTTGGAGACCACATTCCACCGCCACTACTTTGAATATACATCTACACACTTTTAGCAAATGTATAGGCCACAAAATTCCATAAGAACATCTAAAAGAAGCGTCCCTAACTACTCGTAATAACGTGTACAGCACTGAAGGAACTTATTCAATTCTTATGCTCAACGTTTAACACATACCCCACATGGCTACATCCCATTAACATACAATTGCAACGTAGGTCAAACGTCGGACATGTCCGAAATACCTATTTGAAGACATTACATAAAGCAACTAAGTGCCAGTAGGACTGCCGAAACTAAGAGTATAGCTATACCCTTCGGCCGAAAAGCACTCAAAAACTACTATTACGCACGTGGGTTAAATCTGGCCCCAAATATGTATTCAAAGTACGAAAATATACGCAAAATTAACAAAAACATAAGGAATATAGTGTTAGAAGACTTGCAAAACACATGGCCATGTCAGAAAATGCCTACATACATCGTTGAAATAAAGAAACGCAAAGTCGATAATTTCCCTATTGCAGCAATGGTTAAGACCAAGTAGCAATTTCAGACGCTCATTAAATAAATTTTCAAAAGTAAATTCCACATAAAAAGCTATGTAGCAGTTAGATAAAGTCGTCAACTAACCTTTTCAATCGTTTTTACGGGCCGGCAGCGCTTTAATTCGCCGAAATCGCCGTTTTCTGGGAGCTAACGCAAAGGGCGTCAGAGCTCTCTTCTGTCTATGACGTTACTATGGCACACGTCTGTTACGTCACAACTTGACCCTTGAAACAATGAAAGGTCACGGTTCCGACTTTGGTCACCAAAATTAAGCTAGAACGCTAACTAGAGGGGTTATCGATGTGTAAATGGTATCAAACGAAAGCTAATTTTACGGCGCATCTTTTCCGATTGCTATGACGGCGGATTTGAGCCCTAGTTTGAACGGGAAGCGGCCGCAAAAAGGGTATAAGGGGAACAGACGAGTAAACTCCAGAGTACGTGTACTTGTACTTGGATACAGTGTTTGGAGACCACATTCCACCGCCACTACTTTGAATATACATCTACACACTTTTAGCAAATGTATAGGCCACAAAATTCCATAAGAACATCTAAAAGAAGCGTCCCTAACTACTCGTAATAACGTGTACAGCACTGAAGGAACTTATTCAATTCTTATGCTCAACGTTTAACACATACCCCACATGGCTACATCCCATTAACATACAATTGCAACGTAGGTCAAACGTCGGACATGTCCGAAATACCTATTTGAAGACATTACATAAAGCAACTAAGTGCCAGTAGGACTGCCGAAACTAAGAGTATAGCTATACCCTTCGGCCGAAAAGCACTCAAAAACTACTATAACGCACGTGGGTTAAATCTGGCCCCAAATATGTATTCAAAGTACGAAAATATACGCAAAATTAACAAAAACATAAGGAATATAGTGTTAGAAGACTTGCAAAACACATGGCCATGTCAGAAAATGCCTACATACATCGTTGAAATAAAGAAACGCAAAGTCGATCATTTCCCTATTGCAGCAATGGTTAAGACCAAGTAGCAATTTCAGACGCTCATTAAATAAATTTTCAAAAGTAAATTCCACATAAAAAGCTATGTAGCAGTTAGATAAAGTCGTCAACTAACCTTTTCAATCGTTTTTACGGGCCGGCAGCGCTTTAATTCGCCGAAATCGCCGTTTTCTGGGAGCTAACGCAAAGGGCGTCAGAGCTCTCTTCTGTCTATGACGTTACTATGGCACACGTCTGTTACGTCACAACTTGACCCTTGAAACAATGAAAGGTCACGGTTCCGACTTTGGTCACCAAAATTAAGCTAGAACGCTAACTAGAGGGGTTATCGATGTGGAAATGGTATCAAACAAAAGCTAATTTTACGGCGCATCTTTTCCGATTGCTATGACGGCGGATTTGAGCCCTAGTTTGAACGGGAAGCGGCCGCAAAAAGGGTATAAGGGGAACAGACGAGTAAACTCCAGAGTACGTGTACTTGTACTTGGATACAGTGTTTGGAGACCACATTCCACCGCCACTACTTTGAATATACATCTACACACTTTTAGCAAATGTATAGGCCACAAAATTCCATAAGAACATCTAAAAGAAGCGTCCCTAACTACTCGTAATAACGTGTACAGCACTGAAGGAACTTATTCAATTCTTATGCTCAACGTTTAACACATACCCCACATGGCTACATCCCATTAACATACAATTGCAACGTAGGTCAAACGTCGGACATGTCCGAAATACCTATTTGAAGACATTACATAAAGCAACTAAGTGCCAGTAGGACTGCCGAAACTAAGAGTATAGCTATACCCTTCGGCCGAAAAGCACTCAAAAACTACTATTACGCACGTGGGTTAAATCTGGCCCCAAATATGTATTCAAAGTACGAAAATATACGCAAAATTAACAAAAACATAAGGAATATAGTGTTAGAAGACTTGCAAAACACATGGCCATGTCAGAAAATGCCTACATACATCGTTGAAATAAAGAAACGCAAAGTCGATAATTTCCCTATTGCAGCAATGGTTAAGACCAAGTAGCAATTTCAGACGCTCATTAAATAAATTTTCAAAAGTAAATTCCACATAAAAAGCTATGTAGCAGTTAGATAAAGTCGTCAACTAACCTTTTCAATCGTTTTTACGGGCCGGCAGCGCTTTAATTCGCCGAAATCGCCGTTTTCTGGGAGCTAACGCAAAGGGCGTCAGAGCTCTCTTCTGTCTATGACGTTACTATGGCACACGTCTGTTACGTCACAACTTGACCCTTGAAACAATGAAAGGTCACGGTTCCGACTTTGGTCACCAAAATTAAGCTAGAACGCTAACTAGAGGGGTTAGCGATGTGTAAATGGTATCAAACGAAAGCTAATTTTACGGCGCATCTTTTCCGATTGCTATGACGGCGGATTTGAGCCCTAGTTTGAACGGGAAGCGGCCGCAAAAAGGGTATAAGGGGAACAGACGAGTAAACTCCAGAGTACGTGTACTTGTACTTGGATACAGTGTTTGGAGACCACATTCCACCGCCACTACTTTGAATATACATCTACACACTTTTAGCAAATGTATAGGCCACAAAATTCCATAAGAACATCTAAAAGAAGCGTCCCTAACTACTCGTAATAACGTGTACAGCACTGAAGGAACTTATTCAATTCTTATGCTCAACGTTTAACACATACCCCACATGGCTACATCCCATTAACATACAATTGCAACGTAGGTCAAACGTCGGACATGTCCGAAATACCTATTTGAAGACATTACATAAAGCAACTAAGTGCCAGTAGGACTGCCGAAACTAAAAGTATAGCTATACCCTTCGGCCGAAAAGCACTCAAAAACTACTATTACGCACGTGGGTTAAATCTGGCCCCAAATATGTATTCAAAGTACGAAAATATACGCAAAATTAACAAAAACATAAGGAATATAGTGTTAGAAGACTTGCAAAACACATGGCCATGTCAGAAAATGCCTACATACATCGTTGAAATAAAGAAACGCAAAGTCGATAATTTCCCTATTGCAGCAATGGTTAAGACCAAGTAGCAATTTCAGACGCTCATTAAATAAATTTTCAAAAGTAAATTCCACATAAAAAGCTATGTAGCAGTTAGATAAAGTCGTCAACTAACCTTTTCAATCGTTTTTACGGGCCGGCAGCGCTTTAATTCGCCGAAATCGCCGTTTTCTGGGAGCTAACGCAAAGGGCGTCAGAGCTCTCTTCTGTCTATGACGTTACTATGGCACACGTCTGTTACGTCACAACTTGACCCTTGAAACAATGAAAGGTCACGGTTCCGACTTTGGTCACCAAAATTAAGCTAGAACGCTAACTAGAGGGGTTAGCGATGTGTAAATGGTATCAAACGAAAGCTAATTTTACGGCGCATCTTTTCCGATTGCTATGACGGCGGGTTTGAGCCCTAGTTTGAACGGGAAGCGGCCGCAAAAAGGGTATAAGGGGAACAGACGAGTAAACTCCAGAGTACGTGTACTTGTCCTTTGATACAGTGTTTGGAGACCACATTCCACCGCCACTACTTTGAATTTACATCTACACACTTTTAGCAAATGTATAGGCCACAAAATTCCATAAGAACATCTAAAAGAAACGTCCCTAACTACTCGTAATAACGTGTACAGCACTGAAGGAACTTATTCAATTCTTATGCTCAACGTTTAACACATACCCCACATGGCTACATCCCATTAACATACAATTGCAACGTAGGTCAAACGTCGGACATGTCCGAAATACCTATTTGAAGACATTACATAAAGCAACTAAGTGCCAGTAGGACTGCCGAAACTAAGAGTATAGCTATACCCTTCGGCCGAAAAGCACTCAAAAAGTACTATAACGCGCTTGGGTTAAATCTGGCCCCAAATATGTATTCAAAGTACGAAAATATACGCAAAATTAACAAAAACATAAGGAATATAGTGTTAGAAGACTTGCAAAACACATGGCCATGTCAGAAAATGCCTACATACATCGTTGAAATAAAGAAACGCAAAGTCGATCATTTCCCTATTGCAGCAATGGTTAAGACCAAGTAGCAATTTCAGACGCTCATTAAATCAATTTTCAAAAGTAAATTCCACATAAAAAGCTATGTAGCAGTTAGATAAAGTCGTCAACTAACCTTTTCAATCGTTTTTACGGGCCGGCAGCGCTTTAATTCGCCGAAATCGCCGTTTTCTGGGAGCTAACGCAAAGGGCGTCAGAGCTCTCTTCTGTCTATGACGTTACTATGGCACACGTCTGTTACGTCACAACTTGACCCTTGAAACAATGAAAGGTCACGGTTCCGACTTTGGTCACCAAAATTAAGCTAGAACGCTAACTAGAGGGGTTAGCGATGTGTAAATGGTATCAAACGAAAGCTAATTTTACGGCGCATCTTTTCCGATTGCTATGACGGCGGGTTTGAGCCCTAGTTTGAACGGGAAGCGGCCGCAAAAAGGGTATAAGGGGAACAGACGAGTAAACTCCAGAGTACGTGTACTTGTCCTTTGATACAGTGTTTGGAGACCACATTCCACCGCCACTACTTTGAATTTACATCTACACACTTTTAGCAAATGTATAGGCCACAAAATTCCATAAGAACATCTAAAAGAAACGTCCCTAACTACTCGTAATAACGTGTACAGCACTGAAGGAACTTATTCAATTCTTATGCTCAACGTTTAACACATACCCCACATGGCTACATCCCATTAACATACAATTGCAACGTAGGTCAAACGTCGGACATGTCCGAAATACCTATTTGAAGACATTACATAAAGCAACTAAGTGCCAGTAGGACTGCCGAAACTAAGAGTATAGCTATACCCTTCGGCCGAAAAGCACTCAAAAAGTACTATAACGCGCTTGGGTTAAATCTGGCCCCAAATATGTATTCAAAGTACGAAAATATACGCAAAATTAACAAAAACATAAGGAATATAGTGTTAGAAGACTTGCAAAACACATGGCCATGTCAGAAAATGCCTACATACATCGTTGAAATAAAGAAACGCAAAGTCGATCATTTCCCTATTGCAGCAATGGTTAAGACCAAGTAGCAATTTCAGACGCTCATTAAATCAATTTTCAAAAGTAAATTCCACATAAAAAGCTATGTAGCAGTTAGATAAAGTCGTCAACTAACCTTTTCAATCGTTTTTACGGGCCGGCAGCGCTTTAATTCGCCGAAATCGCCGTTTTCTGGGAGCTAACGCAAAGAGCATCAGAGCTCTCTTCTGTCTATGACGTTACTATGGCACACGTCTGTTACGTCACAACTTGACCCTTGAAACAATGAAAGGTCACGGTTCCGACTTTGGTCACCAAAATTAAGCTAGAACGCTAACTAGAGGGGTTAGCGATGTGTAAATGGTATCAAACGAAAGCTAATTTTACGGCGCATCTTTTCCGATTGCTATGACGGCGGGTTTGAGCCCTAGTTTGAACGGGAAGCGGCCGCAAAAAGGGTATAAGGGGAACAGACGAGTAAACTCCAGAGTACGTGTACTTGTCCTTTGATACAGTGTTTGGAGACCACATTCCACCGCCACTACTTTGAATATACATCTACACACTTTTAGCAAATGTATAGGCCACAAAATTCCATAAGAACATCTAAAAGAAGCGTCCCTAACTACTCGTAATAACGTGTACAGCACTGAAGGAACTTATTCAATTCTTATGCTCAACGTTTAACACATACCCCACATGGCTACATCCCATTAACATACAATTGCAACGTAGGTCAAACGTCGGACATGTCCGAAATACCTATTTGAAGACATTACATAAAGCAACTAAGTGCCAGTAGGACTGCCGAAACTAAGAGTATAGCTATACCCTTCGGCCGAAAAGCACTCAAAAAGTACTATAACGCGCTTGGGTTAAATCTGGCCCCAAATATGTATTCAAAGTACGAAAATATACGCAAAATTAACAAAAACATAAGGAATATAGTGTTAGAAGACTTGCAAAACACATGGCCATGTCAGAAAATGCCTACATACATCGTTGAAATAAAGAAACGCAAAGTCGATCATTTCCCTATTGCAGCAATGGTTAAGACCAAGTAGCAATTTCAGACGCTCATTAAATCAATTTTCAAAAGTAAATTCCACATAAAAAGCTATGTAGCAGTTAGATAAAGTCGTCAACTAACCTTTTCAATCGTTTTTACGGGCCGGCAGCGCTTTAATTCGCCGAAATCGCCGTTTTCTGGGAGCTAACGCAAAGAGCATCAGAGCTCTCTTCTGTCTATGACGTTACTATGGCACACGTCTGTTACGTCACAACTTGACCCTTGAAACAATGAAAGGTCACGGTTCCGACTTTGGTCACCAAAATTAAGCTAGAACGCTAACTAGAGGGGTTAGCGATGTGTAAATGGTATCAAACGAAAGCTAATTTTACGGCGCATCTTTTCCGATTGCTATGACGGCGGGTTTGAGCCCTAGTTTGAACGGGAAGCGGCCGCAAAAAGGGTATAAGGGGAACAGACGAGTAAACTCCAGAGTACGTGTACTTGTCCTTTGATACAGTGTTTGGAGACCACATTCCACCGCCACTACTTTGAATATACATCTACACACTTTTAGCAAATGTATAGGCCACAAAATTCCATAAGAACATCTAAAAGAAGCGTCCCTAACTACTCGTAATAACGTGTACAGCACTGAAGGAACTTATTCAATTCTTATGCTCAACGTTTAACACATACCCCACATGGCTACATCCCATTAACATACAATTGCAACGTAGGTCAAACGTCGGACATGTCCGAAATACCTATTTGAAGACATTACATAAAGCAACTAAGTGCCAGTAGGACTGCCGAAACTAAAAGTATAGCTATACCCTTCGGCCGAAAAGCACTCAAAAACTACTATTACGCACGTGGGTTAAATCTGGCCCCAAATATGTATTCAAAGTACGAAAATATACGCAAAATTAACAAAAACATAAGGAATATAGTGTTAGAAGACTTGCAAAACACATGGCCATGTCAGAAAATGCCTACATACATCGTTGAAATAAAGAAACGCAAAGTCGATAATTTCCCTATTGCAGCAATGGTTAAGACCAAGTAGCAATTTCAGACGCTCATTAAATAAATTTTCAAAAGTAAATTCCACATAAAAAGCTATGTAGCAGTTAGATAAAGTCGTCAACTAACCTTTTCAATCGTTTTTACGGGCCGGCAGCGCTTTAATTCGCCGAAATCGCCGTTTTCTGGGAGCTAACGCAAAGGGCGTCAGAGCTCTCTTCTGTCTATGACGTTACTATGGCACACGTCTGTTACGTCACAACTTGACCCTTGAAACAATGAAAGGTCACGGTTCCGACTTTGGTCACCAAAATTAAGCTAGAACGCTAACTAGAGGGGTTAGCGATGTGTAAATGGTATCAAACGAAAGCTAATTTTACGGCGCATCTTTTCCGATTGCTATGACGGCGGGTTTGAGCCCTAGTTTGAACGGGAAGCGGCCGCAAAAAGGGTATAAGGGGAACAGACGAGTAAACTCCAGAGTACGTGTACTTGTCCTTTGATACAGTGTTTGGAGACCACATTCCACCGCCACTACTTTGAATTTACATCTACACACTTTTAGCAAATGTATAGGCCACAAAATTCCATAAGAACATCTAAAAGAAACGTCCCTAACTACTCGTAATAACGTGTACAGCACTGAAGGAACTTATTCAATTCTTATGCTCAACGTTTAACACATACCCCACATGGCTACATCCCATTAACATACAATTGCAACGTAGGTCAAACGTCGGACATGTCCGAAATACCTATTTGAAGACATTACATAAAGCAACTAAGTGCCAGTAGGACTGCCGAAACTAAGAGTATAGCTATACCCTTCGGCCGAAAAGCACTCAAAAAGTACTATAACGCGCTTGGGTTAAATCTGGCCCCAAATATGTATTCAAAGTACGAAAATATACGCAAAATTAACAAAAACATAAGGAATATAGTGTTAGAAGACTTGCAAAACACATGGCCATGTCAGAAAATGCCTACATACATCGTTGAAATAAAGAAACGCAAAGTCGATCATTTCCCTATTGCAGCAATGGTTAAGACCAAGTAGCAATTTCAGACGCTCATTAAATCAATTTTCAAAAGTAAATTCCACATAAAAAGCTATGTAGCAGTTAGATAAAGTCGTCAACTAACCTTTTCAATCGTTTTTACGGGCCGGCAGCGCTTTAATTCGCCGAAATCGCCGTTTTCTGGGAGCTAACGCAAAGGGCGTCAGAGCTCTCTTCTGTCTATGACGTTACTATGGCACACGTCTGTTACGTCACAACTTGACCCTTGAAACAATGAAAGGTCACGGTTCCGACTTTGGTCACCAAAATTAAGCTAGAACGCTAACTAGAGGGGTTAGCGATGTGTAAATGGTATCAAACGAAAGCTAATTTTACGGCGCATCTTTTCCGATTGCTATGACGGCGGGTTTGAGCCCTAGTTTGAACGGGAAGCGGCCGCAAAAAGGGTATAAGGGGAACAGACGAGTAAACTCCAGAGTACGTGTACTTGTCCTTTGATACAGTGTTTGGAGACCACATTCCACCGCCACTACTTTGAATTTACATCTACACACTTTTAGCAAATGTATAGGCCACAAAATTCCATAAGAACATCTAAAAGAAACGTCCCTAACTACTCGTAATAACGTGTACAGCACTGAAGGAACTTATTCAATTCTTATGCTCAACGTTTAACACATACCCCACATGGCTACATCCCATTAACATACAATTGCAACGTAGGTCAAACGTCGGACATGTCCGAAATACCTATTTGAAGACATTACATAAAGCAACTAAGTGCCAGTAGGACTGCCGAAACTAAGAGTATAGCTATACCCTTCGGCCGAAAAGCACTCAAAAAGTACTATAACGCGCTTGGGTTAAATCTGGCCCCAAATATGTATTCAAAGTACGAAAATATACGCAAAATTAACAAAAACATAAGGAATATAGTGTTAGAAGACTTGCAAAACACATGGCCATGTCAGAAAATGCCTACATACATCGTTGAAATAAAGAAACGCAAAGTCGATCATTTCCCTATTGCAGCAATGGTTAAGACCAAGTAGCAATTTCAGACGCTCATTAAATCAATTTTCAAAAGTAAATTCCACATAAAAAGCTATGTAGCAGTTAGATAAAGTCGTCAACTAACCTTTTCAATCGTTTTTACGGGCCGGCAGCGCTTTAATTCGCCGAAATCGCCGTTTTCTGGGAGCTAACGCAAAGGGCGTCAGAGCTCTCTTCTGTCTATGACGTTACTATGGCACACGTCTGTTACGTCACAACTTGACCCTTGAAACAATGAAAGGTCACGGTTCCGACTTTGGTCACCAAAATTAAGCTAGAACGCTAACTAGAGGGGTTAGCGATGTGTAAATGGTATCAAACGAAAGCTAATTTTACGGCGCATCTTTTCCGATTGCTATGACGGCGGGTTTGAGCCCTAGTTTGAACGGGAAGCGGCCGCAAAAAGGGTATAAGGGGAACAGACGAGTAAACTCCAGAGTAGGTGTACTTGTCCTTTGATACAGTGTTTGGAGACCACATTCCACCGCCACTACTTTGAATATACATCTACACACTTTTAGCAAATGTATAGGCCACAAAATTCCATAAGAACATCTAAAAGAAACGTCCCTAACTACTCGTAATAACGTGTACAGCACTGAAGGAACTTATTCAATTCTTATGCTCAACGTTTAACACATACCCCACATGGCTACATCCCATTAACATACAATTGCAACGTAGGTCAAACGTCGGACATGTCCGAAATACCTATTTGAAGACATTACATAAAGCAACTAAGTGCCAGTAGGACTGCCGAAACTAAGAGTATAGCTATACCCTTCGGCCGAAAAGCACTCAAAAAGTACTATAACGCACGTGGGTTAAATCTGGCCCCAAATATGTATTCAAAGTACGAAAATATACGCAAAATTAACAAAAACATAAGGAATATAGTGTTAGAAGACTTGCAAAACACATGGCCATGTCAGAAAATGCCTACATACATCGTTGAAATAAAGAAACGCAAAGTCGATCATTTTCCTATTGCAGCAATGGTTAAGACCAAGTAGCAATTTCAGACGCTCATTAAATAAATTTTCAAAAGTAAATTCCACATAAAAAGCTATGTAGCAGTTAGATAAAGTCGTCAACTAACCTTTTCAATCGTTTTTACGGGCCGGCAGCGCTTTAATTCGCCGAAATCGCCGTTTTCTGGGAGCTAACGCAAAGGGCGTCAGAGCTCTCTTCTGTCTATGACGTTACTATGGCACACGTCTGTTACGTCACAACTTGACCCTTGAAACAATGAAAGGTCACGGTTCCGACTTTGGTCACCAAAATTAAGCTAGAACGCTAACTAGAGGGGTTAGCGATGTGTAAATGGTATCAAACGAAAGCTAATTTTACGGCGCATCTTTTCCGATTGCTATGACGGCGGGTTTGAGCCCTAGTTTGAACGGGAAGCGGCCGCAAAAAGGGTATAAGGGGAACAGACGAGTAAACTCCAGAGTACGTGTACTTGTCCTTTGATACAGTGTTTGGAGACCACATTCCACCGCCACTACTTTGAATTTACATCTACACACTTTTAGCAAATGTATAGGCCACAAAATTCCATAAGAACATCTAAAAGAAACGTCCCTAACTACTCGTAATAACGTGTACAGCACTGAAGGAACTTATTCAATTCTTATGCTCAACGTTTAACACATACCCCACATGGCTACATCCCATTAACATACAATTGCAACGTAGGTCAAACGTCGGACATGTCCGAAATACCTATTTGAAGACATTACATAAAGCAACTAAGTGCCAGTAGGACTGCCGAAACTAAGAGTATAGCTATACCCTTCGGCCGAAAAGCACTCAAAAAGTACTATAACGCGCTTGGGTTAAATCTGGCCCCAAATATGTATTCAAAGTACGAAAATATACGCAAAATTAACAAAAACATAAGGAATATAGTGTTAGAAGACTTGCAAAACACATGGCCATGTCAGAAAATGCCTACATACATCGTTGAAATAAAGAAACGCAAAGTCGATCATTTCCCTATTGCAGCAATGGTTAAGACCAAGTAGCAATTTCAGACGCTCATTAAATCAATTTTCAAAAGTAAATTCCACATAAAAAGCTATGTAGCAGTTAGATAAAGTCGTCAACTAACCTTTTCAATCGTTTTTACGGGCCGGCAGCGCTTTAATTCGCCGAAATCGCCGTTTTCTGGGAGCTAACGCAAAGGGCGTCAGAGCTCTCTTCTGTCTATGACGTTACTATGGCACACGTCTGTTACGTCACAACTTGACCCTTGAAACAATGAAAGGTCACGGTTCCGACTTTGGTCACCAAAATTAAGCTAGAACGCTAACTAGAGGGGTTAGCGATGTGTAAATGGTATCAAACGAAAGCTAATTTTACGGCGCATCTTTTCCGATTGCTATGACGGCGGGTTTGAGCCCTAGTTTGAACGGGAAGCGGCCGCAAAAAGGGTATAAGGGGAACAGACGAGTAAACTCCAGAGTAGGTGTACTTGTCCTTTGATACAGTGTTTGGAGACCACATTCCACCGCCACTACTTTGAATATACATCTACACACTTTTAGCAAATGTATAGGCCACAAAATTCCATAAGAACATCTAAAAGAAACGTCCCTAACTACTCGTAATAACGTGTACAGCACTGAAGGAACTTATTCAATTCTTATGCTCAACGTTTAACACATACCCCACATGGCTACATCCCATTAACATACAATTGCAACGTAGGTCAAACGTCGGACATGTCCGAAATACCTATTTGAAGACATTACATAAAGCAACTAAGTGCCAGTAGGACTGCCGAAACTAAGAGTATAGCTATACCCTTCGGCCGAAAAGCACTCAAAAAGTACTATAACGCACGTGGGTTAAATCTGGCCCCAAATATGTATTCAAAGTACGAAAATATACGCAAAATTAACAAAAACATAAGGAATATAGTGTTAGAAGACTTGCAAAACACATGGCCATGTCAGAAAATGCCTACATACATCGTTGAAATAAAGAAACGCAAAGTCGATCATTTTCCTATTGCAGCAATGGTTAAGACCAAGTAGCAATTTCAGACGCTCATTAAATAAATTTTCAAAAGTAAATTCCACATAAAAAGCTATGTAGCAGTTAGATAAAGTCGTCAACTAACCTTTTCAATCGTTTTTACGGGCCGGCAGCGCTTTAATTCGCCGAAATCGCCGTTTTCTGGGAGCTAACGCAAAGGGCGTCAGAGCTCTCTTCTGTCTATGACGTTACTATGGCACACGTCTGTTACGTCACAACTTGACCCTTGAAATAATGAAAGGTCACGGTTCCGACTTTGGTCACCAAAATTAAGCTAGAACGCTAACTAGAGGGGTTAGCGATGTGGAAATGGTATCAAACGAAAGCTAATTTTACGGCGCATCTTTTCCGATTGCTATATGACGGCGGGTTTGAGCCCTAGTTTGAACGGGAAGCGGCCGCAAAAAAGGTATAAGGGGAACAAACGAGTAAACTCCAGAGTACGTGTACTTGTACTTGGATACAGTGTTTGGAGACCACATTCCACCGCCACTACTTTGAATATACATCTACACACTTTTAGCAAATGTATAGGCCACAAAATTCCATAAGAACATCTAAAAGAAGCGTCCCTAACTACTCGTAATAACGTGTACAGCACTGAAGGAACTTATTCAATTCTTATGCTCAACGTTTAACACATACCCCACATGGCTACATCCCATTAACATACAATTGCAACGTAGGTCAAACGTCGGACATGTCCGAAATACCTATTTGAAGACATTACATAAAGCAACTAAGTGCCAGTAGGACTGCCGAAACTAAGAGTATAGCTATACCCTTCGGCCGAAAAGCACTCAAAAACTACTATAACGCACGTGGGTTAAATCTGGCCCCAAATATGTATTCAAAGTACGAAAATATACGCAAAATTAACAAAAACATAAGGAATATAGTGTTAGAAGACTTGCAAAACACATGGCCATGTCAGAAAATGCCTACATACATCGTTGAAATAAAGAAACGCAAAGTCGATCATTTCCCTATTGCAGCAATGGTTAAGACCAAGTAGCAATTTCAGACGCTCATTAAATAAATTTTCAAAAGTAAATTCCACATAAAAAGCTATGTAGCAGTTAGATAAAGTCGTCAACTAACCTTTTCAATCGTTTTTACGGGCCGGCAGCGCTTTAATTCGCCGAAATCGCCGTTTTCTGGGAGCTAACGCAAAGGGCGTCAGAGCTCTCTTCTGTCTATGACGTTACTATGGCACACGTCTGTTACGTCACAACTTGACCCTTGAAACAATGAAAGGTCACGGTTCCGACTTTGGTCACCAAAATTAAGCTAGAACGCTAACTAGAGGGGTTAGCGATGTGTAAATGGTATCAAACGAAAGCTAATTGTACGGCGCATCTTTTCCGATTGCTATATGACGGCGGGTTTGAGCCCTAGTTTGAACGGGAAGCGGCCGCAAAAAAGGTATAAGGGGAACAAACGAGTAAACTCCAGAGTACGTGTACTTGTACTTGGATACAGTGTTTGGAGACCACATTCCACCGCCACTACTTTGAATATACATCTACACACTTTTAGCAAATGTATAGGCCACAAAATTCCATAAGAACATCTAAAAGAAGCGTCCCTAACTACTCGTAATAACGTGTACAGCACTGAAGGAACTTATTCAATTCTTATGCTCAACGTTTAACACATACCCCACATGGCTACATCCCATTAACATACATTTGCAACGTAGGTCAAACGTCGGACATGTCCGAAATACCTATTTGAAGACATTACATAAAGCAACTAAGTGCCAGTAGGACTGCCGAAACTAAGAGTATAGCTATACCCTTCGGCCGAAAAGCACTCAAAAACTACTATTACGCACGTGGGTTAAATCTGGCCCCAAATATGTATTCAAAGTACGAAAATATACGCAAAATTAACAAAAACATAAGGAATATAGTGTTAGAAGACTTGCAAAACACATGGCCATGTCAGAAAATGCCTACATACATCGTTGAAATAAAGAAACGCAAAGTCGATCATTTTCCTATTGCAGCAATGGTTAAGACCAAGTAGCAATTTCAGACGCTCATTAAATAAATTTTCAAAAGTAAATTCCACATAAAAAGCTATGTAGCAGTTAGATAAAGTCGTCAACTAACCTTTTCAATCGTTTTTACGGGCCGGCAGCGCTTTAATTCGCCGAAATCGCCGTTTTCTGGGAGCTAACGCAAAGGGCGTCAGAGCTCTCTTCTGTCTATGACGTTACTATGGCACACGTCTGTTACGTCACAACTTGACCCTTGAAACAATGAAAGGTCACGGTTCCGACTTTGGTCACCAAAATTAAGCTAGAACGCTAACTAGAGGGGTTAGCGATGTGGAAATGGTATCAAACGAAAGCTAATTTTACGGCGCATCTTTTCCGATTGCTATATGACGGCGGGTTTGAGCCCTAGTTTGAACGGGAAGCGGCCGCAAAAAAGGTATAAGGGGAACAAACGAGTAAACTCCAGAGTACGTGTACTTGTACTTGGATACAGTGTTTGGAGACCACATTCCACCGCCACTACTTTGAATATACATCTACACACTTTTAGCAAATGTATAGGCCACAAAATTCCATAAGAACATCTAAAAGAAGCGTCCCTAACTACTCGTAATAACGTGTACAGCACTGAAGGAACTTATTCAATTCTTATGCTCAACGTTTAACACATACCCCACATGGCTACATCCCATTAACATACATTTGCAACGTAGGTCAAACGTCGGACATGTCCGAAATACCTATTTGAAGACATTACATAAAGCAACTAAGTGCCAGTAGGACTGCCGAAACTAAGAGTATAGCTATACCCTTCGGCCGAAAAGCACTCAAAAACTACTATTACGCACGTGGGTTAAATCTGGCCCCAAATATGTATTCAAAGTACGAAAATATACGCAAAATTAACAAAAACATAAGGAATATAGTGTTAGAAGACTTGCAAAACACATGGCCATGTAAGAAAATGCCTACATACATCGTTGAAATAAAGAAACGCAAAGTCGATCATTTTCCTATTGCAGCAATGGTTAAGACCAAGTAGCAATTTCAGACGCTCATTAAATAAATTTTCAAAAGTAAATTCCACATAAAAAGCTATGTAGCAGTTAGATAAAGTCGTCAACTAACCTTTTCGATCGTTTTTACGGGCCGGCAGCGCTTTAATTCGCCGAAATCGCCGTTTTCTGGGAGCTAACGCAAAGGGCGTCAGAGCTCTCTTCTGTCTATGACGTTACTATGGCACACGTCTGTTACGTCACAACTTGACCCTTGAAACAATGAAAGGTCACGGTTCCGACTTTGGTCACCAAAATTAAGCTAGAACGCTAACTAGAGGGGTTATCGATGTGTAAATGGTATCAAACGAAAGCTAATTTTACGGCGCATCTTTTCCGATTGCTATGACGGCGGGTTTGAGCCCTAGTTTGAACGGGAAGCGGCCGCAAAAAGGGTATAAGGGGAACAGACGAGTAAACTCCAGAGTACGTGTACTTGTACTTGGATACAGTGTTTGGAGACCACATTCCACCGCCACTACTTTGAATATACATCTACACACTTTTAGCAAATGTATAGGCCACAAAATTCCATAAGAACATCTAAAAGAAACGTCCCTAACTACTCGTAATAACGTGTACAGCACTGAAGGAACTTATTCAATTCTTATGCTCAACGTTTAACACATACCCCACATGGCTACATCCCATTAACATACAATTGCAACGTAGGTCAAACGTCGGACATGTCCGAAATACCTATTTGAAGACATTACATAAAGCAACTAAGTGCCAGTAGGACTGCCGAAACTAAGAGTATAGCTATACCCTTCGGCCGAAAAGCACTCAAAAACTACTATTACGCACGTGGGTTAAATCTGGCCCCAAATATGTATTCAAAGTACGAAAATATACGCAAAATTAACAAAAACATAAGGAATATAGTGTTAGAAGACTTGCAAAACACATGGCCATGTCAGAAAATGCCTACATACATCGTTGAAATAAAGAAACGCAAAGTCGATCATTTCCCTATTGCAGCAATGGTTAAGACCAAGTAGCAATTTCAGACGCTCATTAAATAAATTTTCAAAAGTAAATTCCACATAAAAAGCTATGTAGCAGTTAGATAAAGTCGTCAACTAACCTTTTCAATCGTTTTTACGGGCCGGCAGCGCTTTAATTCACCGAAATCGCCGTTTTCTGGGAGCTAACGCAAAGGGCGTCAGAGCTCTCTTCTGTCTATGACGTTACTATGGCACACGTCTGTTACGTCACAACTTGACCCTTGAAACAATGAAAGGTCACGGTTCCGACTTTGGTCACCAAAATTAAGCTAGAACGCTAACTAGAGGGGTTAGCGATGTGTAAATGGTATCAAACGAAAGCTAATTTTACGGCGCATCTTTTCCGATTGCTATGACGGCGGGTTTGAGCCCTAGTTTGAACGGGAAGCGGCCGCAAAAAGGGTATAAGGGGAACAGACGAGTAAACTCCAGAGTACGTGTACTTGTCCTTTGATACAGTGTTTGGAGACCACATTCCACCGCCACTACTTTGAATTTACATCTACACACTTTTAGCAAATGTATAGGCCACAAAATTCCATAAGAACATCTAAAAGAAACGTCCCTAACTACTCGTAATAACGTGTACAGCACTGAAGGAACTTATTCAATTCTTATGCTCAACGTTTAACACATACCCCACATGGCTACATCCCATTAACATACAATTGCAACGTAGGTCAAACGTCGGACATGTCCGAAATACCTATTTGAAGACATTACATAAAGCAACTAAGTGCCAGTAGGACTGCCGAAACTAAGAGTATAGCTATACCCTTCGGCCGAAAAGCACTCAAAAAGTACTATAACGCACGTGGGTTAAATTTGGCCCCAAATATGTATTCAAAGTACGAAAATATACGCAAAATTAACAAAAACATAAGGAATATAGTGTTAGAAGACTTGCAAAACACATGGCCATGTCAGAAAATGCCTACATACATCGTTGAAATAAAGAAACGCAAAGTCGATCATTTCCCTATTGCAGCAATGGTTAAGACCAAGTAGCAATTTCAGACGCTCATTAAATAAATTTTCAAAAGTAAATTCCACATAAAAAGCTATGTAGCAGTTAGATAAAGTCGTCAACTAACCTTTTCAATCGTTTTTACGGGCCGGCAGCGCTTTAATTCGCCGAAATCGCCGTTTTCTGGGAGCTAACGCAAAGGGCGTCAGAGCTCTCTTCTGTCTATGACGTTACTATGGCACACGTCTGTTACGTCACAACTTGACCCTTGAAACAATGAAAGGTCACGGTTCCGACTTTGGTCACCAAAATTAAGCTAGAACGCTAACTAGAGGGGTTAGCGATGTGGAAATGGTATCAAACAAAAGCTAATTTTACGGCGCATCTTTTCCGATTGCTATATGACGGCGGGTTTGAGCCCTAGTTTGAACGGGAAGCGGCCGCAAAAAAGGTATAAGGGGAACAAACGAGTAAACTCCAGAGTACGTGTACTTGTACTTGGATACAGTGTTTGGAGACCACATTCCACCGCCACTACTTTGAATATACATCTACACACTTTTAGCAAATGTATAGGCCACAAAATTCCATAAGAACATCTAAAAGAAGCGTCCCTAACTACTCGTAATAACGTGTACAGCACTGAAGGAACTTATTCAATTCTTATGCTCAACGTTTAACACATACCCCACATGGCTACATCCCATTAACATACAATTGCAACGTAGGTCAAACGTCGGACATGTCCGAAATACCTATTTGAAGACATTACATAAAGCAACTAAGTGCCAGTAGGACTGCCGAAACTAAGAGTATAGCTATACCCTTCGGCCGAAAAGCACTCAAAAACTACTATAACGCACGTGGGTTAAATCTGGCCCCAAATATGTATTCAAAGTACGAAAATATACGCAAAATTAACAAAAACATAAGGAATATAGTGTTAGAAGACTTGCAAAACACATGGCCATGTCAGAAAATGCCTACATACATCGTTGAAATAAAGAAACGCAAAGTCGATCATTTCCCTATTGCAGCAATGGTTAAGACCAAGTAGCAATTTCAGACGCTCATTAAATAAATTTTCAAAAGTAAATTCCACATAAAAAGCTATGTAGCAGTTAGATAAAGTCGTCAACTAACCTTTTCAATCGTTTTTACGGGCCGGCAGCGCTTTAATTCACCGAAATCGCCGTTTTCTGGGAGCTAACGCAAAGGGCGTCAGAGCTCTCTTCTGTCTATGACGTTACTATGGCACACGTCTGTTACGTCACAACTTGACCCTTGAAACAATGAAAGGTCACGGTTCCGACTTTGGTCACCAAAATTAAGCTAGAACGCTAACTAGAGGGGTTAGCGATGTGTAAATGGTATCAAACGAAAGCTAATTTTACGGCGCATCTTTTCCGATTGCTATGACGGCGGGTTTGAGCCCTAGTTTGAACGGGAAGCGGCCGCAAAAAGGGTATAAGGGGAACAGACGAGTAAACTCCAGAGTACGTGTACTTGTCCTTTGATACAGTGTTTGGAGACCACATTCCACCGCCACTACTTTGAATTTACATCTACACACTTTTAGCAAATGTATAGGCCACAAAATTCCATAAGAACATCTAAAAGAAACGTCCCTAACTACTCGTAATAACGTGTACAGCACTGAAGGAACTTATTCAATTCTTATGCTCAACGTTTAACACATACCCCACATGGCTACATCCCATTAACATACAATTGCAACGTAGGTCAAACGTCGGACATGTCCGAAATACCTATTTGAAGACATTACATAAAGCAACTAAGTGCCAGTAGGACTGCCGAAACTAAGAGTATAGCTATACCCTTCGGCCGAAAAGCACTCAAAAACTACTAAAACGCACGTGGGTTAAATCTGGCCCCAAATATGTATTCAAAGTACGAAAATATACGCAAAATTAACAAAAACATAAGGAATATAGTGTTAGAAGACTTGCAAAACATATGGCCATGTCAGAAAATGCCTACATACATCGTTGAAATATAGAAACGCAAAGTCGATCATTTCCCTATTGCAGCAATGGTTAAGACCAAGTAGCAATTTCAGACGCTCATTAAATAAATTTTCAAAAGTAAATTCCACATAAAAAGCTATGTAGCAGTTAGATAAAGTCGTCAACTAACCTTTTCAATCGTTTTTACGGGCCGGCAGCGCTTTAATTCGCCGAAATCGCCGTTTTCTGGGAGCTAACGCAAAGGGCGTCAGAGCTCTCTTCTGTCTATGACGTTACTATGGCACACGTCTGTTACGTCACAACTTGACCCTTGAAACAATGAAAGGTCACGGTTCCGACTTTGGTCACCAAAATTAAGCTAGAACGCTAACTAGAGGGGTTAGCGATGTGTAAATGGTATCAAACGAAAGCTAATTTTACGGCGCATCTTTTCCGATTGCTATGACGGCGGGTTTGAGCCCTAGTTTGAACGGGAAGCGGCCGCAAAAAGGGTATAAGGGGAACAGACGAGTAAACTCCAGAGTACGTGTACTTGTTCTTTGATACAGTGTTTGGAGACCACATTCCACCGCCACTACTTTGAATTTACATCTACACACTTTTAGCAAATGTATAGGCCACAAAATTCCATAAGAACATCTAAAAGAAACGTCCATATAACTACTCGTAATAACGTGTACAGCACTGAAGGAACTTATTCAATTCTTATGCTCAACGTTTAACACATACACCACATGGCTACATCCCATTAACATACAATTGCAACGTAGGTCAAACGTCGGACATGTCCGAAATACCTATTTGAAGACATTACATAAAGCAACTAAGTGCCAGTAGGACTGCCGAAACTAAGAGTATAGCTATATCCTTCGGCCGAAAAGCACTCAAAAACTACTATAACGCACGTGGGTTAAATCTGGCCCCAAATATGTATTCAAAGTACGAAAATATACGCAAAATTAACAAAAACATAAGGAATATAGTGTTAGAAGATTTGCAAAACACATGGCCATGTCAGAAAATGCCTACATACATCGTTGAAATAAAGAAACGCAAAGTCGATCATTTCCCTATTGCAGCAATGGTTAAGACCAAGTAGCAATTTCAGACGCTCATTAAATAAATTTTCAAAAGTAAATTCCACATAAAAAGCTATGTAGCAGTTAGATAAAGTCGTCAACTAACCTTTTCAATCGTTTTTACGGGCCGGCAGCGCTTTAATTCGCCGAAATCGCCGTTTTCTGGGAGCTAACGCAAAGGGCGTCAGAGCTCTCTTCTGTCTATGACGTTACTATGGCACACGTCTGTTACGTCACAACTTGACCCTTGAAACAATGAAAGGTCACGGTTCCGACTTTGGTCACCAAAATTAAGCTAGAACGCTAACTAGAGGGGTTAGCGATGTGTAAATGGTATCAAACGAAAGCTAATTTTACGGCGCATCTTTTCCGATTGCTATGACGGCGGGTTTGAGCCCTAGTTTGAACGGGAAGTGGCCGCAAAAAGGGTATAAGGGGAACAGACGAGTAAACTCCAGAGTACGTGTACTTGTACTTGGATACAGTGTTTGGAGACCGCATTCCACCGCCACTACTTTGAATATACATCTACACACTTTCAGCAAATGTATAGGCCACAAAATTCCATAAGAACATCTAAAAGAAGCGTCCCTAACTACTCGTAATAACGTGTACAGCACTGAAGGAACTTATTCAATTCTTATGCTCAACGTTTAACACATACCCCACATGGCTACATCCCATTAACATACAATTGCAACGTAGGTCAAACGTCGGACCTGTCCGAAATACCTATTTGAAGACATTACATAAAGCAACTAAGTGCCAGTAGGACTGCCGAAACTAAGAGTATAGCTATACCCTTCGGCCGAAAAGCACTCAAGAACTACTATAACGCACGTGGGTTAAATCTGGCCCCAAATATGTATTCAAAGTACGAAAATATACGCAAAATTAACAAAAACATAAGGAATATAGTGTTAGAAGACTTGCAAAACACATGGCCATGTCAGAAAATGCCTACATACATCGTTGAAATAAAGAAACGCAAAGTCGATCATTTCCCTATTGCAGCAATGGTTAAGACCAAGTAGCAATTTCAGACGCTCATTAAATAAATTTTCAAAAGTAAATTCCACATAAAAAGCTATGTAGCAGTTAGATAAAGTCGTCAACTAACCTTTTCAATCGTTTTTACGGGCCGGCAGCGCTTTAATTCGCCGAAATCGCCGTTTTCTGGGAGCTAACGCAAAGGGCATCAGAGCTCTCTTCTGTCTATGACGTTACTATGGCACACGTCTGTTACGTCACAACTTGACCCTTGAAACAATGAAAGGTCACGGTTCCGACTTTGGTCACCAAAATTAAGCTAGAACGCTAACTAGAGGGGTTAGCGATGTGTAAATGGTATCAAACGAAAGCTAATTTTACGGCGCATCTTTTCCGATTGCTATATGACGTCGGGTTTGAGCCCTAGTTTGAACGGGAAGCGGCCGCAAAAAGGGTATTAGGGGAACAGACGAGTAAACTCCAGAGTACGTGTACTTGTACTTGGATACAGTGTTTGGAGACCGCATTCCACCGCCACTACTTTGAATATACATCCACACACTTTTAGCAAATGTATAGGCCACAAAATTCCATAAGAACATCTAAAAGAAGCGTCCCTAACTACTCGTAATAACGTGTACAGCACTGAAGGAACTTATTCAATTCTTATGCTCAACGTTTAACACATACCCCACATGGCTACATCCCATTAACATACAATTGCAACGTAGGTCAAACGTCGGACATGTCCGAAATACCTATTTGAAGACATTACATAAAGCAACTAAGTGCCAGTAGGACTGCCGAAACTAAGAGTATAGCTATACCCTTCGGCCGAAAAGCACTCAAAAACTACTATAACGCACGTGGGTTAAATCTGGCCCCAAATATGTATTCAAAGTACGAAAATATACGCAAAATTAACAAAAACATAAGGAATATAGTGTTAGAAGACTTGCAAAACACATGGCCATGTCAGAAAATGCCTACATACATCGTTGAAATAAAGAAACGCAAAGTCGATAATTTCCCTATTGCAGCAATGGTTAAGACCAAGTAGCAATTTCAGACGCTCATTAAATAAATTTTCAAAAGTAAATTCCACATAAAAAGCTATGTAGCAGTTAGATAAAGTCGTCAACTAACCTTTTCAATCGTTTTTACGGGCCGGCAGCGCTTTAATTCGCCGAAATCGCCGTTTTCTGGGAGCTAACGCAAAGGGCATCAGAGCTCTCTTCTGTCTATGACGTTACTATGGCACACGTCTGTTACGTCACAACTTGACCCTTGAAACAATGAAAGGTCACGGTTCCGACTTTGGTCACCAAAATTAAGCTAGAATGCTAACTAGAGGGGTTAGCGATGTGTAAATGGTATCAAACGAAAGCTAATTTTACGGCGCATCTTTTCCGATTGCTATATGACGTCGGGTTTGAGCCCTAGTTTGAACGGGAAGCGGCCGCAAAAAGGGTATTAGGGGAACAGACGAGTAAACTCCAGAGTACGTGTACTTGTACTTGGATACAGTGTTTGGAGACCGCATTCCACCGCCACTACTTTGAATATACATCCACACACTTTTAGCAAATGTATAGGCCACAAAATTCCATAAGAACATCTAAAAGAAGCGTCCCTAACTACTCGTAATAACGTGTACAGCACTGAAGGAACTTATTCAATTCTTATGCTCAACGTTTAACACATATCCCACATGGCTACATCCCATTAACATACAATTGCAACGTAGGTCAAACGTCGGACATGTCCGAAATACCTATTTGAAGACATTACATAAAGCAACTAAGTGCCAGTAGGACTGCCGAAACTAAGAGTATAGCTATACCCTTCGGCCGAAAAGCACTCAAAAACTACTATAACGCACGTGGGTTAAATCTGGCCCCAAATATGTATTCAAAGTACGAAAATATACGCAAAATTAACAAAAACATAAGGAATATAGTGTTAGAAGACTTGCAAAACACATGGCCATGTCAGAAAATGCCTACATACATCGTTGAAATAAAGAAACGCAAAGTCGATCATTTCCCTATTGCAGCAATGGTTAAGACCAAGTAGCAATTTCAGACGCTCATTAAATAAATTTTCAAAAGTAAATTCCACATAAAAAGCTATGTAGCAGTTAGATAAAGTCGTCAACTCACCTTTTCAATCGTTTTTACGGGCCGGCAGCGCTTTAATTCGCCGAAATCGCCGTTTTCTGGGAGCTAACGCAAAGGGCGTCAGAGCTCTCTTCTGTCTATGACGTTACAATGGCACACGTCTGTTACGTCACAACTTGACCCTTGAAACAATGAAAGGTCACGGTTCCGACTTTGGTCACCAAAATTAAGCTAGAACGCTAACTAGAGGGGTTAGCGATGTGGAAATGGTATCAAACGAAAGCTAATTTTACGGCGCATCTTTTCCGATTGCTATATGACGGCGGGTTTGAGTCCTAGTTTGAACGGGAAGCGGCCGCAAAAAAAGTATAAGGGGAACAGACGAGTAAACTCCAGAGTACGTGCACTTGTACTTGGATACAGTGTTTGGAGACCGCATTCCACCGCCACTACTTTGAATATACATCCACACACTTTTAGCAAATGTATAGGCCACAAAATTCCATAAGTACATCTAAAAGAAGCGTCCCTAACTACTCGTAATAACGTGTACAGCACTGAAGGAACTTATTCAATTCTTATGCTCAACGTTTAACACATACCCCACATGGCTACATCCCATTAACATACAATTGCAACGTAGGTCAAACGTCGGACATGTCCGAAATACCTATTTGAAGACATTACATAAAGCAACTAAGTGCCAGTAGGACTGCCGAAACTAAGAGTATAGCTTTACCCTTCGGCCGAAAAGCACTCAAAAAGTACTATAACGCACGTGGGTTAAATCTGGCCCCAAATATGTATTCAAAGTACGAAAATATACGCAAAATTAACAAAAACATAAGGAATATAGTGTTAGAAGACTTGCAAAACACATGGCCATGTCAGAAAATGCCTACATACATCGTTGAAATAAAGAAACGCAAAGTCGATAATTTCCCTATTGCAGCAATGGTTAAGACCAAGTAGCAATTTCAGACGCTCATTAAATAAATTTTCAAAAGTAAATTCCACATAAAAAGCTATGTAGCAGTTAGATAAAGTCGTCAACTAACCTTTTCAATCGTTTTTACGGGCCGGCAGCGCTTTAATTCGCCGAAATCGCCGTTTTCTGGGAGCTAACGCAAAGGGCGTCAGAGCTCTCTTCTGTCTATGACGTTACTATGGCACACGTCTGTTACGTCACAACTTGACCCTTGAAACAATGAAAGGTCACGGTTCCGACTTTGGTCACCAAAATTAAGCTAGAACGCTAACTAGAGGGGTTAGCGATGTGGAAATGGTATCAAACGAAAGCTAATTTTACGGCGCATCTTTTCCGATTGCTATATGACGGCGGGTTTGAGCCCTAGTTTGAACGGGAAGCGGCCGCAAAAAGGGTATAAGGGGAACAGACGAGTAAACTCCAGAGTACGTGTACTTGTACTTGGATACAGTGTTTGGAGACCACATTCCACCGCCACTACTTTGAATATACATCTACACACTTTTAGCAAATGTATAGGCCACAAAATTCCATAAGAACATCTAAAAGAAGCGTCCCTAACTACTCGTAATAACGTGTACAGCACTGAAGGAACTTATTCAATTCTTATGCTCAACGTTTAACACATACCCAACATGGCTACATCCCATTAACATACAATTGCAACGTAGGTCAAACGTCGGACATGTCCGAAATACCTATTTGAAGACATTACATAAAGCAACTAAGTGCCAGTAGGACTGCCGAAACTTAAGAGTATAGCTATACCCTTCGGCCGAAAAGCACTCAAAAAGTACTATAACGCACGTGGGTTAAATCTGGCCCCAAATATGTATTCAAAGTACGAAAATATACGCAAAATTAACAAAAAAATAAGGAATATAGTGTTAGAAGACTTGCAAAACACATGGCCATGTCAGAAAATGCCTACATACATCGTTGAAATAAAGAAACGCAAAGTCGATCATTTCCCTATTGCAGCAATGGTTAAGACCAAGTAGCAATTTCAGACGCTCATTAAATAAATTTTCAAAAGTAAATTCCACATAAAAAGCTATGTAGCAGTTAGATAAAGTCGTCAACTAACCTTTTCGATCGTTTTTACGGGCCGGCAGCGCTTTAATTCGCCGAAATCGCCGTTTTCTGGGAGCTAACGCAAAGGGCATCAGAGCTCTCTTCTGTCTATGACGTTACTATGGCACACGTCTGTTACGTCACAACTTGACCCTTGAAACAATGAAAGGTCACGGTTCCGACTTTGGTCACCAAAATTAAGCTAGAACGCTAACTAGAGGGGTTAGCGATGTGGAAATGGTATCAAACGAAAGCTAATTTTACGGCGCATCTTTTCCGATTGCTATATGACGGCGGGTTTGAGCCCTAGTTTGAACGGGAAGCGGCCGCAAAAAGGGTATAAGGGGAACAGACGAGTAAACTCCAGAGTACGTGTACTTGTACTTGGATACAGTGTTTGGAGACCACATTCCACCGCCACTACTTTGAATATACATCTACACACTTTTAGCAAATGTATAGGCCACAAAATTCCATAAGAACATCTAAAAGAAGCGTCCCTAACTACTCGTAATAACGTGAACAGCACTGAAGGAACTTATTCAATTCTTATGCTCAACGTTTAACACATACCCCACATGGCTACATCCCATTAACATACAATTGCAACGTAGGTCAAACGTCGGACATGTCCGAAATACCTATTTGAAGACATTACAAAAAGCAACTAAGTGCCAGTAGGACTGCCGAAACTAAGAGTATAGCTATACCCTTCGGCCGAAAAGCACTCAAAAAGTACTATAACGCACGTGGGTTAAATCTGGCCCCAAATATGTATTCAAAGTACGAAAATATACGCAAAATTAACAAAAACATAAGGAATATAGTGTTAGAAGACTTGCAAAACACATGGCCATGTCAGAAAATGCCTACATACATCGTTGAAATAAAGGAACGCAAAGTCGATAATTTCCCTATTGCAGCAATGGTTAAGACCAAGTAGCAATTTCAGACGCTCATTAAATAAATTTTCAAAAGTAAATTCCACATAAAAAGCTATGTAGCAGTTAGATAAAGTCGTCAACTAACCTTTTCAATCGTTTTTACGGGCCGGCAGCGCTTTAATTCGCCGAAATCGCCGTTTTCTGGGAGCTAACGCAAAGGGCGTCAGAGCTCTCTTCTGTCTATGACGTCACAATGGCACACGTCTGTTACGTCACAACTTGACCCTTGAAACAATGAAAGGTCACGGTTCCGACTTTGGTCACCAAAATTAAGCTAGAACGCTAACTAGAGGGGTTAGCGATGTGGAAATGGTATCAAACGAAAGCTAATTTTACGGCGCATCTTTTCCGATTGCTATATGACGGCGGGTTTGAGTCCTAGTTTGAACGGGAAGCGGCCGCAAAAAGGGTATTAGGGGAACAGACGAGTAAACTCCAGAGTACGTGCACTTGTACTTGGATACAGTGTTTGGAGACCGCATTCCACCGCCACTACTTTGAATATACATCCACACACTTTTAGCAAATGTATAGGCCACAAAATTCCATAAGAACATCTAAAAGAAGCGTCCCTAACTATTCGTAATAACGTGTACAGCACTGAAGGAAATTATTCAATTCTTATGCTCAACGTTTAACACATATCCCACATGGCTACATCCCATTAACATACAATTGCAACGTAGGTCAAACGTCGGACATGTCCGAAATACCTATTTGAAGACATTACATAAAGCAACTAAGTGCCAGTAGGACTGCCGAAACTAAGAGTATAGCTATACCCTTCGGCCGAAAAGCACTCAAGAACTACTATAACGCACGTGGGTTAAATCTGGCCCCAAATATGTATTCAAAGTACGAAAATATACGCAAAATTAACAAAAACATAAGGAATATAGTGTTAGAAGACTTGCAAAACACATGGCCATGTCAGAAAATGCCTACATACATCGTTGAAATAAAGAAACGCAAAGTCGATCATTTCCCTATTGCAGCAATGGTTAAGACCAAGTAGCAATTTCAGACGCTCATTAAATAAATTTTCAAAAGTAAATTCCACATAAAAAGCTATGTAGCAGTTAGATAAAGTCGTCAACTCACCTTTTCAATCGTTTTTACGGGCCGGCAGCGCTTTAATTCGCCGAAATCGCCGTTTTCTGGGAGCTAACGCAAAGGGCGTCAGAGCTCTCTTCTGTCTATGACGTTACTATGGCACACGTCTGTTACGTCACAACTTGACCCTTGAAACAATGAAAGGTCACGGTTCCGACTTTGGTCACCAAAATTAAGCTAGAACGCTAACTAGAGGGGTTAGCGATGTGGAAATGGTATCAAACGAAAGCTAATTTTACGGCGCATCTTTTCCGATTGCTATATGACGGCGGGTTTGAGTCCTAGTTTGAACGGGAAGCGGCCGCAAAAAGGGTATTAGGGGAACAGACGAGTAAACTCCAGAGTACGTGCACTTGTACTTGGATACAGTGTTTGGAGACCGCATTCCACCGCCACTACTTTGAATATACATCCACACACTTTTAGCAAATGTATAGGCCACAAAATTCCATAAGAACATCTAAAAGAAGCGTCCCTAACTATTCGTAATAACGTGTACAGCACTGAAGGAAATTATTCAATTCTTATGCTCAACGTTTAACACATATCCCACATGGCTACATCCCATTAACATACAATTGCAACGTAGGTCAAACGTCGGACATGTCCGAAATACCTATTTGAAGACATTACATAAAGCAACTAAGTGCCAGTAGGACTGCCGAAACTAAGAGTATAGCTATACCCTTCGGCCGAAAAGCACTCAAGAACTACTATAACGCACGTGGGTTAAATCTGGCCCCAAATATGTATTCAAAGTACGAAAATATACGCAAAATTAACAAAAACATAAGGAATATAGTGTTAGAAGACTTGCAAAACACATGGCCATGTCAGAAAATGCCTACATACATCGTTGAAATAAAGAAACGCAAAGTCGATCATTTCCCTATTGCAGCAATGGTTAAGACCAAGTAGCAATTTCAGACGCTCATTAAATAAATTTTCAAAAGTAAATTCCACATAAAAAGCTATGTAGCAGTTAGATAAAGTCGTCAACTCACCTTTTCAATCGTTTTTACGGGCCGGCAGCGCTTTAATTCGCCGAAATCGCCGTTTTCTGGGAGCTAACGCAAAGGGCGTCAGAGCTCTCTTCTGTCTATGACGTTACTATGGCACACGTCTGTTACGTCACAACTTGACCCTTGAAACAATGAAAGGTCACGGTTCCGACTTTGGTCACCAAAATTAAGCTAGAACGCTAACTAGAGGGGTTAGCGATGTGGAAATGGTATCAAACGAAAGCTAATTTTACGGCGCATCTTTTCCGATTGCTATATGACGGCGGGTTTGAGTCCTAGTTTGAACGGGAAGCGGCCGCAAAAAAAGTATAAGGGGAACAGACGAGTAAACTCCAGAGTACGTGCACTTGTACTTGGATACAGTGTTTGGAGACCGCATTCCACCGCCACTACTTTGAATATACATCCACACACTTTTAGCAAATGTATAGGCCACAAAATTCCATAAGTACATCTAAAAGAAGCGTCCCTAACTACTCGTAATAACGTGTACAGCACTGAAGGAACTTATTCAATTCTTATGCTCAACGTTTAACACATACCCCACATGGCTACATCCCATTAACATACAATTGCAACGTAGGTCAAACGTCGGACATGTCCGAAATACCTATTTGAAGACATTACATAAAGCAACTAAGTGCCAGTAGGACTGCCGAAACTAAGAGTATAGCTTTACCCTTCGGCCGAAAAGCACTCAAAAAGTACTATAACGCACGTGGGTTAAATCTGGCCCCAAATATGTATTCAAAGTACGAAAATATACGCAAAATTAACAAAAACATAAGGAATATAGTGTTAGAAGACTTGCAAAACACATGGCCATGTCAGAAAATGCCTACATACATCGTTGAAATAAAGAAACGCAAAGTCGATAATTTCCCTATTGCAGCAATGGTTAAGACCAAGTAGCAATTTCAGACGCTCATTAAATAAATTTTCAAAAGTAAATTCCACATAAAAAGCTATGTAGCAGTTAGATAAAGTCGTCAACTAACCTTTTCAATCGTTTTTACGGGCCGGCAGCGCTTTAATTCGCCGAAATCGCCGTTTTCTGGGAGCTAACGCAAAGGGCGTCAGAGCTCTCTTCTGTCTATGACGTTACTATGGCACACGTCTGTTACGTCACAACTTGACCCTTGAAACAATGAAAGGTCACGGTTCCGACTTTGGTCACCAAAATTAAGCTAGAACGCTAACTAGAGGGGTTAGCGATGTGGAAATGGTATCAAGCGAAAGCTAATTTTACGGCGCATCTTTTCCGATTGCTATATGACGGCGGGTTTGAGCCCTAGTTTGAACGGGAAGCGGCCGCAAAAAGGGTATAAGGGGAACAGACGAGTAAACTCCAGAGTACGTGTACTTGTACTTGGATACAGTGTTTGGAGACCACATTCCACCGCCACTACTTTGAATATACATCTACACACTTTTAGCAAATGTATAGGCCACAAAATTCCATAAGAACATCTAAAAGAAGCGTCCCTAACTACTCGTAATAACGTGTACAGCACTGAAGGAACTTATTCAATTCTTATGCTCAACGTTTAACACATACCCAACATGGCTACATCCCATTAACATACAATTGCAACGTAGGTCAAACGTCGGACATGTCCGAAATACCTATTTGAAGACATTACATAAAGCAACTAAGTGCCAGTAGGACTGCCGAAACTTAAGAGTATAGCTATACCCTTCGGCCGAAAAGCACTCAAAAACTACTATAACGCACGTGGGTTAAATCTGGCCCCAAATATGTATTCAAAGTACGAAAATATACGCAAAATTAACAAAAACATAAGGAATATAGTGTTAGAAGACTTGCAAAACACATGGCCATGTCAGAAAATGCCTACATACATCGTTGAAATAAAGAAACGCAAAGTCGATAATTTCCCTATTGCAGCAATGGTTAAGACCAAGTAGCAATTTCAGACGCTCATTAAATAAATTTTCAAAAGTAAATTCCACATAAAAAGCTATGTAGCAGTTAGATAAAGTCGTCAACTAACCTTTTCGATCGTTTTTACGGGCCGGCAGCGCTTTAATTCGCCGAAATCGCCGTTTTCTGGGAGCTAACGCAAAGGGCATCAGAGCTCTCTTCTGTCTATGACGTTACTATGGCACACGTCTGTTACGTCACAACTTGACCCTTGAAACAATGAAAGGTCACGGTTCCGACTTTGGTCACCAAAATTAAGCTAGAACGCTAACTAGAGGGGTTAGCGATGTGGAAATGGTATCAAACGAAAGCTAATTTTACGGCGCATCTTTTCCGATTGCTATATGACGGCGGGTTTGAGCCCTAGTTTGAACGGGAAGCGGCCGCAAAAAGGGTATAAGGGGAACAGACGAGTAAACTCCAGAGTACGTGTACTTGTACTTGGATACAGTGTTTGGAGACCACATTCCACCGCCACTACTTTGAATATACATCTACACACTTTTAGCAAATGTATAGGCCACAAAATTCCATAAGAACATCTAAAAGAAGCGTCCCTAACTACTCGTAATAACGTGTACAGCACTGAAGGAACTTATTCAATTCTTATGCTCAACGTTTAACACATACCCCACATGGCTACATCCCATTAACATACAATTGCAACGTAGGTCAAACGTCGGACATGTCCGAAATACCTATTTGAAGACATTACATAAAGCAACTAAGTGCCAGTAGGACTGCCGAAACTAAGAGTATAGCTATACCCTTCGGCCGAAAAGCACTCAAAAACTACTATAACGCACGTGGGTTAAATCTGGCCCCAAATATGTATTCAAAGTACGAAAATATACGCAAAATTAACAAAAACATAAGGAATATAGTGTTAGAAGACTTGCAAAACACATGGCCATGTCAGAAAATGCCTACATACATCGTTGAAATAAAGAAACGCAAAGTCGATAATTTCCCTATTGCAGCAATGGTTAAGACCAAGTAGCAATTTCAGACGCTCATTAAATAAATTTTCAAAAGTAAATTCCACATAAAAAGCTATGTAGCAGTTAGATAAAGTCGTCAACTAACCTTTTCAATCGTTTTTACGGGCCGGCAGCGCTTTAATTCGCCGAAATCGCCGTTTTCTGGGAGCTAACGCAAAGGGCATCAGAGCTCTCTTCTGTCTATGACGTTACTATGGCACACGTCTGTTACGTCACAACTTGACCCTTGAAACAATGAAAGGTCACGGTTCCGACTTTGGTCACCAAAATTAAGCTAGAACGCTAACTAGAGGGGTTAGCGATGTGGAAATGGTATCAAACGAAAGCTAATTTTACGGCGCATCTTTTCCGATTGCTATATGACGGCGGGTTTGAGCCCTAGTTTGAACGGGAAGCGGCCGCAAAAAGGGTATAAGAGGAACAGACGAGTAAACTCCAGAGTACGTGTACTTGTACTTGGATACAGTGTTTGGAGACCACATTCCACCGCCACTACTTTGAATATACATCTACACACTTTTAGCAAATGTATAGGCCACAAAATTCCATAAGAACATCTAAAAGAAGCGTCCCTAACTACTCGTAATAACGTGTACAGCACTGAAGGAACTTATTCAATTCTTATGCTCAACGTTTAACACATACCCCACATGGCTACATCCCATTAACATACAATTGCAACGTAGGTCAAACGTCGGACATGTCCGAAATACCTATTTGAAGACATTACATAAAGCAACTAAGTGCCAGTAGGACTGCCGAAACTAAGAGTATAGCTATACCCTTCGGCCGAAAAGCACTCAAAAAGTACTATAACGCACGTGGGTTAAATTTGGCCCCAAATATGTATTCAAAGTACGAAAATATACGCAAAATTAACAAAAACATAAGGAATATAGTGTTAGAAGACTTGCAAAACACATGGCCATGTCAGAAAATGCCTACATACATCGTTGAAATAAAGAAACGCAAAGTCGATCATTTCCCTATTGCAGCAATGGTTAAGACCAAGTAGCAATTTCAGACGCTCATTAAATAAATTTTCAAAAGTAAATTCCACATAAAAAGCTATGTAGCAGTTAGATAAAGTCGTCAACTAACCTTTTCAATCGTTTTTACGGGCCGGCAGCGCTTTAATTCACCGAAATCGCCGTTTTCTGGGAGCTAACGCAAAGGGCGTCAGAGCTCTCTTCTGTCTATGACGTTACTATGGCACACGTCTGTTACGTCACAACTTGACCCTTGAAACAATGAAAGGTCACGGTTCCGACTTTGGTCACCAAAATTAAGCTAGAACGCTAACTAGAGGGGTTAGCGATGTGTAAATGGTATCAAACGAAAGCTAATTTTACGGCGCATCTTTTCCGATTGCTATGACGGCGGGTTTGAGCCCTAGTTTGAACGGGAAGCGGCCGCAAAAAGGGTATAAGGGGAACAGACGAGTAAACTCCAGAGTACGTGTACTTGTCCTTTGATACAGTGTTTGGAGACCACATTCCACCGCCACTACTTTGAATTTACATCTACACACTTTTAGCAAATGTATAGGCCACAAAATTCCATAAGAACATCTAAAAGAAACGTCCCTAACTACTCGTAATAACGTGTACAGCACTGAAGGAACTTATTCAATTCTTATGCTCAACGTTTAACACATACCCCACATGGCTACATCCCATTAACATACAATTGCAACGTAGGTCAAACGTCGGACATGTCCGAAATACCTATTTGAAGACATTACATAAAGCAACTAAGTGCCAGTAGGACTGCCGAAACTAAGAGTATAGCTATACCCTTCGGCCGAAAAGCACTCAAAAACTACTAAAACGCACGTGGGTTAAATCTGGCCCCAAATATGTATTCAAAGTACGAAAATATACGCAAAATTAACAAAAACATAAGGAATATAGTGTTAGAAGACTTGCAAAACACATGGCCATGTCAGAAAATGCCTACATACATCGTTGAAATATAGAAACGCAAAGTCGATCATTTCCCTATTGCAGCAATGGTTAAGACCAAGTAGCAATTTCAGACGCTCATTAAATAAATTTTCAAAAGTAAATTCCACATAAAAAGCTATGTAGCAGTTAGATAAAGTCGTCAACTAACCTTTTCAATCGTTTTTACGGGCCGGCAGCGCTTTAATTCGCCGAAATCGCCGTTTTCTGGGAGCTAACGCAAAGGGCGTCAGAGCTCTCTTCTGTCTATGACGTTACTATGGCACACGTCTGTTACGTCACAACTTGACCCTTGAAACAATGAAAGGTCACGGTTCCGACTTTGGTCACCAAAATTAAGCTAGAACGCTAACTAGAGGGGTTAGCGATGTGTAAATGGTATCAAACGAAAGCTAATTTTACGGCGCATCTTTTCCGATTGCTAAGACGGCGGGTTTGAGCCCTAGTTTGAACGGGAAGCGGCCGCAAAAAGGGTATAAGGGGAACAGACGAGTAAACTCCAGAGTACGTGTACTTGTTCTTTGATACAGTGTTTGGAGACCACATTCCACCGCCACTACTTTGAATTTACATCTACACACTTTTAGCAAATGTATAGGCCACAAAATTCCATAAGAACATCTAAAAGAAACGTCCATATAACTACTCGTAATAACGTGTACAGCACTGAAGGAACTTATTCAATTCTTATGCTCAACGTTTAACACATACCCCACATGGCTACATCCCATTAACATACAATTGCAACGTAGGTCAAACGTCGGACATGTCCGAAATACCTATTTGAAGACATTACATAAAGCAACTAAGTGCCAGTAGGACTGCCGAAACTAAGAGTATAGCTATATCCTTCGGCCGAAAAGCACTCAAAAACTACTAAAACGCACGTGGGTTAAATCTGGCCCCAAATATGTATTCAAAGTACGAAAATATACG
Organism: Phorcus lineatus; assembly: GCA_921293015.1. Classification (NCBI taxonomy): domain Eukaryota; kingdom Metazoa; phylum Mollusca; class Gastropoda; order Trochida; family Trochidae; genus Phorcus; species Phorcus lineatus. Next base: position 18,692,236 of record OV121087.1, on the reverse strand, counting down.
CAAAATTAACAAAAACATAAGGAATATAGTGTTAGAAGACTTGCAAAACACATGGCCATGTCAGAAAATGCCTACATACATCGTTGAAATATAGAAACGCAAAGTCGATCATTTCCCTATTGCAGCAATGGTTAAGACCAAGTAGCAATTTCAGACGCTCATTAAATAAATTTTCAAAAGTAAATTCCACATAAAAAGCTATGTAGCAGTTAGATAAAGTCGTCAACTAACCTTTTCAATCGTTTTTACGGGCCGGCAGCGCTTTAATTCGCCGAAATCGCCGTTTTCTGGGAGCTAACGCAAAGGGCGTCAGAGCTCTCTTCTGTCTATGACGTTACTATGGCACACGTCTGTTACGTCACAACTTGACCCTTGAAACAATGAAAGGTCACGGTTCCGACTTTGGTCACCAAAATTAAGCTAGAACGCTAACTAGAGGGGTTAGCGATGTGTAAATGGTATCAAACGAAAGCTAATTTTACGGCGCATCTTTTCCGATTGCTAAGACGGCGGGTTTGAGCCCTAGTTTGAACGGGAAGCGGCCGCAAAAAGGGTATAAGGGGAACAGACGAGTAAACTCCAGAGTACGTGTACTTGTTCTTTGATACAGTGTTTGGAGACCACATTCCACCGCCACTACTTTGAATTTACATCTACACACTTTTAGCAAATGTATAGGCCACAAAATTCCATAAGAACATCTAAAAGAAACGTCCATATAACTACTCGTAATAACGTGTACAGCACTGAAGGAACTTATTCAATTCTTATGCTCAACGTTTAACACATACACCACATGGCTACATCCCATTAACATACAATTGCAACGTAGGTCAAACGTCGGACATGTCCGAAATACCTATTTGAAGACATTACATAAAGCAACTAAGTGCCAGTAGGACTGCCGAAACTAAGAGTATAGCTATATCCTTCGGCCGAAAAGCACTCAAAAACTACTATAACGCACGTGGGTTAAATCTGGCCCCAAATATGTATTCAAAGTACGAAAATATACGCAAAATTAACAAAAACATAAGGAATATAGTGTTAGAAGATTTGCAAAACACATGGCCATGTCAGAAAATGCCTACATACATCGTTGAAATAAAGAAACGCAAAGTCGATCATTTCCCTATTGCAGCAATGGTTAAGACCAAGTAGCAATTTCAGACGCTCATTAAATAAATTTTCAAAAGTAAATTCCACATAAAAAGCTATGTAGCAGTTAGATAAAGTCGTCAACTAACCTTTTCAATCGTTTTTACGGGCCGGCAGCGCTTTAATTCGCCGAAATCGCCGTTTTCTGGGAGCTAACGCAAAGGGCGTCAGAGCTCTCTTCTGTCTATGACGTTACTATGGCACACGTCTGTTACGTCACAACTTGACCCTTGAAACAATGAAAGGTCACGGTTCCGACTTTGGTCACCAAAATTAAGCTAGAACGCTAACTAGAGGGGTTAGCGATGTGGAAATGGTATCAAACGAAAGCTAATTTTACGGCGCATCTTTTCCGATTGCTATGACGGCGGGTTTGAGCCCTAGTTTGAACGGGAAGTGGCCGCAAAAAGGGTATAAGGGGAACAGACGAGTAAACTCCAGAGTACGTGTACTTGTACTTGGATACAGTGTTTGGAGACCGCATTCCACCGCCACTACTTTGAATATACATCTACACACTTTCAGCAAATGTATAGGCCACAAAATTCCATAAGAACATCTAAAAGAAGCGTCCCTAACTACTCGTAATAACGTGTACAGCACTGAAGGAACTTATTCAATTCTTATGCTCAACGTTTAACACATACCCCACATGGCTACATCCCATTAACATACAATTGCAACGTAGGTCAAACGTCGGACCTGTCCGAAATACCTATTTGAAGACATTACATAAAGCAACTAAGTGCCAGTAGGACTGCCGAAACTAAGAGTATAGCTATACCCTTCGGCCGAAAAGCACTCAAGAACTACTATAACGCACGTGGGTTAAATCTGGCCCCAAATATGTATTCAAAGTACGAAAATATACGCAAAATTAACAAAAACATAAGGAATATAGTGTTAGAAGACTTGCAAAACACATGGCCATGTCAGAAAATGCCTACATACATCGTTGAAATAAAGAAACGCAAAGTCGATCATTTCCCTATTGCAGCAATGGTTAAGACCAAGTAGCAATTTCAGACGCTCATTAAATAAATTTTCAAAAGTAAATTCCACATAAAAAGCTATGTAGCAGTTAGATAAAGTCGTCAACTAACCTTTTCAATCGTTTTTACGGGCCGGCAGCGCTTTAATTCGCCGAAATCGCCGTTTTCTGGGAGCTAACGCAAAGGGCATCAGAGCTCTCTTCTGTCTATGACGTTACTATGGCACACGTCTGTTACGTCACAACTTGACCCTTGAAACAATGAAAGGTCACGGTTCCGACTTTGGTCACCAAAATTAAGCTAGAACGCTAACTAGAGGGGTTAGCGATGTGTAAATGGTATCAAACGAAAGCTAATTTTACGGCGCATCTTTTCCGATTGCTATATGACGTCGGGTTTGAGCCCTAGTTTGAACGGGAAGCGGCCGCAAAAAGGGTATTAGGGGAACAGACGAGTAAACTCCAGAGTACGTGTACTTGTACTTGGATACAGTGTTTGGAGACCGCATTCCACCGCCACTACTTTGAATATACATCCACACACTTTTAGCAAATGTATAGGCCACAAAATTCCATAAGAACATCTAAAAGAAGCGTCCCTAACTACTCGTAATAACGTGTACAGCACTGAAGGAACTTATTCAATTCTTATGCTCAACGTTTAACACATATCCCACATGGCTACATCCCATTAACATACAATTGCAACGTAGGTCAAACGTCGGACATGTCCGAAATACCTATTTGAAGACATTACATAAAGCAACTAAGTGCCAGTAGGACTGCCGAAACTAAGAGTATAGCTATACCCTTCGGCCGAAAAGCACTCAAAAAGTACTATAACGCACGTGGGTTAAATCTGGCCCCAAATATGTATTCAAAGTACGAAAATATACGCAAAATTAACAAAAACATAAGGAATATAGTGTTAGAAGACTTGCAAAACACATGGCCATGTCAGAAAATGCCTACATACATCGTTGAAATAAAGAAACGCAAAGTCGATCATTTCCCTATTGCAGCAATGGTTAAGACCAAGTAGCAATTTCAGACGCTCATTAAATAAATTTTCAAAAGTAAATTCCACATAAAAAGCTATGTAGCAGTTAGATAAAGTCGTCAACTCACCTTTTCAATCGTTTTTACGGGCCGGCAGCGCTTTAATTCGCCGAAATCGCCGTTTTCTGGGAGCTAACGCAAAGGGCGTCAGAGCTCTCTTCTGTCTATGACGTTACAATGGCACACGTCTGTTACGTCACAACTTGACCCTTGAAACAATGAAAGGTCACGGTTCCGACTTTGGTCACCAAAATTAAGCTAGAACGCTAACTAGAGGGGTTAGCGATGTGGAAATGGTATCAAACGAAAGCTAATTTTACGGCGCATCTTTTCCGATTGCTATATGACGGCGGGTTTGAGTCCTAGTTTGAACGGGAAGCGGCCGCAAAAAAAGTATAAGGGGAACAGACGAGTAAACTCCAGAGTACGTGCACTTGTACTTGGATACAGTGTTTGGAGACCGCATTCCACCGCCACTACTTTGAATATACATCCACACACTTTTAGCAAATGTATAGGCCACAAAATTCCATAAGTACATCTAAAAGAAGCGTCCCTAACTACTCGTAATAACGTGTACAGCACTGAAGGAACTTATTCAATTCTTATGCTCAACGTTTAACACATACCCCACATGGCTACATCCCATTAACATACAATTGCAACGTAGGTCAAACGTCGGACATGTCCGAAATACCTATTTGAAGACATTACATAAAGCAACTAAGTGCCAGTAGGACTGCCGAAACTAAGAGTATAGCTTTACCCTTCGGCCGAAAAGCACTCAAAAAGTACTATAACGCACGTGGGTTAAATCTGGCCCCAAATATGTATTCAAAGTACGAAAATATACGCAAAATTAACAAAAACATAAGGAATATAGTGTTAGAAGACTTGCAAAACACATGGCCATGTCAGAAAATGCCTACATACATCGTTGAAATAAAGAAACGCAAAGTCGATAATTTCCCTATTGCAGCAATGGTTAAGACCAAGTAGCAATTTCAGACGCTCATTAAATAAATTTTCAAAAGTAAATTCCACATAAAAAGCTATGTAGCAGTTAGATAAAGTCGTCAACTAACCTTTTCAATCGTTTTTACGGGCCGGCAGCGCTTTAATTCGCCGAAATCGCCGTTTTCTGGGAGCTAACGCAAAGGGCGTCAGAGCTCTCTTCTGTCTATGACGTTACTATGGCACACGTCTGTTACGTCACAACTTGACCCTTGAAACAATGAAAGGTCACGGTTCCGACTTTGGTCACCAAAATTAAGCTAGAACGCTAACTAGAGGGGTTAGCGATGTGGAAATGGTATCAAACGAAAGCTAATTTTACGGCGCATCTTTTCCGATTGCTATATGACGGCGGGTTTGAGCCCTAGTTTGAACGGGAAGCGGCCGCAAAAAGGGTATAAGGGGAACAGACGAGTAAACTCCAGAGTACGTGTACTTGTACTTGGATACAGTGTTTGGAGACCACATTCCACCGCCACTACTTTGAATATACATCTACACACTTTTAGCAAATGTATAGGCCACAAAATTCCATAAGAACATCTAAAAGAAGCGTCCCTAACTACTCGTAATAACGTGTACAGCACTGAAGGAACTTATTCAATTCTTATGCTCAACGTTTAACACATACCCAACATGGCTACATCCCATTAACATACAATTGCAACGTAGGTCAAACGTCGGACATGTCCGAAATACCTATTTGAAGACATTACATAAAGCAACTAAGTGCCAGTAGGACTGCCGAAACTTAAGAGTATAGCTATACCCTTCGGCCGAAAAGCACTCAAAAAGTACTATAACGCACGTGGGTTAAATCTGGCCCCAAATATGTATTCAAAGTACGAAAATATACGCAAAATTAACAAAAAAATAAGGAATATAGTGTTAGAAGACTTGCAAAACACATGGCCATGTCAGAAAATGCCTACATACATCGTTGAAATAAAGAAACGCAAAGTCGATAATTTCCCTATTGCAGCAATGGTTAAGACCAAGTAGCAATTTCAGACGCTCATTAAATAAATTTTCAAAAGTAAATTCCACATAAAAAGCTATGTAGCAGTTAGATAAAGTCGTCAACTAACCTTTTCGATCGTTTTTACGGGCCGGCAGCGCTTTAATTCGCCGAAATCGCCGTTTTCTGGGAGCTAACGCAAAGGGCATCAGAGCTCTCTTCTGTCTATGACGTTACTATGGCACACGTCTGTTACGTCACAACTTGACCCTTGAAACAATGAAAGGTCACGGTTCCGACTTTGGTCACCAAAATTAAGCTAGAACGCTAACTAGAGGGGTTAGCGATGTGGAAATGGTATCAAACGAAAGCTAATTTTACGGCGCATCTTTTCCGATTGCTATATGACGGCGGGTTTGAGCCCTAGTTTGAACGGGAAGCGGCCGCAAAAAGGGTATAAGGGGAACAGACGAGTAAACTCCAGAGTACGTGTACTTGTACTTGGATACAGTGTTTGGAGACCACATTCCACCGCCACTACTTTGAATATACATCTACACACTTTTAGCAAATGTATAGGCCACAAAATTCCATAAGAACATCTAAAAGAAGCGTCCCTAACTACTCGTAATAACGTGAACAGCACTGAAGGAACTTATTCAATTCTTATGCTCAACGTTTAACACATACCCCACATGGCTACATCCCATTAACATACAATTGCAACGTAGGTCAAACGTCGGACATGTCCGAAATACCTATTTGAAGACATTACATAAAGCAACTAAGTGCCAGTAGGACTGCCGAAACTAAGAGTATAGCTATACCCTTCGGCCGAAAAGCACTCAAAAAGTACTATAACGCACGTGGGTTAAATCTGGCCCCAAATATGTATTCAAAGTACGAAAATATACGCAAAATTAACAAAAACATAAGGAATATAGTGTTAGAAGACTTGCAAAACACATGGCCATGTCAGAAAATGCCTACATACATCGTTGAAATAAAGGAACGCAAAGTCGATAATTTCCCTATTGCAGCAATGGTTAAGACCAAGTAGCAATTTCAGACGCTCATTAAATAAATTTTCAAAAGTAAATTCCACATAAAAAGCTATGTAGCAGTTAGATAAAGTCGTCAACTAACCTTTTCAATCGTTTTTACGGGCCGGCAGCGCTTTAATTCGCCGAAATCGCCGTTTTCTGGGAGCTAACGCAAAGGGCGTCAGAGCTCTCTTCTGTCTATGACGTCACAATGGCACACGTCTGTTACGTCACAACTTGACCCTTGAAACAATGAAAGGTCACGGTTCCGACTTTGGTCACCAAAATTAAGCTAGAACGCTAACTAGAGGGGTTAGCGATGTGGAAATGGTATCAAACGAAAGCTAATTTTACGGCGCATCTTTTCCGATTGCTATATGACGGCGGGTTTGAGTCCTAGTTTGAACGGGAAGCGGCCGCAAAAAGGGTATTAGGGGAACAGACGAGTAAACTCCAGAGTACGTGCACTTGTACTTGGATACAGTGTTTGGAGACCGCATTCCACCGCCACTACTTTGAATATACATCCACACACTTTTAGCAAATGTATAGGCCACAAAATTCCATAAGAACATCTAAAAGAAGCGTCCCTAACTATTCGTAATAACGTGTACAGCACTGAAGGAAATTATTCAATTCTTATGCTCAACGTTTAACACATATCCCACATGGCTACATCCCATTAACATACAATTGCAACGTAGGTCAAACGTCGGACATGTCCGAAATACCTATTTGAAGACATTACATAAAGCAACTAAGTGCCAGTAGGACTGCCGAAACTAAGAGTATAGCTATACCCTTCGGCCGAAAAGCACTCAAGAACTACTATAACGCACGTGGGTTAAATCTGGCCCCAAATATGTATTCAAAGTACGAAAATATACGCAAAATTAACAAAAACATAAGGAATATAGTGTTAGAAGACTTGCAAAACACATGGCCATGTCAGAAAATGCCTACATACATCGTTGAAATATAGAAACGCAAAGTCGATCATTTCCCTATTGCAGCAATGGTTAAGACCAAGTAGCAATTTCAGACGCTCATTAAATAAATTTTCAAAAGTAAATTCCACATAAAAAGCTATGTAGCAGTTAGATAAAGTCGTCAACTCACCTTTTCAATCGTTTTTACGGGCCGGCAGCGCTTTAATTCGCCGAAATCGCCGTTTTCTGGGAGCTAACGCAAAGGGCGTCAGAGCTCTCTTCTGTCTATGACGTTACTATGGCACACGTCTGTTACGTCACAACTTGACCCTTGAAACAATGAAAGGTCACGGTTCCGACTTTGGTCACCAAAATTAAGCTAGAACGCTAACTAGAGGGGTTAGCGATGTGGAAATGGTATCAAACGAAAGCTAATTTTACGGCGCATCTTTTCCGATTGCTATATGACGGCGGGTTTGAGTCCTAGTTTGAACGGGAAGCGGCCGCAAAAAAAGTATAAGGGGAACAGACGAGTAAACTCCAGAGTACGTGCACTTGTACTTGGATACAGTGTTTGGAGACCGCATTCCACCGCCACTACTTTGAATATACATCCACACACTTTTAGCAAATGTATAGGCCACAAAATTCCATAAGAACATCTAAAAGAAGCGTCCCTAACTACTCGTAATAACGTGTACAGCACTGAAGGAACTTATTCAATTCTTATGCTCAACGTTTAACACATACCCCACATGGCTACATCCCATTAACATACAATTGCAACGTAGGTCAAACGTCGGACATGTCCGAAATACCTATTTGAAGACATTACATAAAGCAACTAAGTGCCAGTAGGACTGCCGAAACTAAGAGTATAGCTTTACCCTTCGGCCGAAAAGCACTCAAAAAGTACTATAACGCACGTGGGTTAAATCTGGCCCCAAATATGTATTCAAAGTACGAAAATATACGCAAAATTAACAAAAACATAAGGAATATAGTGTTAGAAGACTTGCAAAACACATGGCCATGTCAGAAAATGCCTACATACATCGTTGAAATAAAGAAACGCAAAGTCGATAATTTCCCTATTGCAGCAATGGTTAAGACCAAGTAGCAATTTCAGACGCTCATTAAATAAATTTTCAAAAGTAAATTCCACATAAAAAGCTATGTAGCAGTTAGATAAAGTCGTCAACTAACCTTTTCAATCGTTTTTACGGGCCGGCAGCGCTTTAATTCGCCGAAATCGCCGTTTTCTGGGAGCTAACGCAAAGGGCGTCAGAGCTCTCTTCTGTCTATGACGTTACTATGGCACACGTCTGTTACGTCACAACTTGACCCTTGAAACAATGAAAGGTCACGGTTCCGACTTTGGTCACCAAAATTAAGCTAGAACGCTAACTAGAGGGGTTAGCGATGTGGAAATGGTATCAAGCGAAAGCTAATTTTACGGCGCATCTTTTCCGATTGCTATATGACGGCGGGTTTGAGCCCTAGTTTGAACGGGAAGCGGCCGCAAAAAGGGTATAAGGGGAACAGACGAGTAAACTCCAGAGTACGTGTACTTGTACTTGGATACAGTGTTTGGAGACCACATTCCACCGCCACTACTTTGAATATACATCTACACACTTTTAGCAAATGTATAGGCCACAAAATTCCATAAGAACATCTAAAAGAAGCGTCCCTAACTACTCGTAATAACGTGTACAGCACTGAAGGAACTTATTCAATTCTTATGCTCAACGTTTAACACATACCCAACATGGCTACATCCCATTAACATACAATTGCAACGTAGGTCAAACGTCGGACATGTCCGAAATACCTATTTGAAGACATTACATAAAGCAACTAAGTGCCAGTGGGACTGCCGAAACTAAGAGTATAGCTATACCCTTCGGCCGAAAAGCACTCAAAAACTACTATAACGCACGTGGGTTAAATCTGGCCCCAAATATGTATTCAAAGTACGAAAATATACGCAAAATTAACAAAAACATAAGGAATATAGTGTTAGAAGACTTGCAAAACACATGGCCATGTCAGAAAATGCCTACATACATCGTTGAAATAAAGAAACGCAAAGTCGATAATTTCCCTATTGCAGCAATGGTTAAGACCAAGTAGCAATTTCAGACGCTCATTAAATAAATTTTCAAAAGTAAATTCCACATAAAAAGCTATGTAGCAGTTAGATAAAGTCGTCAACTAACCTTTTCAATCGTTTTTACGGGCCGGCAGCGCTTTAATTCGCCGAAATCGCCGTTTTCTGGGAGCTAACGCAAAGGGCATCAGAGCTCTCTTCTGTCTATGACGTTACTATGGCACACGTCTGTTACGTCACAACTTGACCCTTGAAACAATGAAAGGTCACGGTTCCGACTTTGGTCACCAAAATTAAGCTAGAACGCTAACTAGAGGGGTTAGCGATGTGGAAATGGTATCAAACGAAAGCTAATTTTACGGCGCATCTTTTCCGATTGCTATATGACGGCGGGTTTGAGCCCTAGTTTGAACGGGAAGCGGCCGCAAAAAGGGTATAAGAGGAACAGACGAGTAAACTCCAGAGTACGTGTACTTGTACTTGGATACAGTGTTTGGAGACCACATTCCACCGCCACTACTTTGAATATACATCTACACACTTTTAGCAAATGTATAGGCCACAAAATTCCATAAGAACATCTAAAAGAAGCGTCCCTAACTACTCGTAATAACGTGAACAGCACTGAAGGAACTTATTCAATTCTTATGCTCAACGTTTAACACATACCCCACATGGCTACATCCCATTAACATACAATTGCAACGTAGGTCAAACGTCGGACATGTCCGAAATACCTATTTGAAGACATTACATAAAGCAACTAAGTGCCAGTAGGACTGCCGAAACTAAGAGTATAGCTATACCCTTCGGCCGAAAAGCACTCAAAAAGTACTATAACGCACGTGGGTTAAATCTGGCCCCAAATATGTATTCAAAGTACGAAAATATACGCAAAATTAACAAAAACATAAGGAATATAGTGTTAGAAGACTTGCAAAACACATGGCCATGTCAGAAAATGCCTACATACATCGTTGAAATAAAGAAACGCAAAGTCGATAATTTCCCTATTGCAGCAATGGTTAAGACCAAGTAGCAATTTCAGACGCTCATTAAATAAATTTTCAAAAGTAAATTCCACATAAAAAGCTATGTAGCAGTTAGATAAAGTCGTCAACTAACCTTTTCAATCGTTTTTACGGGCCGGCAGCGCTTTAATTCGCCGAAATCGCCGTTTTCTGGGAGCTAACGCAAAGGGCATCAGAGCTCTCTTCTGTCTATGACGTTACTATGGCACACGTCTGTTACGTCACAACTTGACCCTTGAAACAATGAAAGGTCACGGTTCCGACTTTGGTCACCAAAATTAAGCTAGAACGCTAACTAGAGGGGTTAGCGATGTGGAAATGGTATCAAACGAAAGCTAATTTTACGGCGCATCTTTTCCGATTGCTATATGACGGCGGGTTTGAGCCCTAGTTTGAACGGGAAGCGGCCGCAAAAAGGGTATAAGAGGAACAGACGAGTAAACTCCAGAGTACGTGTACTTGTACTTGGATACAGTGTTTGGAGACCACATTCCTCAGCCACTACTTTGAATATACATCTACACACTTTTAGCAAATGTATAGGCCACAAAATTCCATAAGAACATCTAAAAGAAGCGTCCCTAACTACTCGTAATAACGTGAACAGCACTGAAGGAACTTATTCAATTCTTATGCTCAACGTTTAACACATACCCCACATGGCTACATCCCATTAACATACAATTGCAACGTAGGTCAAACGTCGGACATGTCCGAAATACCTATTTGAAGACATTACATAAAGCAACTAAGTGCCAGTAGGACTGCCGAAACTAAGAGTATAGCTATACCCTTCGGCCGAAAAGCACTCAAAAACTACTATAACGCACGTGGGTTAAATCTGGCCCCAAATATGTATTCAAAGTACGAAAATATACGCAAAATTAACAAAAACATAAGGAATATAGTGTTAGAAGACTTGCAAAACACATGGCCATGTCAGAAAATGCCTACATACATCGTTGAAATAAAGAAACGCAAAGTCGATAATTTCCCTATTGCAGCAATGGTTAAGACCAAGTAGCAATTTCAGACGCTCATTAAATAAATTTTCAAAAGTAAATTCCACATAAAAAGCTATGTAACAGTTAGATAAAGTCGTCAACTAACCTTTTCAATCGTTTTTACGGGCCGGCAGCGCTTTAATTCGCCGAAATCGCCGTTTTCTGGGAGCTAACGCAAAGGGCATCAGAGCTCTCTTCTGTCTATGACGTTACTATGGCACACGTCTGTTACGTCACAATTTGACCCTTGAAACAATGAAAGGTCACGGTTCCGACTTTGGTCACCAAAATTAAGCTAGAACGCTAACTAGAGGGGTCAGCGATGTGGAAATGGTATAAAACGAAAGCTAATTTTACGGCGCATCTTTTCCGATTGCTATGACGGCGGGTTTAAGCCCTAGTTTGAACGGGAAGCGGCCGCAAAAAGGGTATAAGGGGAACAGACGAGTAAACTCCAGAGTACGTGTACTTGTACTTGGATACAGTGTTTGGAGACCACATTCCACCGCCACTACTTTGAATATACATCTACACACTTTTAGCAAATGTATAGGCCACAAAATTCCTTAAGAACATCTAAAAGAAGCGTCCCTAACTACTCGTAATAACGTGTACAGCACTGAAGGAAATTATTCAATTCGTATGCTCAACGTTTAACACATACCCCACATGGCTACATCCCATTAACATACAATTGCAACGTAGGTCAAACGTCGGACATGTCCGAAATACCTATTTGAAGACATTACATAAAGCAACTAAGTGCCAGTAGGACTGCCGAAACTAAGAGTATAGCTATACCCTTCGGCCGAAAAGCACTCAAAAACTACTATAACGCACGTGGGTTAAATCTGGCCCCAAATATGTATTCAAAGTACGAAAATATACGCAAAATTAACAAAAACATAAGGAATATAGTGTTAGAAGACTTGCAAAACACATGGCCATGTCAGAAAATGCCTACATACATCGTTGAAATAAAGAAACGCAAAGTCGATAATTTCCCTATTGCAGCAATGGTTAAGACCAAGTAGCAATTTCAGACGCTCATTAAATAAATTTTCAAAAGTAAATTCCACATAAAAAGCTATGTAGCAGTTAGATAAAGTCGTCAACTAACCTTTTCAATCGTTTTTACGGGCCGGCAGCGCTTTAATTCGCCGAAATCGCCGTTTTCTGGGAGCTAACGCAAAGGGCATCAGAGCTCTCTTCTGTCTATGACGTTACTATGGCACACGTCTGTTACGTCACAACTTGACCCTTGAAACAATGAAAGGTCACGGTTCCGACTTTGGTCACCAAAATTAAGCTAGAACGCTAACTAGAGGGGTCAGCGATGTGGAAATGGTATAAAACGAAAGCTAATTTTACGGCGCATCTTTTCCGATTGCTATGACGGCGGGTTTAAGCCCTAGTTTGAACGGGAAGCGGCCGCAAAAAGGGTATAAGGGGAACAGACGAGTAAACTCCAGAGTACGTGTACTTGTACTTGGATACAGTGTTTGGAGACCACATTCCACCGCCACTACTTTGAATATACATCTACACACTTTTAGCAAATGTATAGGCCACAAAATTCCTTAAGAACATCTAAAAGAAGCGTCCCTAACTACTCGTAATAACGTGTACAGCACTGAAGGAAATTATTCAATTCTTATGCTCAACGTTTAACACATACCCCACATGGCTACATCCCATTAACATACAATTGCAACGTAGGTCAAACGTCGGACATGTCCGAAATACCTATTTGAAGACATTACATAAAGCAACTAAGTGCCAGTAGGACTGCCGAAACTAAGAGTATAGCTATACCCTTCGGCCGAAAAGCACTCAAAAACTACTATAACGCACGTGGGTTAAATCTGGCCCCAAATATGTATTCAAAGTACGAAAATATACGCAAAATTAACAACAACATAAGGAATATAGTGTTAGAAGACTTGCAAAACACATGGCCATGTCAGAAAATGCCTACATACATCGTTGAAATAAAGAAACGCAAAGTCGATAATTTCCCTATTGCAGCAATGGTTAAGACCAAGTAGCAATTTCAGACGCTCATTAAATAAATTTTCAAAAGTAAATTCCACATAAAAAGCTATGTAGCAGTTAGATAAAGTCGTCAACTAACCTTTTCAATCGTTTTTACGGGCCGGCAGCGCTTTAATTCGCCGAAATCGCCGTTTTCTGGGAGCTAACGCAAAGGGCATCAGAGCTCTCTTCTGTCTATGACGTTACTATGGCACACGTCTGTTACGTCACAACTTGACCCTTGAAACAATGAAAGGTCACGGTTCCGACTTTGGTCACCAAAATTAAGCTAGAACGCTAACTAGAGGGGTCAGCGATGTGGAAATGGTATAAAACGAAAGCTAATTTTACGGCGCATCTTTTCCGATTGCTATGACGGCGGGTTTAAGCCCTAGTTTGAACGGGAAGCGGCCGCAAAAAGGGTATAAGGGGAACAGACGAGTAAACTCCAGAGTACGTGTACTTGTACTTGGATACAGTGTTTGGAGACCACATTCCACCGCCACTACTTTGAATATACATCTACACACTTTTAGCAAATGTATAGGCCACAAAATTCCTTAAGAACATCTAAAAGAAGCGTCCCTAACTACTCGTAATAACGTGTACAGCACTGAAGGAAATTATTCAATTCTTATGCTCAACGTTTAACACATACCCCACATGGCTACATCCCATTAACATACAATTGCAACGTAGGTCAAACGTCGGACATGTCCGAAATACCTATTTGAAGACATTACATAAAGCAACTAAGTGCCAGTAGGACTGCCGAAACTAAGAGTATAGCTATACCCTTCGGCCGAAAAGCACTCAAAAACTACTATAACGCACGTGGGTTAAATCTGGCCCCAAATATGTATTCAAAGTACGAAAATATACGCAAAATTAACAACAACATAAGGAATATAGTGTTAGAAGACTTGCAAAACACATGGCCATGTCAGAAAATGCCTACATACATCGTTGAAATAAAGAAACGCAAAGTCGATAATTTCCCTATTGCAGCAATGGTTAAGACCAAGTAGCAATTTCAGACGCTCATTAAATAAATTTTCAAAAGTAAATTCCACATAAAAAGCTATGTAGCAGTTAGATAAAGTCGTCAACTAACCTTTTCAATCGTTTTTACGGGCCGGCAGCGCTTTAATTCGCCGAAATCGCCGTTTTCTGGGAGCTAACGCAAAGGGCGTCAGAGCTCTCTTCTGTCTATGACGTTACTATGGCACACGTCTGTTACGTCACAACTTGACCCTTGAAACAATGAAAGGTCACGGTTCCGACTTTGGTCACCAAAATTAAGCTAGAACGCTAACTAGAGGGGTTAGCGATGTGGAAATGGTATCAAACGAAAGCTAATTTTACGGCGCATCTTTTCCGATTGCTATGACGGCGGGTTTGAGCCCTAGTTTGAACGGGAAGCGACCGCAAAAAGGGTATAAGGGGAACAGACGAGTAAACTCCAGAGTACGTGTACTTATACTTGGATACAGTGTTTGGAGACCACATTCCACCGCCACTACTTTGAATATACATCTACACACGTTTAGCAAATGTATAGGCCACAAAATTCCATAAGAACATCTAAAAGAAGCGTCCCTAACTACTCGTAATACCGTGTACAGCACTGAAGGAACTTGTTCAATTCTTATGCTCAACGTTTAACACATACCCCACATGGCTACATCCCATTAACATACAATTGCAACGTAGGTCAAACGTCGGACATGTCCGAAATACCTATTTGAAGACATTACATAAAGCAACTAAGTGCAAGTAGGACTGCCGAAACTTAAGAGTATAGCTATACCCTTCGGCCGAAAAGCACTCAAAAACTACTATAACGCACGTGGGTTAAATCTGGCCCCAAATATGTATTCAAAGTACGAAAATATACGCAAAATTAACAAAAACATAAGGAATATAGTGTTAGAAGACTTGCAAAACACATGGCCATGTCAGAAAATGCCTACATACATCGTTGAAATAAAGAAACGCAAAGTCGATCATTTCCCTATTGCAGCAATGGTTAAGACCAAGTAGCAATTTCAGACGCTCATTAAATAAATTTTCAAAAGTAAATTCCACATAAAAAGCTATGTAGCAGTTAGATAAAGTCGTCAACTAACCTTTTCGATCGTTTTTACGGGCCGGCAGCGCTTTAATTCGCCGAAATCGCCGTTTTCTGGGAGCTAACGCAAAGGGCGTCAGAGCTCTCTTCTGTCTATGACGTTACTATGGCACACGTCTGTTACGTCACAACTTGACCCTTGAAACAATGAAAGGTCACGGTTCCGACTTTGGTCACCAAAATTAAGCTAGAACGCTAATTTTAACAAAATTACAAGTATTTTGTATATTTATGAATGATACCTACCTCTAAACTTATATGCATTTCCTTGTTTGTTTACAAACATCTAACAACAAATCAAACCTTAATCAAGTCTAGAATTAGACATGTTAAACTTTTCGAGTCTCCACACTTCGCACGTGCAAATCGTGCCCCATGTCACCCACAATCCTTCAGTCCTATCGAGCTCACTTTCTTGTAGAAGGCAACCCAATAAGCTGATATCCGATCCGTGGGGAGGACAGGGCGGGTTCCAAACTATAAGTTTAGAGGTAGGTATCATTCATAAATATACAAAATACTTGTAATTTTGTTAAATTTCTTTCATTCACTACCTCTAAACTTATATGCAGATTCCCACAGATCGGTGGAGGGTAGGATATCAGCTAGTGATGCTGGAGACTCAAAAAGAGTAACTGCCTTTAACCAAAAAACAGAGGTCGCGAGAACCAAGTTCCTGCTAAACCAAGTAATGGTAGGCTGGCCTAGGCAGTCGTGGATTTACAACCGTTAACTGCGGTCGGCCAACATAGGATTTCTCAGCGAGAAGGAGGAACTCCGTCCTTACAACCTCTTTCCAATCAAGAGTTGTAATTACCTATGTTACTGCTTGGAGGCCTGGACTGCACCGGCTGCCACAAATGGTCCCAGTTGATGAAGTCCTTGGAGGTCAGATTGGACATCCCTCAGATAGAAAGTTGAGAAGGTCGTTGACGAGGCCCAGTATCCAGCAGAGATGACGTCCTCGACCGAGGCAGAGTGCCACAGGGGGGCTGACGTAGCCCAGGCTCTAATTTCATGCGCAGACACCTTACCAAATATCGGCGGAGACGTCGCAGATTTATGGTAAGCTGCTTTAATCGTCTTTTTCAGCCATGCTGAAACTGTGTTTTTCGTAATGTCCTTATTGGAAGAAGGGAGACATGGTAGAAAAAGCCTATGTCTACCCCTTCTAAAGAACTTGGTCCTGGTCAGGTACTCCCTAAGAGAACGAACTGGACAGAGAAGAAGATCCTTTTCCATGCCGTCTGATAGAGCAACGGACAGAGCCGGAACAGAGAAGCATCTTCTTCCCAACGGCCCAACTGTCGACTTCTGATTTTTTGCCACGAAACCGGGAAGGGTAGTAAGGGATACGGACTGCCAGTCTTTAGCATGCGTCATGGTAGAATGGTCTAAAGCATGTAACTCTGACACCCTGCTTGCAGAAGCCAGCGCCAACAGGAAAGCTGTCTTCCAAGACAAAAACTGCAGGGAAACCTCTTTGATAGGCTCAAACGGATCTGACAGCAGAGCGGACAACACCACCGACAGATTCCACTTAAGCTGAAACTTGGGAGTCTTCAGATCCTCTAACTGAAACGATCTGGACAAGCGATGAATGGTCTGGTCCCTTGACAAATCGACTCCTTGTAAAGCTAAGGCAGTTGTTAAGCCGATTTGTAGCCATCGATTGTTCCCGCCTTCAACTTCTTCTCCTTCCTCAGAAAGAGCAAGAACTCAGCGACGAGTGGGATGGAGATAGCAGCATCAGACTGGAATTGCTGCTTCCACTCGGTGAATTTACTGTATCTGCAGTCATAGAGGGCAGAAGTCGAAGACCTGAGGCCTCCCCGAACTGCTTCTGCGGCTTCTTGAGAAAACCCACTTCTCCTGAGGTTACGTTCGATAACCTCCAGGCGTGCAGATGTAGAGACTCGGGGTTTCGATGAAACCTGTCGGACCTTGGCTGTCTCAGTAAGGTTTGAAACACTGGCAGCTCCACCGCCCGATGGGTTGACGACATCAACAGATCTGGATACCAAGGACGATTGGGCCAGGCTGGAGCAATCAGAATGATGACGCAGCTGTGACGTCTTGCCTTCTCCAAGACTGCTGGAACCAGCGCTGGTGGAGGGAAGGCGTAAGCAAGAAGACCGTCCCAGCTGATTGACATTGCGTCTACGGCGAAAGCCCGTGGATCCGGAACCGGACTGACGTAGACTGGAAGCTGCGTGTTCAGACTGGTCGCGAACAGATCTATCATCGGAGATTCCCACAAGTCTGCCACCATCTGGAAGGATGTGGGATGAAGAGTCCATTCTGTTGACTGGATCTGGTTCGGCCGTGACAAGCTGTCTGCTAGAACATTCAGATGACCTGGAATGTGTCTGGCCCTGATCTGACACCCGTTCTTGTCGATCCAGTCGAACAGTTGAAGACAAAGATCTAACATCCCCTTTGATCGTGTCCCTCCTTGACGATTTACGTAGGCCACTACTGTCGTGTTGTCTGACGCCAACATAACCTTTTTCCCTCTCAACTGGTTCTGCCAGAACTGAAGAGATTTCCAGACAGCCAACATCTCCAACTGATTGATGTGAAGTGGCGCTTCTTCCCGAGACCAAGTGCCCTGAAACATCTGGTCCATGAGGTGTGCACCCCAGCCCACAATGGACGCGTCTGTCACCAGCAGAACATCCTGCACAAAAGGGACCAGCTGAACTCCCTGCAGCACGTTCTGGTCTTGAAACCACCAATGAAGAGAGCGAAGGATCTCTGGTGGAGGACAGCAAACAGTCGAAAGCTCAAGAGATCTCACGGAGTTGATCCAGCACTGAAAGTGACGAAGTCTCAGCCTCCCCCTGTTGGTCAAATCCTGCATGCTCTTGAGTCTGCCCAACAGGGACATCCACTGCCTTAGGGTCTGGGGAGACTGAGCCATAGATCGTATCAAGTTCCGTGCTACCATTACCCTGTCCTCTGGAGGAAGAATCTTCGAGATTCCTGTGTCGAAGATGGCTCCGATGTATTTTACCCTCTGGTTCGGAATGAAGTCGGACTTCTCCGGATGCACGATGAACCCCAGATGTTCCAAGGTAAAAACGGCAAGATCTCTGTTCTCCTCCAGACCCTGGTGAGACTGATCTGGCAACAGGAAGTCGTCTAGGTACCCGTGGATCCTGATGGACCTGGAGTGCAGAAAACTCAGTACCGGAGCTGTGATTCGAGTGAATAGCCAAGGGGCTATCGAGATCCCAAACGGAAGAACCTTGAACTGAAACAACCTGCCGTTGACTGCGAAACGAAGATACTTCTGCGACGCTGGATGAATTGGAACGTGGAGATATGCATCTCTCAGGTCTAACGAGACCATCCAGTCCCCTGGTTGTAGAGCCAGTTTCAGCGCCGGTATTGATTCCATCCTGAAGTGAGGCGGTCTCTGCAGGAAGTTCCGGTTCAAGTTCTTCAGGTCGATGATCATGCGCAGCTCGTCCGTGTCCTTCTTGGGTACAAGAAAGATTGGTGAATAAAAACCTTTGGAGACTGTCTTCGGATCCAGTTCTATCACAGCATCCTTCACCAACAGCTTCTGAATTGCCTCCTCTGCTGCCACCAGAGGAGGACCGGACAGATGAAAACGTGGACCCTCCGGAAAGAAGGTAACCGGAGGAAAAGAATGGAATATCAGACGATAGCCCTGAGAAACTACAGAGAGTATCCAGGGGTCGTCCGAAACAATTGGCCAATTGACGGCAAATTGTTGAAGACGACCCCCGACCTGACCAGGAAACACATTCAACGGGAAAATCGGAGGGCGGACAAGGGTCGATATCTGGTCGTACAAAGGAGCCTGCCGGTCAAACCCGCTGCTGGCCCCTGCCTCGGCCTCGGCCACCACTCTTGCCAGGCGTTGTGTTCTTGCCAAAGTGCCTGTCAAAATTCCGCTTTGGAGTTGTCGGGCCCTGGTTTTTCTGGAACGACTGCTTCTTAGAAGGTGTGAATTGCTTTATCCTTGGCGACTGCCTTCGCCGTGGAGACACTGACAGAGCTAAGTTGTGAATGTCCTCGTTCCTCTTCCTCTCCAGTTCTTTGTCCTTCTGAGCTAGAGCTTGGGCCACTGAGTCCCCGAAGAGGGTGCCA
The DNA here is from genome assembly GCA_921293015.1 of Phorcus lineatus. Lineage (NCBI taxonomy): Eukaryota > Metazoa > Mollusca > Gastropoda > Trochida > Trochidae > Phorcus > Phorcus lineatus. The sequence goes on along the minus strand of OV121087.1, from coordinate 18,672,649 downwards.
CTAAACAAAGGAGCCTGGTACAACTTCTCTTTTATCTTTGGGTCAGTATTCTGTGGCAGCTGCTTAATGTAAGCTGAACGTCTTAGCAGAGTTAACTGGGAGTCCATCCAGAGGAGATGACGATCGAGATCCAAGACGGCATCGCCTAACGAGTCGAAGAAGGCGTTGGCTGTGGCCAAGGACGAGAAGGGAACCGAAGTAGACCCCTTAGGGTCAGCAGCTGCGTGGGAGCTGGAGGACGAGTCAAGTCTGGGAAGTGCCGGTAGACCTCGTCTATCTTCTCAAACCAGGATAAGCCCTGAAAGGGAGAGTCCATGGAGGCATCCTTCTTGTTTCTCTTGACTACAGTACCCGGCTGGGAGCCATAGAAAGAAATCTCAGGCGGGTCCCCAGACTTCCTCTTGGAGCCTGAGCCGACGGACCGCTGGGAGACCTCTGGCTGCTGGTTGTCCACGGGCCGCTGGTTGTCCACGGACCGCTGGTTGTCCATGGGCCGCTGGTTGTCCATGGGCCGCTGGTTGTCCACGGGCTGCTGGTTGTCCACAGTCTGCTGGTTGTCCACAGGCCGCTGGTTTTCCACTGGCTGCTGGTTATCCATAGGCCGCTGGTTTTCCACTGGCTGCTTCCGGCCCCTGGGACGCCACTGGACTTCTTGGGAAGATGAGGATGACGACTTCTCATAGTCCACCAAACTGTTCTCGGAACGGTTGCGCTCAGTCGAAGAAGCAGAAGCTGTACTGGAGGGCCCCTTGTCCGTGGCCTTGTCCCCCTCCGTCGGAAGAATGATGGGAAGCCGTCCCCTATCAGTACCCATGGGGTTCCCATTGGTCTTCGTCTTCGTCACCCCCTTGGAGAACTTCCTGGCCGCCTCAGCCCCCTTTGTTGATAGTCTGTGGCCCTTCTTGGTCAACCTTGGGTCCCTGGATGACGGCGTGGGCAGCGCGGATTCAAATACAGATGGGGCGATGATAGAGATGGCATCTTCTGACTTCTCTTCACCCCCCCGCCGACCAGTTATGTGGGAGACTAAGTCTCGCCCTGGCGACGGGGTGAGCCTTTGCTCCTCCGGTACCACTCCTTCAGCTACCTCCGGAAGGCTCATCAAGCGGTTCATCAATGGCAACATCTTCTGTGCCATCAATCTGAACTGGGCCAGATCCGCTGCCAGGTCCGTCTGGGGGGGGATGGAGACTATAGAGGTCTTGGACGTCGCCTTCGCCAAGCTTCTCTTGCGTGCAGCCACATAAGCTTGGAAGACAGGTTCATCTAAGTCGGAGCAGAACTCGCAAGGCCGGTCGAACGAGCAGTTGATCCCGTAACATCGTGGACAGCAAGGATGAGGATCAACCGCCGACATGAATTTATGGCACCCCTCACACTTCTTGGAGTTGCTCATGATACTGTGAATAGTTAAGGAAAATCGTTAACACACAGGTAATCATGATACACAATATCAAGTATATATAAAAATGAAAAATATATACCAAAGAAGTGATAAATGTAGAAATAAGAATCATACATAGAAAACTACATATGAAAAAACATTGAAATAAAAAATAACCCTCAAGTGAAATTTAAACTTATAATTACACATAGAGGAGATACTAGAAATTAAATATAATAATTTAATTTCCTTACCAAAAATATACATTTTCCAAACCCAACTACATCGTAAGGCTGGAGAATTGATAAAATATAAAAATCAAAAATTAAATTTAAACCCGAGTGTAACTTACAAACACGAGGGTCAAAATATATGTGAAAATGGAAGCGTCGTAAAATGCAAATCAACCGCATGAGAAAAGACGCTACATAGCGCGAATACACGCTACACCAAAAAACGGGTAGAAATACTCGAGAAGAAAATCGATAAATGGGCGGCTTACCATACCCGAATACCCGACAATCATTAAACGAGGTCAATAATACATAAAACATATTTAGCCAAACAATCGTAAAGCTAAATAAGAATTATTAGAATAGCAAAATTTAAAAATTCCTGTCACGTGTACGAACACGAGATACGAAGCACGCCATTTTGAAGTGCAACGAAGAATAAACTCCTCAACAAAAAAGGAGAATAAATGAATATTTACAATGTTGCATGTAAAAAAGATATATATGATAATCATAACGATACCAGGATACTGGAAACAGGGAAGTTTCGTAATTTAAAGGTAAGATTTCTCTCCGGTAGACAGCAACGTCTTTGCAGGTTGCGTAACAACAAGAAAAGTGAGCTCGATAGGACTGAAGGATTGTGGGTGACATGGGGCACGATTTGCACGTGCGAAGTGTGGAGACTCGAAAAGTTTAACATGTCTAATTCTAGACTTGATTAAGGTTTGATTTGTTGTTAGATGTTTGTAAACAAACAAGGAAATGCATATAAGTTTAGAGGTAGTGAATGAAAGAAATAGAGGGGTTAGCGATGTGGAAATGGTATCAAACGAAAGCTAATTTTACGGCGCATCTTTTCCGATTGCTATGACGGCGGGTTTGAGCCCTAGTTTGAACGGGAAGCGGCCGCAAAAAGGGTATAAGGGGAACAGACGAGTAAACTCCAGAGTACGTGCACTTGTACTTGGATACAGTGTTTGGAGACCACATTCCACCGCCATTACTTTGAATATACATCTACACACTTGTAGCAAATGTATGGGCCACAAAATTCCATAAGAACATCTAAAAGAAGCGTCTCTAACTACTCGTAATAACGTGTACAGCACTGAAGGAACTTGTTCAATTCTTATGCTCAACGTTTAACACATACCCCACATGGCTACATCCCATTAATATACAATTGCAACGTAGGTCAAACGTCGGACATGTCCGAAATACCTATTTGAAGACATTACATAAGGCAACTAAGTGCAAGTAGGACTGCCGAAACTAAGAGTATAGCTATACCCTTCGGCCGAAAAGCACTCAAAAACTACTATAACGCACGTGGGTTAAATCTGGCCCCAAATATGTATTCAAAGTACGAAAATATACGCAAAATTAACAAAAACATAAGGAATATAGTGTTAGAAGACTTGCAAAACACATGGCCATGTCAGAAAATGCCTACATACATCGTTGAAATAAAGAAACGCAAAGTCGATCATTTCCCTATTGCAGCAATGGTTAAGACCAAGTAGCAATTTCAGACGCTCATTAAATAAATTTTCAAAAGTAAATTCCACATAAAAAGCTATGTAGCAGTTAGATAAAGTCGTCAACTAACCTTTTCAATCGTTTTTACGGGCCGGCAGCGCTTTAATTCGCCGAAATCGCCGTTTTCTGGGAGCTAACGCAAAGGGCGTCAGAGCTCTCTTCTGTCTATGACGTTACTATGGCACACGTCTGTTACGTCACAACTTGACCCTTGAAACAATGAAAGGTCACGGTTCCGACTTTGGTCACCAAAATTAAGCTAGAACGCTAACTAGAGGGGTTAGCGATGTGGAATTGGTAGAAAACGAAAGCTAATTTTACGGCGCATATTTTCCGATTGCTATGACGGCGGGTTTGAGCCCTAGTTTGAACGGGAAGCGACCGCAAAAAGGGTATAAGGGGAACAGACGAGTAAACTCCAGAGTACGTGTACTTATACTTGGATACAGTGTTTGGAGACCACATTCCACCGCCACTACTTTGAATATACATCTACACACGTTTAGCAAATGTATAGGCCACAAAATTCCATAAGAACATCTAAAAGAAGCGTCCCTAACTACTCGTAATACCGTGTACAGCACTGAAGGAACTTGTTCAATTCTTATGCTCAACGTTTAACACATACCCCACATGGCTACATCCCATTAACATACAATTGCAACGTAGGTCAAACGTCGGACATGTCCGAAATACCTATTTGAAGACATTACATAAAGCAACTAAGTGCCAGTAGGACTGCCGAAACTAAGAGTATAGCTATACCCTTCGGCCGAAAAGCACTCAAAAACACTCAATAAAGAAACGCAAAGTCGATAATTTCCCTATTGAAGCAATGGTTAAGATCAAGTAGCAATTTCAGACGCTCATTAAATGAATTTTCAAAAGTAAATACAGGTAAATACAGAGGGGAACTTAAGCGCAGAAGGGGTGAGATTAGTTTACGATCCTGTTACTCATAACATTTACTATCTAAACGGCGATAACAAAATAGTTGACCTACATTCATTAATTGTCAATTTTACCCTCGATTCGAGACCATCATCGTTTATCGTTGTAAAGAGAACAATGTATGTTAGCTTTATAAATCAAGAAGGCATCTACATCTACAGAAAGGGAGAGAAACCGGAGAAGGTCAACTCTGGGTCCTACAACCATCGATTGATGAATCTGTGTTTGTGTATTGTTCCATGATGTTCAAGCACGTACCATTATTATTCTGCACAAACTACATCTGTAATTAAACTTACTGACAATGATGGCACTCTTTCGGTCATGTCAGTTATTTTGTCCTAGCAACTCAACTGCATAAAACTGATGGCTATCCAGGATATTGACCAGCTTGATTTTAACTCAAGATACTTTTTTGAAAATTTTACTTCTTCCAAATGTTCCGTAAAATGCATTAGTTTATGCCAACTGTATAATCTTAAGAAGGTAAAAAAAACTTTTATCGAACCCGGTCAAAGAAATTATTAAGTAACAAGAAAAACTACTGGTAACCATTTTGTTTGAAAAACTTTTCATCTTGAAATGGATTCCCATTGCTAAACTGAACATGGTACAGTTTTTTATGAAACTGCTTCTATTGATAATAAAACATTCTTTTGCAATTGTTAACATTCATTTTTGTTTTCGTGAGTATAAAACGTACAAGTGCTTCTTTGAAACATTAAAAATTTAAACTCTTTCTAAACATTGATGTGTTTTGCCAGAAATGACACGAAATGCCGGGCATACGGACAATAGAGTGAGAGTATAAGTGCAATACAAGCACTCACAAAGATTAGCAACCACTCATGGAAAAAGGAGGTGCAGCCGGAGTGTACCAATCTTAATTTTCATTTTTCAATAAAAAAGAACTTGTGCATCTGCTTCAGTGTCAACTAGGGCTAAGAGGAAAACCATGACATACTCTCTGCGATAGTCACAGCTCTAAGAGCCACTCCGTGAATTTCATAACATATCATTTACCTTTGATACGTACCTAAATGTCATATGTGGTGATATAAAATCAAAACAGCTTAACTTTTCATGTCAAAAAGACATACATATGACAGATTTTGGTTTTCCATGAAAATCTAAAAACAGCCTTAAAATGCAAATGATAGATAAGTGTAGATATCACGTGCAATATACATGGATACTAGTTCCATAACCTAACAAACATTATCAACTCCTAACAGCCCTCTTGGCTGATTTAGATAAGTCTCAAAAATTACGTTTAACTATTTGACACACGCCAATGTCCGGTTTTCGATCATAATGCGACGTTCTACTTTCCTATTGTCACAGTAAAAAAACTAATAAGATTTAAAGGGTGTCTTTTTGGTAACAATCGATTGACACAATTGATTAAGTTTGGGATATAAATGACTCCAACAACTCACGGAGTAGCTCTTTAAGAGAAAATAGCTCTTTTCACTGCTCCTTACAGCAAGCTTACAAGCTTTAAAGTGTTTTCAAAAGTGTAGGAGCATTCTCTTTCTAGACTCAGGCTGCTCCAGTTACATCATCTCACATAACCTCTGTTACATGTAGGACACAGTTCTAAGTTCCTGAAAATCCTTTTCTTTGAAAGGTCCTTCTTTCTAGCCAATCAAAATAGTCTTATATTGCAGTATACTTCCCAGGGATGAATTTCTGGTGATTTTGTTTAATGATTTGCTCATGTTAGTCAAAATGAGCACACTTTTCCCTGGAACACCACTGATAGATCTGCGGCACCACTAATAACTCATTCTCTTCTAAAAAAGGTAACTCCTTCAATAATTCCTATAAAACCTCTGTTCTAAAACAAGCTCTTGTAGGGTTTCTATCATGTTCCCCTAGCAGCAAAATGTTGCAACTTAAAATACCTTACAAAATTTCAGCCAATGAGAGTACCGCATGCATAGTTAACAGATGAGAGATGCAGTTATTAAATAGGTTGAATATTTTCTGTAAAGAAGGCCCAAAGTGGACAAGGCATATTCAAATGAAGTTAAGTTATCTGAAAGGTGAGGTAGGGTGATATGGCGTTTAACGCTGCTTTCAAGAGTATCTCACTATATCATGGCTGCTAGTATTATTGCAGGAGGAAAGCCTGCAACACCATTGCAGTAGAACCTGCAAGCATCGGCTGGAACTAGCGAACCATGAGTGGTACTTAAAACCTGACTGCGTGTAGAACAGAAAGCAAACAGTAATAAATGAGGCGTTTAGAATGATATCTTTTGAAAACAGTGTCTCTAATTGCACAACTTCTTTGGTTGCATCCAACCAGGCTTCTTCTTTTCTAGACTGAGAAATAGAGAATCTCACCCAAGTGTCTTCTAATATCAAATATGTCAACACGAGTTGATAAAAGTTACAAAATATCCAAGGCTTGCAGAGGATATTTTTACTTTTATCAACGACTGTTGATATATTTGATATCAGAAGACACAAGGGTGAGATTCTCTATTTCTCAGTCTAGAAAAGAAGAAGCCTGGTTGGATGCAACCAAAGAAGTTGTGCAATTAGAGACACTGTTTTCAAAAGATATTATCATCCAAATTCATTTTTCATTTCGTGAAAAATGTGATTTTCTGAACACTGCACTACTCTTAGACCCTCAGTGGAGTGATGTCACAGCATTGTGACATCATCATGTTTATGATGTCATAGCATTGTGATGTCATTACTTGATGATGTAAATCAATTGTGATGTCATGAACTTGACTGTAATAGGGCATTTTTCAAAATCTAAAGTAAAAAAGATATCTGCTAGGAGATATCGCTTGATCTTCCACAAGCGATATCTCCTGTGAAACACAGTTTTGGATGATAAACTCTCATATATGGTTGAATATTGGACTTTATGATGGAGCTACCTCTGTTGGGAGAGAATCACTTAGTAACCATGCACTTATTTTCCTCTTTTCTTTTCAAAGAGTAAGCTTATTGCTCACCTAGTGAAAGCATTTTTTTTTAATTAGCATGGCATATTGAAGTACAGCTGTGTTACTTCTTGCACTCACTTCAGATATGACAAACATACAGTCAAAAAAAAATTTTTTTATATGAAATAAATGAAAAAATCAATTAAATTCGCATAAGTACAATATCAACAATATGCAAATTTTGCAAACAGCCTGAAAACCAAGAACCACAGCAGCTTAGGTTAATACAATAGCAATTCTTATACTTTGTAAAAGAACTGGGGGAAGTGATATTTCTTGATAAGGAATATTTCATCATTCCTAAGACATTAGTTATGGTAAATTCAAAAGCCATGTTGCTATTTCAGCCATTTTCAACAATCAAAATTGGGAGCAATTGGCACAATATCTTACATCCTTTTTGACTTTGGCATGATTTTCTTATTTCCTATTCTTTTCATTTTTGTAAAGAATCATGAGTATTTACGTTGAAATAAAACCAATAGAATCCTTAAGTGAGAGCATATAATCCTCATATGCTCTAAGACATATACCCTAAAATAGCCAATTTTACCATGACAATGCATGCATTAGTGCCTGTAAGAGAGTTTCTATGGTTCAATAAGAAACTAAGGAAATAATGGTTTTCTCTCAGACAACAGGCACCGCTGTCACTAAGAATATTCCAGTTGGGTTGACTTTGGTAATGAGCTTGTCATGGATTCTGAATATACCAATGTAGGTACCATCAAATGTCTCGGTCACATTGAATGCTTTGACATTCCGAAAACTGACACCAGTTTCTGAAAACTTGATCGATACTTTGGTTGGTGTCCCTTTGTTCCCACCATTTAGTACAGCTATTGCATAAGCATTGTTCTGAAGTGGTCTTCTCCAAAGTTCAATTTCACCAAACTGTAAAAGAGATAGAAGTAAAGAATTTACATTTTCATAGCATTATGTATTCTCTCCCCAGAGCAAGAGAAAGACTGAGGTTGTATAGGAATTTATGACAGAGCTACCTCTGTTGGGAGAGTATGAGCAATATGAACATTTGCTTAAAACAGATTTTATTTGTCCTCCATTGGCATACCATTTTCAATCTCAATTCAATAAGTAAAATACAACTCATGCAACAAGTATGTATAGCTAATAGATTTAACATAACCATCATTACAGATAGACCTGTTGTAATCCAAAAGTTTCCAATTGTGTTTTACCTCACATTGATAAACCGTCAAGAGGAATCTGAAAGTCACGCATTGGCAGGCAAGTCCTTACTGCTCCACAGACCTTAAGAATTACCGAAATTATTCCTGTATCATCCAAAGACAATTTCCATGCATCTGTGTGTTAATGGGCCAATATCAAACTGGGTATCCTCAAATGACATATTAACTTACTTTCACTACTCTTGTTCCCTGTATGCCGAGTGGATCCTGGTTGATTGCAAGAACTCTTTTGTTGAGGAGGAGCTCCCTAGACTGTGGTCGTATAGTACGCAGGTCGACGGACATGAAGAGCGGAGACGCCATGATGGCCCACATGCCCATCTGAACCCTCTCCTGCTCCCAGCTGAGTCCAAAGTCTCCTATTATCAGCTGGAGAAATCAGATAAGTGGATGATGAGACCCGCTCATATACCAAATTTACAACGAAATAAACATAAAATAAAAAAAGAAATGATGTTGTCATTCAGAACATTGTCTTGTATTAATACACTAGCTTCTTTATGATTCTGAAGAATTTCTAAAAAAAATGTTAGACCATTCATCAGTATTAATGCAATGTTGTTCATTATTTGCTAGAATTATGTAAGGAAGGGCTGAAAATTACAAAAGAGATATCAAAATTAGTAGACTTTAAGTTTCACAAAATTTCAATTAATTGAACTTTATTGAAATGAGAAAGATTTTTCTCAACCTGGTCAGGATCGTTCCAATTGCCAGGACCAGCCACTGTGCTGAAGTTACCCACATCGTTACCATAGAACTGTATGATAGAGTACACACTCTCCCAGCTGTCTTCTATATCATCATAGTTTCTCCATAGGTTGCAGTTTTCGGCAATGACTTTATAGTTTACCTGTAAAAACAACGCAGAATTCTAATTAGGGACTATAATATCTGGACCTAAGCCATTCATTTAGCTTTCAGAGACATTAGGCCACTTGGCTAATTTGACATAACAATCTGAAAACAATTTAACCAACTTAATCTTGCATTTTGCCTAATGTTAGGTAAGTTAAGCTAATAATTCATAACACTCAAAGCAATGAAACCAACTTGCTACTCATAATCATGCATTTTACCTCATTTGAGGTGAGGTAAGTTCATATAAAATCACAATAAAAAATAATCAGATCACATCTATTCATTTAATAATTATTTTAGTATCTACACCAAAACGTCACTTATTGCAAAAAAGAAGTTGACTGTCCGATTGCGTACGGCCATCCTTCTTTGCTTGGTTTCTGTTCTCAGTCAATGTTGTCAGATGACATAAGAAGTTGAATGTTTAACATACATGTTTTTTTGGTCCTTTGTAAGCAGGCCAACTACAAGAGTAGAGGATTGGTCGACCCGTCTTGTTCAGGAAGAACTCCATCAACGGATAACCTGAATCAATGAACATCAGTAAATGAGCCCGCTACATGAACAGACCCTACATCTATAACATAGACAGGCCAACTACAAGAGTAGAGGATAGGTCGACCAGTCTTGTTCAGGAAGAGCTCCATCAATGGATAACCTGAATAATTGAATATATTAAACATTGCCAAAAGATCTTTTCCAGTAATAAACTGATTGAGTACAGGAATCATTTTCACAAAGAACTAATGTAGGAAAGAGTTAAATTGTATCAACAAGTGAATTATCTAAAAAAAATCATAAAAACTATGTGCTCAATGTGCCTCTATCTTTTTATATTAAAAAATAGATTCAGGTTATTTAAATTTGAGTTTGAAAACATACGTGATCATTTTTGGAATCTGCTGGTTTATAAGTTACATAAATCATGACCCTTGAGCAAAATAAGGAGTTAGCTGTTTTTTCTTTTATTTTTGGCAAGCAAAGTAAACTCAACATCCTCTCAACATTTTAAAACATATCATAAAGGACTATCAAATAACTGGTCATCTTCCGAATCTGATCGTTTATAAGTTAGATAAAGCATGACCTTGATCAAAATTTAGAGTCAGCTACTTTTTCTTTTTTTTTCAGTCAAAGTAAACTGCACATCATTAATCTTATGGATTATTTGACAAAGAGTATTTTCCTTACCGGTAGCCATATCGTCAAAATCGGCGTTGCATCCATCCAGTTTAAGCATGTCCACTCCCCAATCCTTGAACGTCTCTGCATCGGTTGAAAGAAAGAACTCACTTCCAGGATATCCTCCACATGTCTTGGTACCAAAGTCTTCATAGATACCCAACAATAATCCTTTCTTGTGGAACTGAATTACAAAAACAATTTTGAACCTGACAACCATTTAGAAGCAGATGTGAAAATGTTAGCTACTGGTGCTGCATCTCATCCGGCTTTCTATGAAATATGTAAGACTTGAATCCATGGCAGGCCTCAAATCTGTGGTGGATTTCCAAATCTATGGCAGATTTTCAAATGCCTGACATTTGTACCTTTTTTTGTATTTTTCTGCAATGATTAACCAAACCTTACGCTAGAAAAACTTAACTTAAAATTCGTTGACAGGAATCTAAGGGTTACAAAAGATAGTCTTTCAATATCTTAGGGCTAAAGAAGACAGACTCACCGAGGGCTAAAAAGATCCTACAAAATAAACACAATTGATGAGGCATGGAGCCGCAAATGTCTTATTTACATGTAAGGTATTGTTTAATGTATTTTCATAATTGGGATATTATTTGGTTGTTATCCGTTTGCAATTTCTCTCTGTGACTTCCCTATTTATTACGCTTGCGAAGCAATTGGGCCTTACGTCGCACAATTACATCACTTAGCATGACGTCATGAAACAGTCTAACAATCAAACGCGCCACAGATAAGGAAATCCGCCATGGATTAGAGACCCGCCACAGATCTGAGTCCAACATATATACTATATATGGTAAAACATACAAAAAACAAGTTTTCTAGAAGCATGAATTTAGTGCTAGGCATACACCAGCTAATTATACTTGTTGGTTAAGAGTTTGCATAAATAAGATAAAAGTGTGAAAATATATAATCTATGAAAATGGACCGAAAAACTTAAAGAGGAGGTTTTGGGAGGTGACCCTGAACCACCATCTCCCCCAAAACCCAATGTGCTACTATCCTTTTTCATAAAAATGTTTAAAAAATTATAAATTATTTAATAGTAATAATAATTATAAATTGAAGTTAGTGTTCCAGAAGAAGATTGTAAGCATTACATTCCCAGCATATACCTACATAATCAGAAAGGAATTTTATCCCTCGTGGAAATCGTTCAGGGTCTGCTTGAAGTCTTCCATTAGAATCCCTTTCCTTTGACATCCAGCAGTCGTCTATGGACACGTATCTGTAGCCTGCATCTCGGAATCCATCTGCCGCCATTCTATCGGCCATGTCCAGAAGAAGCTTTTCTCTGTAGAAGATATTTCACAACTTTGAAATGACCAAAAGCTTATACATTTGTTATAATTAACAGATCAGCAAGTAATATTCGCTGAATTTTCTTTCTAGAGAATTTGTTCTTTATTCAAGACTCTTTAAGACAAGGCCTGATTAAATATTCTTCAATGTAAATACATATTTTGTAAAATATTTTTATGGTGGGCTGAGCAATTTATGCAATGTGTAAATAATCCTAATGTTTATCGCGCCGCTGAATGGATCATGTCAGCAGTTTTTTCTCGCAATTATCTTCTATATCCTTTTATAAGCAAGTAACAAATGATTAACTAAAATCAGTCCAGTTTCATGAAACTCAGTTTTAGTTTGCTTTTGCTTGTTCATTACCAAACAATTGATTCACTTGTTCATATAAATCTTATGAAACGTGACAACATTTCGTATTCGCTATTTCTCCTTTTGAAAAACAGTACTTAATAACAGTTCAGATGACTATTTAGAAGAATTTACATTGCACCTTTTTTATTAGAGTGAAGGATATAAATTTTTCTGATATGATAACCTTAGTTAATAGACCTGTGTTTCCTGGCCATAGTGGCGAGACAATATATTCCGATTCTAGTTTTATTAGGCGAGACAATATATCATGGAATTATTGCCAGGGAAGCTGCGAGACAATTATCATTACGATAGAGTGGTTGCGATACAATACGTATCCAGATTCTCTACAGTTTATGAAAATCTATAGATAGGACATAGAACAGTAATGTTAATCCTTAGATACCAAATTGTCAAAGATATTACATGAAGGGAAATCACCAAAATTAGAGTGACTGTGAAATAACATATGAAATATCAGAAATATCATATAATTCTTTTTCTGTTTCTGTTCTAATCACTTTTATCTCTGAAATAGAAGAATACCGTTTTTATAGCTTAAATTATAGTTATTAAATTATGTTAACAGTATCGGGATGTATTGTCTCTTATGACGATACATCGATGTATTGTGGACCCTCACGATATTAATATCCTGATATATTGTCTAAACATGTTTTGTATCGATGCACTCGTATCGCGTAGCAGACGATGCAAATATCGATGCTATCGATGAATCGTTACACCACTACTAGTTAACTATATGATCGGTTTCCTCACCGGTCCATTAATGCCAGCAGATCATTGTCAAGTTTCCTTATTCCAGCTAAGCGTTTACTTTAATAACTGCTTCAATATAAACTGTCCTGTTCATACCAAGAAAAGTTACAAAATTTAATAAAAACAAGTTTGAGAGCTAGAAAAATTAATCGAGATCTCAATTACCCAATGCAGTTGTCTGGATCGTCCCTACAGTTAATTTTACAGCGGAATCTCTCCCAGTCCATCCATCCCATCGGGGGCGTCCGCGCCAGACCGTTGTTCAAGCTTACCACTAGGGGGAGCCAGCAACAGAATAGGACCACAACTTGGACATACTGCATCTTTTATTCTGAAACGTTTATCTTTATTAAGATCAGTTGGCATAAAAAGATATAAATCTCTGGTGAGATTGCATGCAGACAAACGGTTGAATTTCAGCAAAGTGTTCACTCTTATAGGGAATAATCCTGCAACACCACTGTCATTAATTTACAGCAAGTCTGAAACATTTGGATGGGACGGTTAGTAATTAAAGAGCCACTCCGTGAGTTGTTGGGATTCATATATGTACTTAATTAATGGTGTCATTTGATCGCAAAATATCGACTGTTACCAAAAAGACACATTTTAAAGCTTGTTGGTATTTTACAGTGATAATATGAAGGTATCGCAATTATGATCAAAAACTAGACAGTGGCGCGCGTCAAATAGTCAAACGTAATTTTGGAGACTTAACTAAAACAGCCAGGAGGGCAGTTAGGAGTTGATAGTGTTTGTTAGGTTATATAACTACAATGTAGTATCCATGTATATTGGATGTGATATTTATCTTTGCATTTATAAGGCAGCTGTTTTTAGATTTTCATAGAAAACCAGTATTTGTCATATAAATGTCTTTTGGACATGAAAAGTTAAGATGTTTTGATTTTATATCACAACATATGACATTTAGGTTCGTATCAAAGGTAAATAATATATTATGAAAATCACGGAGTGGCTCTTTAGCTATCAAAGTTATCAATATTTATTTTTTTAAATCAAAAAGGGGGAGGAAATTAAGCGTATTTGTTAGAAGTTATTAAGATATAAAGTGCGTTTTATCTTTATAAGGTCTCTTGAAAACATAAACAATTGAACTAAAATTGCACATGCAATAATACGTCCACGACTGTCATTTACCGACTTGTCTATTTCTTGTGACACTGGCAGTTCTAAAATTGGGTTCGATTCTGTCTGCATGGGTCAATCTCTATCTCTACTGTTACGAAATTACAAGGTAAAGGCATATTGTTTACCTTTACAGTGATAATTACTTACAATATCACCTGTGTTACTTATAAACCGGTATCTTGTTATTCCGATCTTCACATATCAACAAAGCACGCCTCCACTCCGTGTGTATAGAGTCGGTCACATGATTTCATTGATCGTCACATGACTTGTCAAATAACCACGTGACTATAGACTGTGTCCAGTCTGGATCCATGATAAAAACTCTGATTATCAGTGATTATAATTAATTTATAACAAAGTACAATTAGTGTAATATCAATTTCCTTTAAAAATATTATATTATCAATGAAATTTAAGATATGTATTATAAACACGAAGTTGTGTTTATCATTGATAGAAGCATTCATAAAATATCTGCTAACCCGCCAATCTACAAAAGCTGGTCGACAAACCTTTCCACACTACCACCTTCTGGTATTTTATTGCTATATTAAGCCTAAATTACTTTATTGTCTTTACCTACATGTATTCATGTATCAATCTATTTATCTATTTATTTTAGATTACTAGCGCTCGTTATACTGTGATGTTTTGTGATCAAATATCTTGTTTTGCTTGTTTGTATTTACGATGTAACCAAAATTTCCTTCGGGATAATAAAGTCTTATCTTATCTTATCATATCTTATCTTACCTACAATACAGGTATATGGGCGAAGCACTGTCTTAATCCATATCATCAAATAATGCCTTTTTAAACATTTATTTTAAAATAATTGTTCTCTTATTCTGTTTTAAAACAGGTGTAAGCAAAGGGGAAATTGACATGTCAATATTCCCCACTGTGCTTAAATCAGCCCAGGTGTCATATCGATGACTTAAAGACGACGAGTGTGCGTGTTGTATCTATTACCTACCCTAATCGATGCGAGATGATTGGATGAGCCAGAGAGGGGATATAGGCTTCTGGGTGTCTATTCTATACCTGGTCTTCTTACAAATCACTCCTTGTCACGACAAAACGTTCAATTGATTTTAACAACTGACACGATGTTGAATTCAGCATTTAGTTGACATTCAAGTTTCTAATCCTGTTTTACAGCATTTAGCTTTCGATCTGAGAAATAAAATTTTTGGGTATGCAATCCATAAAAAGTGAATGTAGAAAATAGCGATGTTTTAAAATTTGTCTTAGTATTGCTGCTAATTTGATGTTAAACGATGTGAAAATTATTTTATGACAAACATTGTTCTCTTTCAAATGCAGAAATGCAATGCTTTCTTATCCCATACATATATCTAATGTCTTCTCTATGCATCACTCACTTTTAAACTTATCATTTATGAAATTATAAATTTATATTTCAAGTTAATTGAATATATATTTTTCTGTAAAAGTAAATGTTTTTGTTTTTTTCACACACAAAGTTTTTACCAGATATATATAATATATATTAAAATTTAATATTTTAAAAGCTTTTCTTTGAGCTAGCAGTGTCATTCAAGATAAGAATCGCGTTAAGGATTACTCTAGAATGTATTTATGCTCTTATTGCCGATTATTATCATATTACTGTCTCCCATTGGCTTCATTTGTTGGCGAAAATATGATTTTCTTAATTCTAAATGAAATTTAATTTGAGTGTAAACACAGAAATTATTTCTTTTCATAATGAGGGTTATTTTTCAAATAGGGGAAATATGGTTGGAGTCAACTAGATCCTAAAATTGGCATTTAAAGGTGGTATTTCGTATTTGATTATTTTTATAAGGATACATTTAGGTAATTCGTTTTCAAATAATTATTCTTATTTATCATGAAAACATATTTGAAAGAATAACCTTCTATCAAACGGCATCGAAAAAATGCACAGCGTACATGATCATGTCAAAGATTGCCTTTCAGAGTAGTTGTGTTTTTGAAATGTCATTTCACTAGGCAATGTTTACATAATCTACAAGATAAGATAGTCAAACGATAAAGATTTACAGCTCTGAAGTGCTAGGATATCATCAAGTACTGCTGTCGCCTCCATAGTTAGACCCTCTCCCCTCCGTTGTAGGACTAACCAGCGTTGTATATTCATTGTTGTAGGTTCTGTTATATATGATCCGTATATACATATACATACATTCGGTTAAGTGTCAAATTAAATTGACAGTAGTTGAAAGAAGACTTGTTTTGAAACCTTGTTTCATAAATTTCAAAGTTTGTATCAAGTATTTTCCGTTGAACAAGTACGATAGTAAAACCAAAAAAAATCTTTGGAAAAATCAACTAATTTATTCATATAAGATTATCATAATATTTCCAGGCTATTAAAAATTATTATAACTCGGTCCTTATTAACTCTGATTACTATACAAAATATAGTTTAGTCTTGTCATATTCTCCATGAAGATAGTAAAATCAGTCAGGCAGGATTTGCAGCCGCCACATCGCATAGGTGGTCGTCATATTGAGTGGCCGTTTTAGAAGTTCAGATCGTTCAATTTAGAATGTCATTAGAATTTTGGCAGCAAATTTATTAGATTGCATTTCAAAACAACCATAACCTTTTTTTTTATCAAATGTATTACTTATTAAGCTGCATATAGAATTGACAAATACATACAATTTTACTAAGTATCTTTGAAAGTACATTGAACTACGAGACAAAAGTTTTTGTTATAGTAAATGATTTAAACAAAGACTAAACCAAATGATATCATTGAACTACGAGACAAAAGTTTTTGTTATAGTTAATGATTTAAACAAAGACTAAACCAAATGATATCATAATCTGATGAACAGTCATCGGAATTACTATCTAGTTTGAAGAGATGAAGCAAAATATGTTTGGGGTGGTTTAACTTTCTTTAAAAAATCGGTCAACAAGGACAACTATGATGCATAGAAAAGGTTTTCTACATTTTCATTCGTAAGGATCCCCCTTGATAACTTCTCTTATATATAGAGAGAATGTTGTTGGAGTTGGAATGTTGTCAAACTTCAAAAATGATTTTATTTATCAAGAAGAAGTGGTTGTTTCAGAAAATCAGGGTTTTTTTCTTTTTAGTTCAGTATAGCGACAAAAAAAACAGGTTAAAGTCGTGAATAGTGATCGAAAACAGGACAATGGTGCGCGCCAATGAATCAAACGTTATTATGGGAACCAATTTACTGCAAATGTGTACAGGAGGTCATTTAACTAATATTTATGATATATTTCGACTTACTAACATGTATATCGATGTTTTTCAATTATCATTGAAAACAAGAAAATATGATAATTTTAGATGGCCATTCATTGTGCAAAATTAAAATTATAACAAGTATATGTCTCGCACATTTTCACACATCTCAACGACAAGTGAGATGAACAGATTTTAATCAGTTATGACCTATGTAACTATGAAGTTGGCAAAATAAAACTCAGCAAGTTATAATATACGTCCCTGTGTATATAACACAGATGACAGCTAATAAGGGCTGATTCTTATCACCAGTGACACACCTATATGGGCTGATCTGTGACAACTAGTTAAGGATGGTTAATGTGTTTTCAACGTGTTCGAATCCAGAACACTACAAGCATAACGTGCTAATTGACTGATAAGAAAGCTAATTTGACATTACCTAAGCGTTTGATGAATTATTTTCTTATAGAACACAGGTAGATAAATATCTAGGTAAAAGATACTTTCTGCTGTGTGGTCCCTTTACAAATGTCTTAGTTTGTGTAATCAACTGTTCTAAATACCAGTAGAACTAAAGGATCTTCTTATAGTAGTTGCGTGTAGTTCTGATTCGCTGAACATGTTTTTTTTATACATAGGGCTTGACATAACGTTTACAAAAATCCTTTATATGCCGTATTTTGAATGGAAACATCTGCCTCTACCATTATTTTACATAATGCTTTGCAATTAAAATCTATCAACCATTATTTTACGTTATGCTTAGAAATTAAAATCTAGATGAAGTAGGAATTGCTTGCTAATGTTTGGACGAATTAGGTTCATTTGTGATAGAATTCGCTTTGAACTACTATTTCTACAAGAAACATTTATAACAATGTACAATTATAATTTTGAGTTTTGAGTTTTGAGTTTTGAGTTCGAGTGTTCATATTTTTAAAAACTTCATCAATTCAACGTGTCATGCCAAAATCCAAAAACCATCAAACATTTCTGAATATCAAAATATGGATGCCACATAGTATTGTATGTTAAATCATATTTGTGTAAAACTAGAAAATTACAGGTTCATCTCTCCGAGCTCCAATCAAAAGGTTCAATAATTTGAACTTTTCTTTCGTTAATGGTTCATGCCCCTTACGTTCGCACTTTGAGTTTTAAAGCTGCTTCAATCCTGAGAGTAGATATACAGTTATCTCCCAAATGTCAATAGATGATAATCTCTCCTCAGAAACAATTCACGTACTTCTAACATAAAATTTTAAAACTCAACAAAAAATCAATTTGTCACAAAATCTAATAATCTGATCCCTCCTGATGAAGCAGTATGCATTAATATACTCCGAATTTTCATGAACTTAAAGAAGTTGTTATCCAGAAAATATTTCTGTTGATATCCAACCATTTTAAGAATTTGCTTGAAGTCTTTCAATTGTTCTGATACTACATGTCCCAAGTCTCTCAGCAAGTCATTTTAAATACTGCTATGAATTATGAGATCCATTCAAAAGACTTAGTGTTTCCGAAAATAAAAGATAAGTTATTCACAATATCAGAGAGCGCTTAAGTCATTGAATTATTCAAACACTCGGTGTCATAATTCTACGGGGAGACTACCTTCCTTTTAGTTATGAATTATGACAATTTCTTAAGTAGTTTCTAAAATTGAAACACATTTTCACAATGGATGAAATACTATCCAGCTGCAAGGCGTGTCGCTACAGAGTACTATATATATATATAATCTGTCATGTCTGAATTTACTCAGGGTTACGACTGACATATGAATAAATACAATAAAGGATACATGACCACACAAGTGTCAAGGGAAAACTGCACGTGTTATATTGAAATATATTATTATTTGATCAAATTTATTACATTCATATATGTAAAGTCTTCTGACCTTGCTTACCGAAATGAGATTGCAAATTTTACTAATTGGTGCGAACACAACTTTTTTATTCTAAATTGCAAGAAAACGAAAGAAATGGATATAGATTTTCGAAAATCAACTGCATTAATTTCTCCTGGACATATTTTGATTAACAATGAAGAAATTGAAATTGTGAACAAATACAAATATCTTTCCAGTCATGGCCTATTCTTACGCCAGCCCCAATGACTTGCTAAGATAGGCCTTGCCGCATTTCCTGGACTTTTCTGTATTTATCACCAAGGCTGCTGCGGCGGAACGCCATAGTCAAATGAGAAATCATATGCCTATCGGAACTTTAGCAGAAGAGTGCGCTACACTCAAAACATGAATTTTGTACTGGTTGGAAGCAAGAGTTAAATTAGCTAGTGATAGAGACTGGTGCAATTTAAAGCCATTCAAGATGGCCTATTATACTCAGGTCAAAAACGCTATAAGATACGAGCGATGGATTAAACTTGTCGTCAATGAGATTGAGACCACTGAATGACCAACCTAAACTGCGGCTGCGGCAATGGTTCACATGTGCAATTCTCTGGCTAATCCAGTAACAAATGCATATAATATAGCTATGATATATCCCTGTCACATGATGTTGTCACACTTCGAATCCGTAACTCTTCTTTGAAAAGAAATCAAAGAATATATATCAAATGGAGTTCGTTACTTCAGGTCACAATTATCTATCAATTATCATAGATAAAAACGTTCTTTGGTTAGATGATTTAAAATGATTTTGACAAATCGTCCTGGTGCAAATGTCTCCCGTTGTCATTAAAAAATCTGTAACTTTATTTTCGTCACTCTGAAATATCCCACAATCTGTTTTCAAATAGATATTCAAGACATCAGTCTTTCACGCTAACTACCAATATTCTATTCTATTAGGACACTAACAATTACCATTTATATCGAAATTGAGCTGCGTTTTCTTCCATTATGGAAGGTTGTTTCAATTGGGCACTGTTTTCCTTCAAATTTGATGCATTTCCTTCCACTACTTAGCGGAGCCTAGCTGACTAAGCCAAAAGATTAACTGCACTATCAAGGGGATAAGCAATCACTTGGTCTGAGGCCTGCTCCGAAATTTTCTCAAAAAAGACAAAAGTTTTCCGTAGTTTTCAATTTCACCCTAAAAGGACAAATGCCAGTGTAATAATTTTATATGTCTATGAATGTAAAATCAATTTATGACGATGTCTGAGAAACTGTCCACACAATTTACTGATCTGTGTAAAACAATCAATATAGACATCAGTCTGTCAAATGGTGATCGACTCTTTCCTCTCATACCTTGCAAATTATCAAAGGCGATATAACGTTAGTGAAGCAGTTAATTCCACTAACAATAAGAAAGGGGGTAAGCTGTCTCTCTGTCAGAAACCTTCTGCAAACTCAACTCTGATTGGATGAAGAGATATATAGGTGCATTGTTATTGATCTCGGGGCCAGATTGAGTTGATTGTTTACTTACTTAGATGACACAGTGAGGTTTATTACCTCAAATCAATAACTAAGATATAGTTCACAAACCGTCTTTTCTTTATCAGTATGTTACTTCTTTATATAGCATGTATATATTATGAAAATAAGCATTAAACAAGACTGAGAATAGAATACCTGAATGAAAAGAAGTATTACAATATGTAACAACTATTTCATGACTTTTTTTGTTTATTTGGATTGACTCTAAACAGTTACATTATTTATTACTTGTAAGATTTTAAAGGTTTCATCAATATTTGTCAAAATATCGATTATTTCATGGATGTTACTAGAATTCGAACAAAATCGAATCATCAGATCGAAGTGAGTCGGACAGAAATATTTTCAGTGGTAGTATAGACATATCACCGTCAATTTAATTTCTTATCTAAAACTTACAAACGTACCTACAAATCAAATAAATTTCATCAGTGGTGTCAAATAGTGTGAATCCAGGATTACCTCCCTTTCAAAACAAAGTGCGCCTGCGCAAGCGGAAACCCCGCTTTATACAAAACAAACGAATGCTGAGATATCTATCGAGGAGTTTGACCTGTCTGACAAGGAATCATATCGATATGATCGACCATGGCGATATCTGAAGGATTAAGTCACATTTTGTGCCCATATTGCTACTCATGATCTTTCATGGATACCATGAATTCGTCGTTTACAACCATTCAAACCACGAACCAGAATCCCCCTGTGGGAGGAACTGTTGTGAATTCGTCTGCAACGAGTGCAGGAATGAACCAAATTAGCGTTGCTGATATGTCTGCGAGTTTGTCTGTCGCATCAACTGGCAGGCAAAGCAGCAAGGAGTTCTCCGAACAAATAAAGAAGCTGGAAATGGAAGGACATAAACTTCGGGAAGTGACATTAGCAAGTTTGGCAGGTGAGGTTGAAGGGCGTGAACAGGCATGTTAAGTGAAATCCGCCAAGTTTGAAACTGAAACTCGTCCCTGTCATTCGTGATTGCATGCGAATCTAATATCAAATGGCTTTATTTCATGTCAGGAAATATTTGACGGTTATTGATAATGGATAATTGGGGATCATATGAGTATTAATTACTCAATTAATATGAATGCTGAGTATTGTTGACATGCTTACTGTCTAGTGAAGACTGTTAATTGATAACTTGTTTTGAAAACTGTTTGATGGATTGAATCACCTTGTTATTTAATATTTTGGAAAATGCTCATTCAAAACAAACTTGCCTCTTTCAACAAGCATTTTCTCACTTGATTTTTAATCATTTTCGAAACATTTTTCTGACATTTTTATATAACAATATATTATATTGATATATTATTATTCATTATTTTCTATAGATATTCGTAATAAGTTGATTACTTATTTAGATGAATTTTAACACTGCAGGTTTTAATTTAGGGACCTTACTTGCTTTGGATGATTTAAACAAATGTTTTCTGTCTTTAGTCGGCAGTCAACACTTGAATAGTAAATTTTATCTTTGTTTGAATACAATAGATATCTAAATTATTTATTTTCAATAATTAATGTAGTATCAATTACACTTACAATAAAACTATCTTTTTTCTGTGATGATTAGACTATAAATAATGACGTTTTAACCAAAAAAATGCTTTTTACTTATCGTACTTTACAAAATTTGTGTGAGAATGACAAATTTCCAAAGTCTTTTGAGTTAAACAACATGTTGACTGCATATTTTAGTTACCGGTACTTATTCCAAAGATGCAGAGATGAATAGCTTTAACCAGGGGAAAGAGCCATACAGGAGAGAGGCATTCTGTACACTGGAATCTATAGAATCAATGTGACACTGGGATTAAGGTGGGATAATTCAACATAGCTAGACGTCCTAAGCCTCAGATCGAGTAGAAGTAATCTGGATTAATGGAATAAAGTGTTTTTGTGGGGGTCTTATCGTCTCATAACACCTGGGGTTGTTTCTCACATTTTCTTGACTATTCAGAAGATCAGAAAACCCACATAACATTGCATTTATGAATTTTATATCTAAGCTGGTAGATCAGCTTAGAAATTTCTTTAGCCCTCCTCCAATACCAGTCAATATAAAGAATATAAAAAGATGGTTTATGTGTGACTTGTTATAATGTTATGGAAGTAACAATATTAGACAATGTTGTTGTTTAGTGTCAACCAATACTATGGAACCTTGTCACGTGTCGTCATATAGATCTTTATTCAAATCTTAAATTTGCAGATAGTTCCCCCAGAAAAAACCCATTTAGTCAATGCATCCATTTAATTATATTTAATAAATGATTACAAATTATCTGGAAATATGAAGTAATTTTCTTTTTAATTTTATATTTGGTTTCATGAAATGTCTGTCATTGTCTGGAAATTGAATTTCTGGCTTTTCAAAGTATCTAATGATACAGATGACTATCTTCAAGAGTCATGACAAATTTGGAAGGAAAAACTGAAATCCAACTGACGTGTCAGACCGTAGTTCTTTGTCACTCAGTATTGTCAATTTTTAAAGTATGGTTTTTAAGGTATATTTTGTGTGAATCAAGTTTCACTGTTAGCAATTGAAGCTTTAGTGGCGGAAAATTTTCATGGGGGAAGAAAGGTTCACTTACATAAAATGTTAGAGCTGAAATCATATATTGAGTATCAAGAATCCGATCGCCATGGTTAATCATGAAATATGATACGTATCATTGACTTTAGAATAGTATATCCTCCCTAGAAATCAAGTTGTTTGTCAAATCATAATGATTTTTGTATTCAAAACAAGGTTAAAATAGGGTATCATTTCAAATCATATCATCTTTAGATCGTGAAATGTCTGATTTGTTAAATCTCAGTAAAATGGTTTAATGGTGTTCATAAGCCTCTACATTATTAAAACTTCATTATTATAAAACTTGTCCACTATCTGAATACTTAACTTTCCATATCAATTCCCTCTGTATTCTTTATGTAACAAGATCATTGTTAGAAATGTTTGATTTTTGTCAGTACATCAAACAATTAAACATTTGATGTCACTCATATTTTATGAGCAGCAAACATTGTTTTTCCTGAAATCATGCATGAAATTGAAGATTAGTCGAGTTCTAGTTGTGTCAAGTGTTCATCTCAGCAGGTACTGGTAGGAGGCAGAGTGTCTCCCATGATAATGTGTATCTAGTGTTATTAATCTTGTTAATCTGTGTACCAACATATCCACCACTCGTCTCATTGATCATTGACACGCTCTGTATTAACCCTTACACTGCTGGTACTGATAGGAGGCGGAGTGTCTCCCATGATAATGTGTATCTAGAGTTATTAATCTTGTTAATCTGTGTACCAACATATCCAGCACTCGTCTCATTGATCATTGACACGCTCTGTATTAACCCTTACACTGCAGGTACTGATAGGAGGCGGAGTGTCTCCTATGATAATATGTATCTAGAGTTATTAATCTTGTTAATCTGTGTACCAACATATCCAGCACTCGTCTCATTGATCATTGACACGCTCTGTATTAACCCTTACACTGCAGGTACTGATAGGAGACAGAGTGTCTCCTATGATAATATGTATCTAGAGTTATTAATTTTGTTAATCTGTGTACCAACATATCCAATACTCGTCTCATTGATCATTGACACCCTCTGTATTAACCCTTACACTGCATGTACTGATAGGAGGCGGAGTGTCTCCTATGATAATATGTATCTAGAGTTATTAATCTTGTTAATCTGTGTACCAACATATCCAATACTCGTCTCATTGATCATTGACACCCTCTGTATTAACCCTTACACTGCAGGTACTGATAGGAGACAGAGTGTCTCCTATGATAATATGTATCTAGAGTTATTAATTTTGTTAATCTGTGTACCAACATATCCAATACTCGTCTCATTGATCATTGACACCCTCTGTATTAACCCTTACACTGCATGTACTGATAGGAGGCGGAGTGTCTCCTATGATAATATGTATCTAGAGTTATTAATCTTGTTAATCTGTGTACCAACATATTCACCACTCGTCTCATTGATCATTGACACGCTCAGCATTAACCCTTACACTGCAGGTACTGGTAGGAGGTGGAGTATCTCCCATGATAATGTGTATCTAGAGTTATTAATTTTGTTAATCTGTGTACCAACATATCCATCACTTGTCTCATTGATCATTGACACGCTCTGCATTAACCCTTACACTGCTAAGGTACATAGATTTTTACTTGTGAAGAATTTGAGCTGAATCGGAAGTGGTGTCTGCTATATAATGTTTTTGCTCCGAAAAAGTTAATTAGAAGTTTATTCATGATCCCAGAGATTAAAAGTTTAAGCTCTTTAAGATATTGAAAAATGATAAATGTCTTAGTGAACTGGAAACATTCACCCTGTGTTTGATAGCCAAGGAAGCAGGGTGGTGTTTTTTAAGCAAGTTTTATGCTACCATCAGTCATAGAAAGTGCGCAAATCAGGAATTAAATCAATGATAAGTTGCAGTTATAATGCTTGATATGGTATGATAGGCCTTATGGAATTGATTGTGCAAAGGCAAGTTGGTAAGTGATTGGTTTTCTGAGCCTAAAGACAGCTCAAATTTTAAGAGAAACTGATGAAATTTATCCTTAATCACAACTTTGCTGCTATGTACATAGTATTATGTAGATATTCTGCAGTTTTCCCGTTGAAAATATTGAGGATTTGGTTCAGCCTGCATATCTTGTGCAACTAGTTCAAAGGTTTCAGATGTTGATCATTTTGATATCAGGAAGCATAACTACTGATGTAGTAACGAAAGTAAAACTTTTGCCAATGGGTCACCGTCCTAGAATATTCTTTCCAGCCCATCTTAAGTTACTGGCCAGGGCCTCCTTTCACAAAGCCCTAAGGTGATTGTAAGTCCTTAAGGTAACCTTAGTGCAATGTTAAAGTATGGGAGTTAAGGTTAACCTTAGTTAAGGTTGCTTTTTGAAAGCAGGCCCAGTACTGGATATTCCTTTTGTCAAAACCTTGTGAATTCTGTAAATTTGTCATTCAGATTTAATAAAAATGGTCTGTCTCAAATATTTCAATAATGTGATGAATATATATTTGATGAAATTCTTCAAAGGCATTGAGAAGTTGGTGAGATAATATAAGAAATATCTATGGATGACAACTTCTTATTTTTCAAATGGTGGTGTTGATGATATGAACATAAATCACCTGACCAAAGTGCAAGAAGCAGCTGAGAAACGCGAGAATAAAAAATAAGAGTTTTTCATCCTTAAATTTGTCCAGGATAAGTAAAAAATCTCTTTAACCACCACTTCGCCTCCTTGGTAGTAATTGGATATTTTTAAGCTTTCACCTTGAAATCATTTAGGTTTGGAGAACTATTCATTGAATAATATGTGTAAATGTGACAGAGGGTAAATAGGGTTAATGCACATGATTGATCCCTGAGCATGAAGCAACTTGGTCGAGATACTTCAAATAAATTGCTGTAAAAATTGACAGGTACTTGAGTAAAAGAGTAGGCTGTTTAGCGCACAGTAGGACTAGTGCCTTTTGGCTGAGAGGTTCACACCTTGTCTCTGCCGTCACCACTGTTATCTGCTTTGTTTGTGGAAACCATTGTTGAAATTGAACATTATATTGGTCTCAAAGGAATATCATGAATGCTGCCCAACTTTTATGATGATTGTTGTCAAGATTTTTGGATCAATGTGATTGAAATATGATTATTTGTTGTCAGTCTCACTGTAGGTAAACTGTATGTTGAAAAGATCATAGTGATATATGATCATGTGGTGTCAAATTTATTGTGATACTTGAGGAGGTGGGGTCAATTTCATAATCATATTTCATAAATTGAATGGATGAATAGCAGCATCAATGATTATTTATATATAACGTCAAGACTATTAGAGTCAAATGTACTGGAATTTTAGGATTTATGAAAAAAACAATTTGGTAACTTTTATTTCATTGTGTGATAAAACTTTCTTTTCTAAAATTGATTTTTTTTTCTCACTTCAGGCAATGTGAGTCTTGATGGAACAGACAGTGGACTTGAAGTAAGTGTGAGTTTTAATTTAATGTATTATTTAAATATTCCAACCTCAAATTATCAGATTCAGATTCAGCTTCATTTATTGAGCTCAATTTGCCACCAATGGTGGTACAAGTCTCCAAGAGCAAAAAATAAAATACAAATTTAAATACAAATTAATCAAGACAGCAGAGACAGACAAATTTTCACATTGGCACAATGATATAAACAAAAGCTATAGACATAAATATATCTGTTCCAAGATATAATCATATACACATTTCAATAGCATTTCATACAATATCTACAACTTGTAAAATTTGCTTTATATATTAAAAGAGCATGTGTTTGTATTTCTACCGATACAATTAATCCTCACTCATACTAAAAGATCTAGCAATTCTTAAGAATAATGTTGATAAATTTAGCAAGCTTTTTCAGCACCTTTGTGTTATTATTAGTAAGTAGCCTTTTAAATTTAAAGAAGTTCGGAAATTTAAAATAGAAGTTGTCAATAATAATAGAGCGATCAGGGTTGAATATGCATGTATCAAGACAAAATTCCTTGTCCATACTTGTCTTGATATTCATAAATATGATATATACTTTCTGGCATTCCCTGACCCAAATGTACAACCTATGTTTAGTTGAGCATGTTAACACGATAATTGTTGAATTAGGAATAACAGGAGATATATTTTCTGAGGCATAAACAAGCAAAGCGCTTATGAAAGTCTTTGATCTGGTAAATACACGAAGCTCTGAGTCCTGTAGACTTTACGATATTGAAGCTGTGTGTATCTGTTAACTTTATGATAAATAACTAAGGTAAAATGTGACACTTATTAATCTGACCCTAACACTTTTGTTACATTGTGAGTATTATCAAGACAGTTGATCAATGATATGTAAATATTGGTAACTCTCTTGAAAGGTATGTGGATTAGCGTGCTAGAATATACAGGGATTTTCGGTGGAGGCATTCTAATAATTTGGTCGGCTGATAGGCAGTGAGAACATTTTACTTGTTATTAACAGCTGGAGAAGCTGAAAAACATTTTTTCATTTCCAAACCTCTGTGATAAATATTTTGATTAATAAAATGATGAATTTTTCTGTTGACCAATATCAAGGTTGATTCAATAAAAAAAGCTATATTGAAATTACGATATCCTGTGTGCAATCAGGTTTAGATTTAGCCAGACTGAAAGAGCGATTTTATTTCTTCAGTTGTCAAAATAAAAGATGCACGAGGTAACCATTCTGAAGAGCATTAGTATTAGGTTGTTGGCTGATCTTAATTTTATACACTGTTGTTATGCAAGGATAAAAACAATTTTTATAGATTAGCAACTTCTTTATTCTCTGACATTAGAATCTATGTCGAAACGTTTCTTCCACAGAATAAAGAGGTTGCTTATCCATAAAAATCGTCTTTTTCCTCAACCTCTAGAATGCCTATCAAAGATGTTGTTATGCGAAACAGAGTTAATTGTCAACTGCATGTCAACCTTCACACTTTAGAGATTTGATGTTTCCCTTACACTCAAAGAAAACCTCAAAAAAATAGTTAGGGATATATGAAAATTTAAAAAGAATGAATGATAAGTAAAGTTCTTTACTTCTACCTGATAAAATATCTCTCATTATGAATTCAATATCCCTAACTTGTTTTGTCCAGTATATTTAGCCAATGCCAATTTACTGAATTTAGGAGGTGTTATCACATAATTTGTTCTGAGATGTTCAAATCTATTAGACTAATCTCATTAACAAATCAGATATCAAATCATAGTATAAAGTGTCCATTTGGATTTGTGTCAGTTAGATCCTAGAAACGAGAGTGGTTAGTTAAATGCTTTTTCTATATGATAATGAAATAATGAGATCTTCAATTTAACTAAGCTAATTCTAAGCAGTAATTATCACTACTGATCATAAAGACCTTAACTTGAAGTGACACTGAGTATGTTTCATGATTTCATATGTTGCTTGAATAAGAGAAAAAGTATCAAATGTCTTTATTTAAGTTCAAATCACCTTCATCCCTTTCATCTTACCTCTAAAATGCCAGAATTATGACATTTATTTGCTTTCATGAAGAACAGCCGTAGAAATGTTAGGAAGTTGAAATTATGCCTGCAATTTACATGTTTGTTATCGAAATGACCCACTAAACACTATTGATAATTGTTTTTGTGTCTGCTGTGAATAAGTTTAAAAAATTGATGTTGGAGTCATTGGCGCACATCATTGTCCTGTGTTTGATCACAAGTCAGGACTTTAACTTGTTTATTGTCACAATATGGAACTGATAAACACTAACAACCACTAGGACTCGATGAAATATAACCATTTATGAAGTTGGACATATTTGACTCAAACAACTCTGTGGCCATTTAATTCAAAAGACCAGTCACTGCAATATCATTGCTGATAGCAGAACAAGTTTGTGAAATTGGTAGTGTAAAGCCTCAGCCTCAGTGGTTACTACATATAACCAACAACCAATATTAGACAAAGAAACATGTTGAATTGTTCCTAAGGGCTGTGTCCACATTTTACTTTGAAATATTCAGTCAGAAATTCAGTCATGCATTGCCGAAATCAATCTTTGCAAGATGTTTTCCCACAGAAGACTTTGGATGCAGTCATTGCACATATAACCAAGATTTTAATACATGAACAATTAGTACCCTTGAAAGGTAAAAATTTAAGGTATAATGAGGCAATAAATCTAATTTCACTAGATTTGCAAATTAAGCTGATTTCTACAAGATATTGGTTACAAATTTTCTGATCGTTTTGAATATAAAAAAAACTTCTATCAAATTGAGGAAAGATGATTATTTTAACTTCAAAATTACCTAAACTAAAAGTAATTTATTCATGATAATTAGAATAATGTGGATTTTTTAAAGATAACATTCTAAACAAGTGCAAACAAAAGGTACTGTCATTGTTATTACCCTTGTCTAACCCAAGCTAACATATTTGTTGCTAAAAGGTCACCACCAACACACTGCTTTAGCAGTTACAAATTTCCTGCGAAGCAAATTCATAATTTCATTAAAACATTTCATTATACTAACATTTTCAGACAGGGAAGACAATCCACCCTGGACCATCTGTTGCAGCTCTTATTGATATCAGTTCTGAACAGAAAACCATCTCAGATCTCAGGTAAGTTTCTCCATGCACAGACCAGTGTCTAAAGTATTTGTTCATGGTAAGACAGTGAAGGATGGATAATTTTCTTGAAGTGGATATTTGTAAAATTTGCAGATTGAATCAAAATCATGTCAGTACTTAATTTGAATTAATTGTTTGGATTGGTGTTTCTTCCATTTGCTTCAGATTTACCTACATGTAAAAAAATAATTTATGTTTCTCACTGCATGATCACCATGTTAAATTATTTTGGCAACTATGTTTGTATTTAGATAAAATTGTTATTTCTTCTTAGCAAATAAATGGTAAGTTAAACTCAATTTACGAGGCTGTTGTCCAAATGAAATCAGCCATGATCATAACACAAGTTATGACTGGGGGTTTAGGGAACCGATAGCTATAAAAAAAAATATACTGGTGAATACTGTGAAGTAAGTGCCTGTGTTTGTTACCTATCTGGCAGAATATTAATTCACTGGCTGTACAGGTCCCAGTTGGACCAACAGAGAAAGGAGACAGACCGGTTGCAGTCCCAGCTACTAGCTGACCTTCCCCCCAGCCATAGCTTCACCAGTATTCCTTCCAGTCCTGGCAAATCTGCATTCTCCACTCTACCCACAAACAACGACAATCTCTCATCATCCACCAGAAACAGAGCATTTGAGTTTGTTCCACCGTATGTTTTTATGCGTTACCTTATTTTGAGCATAACTTAACAGGATAACTTTTGCTTCACTTTACGCAGTCTGAGAATTTGGGGTGGTTCAGTCATTTAAAAAAAGTCGTCTAGATGAAACCACTGTTCCCTTTTAAAGAAAATTCCTCAAAACTACTTCCCTACCATTCAATTCCTGAATCATTATCCTGTGACTTATACTGTACTATATGAATTGACTTGTACATTTTTTAAAGAGATTTCACCAAAACTGGTTGAAACAGGGTTATATGCAGTGTGAAATCAAACATTATCAACAAGCTATGTAATAGATGTTTGCACATTTGAATTGTCACAATGCTGTTATGTTATCAGTAGAGAACATGACAAAGCTTTGACATCAAAGCTGACATTGACATCAAAGCTGACAATGTTCTGAAACAAAGAAGAACATGTTACAGCAATGAGATGTTCTAGTGCTTAAAAAGTCAAAATGCTATGACATCACAGAGATTATGCCAAAGAAGGCGTTCTGATATATGATGATTTTTCAATAACAATTAATTAATAAAGAATTAATTTGGATGATAATTAATCTCAAACTCTTTTGTGTCTGTTGTCAGATCATTTAACAAACTTATCACTAAGAGGTAGCCACACATTTTAGAAATACATATGATTCTTTGCCTTCCAGGTCTCATTTGGAGCGAGCTCTGAAAGAATCTCAAGAGCAGGTGTCAGAACTCAGGAAACGGCTTCAAGAGGTAATATGTGAGCATGTCATCGCCATGTCAAATTCAAATTGTTTTGATAAGGCCTTCAGTGAATTTTTCTTTACACTCATGTTGACGTCACAAACCTCCATTCTCTCCCCAGAGATGTAGCTCAACTCATAAAACAAAATAAAACCAAGTTTGTTGTTCAATTAGCAATGCCCTTTCAAGAGAAATCACTTGAAAAGCCTGTCATTTCTATCTATCTTCTTTACACTTTAATTGTCTTGACAGAAATCGATCACTGATATTGTGACTCAAACACCATTCCTCTCTTGTGAACAGAGTGTTTTGGGTGAAATGTTGTGGATAGTTTGTTTTGCAATTTTTGGTTGCCGAGTTAAACACAAGCCAGAGAAGTGCTCATATTGGAACAAAGGTTAGCATAGGAATTTATGACTTGAGCTTCAAATGTAGGGAGTATATTTCAAACCTCATGTCTCTGAAGAAAATTAAAGTTTTCACCCAAATGTTTATCCACATTTTCTCAATATCCATTCTTAACATTTTACATGAGTTTTGAAAATAAATTTCTTAGATTTACAAAATTTTGCTGCCACAGACCTGTACAAAAAGGGCGTATTTTTAAATGTAAGAAATGTGACCCTTACCAGTATTGACAGAGATCATGAGCTTTAAGTTCTATTTGACTTAGCATAACAGTATTTGACTTCTCATAAGTGATCCTTTTCTAAACATAAGAATGATTATAAATCATAGGAACTACCCACTAAGTCATGGTATATGTAGTATTTATTACAAGATTATCAGTATGGAAGCCAATGTCGCTTGTTGACCCTGTTATGACATTGTATGCCCCTGAATAATATTTTGAATAAAATTTGACCACATTCACCTTTTTGCCAGACAAAGTGCTTATCGTGGAGCCATTTTTATTCTCCTCAAACAAACCCAACAATAATTCTCAAGTCAAAAGGTACTTTAAGCCATGTACGGGTGTTCCCAATTTTGACTCATATTCTCTTTTTGGTATCAAGTAGCCTTTTGATAGATCCAATGTCTTTTACGTTGAAATCAGTGAGTTGAACTTGTATATATCTCAAAGTTTTCGATGTCAGGCTATGGTTATGGTATGGTCTTTGCATGATATTTGAGTCTTATAACACTATTTGCCAATCTACTTTGAAGTGTTTACAAAAGATAACTCAATTTTTGACCTGGTATTGTTTCCATGAGACGTTAAAGGGAGGGATTATGACAAAACAATATGATGGGTAATGAAAGGAAAGGTCAGAATTTATTGCCTCGCAAATCACCGGTTTTGATAACATTGATGTCTTCTTGTACCTCTTATTGTTCTAACAAGATTTATGGGTATTGTTTTACACTGGACATATCTATAGTGTAAGAACATAATGGCCATTAGGAATGCAATGATATGTTTTGTCAGAGGCGTTTGTTTTGTCACAGCCTGTAAACTTAATTCTGATTAGTCATCAGGGTTATTTTTATCTTTGATGGTCAGTTTTTAAGGAGTGATATCTTTATAAAGAAGTCTAAAATTTAAAAGAATATGTTGGTTTTGACTTTGGAAATAATGATGGTTTTTGTATGAGCACGGATAAAATGTTGGTCATGAAAATTCCTTTATCCCTTCCTTAATTTGTCCAGTATAATGTTGACTTAGATATGAGTTTACACATGTTTATTATCAATTATTAACATCAGAAAAGTATTTGTGATGTAAAATAATGTGGATTGTGAAATTTACTTATTAAAGTAAATTTAGTGTTTATTTCAATGTTATAATTTTAATTACTTTTAAATTAAATATTTTAATTAAATGATAGTTCTTAAGATTAATGATGGATATTGCCCTGATTTTCATATTGCAATATATAGCAATAATTTGAGAGATATTGCAATACATATTGCGATATATTGACTGAAATGATTCTGCACACAGCTCACCGTGTAAAATGTCGTTTTGTTGTTGAATGTGTTACCAAAGTTACCAAAAAGCTGTTAAGGTTGCTTTGTGAAAGGAGGCCAATATATTGCGGTATTGAAACCATATCGCGATAATCGTATTGCATGGTTTGGATCGGTATAAACCGGTAATATTGCAAAGCCCTATTAATGAGTATCTTTGTAATTAAAGATACAATTTAGTATGTATCATCATTAGTTTGAATTTTGTATTTAAATTATAAAGATGATAGATAAATCATCCATCCTCAAACTGATTTTGATGCAATTAATCTAATGTTGTTACAGAGCAATGATATTGCTGAAAATCAAAAACGACAATTCCGCACAAATATTGAGGAACTGAAGTCAAAACTTCATGACACCATCGTCAACAGAGACACTATCCTTGAACTCAGGTAAGTCTTTGACATTGTATTGTTTTGTTTTATTTCTTAGTTCATGTGTATGATTTCTTAAGTTCTTTCTCATTTATAACTTTAGTCCTGACTGAAATTAGAACTCTAAAGAGTTGGTAAATAGCAAAAGACCTAATGGTTTAATTGTTTCTTTAGCAAAAACCTCAAAGAGTGAAATTATTAAAACTTAAAAGAACATTTCTATCTTTCTGATGATCAATCAGTCGTAAGACTGATAAACAATTGCTTATCATGCCAGCAAAGCTTTAAGAGGAATGTAACCTTGAATTTCATTTTATTGAACTATCTCTTTTACCGAATTTGGGTACAGAGATTGCTCTTCAGGATAATGAAATAAGGATTTCATTCCTCAGGGGTTCAAAAATCTTTTCAGAGTTGGTTAGTCAAGTACTTACGGCAGCTGTTTGAATTATGTCATAGATTTTCTCCAAAATCAAGCCATTCTTATAGGCAACGGTTTAAGACAAGAAGCATATCATTGACTTGTCAGTGATTTTTCAGGTAAGTCAAAGGTCAAATTTGGTAGGTCAGTGACCTCATGCTAACAGATTTTCAACCCCTGTTCCTGAAATATTCAGTAAGTTTAAGTGTTAAGGCCCGTTTCAGAACTTGCAATAACCTTAGCATTATTCCATATTCTAATCCTGCAGACAAAAGGAAAGTTCTAGTCAGGAGAGCGTGATAAGCAAGCTCAAGTCCTCTCTCCAGCAACAGCATGAAAAGAACAAGAACCTAGAGTCCTCCCTGTCTGAATCCAACAGTAAGCTGGAGGCTCTCACCCAGTCATGCTACCTCACGGACACAGTGGTCAGCCAGGTCAAGGCTCTGCTCACCGAGAGGGAGAAGGCGCGGGGGAAGCCTTTTTTCGACTCCAACCCTGCGTCCACTCAGGGTCCCCCCATGTTGGTCCACACCCTTGAGAGATGTCTGCAAGAACTAGAGACTGAGCTTGATATAAAGAAGACAAGGCTGGCAGATGTATGTGGTGCAAGAGTCTCTTCGAGTTTGATATTTTATTGTTTCTATCTGTAAGCATGCAGGCATCAATGGGAATGTCATTTTGCATATTTTACTTTAAAATTGACTAAAGGTCCATTTTGTCCATTTCCTCTGACATGCTGCAGTGTGACTTCCCAACTGATGATAAGGTTATCTTGCTTGTCTTAAGCAGTCTAAGGTTGAGAGCGGTGAATAACTCTTTGGACAAGTGATAGCGCTCGCTTCAATGTGATTGTGTCTTAATAATAAGGTATCAAACATTTCTAGAAAGTGCTTCTCACTTTAAACAAGAAAGAATAGCTTGGTCTCAAAATTATCCTGTAACCAATTTTAAGTAATAAGATATTCAAAGTCTTTGTTCAGAATCATTTTCTTTCCATGGGAGCTTGAATTGTTCAAAGCTTTCACATAATGGTGCAAAAGCCCACTGCAAATAATCATGTTACCTTACCCCTACCTGTGAATCCTGCAATATTCCTAGCGTTTCTTTTGTCAGAAGCCAGTTCCTTACTATAATGAGAACAGCTCACACGATTGTTTGCACTTTTCTATCCATGGGAGCTTGAATTGTTCAAAGCTTTCACATAATGGTGCAAAAGCCCACTGCAAATAATCATATTACCTTACCCCTAACCTGTGAATCCTGCAACATTCCTAGCATTTCTTTTGTCTGTAGCCAGTTCCTTACTATAATGAGAACAGCTCACACGATTGTTTGCACTTTTCTATCCATGGGAGCTTGAATTGTTCAAAGCTTTCACATAATGGTGCAAAAGCCCACTGCAAATAATCATATTACCTTACCCCTAACCTGTGAATCCTGCAATATTCCTAGCATTTCTTTTGTCTGTAGCCAGTTCCTTACTATAATGAGAACAGCTCACACGATTGTTTGCACTTTTCTATCCATGGGAGCTTGAATTGTTCAAAGCTTTCACATAATGGTGCAAAAGCCCACTGCAAATAATCATATTACCTTACCCCTAACCTGTGAATCCTGCAATATTCCTAGCATTTCTTTTGTCTGTAGCCAGTTCCTTACTATAATGAGAACAGCTCACACGATTGTTTGCACTTTTCTATCCATGGGAGCTTGAATTGTTCAAAGCTTTCACATAATGGTGCAAAAGCCCACTGCAAATAATCATATTACCTTACCCCTAACCTGTGAATCCTGCAATATTTCTAGCCTTCTTTTGTCAATACTATAATGAGAACAGCTCACACGATTTTTTACATATTAATACAACATAAAAAATGTTTAGATTTCCAACAAGATATTTTTCTCTTTTTCAGCTCCAGCAGCAACTGGAGAAGATCCAGTCGGAAACCTCCCTGAAGGAACAAACTCTGACACAAGAGTATCACAACAAGTAAGTGGCAACATGTCTGACAGGAATACATATAATTGGTCATAGCATTTGGTTTGAAAGAGCACTTGTCTTTGAGTTAATTTTGTATAATTATGTTGATTTTACTAGCATTGTTTTTTTATGTTGATTTGAGTAGAAATGATTTATCAAAACTTTTTTCTTTTTTTTTCAGTTTACAGAGGGAGACTGAGGATGCATTAAAGAGGTAAATGTTTGCATGTTTTGTAGAATGTTTATTTAATTGAACACTATGTTCATGATGGTGCATAAAATCTTGACAGATATGAACAAAACCAAAATTGTTGGGGCATTAAGGCTGTCTACATTACATGATGCCATGAATATCATTCTTAAGCATTTTCAGCATAATAAAGTGAAAGTAATTATTGGATTGATCTATCAACATTTTAAAGATTATAAAATATTTTCTTTCACCAGAGTGACAAGTTTGACCTCTGAACACGAGAAACAGTTGGAAGCAGCCAACGAGAGAGCAACAAATGCTAGGAAACAAGCCACAGCTCTGCAGAATCAACTCAACGTCCTGCAGTAAGTAATTTACTTTATTGGACAGTTACGATGAAATTGATAAGACAAAAACTATTGCTGCTGCCTTACTGTAAATAGTGATACAGTCTTCCAGTATTTTAGTTTGAATGTAGAGGTCCTATAAAAATTTGACTTCCAATAGATATTTTGTGTCTCATCGCGCTGCAAGAAATGCTTTTGTTTATAGCATCAGTATTGATCGAGAATAACAAGAGCGAGTTGTGCAGACTGGTATATGTAATATGTGAATCATTGAGCTCTCTTGATGTAAGTTTGTCAAAGGCTGCTTCTGATGTACATCAGCATATTTATTTTGGTCCTTTGAGCTCCAAGGCTGTATTCAATGCAACAAGATTTATCAGTTTCAAGTCATTTTCTGGCTATTTGCAGTAATGACTTAATGTGTTTGATATCTTAACCCTTCCGTTGCTGAATATTATTTTGACCAGTTTTGCCCCCGTGGCTGAATTTTCCAGCACTCGCCTCGCTACGGTAATAACGCAATTAGCCCCTGTGGCTGAATTATTTCGCACCGCGAATCGCGGCTGTTTTTTCGATAAATGGTGTATTCACATGGCGGATTACGGGTGAAACTGACCGTTCGATACAAAAGTAGCCCGCCAATCCCGTACACAAATGAACGATCTTTATCCGACACTTTGAATGAAATTTTTATCTTACCTAGAACGGTTTCTACAACTGAAGTAAACTTGTTTTCAATTCGGGCGCCATAACTCAATAAATTCCAAGAGCGCATGCGCGAAATCAAAACGAAACTAAAGATGAATTGTTCCTCTTCACATCGATATAAAAATTATTTTATAATATGTCTGGAACGAATTTTACTAAATTTTAAAAATTGTCTTCATTTCAAACATTATAAAATCATTTAATCACTGAGTGCACACATGCAAATTATATACTGAATTGAAGCTAATTTCTTGCTCTATATTTCACGATAAATTTTATTACGACACGCCATCCTAAACGAAAGATATAAATTACAAAAACAGGGTAATGATAAATCCCGATAACGTTCCGACCCCACAGTAATCTTACTAAACTAATAGCCCCGGGCAAACGCACACGCTCAGCATGTGCAGGCGGGATATCCCCGTTGAAACATACACTCACACACAATATAAATTGTCTTTATTTCCAACTTTATAAATCATGTTATTCGCTTTGTATACATGCAAATTATATATGGAATTGAAGGCAATTTATTCTTCTTTACGAAGAAATAAATCATAACAATCTTTTGCACTGTAATTAGAAGTTATTACCAACGAAACGTGGGTATAGCTAGTAATAAAGTCTTTGATAATCGCCTTACCGCAACATATGTCGCATCGTTTCCTTACGTTTTATTTTGATGCAAATATGGGCAAATTTCACATGAAAATGAAGGTATTTATTTCTGCTTTACGATGATATGTAAATAACAAATATGTACCACTTGGTTTGGAATATATAAAGTTTGCAAAGATGGTACCCTCGGGTATTTTAGAACAGATAATTGCGACATCACTAACCGCTCCTTTATTGTCTAATTGTAATTTGCAAATTTTATATAGAATTGAAGACGATCCTTTCCTCTTTATTGTGATATAAAAAAGATGATAATGCGCTCTGCCGTTAAATGGATAGGAAGTGTAAAAAGCAGTTGAAAAAAAATCGCTCCTCGGTAAACAAAATATGAATAGAGAAATTGTCTGTTTGTGCGATGCTCGCCCAGTCCTTTCTGATTTTCTTGTACATACCAATTTTATATGGCAGTAAAGATCATCCTTTTTTCTATATTTTGATATATGAAATTGCAAAATTTACCGAGAAGTTTATGTGATATAAAGTACGAAAAAATGGTAAAAACAAAAGTCACAATTTTGCGGAACTTGCTGTATCTTTATTCTATATGGTGTATATAATTTTTTTATATCAAATCGAAGACAATTATTCCTTCTTTATCACGAGGTAATCAATTTCAAAATACGCCTAGATGTTGAGAAGATATGAGCGAAAGAAAGGCACGTGTCAAAATCGCCGTTCAGTTCACATGATTTGAATCGAGAAATTAGCTTTTTGTGCGGCGCTTGCTGTGTCTTTATTTATTTTTGCGCATGTACACATTTTACATGGAAAGAAAGACAATCTTTTTCTCTATCTTGTGATATAAAAAATGTCAAAATATGTTGAGCACATGATGTAAAATTGGTGTGACAAAATGGTGTAAAACTAAAAATATGTAAAAGTCACCTTTTTTGCGGCACATGCGGTATCTTTATTTCACGAGGCGCACATATGTTTTTTACATCGAATTAAAGACATTTTTTTTCTCTTTCAAATGATCCCACCTATATTGAAATCCGCCCAAGGGTTCAAACATAGGGCGTGCGATAGGAAGGCGTGCATAGGGTCAAAATGCACGCGTCTCAGTAAACGATAGCATGCGCGGGTCGGTAAGCTCGTGCGAGAGGGTAGAAAATGCTCACAGGCTATTAGCACGTTCGGCGGCGCTTGGGGAAAAATTGAGTGAATTTAACGTTTATTTTCGGTACGATAAACATTATCAATACTCTCATAACTTTCGGAGCATGTTCGCGCATTATTTAGAACACCAACGAAACAAAACACGGTTGCTTAGCGAGAGCCGGAACGAAAATACAAGCGTTGAACTGAGACTACTGCTAGGCAATAAATTTCCGGGCCCCGCTACCGAGACCCGCGGTCATAATTAGTTAGCGTGAGAAAAATAGAGTGTGCTACTCGCATCCCGCTAAGAGGACTTGCGGGCAAAGCTAATTTCATCCCGGAATATTCCGGGACCCGCATCTTAAGGGTTAATACAAATGAACACTTAGCAGAACTATTGGGCTTTGTACAATCTTCATTTTTTTTTATTGAAGGGTATTGTTTGGTAATTAGCTTTGATTATGTCCCTAAAACATGGAACCAAATTGAACCTTATCAGAGACATGGGCCTGCTGAAAATTTTTATATTTTGATTATCGGTAACATTGTCAAGAACTGATGTTTGTCTGACAGGAACCAGCTGGAGCAGCAGATGAAGATGAAGGATGAGTTGATCGCTGAGCTGGAGTTGAAGGTGCGCAGTCTCAAGGGAGAACTCACCGATGACAGGTCAAAGTGGCACGAGAGGGTATGTTTGAACCTACCCTACTTTCAGTTACTACAAAGTTTCTGTTGATTTTTGTCACTTCTTGCAGTTTATGAAAAAAGATGGATTGATGTAAAATATGTTACTGAAAGGAGGACTCTTGAACTTGTAGTTTTTCTGTAGAAATTAATAAAAGCCTTCCAATTCCAAAAATCAAAGTTCCATTGTAAACATTACCTGTACATTTCTACAGAACTTGTAGTACGACCTTATAACAATCTTAGAGTTGAAGTTCATGATATAATTTATGAAACCATACAGCATTAAGTTTAAGTAATTTGTACCTTATCTTTCCCTGGTGAGAAATTTTAGCAACTCAAACAGGCCAATAGCTGTTTCTGAAATGACCAATGAATGGTTTTTACTGTTCAGGGCCTATATTTCAGTTCTCAAAGCTTTACACTAGTTGGTACACACTATAGATTAATAAAACTAACAACTGATTTTGTACTTACACAATTTGAAAAATCTTTGCTAAAAGGGCAATTGATTGATTGTTGTAGTTCTACTTACCGTGAGGGCCATCATCCGACAGTCAATAGATTGAGATTGTAACATCTTTAACTCATTATTTTCCATTCATATATATTTTTGATATCCCCTGTGTGTAGAGAGAAGTGATGGAGAGTAGTCTGGAGCAGCTACAGAGAGAGCTGACCAGTGTCAAGTCTGACCGGGAGGAGAGAGTCAGGAAGTGTTCAGTGCTGGAAACTCACCTTCAGGATCTTCAGGTATGAACCACTTACAAGCTTACATGCAGACTCTGAGACTGCGAGGTATCGAATGATATACCTAAACTAATGAATATAATAGTAATAATTGAGATCAATAATAATAGTGCATACACTCCAAAGCTCATGACTACTTTCTTTCTCCCTCCTACTGTATCACTCTATAAATCCCCTGTCCCCAAGGGTTCATTGTCAATACCTGCAGATAGAGGTGACCTCATCAAAAGTTTAATTTCAAATTGCTATGCAACCTTCTCCCAGGGATCTAGCTAGTAATTTGTAAAGATTTATAATAACTATGTCTCCTTCCAGGAGGTCTACATACCCGGGAGAGGAAGTTGACCAACATTATCTTAAGCTATCTAATGACAGCCTTAGGTGTTGGCCCTTACAAGAGAGCTGACCATAAAATTTGAATAATATATCTTTATGTTAACCTCTGTCCCTAAGGGCTCTGTGTCAACCCTGGAGAGGGAGCTCGACACGGAGCGCGGCCGCATCAAGAAGCAGCTACAGCGGGAGGAGGAGTTAAGGAGTAAGTTGCTCCTCACTGAGAACTCTCTCATGGGCAAACAGCAGGATGTTCAGCGTCTTGAGAAGATGCTTGATGTCGTCAAGCAGGAGTGTTCTTCTCAGATGCAGGATCGGGTAAGTCATTTATTGAATCGTTAAAAATTTGGTGGAAGAGCTTCTATTCAAATAACTCCTGGAGGCAAATGCTGTGATTGGTATCAGGGGATTGCAGAAGCCTTGCAAATAGATATCCAAATGAAGCAGGATGTGAGCATAGAAGATGTTTATGTTGTTGAGCAAGATTGCTGATGATGGAGACATCTTACACAGTTCCCACAATATGCTTATTACGTCTTGAGGACCTAAATGTTACTATACCAGTCAGAGTAAAATCATTCCATTTCTTGACTTCATGACAATACTTTTATGATAATTTTTTTTATTAGAATGGCTTATTTATTAGAAGCAAAAGTCAACGTTTTCATATACATGTATTTACATATATATCCTGAAAATGATTCTTGTGATCGACAGAGAATAATGAGTTTGATATATGAAAACAAGATTACATACTAAGCCAATGAACTACCCTTGATTTGCAGATTCAAAATGCTGAGAAGTCTGAACGAGAGCGCAACAACGAACAGATCCAGAGTCTAACAGCACAGTTGAGCAGCCAGACAGAAAAATGTAACAAAGTGACAGTGGAACTTGAACTCACCCGCACTGAAATGGCTAGTTTCAAGGAGCAGATCAAAGACTTGACAGAGAAGCTGGAGTCGGCTAGAATACAGCTTGAGGCAGCCATGAGCGAGAAGAGACATCTATCCGAACTAGTCAACGACAGAAAGGGGGATTTGGAGAGGGTTTCAAAAGAAAAGGACTATTATTTCAACCTCCTTGAACAGAAGAATGACGAGTTATCGCGTGTGAAAGCTGAGAAGGAGAGACTTTGTGTTCAGATGGACGAGAAAGAACGAAATCTGTTGGCATTGA
The DNA here is from genome assembly GCA_921293015.1 of Phorcus lineatus. Taxonomy (NCBI): domain Eukaryota; kingdom Metazoa; phylum Mollusca; class Gastropoda; order Trochida; family Trochidae; genus Phorcus; species Phorcus lineatus. The sequence continues at coordinate 18,630,716 of OV121087.1, read as the reverse complement.
AGCAACAGTCGGACAATATCTCGCAACTCGTGGAAGTGAATTCAAGAACAAGTGAGAACATCAGGGAGGAAAAGGAACGAATAATTTATTTGTTGAATGAGAAATCAGCAGCCGTTGATGAACTGAGAACAGGTCAGGAGAGCATGGGGAAGAAGTTGAGGTTACGAGAGAAACGGATCCGTGACTTGGAAGAAGAGAGGATGAAGTTGACGGAAGAATTAGCCCTCAAGGTGCAGGAAATGGAGGCTACTCACCACGAGAAGGAGGATTTGTTTAAAGAACTGAAAGACAGTCGCTTAGAAGTGGCAACATTAACTCAGGCTAAGGAAATGATGAAGAAAGAACTGTCAAAACAGAGACAAAGTTATGAGAAGGATGTCACAAAACTGCAGTCTAAACTTAAAGGTAAATTTTCGGAGATTGTTTTTGTCACTCATGTTGAAATATATTTTTGATTTTTGGATGTCTTGTTGATTCTTTGAATTGGAAAATTTTTGTATTGTATTCCTCCTTTGTTTTTGTTTCTTTTGAAAAATTGGTCAGTTGGCATGGATATTCAAGTAAGTCTGAGTCAAAATCCATTGACTAGATTATTTTGGTTCAAGCATTACAGCATTTATTGTTGGACAATGCACATGATGTAACTTATGGACCATCCTGTTACTTAAGAAATAGAGTAGCCTCAACCATCATGTGTTTTTCAATAAAGTATAGTTTTGCCCTGAACTATTATTAACGTCAAACCATTCGGCCTCGTGCTTTAACTATAATAGTTCAGGGCAAAACTATACTTTATTGCAAAACACATGATGGTTGAGGCTACTCTATTTCTTTTCTAGCATGTCGATTTTAACTCGTGTAAATCATATTTCAGCCAAAAATAACTTAAATGAAATTAATCGAATTTGGCAGATAATTGAAAATGCTCGACCAGGGCCATAACCAGTGACGTCATAACGTTATTGTTGTTGACGTCATGGGTCATTGTTTCATGACGTCATTCAAAAACTATACTTTATCGCGGAATAAAGGATAGGCGGCGCCTTTGATCTTTACCGCAACAATGCTAGAAATCAGCATATTTTCTTCTGCCAAGCTCCATCATATATCCTGATATCCTTCGGCCTTAAATGCTTGTATCGCTTATCGGCTGGTTACTCATGGCTATTTGTAGTCTTCATTGACTTTGTTAGAACATTGTCATCCGGGTGTTGCCGCTATTGCTGAATGCGAGTCATTTGATTGGCTTGCTATCTTTAGCTATACGATATCAGGGTATATGATGGAACCAGGCTGAAGCAAATACGTTGATGTAGCAGGATGCTTATGGACCTTTTATTGAAGACTTGATCATACAATTAATTTGTGTTTCAGGTGCTGAACATGATCTAAAACTAGCAACAAAGACATTAAAAAGCAAGGATTCTATTGATAATAAAGGTATTGTTTGAGAGTGTGCATAAATTATGACCATGAAAACATGAACAAAAAAGAAGAATTATTGCCTCATGATCTATACATCTATCGTAACAATATCACAGAAAAACTCAGTAATTAACGATTTTCAGATAATGTTTTCCATTTAGTTAAATGAATCATTTGACAATGCGTTTGGTGTTAAAAAGATATCCACATCAATGGTATATAAACAATTATTAAAGGCGGTATTTTAGTTGAAATAATGATACGTCACTCTTTACAGTCTGTTTATTATGTCACACCTGCATGAATTTTATGGCCCCTAGCCCAGGTGGGTTTTTCACAACCGATAATTACCCTGTCTTAATGAAAGTCTTAATTAAAGGTGTTTATTGGTCAAATTAACAAAAATCAAGCCCAGTTCTTATTTTGTTGAAAAATCTTTGAACAAAAATCGAGAAGTGATAAAGTCGAGGCTGGCGGTAGTTAAAGGTTAACCTTAGGGGTTTCTTATTGACCTGTAATGTTTCTCATGGTCATGTTATAACTGAAATTCTGAGAGTTGTGTTGAACTTGAAATAATTTCACCTATCTAGGCGTGATGATTGTTAATCAAGACTGTCAATCTGTACAGAAAATTGTATAAATTTTTCTAATTGCCTGAATATGTTTTCAGCTGTGCGGTATGCTGACAAGATGCAGAAGGAGATAACCAACAAGCGGGGCGAAGTAGACACGCTACAGTCCAAAATGCGCAAATATGAGGACAAGTTAGAATCTCTTGCAAAGGTGACATTTTGTTTCATTGATGAAACTGCTAGAAACAGAATCCTAACAAAAGTGCATATTGCAATTATGAACCATAACTATATAACTGCTGTATGAATATATCATAAAATTTGGTCTGAAGTAGCACTCCCTCTTTGTCAGTGTTTGTGATCTGAATACTGCTCTGTGGGAATCATTTTTAAGATAACCTTTAACATTAGCTCATAGTTGCCAGAAAAATCTTGGCTAGATTTCATATCTAAGTAAGTAAGCATGCCTTTTATTGGAATGTGAAAAGGCACAGACAAGGACGTTGATATGATCATTTTACAGCAGTACTATATCATCTAGAGTGTTACCTATGATTAATATTCCTGAGTTTTTGATTAAGATTAAATGAAGAGATGGAAAGATGAAAAATGAAAATGCTACTACCTAAAGTTGAATTGTCCTCTCCAGGAGAAGTTGATGATAGAGAGAGACAATGAGAATCTAAAGAAGTCACTGAACAAGTCGGTGCTGCACACACAGACACTGACAGCAGAGCTAGAACACAACTCCTGCAAAAACCAGGAGCTCCGGGACCACATACAGGAACTTGTCACAGCTCTAGAAAAGGTGAGATGGTAGCTTTGAAATGTACATATTCCCCCATGAGGATCACTCATGCCAGACCCCCATTATTGGCTAATTTAGCCTTGCTTCATGGTGTCAAAATTCATTGATTGACTGCAGCGCCCCGAATATTGTAACATGACTTTGCTGTATCCTCGATTCTGATTGGTCGATTCGAAAAAATTACCCTATGTTGAATGACAATGAATACCCGCAAATTAGCAAAGGCGAATCATCGCGAATTGATACAACATGTTCACTAGTGCCGGCCCGACTCAATTTTTAATTTTCCAGTTTCTTAGAAAATTCGTGCCGTACTCCGATTCGACAGTTGTCGTTGTCCTTTCTTATATTGTGCCTACCGGTAGATATCACTAATACACTTTAATATGATTTATTTTTGAAGAGCGAAAATATTTTCAACTGGCTTAGTTAGTCCAAGTTTGCCGCAAAGTTTCATGCGGCCCCCTTCTTTCAAATGCCGTTCCCGTGGTATGACGTCACAAAGGCCAACTGTTTTGACGTTACAATGTTTGAGTCGCTGTCACAATGGTTGTGGGCTAGTTCAAGACTTTTGTACTCTGGGTTTTACGATATTTTTCTATGAGCTTTATAATTGTTGATTTCGGTCTCGAATTAAACAAGTATGTTGTAAGGTCTCGCTGTAACGAATGCCACTATTTGCTAATATCACAACGATGTTTGTAAGTGTAAATAATACCGTGAATTCAGGTTTATAGTTAGACCTTATCTCACCTCTTACAGAAATAGAACAATCACAAAATCCTTTCCACACAAAAACACGTATGCAAAAACAGAGTTCGCTCTTAAAGTTCTAATAACTAACGATCATGTTACAATATCGATAAATAGTTGCGTTTGTAAAATTTCCGGGATTCATTGTTATTCAACGCCCGCAAATTTCAGCGTTTAAAACCTCCGGCTAACGCCGTCTGTTTTAAACTAAATTTGCGGGTGTTGAATAACAATGAATCCCGGAAATTTTACAAACGCAACTATTTATCTTCTAAGTAGGTTTCTGATCGGACTATTGACTTCAGGTACAGTAGGCTCAGGAGCTGACAAAGAAAAATTTGCAAAAAGTTAGGGTAAGTTACATCTTGCTGAGGAAGTTGAGAAATGTTTATGTAACGGCCCCCTACTTCTATTTCATATAGCTCCCGCTCTCTTTCTCAAATTTGGTGATTATGGAAAATTGATAGCTATGTGCACTTAAGTGATGTCTGTTCCTTGACCCAAATTCAGTCTCTCAAAGGTATACTGTTACTATGCTTTGCCAAACATGTCCTCTGATAACCTCATAACTATAACAACCTGGGTGATATTTGGAACCTTTACGTTTGGCTTCCCTCCTATAAAGGGGTAAAGGAAAGCCCAACTTATGTGGCTGAGAAGATCTTTAAAAGCTATAGGAATATCTAAATTTCCTTCCTCTCTTTGACTACAATTTTTATTTTTAGTAGTTGTTTATCCAACCATTAATAACTTTATTGACACTGATTTGAAGGTTCAAAGGGCCTTAATTTTTTCATTGTAAGAAATCCATATATTTATTTTAGATCCAAAAGGGGAAGTTATTATCCCCAGCCACAAAGTGGAAGGGAATATAGTTTGGGCTCTGTCCATCTGTCTGTGTGTGCATCCGTCAGTATTACATGGGAAAACTTCTCTCAGCAACAGTTGAAGAAAAGATAACCAAATTTGGAGCTTGGCTTCAGGATATCATTACCTTGATGGAGTTTGAAAATGAGAAGCATGCAATTATTTTCCCCAGAGTTATTGCCCTTGTTCCATTTTTGGGACTTAGTTCAAGAGTATCTTTCAAAAGGCCCGCTTTTCTCGGAGACTATTTATTTAGGATTATCAGATTTGATGTGGGGCTTCAGTGTATCAATACCTCGATGAAGGTAAAAAAACAAGAAACGTGTTATCATCTATTATTTTTTCTGAGTTATTGCCCTTGTTCTGTTTTGTAAATCTTAATTAGGACATTTAGGAAATTGTTAAAGTGTAAACTAATTTGGCAGTGAATGTTGATGAAAATGTCATCTTGTTTTCCTCTACCTTGTAAGAGTCCTCTATAGCTGTCCATGTTATCTGTTATTGCCAGTATTGACTGTTGATGTATTGTGTAGGCGAGTGTGAAGACATCCTCCTCCCAGGCCCAGCTGGAACAAGTACAGCAACAGATGGCCAAACTGAAGATCAAGCATCAGCTTGACTTGAAGGTCAGTGCTTGTGAGGAGTAACTTCATTCATCACCATTGTAAATGTTTACCAAAATTCTTCCTTGATTAATCTTGTTTGATTGTTGAAGAATGAAGATTTTTTGCATCTTCAGGCAATGTTTCAACTTTGATTCAAATTAGAGAAGTTAGAATATAACTCGTTTGTTTACCATATGGAAGTTGTTTATTCATTAGAGTAGGCTTTTTATTTTTTCTGTGAACTTTTCTGTGACATGAACGTTAAGAACAAATGTGTATGACATTATGCATGTGTTTAGAGTATAATTGAGGCTTGACTGTATGTATCCAACCATCTCCTCTATGAAGACTTTAGGTTGAATGTTTTGCCAATTAAGTACATTTCTCATAGAATGTCTAATGAAAGCAAAACGAACTTACTTTATTTATCTGATTTGATTGCAAGACCTCCAACCAGGTCTCACTACTGGTTGAAAAGAATCTGCAGTGAGATATTTTTTCAATCTTTTGTGTAATTTCTACAAGATTCTCACCAGAAATGATGTACCTGATTAAAAATGCGTTCATGACAAATAAATTACGCTTATAGAAAATAGCTCAGTGTAAAGTGATTTCACTAGAGATTTATGAGAATGATTTTTATATCAGGAAGCAGAGCACTTCATCACTGGAAAGTCACCACAATATCCTACATCAGCTCTGCCACCTAGTGGAAGACAGAGCTTGGAGAGTGTCCCTGTTCTTACAAACCACAAGCACAAGCATACTGGCAAAGTCAGTCAGCACATTGCAGACATCGATGATCACAAGGTATGAAATAAGATATGGTAATATTCCTCATGAGCAATGCAATATATTCCTGGCTACCTTTTCACAGACAGACCTTAACATAAGAACCATCTCTGCTTATAAGGTTGACTGACAATTTATCTCAAAATCAGTTAGTGACCATTCCCGTTTGGTTTTAGTCGTCAAGTGAGACCGGGGAGAACTACACAGAGGTGGGACATGAGCTGAAGGCTCTCCTCACCGAGATGAGGTCTCTCGTAGCAGGACAGAAAGAGATGACCAAAAAGTCCAACATCAGACCCTCGTACAGACACTCATCTCCACTCCAGAAAAGGTTTGTAACAAGTTTCTCCTTTCTTTACTTCAATGCATCAAAGATTTGTAGTTATGTAGTAACTCCCTGTCTTTTGGCTACTTGGTAAATGATAAAAATTGTACATCATATGTCATGTCTTGTGTAACAACTTTCATATGCTAGCCTTGTGATTTTTCATAAAGGAGTTGAGGGGAATAGCTATCCTAGTAATGGGATCTCGACATCATATATTTATCTTTGGTAGCTTTCATGTTTTAACCACTTGGTGATCCTTATCAGACCAAGATCATAATCATCTGTTAGTTCTACCTCCCATCTCCACACTTACAAACCTTGATGTTGGTTAGCAGTAGCATCCTTAAGTGGATCCTCAGGACTCCTAAACCTCCATCATCACGCTGGATGTTTAAACATCTAGATGATCTTCAGTTTTAACTATTTATACGATACTCTCAATAGCTAACTGAGTGTCTTTCGTCCCCAGATGTAAGGACTCGTCACCAGATCAAGACTCTCTATCTGACTCTGAGATGGAGCCCAGCTGGAACAGGTCAAGACAGAGATCAAACATCGACTTCTCAGGGGTGTCTTCTGTCAGAGGTCAGTCTCCTGATGCTCAAACTTCATCACATTCTCTCCCCACGGAGGTCACTTAGGTCTTTCTTCTCATGTTACTTCTCGGTTTTTAGGGCATTGAATGTGATGGATTCAAATAGAAGTAAGTCAGTCTGATTAACATATCTAGCTCACAGTTGTTGTTCCCTGGGTGTACCAATAACCATGTAACGATATTTAAGGTGATATGGTTATTGTTCTCGCTGAAATTTGGGACATTGCATTGAGCTGCGTATGTCTGTATGTACGTACGTCCAGATTCTTGTAAACGTGACATCTCATGAACGCTTATGCTCAACATTCCTTTAATTTGGTCACACCCCATATCTGGGGATTACGCAGACAACTGTCAATTTTGATGACCTTGTCACTGTGACAACTTTAAAGTTTCTTTAGCTATATTTCTAAAACCTTGGCACCCTAAGTCTTCAAATTTGGTCAAAGCTTACATTTGGATATTATGCAGACACCAATAGATTTTGATGACCTTGACATTAATTTCAAGATCACAACTCTTGTTCACTCAATATTTTAATTTATTCATGTGTGTCGTAAAAAGAGCAGCCTCAGCCGTCACATGTTTTGCAACTGTATAAAGAGCATAAGGTTGGAACTATTCTAGAATGCAGAGTAAAAGATGGCTAGAACCTTTGATTTTGACCTTGAAATATATCATTCTGAAAAAATAGGTTATCCATTTTGGGAGGATTCTGTCAGCAAATTCAAATTGCAAATGTGATATATCTCAATAAAGATGAATCATTTCCAGTGATGTTCTGTATTGATATATATTTAAAGTCCTCATTTGTATTTGCTGGTAGCATACCCAAAATTGGAATATAAAACAACATTCTTCTTTTCTTCAGAAACACATTCAGCACCCCAGACTCCACAGAGACGGCCCCGAAGAAGTTCCTCAGCCGACCTGAACCAATCTCGAAGCAAACAACGCCCAGAGAGTCGTATGAATGAATCCAGCTACCTCACATCTCCGAGTAGATCAGCTTACACCGGCTCCCCCTACAGGAGTAATGGTACGTTGTTGCAACCACAGCTATTTGACGTATGATGTGTTTACTTTGTTGGCACTTTGTGTTTGAGTGAATCATTTTCTGGTAAAAATGGTTTCTATTAAAGAAGATGATATCTGTCACTGATTATTTTTTGTAAGGGCTAAGGAATGTTTTTATAGTAAAAAAAAAATCTTATCATCTTAAAATCATGTGCTCACTATTGCACGCCAGGAAACTAATTCATCACTTACGATCTTTCCCGACGGTTGCAAAATTCTCAGAACTATGCGTTCATTTTAGCCTTCTATATTGAAATTCAAAACACCCTTTCCCTCCCCTTTATCGTACAACATGGCTTACCACGTCATTTTGCAAAAGCAATGACATAGAACACATGAAATTTTCATCTCTCATGCTTACCTTCCTTAAATACAGAAAGAACTAAAAAACTCACTGAGGAATGTGTTTGTGATAAATTTTGGCAATACAATTACTAGATTCTTGGTATACTGCACTCGCAATATGACTCTAATGGGGTGACTTGATTTGCTGAATCGGCAAGCGCTGATAAGCAGTGTCACATAAACTGTCCAGCTGGTCTTAGAAAAACAAATTATTGCAAAAGTGTCAGGATGATTAATAAGTGACCATCTTTTTGTAAGGCAAGAATAATTAGTTCAATTAAGTTGCTTTGCTAAAGTGAATATATGACTTCAAGAGACTGATGTTATTGAAAGAGATATGACAGGAAAAGTTTTAATCATTTTAGGTCCCTCTAGCCATTGCTTAATTTTGTTGATATGACTTTTCTTAGTTGTTTTGTTTTTTAGTCTTTAACCATCTTGCATTTCTTCTGTTGATCTTCACTCTAACATTTTCCATCACGCTCTTTATTAGAGATGTGACAATATGGGCTTTTGGCAAAACAATATGTATCACCATATCTCATAATGATACAATTGATATGATACATGTCTAGATACACTATTTTAAAGGACATATGGTAAATAGAAAGATGAACTTTTGACAAAGACCTTGATATTTAAGCAACATAAACTATTCTAAAGTCAACTATGTGTATCAAGGTACGGAGACAGTCTCAAAATACCTATATCGTTAGATTCAGTAAACCAATTCTTGATATGATAATATATTGTCAAAGCTCCACTTTATATGACTTATATGAATTTTGTCATCACTAAACTAAGGGTCTGAAGCAAAACTATTGTAACCCTCAAAGCAATCATTTCTTAAAATTGTGTCACTTAAATATTGACATCAAGGTATGTCAAAACTTTCAAATTTTACATTATTGTATCTGATTCTGAAGGTAATCATAATTTTGTCCCAGACCCTTCAAATGAGAAAAATCTTTCATTTAGAACTATCCTGACTATTCCTCTTGTAGATGTGTCTGCTGCCCTGCATGCCATGTACATCAATCCTCTGCACTCTCACTCTGTCCCTGCTGTCAACACTGACACTGACACTGACATGCACCTCATCTCACCTGCAGACAGCACTCCTATCTCTCTCTCACCTGACTTACCTGATGACGAGGAATTTGAGCCAATCACCGTCGCTCCAGGTAGAATACTGTATTTCAAATCTTGGTGGGGTTATCTTCCATCTTGTGAAATTCCACCTGAAGATCTCGCAATATCGCTATTGTTGAGCAAGCATGATTATGCATGATAGTGCAAAGTGATGAAGTTTCTGTGGGATAATATTGGTTGATGTGTGAAAGCTCAAAAATACCTTGATTTTACTAATGTTAATGTCAATGTTGTCAAAGAGGACATTATAACCTGTCTTTGATTGAATTGGATAGACACAAATTTATGTTTCATCTTTCATCTATTCCTTAATCCTGTTCATTTACAATTATTTATGTTTTATGTGAAATGACTTTTCAGATGGTAATCCAATTAGCATAGGGATTTCACTCACTTTGCTTGCACTTGCTACTCAACATCTCTGAGGTTTTCTGTCTGCTAACATTGCTTGTATAGTGACTTTATCCCTCGAATTAAAAAAAATCTCTATTCTTCATTTAAAAAAGCTTTCATTCTGAAAAGATTTTTTATTTATTCTCATCATCTGGATAAACCATTACTATGCAAACTATAGATACCTACGTATCGAGTTGAAGAAGAACACTGATTGTCTAAGACCTTGTGAATAATGTCAACCAACTTTGCAAGTATTATGGAGCAATAATAATAATATGTCCATTTATATAGAGCTTAACTCCACTATGACGTGCTCATAGCGCATACAAGAGCAACTAAGCTAATGAATTTTTCTTAACAAACGACTTTTCCTGTAAGGTTTAATTCTTGCCTCAGTGTCGATCATTGACTTATTCAAGCCCTGCTATTTTTTTTCAAGTTTCCTGTCACCTATTTCCTGTCACATAGCTCTTCAGTGAACTGCACTTGAAATCAGAACTTCAGTCTTCAGACAGAAATCTGAGGCTTACTGGAGATTGCTGATGAGCAGCTGCATTTAAACCTAATGTTCATTTTATTGCCAACGATGGAGATTTGCGTATGTGATGCTTTGAGGGACTTGTGAAAGCTGGGATTGCTCCTTAGCTAAGGAAATACTTCACAGAATATTCCAAGACCAGTAGATAAGGGGTTAACTTATATCCTTTCCTGTCCACACAGCTTCCCTGTCACCGCTGACGCCAGACACGCAGGAGCTGTGCAAGAGGTTGGAGGAAAAGATAGAAAACCTCACCAAGATGGGCGGCAACCTCCAGCGGGAAAACAGAGGTTAGTCAGGGTTTGCTAATTAATCAGGGTAATCATTAACCTCCTCTCCCAACAGAAGTTATAGTTTCAAAAGACCACCTTAACAACAATTATTCCCCATATTACATAAACTTTTTTAATTTCCCGTAGAGATTTAAAAGGTGAGTTAGCAATTTGAATAACAACCCTAAATACTATTTAATCAAAACACATCATTGAACCTAGCACAACTCTTGAAAATTAAATTTTCTGTAGAATCTTATAGCAACAGGTTGTAAGGAAAGATTGATAACTTTTGTATGGAGAGAATGTGTGAAGCAAGGCTATACTAAGAGATTGAACTGAACTTGAATCACTTCAGAGTTATGTCCCTTGTGCCTTTTACTTGGTACTATTCATTAGTAAGGTGGTTCGTGTTAGTGTGGATGTGAGGGGAGCATTTACCAATCAACTCCCTTTCTCCCTTATTCTCTCAACTAATACATACCAAAGGATCAATTGATGTCTGTTTTTTGCATAAAATAAGTAGCTATGTGAACCCTTTCTTTGGAAAATTCCTACGTCAACCTGTCATAAAATTGCATTAATTACTAGCCCGTTGAATATATATCACAGTTTGATAAATGTACAATGTTATAACACACTGTGTAATAACTTCGCCTGCTGTGATGTCATGTGACCTCATAATTATAGAGTATGTTATTGCATTGCGGCACATTGTTCATGTTAACTTTTTTCTCTCATTATTTGACAGTTTAATTCGGAGAGTGAGGAAAAAGACTTAATTAGGACATTTTTTCAACATTTTATGAAATTCGTGAAATTTTATTTTAATTTTAATAACAAATCTTGATTTAGTGTAATAATTATGTAACCTCTTAATTATATAGTATGAGATTACATCGCGGCACATTCTTCATGCTAACTATTTTCTCTCAATATTTGACAGAATAGTTCAGAGAGTAAGGAAAAAGAGTCCTGTTTTTTCAACATTTCATGAAACCTGCGAAACTCGACTTGAAGTTTAATAACAAATCTCTCACATGAGGCTAGTGGTTTTTGTCATCAACCACTTGAAATAATCAGTGTCATGCCCTTCACCAAGCAATGTTAGGTTCATAATTCAATTTCATGTTTATCTGGAACTCCCCTGCAAGGTGTAACTTGTGACAATCTCAATCACTTTCGGACCTTGCTGCATTTCATCAACATTTCTGTGCCTGCTCTCTAGTAACAGCAACTGAAATACATTTTTTAATCAGATTTCCTTGAAGTCACTGATTACTGCTGATATGGGCACCTAGCTCACAAACTTTGAATTTTGGCACAAAACAGCAATGGTGAGTTTTGTCTTGAAGTGGAAGTTAATTAAATAAGTTCTTGTTTTGAGGATATATCTGAGTGTCTGTTTTCAGAAATGGCCAACCTGATGACTGTACATGGCCGAAGGATAGACTGTGTGAGGGAATCTGAACGCAAAATCCGAAAAAGTCCGAGATAGTCTTCCGTGCATTTATCCATTCCGTCCAGTTTTATACACCATCTGTGATACTTTGTATGATATATATTTGTTACATAATATGTGCTATGTATGCATTCTTTTGATAATTAACTATTGTATTTCATCTTGAAGTCAATATTTTATGAAGTCTACAACAGCATTGAAACTTTTTTATTGTAAAATATATTTCTCAAACTATTTAATGAATGTCTTCAAAAGCATTTTAATACTTGTTTTTGTAAAAGATTTTCTCTGCCAGTACATATGTATATTGATGTTCAACATATGTATGGATTGATAATAGAGTTGGAATATAGTAACATTTAGATGCCAGTATGATAAAAGTCTTGTGTGTACAAAAATAAATTGAATAAACTTGAGAGAACTATATTTTTTCATCTCGTTTATTGCATGCTCCATATTCATGAACTCTATCACCAGAGCTGAAAGTCAATGTAGTGGTCATTTTCACAAAGGGGATGAAAGGCAAAATAACCAAAATAACAGATATACTGACAACAAATAGAAACTCAAATCAAGAAGGCATAGGAAACATGATATATTTGCAACAAATTTCTTTCATTATGCTAGTTAGCGCAATTTTAAACAATTAAATTCATTAACAGTTGAATCATACCATGCAGCCATCAATTTTAGTGATGAAGATTTTGCGTTTCTTTTAATGTTCAGTATGTTATCAATTTTCAGCTCATCAGGCCAGACAGGCTTATTGCAAGGCTCATGGCTCTATTTTTCATATAAGACACTAAAAATAATAAAACTGAAATCATATTGACTTTTTACTATGAAACAAACTTTTCTATTTGAATTCTTCCTGTATTATATTGAGTTTCAGTTAACAACATTCAAACAATGCTGTCTTTTAGTAGGAAATGGCCAAAAATCAAACATTGACCTCAAGTAAATCATACAATCTAGATTCTTTTAAAGGCACTGTAGCAAGTTCTTTTCAGTTAGTTTTATTTTCATCAAATTGTCCCCATTAAGTCAAGTTTATGCAAATTATAGTAACTTCCAAAGGTAAAATATCTCATTGTTCAATCCGATTATCTGTTGTCAAAGAAAAAGGTGTCGCATATCAAGTAAAAACTGCATGTGACCATTTTATTGTGAACACCCTTTAATCATGCAAAGGAAATAGATTTATATGGAATAAGAGACTTGGTATGTTTATGTAAGAAATCTTTTATTAATATATTAATTTATTTGGCAAAGAACATTTTTCATTAGCTTTTATATGGTTTTGAAAAGTGTCCAAGTTGTATATTTGCTGATTTTCAAATGCAAAATATGTTACATTATGTTAACATGTTTTCATTGATAATAGAGAAAAGGCCTTATACATTTTAAAAAAAAACATACATGTCCCAATAAAGTGTATACTTTTTTTCAATCGTTTCTTTAAACACCAACTCGTATTTGTTTCTTATAACCTATAATTACGTTTTTAAACTCCACACTCATTGGCATTTGGAAACTGTTGTTTTCAAAAGAAACATCATGATTTTCATGCAGCTTCGTCATGTCGTTTTAAGAAATTGATTAGCATTAAATGGTTATTTTTAGCAGTAATCAGTATACCTAGATAAAATACATATTACATTTGACATATCTGACTCCAATAACTTTATCAGTGTCAATCATAAAGATTAAGAAGTATAAGCCAAAATATGTAACATTGAGCAAATGACAAAATTCTATACAATAATATATATATTATATATACAAATATACAATCCATCACAGACCTTTAAATTCAACATGAAGAAATTTGCATATATGAGCAATTATTTTTTATAAAAGTTTACATTTCTATTTAATATGTTTCATTGCATTGTCATGTTGTAGTTGGCGAATCCAGGTGCATCATGAAGTTGATACTGTCAATCATCTATTTATCAGTTGCCTTGATTGCTTTAGTAGTTGCAACTGGCATTTTCATTATTGAAAAAATCTTTAAGCAGTATAAACAAATCAAGGTCTGTACAAGGTCAATAAAATGGTAAAATTATGAAAGTATGCATTTTCATGAATTCGGTTACTCATTTGATTGATCAAATATTTCAACTAACTCACAGAAAGTGTGATAGAACAGATGATAAGTATAGCCACAATAATCATATTTGATTAAAAAAATTAAAGCATTTGTCTATATTCATGATAATAATATTGACGTCAAAACACAGTAGTTTCTTTATATCTTTGTTCGTTTTTATGAATATCAATTGCACTGAAATGTTCAATTATTTTAACAAACTTAGCGATAAGGAAATAGAAAATATATAATACTAATGCCTACCAATATTTGCATTAGATGAGAAATGTGTGAATAGTTTAAGTCACACTCAGAATTAGTGAGGAACATGTCCTGTTTTGATAAACTTCAGAAACTTACGAGACTCAAACTTAGTGAATTTGAATTCCTCCTGAAGAATCGTCTCGTCCAAATCTGCAGCAAGTTCTCCATCAACCCCTTGATCTTTGAAACTCTTTGAATATTTCTCCAGTTTCAGGTCCTTCATTTTGGCAGCCAGTTCATCTATGGACAAATCTCTTACTGCTTTCTCCCCTGGAAGAGATCCTCGCCGGACTCCCTTTTTGGCTTCAGTGACGTTACATCCGGTAGCCATATTGGCAGCCTCTTTTGCTATCTGAGAGAATGGAGCTACCGTTGCCTTCCCAATATTAGTGTTAGCATAGGGATTTGGTTTTTCAGCTGAGGGCGGCGGTTGAGGTAGAGTTTTTCTTGCTGGTACTTCAGAAGGAACTCCATCAGATTGGGGCGTTGTTTTGGGCTTTGGTTTGGGCATGAGGGGCGGAGGCTTGGTGGCATCTGTCTTCGGTTTGTCCTTCCAGTTTGACCAAATATAGCTAGCTGGTTCAATGTTCTCATATACGTTTTCAGAGTCCTTGATGGAGTTTGGAGAGAATAGTGCAATTTCTGAAAAGTATTTTCAAATTCAGTCTGATTAATTCACAGCAAAGAGAGATAACTCATTAGTTAGGTATTATCATTTCATTCAACGTTATCTGGTTATATTTAATATAGTTATACAAGCAAAATCAGTTCATGTATGTGCAATTTCTCGTTGATTTTAAAGATGCTACTGATTGCTCTTAGTCTTATCCAAGTTATGAAGAGCAAAATATTTTTCAAGCTTTACTCCTCTTATCAAAATATGTTTTCATAGATGTTATGAGATACTAAAATTTAATTCCCCTAACAATTTAATGTGGAACTTACAATCATGGCATAGTGCTATTTTATCTTAGGCATATTTAGATGGGAATACATAAAATGCAGAAATACCTTTCAGACCAGTGTCAAGAGGAATCTGCACCCGTTTATACTCTGCCTTCAATTTATGGTTATATTCTTGCCAGTCTTGCTTGGACATTCCCTCAACCCCGGTAATGGGGGCAACACGGATATCACCCAGGTACAGGGGGATCAAGGTAGCTGTCATCACCATACTGCCGTCTGCAATTAATTATGAATACCATTCCATTTTACATCAATGAATGAATGTTGCACACACAGATTCTATTTTGGAACAGAGCTCCAGATAAGCGTTTGCCTATTGGAGTTGGGTAACCGTAATATAAGTGTCTATTGTTCAACTGTTCAACGAAAATGCTGTCAGTTGATTTGTAATACAGGTGTTTGATTTTCTGTAATAACATTCAAATATAATTATTTTATTTATAAATATTTAATATAGATATAATATCATCCACCTGAAGAAGGATAAAGAAATCAGAACCGTTGTGTGAAATGAATCAAGAACTTAATTACCTCTAATACCTTCATGGCAAATGGCTTTGACAGATCACAATGTAATCATGAAACGTCTTTCTTACAAAATTAAGATAACAAGAAAACATAATTTGGCCTATCCTACTTTTTACGAAATGAGGTTCTAGTAAGTGTGCCTTCACTGAAAAGCTTAGCCCTTTTGCAGACATGCTGTACAAAGATGTTAGTGGCAATTGACTTAACGATTACCTACTTATGTGGCATATTGCGTTTGCAAGGAAGTAGGTTTCGTTATACACCTCAGACACAATGAGAGGGCCGAGATTCGGAGCGTGGCTGTCTGTTCCTCCCGCCTTCGTACTAAATGTGATATCCGTGGACTCTGAGAGTTGAATATTTACCGGAAGTGGCTTCCTTGCTATGATATTGCTCAGTGTCTCTTCGTCTTTGCTTGCTAAAAGCAGAAATGTTTTACTTTCTGTGTATGCACTTATGATCACGGCACAACTGAGTTAGCGTATGATTCGGAAATAATCTAAAAACACTATCTTCTCAGGGAGTCAGGAACATTCTACGATTATGTGTCTGTATGGACATCTCATTGCTTTATGCTGACATCCCATAATGGTAAATCCTCAATCTACATCGGTAAATAAAAATTGAGATCAAAACATTGGTCATTCTTAACAAATAACTTTCCTGAACAAAATTCACCTGGACATTCTACATTATATATACATGGTTCGACATGTCCATTCTAGATAAACTGATTCTACATTGTGATTCTAGATACGCATGGACTTTCTATATACAATGATTAAACATGGGTATTTTAGGTACAACGATTCTATTTGGACATTCTAGAGAAACTGAATCTACATGCACATTCTAGATACAATGATTCAACATGGATAATTTAGATACAGTGATTCTACGTGGACATTCTATATACAATGATGCAACATGGATATTTTACATACAGTGATTCTACATGGACATTATATATACAATGATTCAACATAAATATTTTAGATACAGCGATTCTACACGGACTTTTCATCAATGTAATTCTATTCAATCTAAAGATATTTTTTTATAAAAGGCCAAAGAGGACTTGTTATCTTGAATTATTGTTGAATTTAAAACACTAGTCTGATTTAAATCGACCGTGTTCCAAGGAATAAAAGACCACGGGATTCGAACCCACTACTCTCTGAACTTCCTGAAAGCAGCCACACTGTTGCACGTTATTCTATAGATAAAACTTAGCCATTAGCGGACCACTCACGTCATGAGTTGAAAGAAGACTGGCGGCGATTAATTGATTAAGTGTTAAGAATGATTAAGGGAATCACTCGTTCCTGGCTACAGACACCAAATGCTTTTGCCGGTGTATTTGAGATTAGCTAGCCGAGATCACGTCTGATCATACGAGCCATGTGGTTGCTTGAAGAACGTTGTCAAGATGCGAGTTTTATCTATTTACGTCATTTCTTGGAAACAGGGTCGACTTTTAATAAGAAATGTTCAAGTGACACAGTACCTCTGTTTTTTGAGTCGAGGATCCTGAACATGGGCTCGTAGTTGATGGGAACGCTTAGGGTTCTCTTGCAGGTGTCTGTTGCTACAGCTCGCTTCTGCTCAAAGCAGGAGTTGATTCTGAGTATCTGAAATTTGAAATAATACAAAACTAGATCACATGTCACCGGCCTGCATGCCTATTTAAATAATCCATCCCATTCTAGTAAATTCCATTCTATGAAATTGAGCTACCGAGATAGTTACCTCTCACCCATTATTCATGAACTCACGTTCGCGGTTACGAGATTGTTTTTCATCTGCCAATTATCAAATATGTAAAGCACAAACAATTGTTACCAATTGACCATTAACCTAATTTCGATGGTGATAGCTGTTAGTAATCATAACAACTAACCCTTCGTCCATATCTCACCAATCTCCTACCAATTTCCCATTATGTCAAGGTCCGAAGAATATTCCCGTTTGCTCTATATACAAATGAATGTGTCGGTCTCGCATGAGTGTAACCCTTTACTAATTAAACATTCATTAACATCCCTTCTTACCATTGTTCCTTAGATTGTTTCCCATTACCAATAAATTCCTCATTTCAGTAGGTTGTTAACCGCCTTTTCCATTATTCATATCCTTGATCTTACTTGTGTTACCATATATCCAGTACTTATAATCTTAAATTCATGGGATTATAACCAGTTTGCACATTGAGAGTGTGATATGTTGCTACTGATGTGATGCTCACGATTATTAAGCCATTATAAAATTTGCCAAGCGGTCAAGTTGTTTCCCATCTATCCATTACCCAAGATGATTCTGTCTTCCCATTACCCAAAAGGATCCCCATCTATCCATTACCAAAATGATTCCCGTCTCACCCTCACGCAAGATGTTTTCCATCTATCTATTATCCAAGATGATTCCCATCTTACCATACCCCTAGGCATTACTCAATATACTTCCTAGCTAGCCATTAGCCAAGATGTTTCTGCTCTATCCATTACCCAAGATGATTCCCGTCTATCCATTACCCAAGATGATTCCCGTCTTACCATTAACAAAGATGATTCCCATCTATCCATTACCCAAGATGATTCCCGTCTTACCATTACCCGAGATGACTCCCGTCTTACAATAAAGCAAGTTGTTTCCCATCTTTCCATTATCCAAGATGTTTTTCATCTATCCAGTACCCGAGATGATTCCCGTCTAAGCATAAAGCAAGATGTTTCCCTTCTATCCATTACCCGAGATGTGTCCCGTCTTAGCATACCCAAAATGATTCCCTTCTATCCATTACCCAAGATGATTCCCGTCTTACCATTACCCAAAAGGATCCCCATCTATCCATTACCAAAATGATTCCCGTCTCACCCTCACGCAAGATGTTTTCCATCTATCTATTATCCAAGATGATTCCCATCTTACCACACCTTTCAATATACTCACTAGTTAGCCATTACCCAAGAAGTTTCCGCTCTATCCATTACCCTAGATGATTACCGTATATCCATTACCCAAGATGATTCCCGTATGACCATCACCAGAGATGATTCCCATCTATCTATTACCCAAGATGATTCCCGTCTATCCATTACCCAAGATGATTCCCGTCTTACCATTATCAAAGATGATTTCCATCTATCCATTACCCAATATGATTCCCGTCTTAGCATAAAGCAAGATGTTTCCTATCTATCCATTACCTGAGATGATTCCCGTCTTACAACAAAGCAAGATGTTTCCCATCTTTCCATTATCCAAGATGTTTTTCATCTATCCAGTACCCGAGATGATTCCCGTCTAAGCATAAAGCAAGATGTTTCCCTTTTATCCATTACCCGAGATGTGTCCCGTCTTAGCATACCCAAAATGATTCCCTTCTATCCATTACCCAAGATGATTCCCGTCTTACCATTACCCAAAAGGATCCCCATATATCCATTACCAAAATGATTCCCGTCTCACCCTCACGCAAGATGTTTCCCATCTATCTATTATCCAAGATGATTCCCATCTTACCACACCTCTCAATATACTTCCTAGTTAGCCATTACCCAAGAAGTTTTCGCTCTATCCATTACCCTAGATGATTACCGTATATCCATTACCAGAGATGATTCCCATCTATCTATTACCCAAGATGATTCCCGTCTATCCATTACCCAAGATGATTCCCGTCTTACCATTATCAAAGATGATTCCCATCTATCCATTACCCAAGATGATTCCCGTCTTAGCATAAAGCAAGGTGTTTCCCATCTATCCATTACCCAAGATGTTCCCATCTATCCATTACCCAAGATGTTCCCATCTACCCAATACCCGAGATGATCCCATCTTACTATCACGCAAGATGTTTCCCATCTATCCATTAGTCTAGATGATTCCCGTCTTACCATACCCAAGATACTTCCCTTCTTACCATTACCCAAAACATTTCTCGTCTAAGCATTACTCAAGATGATTCCCGTTTAGCCATTACCCAACATGTTTCTCATCAAGCCATTACTTTGTTCCAATTTCACCCAAGACATTGGATTCCCTTTAGCCATTTTCCATCACCTTAAATGTTACCCATACGCCCTTGGCAACTATCCTGATCTAGAGGGCGTGTTACCCACCTGTCCTCTACCCATAACCTCCAGCTCAGACTCCCCGTAGAATCCTTGTGTGACGATGACGAAGGCAGGGAGCGCTGTCTTGTACACCTCGTAGTATTGGCGGAGCGTGAAGGAGTCCCGGTCATGGATGAACTCCATACACCTGTTCTGCTTCACTGGAGATGTAACAATAGTTTTGATTCTAAAATCAATAGAGCATACTACAAGCGCCTCCGTGTACTTCAATTTCTAAAAAAATGATTATGATTTCGTACGTAACGAGCAAAATCGAGTTTGATAACAAACCATTCTTGAGTTCAATAACATTGGTATTCAATGCTTTTTCTACTAAGTCTGATTGAAATCGACCGTGTTCCGAGGAATAAAACTCAAGCGGGATCGAACGTATTCTATCAGGGGTATCCTCTCCACAACGGTCTGAAAGCACCCTCCTTGCTCGCACGTTCTGACGCAATCTCAACTAGCCAATCACAATGACAGCGGCGAAAGCTTTCGGTATCAGTATCTAGGGTCAGTTAATTACCGTTTAATATTCGTTAACCTTTATCACCGATATCGTTAGTTAAAACGGGATGATGTGATAGTTCCGCTAATGATTACGTTTTGTCTGCGCTTAACTGGTGTTACAACGTTCGAGCAAGGAGGAAATAGGTGTTTGCAATGTTATATTTGCCATACACTAAAGTATATTGGGGGAAAATGGAAGAAATATCTTGCTCCTGAGAAAACGTCCTTTTGCCACTTTAACTGGTACAGTACGCTAATTTGTCTGCAAATTGAATATAAAATTGCACTCCTTTATATTGACATTATACTTGACATAATGACCCTTAGGCAGTTGAAGGTACTCGATAAGATGACACAATTTAAACATTTTGCATTTTTGAATTGAATTACATAAGGAAGGGGAATAAAGGACGATAAGGCCCATGATCTTGCAATAATGAAATTGGGTTAGGAATGTTTTGCCCACTGTGTAGTCAATGAATGCGGCCTCTTGCAATACAACCATATTCTTTGAATCTGTTGTAATTCTCAGCCTTTCATCATGCAATAAAGCCTTTTATCGTACACATAATCTATTCATATATTAGATTTAGAAAGTTGAGGTTGGTATGCAGTATCAATTTAGAAACGGATAACAATTAAAGTAGATTTGAAATCACGCGATTCGTATCAAGTAACAATGAACCGTTAGCTTCGATCAAATGAATTTGAGAGAGAGAGAGAGAGAGAGAGAGAGAGAGAGAGAGAGAGAGAGAGAGAGAGAGAGAGAGAGAGAGAGAGAGAGAGAGAGAGAGAGAGAGAGAGAGAGAGAGAGAGAGAGAGAGAGAGAGAGAGAGAATTCTGTAAGCACTGTTGTGAAATATATAACAGACCAAACTTACAAAATCCTTTAATTAGAAAACCCGATGGTCTTAATTTTTAGACGTGTTAACCAATTATGCAGTCAGTGTCACATACAACACACAGGCAAACTCATAAAGACCCATACAGTTGCACACAGGTATATAGAGACAGGAGATAGACGGGTACACAAAAGTAGGCAGTTCGGATCAAAAACAGAAAACCATAGAAACCTTATTCTTTTACTCCTGATAAAAAAAACAACTCATCAAAAGACAGCTAACTGTTTTCCTCAAAAATTCGCAGGGAAACGGACTTTTATCTCGACTTGGACAGCAATGTCGGATACTCATTGGTCAAAAGCGGTCACGTGCCATAGGTATATTTTTCTATGTTAAACTGGGTCACGCGCAACCCTAGTAACGAGAGACGACGTGCTGACAAGAGTTATCTCCCTTGTCCCATTGTAAACAAAGGCTACGCTACGCTGGTTTGATGAACACTACCTTTACACGCTCAGTGTATCTTCCCATTTATTAAAGTCATATCTTATAATCACACTGCTGGAACAAGAGTAAACTCTCCTACAAATGAAACGTTGGTGCCGAGAAAAAATCGTGACAAGTCAAAGGCTTGCTAACGGCCTGTCTGTTCACTAGCTCGCAGCGGGGTTGTCCATCAGCGAGGTGGAGATTGGAATGTTGAACCAGAAAACCAATCTATACAAGTATCAGTCGAGGTCATCACCGACTCTTCATTCACATTAATTCATATTCAAACCAACCAGTGCGTTATGCAGTGATGCCTACATGTTCTGTGCGCCCAACAATTTCACACTAACTCGCTCCATTCACGACGGTCGGCCATGACAGTCAGAAAACTACGGAGATTTTAGCGCCGCTTGAAATCGAACGTTTCCAAGGTGGAACGTGTATACGAGGTCACGTGACCAAACAATCAAAATTGAATATGCCCTGCAATACTCGTTATGTTTATTTAATTTTGTTAATCTGCATTTACCGTCTAGTACCGTTGCACGGTACTAGACTATACTTTTCGTGTTCTAAACGGTGGGGTAAAAATCATTTTTGTAACTTGATAAATAAAAAAGTTATACTGACAAGATCAGTCGCCATTTTGACCCATCCAATCTTTCAAGCCATATTTAAAGCATACAATAAGGGTCCTCGTCGAGATAAATACGTTACCATGTGTCCGCGAATTTGATATGTAGATATATCATGTATCGAACTTCGTTCTCGTTTGATATTTAACTCGAACACATGATATATCTCTATATCAAACTCGCGGACACATGGTAACTTATAATAGCCCGAAAACGCCTTTACTGTTAGCTGTTGTTTTGATCTTCGGACAAGAGCTTGGCCCCACCTCTATATTAGTTGACCCTTATCTGCATATTCAAATAAGATTGCAAAAACATCGCAGAAGGACACCACGGAACAACTTTTTAGCGCACAGCACAATATTTAAAAATTCGATACCAATTTGGTCATCATACATTAAACTAAATAAATGAAATGAGATATTTTACGACGACTCGCGGACTTTTATTTATCAACTGACTCGCAGTGCATTTTTAACACATTGATGGTCCCTATCCCATAATATATCTTCAAAGAAAAAACAAAACATTATTAATAATGTCGCTAGTTTATGTTGCTCTTAATAGGACACATAATGATCGTGTGACACAACATTTTCTAAAATATATCCCCCTAAAGTGACCCTGACCCTCAATCCAATGTGTCACGTAAAAATGTGTGAACTATATTCGGAATGATGAAAATTATTTTGATATCACTTTTATAAGCGTAAAATATGATAAATAAAAAAAAATTTGGCAAGTTCGTGACAATTGTTAACGTTTGATAAAATGAATAATGAGTGTTGATTATCAACACATAAGACGAAGTGGCTATTTCCTGCATTACGGTAGTGTATAAGAGATGTAATGTAATGTTTTTACTTACATTGCTATATCTCGTTGATTGACAATATATAAGAAAAGAATATTCTTAAATCCATGTATTTAGTACAAATTTATTAAATGGATAGAAAGAAAATAAAGCCTAATTTGTAAAATCTCTTTATCATAAGTCATTACGAATCTAAAATTTTAATTTGTTTCACGTAATTAATTGTACTTTGCACGCACACAAAATATTGTTACACGCAGACAAAACATATAGTTACACACAGACAAAACATGTACCAACACAGAGAAAAAAAACATATGTTAACGCACATACAAAACACATACTAACTCACACACAAAACATAGATAGAGAGATGAAGAGCTGTATTCATAAACAAGGTACATGTTCAAATGCAGGCAAAGAAATGACTGAAACCGAGACGCAATAATGTTTTACAACAACATGGAAGAACACATTGTCGACATCAGCTCTGAGATTGTACTTCAAGCTTGAGACGCTCTCGACCCAAACACGATTTTGCAATAAGCAAATGACACTGTCACCCATTCCATTATATACACCTGAGAGATGATTGTGGTGAAATCTAATCTTTCTTCTTCCTCTTTGTTGTTGTTTTCGATAGCAAATTCGTTCGGCTGCCATTTGACTATAAATTGTTACACGTGAATCGTTCGGGAGCCTTGTAGTAATATATATCATCCTATTGGTGAGTGGGTGATTGATAAGGGTCGCATCATCCCATAGTTAGGCTGTGAGACATGAGTTGCTTTATATTCTAGTACACAGTTTTATCGTTCATAGTCATGGCGAATATTATGGAAGAAAATAAGCAAACTTTCGTCTTACTTCATAAACGTATGATGTATAAAGAAATCGATCATTTCTCAAAGTACACGAGACAACGGCGCCCTTAACCTGCATGTTGATACAAGATTTCATTGTCTTTAAACATATATCCTACAATCTAGAAGTCTATTTATCATATACAGAAAAATTGAAATATAAAAACGGACAGACAGACAGATTTTATTAGTATCAATTGCCATGAGGCCAAAAGTCCATTGACACACACAGTAGCATACATTCTGGAGCGCCGTGGCATAAGTTAAACTGAAACTAACTTACAGGTAAAATATATTTATGTGGCAGACAATTGTATATTATTGTTTAATAATAAATTTGTTGTTCATGTAAAGTCTTTGTTTTTATTGTTATGCTTTTAGTTTCGGGTTAATAGTTGCTAGTTGTTCTGTAAGTAGTTTTAGCAGTTAAGGTGTCTCATGCAATGAAACAGTCTATTGGTTTATAGAAGGGAGGTTGGGTTAATCCATTTAATAATGTCTATTTCTATCAATTAACCCCAATCTGTTCTCTTATTGGCTGATTCAAATCAGTGCACTGTCTTCCATGTTTCACACCACCACAGCACTGAGCACAGCTAGACAGACAGACGTTTAAAGAAAGATATGAATAATCTAAGGTTAGTAATCAATATAATTATTATCATAAATGTAGTAAATGATTAAGTGTCAAGTATTCTTATTTAGATGTAGCAATAATATATTTCATGAACTTTGTAAACCTTCTCTTTACATAATTTTGTAATGGTAATGGTGATTGCCGCCATTTTGTATAAATCTTATAATCTTATTAATTAACTTCTTCAATACTATTTTATTCTAAAGATTGTTTTTATTTCTTTCTCCTCTTTGTGTGAATGTTTCTAGAGTGAAAGAGATTTGAGGTGAGTGGATGAATATTTTAATTTAGAGTACATGTATGAAATAATCTTTCATGTATGAAATTCCTTGATGTCACGATATCATGTATTATCATGTCTACAAGCATCAGTGTATATCATATTACTTACTTTGCATTTAGGACATGTTGTATACCATGATCTGTATCCACGTGGTTAAGGACTGATCACCCCGGAACCACATTCAGGGTATGCTTATTTGTATGTTATGTTTCATGTGTTTTACATAATGTTTCTATTATGCATATCATGCATAATGTAATGTAAGTGCCGTCAATGTTAATTATCAAATTGTGATGATTAATTCATAAAGAATATATTGTTAATTATTTCACTATGTGTTGTTATAGTGAGTGTTGGAGCATATATATTATCTCCCTTTGTAATGTGTGCTGTCACACACATATGTCCGTCATCATCAATTAATGACTGATTGTAATGTATATTGTATTTATATATGATTCGTAAGTAGCATAGCGTAACATGTACTGCAATACTTGTTTGGAGTGTGATATATGTTTTAAGCATGTTTATGTTGGATTTTGATGTATTTTATATTGTATTGCATTGTGTGTTGCAGGGTGTAAATATATTGGTCTTGTGCTTTCATCGCACCGAGAATAAACCCTCACAACCCGTAGCCAGTATAAGTTATAACAGTCCGTCGAGGGTGACATAGGGATATATTATTCCCGCGAAAGGTTTTATGCAACGAGCAGAACGCGAGTTGCATAAAACCTTTCAAGGGAATAATATATCCCTATGTTACCCGGGACGGAATGTTCTAACGAATTTATCATACCGAATGTCTTAATGTATTATTCAAAACGTGCTCTCTATTAGTAAAAAGACAAACAGAAATGAACAACACCTATGACCTGAACACGTGACTTTGATTGATTGACGTGGAAGCACGCTTTACTCATGTAGCGGGGTATAAGGGATTTATCATCCCTCGGCGGCGGTGAATATGGATATTTGTTTAGGGTCACCTGGACCAATCAGAGATCGGCATTCTTACATGAGGTATGATAATGTTGGTTATCCTTTACCCCACGATACCGGTTACATTTACAATAGACAGCTAGGCGCAATAAGATATTAGCTGACTTAAACTGAGCTAAACTTAAGAATTTATCTTGATTGGGATTAGCGGAATAATAACATGGTATATATTTAATTCTAACATCATTGTAGAATGGACATTCTAGTAATACATGGTATTCATTTTCTAATTTATTATCGTTACAATGAGGGCACATAGCAATAGCAGAATCTGCACTTTTTGATCTTCTACATAGTTGTATTCTAAAACCAGCAATTCCACAACGGAATTTAGTCAGTGCTCTACGTAGATAAAGCGAGGGTAGCACTCGAAAATACGTTTCTGGCATCAAATCAAATTTAAATGTTGAATGTGTTTTCAGATATTTGGAAAACGTCATAGTAGCTGGCCACTCTTGACAATAAATATCTTTACATCTTTGTTTGAACATTATCATGAACAATTCCTTATTACCTACATCCTGCTTCAGCCAAGCATAAGACAAGCCATATTGGAATGATAACTGACGCACTGATGAAGTCCAGTCCATCACCGGGATCGTCTAAACGTTTTAACATGAGATAACAACGTTTTGAGTTTTGGCAATCGGGTTGTCTGAGCAACCGTATCCAAAATGATATAACTCTAGCTTTATAGTTTACATGTAAAGGATATCGTCCACATTCAGCTAGTACAGCTTTTGACGGTGAGCGGTAACCAACTCCTAAAACGAATTTACAAAAGTTTGAATGTACATTTTCTATAATAACACGAGGCATTATCTCCCAAATGTCTGCCCCATACAATAGAATAGGTTGTATTTTTCCATCAAATATATTGAAAGCAATGCCTCGAAGTAAAGATTTATAGGCACATGAATTTTTGAATTTGATATAGAGCCTTTTCTGCTTGTGCGGATAACACTTCACACGCCTAAGAAAACATATTACGACATGACAAAGTTAATCCAAGATTCTTATAGTAGTTAACAGTTTCAAGTTTAAAAAATAAGAACAGAATGACTAGGTTCAAATTTCAAACGAATCAAAACATTAACTAATATACAGTCGGTATATCACTCATAACAGTAACGCTCCTAAATACACATTTGTCTGTAGATTGTTATAGATACATATACATATAGACAACATTTGATAAACCTACCTATATATTGGGTCATTGTGATCCAGGAAAATGAATTTGAAGGTAGGTAGTCTTCGTACCTAGTATCAAAGCTAGCTAGTAAACTTGCGTTCTTACAACACAGTGTTGTCACGTGTCCTCGAACAAGGGTTTCAAAAAGATTCAGATGACGTGCATTGAAACCAGGAAGTTGAACAGTAGACCTTGTTGAAATCTCACCAGTCACCTATACTAAAGGTAGCTTTATGGAAAAGTGCACTCTGTTACGCATTATTAAATGTATTCCTTCAACATGGGAACAGTATATTTGGTGTATTTTTGTTGAAATAATAAAAAAAAAATTTTTCTCTGGAAGTTACGGTTTTACGGTATATCGATCCAATTGAAAACACTTAAGTTGTCTTTATAGATCAAAGCTTTGTTTAAAAAACTGATCTCTGTGACGTTAATGTACCTTCCTGAAGAGAACAGTGATTTAGAAGCATTTGTGTTTTAAAATACAAGGCGATATTCTTGTATTGAAGTAACCCGTTCAATACACTACAAGAGTCGTTGTAAATGTGGTGAGGTGAGGTGAGTTGGTGTTTAACGCCGCTTTCAAGATTATTTCACTTATATCGCGGCTGCTAGAATTATTGCAGGGAGAAAGCCCGCAACACTGTTGTGGCTATGCATTGCGGTGAAACCTGCGAGCATTGGCTGGAACTAGCGAACCATGGGTGCGTTGTAAATGTAATGGACGTCTGAAAACTGTGACGCTGCTTTTGTATGTACTTTCATTTAAATGAACAGTGACATCGAGGCATTTGTGTTTTATCAATCGAGGGGATATTGTCATTTTGAAGTTTTTTTTGGAATATGTCAACCGCGTTGATTACTTAACTTCCTTCTTGAACACTGTTGCACTTCATGGTGAAATGTATCTCCATTTTAAATAATACCACTGAAGTATTTTGGTTGAAATATTCGAAGGGATTTCCCCCGTTTTGAATTAATGGTTTAACAATATAATCAGACCACATTTTAAGTTTTTATTGGTGTACTAATCGTCATGAGGTTTAAATACTCTTATCATGTCCCCATACCGATGTCGCTTTCATACAGGCGCAGTTATCAGTTTTTTTTAGTAATATCCGAACTTTTAAATAATAGAGAAAGAAAAAGTTAACAAAATACATTTAATTTTCATTGCACAATATTTACAGCAAATTCCTACATATTTACATGAGATAGGCATTGTAACATTGTTATTCGCCAACTGCGAATGAAATCTTTCATTTAGCAAACCAATTTGTTTGAATAATATCCCAAAATTTAATATAACACATGTTGCCTCAATGGCGAGCAAATTGCCTCTGTCTCACTGCTTAAATCCTGAGTCACCATGTTGCACGTGCTGAAATTGACAGTGTTTTCACAAGATTATTTTGCTGCGTTTTGATGAACGTTTTTTTTACGGGAACAGCTCTTCAGCAAATTACATTTACTTGTTTTCGTTGATAATTGAGTAAAGGCTTTATACATGTTTAAAAACCAAACAAGCATGTCCTAATTAATTGTATACTAGTTTCAATAATAACCTTATAAACATCACTAACCCATATTTGTGTTTCATAACGTTTTCCAAACTTCACCCTCATTGGCATTTGCAAACTGTTGTTTTCATAAAAAACATCATGACCTTCAGCTCTGTATTGTACATATAAGAAGGTGCACAGGGGCGTGTATCGCTTAGAAATAGCTTTAGAAAGACATATATACCCATAGACCCTATACCCTACTACTATATAAAAGGAAAGGGATGTAACGACCAAACCACCCCATGCTCGAACAAAGTCAGTTTTCGCACCCAAAATAATTGTTCTGGACAAATTGTTCACTACGATTCGAAAGCTAAATGATTTCCCTACAAAACGAGCTATGGATTGTCAAAATCGGGCAATTATTTCAAAAGTTACATGCAACGACACCCCGAAAATCGCTACCGCCAGATTTTCAAGCCAAAATCCCCACTCACGAAAAACAGGAAAAACTCACCGTTTAACATCGTTTATTGATTCCAGAAATGTTGACAACACCTTTGTAGAGCTCGATTCGATCGGCGACATCGAACTACATGTTCACAATATGAGAACAGCACCTAATTATTATTTCTACGAGTGCTAGCAGACATTAGGCCTATATAAAAAATCATCTGCCTTGCGGTTGTCTTGTCCACCATAACAGTGGCCTTGACATTCATTTGACCTCGTAGCCGCAAGCAAGCTCGGTTTGAAATTAAATTTAGGGGTGAAAAATGCACGACATACAACCCCAAAATAAAAAACAGAAGGGGTTTATCTCCTAATTTGACCTCGTAGCCGCAGCAAATAAGTAAGTGAGCGAACTCCGAACTCTGATCGAACTCCTCACAGTCCTTTCAATACCATGTTTGTAAACAACACAACGTGGTCGAAAAACGTTTAGGATTTTTAGACGTGTCCACCATACCACTAGCAACTGGAGCTGTTTTTTTTTGGAAATTAGTCACATATAGTAATTTAAGAGAGCCTTTTGTAAGAGTTTAAATTTTTATGTCTGAATCGGCAAAAGAAAAAAAAGATTCTCCAACTCCAGGCGCTTCGAATCACTTCTCTCCGCTGCTGGCAGTGCTGGGAATAATTAATGGACCGATGCCTTCAAATTGCGAAGCCTCCATCAGGTAAGCATCGGCGTGTACGATGTTTTCACTGATAATTAGATTTTTTCTTTAATTGCCATCAATCTATCATTTTAACATCAATTTATTATTTTACTTTAGTGATTGTTTAAACATCTCTAAAATGTTATTTGTAAATGTAATTACTTTGCCAATATTCCATAACCCAATAAGACAGGCTTAATTGATTATTGATTTTAGATGAAAGTGCCATGTTTTTAACATTTAACAATAATACCAACTTTATCGATTAGGTATGCATGCCTTTTGAAAATTTGAAGGTGCTATATCTGTATATGATTATAAAATATATATGTGAAACTAGAATAGGTAAATGATAAGTTAAATTAAGTTTGAAACCATTTTAACAAAAGTCTAAGTCGTGATTTTTATTTTGGATTTCAGATGAAGGCATGTCACAGACATAAACAGTAAGTATTTGATTGAGAATTTATGTCATTTTAATGATCTGGTTATCAATTTGATATAACACCATCAAATGTATTTACCAGCACTTCTATTTATAAGCTGCTAAATATTTGATTTTTATTCAAGACTGTTAGAATACCTGAATTATTTCCATTTTGTAATATCATTTTTATACATGTAGTTAAAAGATTGAGCCTTCCATATTACACTTACAAACTGATGGTGACAGCTGGTTAATAGCCTTCTGGCTTTTTGTAGTAAATATCAAATATATGATCATGTACATATCTATTCATTCAGGTAAAAGTTTCTAAAGGGAGTAGCAGAGCAAGTATGGTTTTAATTTGACAAGCACAAATACATGACGTAGCCTAGAATTATCCAAACAAAAATTAATTTAAGAAATAAAGCGATGAAATGTACATTGTTTAAAATATAGAAGTGTTTTTTCAAAAATGATTCTCTCTTTGCAGGCATATGTCTCAATACAGGAGGAGAGAGTAGAGACACTTTTCCATCATTATTTGAAAGTTCCAGGTAAGCACAACAGCCACAATCTAAAGATTTGAATCATTGCATGATATACTTTTTTAAATTTTCTGTTAATGTATTTCAGCAGATAATGTAGAGTTTTAGATATATGCCACTGAGACATGATCCATTTGAAATATGTTTCTCAAGGTAATTTTTTAGATATATTATTTTACCATGAGTGAGAAAAGGGAAGACAATTGTCACAACAGGTTTAATGGGAGGAGAGGTAGTGGAAGGGCCTAACCATGGGGGGGGGGGGGGGGGGGGGATTAGCAGATAACAAGGGGGCTTTAGGGTTATTGGTTAGGTACCATGTCTCAAGCTGTTGTTAATGCTGTATGAAACTTTTTTGGTGAAAAGTGTCACTTTGTTTCTAGAGTTTGATTGAGCAATTCTGTAAAAGAGGCAAAAGAAATCCAACTTAAATTTAAAACCTATTTGTTTCAGCTATCTTAAAAGCAAAATGTTGTAATCATAGATGTTTATACAACACACCTTTACCAATGTAGATTATGATTAACCAAATATTAAGTTCCATGATTGTTTGAATTATGAGAGCAACCACTTTGACTATACTTTGTTATTTAAAATGTTAGTTTGTAACACTAAATACAATTAATATTGCAGTACTTGAGGAGCTATAATGACAATGGATCAATCTTTTTTTGCCTCATATTTAATTTGGTTCCAATTTATATTTTTCAGTTACAAGATTCGATATCAAGAGGGGACAGTTTAATCTGGAGAATATCCTTGCTGCATACATGGAAAAGAATCTCTAATACATGGACACTCTTGAAAATTTTCTGCCATTGTAATTCAATAAAATCTTCAAATAAAATAAATAAATTGACTATCAATTAATTTATTTGTGAGGATTCTTTAATATGTTTTTGTATATATAGAGACATACAAGTGAGTCCCCAATTAAGAAAACAATACATTTACTTTCATCACTTATATCCAATTATATTGATTGCATTGAATTCAATTGATTCTTATTATTTGATATGTGATCATTATAGGTGCCATTAACCTTCAAAGAACTCAATGTGTGTTTTGGGGAGTATAAAATAGTTATTTCATGTGTTTAATACATGAATTTCTAGCCACCTATGGATAACACCTCCCTTTTCAAAGTTTTAGTTTAATACCATTAACCATGAGTAATTGTTAAGACTTTGCATAACTTAGATGATCAGTAGGTTGTACTTCATAAAAGCCTTTCATGATGTTTTTATGAATATTTAAAAGGTTGAGTGGGTTAATTTTAAAGGATGTTCAATACTGAATAAAAATACTTTTATGACTATAATATACACAATAATAGGCAAGGAAAGTTTATTTTGGCACAACTTGTAATGAGTGCTTAACAGTAGGTGAAGTATGGGCTACAAATCAAATCTGTCTGTTTCGTGCTGGATATATAACAGATGATGTACAAAGAATGTGTTTTTAGATTTTCAATTATAATTTCTACATCAAATACTCAATGCCAATTGAATTAAACTGCAAGCATATAAGTGATTCAATTTCACTTTTCACCTCATCTAGCCTGACATGGGACAGTGTCCTAATATAATTTTGAGTACCAATTCCTTGACTACTAAGGATCTAAATTTATTAATTTGGTGACCTCCTAAAACCTATTTTCATTTTTTTCTCCTGAAGATGATAGTGATGATCCTCTAATGATGATTCTAAACTAGTACGTTTTTGATTAAACGTAATTATTTATACTTACCTGTTGACTAGACCTACTATGCCTGCCTCCTCTAGGCATGCTTTATTTCAACCTTATTACCACAGACGAAACTTGAACTAGTGGAGTAAGGGATGCGTAAAATCCCCCTCCAAGGGCGGTAAGTCAGTGGTCTCGTGACGTCACTCCCAGAAGCCTTCACTCTCCGAACAGGCCCATAAAAGGCAAGACAGACCAAGCGGGGAGGATGGGCGGGACTAGTGCGTAGGTCTAGTCAACAGGTAAGTATAAATAATTACGTTTAATCAAAAACGTACTATTATTTAAATACATATCTGTTGACTAGACCTACTATGCCTAGAATTCCACTGCACGGAGGTGGGTCAGTAGATATATGGGAGAGACGAGACCAGCGACAAGCCCTGAGTGTAAGCTAACCTACGAGTCCTCCACCCTGTGGTGAGGACAAGGTACAGCCCGGGAGACACTATCTCTACCGCTAAGCGGATCGAAGAGACAACCCAGCCACTCAACTCCTGATTAACACTGTCCCCCACCCATATGGGGGGAAGTGTAAATAGGAATAACCAACAAAGAACAAACGATGCGAACCGAAGTTTTGCAAGGAGCATCGAAAGACACACGGGACCCTCCTCCTAAGAGAACTGTCCCACGGGACCACCTTCGCCTGAGCGAAAACCTGCGGACCCAGCCTTGAGATACCTTCGAGATCTGATGTGGATAGATCTCGTAGGTAATGATTGGCGCAGACCTCTGAAGAACGCCAAAAACACCCCACCATGACGTCCTAGACCGCGATGTTACAGTGGTAAGCCATCGTGGCTGAGACTGCTCGGATCTCATGCGGGTTGGAACGCGATGGGGGTGGCAGGTCAGAGGCCTTGTACACGTCAACGACTGCTGACCTAAGGTATACACCCAACGCTCGCTTGTCCAGCTCTTTCGTGCTCCTCGGCGAGAGAGGCAAGAACAGACGACGCCTGCCATCCCTCAGCCTGCGTGTACGCTGCACGTAAACCTTCAACGCTCTAACCAGACACAGAGAGAGATCTATCTCTCCCGATTCAGACCCCAGTGCCGGAATAGAGTATGTACGGCCCGCCTCATCAGCTGCTTGGTTTTTGCAGACGATGTCGGGAGCTAAACCAAGTAAGGCTGACCCCCCTTCCTGACCTCAAAACGTAGAAGGTCCGCCTGTAGCGCATGGATTTCTGAAACCCGAGTTACGGAGGCCACCTTGATGGTGAGAGGGAGGAAGGGAACGTCGGAGAGCGGTTCATACCTATCGGAGCGAAGGTGGCTGAGCACGACAGCTAAGTCCCACTCGGGTGGACGAAGGTTAGTCCTGCCATCCCACTTGAGGACCGACACATCTAAACCCAGCGACCTCTTCTTAAGTACAGAGAGGACGAAACCCCGTTGAGCACAGAAGGAGGCGAAGGCCTGCCACTGGAAATCATAGAGTTTCCTAGCGGTCTTCCTATGAGAGGTAGCTATGGCATTGGCGATACACCTAGAGTAACCACTGCTCCTTAACCCTCTTTTAATACAAGCCACGCGTGAAGGCAGAACACCTGAGGGTTCTCGTGTAACCTTCCGCTTGGCCTGCTGAGGTGCAGATCTCTCCGTGACTGAATCGGAACAGGGTACTGATTACAGAGACGCCGGAGAGGAACGAACCTCGGTCGGGCTGGCCACCAGGGGGCGACCAGAAAAAGTCAAAAGACCCGAGTTGTCCCTATCTTGGCTACCACCTGAGAGAGGATGGCCGGCGGCGGAAAAGCCTAGGCGTCCATCCCCTCCCACCCTAACGAGATCCCGTCTAAGGCCATCGCTCGAGGGTCTGGTACTGGGGAGACATAAGTCTGTAGCTGATGATTGAGACACGTCGCGATTCAGTTGCCACTTCGTTGGGGGAGGGGCATCGGGTCGCGACAGCGCGTCCGCCAAGATGTTCTTGGCCCCTGGAATGTGGACTGCTCGGATGTCCAGCTCCATATCGTCCACCAGCTCTAAGAGCCGGAGCGACACGCGAAGCAGAGACTGGGCCTTCGTGGACCCCTGCTTGTTTATTGACCAAGCAGCCGCTGCACTGTCCATGTGGACTAGTAGACAGGGGCTTCACAGGGGGACTAGCCAATGTTGAATGGCTAGGCGGACTGCGTCCAACTCGAGGACGTTGATGTGCGAGTTCTTCTCTGACTGAGACCAGACTCCCACCACCCGCTCGTGACCCAGATGCGCCCCCACCCCTGAGTGAAGGCGTCTACGAACAGGTGAGCTGAGGGGGGACGAGGCCGAAGAGAAACCCCGGAGAGAACACTCTCGCTACCCGCCACAAGCTAGGAAGCTTTGCAGATCTGGATCTGCAGAGCTATGGCGTGACGACACCGCGCCTCCCTGATGTGGGAGCTCAGGAACACCTGTAACTGGCGGAGGAATAACCTCCCCCTGCGGGTCAGGTCCTGATCTGATGTTAGCAACCCCAACACTCTCTGCCACTGACGTAGGGAGAGTGACGCATCGAGAGTGCGATCCATTAACCAATTGTAACGAGCCATCCGTTCCCTCGTTACGAACCATCGGAACAGCTTAGTGTCTAGGAAAGCCCCTAAGAACTTCTGACGAGTCGCCGGGATCAAGTCCGACTTCTCTAAGTTCATCTACCATCCTAGACGACGGAACAGGTTTATCGTGAACCTGAGCTGTGCCTCGAGAACGACGGGAGAACGGTTGTGAGCGAGCCCATCGTTCCAATGTTCCAAGGTTGGAGCCGGTCCCGTGACAAGGGACGCTCCCTTGGAGCACCGGTAAGAGGAGGAGGAGACGAGACGGGAATGCGGAAGCCCTGACGCAGTATTCGACAAACGAACGGTTCTAAACCTAACTGCTCCCAGTCGCTGACAAAGCACTGAAGCCGACCCCCACCGACGGAACGAGCGGAGGAGGAAGGTGAGGGTGTGACTGGGAGTCACTTCCTCCGCTTCCCCTTCTGAGGGGTACGGCCTTCGGCCCCAGGACGGGGGGACTTGGGAGATTGCTGACTTATGGATGCGCGGCCACGACCTCCCCGCCGAAAAGTCAGTCCTGGCTTCCTTAGGGGTAGATTGACCCTGCCCATGACCCTGATGGTAGTTAGCTGCCGTACGTTTGCACGTCTTCTGACTCCACGCGAGCCGATTCGTGAGCTTTTGTTGTTGAGCCTCCTGTCGCGCTCTAAGTACCTCGGCGATACGACCCTCAAAGAGAAATTCCGAGTTGGCTGGGGCCTGCCGGAGGAAAGATCTCTGGTCGGGGCAGAACGATGCAAGTGGTTGTCCCTACGCAGACTCGTATCCCCTGACGCTATACACGACGCCGATAGCATGATCTGCGCGAGGTCAGCGGCCACATTGCTTTGAGGAGCACCGGGTCACCCGACTCCATGTCTGCCCGCTTGGCTCAGTTGAGCATCGCCTGACAGGTGAACGTCACGTGATTCCCCAACCCCAACACTGTGCGAGCCTCTCTGTCGAGATGTGTGAGCTACGCATCAGTAACGCGATAGGGTGCGTCGGGGGAAATCAAGCGAGACGAACCCTGATCGAGAGCAGGCGGGACAAGTTGAAAGGGAGCCGGATGCAGTGGCAACTGACGCCGGTGTTGTCAGACACTACTAAAGGTGGTAGCAGACGGTTACGATCAGCAGACGATATGACATGCTCCATATCCTCCGCGGCGTCCAGCAGGAGCCTGTAAGGAGGAAGAGCGAGTCGCATGGGAGGTGTGTCCCCATCACCACTAAAGGAAGCCCTCCTGGCCACCCACCGTAGAGCGAGGTCCCGAGACGCAGACCTGACTGAGTGGTACCTCCGCGAACGAAGTCACTTCAGTCAACATGGCGACTGAGTCCACAGCCGGTGGGTCGACTGATGAATGGAGGGTCGGATACGTCCCCAAAGCGGGCCTCCCGGCCATCCGAGTCCGGAGAGGAGTCACGAGTCGGTGACACCACCGTGACACGACGCATGGGGATGTGCGAGGGACGCGAAGACGAAGCCAACCCGGAGGCCCTTAAGAGAGCGTGACGCGAGTCATGTGACACGCTGTCCCCCTCTGAGTCTCAACCTATCATAGTAGCGGGAGCGGTACGGCTTGGTGACCCCACCGAACCCAATCGAGCGTCCAGCAGAGAAGATACCATGTCCTTGACGGACGCAAGTTAAGCAGCTACGGTTTGAACTTGTCAAACTTAGCTGTCTTCTTGCTCTTGGGGGTAGCGGGTTCGACGACTTTAAGCCTTAGTGGAGACGTACACCTCTCACCCTCCCGACAAGAAGGGGGGACAGTGAGCGACGAGCCCCAGAGCGAGAGCAGGAAGAACCACGAGGTGAGAGGGAGTCCCTCGAACCCCAATCAGATTCTGCTCTTTCGGAAACTACCGGTGAAACTCATCCGTCCGTTCGGTGATTACTACATCCACCCAATCAAGCATCCAGCAGAGAAGATACCATGTCCTTGACGGACGCAAGAAGCAGCTCCGGTTTGAACTTGTCAAACTTAGCTGTCTTCTTCTTCTTCTTGCTGTTGGGAGTAGTGGGTTCGATGACTTTAAGCCTCAGCGGAGACGTACACCTCTCACCCTGCCGACACGAAGGGGGGACAGAGAGCGACGAGCCCCAGAGCGAGAGCAGGAAAACCACATGGTGAGAGGGAGTCCCTCCGGACTGCTCTTCCGGAAACTCCCGGTCAAACTCATCCGTCCATTTTACTACATCCACCCTCTCCTCCGGAGAGGGATGACGAATAGGAGAAAACTCTCGATCGCGACCCGATTCACCTGTCGCAGCTTTTCGCTTCAACACATAAGCCCTATCAGTAACGGACTTGCATATGACCGAAACGTAGGCCTTGAAGTCTGAAGACGAGAGGGGCACACTCGTTGCAACGAAACCCCTCCTCACACAAGTCCTTACACTTCCTACACAGCAAGTGCGGGTCCTTGTTAGCAGACTTCCGACCTCCGCATTGTGTACAAAATGCAGAGTACATGGCGAAGGTAATACGGAGGTAGTCGACAAGACGAACAAGGTGAAACCAGCGAGTGAAGACCGGAGTCAACGACGCATGAAAACCTGACCAGGTGAGTGACAGTTGAGTCACTGACGTGCGCTAGACGAGGTGAGCAACAGTTAAGTCACTGACGTGCGCTAGACGAGGTGAGTGACAGTCGAGTCACTGACGCGAGCTAGACGAGGTGAGTGACTAGACGAGGTGAGTGACAGTCGAGCCCCTGACACTACGTAGCAAACCCTTCCGATAGCTAACCACTCCAAACACAACAAGTGTGTAAACTCGCAAAACGTAATAACGACGAGACGCTTGAGTGAGAAAACGCGCAAGTCTAGACGACGGAGACTATCGGGAGGGCCGAATACCGGAGGCTCCGACACCGGAGGGTCTGACTATCGTAGGGTCAGACTACCGGAGGCTCCAAAACCGGAGGGTCCGACTATCGTAGGGTCAGACTACCGGAGGGTCCGACTATCGTAGGGTCAGACTACCGGAGGGTCTGACTATCGTAGGGTCAGACTACCGGAGGGTCCGACTATCGTAGGGTCAGACTACCGGAGGGTCCGAAATCGAAGCACCCCCGAAGACGAAAGACTAGTGTCAGACGAAGGTGAAAGCCAACCGAAGCAGACGACGAGCTGTCGGAAGACCGACCTGACACTAGACGACGAAAGAACTGCCGGAGGCCGTACGAACCAAACAGTCACCCGACGAAGCCGGAGGGCGGAGGGTGGAGGCTGTACGACCCAAGCAGTCACCCGACGAAGGAGAGAGAAAACAAGAGACACGAGTTGCACGTGCAGAGCGTGCAGCTTCAAGCTTGGTTGCGCCCAACCTAGCACATGTCAACAAGGTCACTCACCCACTCAAACCTACAAAAAACAACAAACAAATATAACGCCGAGCGTGTAGATAAGGCGTAAAAACAAACCCTTTAATTGAATACGAAGTAAAGTTAGCAAAAGCAGCGAAGAATAACGCTAGAAATGCCCAGAGTCGAGAGCGAAAACATAAACAGCTGTCTTGCTCTGCAACTGAGAGGAGAGTGAAGGCTTCTGGGAGTGACGTCACGAGACCACTGACTTACCGCCCTTGGAGGGGGATTTTACGCATCCCTTACTCCACTAGTTCAAGTTTCGTCTGTGGTAATAAGGTTGAAATAAAGCATGCCTAGAGGAGGCAGGCATAGTAGGTCTAGTCAACAGATATATTATATATCTTGTTTGTCCCTCATTAAAGTCACACAGGTCATAACCTTATAAATATCTTCTTCTTAAATAATCTTAATAAAGCTAAGAAAGATGGAATATTTATATGCTCCATAAGCGATTGGTATTATAATACTATGGTCTAGTGATAATAGATTTTAAAGCCTGATGAGCTCCATGGTCATGACTCTATTCTTTTAAAATTGAGAAAAATATTACAGAACTGATGTGCCTCTGCGCCTGTGAACCTTGTAAAAAGGTTGAGTGTGTATCACTGTTAAGGTTTGTGTTATTTTATCAAGCTCAACTCAAATTAATTTCAGTGAGCATGATTAATTTCTTTGAAGTGTAAAAAAGGTAGAGACATCATTTGATTACCATTACCATTACAGACATGATTATGAAACTAAAGAGTTTATTGCTTGCAAGGCAAACAAATTCGGGACATTTTGGGGAAAATGCCCCCATATGCAAATATTCTAAAAGATATAACTAAATCAGATATACTGCATTTGAAACAGCAATTAAAGATACAAGTACTGTGCCAGTCTGGAGATCTGTCACTTCAGACATGCTTTTTTTGACCTTATACATAAAAAATATACTGATCACTTTCAGAATGCAATTTATTCTCTTATTTATTGGACACACTCTTAATGTTTGTTCCTTTATCGGGGAGAGACAGGCCTTATTTTAGTAAAAAGATACCTATCAGTGAATTCTCTCTGCCAACAGGACTATTTGCTCTCAACTTAATCAATTCACCTTTTAATGAGGCATAAATATCTACCTTTCAACTGAAGTTATAAGAAAAGTTATTTTTTCAACATGATTATACATAACTGTTAATAAGTTTTAATGCAGCATATGTTACGTGTTTGTAATGCACGTTAATAAGCCGGGCCCTCAAACACAACAAACGCTAGATGTCATTCAAGGGAGATAACTCCTTTACTACACTCGATACATCGTACATGCAGCATGACTGGATAAATGAAACTGAGTGATGCGCTCGTAAAAGGTCATTAAAGAGATCACGAAACATCCTCCCTCCTTTAGGCTAAGAGAGTACATTATCCAAAAAGATACCTCATATGTACTGTTAATATAATGATACTCTTATGCAGAACTTTAAAATTCTAAACAGACAAAATGATGTTCAGCATTGTCACCATTTTCATACTAAAGTCTGGTACAAATATGGAATACAGAACTAAAATACTGTCTAGCATTAATTCAACTAAACTGATAATATCCTAGTAATTTCTTTCTGGAATTTTTGAAAACCAAATATAAGTAGGTGTTTCAATTAAAGTTCATTCAAAGATTGAGCTTTGTAACTGGCTTAAAGAGGAGAAGTAACGCATGAATTTGATTATTACAAATAAGTATCTGTATTCGCTTCACTTATATGAATCAATAGAGCCAAAAAATGAGAAAATATACGCTTTAATTCGACTACTAGGAGACCTTTTAAAACCCTGTTTTGGATAGCCGCCTAATGAGACTGGCGAACGCTTACACAAAATCACCGAAGCATGACTCGAAGCCACGCCCAGTGTGTGACGTGCTAGTGGGCAGCTGAAAGTCCAGCCCTTTGACTTTCTCTGTATTTTTAAGCAAATTCAACAGCAAAATAGAGGCAATAGCATGACCGAAAGAATTCCAAAATACGATATATAATGGCTTCATGATATCAACTTTCCCTCTCAGTCGTCAAATCCATCTTAATTGGACTGTGACAATCCTTGGACGCGGTTTTCTTTGGTGGGTTTATATCAAAAAGGTGAAGAACTTGGTCGGTGAGAGATCCAATTACAATGGGAGATCACGTAGTGTTACAACATGTATTTATCGATATGAAGTTATAAATTGTCTCGAAAAAAATAAGGTTTTTGTAATAAACGGGAGACAATGTAGAAACTTTTTTAAGGACTATAGAAAAAATAATTTTGTTTCACTTCACTTTCATGACAACTTAGTAGTTATTAGATGATTCGTTTGTATTTAACTAACACATATCATATTCTTATCTAGTATAACATCTCACACCGTGTTGCAATATCTCTCTCTTTGAATTTAACAATAAATGACATGAAAACATACCTGGCGCAAGCGTTAGAAACATCCTATGTACATAATCCTAAAGAATGTTGGTTCCCGTTATTCACGATGTACTTTTTAAAATGTGTGTCATCGTCCGTAGAAGTGCGTGAGCCAATTCTCCTTCTCTTAATTTATTGGTTGAATATATATTCTACAAGTTCATTGGTTCAAAATGACTGGACGCCGTGACAATAAACTAAGTACCAGTCGAATGCCAAGTGTTACGCCATTATGACAGGACATATATTCCGCTTGGCGGGTCCAAGGCGTTAAAATTCAAAAGGTATAATTAGAGACCATTAAATCAAGAATTGAAATTGAATGCAATAGGATTACATAACGGCCACCTGTGTGTCATAAATGACAAACAAACTTGTTAAACCAATTTGATTGTTGTGACAACATTTGGCAGACGTCGTAATTGATGAACATCTTAACTTTAAGGTTAACCTTAGTGACGGCTAACTAAGAGTTTTGTGCAACGGGACCCAGGAAATTATCTTTGGATGTACATTTATGATGTATGACCTACAAATGTGATAGGATTTGACTTCCACTTAGCTATTCTTACGACGATATCAACAATAATGTCTCATTCATCATACACTACATGCCTACATTACATTTACAAAATTGTGTGAACGCCACAATACATAAAAATATGGATATCATTTTCAAATAATCCATGGTCAATAATACATTCAATTTCATTTTCTGTTTACTCAAAAAATATATAAATATACTGGGGAATTCTTTTTTTAAAATAATCAGTCTAATGCAATTTTGCATTAATAATAAATTCTTAGTTTTGTTGTAAAAGCCTAAAAATTAAATTGAAAATGCCAAAAGAAATTCCGGTCGATGTTGTTCAATCTGTCTCCGTTTTGATTGCTTGTCGTCTCTTCTGTTTCTGTGCCACTCTAACTGTCATTTGGCTTATATAAGTAAGGAAAAGTATCGGACCCGTCAATTGAAATTAGCGATTCTGAACATGATGAGACACATTCGATAGATAATGATATCTCAATTTCTGAATCCCTGTAGGACATTATGCGTTAAAACTTAATAAAGGTTATATTTTTATGAGAATAAGGATGCCGGTGCATCCCTCAATATAATGTCCAATAAGTGAGCACAGTTTATGTAAGAAATACTTCCGGGATCTCACGCGTTAGCGCAATCTTATGACTAAGACAACATGGCGCAGGGTCGTGACTTTTAAAAACATTCCGTAGGAAAGGGCACACAGCATAGTATTTAATCAGGGTCTTGCGCTTGCAAAAATAGAAATTTCCAGACAATTAATTAAACAATAGATTCCTTTAAGGTTTGAGTTGTTTGGATAACGTTTAGTAGGTATAACCGACGGTTTAACTGCGAGATTTACTATCGGCTAGTGTTGTTTTACATAACGAGCGAATGATGATATGCCAACTAGCACGTCACGAAAGATTCACGCTTCAGTGACCACAGGGCCTTTCAGGTTCTGCTCGCCGGTCGTAATTAGGCAATTAAATTACAAAGCTGTAATTATGTTGTTTAGCGGCCGATTTAAGAAATTCAAAGTTGAGTCCACGTCAAATTGTAATCCCTTTTAACGAATTCCGAAATGGACCATAGGGCATTTCACCCGATCTTTAACAGTTCTTCCAGATCTGCTTACATAGTTCTGTGATTTGACTGGTGTGGAGCTTTTGGCTTCATCATTTATGATAGGCAGTTTTACAGGAATTTCACTGTTTTTAGGCACTTTGCATGGTTTTATCTGTTGTCTATTTCTTTGAAACAAAGTACCATCTTCACCTTGAACTTGATAGGTTCTGCTTCCAACTTGTTTTTGAACGGTTGCTGTCTTTCATTCTTTTTCACCTATTCTAATTGGCTGCATCTTCACCTGTTGTCCTAACATAAGTGAAGGTAGATTTTTACCAAAGTTTTGTCTCAACTCAGCCATTTCAGATTTCCTCTGATCCATCAGTGGTTTCTGGCTGTTGGGAATGTCCAATCTTGATTTCAATGTTGGCAGCAGTGTTCTTGATCTCCTACCGAACAGTCTCTGAGTTGGGCTTGTGTTTAGTCCTTCAGTCGGTGTATTTCTAAGATTGAGAAGTCCAATGTAAGGGTCTTCATTACTTGCTTTACATTTTCTCATCAAGTTCTTGGCAGTCTTGACAGCTGCTTCAGCTGCTCCATTTGATTTGCTGTTTCCAGGGCTTGATTTGTCATGATCAAATCCATACTGACATGAGAAAGACTTGAATTTTTCAGATGAAAATTGTGGTCCACCATCAGAGATGACTTTATCTGGAAATGGTGTTTTAGTTTTGTGATGCTCGTTTGGGATGTCACATCTTCTCCAAGAAAATCAACTTCAAAGAAGTTACTGTAACAGTCTAATGTCACCATGTAGTTGCGCCCTTGTAGAGAGAACAAATCACATCCTACAGTTTCCTATGGTCTCTCTGGTGTTTCTCTTAGGTGCAGAGATTCTTGAGGTTGACGAGTACCATATGTTGAACAAACATCACATGTTCAGTGTTCTGCCGAGGCCGCGCCCTTGCGCCATTCCCGCAATAAATTTACAATTGACGCAATGATTTTAAAGTAAGCGGGTCAATGGGCGCGTTAAAATGTATTTAAAATCGATTTATGATCATTGAAATTAAATGTCAATTCATATCTGAGCTATTTCGTATTTGGATCGGTAAAGAGCGCCAGTAACAACACTTCGACCGACTTATTCTATAACATTTGATTTCATTGGACGTTGGTAAGTTTCCTTTCACTATTGCACCAATCACGATTGGCGATACATTACTTATGCAAGGGAAGTAACTCTAATCACTCGCGAATCGGGCTTGAACAAGCAGACGCTTTTCACGATGGTTCGAAGAAATGAGATAAGTTATCAAACTTTATGTAAATAAGAAACAGAAAATATTTATTTTAATGCATAAATATTCATCACGTATTCATAGACTTTAATTGTTTGGAATTGACTATTTTGATTTATTTTTTATACAGAAACGAATCGATAATCATTGACATTGCCAACTTCTCATACGCGAATCCAGATTAATATTTCGTTTTGTTTTACTATTTCCTTCAATCGTGTTACTTATTTATGTCAACAAAGAAAAATGATAAAATATCTTTCACTTTTTTATGTTCAAAGATGACCCACTGACATTCTAATAAAACATTTTTTCAATTCATATCTTATTATTTTCTTCACACGAGTTGCTTAACATTTTTCCACATGAAACATGTCT
This sequence comes from Phorcus lineatus, assembly GCA_921293015.1. Lineage (NCBI taxonomy): Eukaryota > Metazoa > Mollusca > Gastropoda > Trochida > Trochidae > Phorcus > Phorcus lineatus. The sequence goes on along the minus strand of OV121087.1, from coordinate 18,586,478 downwards.
CGGTGTAATCTTGATTAAATATCTTTTATAATTCACAGAAATTAATCAATTTTATAGTGGAAAATAAATGGCTGGGTGATGGTCACTATCATTTAGATTATTCTTTTTTGGGGGACATGAATGTTTTAAAAATCAACTAAAGAACATCTTGCTATATATTCTTATTTTTAGATGAAACATAGAGATGTGTTAGCTGCAAACAAATAGGTTATTTTTCTTATATTATTTTGAAGATTTTGAACTCATAATGTACACAACGCATGCACATAATGTATATGCAAACAAAAGAAATAATTTAATGATTTTAATGCGATTTTTAATTTAATAAAAACTAAAGGCTTGAAACTGACTTGACCCCTACCCAATGAAAATTGACCCCAACTTTTTTTCTGAAGTGGGGCCATTGGCCCTAAGTTTTGAAATGCTTGGCAGAACACTGATGTTTCGATGAAACTTCTAATGTCTTGTGACATCATCGGCCAAAATATAAGAGATCTGGCTCTGCGTAGACACGAGTTTATTCCAAGATGTCCAGCGTGAACTTTTTCTTTCATCTCTTTCCGCATGGATACAGGGATGACGACTCTTTCGCCACGGAGTATGATACTGTCCTGAACTGTAAGTACGTCACGGTAAGGAAAGAAAGGTACAACAGCTGGGTGAACTTCAGACCTGTTATTCGGCCATCCTTTCATGACTGTGTCCATGAGACGACAAAGATTTTGATCCTTTTGAGTCGCACATCTTATGCGATCCAGCTGATCTTTCTTGATTGGGCAAAATGATACATTGTTCACAGTATCCTGAACTGTTTCAGGTGCTTCTTCCAGTGGTGCACGTGATAATGCATCAGCTACAGGAATGCTTTTTCCTGCTTTGTAAACCAGCTGAAAATCATACTTCTGTGTCCTCAACAGAAGTTATTGTAGACGAGTCGGAGCTTTTGACAAAGGTTTCTTGTGTATAGCCACGAGAGGTTTGTGATCTGTGACTACAGTCACTGGAGGTCCATATGTGTAGCAATGGAACTTTTCAAGTCCAAACACAGTAGCAAGAAGTTCTTTCTCGATCTGAGCATATCGAGTTTCAGAGTCAGAGAGTGATCTGCTAGCATAAGCTATAGGTTTCCCATTCTGGATGATCACAGACCCGAGACCGTGTTCACTTGCATCATTCTCTAACCACAGATCTTCTTTTTGGTCATAATAGGCAAGGACAGGTGCATTGGTGATCATAGTTTTCACTTTAGTGAAGGCATTCTGTTGAGCTTCGCTCCAGATCCAGGAAAAATTCTTCTTTGGGAGATTGTGAAGACATGTAGTTTCCTCTGTCAGATTCTCCATGAAACGAGAAAGGTAGTTACACATACCTAGGAAGCGACGTAAGTCATGAACATTTTGAGGGACTGGAAATTCTGTGATCGCTCTGACTTTCTCAGGGTCAGTCCTTAGTCCTTCGCTGCTAATAGTGTGACCTAAGAAGGTGATCTTGTTGAGTCGAATCTCCATCTTGTCTTTGTTGAGACGAATACCTCGTTCCTGACATCTCTTCAGCAGTGAATCTAGGCATTGATCATGGCTTTCATCATCAGAACAAGGATATCATCCGCTGCACAGGCAACACCTTTTAAACCATGTAGATTTTCGAAAAGTTTCTTCTGGAATATCTCGGATGATACAGATAGACCAAAGGGTAATCTCATCCACTTGAATCTGCCAAAACATGTTTGAAATGTTGTTAGCAAACTGGAATCATGATCCAATTTTACATGCCAATATCCAGAAGCAAGGTCAATCTTGGAGAACACTCTAGACATGCTGAGCTCATGTAGGTTGTCTTCTAACACAGGTAACTGAAAGTGTTCACGTCGAAGTGCTCGGTTTAACTGTTGTTGATCCAAACATATGCAAATGTCACCTGATTGTTTCTGTGTGATAGCAATCTGGTTGACAATGGGGTTGGTTCGTCCACTGGTTCGATCACTCCCAACTTCTGTAAACGTTGAAGTTAAGCTGATAGTTTCTCCTTGAGACTGATTGGTATGCGCTTAGTTGGCATGATGACTGGCTTGACATCTGGGTCTGTTTGCAAGTGAACTTCCCCTTCAAATGTTCCAATTTGACTGTCAAAGAGTGATGAGTATTCTTCACAGATAGCATGATCATATTTTGGTGATACAGCATTTACCATATCCATGTTCTGTTCATGAATGTCTATCAAGTCCATCTTTGTGGCAGTTTCTATGCCTAGCAGTGGAGTTAGGTTCTCCTTAACAACTACAAAGTTAGTTGAATACACCTTTCCATTCTTTGGATTAAGAACTGCGGCTTCATAGGAACCCATTGGAGGAAAAGGTGTCTTATTCCACATAATCAAGTGACGATCAGTTGTGGATAACTTGGATTTGTCCAAAACATCCCTCATCGGGAGAATATTTGGGGTAGCTCCTGAGTCCACAAGGAAGACTACAGATGTGTTGTCAACAATCATCCGGCACTTGACTGGTTTCTTGAAATTTCGAGCTGCAGCCTCGTCAACTTCAACAGAGCAGATCCAGTCTTCATCATCAGATTCAGGCTCGGATTGATCCAGTACAGTGTTCACTGAGTCTGACATTTTACACTTTACAGCATAGTGATTCTTTTTTCCACATTTGCTGCATTTGGCACCCCATGCTGGACATGATGTCTTTTTCATAGCATGATTATTTCCACAAAACTTACAATCTATCATCTTCTTAGTGCTTGATGACACTTGAGCTTGATCACGTGGTCCAGGTTTGTGTTTGACTTCAGAGGTTGTGCTTGATCTTTTGTTGTATCTTGACGTTGTTTTACGACGACTAGCAACAGCACTCACTGACTCAGACACCGGTTTGTAAGCATCAAACTGTGCCTTTGCATTTTCCGCAACTTTACATGTATCAATGCATTTTTCTATGGTGAGGTCTCTTTCTCGAAGCAGTAGTTGTTGTGTAGATTTGTCTCTAATTCCTAGTACAATCCTGTCTCTCAAGAGTGAAGGGGCACAATTCACACAATAGTTGCATGTTCTTATCAGATGTTCTTATCAAATGTGCATGAAATGTTTCAAAAGATTCACCCTCTTTCTGGTTTGTACTGTTAAATTTATAACGTTCATAAGTCTCATTGACTTCACCAACAATAAATTGCTCGAATTTCTCAATAATTTCTTTTCTTGTTCTCTCACCATCTGCAGTTGTAAAGTTGAAACCATTGTAGACCTTCAGAGCCTCATCACCAAGTGCATTTAGTAGAGATGCGACCTGATATCTAGGTGGGAAGGTAGCGAGATTTACTAATATTTCGTAGTTATCCCATTTTTGCTTGAACAACTTCCACGCTTCATTAGCATTGTCTCCTATGATAAATGGTCCTGGGGTTTTAACTCCCGGTAAAGTTTTAAATCTAGCAGGGGCCTGTTGATCATTTTGATTATCTTCAACATCAGCGTCCGCCATTTTGATTTTTTTGTTTATGTACACACGTGGTTTGATCGAATTATAGTATTTTCTTCGTTATTAAGGAAGATAATGTCACTATATTCTTTCCAACAACTCACTGTGTCATTGTGATCATTTCTAGACGAAAATCCCTTTCGCTGCCACCATGTTACGTGTTTGTAATGCACGTTAATAAGCCGGGCCCTCAAACACAACAAACGCTAGATGTCATTCAAGGGAGATATATAACTCCTTTACTACACTCGATACATCGTACATGCAGCATGACTGGATAAATGAAACTGAGTGATGCGCTCGTAAAAGGTCATTAAAGAGATCACGAAACACAGCATGTTGTAACTTAATTTGTTTTTGTTATTTTAATCTTTTAACTATGAAAATCAAAATTGCTTCCAATAAAGAAAACTGAGGTAACCTTCCAAGCGAGGCATTGCATTTATGCCCTTAACCACCAGGGTGGTTGAACAGTATGAATTACAAAATACAAGTCATTATCAATGATTGCTATCCACATCTTTTATAATTTACATGATCTCACTCCTGAGCCAAGCCAATATTGATAAAAAAAATATATATAATTCTGTCTGACCTCTGAAAAATAAATATCCCTTTTTTTGTCGAACACAGTTTTGATAATATTTAAATTATATCACTATTGTTTGAAGAAATAAAATTAAATCACCTATCTAATGGTAAACTTATTTTATGAAATAATGTATCTGAACTGCACATCAAGTATTCAACATGGAAGTAGTTTATGTAGAATTAGGAGTTGCTTTCAAATTTGCCTTTGAGATTCAAACCTCTTTACATATTCTTTTAATTTATGAATATTTTCTTTTCCAATTATAAAAAAATAACTGAGTTTTAAAAATATATGCTTTAATTTAGAAGGATAGCAAAATATATTAAGTTAATGTAGGTAACAGGTTCATATCATATTTGCCATCACTTTTTGGAGAAAAAGATCAAAACAATATTTTTAGGTAAACCGAGTAAAAGTTGTTAATATTCTTTAATAAAACATGAAAAATCATGCTAATAAGTATATTGTTCTACATAAATTATTAAAAAAAATTATTGTCAATTAAATCAAAGGTAATGTTTCGTTTTTCTAACGATTCGTTTGAAATTTTGACATTTGCCAGTCGACTAATTACATATTTCTGGAACGTTTAAAAAATTTTATAATTCGACCGATAGTTATAAAGAACAAGTTTATTTGATATTTTGGACTAATTAAAACACACATGACTGCAGAAGGGAATTTAAAAGAAAATACTCAATGTTAATTTATACCAAATCCTTTAATTTGTAAATTTGCTGCGGCTACGAGGTCAAATGAATGTCAAGGCCACTGTTATGGTGGACAAGACAACCGCAAGGCAGATGATTTTTTATATAATGTCTGCTAGCACTCGTAGAAATAATAATTAGGTGCTGTTCTCATATTGTGAACATGTAGTTCGATGTCGCCGATCGAATCGAGCTCTACAAAGGTGTTGTCAACATTTCTGGAATCAATAAACGATGTTAAACGGTGAGTTTTTGCTGTTTTTCGTGAGTGGGGATTTTGGCTTGAAAATCTGGCGGTAGCGATTTTCGGGGTGTCGCTGCATGTAACTTTTGAAATAATTGCCCGATTTTGACAATCCATAGCTCGTTTTGTAGGGAAATCATTTAGCTTTCGAATCGTAGTGAACAATTTGTCCAGAAAAATTATTGTGGATGCGAAAACTGACTTTGTTCGAGCATGGGGTGGTTTGGTCGTTACATCCCTTTCCTTTTATATATAGTAGTAGGGTAGGGTCTATGGGTATATATGTCTTTCTAAAGCTATTTCTAAGCGATACACGCCCCTGTGCAATATGTAACATTGAGCAAATGACAAAATGCTATATACAAATATAAAATATATCACAGAGATCTGAATTCAATATAAACAAATATGTATATATATGCAAATATTTTCATATTATTTTACATTTCTCTTTGATATGTTTCGTTGTATCGTCATGTTGTAGTCATGGAACACGTATCGAGCTGCATCATGAACTTGATATCGTCTCTTGATATCATCAATCGTCTTTTTATTAATCGCCTTGATTGCATCTAGTAACTGCAACTGACATTTGATTATTAAAATAATCTTTAAGCAGTATAAACAAATCAAAGTCTGTACATCGTCAAAAAAATGGTAAATGTTTAAAAGTAATGTTCCTTCTCTTGTCTATCTGATTAAGAAATGATTGATTGAAAAGAGAAATCAACATGCATTTTCATCGATTAGTTACTCATTTGATTGATTCAATATTTCAGCTAACTAACAGAAAATGTGATAAACAATGCGTTCCAATTTCTTTTCACCAACTAGTAATAAGGACTATGAAATAATGCCTACCAATATTTCCATTGGATGAAATATGTGTGAATTGTTCAAGTCACATTCAGAATTAGTGAGGAACATGTCCTGTTTTGATAAACTTCAGAAACTTGCGAGACTCAAACTTAGTGAATTTGAATTCCTCCTGAAGAATCGTCTCGTCCAAATCTGCAGCAAGTTCTCCATCAACCCCTTGATCTTTGAAACTCTTTGAATACTTCTCCAGTTTCAGTTCCTTCATTTTGGCAACCATTTCGTCTATGGACAAATCTCTTACTGCTTTCTCCCCTGGAAGAGATCCTCGTCTGTCTCCCTTTTTGGGTTCAGTGACGCCACTATCTCTTTTGACGTCACTTCCGGTAGCCTTATTGGCAGCCTCCTTTGCTATCTGAGCGAACGGAGCTACCGTTGCCCTCCCAATATTAGTGTTGGCATAGGGATTTGGCTTTTCAGCTGAGGGCGGCGGTTGAGGAAGGGTTTTTCTTGCTGGTACTTCAGGAGGAAGTCCATCAGATGGGGGCGTTGTTTTGGGCTTTGGTTTGGGCATGAGGGGCGGAGGTTTGGTGGCATCTGTCTTCGGTTTGTCCTTCCAGTTTGACCAAATATAGCTAGCTGGTTCAATGCTCTCGTATACATTTTCAGAGTCCTTGATGGAGTTTGGAGAGAATAGTGCAATTTCTGAAAAGTATTTTCAAATTCAGTCTAATTAATTGATAGCAAATACTCATTATTTAGGTATGCTCATTTCATTCAACGTTATCTGGTTATATTTAATATTGTTATACAACCAGAATCAGTTCATAATATATATGCAATTTATCGTTGATTTAGAATATGCTACCAATTGCTTTTAGTCGTATCCCAGTTGTGAAGAGCAAAATATTATACAAACTTTACTCCCCTTATCAAAATAAGATGTGTAGATTTATGTCTTCAAGTTTCAAAGATGTTAAGAGATACTAAAATCAAATCCCTTAAAAATTTAAGATCGTATTTTACCATGGTGGCATAGTGCTATTACATCTTTGGCATATTTAAATGGGAATACATGGAAAGCAGAAATACCTCTCAGGCCAGTGTCTAGAGGAATCTGCACCCGTTTACACTCCGACTTCAATTTATGGTTATATTCTTGCCAGTCTTCCTTGGACATGCCCTCCACCCCGGTGATGGGGGCAACACGGATATCACCCAGGTACAGTGGGATCAAGGTAGCTGTCATCTCCATACTGCCGTCTGCAAGAAATTATGAATACCACTCCATTTTACATCAATGAATGAATGTTGCACACACGGATTCTATTTTGGAACAGATTACCAGATAAGCTTTTGCCTATGTTGGTTTGAAAATTAATTTCACTTACAATCATTCAATATAGATATAATATTATCCACCTGAAGAAGGATAAAGAAGTCAGAACCATGTGTGAAATGAATAAAGAATTTAATTACCCGTTATACCTTCATGGCCAAAGGCTTTGACAAGGATGACATTGTAATCATGAAACATCTTCCACAAAATAATGAAGACAACAAGAAAACATTATTTTGCCTCATCCTACTTTTTACGAAATGAGCTTCAAGTAAGTGTGCCTTACTGACAAGCCTAGTCCTATGGCGGACATGCTGTACAATGATGTAAGTGACTATTGACTTAACGTGTACCTACCTATGTGGCATATTGCGTTTGCAAGGAAATAGGTTTCGTTATACACCTCCGACACACGGAGAGGGCCGAGATTCGGAGCGTGGCTGTCTGTTCCTCTCGCCTTCGTACTAAATGTGATATCCGTGGACTCTGAGAGTTGGATAGTTACCGGAAGCGGCTTCCTTGCTATGATATTGCTCAATTTCTCTTCGTCTTTGTTTGCTAAAAGCAGAAATGTTTAGCTTTTTGTGAATACACTTATGATCACGGCACAACTCAGCGTATGATTCGGAAATAATATAAAAACTATCTTCTCGGGGAGTCAGGAATATTCTACGTTGATGTTGCTGTATGGACACCTCATTGCTTTATGCTGACATTCTATAATGGTAAATCCTCAATCTACATTGGGAAATCAAAATAGAGATCAAACATTCGTCATTCTTTTCAAATAACTTTCCTGAACAAAATATATCTATTCAGGGACATTTTACATTCTACATTTATACATGGTTCAACATGGACATTCTATATAAGAATGATTCAACATGGACCTTCTAAATAGTCTGATTCTAATGGACTTTCTATATACAATGATTCAACATGGATATTTTAGATACAACGATTCTATTTGGAAATTCAAGATAGAACGATTCAACATGGACATTCTAGATACAATGATTCAACATGGACTTTCTAGAGAAACTGATTCAACATGGACATTCTAGATACAATGATTCAACATGGACTTTCTAGATAAAATGATTCAACATGGACATTCTAGATACAATGATTCAACATGGATATTTTAGATACAGTGATTCTACGTGGAGATTCTACATACAATCATTCATCATGAATATTTTAGATACAATGATTCTACACGGACTTTCTAGATACAATGATTCAGCATAGACAATCTAGACACGATGATGCTACATGGGCATTAAAACTTGGACATTATTTTAAACAAGCAAAAGGTGTTTAATGATTATAATTAATTTTTTCGAATTGAGCACAAACATAAGTCCTCTAGAACCTTCTTTAACTAGTGAAGGGCACAATAACTAGCTGACGAGTTATCATATTAAATGCGAAAAAAGTTCATACATTTAAAGAGAAGAGCGCATCAATGTAATTATATTCAATCTAAAGATATTTTTCATAAAAGGTCAAAGAGGACTTGATATCTTGAATTATTGTTGAAGTAACAATAATAGTCTGATTTAAATCGACCATGTTTCAAGGAATAAAAGACCACGGGATTCGAACTCACTACTCCCTGAACTCCCTGAAAGCAGCCACACTGTTGCACGTTATGCTCCAGTTAAGTGCAGATAAAACTTAGCCATTAGCGGACCAATCACGTCATTGCGTTGAAATATATAAGATTGGCGGCGATTAAGTGTTACGAATAATCAAGGGAATTACTTATTCCTGGCTACTGACAACGATTGCTTTTGCCGGAGTATTTGAGATCAGCTAGCCGAGATAGCGTCAGAACATACGAGCAATGTGGTTGCTTGAAGAGCGTTGTCAAGATGCGACCCCTGCTAAAACGAGTTTTTTGTTGTTGTTTTTTTTATTATCCTTTTTTTGTTCCCATGGTTACATCGAAATACAGTCAACAGTATACATGAGTATAAAAAATTGTCAAAGGTAAACATTTATATCAAACAAGTATAAAATATCAATTAGCTTCTAAAGGTGGAATGAGTGAAGACCATTTTTTATGAAGTTTTCATAATCATTGTTTTTCTTTGCAATGAATTCTTCTACCGAGAGTATTTGTCTGAGTATCTTTGTATAGTTACTGATTTTTGGAATTAAACTTTTAATGTTACATATATATGGATGTATTTTTTTATCAGAGATAATGATTTGGTTTAATAAGACATCTCTATGAAATGTACCAAACCAGATCAGGTATTTGGTAAACTTTACCTTGTGTGAAAAGAAATTATTGATCCAAATTTCTAAGTCACCCCAAAATTTAGTTGTTTCACAACATTCCCAATATACATGGCAAGTGCTCTCAGAATGATCACCACAGAAGTTGCACAATTTTTTATTTTTATCAATCAAATTCATTCTCAATAATTCTTTTTTAGTATAAAATAAAACGAGTTTTATCTATTTACGTCATTTTTGGGAAAAAGGGTCGATTTTTAAAAAGAAAAGTTCAAGTGACACAGTACCTCTGTTTTTGTCGTCTAGGATCCTGAACTTGGGCTCGTAGTTGATGGGAACACTAAGGGTTCTCTTGTAGGTGTCTCTTGCTACAGCTCGCTTCTGCTCAAAGCACGAGTTGATTCTCAGTATCTGAAATTTGAAATAATACAAAACTAGATCAAATGTCACCGGCCTGCCTATTTGAACTATCAGCCCCATTCTAGTAAATTCCATTCTATGAAAGTGAGCTTACGAGATAGTTACCTCTCACCCATTTTTCATGAACTTACGTTCGCGGTTACGAGATTGTTTTTCATCTGCCAATTATCAAATATGTAAAGCACAAACAATTGTTACCAATTAACCTAATTTCGATGGTGATAGCTGTTACCCACTCATGCAAGTGTTACCAACTTGCCCAATACTAAAGGAACAAAGAGTTCGAGGTGAATAATCATAACCACTAACACTTCATCCATAACTTTATAGGTTATTACTATCGAGGCCATTTTCATGATATAGAACTCACGAATCTCCAACCCATTTGCCATTATCTCAAGGTAGAATATTTCTCGTTTGCTCTGTATACAAATCAATGTGTCGGTCTCGCATGAGTGTAACCCCATACTAATTAAACATTCATTGCATCCTGTCTTACCATTTTTCCTTAGATTGTTTCCCATTACCAATGAATTCCTCAATTCAGTAGGTTGTTAACAACCTTTTCCATTATTTATATCCTTGATCTTACTTATTTCCATTCTCAAGATGATTCCCATCTTATCATTACCCAAGATGTTTCCTATTTTTCCATTTCCAAAGGTGGTTCCCGTCTTACCATTCCTAAAAAGGATCCCCATCTATCCATTACCCAAGATGATTCCCATCTTACCATTGCCTTAAAGGATTCCCATCTATCCATTACCGAAGATGTTTCCCGTCTTACCATACCCAAGATAAGTCCCGTCTTACCATTACCCAAAACATTTCCCGTTTAGCCATTACCCAAGATGAATCCCGTTTAGCCATTACCCAAGATGAATCCCGTTTAGCCATTACCCAACATGTTTCCCATCTAGCCATTACTTTGTTCCAATTTCCCATGCACCCAATATGTTGGATTCCCTTAAGCCATTTTCCATCACCTTAAATGTTACCAATACGCCCTTGGCCACTATCCCGATCTAGAGGGCGTGTTACCCACCTGTCCGTTCCCCATAACCTCCAGCTCAGATTCCCCAAAGAATCCTTGCGTGACGATGACGAAGGCAGGGAGCGCCATCTTGTACACCTCGTAGTATTGGCGGAGCGTGAAGGAGTCCCGGTCATGGATGAACTCCATACACCTGTTCTGCTTCACTGGAGATGTAACAATAGTTTTAATTCTAAAATCAAGAGAGCATACTACAAGCGCCTCCGTGTAATTCAATTTAAAAAAAATGATTATGATTTCGTAAGTAACGAGCAAAATCGAGTACAAACCATTCTTGAATTCAATAACAATGGTATTGAATTTTTTTTACTCGTCTGCATGTATCCAGTGTAATTGCAGACAGTGCCCAGTGAATTTAGTACTTTTTCTTTGACACGACTTACACTGTGACATCACAACAGCAACCATTTCACGTCTCACTTGCAGCGGTATTACGCTAGTTCAATATTGTCGTATGAATGTTTCACTGCAGCGTCTTTCAGAGCAAGCGGACAACAACTACTACACTAACTACAATTAAAACTAAGTTGTGTAAACATTAGTTCCGTCTTGTCCCTGCACTGACTCCAATTGACATGATAAAAGGAACATACGCTCCAATAGTAAATGCCCAACCTCCATTAGGTTATTCAAGGGTTTTCAATGTTTTGAGGTAAATACATTAGATAAGTAAAATAAACACATAAATGATTTACATAAAAGCAAAATAAGGAAACAGTTTTTAATGAATTTGATGTGTTTTGATGCTTTGTTTCCATAAATATGGCAGTTGGTATCAACCTAAAATCATTGGAAGTGACTTTGTTCCTCAAATGTTCATTAGTCTTGCACGCGGTCTCGTCCTCGGTCTAACGGCCTTGGACGAGTACCTTGTGCCAAACAAATGGAGACTTTTTCAAACCATATTCTACACATATTACGCAAAAGAATTTGCGCTGTGGCTACCTGACCACGTCCATTTCGGGCGTCAAGCATCTGGATGGACTGATTGTAATTTGATTGAAGCGCCTTGACCAGGCAGGCAACACTGTTTTATGGTAAGGTAACGGTACTTTGTAAGGTTACATCTAACGATTATTTTCTCAACTTGGTGTTAACACTTATTTGTATTTAGAAATACAAACTGTGTTTTTTATGACATATTTCTGCTATCATACCTGCGAAAATTGAAATTATCATTGTAAATTGAGGACACCTCACATATGAAGCCCCCCAATTATCACATATGTCATGACAATAAATTTTAAATGCAAACCAACATCATTACACACATGCAGGACCCGAAATCACTCATCTGATTTACATGAACAGAAATTCTTAGACATATCAAACACTCTCTACTCGAATCAATCGATTTGTTCGGTCTATATCAATTTCGAATGTTATGTTTTTCGATTTAAAGGGACACAGGCACGTTTCGTATTGGTTGAATAAAATGATCTCACTAAAATGAAAGTAAATATATCCAATTACAAGACAATGTTTCTGAATGAAACGAAAAAGTTTTAATACAAATGTACCATGATCGTCTGAGCTATGCAAATCAATTTCCTCATCTCAGATGATTAAAAGGTAAAAAGGTTCGCCAGTTGACTTTTCTTGATACATAATTATTTCTTCCACTATGGGTGACTTGGTTGAGGAATTAGGTGTTTTCAATTTTACATTTGCCATAGACTAAAGTTTATTGGGGAAAAATGAAAGAAATATTTTTTTCCTGGGAAAACGTCCTTCTGCCCCTTTAACTGGTAAAGTACGGTAATTTGTCTGCAAATTGAATATATAACTGCACTCCTTTATATTGACATTATACTTGACATAATGAACCTTAAGCAGTTGAATGTACTCGATGAGATGACACAATTTAAACATTTTGCATATGTGAATTCAATTATATATACATAAGGAGGGGGAAAAGGACGATAAGGCCCATGAACTTGCAATAATGATGTTTTGCCCACTGCGTAGTCAATGAATACGGGGTCTTGCAATGCAAACATATTCTTTAGACGTATGCACTGCGCGAACGTTACTTTGCAATGAAAGGATCTGTTGTAATTCTCAGCCTTTCAGCATGCAATAAGGCCTTGTCTCGTACACATAATCTATTCATGCACTTGATTTAGAAAGTTGAGGTTGGGATGCAGTATCAATTTAGAAACGAAAAGATTTGAAATCACGCTAATTGTATAAAGTAACAATGAACCGTTAGCTTCGATCAAATGATTTTAAAGCTTTTTTTCAAAGTTGTTTTGAAAAAGAGAGAGAGAGAGAGAGAGAGAGAGAGAGAGAGAGAGAGAGAGAGAGAAAGACAGACAGACAGACACATACAAAGTGACAGAGTGACAGACGGTCAGAGACACACAGACAGAGACAGATAGTGACAGACATACAGACAAAATATTCTTATCCAATAGGTACTGTGAAATATATAAGAAACCAAACTTACAAAATCCTTTAATTAAAAAACCCGATGGTTTTAATTTATAGACGTGCATGTGCCCTTACATTCCACGTGTTAACCAATTGTGCAATCAGAGTAACACACAACACTGACGAATAGGGAAAGACATGCTTATGCTTACAGGCGTAATTCTCATAAACACCCATATAGTTGCCCACAGGGAGATACAGAAAGAAGGTAGACGACTACACAAAAGACAAGGACAAACAGGTAGAAAGGTATACGGGTACCTTAATCACCACGCAGTGCACCTATCAGTGGAGGTAATGCATAGCATATATCGGGACGCCCCGACCCACATTCTTTCTTACAATGAATAGTAACCATATCGCACTTTTAATCAGTCCATTATATCGATCTGGAAGTTGATCGGTGTGAATCTTAATCTTCTTAAAGCCATGTTATATAAAGTGAACATTCATTGAAAAAAATACCTTTATTCAGAATGAGAATTATTTGATTATAATATATATATATATATATATATATAGGTAAAAGGTGAAGAAGGTCTCACGTGAAGTAAAAAGATATTTGAAAATAAAATACTTCACAAATACATGAAAGACCTCATTGTACACATCAGCTCTCAGATTGTAATTCAAACTGACGCTCTCGACCGAGACATGCTTTTTCATCAGATACACCTGAGAGTTGATCCAGGTGAATTTTAATATTCCTTTCTTCCGCTTTGTTATTTTTCGATAGCACATTCGTGAGACTGCCATATAGGACTAGAAATTGTTACACGTGAATCCTTCGTGAGCTATGTAGTAATATATATCATCCTATTTGTGAGTGGGTGATTAATAAGGGTCGTATCATCCCTTAGTTATAGCCTGCTGGTTACGTCATTAGGCTGTGAGACATGAGTTGTTTTATTGTGTATTACACAGTTATATCGTTTATAGTCACGGCGAATATTATGGAAGCACATAAACAAAACTTTCGTCTCACGTAATAAACATATTAGGTATAAAGAAATCGATCATTGCTCAAAGGCCCCCTTAACCTGCATGTTGATACTAGTTGTCATTGTCTAAAAACATAAATATAAATATAAAAATAAATTGAAAATAATAATAGAATGAATACATTCAAATTTCAAACAAATCTAAACATGAATTCGTATACAGTCGGTTTATTACTCATACAGTAACCCTCTAAAAAGACATTTGTCTGTGTTATATATACATATACATGTAGACAACAATTGATAGACCTACCTAAACGTTGGGTCATTGTGATCCAGGAAAATGAATTTGAAGGTAGGTCGTCTTCGTACCTAGTATCAAAGCTAGTAAAATTCCGCTGTTACAACTCAATGTTCTCACGTGTCCATGAGCAAGGGTTTCACAAAGATTCAGATGTGGCGTGCATTGAAACCAGGAAGTTGAACAGTAGACCTTGTTGAAATCTCACCAGTCACCAATGTTAATTTTAGCTTTATGGAAAAGTGCACTCTGTTACGCATTATTAAATGTATTCCTTCATCATAGTAACAGTACGAGTACCATTGATGTATTTTAGTTGAAATAATAAAAAAATATTTTTTTCTCGGAAGTTACGGTTTAACGGTACATCGATCCAGTTGAAAACACTTCAGTCGTCTTTATAGATCAAAGCTTTGTAAAGAACTGATCGCTGTGACGTGAATGTACCTCCCTGAAGGGAACAGTTATATAGAAGCATTTGTGTTCAAAGAACAAGGGGATATTCTTGTCTTGAAGCTATGGTGTAACGGTCTATCGAACCCGTTCAAAACACGACAAGATTCGTTGTATAAATGATAACTTTGTGGACGTCAGAAAACTTTGACGCTGCCTTATTTTATGCTGTGTATTAACGAACAGTGACATTGAGGAATTTGTTTTTTTAATCAATCGAGGGGATATTCTCATTTGGAAGTTATGGTTTAACAATATGTCGACCGCTTTTTTTAACTAATTTCCTTCTTGAACACTGTGACACTTCATATGTAAATGTATCCCCATTTAAAAAAGTATTTTGGTTGAAATGTCGAAGCGATATTCCCGTTTTGAATTAATGGGATAATAATATCAGATCACATTTTAAGTTTTTATTGTTATTATTTTTATAAAAATTATTTCCTAGACACATAAATGATAAAATTTCGTCTCTACAAAAACAGCCATTTATAATGTTCATCTAAAGAACTTTTTGATACGAATACATATTTACACTGAGATTATATAGATGAGAGAGATCATGTTTAAGGCCTGATGTCATCAATGAAATATATTTATCTGGAAAAACAACACAAAGAAAGCTGTTTATATATATAGCGTTTGTTGTTTTTTAGGAATTATAATTATCTGTACGTGTCACGATTTACAGACGATGAAAAAAATCAGTTAAGGAGAGAGAAAATATATAAGGCTTTCTGTTTTTCAAATTTTCTTTTTACATTTATCACATGTATACGTGTATTTGAATAATTGATCTATCAAATTTAACAAACAGCTGAAGTGAAACCTTAGCTTTAGCTGTCGCCATTTTGAAATGATATAAGGACGTCGTACAACACACAGGAAAGTCACGTGCAGTAAGTTTGTAATTATTGATGGTGTTTAACTCGTCATGACGTTTAAAGGCACTAGTGCACGTTTTTACGGTTTAAATTGGCTATTTTAAGGTTTAAGAGGACATATGCAATCACTTAAGCTTTCTATCGATGCAATGAAATTCTTAAAATTCTTTACAATTTACAATCAACGATGAAAAAATTTAGACAGCCGCTGTCGGCTTGGACATATAACAAATCTAAGGTAAGCTGTGCACAAAACGGATAAATTATAGACAGTTGAAAGCGGCTGAACTAATTTTATGTACAGCTGTTGAATTTACCTAATCTCTGAAGTGAGAACAAATAATGAATTATGTTTTATGAAAGCAATGTTGTAAATAAACCGATTTAATAACACAACATTAGCATTGCTATAAGATTGACCAAAGCGGCTGCCGTTTCCGCTTTTTTGGTTATAAGCAAAATCTTAATATTTCCGATATCGTAGTTCATGCGGATTTATTGTAACTTCCGGTCTTTAAAAATCTACTTTACTACCTGAATACTTAAATTTTCGTTAAATAACTTACGAGGTAGATTACTTGAGTGAGGATCTTGAATACTATCGAGAGATATATGCAGTATCTGTGCATTCGTTGTGTTAAAGAAATATTGGTGCGTTTAAATACTCTTATCATGTCCCAATATCGTTGTCGCTTTTTGTCGCTTTCAAACAGGCCCAGTTATCATAAGTTTTCTAATATCCAACAATCAAAATAATATTCTAAGACAGATGATTTTAGGTATGGAAGTTCTTACAAAAGTATTAAATCTTAGCCAAAGCACAGAACGAAACCGTTATAATTGCAGTTAGCAACATTTACGCTGTATGTTGGCATGGCAAAATACAGAACATTTTTTAATTTACGTATCAGGAAATATAATGGGAAATGAAAATTCCAAATCAGAATCAACGTTAATCATTTGTATGTGAAATAATGACCACGACTTCGTGAATATCTATGTCCAAGTTGCATATTTACTGATTTTCAAATGCAAAATATGTTACATAGAGTGCAACTCACTCCTCTAATTCAAAAAGGTAACAAAAGAAAAAGTTAACAACAACCATTTAATTTTCAATGTACAATATTTACAGCAATGTGATATAGGCATTGTTACATTGTTATTCGCCAACTGCGAATGAAATATTTCATTAAGTAAACCAATTTGTTTGAATATTTCCTAAAATTCAATATAACACATGTTGCCTCAATGGCGAACAAGGTGACTCTGTCTCACAGCTTAAAGTCACGTGGTACGTGCACGATGCTGCACGTGCTGAAATTGACAGTGTTTTCACAACACCATTTTGCTGCGTTTCGGTGAACGTTTTTTTACGGGAACAGCTCTTCAGCTAATTACATTTACTTGTTTTCGTTGATAATTGAGTAAAGGCCTTATACATGTTTAAAAACCAAACAAGCATATCCTAATTAATTGTATACTAGCTTAAAAAATAACCTTATAAACATAATCAACCCATATTTGTGTTTCATAACGTTTTCAAAACTCCACCCTCATTGACATTTGCAAACTGCTGTTTTCATAAGAAACATCATGACCTTCAGCTCTGTATTGTAAATAAGACGGTGATTATCATTAAATGGTTATTTGTATTTACTAGTAAACAATTAAATTATATTTGACATATCTGACTCAAATAGCTTATTCAGTGTCAATCACAAAGATATAGAAGTATAGCCACAAAAGTAACATCGAGCAAATGACAAAATGCTATATACAAACATAAACTATATCACAGAGATTGAATTCAATATGAACAAATTTGTAAACATTTTCATATTATTTTACATTTCTATTTGATATGTTTCGTTGTATTTTCATGTTGTTGTCATGGAACACGTATCGAGCTGCATCATGAACTTGATATCGTCTCTTGATATCATCAATCGTCTATTTATTAATCGCCTTGATTGCATCTAGTAACTGCAACTGGCATTTGATTATTAAAATATTTTTTTAGCAGTATAATCAAATCAAAGTCTGTACATAGTCAATAAATTGGTAAATGTATAAAAGTAATGTTCCTTCTCTTGTCTATCTGATTAAGAAATGATTGATTGAAATGAGAAATCAACATGTATTTTCATCAATTACAGTTACTCATTTGATTGATTCAATATTTCAGCTAACTAACAGAAAATGTGATAAACAATGCGTTCCAATTTCTTCTCACCAACTAGTAATTAGGAATATGAAATAATGCCTACCAATATTTGCAGAAATCAACATGTATTTTCATCAATTACAGTTACTCATTTGATTGATTCAATATTTTAGCTAACTAACAGAAAATGTGATAAACAATGCGTTCCAATTTCTTCTCACCAACTAGTAATTAGGAATATGAAATAATGCCTACCAATATTTGCAGAAATCAACATGTATTTTCATCAATTACAGTTACTCATTTGATTGATTCAGTATCTCAGCTAACTAACAGAAAATGTGATAAACAATGCGTTCCAATTTCTTCTCACTAACTAGTAATTAGGAATATGAAATAATGCCTACCAATATTTGCAGAAATCAACATGTATTTTCATCGATTACAGTTACTCATTTGATTGATTCAATATTTCAGCTAACTAACAGAAAATGTGATAAAACAATGCGTTCCAATTTCTTCTCACCAACTAGTAATTAGGAATTTGAAATAATGCCTACCAATATTTGCATTGGATGAAATATGTGTGACTTGTTTAAGTTACACTCAGAATTAGTGAGGAACATGTCCTGTTTTGATAAACTTCAGAAACTTGAGAGACTCAAACTTGGTGAATTTGAATTCCTCCTGAAGAATCGTCTCGTCCAAATCTGTAGCAAGTTCTCCATCAACCCCTTGATCTTTGAAACTCTTTGAATACTTCTCCAGTTTCAATTCCTTCATTTTGGCAGCCAGTTCGTCTATGGACAAATCTCTTACTGCTTTCTCACCTGGAAGAGATCCTCGTCTGTCTCCCTTTTTGGCTTCAGTGACGCCACTATCATTTTTGACGTCACTTCTGGTAGCCATATTGGCAGCGTCCTTTGCTATCTGAGCGAACGGAGCGACCGTTGCCCTCCCAATATTAGTGTTAGCATAAGGCGGATTTGACTTTTCAGCTGAGGGCGGCGGTTTAGGAAGAGGTTTTGCTTGTCTTGCTGGTACATTCGGAGGAGGTCCATCAGATGGGGGCGTTATTTGGGGCTTTGGTTTGGGCTTGAGGGGCGGAGGCTTGATTGATCCCTTGGTGGCACAAGTGGCGTCTGTCGGTTTGCCCACCCAGTTTGACACGATATAGCTCGCCGGTTCAATGTACTCATATACGTTTTCAGAGTCCTTGATGGAGTTCGGAGAGAATAGTGCAATTTCTGAAAAGTATTTTCAAATTCACTCTAATTCAGTCTAATTAAGTGATAGCAAATACTCATTATTTTGGTATGATAATTTCATTCAACGTTATCTGGTTAAGTTTAATATTGGCATACAGGCAAAATCAGGTCATAATTCTTCAAGTTTCAAAGATGTTAAAAGAGATACTTAAATCAATTTCCGTAACCATTTAAGATCGTATTTTACCATGATGGCATCGTGCTATTGTATCTTAGGCATGTTTAAATGGGAATACATTGAAAGCAGAAATACCTCTCAGGCCAGTGTCTAGAGGAATCTGCACCCGTTTACACTCCGACTTCAGTTTAAGGTTATATTCTTGCCAGTCATCCCTGGACATGCCCTCCACTCCTGTGATCGGGGCAACACGGATATCACCCAGGTACAGGGGGATCAAGGTAGCTGTCATCTCCATACTGCCGTCTGCAAGAAGTTATGAATACAACCCCATTTTACACTAATTAATCAATGTTTCACATACTTATTGTATTGGAGTTCCAACAAGTTAGAGAAATTATGCACCTAATTCCATTTTAGATTAATTCAAATCAAGTTCGTAGGTTTTCTTGCACTTTCAGGAAAGAAATATGTACATGGATTCATTTTTTAGAGGTTCAAAAAAGAAAAAGGTAGAGACATCAAACATCATTGAGGTCTCCCAAAATTGGGTTCATCTTAAACCCATGTTAGTCTTTGAATCCGACTATCCTGATCATTATAATCCTAATTGTCGTAACTAAATATAAGCCCTGGTGTCATTTTAGTTCAATGTTAGCCTTTTGACAGTCAAAAGTACTCTTTTAACTCTGAGCCAAATGTTTTAGATCTTGATCAAACATGCAGTTTCTATTGATTCCAACAGAAATCAGATCTACATTCATATATTTGATTGCAACGGACAGAGTCACTGAATGTTCAAGCCAATTTACGGTCAAAATATTCCAGAGTTTCGGGGCAGTCAAGTAATTATGAATGCTCTACCTGCATGACAAATGGCGTTAACAAGGATAACAATCGACTCATGAAAACGACATCCTGCACACAAAAACTAGAGATAAAAAGAAAAAGTCATTAAGCAACAGTCTACCTCTTATGCGTCGAGTAAGGGTACCTTTACTCGAAAGCCTAGTCCTATGGCGGACATGCTATACAATGATGTTAGTGACAATTGACTTAACGTGTACCTACCTATGTGGCATATTGCGTTTGCAAGGAAATAGGTTTCGTCATAAACCTCTGACACAAGGAGAGGGCCGAGATTTGGAGCGTCAGTTCCTCCCGCGTTCGTACTAAATGTGATATCCGTGGACTCGGAGAGTTGAATCTTTACCGGAAGTGGCTTCCTTGCTATGATATTGCCCAGTGTTTCTTCGTCTTTGCTTGCTAAAAGCAGAAATGTTTGACTTTTTTTAAATACACGATCGAACACAACACAACTGAGTAATTATTCGGAAATAATATAAAACACGATCTCCCAAAAGAGTCGGGAACATTCTACATTGACGTTTCTGCATGGATTGCGTTATTCTGCGAGGACATTCTTTGTAAATTGGTAAATCCTCATTCTACATTGGTAGTTGTAAATTGACATACAACACTGATCATAAGCTGTTTGATCACCCTAAATGAACTTTCATGAACAAACTGAATTGACATGCTATAAGTTACTACAAAATTCATGTTTCAGGGACAATCTAAATTCTGTATTCAAAGTATGGATAGATACAATGGTTCTACATGGATATTCTAGATAACCTGTTTTACATTGACATTCTAGCTACACTGATGGACTTTCTGGATAAAATGATTATACATGGAATTTATTTTTTGGAGGAATCTAATTTATTTTTTCGAATAGAGCACATAAACAAGTCGTCTAGAACCTTTGTTGTTTGGGAAGAACACAATGACTAGCTGAAGAGTTCTTATATCATTTTCAAAAATAACTCCCACAACAATGAACCGCAGAGTTCTGACATAAAGGAGAAGAGCGCAGTTATTAGTCATGGAATTGTTGGTAATCTAAAGCTTTTTTTAATAAAAGGTTATACAGGACTTTAAAGTAACATCAATTATTGTTCAAGTAACAGTTAAAATCAACCATGTTTCAAGGAGTATCCAAAAGCATTCTATCACGGGCTTTCTTCTCCACAACGGTCTAAAAGCAGCCACACTGTTCGCACCATCTGACAAACTTTTAGTGCAGATTAATCCTTGCCATTGGCGGACCAATAAAATTATCGTGTTACAAAGAAGGTTTGCAGCGATTACGTTTAACAAAGGTTGAAGACAGTTACTTGTGCCTGGCTACTGACACCGGAAGTGCTAGCCCAGAAAGCGTCAGAGTATGTGAGTCCTTCGACTGCTATAAGAGAAAAAGCCCCTTATAAATCGAGTTTTTAAATTCAACCACTTTTATTATTCGTAACACAGTCTATTTTAGTCAGACTGGTGACACATTACCTCTATTTTTGGAGTCGAGGATCCTGAAGTTTAGGGGGTAGTTGATTGGTACACTGAGCGTTCTCTTGTGTGTGTCTGTTGCGACAGCTCTCTTCTGGTACACACAAGAGTTGATTCTCAGTATCTGAAAAATGAAAGAATACAAAAATTTAAAAAATGCCAACTGCCTGGTCATATTCTATCAAATGATTCCCGTGAGATTGTTACCTACGGTCATTGTTTATGAACTCAAGTGCGAAGTTACGATCTTGTTTCTAATCTGCCAATTATCAAAGATATAAAGCACAAACTCATCAGGTTGTTTACCACCTTTTCCATTACTAATATCCTGGATCTTACCAATGTAACCAGTTATCTGGTACCTATGATCTCATGCTCATGGGATTATAACCAATTTCAAATGTGGCATTGATATGTTGTTACCCTTAAGTTCAGATTTCTTATCAAATTTGTCAATTGCTCCAAGAGTTTCTCAACTAGCCAATACCCAAGATGTTTCTCATCTAACAACTTCCCAAGATGTATCTATCTAGCCATTTTGCAAGATGTCTCCCATCTAGCCATTACAAAAGATGTTTCCCATCTAGCCATTACCTAAGACACCTCCATCTTGCAATTATCTAAGATACCCCCATCTAGCCATTACCTAAGATACCCCCATCTAGCCATTACCCAGTTCTTCCCATCTAGCCACTGTCCAAGATGTTTCCCATACAGCTATTACCATGTTCTGATACTACCTAAGATGTCGAACTTAAGTCATATCCTTTTTTTCTATTAGCCATTAACCATCGCCATTACCCAATCGTCTTGGCTAGAATGCGTGTTACCCACCTGCCCGTTCCCCATAATCTCAAGCTCAGACTCCCCATAGAATCCTTGCGTGACGATGACGAAGGCTGGGAGCGCCATCTTGTACACTTCACAGTATTGGCGGAGCGTGAAGGAGTCCCGGTCATGGATGAACTCCATACACCTGTTCTGCTTCACTGGAGATGTAACAATAGTTTTAATTCTAAAATCAATAGAGCATACCACTAGCACTTCCGTGTTATACACGTTTTCTTTTAATAAGTTCATGATTTCGTATGCAACGAACGAAAACGAGTTTGATACTTAATCATTCTTGAATAACATACATCATATTGTTTTGTTACTCGTCTGTATGTATCCAGTGTGATTGCAGACAGTATGCAGAAATTAAGATTTTGAATCCAGTATCTTTGTGACAGTATGATTAACACGTCACAAATGCACTATTTTTATTTTACAACATATTTCTGCTATCACACATTCGAAAATTTAAATTATGATTGTTAATTGAAAACGTCTCACATGTAAATCCAAAGATATCACAGATATTACAACAATAACTCTTTAGACATATGCAGGGCCCGAAATCAAACATCAAGATAATACTTGATGACCATTATCCGTCCAAACACAGGATGATACACTAATAATATCCGAGAAAAGAAGAAGAGTCAAAGAACAGCTGAAAGCATGTGGCGCAAAAAAACAACAACTTGAAATCCACGGACAACTATATAAGCAGGCTCGCAAAGGATCTTATTATTGCGTTATGTGATGCAAAACAGAACTACAGCTGCATACCGAAAGTTTGTTCACTTACCACTGAATTGTAGCGTAAAAATCATGAAATGTGGGTTTCGTTTCAACGTCAATAGCATAACTTCATCAAAACTGACAATTGATCACCCACTGCCAATGTGTGAAATAGCCAACCATGAACTCATTTTGGGATCGTCTGGTTTCTCGTGCAAAAATTCGAATTTTGGCATATCGATATAGACATATTTCGATTTCGTTAAATGCCAATTAAAATGTTCCATATCGACTCTCTGAGATTAAAACCAACATAATCACATTGACGTGACTAATTTAAATTTTTTTGGATACTTATAAGGATTTAATGCAGAAAATAAAAATGAGTGTTTTGAACATTTTGACCCCTGGTCACTTCAATGATCTGCCAAAACTGTTACGGGTAATCATGGTGCATGATAAACACTTTCCCTAAAAAAAAGAATGGATTTGCATATGTGTATTGAAAATTCAATATAATACGTTTCTTTTTCGCAATGCTACGATACCTCAAAGGCATCTCAAACCACTTCATGATATTTGCACTAGTACATTCAGGTATGTGAACAAACTTTTGGCATGCAGTTGAATATTCTGACAAACATCAAAGAAAACAGGAAAAATCCAAGACATCTGAATCATCTTGTCGATAACATTCTGAGACACCATTCTACTTTGTGTCTATCTGAGAATAAGGATAAGGAATCTCTTTCAGCAAGTTTCACAGATTATCTTTCAGAAAAGAAAGAAGGAATTCGAGTAGATCTGGAAGACATAAAGCAGCCAGCCCAATCCTCTTTGAAGAAGTGTCTTTCACAGGTGAACCATAGAGGTATTTACGAACACTAACTAATAATGACTTGAAACTTGTGATCTCAACGAGAAAAACCAAAACATCTTCTCAAGACATATCGCCCACATGGCGCACTAGGTAGTAAATCAAATCTCACAGCCCTTACTCCTACATTGCTACAAACAAGTTGTCATAACCTCACTTCTTAAGAAGCCAAGCCTTGACAAAAATGAGAAAAAAGAACTATCGGCCAGTTTCAAAAGTGTCCATTGTATCCAAGTGACTAGAGCAGATCGTTGCCAACAGACTCATTTGACAGCTTATCAACAATGACTTATTTGAATCGATATCAGTCAGCAAGTAGGTTCAAGAATAGTACAGAGAAGGCATTGGTCAAAGTCCACAGTGACATCATGTGCGCAAGGGACAAGTTCTACTCGATCTCTCCAGTGCTTTCGACACCATCGATCACGAGATCCTTCTGAAATGACTTAATGAGAGGATCATTATCAGGGATACAGTTTGGAGTGACTCAGATCCTACCTTACAGATAGATACCAAACAGTTAAAGTCGACTCATTTCTCTCCAAGCCTAGACTTCTGCGTTAAGGTGTACCTCAGGGTTTAGTTCTTGGGCCTCTACTTTTCATCCTGCCTATTGGTGATATTGTGAGGCGGAACTCCTTGAAGTTTCAAATGTTTACAACACCTTGCCATAGACTAATGTTTATGGTGGAAATTTTGAAGAAATATATCTTTCAAAAAAGTCCTCTTTAAATCGTTGAGTGCGTTATGCGCTCCTTTATATTGACATTATACTTGACATAATGACCCTTATGCAGTTGAAGGTACTCGATAAGATGACACGATTTAAAATATGTTGCATATGTGAATTCAATAACACGAGCAGTGTGGCATAAAGGACGATATATAGCCCATGCATTTTCAATAATGAAATTTGGGTCAGGAGGTGTTTTCAGCTCACTGCAGAGGGACAAAAGGTTATGTGTAAACATAGTCAATGAATACGGTGTCAAGCAATAGAAACTAACTCTTTTCACGTATGCACTGCACTAAACGTCACGTTGCAATGAAAGGATCTGTTGTAATTGTTAGCCTTTCATCATGAAATAAAGCCTTGTATCGTGGACGTCAACTGCGGATATATTAAACTTCTGAATGTTAAATTTTCGTGTCGGATCAAAAAATTAACCCGAAACCTACAGCTTATAAACCTTAGGATGTCAGGGCTATATGAACCTCGGGGCATAATGTAATATTTGGATATCAGATAATGTTCAGTCAAAAGGTCAAAAGATTACATACAATGAGATACAGAGTAACATTTACAGATACACAGACTTTCACAGATACATATACTTCCCTACACAGATACACAAGCGTATTTACACAGACACACAGACTAATATACACACAGACACAGACTAACTTACACAGACAAACAGTCTAGTATGCACTGACATACAGACCCCATACACAGACACACAGACAGATATAAACTTACATACAGTGTAACATAGTGTGACAAACAGACTATAATACACAGACACACGGACTTATGCAATCTAACATTGAGTGTAACATTTTCACAGATACACAGATTTAACAAAAGACTAACATATACATACAAACACACAGATACTATTTACAGAGACAATAGGACATATAAGTAACATATACACAGAGCACAAACTGATATACAAACAAACAGACTAACAGACACAAACAGACTTACATTTAGGACACAGAGACCTACATACACACACACGCAGACCTACATACAAACACACGCAGACCTACATACAAACACGCAGACTGACATCCAAAAATACGCCGATCTTCATTCATAGACCAACAAAACAACATACAGAGACACACAGACCTTCATACAGAGATGGGGTGAGTTGGTGTTTAACGCCGCTTTCAAGATTATTTCACTTATATCGCGGCTGCTAGTATTAGTGCAGGGAGAAAGCCCGCAACACCATTGTGGCTATGTATTGCGGTGAAACCTGCGAGCATCGGCTGGAACTAGCGAACCATGGGTGGTACCGCGCTGAATTTCAGTGTAGCATTGCACCCAAACCTGACTGCGTGTAGAACAGTTCTCTACTGCAGACAAAGTTTCCGAGACCCTGGCGGGATTCGAACCACGGACCTCCTGATCCGAAGCCGAACGCGCTAACCACTGCGCTATCCCACCCTTCATACAGAGACACACAGACTTACATTCACAGACACAATGACCAACTGACATACACATAACATACAATGACTTCCACATTTCGGCACAGAAACTAACATACAGACCATGCATTAACATGGTTACCCTTACATTCCACGTGTAAACTAATTGTACGATCAGAGTAACACACAACACACTGACGAATAGAGAAAGACATATACGTATGCGTTCAGGCGTAATTCTCATAAACACCCACATATTTGCACATAGGAAGAAGGTAGACGGGTACACAAAAGACGAGGACAAACCGGTAGGAAGGTATTCGGTTACCTTAATTCACCACGCAGTGCACCTACCAGTGGAGGTTATGCAAAGCATATAGCGGGACGCCCCGACCCATATTCTTTCTTACAATGAATAAGCATATCGCACTGTTACTCAGTCTATTATATCGATCTGGAAGTTCATAGGTGTGAATGTTAATCTTCATTGTAAAAAGACACCCCTCATATTCATAATGAAGAAAAATATTTTAAAATCACTCCCATTAGTCGTAAAACATAATTCCTAAACAATATAAAACATCTGTAAACGGTCTCTCCTTCCTACACTGTGTCGAGTGTATTTGATATCGTAGTACTTATATATCTTTTTTATATGAACCTGCAATTTCATAATTGTTTGAAAGCGTTGTAAAATGTGGCCGAGAAAGCGTATGATATGTAGTGCTTATTTATAACAATTATGCATCATATAGACCCCAAACAGTTATAACATATTGTAGTGTATTATTCCTGATTTAATAAACTTTGATATTAATAATTCACAAAAAGGAATATATGAATACCGAGATCGCACTGTTTTGTTAGAAGATAAAGTGTATTCCTGGATATGGGTTATGAAAGACAACTTTTGAGTTGAAATTCATCTTAGTTGTATGAATAACATCTAAAAAGACGAACATCAACTTCTGTCAAATATACAATCTACTGACGTAGGGAGTAGAAATTCAGGAAGTTAGTGACATGTGTTAACACTTGAAATGAATGAATGAGCAATATCTATTCATATTATAAAACCTATCAACAAAATAAAGAGAAATGTCTGTTTCCTGCTTAACGGTAGTGCATAATAGATTGAATGCATTTTGTAACTAAAATCGAGATATCTCTTTGCTAAGAGCCTGAAGAAATTTTGCCATATGGTTGAATATAAGGAAGGAAGAATATTCTTAAGTGAAGTACCTACACATTTCTAAACATGAAAGAAAAAAGAAAAATGAAATCCAATTCGTGAAATCTAAGGAAATCCTGCTCTATTTTATAATAAAACTTGGATTTTTAACACATACTTATTCATTGAAATTGTATTTTGAAGCTCTCTCTTACGACGCAAATACCTTTCCTACATATTTTATCCTTTTTCGAGAGGAACAAAATTCTATCTAGCCTAAATAAAAGTCTCTTCCTTTTGGATTACGTGTTGATACCATCTAATTAAGTGAAAGGCCTACTTTTCTCAACCTTTTAGAATCTTGCTCAATCCCAAGATTATTTATTTTCCCCCACAGATTGAGAACTGTTCTCAAAACACGGTAAGTCTTAATATTTGCATAGCTACTTTACTGCAATTAATTATAAACATTCATTTAGCTTCGTAACATGTTCATGATGTGGTATAAGTGAGGGTCCTTAATGCTTTCAAGCACTGTTGCAAGTATGATCCTTAGCCAACGTTATACAGATTTAAACAAAAGTGTGCAGTATTAATTTCGGCAAAACCATATATTATGCTAATCAATTCGATAAAATAATGAAGGCAAGTTTTATAATAATGTTCTCGAGAGTTTTATCAGTGGACTCGTTATCTTACTGCAAGAATTAAACTGGCATGATTACGCGGTGGCGATATTCCTCTTATCTTAATGACGTCACGGATGACGCTAATGTGACGTCACGGAATTCGGAAGGCTTTAACATTGTTTTTAAATAATTTTGCAGATGAACCAAAGAACACTTTCCTCAAAGGTCAAGTGTGATTAATCAATAACCCGAAGTCATGAATGAACTTAAACCTTATACGAGTTATCATGGATTCTCAGCCCTGAGGCAAACTTAAGCATGTTCAAAATGAACTTTCCCAGAGCAGGGGTAACCTGCGAACACCCATTATGAAAAGTTATATCAAGACACACAGTGTCACATTCGCAGTCACGTTGAGTACTATCAACAGACAGTCAAGCGACACACAGAGACATAATGGCAGAAACAGATACAAACCAAAAGACACATTGACAAATTCACATGAAGGACTAATAGAGTTATATTCACGAGAATTGAAATCCAAAGACACAATTTATTAACTACGAGGGATATCATATTGGGGGTCATATTTTTCTTACGGCGATGCCATTGAAACAAATATCATAAACATTTCTTTGACGTCACAGTTCGACTATAACGTTGCGTTCTAAATGTGGCGACGGCAGGTTATCCGCCTATGTTTGAAAGATGGTTTTTATTATCATCATTGACTTACTGACTTCTGTAATAAACACAATATCACATTCATGCCATAACATACTATGCTCACGACACACACAATGTATACATATGAAAAATTGAATTTGTTATATATACCTGTGTGTATGAGTGTGAATGTATTTCACTCGCTCTCGCTCGGGATCTACTTATATTCAGTCACTCGTGTCGAAAACAGTATGTCATGAGCAACATATATCATCCTCTATATAAGGCTCAACCACTGACTTACATGACCGTATGCATACAAGTATTTACATTATGGATATTTATATTTACAGATATGGAAATGATATAAAGATTATCTTCCAGACAAAGCAGTCATAGACATACATACACACAGACACATGAATACGTTAACACATACTAACATACACAAACTAACAAACACACATAAACATAAACAGACACACATACTACCTACCACAGGGACACAGACAAAATCTTAAATAAAAAGAATTGCTGTTAAAGTAATAAATTTTCGAAAATGACGCTGACTATTTTCAAAATGTTAAAATTTGGTAATTACTTAAGATTTTGATGGTTTTTAAATCTTCAGACATTGTTCAACCTGAGTGTAAAATAAGCTTAAGTTTAATATGAATGATATTTCCCTCCATCTGTCGCAGCCCTGGCCTGCTCTGTGTGTCAATTGTCAATTGATTTTCACAACTTGAGAATAGGCTGTAAGAATTTCTCTATAAGGCTACAGTAACTTTACTTAACTAACAGTTACTTCAATACGGTGAATGAATATTAAGAATAAGTTGAAAATAACAAAACCGTCGTAGAAACAGGGTTAAAGATATAATGAACTGATTTATCACAACGAAAAAAGATCGATTTAAAGCATCCTTAGCAACCATGTATCATGGCGTATCTTGGAGTAAAAAAAATATAGAAATCAATAATTCCGCTTATTTTCGTTATCGACATTTGATACATTATATATTGATAATGGGGGATTTGAATCTGCTGAACGTATGAATAGGGGTTCCGGAGCAACTGTATTTTAACAATATTAATAACAAAGAAAAACTGCACAGTAGTTTTTGTGTTATGGATTTGTTATGGATGGACTTACAGTCAGGCACGAATACTGACAGACATTAAGACCAACATACACAGTAACACTTAGACAAAACATGTACTAACGCACAGACAAATAAAATAGATACGCGCAGACAAAACACATACTATCAGTTAAAAGTTTGTTCATGCAGGCGGATTCATATTCACAGAAACAAAAATAAAGATTCAACAAATGAACAAAATGACACACAAAAGTCTATATGACTTTCATACACATAGATGCACATGACGAGACGCACACAGTCACAAAGGATGCACATACACAAGATTAATAATAAGAATGATACGAGGAAGAACGATAAGAAAAAGAATAATAATAATGAGTATTTGTTAATCGCTATATTCATACACAAGGTACATGCTAAAAGGTAGGCCACAGTATTGTCAGAAACCGAGACACCAAAATTTTATACAACATGAAAGTCAAATAAATCAAAATGGAGACGTCTCTCGACCCAGACACGCCTTTGCAATAAGCGAGTGACACTGTCACCCAGTCCATTATATACATCTGAGTGTTGATTCTGGTGTCATAGGACTAGAATCTGATACAATTAATGTAATGCAAGGTGAGCTATTTAGCACTTGTGCCTACACGTTAACTTTGTATATCATCCTATTGGTGAGTGGGCGATAAGGGTCGCATCATCCTATAGATATCACCTGCTGGTTACCTTAGAATGTTGTGAGACATTAGTTGTTTTATTGTCTGTTATACAGTTATATCATTTATCATAAGCTCATAAGAAAAACAATCTTCTTACTTCATATGTATAATTCGCATAAAGAAATCGATCACTGCTCTGTACACGAGGCAACTGCGTTCTTACCCTACACGTTGATACAAGACTTTATTATCTATAAACATGTATTATACAATCTAAAAATCCATTTACTATTCAAAGAGAAATTGAAAATATTGATAACAGAACGACAAGTTTAAAATTTCAAACGAATCTAAACATGAAAGTGCAAATCATGTTCAGTCGGTATGCAACTTATAGCGGTAACGCTCGAACAAATTACCTGTCTGTGTTATAAATACATACATGTAGACAAGAATTTATAAACCTACCTTTACGAACGCTCATTATTATCCAGGACAATGACTTTGAAGGCAGGTAAAGTCTTGATACGTGGTATCAAACTAGGAAGCTTGCGCTATGACAACACTATGTTCTCACGTGTCCTTGAGCAAAGGTTTCACAAACATTCAAATACGGCTTGCATTGAAACCAGGAAGTAAATCTCAGTTGTTGCTTAAACATATGAACAGTAGATCTAGTTGATAACTCACCAGTCGCTACGTTAATGCTAGCTTGACTGAACTTTGTGACGGATCATTTTGTTTGTACCTCCATTAAAGGAACAGTACCATTAATACTTTTTTTCAAGCTATAGGAAACAAATCTTGAGAATGAAGTTGTGGTTTAACAACATATTGAACTCGTTGATGACACAACAGCCGTCATCATAAATGAAAGCTTTGTGAAAAACTGATCGCTGTGACTTTAATTAACTTCCTTGAAGGGAATGTTTTATAATTCAAGGGGATATCGCGTCAAAACACACAAAAAAGTTTTAAAAAAACAACATCTGTCTTTGTAAATGATATTAAACGATGACGGCTGTGACGCTCCTGAATCATGTACATTTATTTAAAAGATCAGAGACATTGAGGCTTTTGCGTTTGATAAATCACATTCAGAAGATGTAGTTTAACATTATACTGACCTCGTTAATTTCACAACAGCCGCCAAAAGAAATAATAGCTTGGTATAAAAATGAATGCTGTGACATTCAATGTTAACATGTAAACCCGTTTTAAAATGACACCTTTGTATTTTGGATAAAATTTTAATGGATATTCCCATTTTGAATTAATGGTTTAACACACCACATTTGAAGTTTGTTTTGTATTAATTTAATAAACATTAATGTCATACACACAACTTAACAATGTTAATCAAACGAACTTTTTTTTACACAAAGACATATTTGCATCATAAAAGATAATGTATTAGGCTGGTTGTCTTCAATGAAATGTATATTTCAATATATATGAAATTATTTATCTCTCCCTTTACACAAGGAGGGATATTCACTCTGGGGCAGAAATTATATAAAAAGTTTGTTGTCTTAAAGGAATTAAATCATCTATACGTGTATTTAAAGACGAAGAAAAATAACAGTTAAGGAGAAAGACCATGTATAAGGCTTGTTGTTTTAAAAACAGATTTACCACAAGTCTATACGTGTATTTGAATATTTCATCTATTAAGTTTAACAAACAGCTGGAATGAAAGCTTACCTTTTCCTGTCGCCATTTTGAAATGATAAAAAGACGTCGTTCAACACACGGGAATGTCACGTGCAGTTACATTGTACGTATGTATGGTGTGTCACTAATCTCGTTACTCGTTGAGTTTTTAATACTCTTATCGTATCTCCATATCGATGTCACTTTTGTAGATAATGAACTCGCTTTTACACATGCACAGTTATCATTGGTTTTCTAAAATTTAACATTTAAAATAATCTTTTAAGACAGGTTTGGATGATTTGAGGTAAAGATATTCTTACAATTGTATTAAATCTTAGTCAAGGCGTATAAAGAAGGGACATGATTGCAGTTAGCATTGCATTTAACTCTGCACGTGGATGCTAAAATGGGCAAGGGTGCAAATGATACATGGAATTTGAATACTGTATATTCTTGAGATATATTGGAAATAAATTCCAATATGAACAGAATGAAAAATCAATATTGTTAAATAGCTGCTGACTACATGTCAGTGATAACCACCCAACGCTCGTGATCAGCTTCATGGTTATCCCAGATAGAAGTCGAGGTTATCATTTCCATACAACATAAACAAAAGTTGATTCTGCTTTTTTTATGATATGAAATATTAACCAAATATGAAGATGTTGAAAAGTTGCTGTAATGGTGTTATATATGATATACTACACACATGCATTTCACGTACTGATTGACATAGCTTTGCGAAGTTGACAGCCAATATACAAAGCAAATTATTTTGAGTCGTTCCCCGTTGAACCCGGCCCGTAGCATGCTACAAGTAGCTAAATAGACACTGACATTGAGCATAACAGGCACTAATGACTTTGTGAGTGACGTGAACATTTAATGCCAGTATTAGGTCTCACCGACATTGTAAGCAGGTGTTTTTCTTAAATAAATAAATAATCTGTTATGACCTATAAAGTATAAACGTAATTCTTCCCCTACCCCCCCCCCCCCCCCCCCCTACCCCCTCTCGAAATTGGTGCTACGGGCCTGTGAACAGTAGTAATCTTACATTTTTGACACCCAGTTTGTACTGCCTTTATTGTCCTGTTCTTTAATCTTAACATAGCAAGCGTGTAGCTGTCTACTTGTATTTATGCCGATCAGCCTGCCTCAATAGCGAACACATCTACAAAATAATTTGCGCTAATGTTGTATCTTCCAAGCACTCCTTGCACTGCGGTGGGCGAGCAGAAAAACTTTGAAAAACAACACTATGATCTTTATAGATACATCCTGGATATGCGTAACCCCAGAATGTACTGCCAATTTATATATATATATTACCAATTTTTTATTGTTGACAATCTTAGTTTATGTTTTAAGTAAAATATCAGAATATTTCCTGAATAAGATAATAAAGAAAAACAGGATTTCTGGCTTGCAAGGCAATAGTTTCAAAAGCACGTAACTATACAAATCTAGAAGTGATATCATTTAGTGAATATCACTGCGACACGGAGAAGGCGAGGCGTAGCCAGGTATGATTACGTTATCGAATATTGAGATCGGTTATCAAGAGGTTGGCAATGTAAAAGTAACTATACCTCTCATAGTGATATGAGGACGAAATCTACGGAAGTTTGAACACACAAAGAGTCGTGAATGATCAGGGTCAAATTCTCTCTCATTTTACACTAAATCTTGAAATAGTGTTTAGGTGAATAATCTCTAGTATATTCTATGAATGAGATATTTTGATTACAACGTGTGTTGACAACTGTCGCATATATCGTCCACTTCCTGTTTTACTTGCCTAGTCAATAGATAACTGGCAATGATAGATAAGAGAGGGCAAGCTGTTATGACGTTGGTAACTTACTGAAATAGTTAATTAGCATATGTACTCGGTTATCAAGAAGACAAAGAATATCAGATAAGGTTTAGGTGGTCGAACGATGTCAGTTATACAGGTATATCATAATGCTTTCATCTAACTACTATCAAATCTTATAACTTAAATTCAATTATATATTCATTTGCTTTATGTCCAGTTCGATAGATAAGCATTGTATGAAAAGCCAATGAAATGAGGCGTCTTTAAGACATGTTCTTTATACTGTCGTGTCTAATCCTTTTTACCTCCTACAAGCAGACTCATCATGTATTCGTTACTCGCTTCTTAGGGGTGAAAGCGCAAATCGTGACGTCAATGTGACACATGACAAGGTAAAAGGGCTATATCATAACGTCAAGAAATAAAGGTACATTCTGAACTGACACAATTCATTTGGTGACATAATTAAGACGATATAAGATTAAAACATTAATTTTTTTTTTCAATTTAAGCTTATGGCATTTGTATGAACAGGGCAATATCATAACATCAAGAAATATATGTACAGTCTGAATTGACATAATTCATTTGTTGACATTAATACGATATAAGATAATAACATTTTTTCCAATTTAGTTTGTGGCATTTGTGTGATGTATTAATAAAGAACTTACGGGAGAAGCAATTTTTAAGGGAAAACATAAGCTTAAACAGATCAATCTAGTCACAATCATTCTGTGACGTTTTGCACTCTCAACTTTACCACTGTAATCTCGCTGTTGTCGAGGAAGCTCGTATATCTATCAATGAAACATCAATGACTTTTTATCTGGGCGGAATGTGAAAGATAACATTGTGTTACCACACTCTCATATTAAGTTATTTTTTGTTACTAAGACGTTTTTTCGTTACGAATTTCGGAACGCTCTCTCCTTAACTGTCTACAAATAATGTTAAAACTAGAAAGTAATTATTCAGAAGAAAAAACGCGGTAAGCAAGTTTTAAGGATCATAAAACCAATTAAGCATATAAATGTCAAGACGTTCTTAAATTAATCTTCATATATCTTAGATGTCTCCCTTATCTATGCTCCACTCAGCAGAGTGACGATAAAGGTTATCGCCACTGAAGGCAAATAGAGGGTTTATGTCACCGAGTATCGCAATCTTAGAAAGAACAATTTCAGTGAAAAATTGAATTCATGAAGACAATCTTATCCTTGTTTAAAAGTCACCAGATTTACATTTCGAGTAATATATTTCAAATCATATGAGACAATAAGGTCTTCGTTCAAAATATCGGTAAAAAACAGATTGATAAAGAATATTGATTCCATTTATTGTCGAGGTTTGATCTTCATATCGACATATCTAAGGTCATCCCCCTCCCCCTTCCACGACCTCCAGAAGATATTGTGAGCCGGGTTGGTGTCCGAGTAGTGGCCATTCAGATTGCTCTCCCCACAGCCACTGTACCACCAGCCACCCTCATACTCCTGGGCACAGTTGCTGGAGGGGTCTTTGTCCTCATCCAGGTCCATGGAGCTGAACTTATTGCCAGAGTTACCTGACAGTGAGTCACCTGAAAGAAAGGTCGGAAAGTCATGTGAATTTGACCTTTTAGTCGAGATGAAAATCAATTGATGTTTGGACTTTCAGATAAACCCTTGCCAATTTAATGTTAACTAAATAGATATTAATCCTTACGAAAGAGTCACCATAAGTATAGGATATAGTATAATTAGTTCGACATAGGGGACGTGTTACTATGGAAAAATAACCGAGTAACCCTTGTGAGGATAGATTTATACATAAGTCGAGTTTAAGGGAAGAATTACTGGAGAGGAAATTACTGAGTAACACTTGTGGGGAGAGATTTACACATACGTCGAGTTTTGAAAAAGTTACTACGGAAGAAATGATCGAGTAAACATTGTCGGGAGAGACTTACAAATAGGTCGATTTAAAAGAAGAGTTACTTTGGAATAAATGATCGAGTAACACTTATTTGGAGAGAATTATATAGTGTAAAAGATTACTTACTTGGGGAAATGTTCGAGTAATATCTAATCGGGGGATAGAAGAAGCATACCTGCAGTCCCATTGTACCCCCCGACATCGAGAGTAAACATGTGCGCCATATCCCCCAGACTGAACGTGCTGAAGGTAGCGTACGCCCTGGTACCAGCGGACCCTTCCATGTCGATCCGAAGTGTGTGGTTTTTCGAAGCAGTGAGCCGTTGAATATTTATATTACCTGTAAGTTTTATCCATTGATTGGCATTTTTGTCGCTCTTGAATATTTGAATCTCTACATTTCTTGATAAAACAAGACTACAATACTTTCTTATAAAATGGGATAATGAGTTCCATCGAAGTATCAAAATCTTAAGCAAATAACTAAGCGGATCCATTTATCATTATTTATTATCCATATTTGAAGGTTAATTTTTTAAGCGAATTATCATTAAGAACGTATATCAAAATGAAATTCATTCAATGACTTAATCTCTGAGTGCGACAAACAATAATGTCATTAAGGGTAACCACTTATTTTTCTAAGTTTCTAAAGTAGTCATAAGAATTAACATAAGTGAAAATGTAACCCTGTACTCACAATATCTACATGTCTTAAATCTAAATAGAATATCAACATATCCCAACCAGATACACTAGGCCAAGAAAATAAGGATGCTGGAAAAATTCCTTGGCTTTACATGTATCTCAGGTAAAAGATTACCAGTGTAATCGGTATAAGGTTCCTGGACATTGTAAACGACAGGAAATTGAAAATTAAAAATAGTTTAATAATGATAATTAATGGTATTTGTTTTATTAGTTCTCGAAACCACGACCTCGCTACATATAGAGTAGAGCATATTATCATCTTTATTTTTAAATCTCTTATATATTGAATATTTTCAATTTCCTGTGAAGTTGAATAGTGGTGTTTATCTTTGCTACCTAACCAGAAACTGCCAGTCACATTTCCAAATCCCGTTGCATATTTTATCCACGGCTGATGAAAACTCTGGACGCCATCTACCCTTCTTTGAATAACCTGTATAAAGGAGAAGAGTAAATGTCAATACATGTACTCGAAACAAAATTTTGAATATACATTTTGTGTCATATGAGCTTCACAAAAGCAACGTCAATAAGCAGCATTAGTTACATTGTAACATAGTCTTTTCCACACAAAAAAGATGTGAACATTCAACAATTTCCTTTTTTTCATATCTGAAACAATGCAGATTCTTTTACTGACAATTATCGAAAATCGGGAGGTGTGTTATGACGTTTTCATTAACGAGAAAATCCATGAGTTATCACATGTGCCAACTGAATGGTTATCGTTCTGTACTGAGTGTTGCTAATCATAAAAGTATCTATTTAGTGCTAATCGGGTAATACAATGATATACAGTCGCTATTCTGATCGAAAACCGGACAATGACGCGCATCAATAAATCAAACGTAAATTTGGAAATGTATAA
Organism: Phorcus lineatus; assembly: GCA_921293015.1. NCBI lineage: Eukaryota > Metazoa > Mollusca > Gastropoda > Trochida > Trochidae > Phorcus > Phorcus lineatus. The sequence goes on along the minus strand of OV121087.1, from coordinate 18,548,847 downwards.
ATGCCTTTGAAGACAAAAGTTAAGTTTAAAGTGTTTGAAAGGTATTTTCATTTCTAAAGTCATTATTTCATTTTCAAAAATTCATCAAACAAATTTTTTTTTTCGAATTCTAACCCTTAAGCCTGTGTCTTTTTCTTTATTATTACTGACCCCATTAGTCCGCCAAATACAGGATGCATACATTTTGATGAAAGGTTGAAGGCAGTTAAATTTAAAACCGTCGGTGCATATAGTTGTTTGTTAAAGACTGATTTTCTTGACATCTTGTTATGAATTTCTGTGATATTTTTAATGTAAAACTGGTGTTTCGACACGCAGGAAAGCCAAGTGAAATACCATGAAAATAATAACTTGTTAACTTGTTTTCGAGGCCTCGATAATGAAAGAATTAATAATTGTAAAACGAACAAGAAGTGGTATTTGATTTGCGTATATGATGTTTCCATCATGACAGACCTTCTTTTGTAGGTAGAGTGCGATTAAGAGAGATTGGGACTGTCTACATAGGACGAAACCTACCGTCCATCCTCCGCCGTCTGTTGTCATATCGCAGAACACACTAACCGGCGTCTTCTTGTCTGACAGGAATACTGTGTACACTCCATCGGGAGATGTTGGGTCGTCGGAATGGATTTCCTCACAATCTGGATAAATGAAAACATACATACATGTATTTCCATCTTCCCCCGCATGGCTTTAATTTGGACCAGTCTGTATCACTGGCTTATTTAAACTTGCTGTCAACGCGTCAAACTCGAGTGCAGAGCCCTCTTTCGGAAAACGTTCTCATATGATTTCTCGCAGCAGCCTGGACGACAAGCACAGAACATTTGGGAAAATGCGACAAGGTCTTAGCAAGTCATTGCGGCAAGCGCTAGTATAGGCCATGCATGAGTGGGAAGATGACTTCTTTCCAGAAAAGCGTAAAAAACGAATTCTACAGTGTCCCAAAATATCACATGCTGCTTTACAAACATATCCTAATAATCCATTTACATTTCTTTTGGTGTAATTTGCACCACTGCAACGCTAAGCAAGGTGCTATTCTGACCTTACATTGCTGAGTCAGAAGTATGCCAGGAGAACTTCCACTTTCATGTCTTTTGGTTTGATTCGACGGGAAACCGAACTTAAGTTTTCCAAGTAAATGAGCCCCCTTTGCAAATTTACTTTCCATATCCCTACTCGGCAGAAGGTCTCATTACTTGAAGCTATCTTTTGGAAATTCCCACGAGAACACTTTTTCCTACGCAAGGTTTAATTTTAGTGTTTAAAGATGCATCCAAAAAGTCTGTTTTATCTACTAATGGCCATGTCATGCAGTTTTGAATTCCTTTGAACGCCCTTTGCAGACGTCAATAGACCTACTCATGACCTTCAAATTCAGTTGAATATGTATAGATTCAATTTAAGCCTGTCAAAAGTGTTACGATTATAACGATAAGGTATGATATAGGATTATGCTATTTTACATGCAATTGTCAAATCTGAAGAGAAACCATGACACTATCGGTTGTGCTTTTGCCATACTACAATTCTTCAAAGACATCCCGACTTACATAATATTCACAATAAGGATTACAGGTATGTGAACAGATTTCCGAGATACAACAATCCCCCATCCATAGTAAATGTGCTAGGCATGATATCAACGACACTTCCAGTAACTCTGGCCGTTTGAATTATTTAGAATGTTTATTTATGTGTTAGTAGATTTTACAAAAACAACATTGATACTACTATTGCGTTTTATTTATGCGTGACCATCCTGATACATCAGTTAACGGATCGTAGATGCTCCTACAATACCTTGATACCGATAAAGGCCAAAGCCTCGTATCGCTGACAGATGGTAGTTTATCGCTATTCATTGCACATGAAAAGTATTTCAGACGTTTAAATGTTATTTCAGGAAGCACTATATCCTGGATCCCTGTATCCTTCATACGGGTACTGCCGTGATTACTAGATGGGAGCAATTTCATTGGCTGGTTATATAGAGAGCCGTACGGGGGATATAACTGATTTCATAGATATCAGGAAATGGTAGGAAGTGCAAAGATACACTTATGCTGATGAAGCAGGATTGTTTTTGACACACTGTATCAGTATTCAAACCCGTTCACCTCTCTTATTTCAATTTACGAAATATAGAAAATGACAAATCATATGACAAACCGCTCAAAGTTACCTACCTTTTGGGAACTTGATAGTCGCACACGATATAGTAGATTTAATTTTTTCTAATGACTTTTCTATTTCATTTGCTAAAGTCGCAAGTTCACATATATCACGTGCAAAGGCAACCGAAGTAGAAAGGAAACCATATGAAAGAATTAAAGAAGAAAAAGACAGCAGTTTGATAAAGGTCATGACTGCGAAGAGACGTTCCAGATAAGAGGCTTATCAACAGCTGTGTCTTAACGATAACATTTTCAAAACTTACTACTAACGAATTAAGTGGTCAATATGTTATAAGTTAATACATTTTTTAAGCCTTTTATGTGGTGATGTGTTGCTATCGTCTTAGAAAAGGTAATGATCAATATGTGACTTCCGATGAGGTAAATTAATTGTTTAATCGACTTTGGAACATTTATAACTGGGTGGTCGATAAACATTTTATTTCATGATGACGTCAAACCGTTGTTACATGACGTCATACTAATGTTACCCTGACTCCATTTACCCGTCGTGTTGCACAACAATCCAACTTACTGTTAATGACTATACTTTTTGGTTACTATTTGTTTTAGATTAAAACAAAATAAAACAATAATAGCCTATTGAATTCGGTCAATATCATTTTTTGTAGACCCGATAAAAAGATAATAAACTCGGGCTTCGTTCTCGGTCAATATGGTTTTCATCGGGTCCATTATTGCATATTCACCGATAAATGAAGTCAGTAACTGTTTTACCAAATGGTTTATGCGGTTTTAAATCATCATCAAAACATCTTTTTTATTGAAGACATTATAAACTTCCTAGGCAAGCATCTCTGGAAAGCAAACGTCGCATTGGCGACCTAAACTATCTCTGCCCATTTTACGACTATTTTGTCTTTCGCGATCTTTAAAGTTTCTAAATGGAGGTGCATATTTGAATTTGTAATGTATGGAACAAAACTGAATAAAGTTATGAAGAATTAAGGCAACCAAATACTATGTTTCTTTACAATCGGTTTGGATAGAATGTTACACTGGATTTCAACGCAGAACCACCAATGGTTTGCTAGTTCCAGCCGATATTTGCAGGTTTCATCATTGGAGCCAATCAGAAACTTTTCGAATTTTCGAAATTGTGGCCGGGAAAGTACAGATCCGTCTTGACTTTTAACTTATTTGGAAGGGAAATGGACAAATGAAATATTTGTTTATAGGAATATGTAACAAAATGATTTAGAAAATAATGTTCACTCCGTAACATCCTTTACATTAATTTTAATAGAAATAAGTATTTGATCGTCGACTCCAGCTGTTTAGGAGACGTTTATATTCAACAATACTTTCTCTGTGGTCTGCTTTGGGATTTTATCTTATGACAGTTATTTGTTAATGATATGTTTACCTGAGCGGAGGAAATGGCTTTACTCTGAATATACAACAGTTGCCCATAACGCATGTCATTTCCAATATATGATCACGTATTTATAACGGAAATGTTCCCATTCCATATTATTAAACTCCAATTAACTCAAATTCACTTGAAGATGGGCGTAGGTCTTAAATTGACAGTAATGTTAAAACAACTATATGTAACACCATTTAGTCTACAAAGCTCAAAATTAAGATATTGTTGACATTGTTGGTGTTGTGAAAGACAATTTTAATTGTCTGTATGCATTTAATAGAGCAAGATAAAGATAAAATTAAAAGTTATTGAACAAGTAAAATGAAAACGACTTGATAAGAATTTTTCCATTAAATTGTGTAGGTTCTATGTTGTCTGTCTCTTCTTTCGCATGTACATTAATCTATAATTTTTGATATTCTATGAATTGGCATATTTGATAAGTTTTATCATGAGGTGAATCGCATTATATCAAACAAATCTGACTGCAAACGAAAATTAATGTAAAACGTCTTAAAATTGAGACGGAAGGACATTTCGATCCGTGAGCCGAGGGTAAATCATTTTCGAGGTGCGATACGGTGGACATTGAGAGGTCGGTTATCGTTAGGTTGGTTGTCTGATAACAAACTTGTTGATAACCAGTCTCTCGACCGACCTGAGGTCAGTTATCTGGAAAAAAAAGATATTTGATATTGGCTTGATTACCACACTACATTCTGTATTTTGATATAGATATTATAACCTGTGAAGGCATTATAAACGCACAAAACTGACGCCATCGGGAATATAGGAACCAGCGCTTTTGTACCTCGTATGTTAGTTAAGTTACCCTTTACATCTGGCATAAACTATTTGCATTTATTTTCAATGAAAATCATGTATAAAGAAAACTGAAATAATCAAAATGACCTCACTTGTTACCGCAATAGTCGTGATAATATAAGTAACAGTTTACCTGAATCAAGATTAGGAAAAGCTTGGCTGACGACGAACCTGGTTGTAAATTTGCTTAAATAGAGTGTTGGGCTGCTATAACATCCTAATACGGTGTTGCTTTAAACCCTACAGGAACACCAAAACCCGTGTATTTTGGACGGATTGAAATGTAGAAACGCTACTCTTTCAGTATTTCACTTTCACTTTTTTATGTAAACAGATGATCTCTCGAAAACGAAAATATTTGTTACCATCTGCAAGGCAAATTTATCATAAGAAGCAATTCTCGAACGAAGGTAACATGTTAGACTAAGTCTCCTGAAGCCATATCCCTACCGTAAAATGTTCACATTAAAATGGCCCCCAGCAGTTGATACACGATAATTTTCTTCTACGACTGTGAATTTACAGACCGATGAAGTTACTGAGAGATAATGATATCGACGCCCCAAAACACAACAGCTATCACTCTCATGTATAATTGATAACCCGATGTCATTGTATACCGTATACGTTTATTTTCGTGTTATATAAATGATTAATATGAATAATTAATGACTTTTCTGATGAGGTACAAGTTACATAGCCACAAATACTGCAACCGAATAGCAAGGATGCAAGCTCATAACATATTAGGTGACCATTTCAAAATAATAGTCTTCGTAAAGGAGAAGAAACTATAACATATCTTAATGCGCTGAAATCCACATATCGCAGGGACAACCCACAAGCGCCACACAAATTAACCCCCTGGTGTCAGAACAAACATCGTTCCATCTTTCAATCACGAATCCGTTGAAGTATGATGGTTAAGGCACCCATTACAAGTCACTGTACATATCTATTTGCATTGAATTCGTAGCAGTGATATTCCACCTTCAATAATATTCCAAAACATAAAAGAATTTGTAAACTCTGTATTGGTAATGACATTGGCGATGAATTCCATTGTTTATTTATATGCTCTCATTTCACAAATGCCAGAGTAAAATATCTTATACCCTATTTCTACAAAAGACCAAATTTTTTATAAAATGAAGACATGATTTAATAGTAAAAGGATAGGTACATTGCGAAAACTAGCTCTGTTTTGTAACGTTATCTTAAATGTTTTTAAAAAATGCCGCTAGGAATTATTACCGCAAATACCATCATATTCATCATGTATATCTTTTGTTTTATATACTAGCATGACATTTGTTTCATGCCTTCATATGTATATATGTCTTTCAAATACATAACTGCACATCGTATTCTAAACAAAATTGTATTTTTTGCATATATGTGTAATGTATATCCTCATATGCCGCTGCTTGCGGCCTGAGTGTAAATAAAGTTCAGTTCAGAAAACATAATGTCACGTACAGGGAGAGAAAATGAATGCAAATCTTAAAATATTGAGGTTTTTAATAAATTACTGTACATATTCATGAAAAATATTCAATGATAATTAATATTAGATATACAAGGACCTCTACTTATAACAACCATACGATCACACAAAACAATAAATTTAAACATATATATTTAACAAATTCCTTTGATAATGTACATGTATTAGATATACCCACACTTCCCGAGGTGTATCGCTCAACACACCTCCTGTTTGAATCGTGGGTCTCCGAGGCGTAGCGTAGCGAAGCCGAGGAATCACGATTCAAACAGGAGGTGTATTGAGTGATGCACCGAGGGGAGTGTGGGTATATCTAACTTATACCCCACTCCAGTCGAATTATATTTGACGAAACAATCCTTTCAATCCTTCTCTATGTATATACGTCTTGACCTAACTAGATCAATAGAATATAAACAATACTCTTCTAATTAAGGTTTAAAAACATAAACTAACTTCATTTTATTAAAAATTGGTACATACTAGTACCTTTACATAGGTTTATGTAGAGAAAAATAACAACAGAAAGAACCTCAGCTTGTATCAATCCTCAATAGCTCAAGTAAAGACAATTTTTATGGATAAACAACTTCTTTATTCTGTGGAGGCGACGTTTCGACATAGATTCTAATGTCGTTGTCAAGCAAGTCGAGCACGACATTAGAATCTATGTAGAAACGTCGCCTACACAGAATAAAGAAGTTGTTTATCCATAAAAATTGTCTTTACTTTTCATATCATCAACTTCTATAATGCCAATCAAAGATTCCAAAAGCTCAGTCGGCAGAGTCGCTGCTCTGCAACATAAAGGTTCCTGGTTCGATCCCCAAAGTCGTAACTTATAATTCTCAAGACCTTATAATAGCAAATTTTACAAGTCCCTTTGTTTGCCAAAGTTGAAGATCTCTTCTCCTGACTAAGTTTAGATGTTAAAAAAAAAGAGTAGGTGTATTAGAAAAGTAGAGGTGTATATCTCATACATTGGTCAATACACCTACAGTGAGAACAAAGGAAACCATAGCAACGAGACCGGAATTGGGGTATAAAATTATTATATACCCTGTTTCCTAAAGAGACAACTATCCGGGTAGCTTCAGACCACGTCAGTGTTGTTGATTCTCTTCCGTGAAACTCCTTTGATGACATTCAGCTGACATGTACCTCACAGCTTGTTTTTCATTGCGATACAGCATGTAGGGTATTCAATCCATACAAGTAACAGCCGTGCTATTATCCAATTACTACCATTTCGCTCAAATTAAAGCCGTGTCATTGGGTGGTTATACAAAGCAATACTAGCAAATGCAGGTATATGTAACTGGGTGTTGCATAATGGTATCGATTGTATCGATACAAAAAAACTTTTAGCCAATTTATCAGGATTTTTTATATCGTGAGTGTATATGACTTCTATGATATATCTTCTCGTTAATGAAATTGGAATCGGGATTTGACTCGACACTAAGGCCACGACACAGAGGTCTAGTAATGCAGGAGCATCGAGGGCGGTTTCAACATATCAGCTACAGGATGCCCGGGGAATGATTTACTTACAAATTTCATTTTGTTCAGAGCTTGATACTTATTTTTAGTAAACCATCGGAAAAATTGTTATCTAAAATGAACTGATACAAGAAAAGATCGAAATACCTTTTGCCGATTACAACCTTCTGTCAGCTTTGTCTATATGGACGATTTGGACAAATAAGTTTGCAAGATAGTTTTCTATCGAGTACCGTTCTAAGATATTCATAACACCAAACTTGCCATACAGCGATAACATTATTGATACTTGGTTATCTCTTCAATTCCTTGTCTATTGGCGTCACATCTTCATATACAGAAATTGCCATACAGCGACAACAGTATTGATATTTGGTTATCTCTTCAATTCCTTGTCTATTGGCGTCACATCTTCATATACAGAAATTGCCATACAGCGACAACAGTATTGATACTTGGTTATCTCTTCAATTCCTTGTCTATTGGCGTCACATATTCATATACAGAAATTGCCATGGGATTGCATAAACAATGTCAAAACAACAATAAAATTTTCAAACAAAATTAATCTTGATTGATTCTTACAAATCATCGTCTTTAGTGGTGGTGGTGTTGCAGCCATCGAAATTGACAAAAACGATAAAAGTTCCAATAATTCCTGCTTATGTCCATTCACATCAGCTCCTGGCGTCATATTTTTGTATCTCTTTATATCTAATCGTTGTTGAGTCAAATAACTAGTCCAAACAATGATGAAATGTTCAGTATTTCTTTAATATCTTAACAAGGTCTCGTCTATTGGCGTAGTATCTTCATTTCAATAAATTTAATGCCATGGTCCATGCCCCGAAAGTCTTTCCACATTACCCCTTGCCCGTAATCATCCGTGTCATATTTGCCGTTTGGGTTAGCCTTGTGACACTTTTTATACCACCATCCCCCGTTATACAGCTTAGCGCATTCGCCATTAGCTTCAAGGTCATTATCACGGTCTATGGTACTAAACTTCATCCCGTTGTGATAGGTTAGGCTGTCACCTGCGGGTAGAAAATAGTGATATTGTGCCTTATGCTTTAAGGTAGAATTCAGTGATATTGTGACTTATGCTTAAAGGTAAAATTGCAAATTGGTTTCCCTTGAAATGATAAAGTCCCTGAAAAGTATGAAATAGTGCCTTTAACACATACTTCTTCACCGACTCTTTTTCTATCATTTTATGCTATCAAAGCTTGATATGGCTTCCTACAATTAAAGACGTATTAAGTTACAAATTACATTTATAAGCTCAAATACAAGCTATCAATGAAATCTCATTAGAATCTGTCCTATGAACTCCCACTTCACTGTATTACTTATCTGAATACTACTAAAAGACGTCTTGTCTATCAACATGCTTTAAATGAGATTGCATTTATTCAAAACGAAACCATAATATGACGTCAAATGATTGACAAATCTGTGTGATAAATTATTGTAATTATCCTGGAAAGGAAACATTGGAAAGCATGAATTTGGAACCTGAAATATACATTCAGAAAGAATAAGAACAAATCGTTTCCATGGTTTACCGGCGTTTCCACAATATGATCCAACAGAGAGTCTGTATGATTGTGCTTCACTTGCGACACTAAAGCCTTTATAGATTGCATACCTCATCTCACCGTCAAAGTCTTCCATATCAAATCTGATTATGTGATTTGTATATCCGGTAGCTCGATGAAGGTACTCGTTACCTGTTGGCAAACAATTCAGAGTTGAACCATGGTGCAACTAAAAGTGAGTTTACATAATGCGATTTATTTCATACATCACGTTTTATGCAACAATTTGAACAAAGAATGTTGCATGCAACTCGCCGTTCACATGACGAACTGCATGAAATTTGTAATCTTTCGTGATTTCATAATAGGATTTATAGAATATAAAAAGCTGACATTTGTCTGAATTATGATATGAAATAAAGGAACGAACTTGTTTATATTTATCAAACGCGCCTTTTGTGGATACCACCATAAATTGTATGCCTAAGTCATATTCCTTACAACTCAATTCCGATATGTTGTATGCAAAAAGAAAATGCAGAGACATGGCGTTCACATGTTCAAATTTGATTCAAGCTGCAAGTTGTAAGCATCAAAATGCCACTTGTGAGCGTGCATATTAGTAAATGGCCCTGGTAAACTGAAAAAGGGCAATGTTAATATTAAATATTTGACCCTGGTATTAAATATAAAAACACCTAAAAATTTGATTTAGTAGTCTCCTTTAATCAAGCTGTAACTAGTGTTCCCCCGTAAAGTTTTTTTCTCTGAGCGTTAATCTCTACCCACCTACACTTCCGAGGAACCACTCTGAATTCCCATAACAAAAATGATAATAATGATCCTAATTCGTTTATGTAGCGCCCAATATCCATCATCAAGATGCTCGAGCTCAATGGAGCAATGAGTAATTTGACAGAGCCGAAACACATTTTGCATTGACCCTATGATCCATGTTAGCTTCTATTCCCTCAAAATAGGGCTATTAGGAATTGCCAACTTGATTCATAACAATCGTTATCTTACCTATCCAAAACTCTCGCTCCTTGTTGCCAAATCCTTTTTTATATTCTTTCCATTTACGCCAGAAATTTTCTGACCCATCCAGTCTTCGCTGCACTACCTAATATTTTCCAGGAAACAAAAACGAATGATTTCACCTTGCGTTTTTTCGGACATAAATTTATAAATAACATAACTAAGAATAAGACTAAGTTTCATGCTTAATCTCACTATTGTTCAAAGTTGCATGGCGGCACAATGCTACTTGAAATGTTATTAGAAATGGTAATTTTAATTATTTTCAGCACTGGGAATGTCAGTAATAATAGTGACCTCGCTCTCAAATAAATTCAGCGATTTTTACTTAAAATACAAAAAAAGTCTCATTTTATTACATTCTTTAAGAAACTCGTACCTTGTGTCCTATCTAACTTGCTTTCGCTCGTGAAATACCAAACCTTTTATTCCTTTCATAAACATGTCAAAAAACGGGAAATTGTTTAGTGTTCTCTTTTGATATCAGGCTTCTTTACTTAAGCTCTGTTTTGATATCGTGTCGGTATTTTTGACATTTCCTACATTTGTTCTCACTTTGATTAAAGATTACATTTTATCACCTTTAACCATCTCTTCATTAACTAATACTACATCTTATTAACTATTACCATCATTCTATTAACTATTACCATCATCTTATTAACTATTACCATCGTAAGTAAAATCTGCAAATCCTCTATTTCTTAAATATATGTTAACTGTAAATGAATATTTACTATTTTCCAATTTAATTCAATACATAAATAATTCCTAATTTCTATAAAAAGTAAATAAGTTAATAATTTTTTCCAAGTTAATTTAAGTAATGTTTACCATCCATCCGTACCCGTCAACCGACATATTGCAATAGACCTTGAATTTTCCCTTCCAGTCCGGGTTTATGTGGTAAAAACCGCTTCTGTGTCCCTCTTTCTTCAGTGTATTGCAATCTGTTACACCCGTACAAATGGTAAATATTGACTACTGAAAACGGCATTATTTAAAATAGTTTCATGTTCTAAAGCATGTTCAAGAAGCCAATCACAAGGCCTACTGACAAATGCTTTCATTGGTTGTCAGAAGCTAGGAATAATGATCTTTTATTAACCATTCTTTCTACACAATCCCTGAAATCTTTTCAAAAAAGGAAAAAAGTATGATTGATACGCTACTGAATTGAATATGGTTGCACCAAACTGGTAGAAGAACGTGTTATAGATACAGGTTGAAAGACCATCGCCTTTGTTATTGAAGTTGTTCGCCACCTCTCTCTCTCAAAATAAGAACCTTTTCGATCCCGGAATAGTGGCGATCAAACTGGATATCTCTTAAAGAGCCACTGAGTATGTTGATACAAATTAGAAAATAGTGCCAAAAATCCATCTCATTGAAATATCTTTACATAAATTTTCGTCAATTGTTTCGACCCCAAATAAGCCTAAAAATCTAACTAATTAGTAATGATGTTTCCCCTGGCTATATATAGATCGACTTTATTATTTTATTCGACAAGCATTGTGGTCGTAGTTGGCTCCCATTATTGAAACAAAGATAACCACGTGGGTACGGCAAAGAGAGCTAGATACCGTTTAAACGACGATAGACCAGAAGGGAGACAAGTTGGTCGACAAGATGAAAGTCAAAACGCCGAAACACGTATATAATTTATTAGAAAGTCAAACTCGCTTTACTTTGAGTTTGATTCGTTTTAACATGGGCAGGTTACTTGACTATTCATATTGAGCGCGCCCGTTTTACGTTGTTTTCAATTAAATACATCATGATCGATGATGGCTAAGTAACTCATATAAACTTTTTGATTTCCGTAGAGCAAGGCGAGATAATTAGCACAAACCCATCTCGTGACAACTGAATATATTATAACTTCTCAATCTTTTTAATTTGCGTATGTTCTGTGAATATGTTTCATTCTTTATCAACAACAACAACATCCTTTTTTGTGTTGCAAGTTTTGGTAACTTTTTTATGGTTATTTCTTTTCACGAAATGTTAGTGGTTATAATATTGTCATCGTGTAAACGAACGCCCGAAATTCTTCCAGATTTTAAATTTCATGTGAATAGATATTCTTTCATAAATAGCATATTCTTGTGAACTGTACTCCATGTGTAAATTGCAAACGCCTGTACATTCGATCGATAACGCCAAAGGCATTTTCAACAAGTCAACGGTCAGTGATTCCGTCACCAATATATTCGGCCTTTCAATATCTCGTAACATTCATTAAGCTGTTACTTCAATCATCTCCCTTTGTTCAACATCCAGCATGTGGCATGCAAAACCAGTTGCGTAGCGATATGTTGGGTGTTGTTATATAACATCTATGTGCTTAAATATTGTAGAGAGGTTCTCTCTCTTCAGACTCCTTTAGACTCGTTTTAGACTTGCGTTAGACTCACTACCGACTCGTTAAGACTCTTTAGACTCGTTTTAGACTTGCGTTGGAGTCGCTAACGACTCGTTAAGACTCGCTTTGCCTGTGCACCTTCCATGTAGCCAATATGTAACTCTGCCTTTATACAGCCCAGCCTGGACACAGTTTGGAGTTGAGTCTCCACGTCAGAGTTTTGGGAATAACTCTGGCGTGTACTCCAAATTGTGACTGACCACCGGCTCGGGGATGACCCTTACAACATGATCCATCAACGCCAAATAAAAGAAATGGTCGAACATAAACAACAGTTTCCAGTCTTCTTCTTTAATTATTCTTCCCTTGTCTCCGCGGTTCCACTTTCAAAGATGGTGGAGAATTTATTGTCATCTTAAAAAAGTGGATTGGAAGAATTTCGGGCGTTTGTTTACACGATAACAATATTTCAAGAAAAGATATAGTATTTGTTACTAAAACCTGAGCTTACGTAGTACACAGGAAAGGAAATTCCGCGTATGACATAATAATTCAGTTGCGCGCGCTACTCGTACGGGTGAAATATAATTACACCTACTTGTCGTGGTATATATGCTATTTATGTCAAATCATGTTGTAGCTGAAACAATTATCTACTACTTGATATAATTTTTAGGCGTTTTTGAAAAAATGTTGTATTAGAAACACTAACATACTTAGTGGCCCTTTAAATTGATTGTCTCAGATTGACAAGGCAACGGTTATAAAGTGCTCTATATGTTTGTGGTTATTTTTACAATTTTTAATTACATTAAGGTATTCCGTTTTCTCCTCTTTTATATAAAGAGATCCGAGCGTAAAAAAATACGTAATTAAAATCGTGAATGCTATGGAAAAAAACCAACAGGTTATATATTAAGAAAAGAACACAAAACCTTTACTTACCAACACCTCCAGAAGGACGTCGGATTTTCAATTGGGTACGTTTTAAGGAGTACTGTAATCCATGCCATGTTTTCCATATCATACCGAAACCCTTTTTGTTACCATAGAGACCGTTAATATTATAATCCTTGCATGTTTTGTACCACCACCCGCCTTTGAATGCCGAGCACAGGCTAAGCTTGGATTTCTTGTCTTTTGCTTGAAAATATCTGTTGTTTGATGCCCCAAAATAATTCCCTTAATAAAAAATATCATGACGTAGACAAATATGTTAACTGAACAAAGAAACTTACGGATATTTGATACATCTCGCCCACATTTATATGAATATGAACTGAAGAACAAAAGAAAGTATACACCCCAGGAATTTGGTTCTTAACAAAACCCAGGGCACACTTTCGAGCATTTGAAATGTGTGAAAAAGTAAACAATTTCCAAATATTGCGAGGACATGTTGGAGTATATTGTTCAACACATTTCCTATCTTTATCTATTTGTGTCAACTTGGGGTATATTTTGAAATTTACATAGGAAGATCAGGCGACATTACGTTGTATGATTTTCATAAATACATGTAGATGAGTTAGTATCGTGTGTGACCCCAATTACAGTCAATGCCAGCATAAACACGTCTTCACATGGAAATGGTATGACGTTGCCACTCTTCGTGTAGTGCCTGTTTCAAATTGATTGTCCCGCAGATGTTCGATCTGTGGTGAGTCAGGGGAGCGTGATGGCCAAGGCAAAACCTGGATGTTTTGTCGGTAAAGGAAGTCCAAGGTCATTCTGGCGGTATGTGGTTTTGCGTTGTCCTGTTTAAAAGTCATTCCCTGCTGCTGCATCTGTATGACTGGGAACACCACAGGCTGTAAATCTTGATCCGTGTATTTCTTTGCTGTAAGGTCTGTCGAATATGTCACCGCCGGTCTTCCGCTTCTGGGACGGTCAGATGTCTGGTCAGTCTGGTTAAGGCGATGATGCATTCGAATGACCGTTTGTCTGTAGGAACCAAACGTCCTGGCAAACAGGCTGTTCAAAACCCCCACCTGTGACATTCTGATGACCTTTCCTCGCTCTGTTGCTGCCAAACGTGGCATTTTCTCTCCGTAACATTAGTAATGAATGAAGCAAATTTTAAGAACACGATTTCTGAAAAATTACTTTTCCGTCAAATGATATGTGTTGCGTTTTGGCGTTATGTTTTCATTGTTTTCATCTGTTACATTAAGATAAACCACGAAACGTTTCACTTTGTCAAAACTAATGCTGAAATACGAAAATATTTGGGTGTGTAATTTCTTTTGTACTTCAGTATATAACTATATTAATTATATAAGAACAGTGAAAATTCGAGTCTTTGGCAGCGTTACGTTAGATTGTTTCATATTTATTATGAAATTAACACAAACACCTCGATGACTGAAGCACCTAATAGTCTGATTGAAAATATGATTGTTGTTTTAGAATAGTGCTAATAATGAAAAATGAATATGAATCTTCATAATTACATTTTACTATGTATTGGCGATGCTTCGATATCCATTCTAATGTAGCAACCTTCAACCCACGTTGACACGTTATCAATTGTGTTCTTTTTATTCATGTTTTCAAATATAAACAAAACCACAGTAACTAAATGACATTCATTAAATGAAAACTTCCTAGATCGAATCACTCACATCATCCCATATTTACACAACGTGAATTAAATATGATCAATAAATTTATAACAAATTAAATGAAAAAATAATTTAAATGAAATGGAGGTATAAAGTCTATTGTGCACTGAAGTTCTTTTAATCCGAGGAAAAGATAAGGACCACACTTAATGCGAATTTCAATGGATACTAAATGTAGGATAGTAACTGTTGGTACAAGTTCTTTTACTTATTTAGCTCTTATTCGTACATTTTAGTGACGATTAATCCGCGCTGAAAAGCTTTTTAGAGTACGATAAGAAAACTACTATGTGTCTTATAACTAGAGTATATGTTTCTGGTGCGTAAAATTCAGCTTTTTAACGGTATGCAAGATATGCTCCATTATCAATTAACTCAATCAATGAACCTTTGGCTTTTTTGATGAATATGCTATTGAAGCGACTAGATTAAAACTCAAATCAGTACAAATGATATAACCACGTATCAAAGCAAAGTAATCTTTTGAAAGATACTCTATATCAATTTAACATGTAAAATAAATATGGCGTTAAGATTAACATTCTCGACATACCGGCATTTCCACTGTAACTTCCGAGTTTGATCGTGTACCAAGAGCTGGAGTCCCCGACAGAAAATCCGTCGTAAACTGCATATCGGTTCTTATTATCATGGTCCGTCATGTCGAACCGGAGAACCATTGGAGTTTTAGCTGTAAGTCGGCGAATATGCACAAGACCTGTACGACAAATGCTTCCTTCTCAAATTCTTTCAAAATTCTAAAGGTTTAAATGGCGTAGTTATGAGCAAAAATACCAATGTCCTGAATACAGTTCAAATCACCTAACTTAACTTCATCTTCATATCTAGAATGCCCTAAGATTGTTACTTATTTATTGTTTAATCGAAGAATGGCCAAACACAATTAAGAGGTCGAATTACTTCAGCCCATTTATGTGTATTCAAATTGCAAGAAGTAATAAACTGAACCTCGCAGTGTTTAATTCGTGTCTGTAATAAGTTTTGAGCCATGAATCACTATTTGACTTCGAGCAAAGATAACAATTTTCCCCATACAAGCATTTAAATTGAAATTTTATAAAAACAAACAGTACCTCTCGATCAGATAACAACATCCTTAAAGTTGTACAAATTTGTTCTTTTGAAACATAACCCATGTCATATTAATGTTATTGCAAATACCTTGTGTAAATGCTTTTTTCAAATGGCATTCCATAATAGGCTCGTATTGTTGATAAGTTTAACATTGTGTAACATTGTCGTATTGGTTAGTGGGTCACATTTGCACTTGTTTTGATAGTATTAGCTGGCAGTGTCTAGAATCATCTATTCTAGAATCTTCTATCTATTTATTGATTGCTTGAGATGGACACTTCTGATTGGAGTATGTCGTTGAACTTTAAAGAACATTCTGGAAGGTATCTAACCTATATATATATATATATATATATATATAGGCTGGCATTAGAACTCTTACTCATCTTGCTTCTTACAATCAACTTTGCGATCATCTTTGTAAATACATGACGTAATTTCAATGCAGCCAAATTTGGGACCATGTTTAGGGTATTTGTAAATACCCGAACAAGTAATCGTTAAAACTAAAGTGCTGTATGATATGTATGAAAATTTTATGTTAATTTAATGCTTGATACTAGCAATATAACATTTATCATACTGTTTAAGCATAATGTACTGTTGACCATCCATCAAACAGAGAAATAATTTATTTTTTCTAGAGCCTGACATGAACGCTAGAACATCATAAACCATTTATCAGATACTAACGCCAGATCTGTTGTGTGTGAAAAAGGAACCCTTCAGCATTAAAAAGGCTCTGAGCTTCAGAGCGGTTAACACAGGTAGCTTAGTAGAGGTTTATATTATGTTTTACGTGGAAACTTACCTAACCAAAATTCACCCTTCAAGTGTCCAAATCCATTTTCGTAATTTTTATACGGTTTATCAAAATTTTCGGATCCATCATATCTATTCTGAAGGACCTGCAAGCAGAAAATATGTCAAATAATGCATTTGTAATTTGAATAACAAATTCCTAGCTGGTCAACTTTGGTAATACTAGTTACAAAGATCACTTTCTAGGCTAGGTTAGCCAAATCGTGATTGGTTGAAAACAAGTTAATCCACTAAAATCCAAGTATTTCCAACAATGATGTGTTCCAAGTATCCAAAGTGTTCAGTTTGTAACTGTTGTTAGATATGGGTTAATTAAATTAGTAATCTCTTTGGAGACTAAAATGCTTGTGCATAAATGTCCAAAGCTGATTACACGAAGTTGGTCAAAAGTAACCGCAGATTTTATGCAGGAAAATATATTGCGAGCTTTTGTTTCACTTTCCTTTTGTCAAAGTCTTTAATCAGTTTAATGAAACAATGAGACATTGAACTATGTTTGATCAATGTGTTTACAAGTAGAAGTCCTTAAAGTGCAAATTATCCGACATTCGATCAGCAGCTAAAAAAACAACAGTAACATCGATACACATATATAAGTATCTCTGATCTAAAGGGCCAAGGGCTTCGATGCATGCCCGAACTAGACGTCGTGCTGTGAATATCAAACGAAAGATATTCTCAGGCGTTCCTGTCTAAAGTCTTGGGTCCGAATCTGAAGACCAAATCTATTCCATAAATGTTCAATAGGTGTAAGGTCAGGTGAGCTGGCTGGCCATAGTAGGACATTGACATTGTTTCTTTGTCATTTTTACGGGCTGTATCTGGACGGCCGCTGAAAGAGAGTTCTGTGGTTGTGTTTCTGCTCCAGGAACCGTACGAGAACTGGCCATAATGATCGATGCACACACCCACACACACACACACACACACACACATATATATATATATATATATATATATATATATATATATATATATATATATATATATATATATATATATATTATATAATTTTCCGGAACGGATCGCCAAACACAACTATTTTTCAAACAATTATATTTTTTATGACAAATTCAATCTGTTACCATATTATTTGTGCTCGTCAGCATAGCAATTCGAGTAAAGATGGGGAAAAAACTATGGATAGTAAAGTAGGATCATCATTTACAATTGTGCAGAGAAGTAACAACTACCGTCCATCCGCCTCCATCAGTTTCCATATCGCAGTAGACCTTAAGAGAATTCAAGCCATCTCCAGGGTTGATTGTGTGCAATCCACTCCGAATATTTTTATTCTCGACCCTCAATGAGGCGCAGTCTGGTTAGAAAACAGAGCACACCCATCAGTCTAAAACAAAACTTGTCCAATTATAATTAAGACAAATATATACAAGGTTATCATCAATGCCCAAGCTTTTGAAAGAAGCTATGGTAAAGTAAACAATCCATGGTTTCCGTATTGTAAAGATGGAATTTCCAAACTTGGACATTTCTGAAGAACAACGCTACCCAAAGTGAGATTCGGCGAAAATTCGATAAAGGCTTCTATTTAAAATATGAAAGTAACAGGAATAAAAAAAACAATAACGCAATAATAACAATAACGTAAATCTATTTTAGATTACGGATGATTTTTTTTATTTAAACACCCAACGGCCTACAAAAATATGAAAATAGAACCGTAAAATACTGGTAATTTAACTTTTGCGAACGTCACAAAAACTCATGCTCCCAAAAATATCTTACTCTAATACAACAAGTTAAATATCAGCTCATTAAACATTGCTAAATGTGGAATTCCAATTGTAGGTATTCCTGCCCTACATGTATGTGTGTTTTGTTATACCTGATGCGAAAGGTCTTATGCGGAATGTCATTTTCCATCTGTGCTGGAGAATTGACTCCTTAAAAAAATGTAATGTTAATGGAAACTCTGAGGAATACCCGCGTAAGGTATCTGTATACAGTCAGACCCCGATAATCCGAATCTCCGCAGTATCCGAACGGTAGCAAACTGTAACCAAACTAATCTCGATATAAACTCATTAAATGTTGATTCATTAATCCGTTGATTCAGTCTCCGTATCCGAACGCTAATTAGCTGTAACGGATTAGTTAATTACAGCTATTTCTGCTTCATTAATCCGAATGTTCATCAAAGCGTTCGGTAATCCACTAGTCAAGCGAGCACCACACTGATTGAATCGGTAAACATCAATGACAGCTAGTAGTAGCAGTAGCACTAGAATAGTGGATTGACACGGGAATTGAGCGTGTCAGCAGTTTGTGATTGTAATAAATTGATATGTCTCACTTTGGAGTTTGTGATTTGTGTGATAGAAATGCTTTTGTGCAATGATTGTTTATCAATAAATGTATCCTGGTTGTTATGTGTATATGAAATAAAACTCATTAGATATTCGTAATACGTTGGCGTCCGTCTGTAGATTTGGTTCGTTTCAGTAGTCCGAACGTTTTTGATGAAAAACGGAAGTGTACGGATTATCGAGGTCTGACTGTACACGCTTTAGCATATTCAGACCATTTTCGAACATCCCGAGAATCATGTACTATGCACTTACCATCATGCTTTAAGCATACCATATTCATGGAATCAACTTCTACTATTTTAATGCGAAGTGTTAATTGCACATTATTTATTACGAATACGCAATACGTATACATTGACACCCGGACTAACTTATAAATGAGATTCATTCTTTCAATTATTCCTTTTTACTTGATATCAATTTATTTTAAGGATTTCCAACACCCGCAGACAAGTCACGCCTGTACCTCTATAAAAAGATTTGGCGCGTATTTTCATCTCTGTGATTTTCAACTTGGTTTGATGCTTATTCCACGTCTTCCATGAAAGTCCACCCTTTTTCCCCTTGTATATCCCATTGACGTTGGCTCCGAGGAAGTCATAGTAAAGTAAATGTTGCTCACAGTTTTTGTACCACCAACCCCCACCATACGTCTTTGCGCAGCTGATATAAATATTGAAATCGCTGTCCCGATCCTTAGTAGAAAAACCATATCCGCTTGAGGCTGTGAAACAATCTCCTGTACAGAGCAAAACAAAGGAGTTTGAGTCAGAGTTTAGGAGTTGTGTTGAAAGAGAAGACGCATTAGTTTCTTTGAATCTAATTTTAATTTCAAATATAAAAGAAAAGATGTCAGTCGACGTACTCCTCGGAATTCTTCGTTCAATATTGTTACTGGTAATTGATTTTACAAAACGACAATCTACAATCTTAGGGAAATTACAATCTACACTATTTTAAACATAAATACGTAAGCATTCTGACCGAAATTTATGGCATTGATCCGCAATTTATGGCTTCAAACCGCAGTTCATACGTATCATACAGAATGTCCTTTATGTCATATACTACTTTGAGAATACTAGAAGCAGTCCTATTTCATAACATTTTATTTATTACTCATTGACATATATTAAAGTTAAAGAAGGAAAACCGCCGGGATTACCATTGCTGCCGCTGTCATTGTGACGTCATGCTTAACGATTCTGAGGTCATGTGATCGTCATGTGAACACGCGATGTTATGACACAACATGCAATAACATTGCATATTCATCTAAGATTGTTTTCGATGTATAACAGCAACATGTAATAAAAACAGTTTTAGAATCATCTTCTTTTAAAGTATTCCCTGAATTATGTAGACAATTCTTCAATAACTGTCGTGAACATTACGTGAATTTACAGAATGTTACACACAACAATACAAGATTGTATAAAAATTGAGAAATAAATGAACTTAAACGGCAGAAGATTTAATTTCGTTTCATTAGCATTGGCGCTCATACAATCAGAGTTCATCTTAACTCAAGTCCGCATTATTAGAAAAATCTTCATTAGAATATCACGCGACATTCAAAATGGCTACGGTTTGGAAAATGTATCGAGATATTAAACTTCAGGACTTATAGTTATTAAAATCAAGAGCTCTCGGTGAAGATACGTATTATCTAGCTATCAACGTAGTTTTGAAGATGATGAGGTATGTACATTTCTCATTTTGCAACAGGATATGGCGTTGTCATTCAGTCTTTACGTCAATTTGATCTGCTTTGTAACGTCACAAGGAATGTATTCACAATTTCTGAATGTACCCGTTTTCTGCATTCATCGATACATGGTTGCAAGTTGGTGAGGGCTCTGGCCATATCTGAATTGCCGAAATACTGATTTTGTAATTATTAAATCGCTGCAAGTCGTAGTCATGTTCTTTCTTTTAGAGCTCGAACACAGCAACTTTGTTGTTTTCCCTCTCAATTTATTGCAAAGAGTTTGATACTGACAACAACTTATGACTGGGATGAGTTAATTAGATATTTTTAAAACTCAAATATAAAATGTTGAAAATAATCCCGTATTTGTTCATTAGAAGTTACGACAGTACATAAGTCAAAGCAAAAGTGTAAAGATTGGAAACGTGACGTACCAGCCGTTCCAAAGGATTTCTCTAATTTAAGTTGATAGTTGACGTCTTTGCTGCCGACATAGAAAGGATCATAAACCTGAAAACGCTTATTCCTTTTGAAATCCATCAGTTCAAAGATGAGTAGGGATGGCTCCTTTACAAGCCGATGAATTTTGTCGTTTCCTGTAAATAAAGATTAATCAACGATTTATACTATATGCTTTCCTGATCTTACTGTAAATATTGATATTTTCATTTAAAAGAACATTGTTTATTTCTATGTAGTAAGATTTGTTTCACGACGTTTTTAGAATTTGTATCAAAGAGTCAGAATCAGATTTGAAAGCCAAATATTATGCACGGAAAAATAACTTCCATCTTTTTTTCCGCTGACGATCATCGCCAAATATTTATTTTTTCGCGCGCACACTCAAGCAACTTTTTAATTTCATACAACAATACCCCTTTCCACGCTCGCAGGACTTTCTAACAACATCATTTATCCAATCGGTTTAAAATCAGATGGAATTCCGTTTTTATAAATTCTTATTGTTTTATGTTAGTTTCGTTTCGTTTCAGTTTAACAAGCTATATTTGCATATTGAAAATGGTCAAATATTAGACCGCGCGATATGTTCATGCGATTGACCATTAATAATAAGTCACATGGTATTCGAACCCAACGTAATCCGAAGTGCTGAAAAATCATGTGCACCTTAAACTGACGATTTACTACAACGGCCGAATATGGGCCAAATATTGGGCCCTGTATTCGGCCACATTCTAATGAGTACATTTATGTCCGAACTGTACCTGTTATCCATATCCAGACATCCTGATCGACGGAATTTCAACCTTAGAAAGCAACGTTCAAAATACTTGTTTGACATTGCAAAAACGCGATTCATATTTTCCCAGTTGGTTCTATTATCAGTAAGACAACTGGAGCTTTTGGTCAACTTTTAAGCTGAAAGCTTTGCCAAGATAAGACAATGATTTTAATAGAATTCTGGATAAGATCACTATGGTTCAATCGTCTTATGCACGGCAAGGTTTTAAGAAGAAACTGAAAACTACTTATTCATTTTCCTCTAGCTCTCCCAATAGCTCTTCAACTAGAATGGTCGTCCGAGGAACAAAAGCTTCAAAATGTCATTCCACCAAGCTGCGGCTTATGGATTCATCTGCACATGCGTGGTTTAACGATCTTCAAATAAGGCGCATATCGGGTTAATTATGAATGGTCAGATCAAATCAATTTTAATATAATAAAAAGTCTCTATAATACCCTTCGTCTTTGCTGAAAATATTTACCAAGCCAGAACTCTTTCTTCGGATTTCCAAAGCCTTTAGCGTATTCTTCATGGGTTCTGTAAAAAGATTCGGATCCGTCCATCCTTCTCTGTATAACCTGAACGACGAAATTTAAACTGTTAATGACCAATATAAATATATTGGAACCTTTATAGAACGGCTACTCACGAAACCGATAAAAATGACCGTAATATAGAGACTACCTATCATTGAGTTCCATTGAAAGTGGGTTACGTAATGATAATAAATATAAAAACACACTGATTATGTTGTTATGTAACATTGTAAACTTGTTCACTTAAAGTTTACAGCCACATCTCGAATGTTTTGTAAATGGCAGAGATGCATTGTGGAAACCATTCATAAGCCTCAGTGACAACAAGGCAGATCTTGTACACTTTCTCAGCACCGAGCTTATTCCAAAGTCACAACAGTTGCATACAGATGTTGAAGTTTGTTACAAATAAGACATTCATAACAGCTGCAGAATATTCAGTGACTCTGCTGATCACGAGGAAGCAAACACTAAAATTTTGAGACATGCTCAATATCCACGGACGAGTGGATGAATTTTAATTTGTTTTAGGGCATTGATGAGATGCTGCTCCTTGTTCATTGTGTCCAAGACATCGTTGGAGAAATATGTCAAATGGATGGTTTTGTACAGATGGCATCTTTGTAATAAAACCGGAAGTTCGCGTGAAAAATGTCGTGTCTTCACTATAACCGACCATAGTCGATGGCAGAACAACGTTCAGTTACCGTAGACATGTTTATTGCGGAAGGACAAGGGGTTTACGCACAGGGGTTCCAAAGGGACGTCACTCTGTTTAGTACTACTGTACCAGATTTTGATAGGAATGACAAGGCTTACGGAGTTATTTCCCTTGTACCATCATCAAAGTGTCAAAATACTACAAAAGGCCTGATCCCTTTGGGGTGCGCTGAAATCCTTGATTGCAAAGGCAAGAATTGTAACAACAGAAGAAGCAATTGCCCTACAAAATGGGGACATACAGTAGTGAATGTGTTTGCAGTGGCAAGATGTGTGATAATACTTTCTCACTGACAAATGACACCCGTGAGTCCTTGAGGATATGAGAATTTTGTTGTCTTGTGTTAATAGTTTGCTCAGGCAATCATAAGGTCATAAATATTTTGTTTGAATGATATTTTCTCCTTATATCTTACTAATTAGATATATTTTACTATTCATCGAACAAGTATTAAAAATATTTAAATATAGTCCGTTTCAAGGCAATCTATTACTCGAAATAGGGTACTCAAATTTATCTTAACTTGCACAGCAATGTCGGCTATTCATTGGCGAAAGGGGGTCACGTGCCGTAGGTATATTTCTCTATGTTAAACTGGGTCGCGCGCAACCGTAGTTGCGAGATAAGACGTACTGCTAAGAGTTATCTCCCTTGTTCAACTGTCAGGTAAATAAAGGCTACATAACGCTTTTCTGGTTTGGACCTTGAATCCTACCTTTATGCGCTCAGTGTATTTTCCAACTTATCAAAGTCCTTTCTATTAGTCACGTTTCTGTAACAAGTAAGATCTTATTCAAATGTAATGTTGGTGCAGCGAGAAATCCTTGACAAGTCACAAGATTGCTAATTGCCTTTCCGGTTCACTCGTTCGCAGCGAGGTTGTCCATAAGCAAGCTGGAGATTGGAATAGTGAACCAGAAAAACCAATCTATACACATATCAGTCGAGGTCACCGCCGACTCTTCATTCATAATAACTTGCAAACGAAACTGTGCATTATGCTTAATGCCTGCATGTTCTGTGCGTATGACACTTTCAACTGCATGCCTTTTTTCGTATTTTGAGGTCAACACAAAATTTAAATGAATTGATTTGAACTCATCCTGCTTAATCAGCGATTATGAATCCGCTCTCGCACCTTCCTAATACCCTGATCTCTTTCAGGCTAAATACCTCGTATGGCTAGTGGTTTGATATTCGTGGCTATGCTCACCTTTTATTTTTTCAGCCAATGAAATGTCGTTAATTAAAGAGCTTGAAGCTTCTTACTTGAACTCAACGGATTTTTTACATCCGGGACGTGCCGCTGTTGCTGAATGCGAGTCGTCCCATTGGCTGTTAGATAGCTTGCGAAACGACGGTTTTGGCTTGAAGGAGATCAGGGTATAAGGAAAGGGCGGAGCGGATTCATTTACACTGATTAAGCAGCATGATTTGAACTTGACAAAGTAGATATGACATTTTGGCAAAAGACAGAAATAAACTGTATGTTACCTAAATGGGGCAGTAGCAATGTAAGGTTTTTTTGTCAAGTCAAGTCACTTTACGAAAACGAAAATAAATTTTACCAATTGGAAGGTTATATAAATTTTATTCAATCAAAAGAGGCAGCTTTTAAATGAACGCACATGATCGGTAAAAATTTACGTACCAATTGCCCTACCTCAAATGGTTAACAATTGTTCACCGACACTTGATATTTTCCGCCACGACTCCGGACGATCGGGTTTAGTAGTGAGATATTCTGACCCTTTGACGATGATAAATTTGTCATTAAGTAATCTTTCTCAGGGAAACTTTGAAGAAATAAATCTTACTTAAGAAAAAGTGTTATTATCTCTTCAAAACTAACCGTCCACCCTCCGCCAAATCGCTTCATGTCGCAAGACGTTTTGAAATAACCACCAGCGTCCCCCGGGTTGATCCTGTATATACCGCTTCTCAGTTTTGGATCTTTCTCCAGCAAGGTTGCACAATCTGTAACACAACTAATGTAATAATGGACGTGTTGACAATACTGCTCATTAAAATCGAAAAAGAAGATCTCGTTGTATGTAAAAATAATATTTCGCTTTGAAAAAAATGTTTTGCCGGTTTATACCCAACTTTTGATTAGTATTGTAATGGGTTTTAAAAAAATCCTTTGTTCATTTTATAATCGAGCAATGTACAAGTAGTCACGTTCGGGATAATTTTATCATATGAAAGATCACATTTAAAGACGAATCGTTTGTAATGAACACGATATAGATGACAATATGGCAGGGTAAGATCAGTGTATTATGAAATAACATGGCTACAATCAATGAAAAAGAACCGAAAAATACAAACTATTTGTTTACTTTCAGTTGAATTAAATTTTCACTTACATATAGCTGTATTCTGCCATCACAGGCTGTGTTTTGTCATATAATAAACATGATGCTTGAGATGGAATTTTTGTAAAATAATTTTGTTCGCTTCCTCTGTAAATAAAAAAAATATTGGGACTTCTTACATCGTAAATGTTATCATTACCTCTCCGAATAAAACAAGGTACGTGTTTCATTTCCGGCCAGTTTGGTTTTTCATCAATATATTCTTCGTCGTAATACTCTGGTGTTTCTGTGTGCGAGTTAGGCGTGGTTTTCTCCCTTGATTCAGTCTTAGTTGAATATAATTTTGGTTTGACCGTCTGCTTAAGGTCGGGTTTCGCCTTTCTTGTTTGATTACCTATATGTTGACCTGTTATTTTCAAGCTTGGTTTACGAGTTATACTTTTCTTCTCTGTTGTTATTGTTGTGGGTTTATGAGCTGCCGATTGCTTTGTAGAATTAAGTCTGGGTTTATGACTTGTAATTTTCGTATTTATAGTTGTCAGTCTTATCGGAATTGAAGACCGTGCAGTTGTTTGGTCACTTACAGATACAACACATCCATCTTCAGTTAATGTGTAAAAATGGTCTCTGACTGATGTCGATTTAGTTGATCGGGAAAAGTGAAGCTTTTGCAAGGAACACTTTTGATCGAGCACTTTTTCGGTGTTGTCATTTGATCCACATTCGCACATGTCTGATGATGAAATATTCACATGATCAAAATATTCGAGATGAATACAATTAATAAAACAATCAATAGTGCTGTGAGTCGTGGAACAATCAGAAAGCCATATATGAAGCATTACCGTCGCCCACAACATCACATTTCGATACATTTTGATAACGTGCTTATGTAAGCGTTTTAGAGAAACGTGAGTTCCACGTGAAGCTCAGATAGGGTTTGCTGTGGTTTTGCTTAGCGTGAATAATTGATAAGCAATATGAATACTGATTTGATTCAACGTTATGTATATTTGAAATAGAAGAGTGTTGAGGGCGAAAGTTACCAGGCGATTGTGAAATATAATAGATTTAGTAAAAATGATGTTTCTATTTTCGCCTTGAAACACAATCTTCTTTGTAACTATTAAGTATTCTTCCTATTTCAGTTCATTTTGTTTTCGTAAATTCATGAAATCGCGTTAACAAACTCAAATAACAAAGGAACTAAACTGAGTAAGTGAGAAAGTGTTATACGTGTTTACAGCAATGTACACAAGTGGAAGACCAGCATCCAAAGGAGAATGGACAGATGAGGGAACAAACGGGAAGAAAATCATAGTGAGGGATAGTCAGAAAGTTTTGGAACGACTCAAATTTGGTTTGGCTTATTTTTATCCGTGTCCGGGGTCTCAGAAGCACGCACACCACCACACCACAAAAATGTAAATTTCAACTGGTGGAACTTGAGAACGTTTTTGAAATTATCAAAGAAGATCATTGGGACTGTTTGCAATTGAGGAAACTTATTTAACCCAGTCTGATTGTGACGACATTTAGCCGACGTCGTAATTGACGTAAACTTGCTGAAGGGCAGTGCGCATGGCATCGTATTTTGTTTTTCACTTGGAACAATATACATTACTGAGGATGAATTAAAAAGGAATTGTTTTGATGACATGTCATACGTTAATACGGTTGTTGAAACAGAGACATTTGCTGTTCTTTTTTCAATGAGGAGGTTATAGGAACGAGTACTAACACGTCACGCGGCAGGAGTCACG
Organism: Phorcus lineatus; assembly: GCA_921293015.1. NCBI lineage: Eukaryota > Metazoa > Mollusca > Gastropoda > Trochida > Trochidae > Phorcus > Phorcus lineatus. The sequence goes on along the minus strand of OV121087.1, from coordinate 18,521,326 downwards.
CTTAAGTGAACACGGGCCCTTTCATTTCTTTTCACTGGTGCTAATTAGCTGGTGTTTGGAAAAAGCCGTATTTAAGTTATATATCGCCCGACTTCACAAATTTAAAGTCAAATTACTGTCAAATTCGAATTCATTTTTTAAGAATCCCGAAAGTTGCCATTGGGCATTTCAGTCGATCTTAAAGAAACGTCTTCATGGTTGTAATGTACTGTATTTGTCAAATTTGAATAAACCTATGATAATTATGTCTCGACTTAAAACATTCTGCAAAATGCAACAGTTATTTAGTAGCCTTGATGGCCAATTTGTACGACCCTCAAAGTGGGAAGGTAACCTTTTCAACGGTTATCCTATTCAGCTTGTTTATAGGAATGTTTATATATGGAAAAATAAGCACCTACTGTATTCAGAAATATAAGGGCGCAGCTCTCGGAATGTTGCCATGATTTGACTGAATTTATCACTCTTGCTATGAAGAATGTAAAACATTATTTCTGCAAAGAAATTTTAAACATGTTAACATTTTAAGAAGTTATTGCTGAAGTTTTACCAAAGCTCATTGTTGCCCTTTTAGCGAAACAATGTGATAAATTAGGTATTTGGTATCAAAATCACATTTGTGTTACCAAATTGACTACCACACATAAAAATATTCTTTACTTTGAAAGATAAAGGAGTAGCTGTATACTTAATTTTTTTCGACAATCATTGACAATTATGGACAAAAAGGGTATCATCATATCAATTTGGAATTTATTTTGATCTTTTAACTTAAACGCGTTCGGCTTCGGATCAAGAGGTCAGTGTTTCGAATCCCGCTCGGGGCTCGGCAACTTTGTCTCCAGAAGAGAACAGTTCTACACGCAGTCAGGTTTGGGTGCAATGCTGCACTGAGTTTCGGCGCAGTACCACCCATGGTTCGCTAGCTCCAGCCGATGCTCGCAGGTTTCACCGCAATGCATAGAGTTGCGGGTTTTCTCCCTGCAATAATACTAGCAGCCACGATATAAGTGAAATAATCTTGAAAGTGGCGTTAAACCCCAACTCACTCATTCACTCTTTGCTCGAGGGATGATTTTTGTTAATACTGACCATAATTTGTTGTGTGGCCTCTTTTAATGAATTTGTGTTTTTCCCTATTTTGAAGATTTTCTCGTTGTGCTGAAACCAGTGATTTCGACTTAAAACAGACACTTAATTTTGACAGGTTGGCTTCTAAAAAAGGAAAATCACATTACAACTACCAATACTGTTTACGGGAAAAAGCCAGACCAAATTTGAGTCCTTCTATAACCTGCTTTCTATCTCTCACTATGCCTTTCTTTCCGACTTTTCCCTCATACCGTCGATCCCTTTCTCCTTTATCTGTCCACTCTCTGTTGGATGCTTGTCATCCACGTGTTTAATAACTGAAATATTGTTCAAAGCACGTAAAACCCCAACTCACTCACTCCAAAATAATATAATATGTTTTTTTCTCACCCCAATTTTTTTAAATGTAAATATCCAAAAAGAAGCTAAAGCTTATCTTTATGATATTTTCTTTCCTAAACGGATTACTTTTTACTAACAAATTTTTTTTCTTACTGACATTGAGTTATGTAACTTTTGCTTGTCAAAAAACGTGAGGGGCTTTACTTTTTTCCATGATTTTCACGATATCAGTCTCCTGGCCGTACTTAACCCATGAAGAAGATGCCATAACGTTTAAGTTTTAAGTCTTTTTCTAATTTCTTACGGATTTAACTGGAGCGTTAGAGTACTCAACTATTTTTATTATGGATGTGGTTGATAAAAAGTCTATAAAATGGTTTAACTTTTGATATGTCCATTTATATAGCGCTAAACTCCACTATGATGTGCTCATCGCGCATACAAGAGTCATGGATCAATATTACCCTGGTCTAACCCAAGCTGCCGATAAACACAATCTACACCAGGTACCCAATTAGTACTGCTGGGTCAACAGAAGCACATTTTGAATAAAGTCCCTCGCTTATGTAGACACCACAAGTTTCTCAACTCGTGTCTCTGTGTGGGGCAGGGAATAACCCTTGAACTGTCAGTTCCACCAGGTACCCAATTAGTACTGCTGGGTCAACAGAAGCACATTTTGAATAAAGTCCCTTGCTTAAGTAGACACCAAAAGTTTCTCAGCTCGCGTCTCACTGTGGGGCAGGGAATAACCCTTGAACTCTCAGTTAATACAGCAACGATCTAGTAACCCACCCATCCGGCGAGCCACGCCAGATGTTGCTTAACTTCACTGATAGCGGTCAACTGAGCTACGCACAAGACCACGTGCCACCAACAATGAAGATGTTCATGAAAATTAATATCGTCATGCACAGTCAAAAAAATAATTTACATTTTCAAATTTTATTGAAGCTAACATCAAAAGAAACATACGCACTATTTTAAGACTCAAAACAGAAAAGACTCCTGCCAGATTAAGTTGATTTTGAATGTATATAGTAAACCTGCGGTCTAGAAAGGTTATCCAACAAACAGGTTTCAAGACTTGCTGGTGTTCTAAGTCTTTTTCGGATTTAGCTGGAGCGTTAAACACGAATTAAAGTACCCAACTATTGTAATTATGGATGTGGTTGATAACAAATTCTATAAAATGGATTGACTCTCCTAGAATGAAGATGTTCATGACAATTGATATTACATTTGCAAATGTCATTGACGCTAACGGCAATGAAAGAAATGAAACGAAATTATTTTTCAGAGTCAAAAAGAAAATACTCTTGAATGTAATTAGTAAACCTGTGGTTTTTAAATTGAAATATTGACTATCACTATTTAAACCTGTCCAAACACACAAGGGGTGCTGGAATCGCTGTTTTAAGATGGTTTTCAACAACTTGTGTTGGATTGATTTAATAGTTTATAAAATTTGAATATGAAATAAATAAATGATATTTTTAACATACTACACCTTCTTGGACCTTAATTCCAGGACACATCATAGACGTTGGACGTCCTCGTCACCAACTTTGTACTCTCCTATTTAGTCTTATTGAAATCAGATCAAGGTATTCGCCCACGTTTCGGTTTTATTGAACAACTTTAGAACAATGATGAATAGCGACCGATAAATCTTACAAACCAAACAGAGATGAGTGAGTTTTAGATCTTGTTTTATTATAATTGCTCTCCTATCTTGCATAGTAAGAAACATTCCAAAACAACCATTTTCTAAACGTGTTTATTTCAAGAAGCCAAAGTTTCAAAAGTTATGAATGACGATAATTAGCTTCTGAAGACGTGATGTAAATATCTGTACGATGTGTTTGTTCCTCATGAAAATTTCTTTACATCAATCGTTTGCTCATGCTTCCTCGCCAGACGCCTGATTACGGTGTATTGCAATACCCTTGCAATTTCCTTGCATTGCTAAACTTATTTTGCTGTGTTAAGTACATGTACTTATGTACAAATGTTAATGCCAGACTGAAAACCTTATTTTCATGTGGTGGTTTGCATCCTTATGAACTGTGAGAGCTATGCCGGCCGAAGTCTACATGACTCCTGTAGGAGCAACTAAGCTTTGCTATTCGACATATAGTAGCCATACACCATTTTTTTAGTTGTTCTGAAGCCTACAAACTTTCTATGCCTCATTTTCCTCCCTTAATCTCATATTTTTGACATTAGATCAGTTGAAATCACAAAAGTCGCATATCCAATGATCATGAATTCTGGTTGAATAACCTAATAAAAATTGTCAACCACTATCTAGGTTTTCTAAATGTAGCAGATCTAAACAGAAACTTGCCAATCCACTTTTATAGTCTATGTTATAGTCTAGATACCGATCAAAATTCAAGATACATGAGTTTATATTGTTACTTTACTAAATATAACTTAATAAGTATAATCAAATAATGTCAGATACATGTAAGATACAAAAACATAAGAAATAATGAGCTAGTTTGAAACTAAAGGTAACAAAGCTACATACAATATTATTATCTGTCAAAATAAATAGAGCATATTTGACATTTCTCATCGAATACCATGGATATCTCATTAAGTGAAGTAGAAATTTATATTTTCACGAGTGGCGTAGCCACGAGTGTAATTATATGATTTTCTACTTCACGAGATGAGGTATTTATTGAGTTCTATTTATTATGTTTCCAAAAACCCCATAAATGACCCTATCTATATGAATGGATAAGCTAAAACGCTTCGTTAGCGCGGCCGTTGCATGACGTAATTCAATTGTTTCATGACGTCACTGACGACGTCATATGATTGTTGCGTCATTTCACTGAGTAGAATACCATTATTAATTCAATCAGTGAAAATACGGGTTTTATTTTCACCGATAAATGGCATATTTCACCATTCAATGACATTAATTTAATTGCTAACAGCATGTTCCGTTAATGCTTGCGAATGTGACTGATGCATCATAATAATTGATTTGAAATATTTTTTTAATAGCTCCTAACTTTATTAATCAGTATTTCGTAAAGAAATAAGACATTTGAATGATTTTGCTAAGTTTTGAAACCCTGAAAGGGGCAGTAGCATTTCTTCCATATAAAATCAAATGATTACACAAATTCAATGTTTCCAAATGCAAGATCATGTTTTATAATTAAGTTAAGTTCTAAAACTAATGTGCCATGATTGGTTAAGCTTTATGAATCCATACCTCTTATGTTTAAAAGGAGGTTATTCTCGATTATGTCCTAAATAACAGAGGATTCGGTTGAATAATGAGATGTTTTGACTTTTGAAGATTATACATTTGGCATAAACTATTGGTTATTGGAGAAAGTTCTCAAAAAGCGTGTTACTGTCCCTTTAATAAGACAAAACATTGACAAGTGTTATTATTCTATAGCACATCCTTCAATTGACTCTCTTTCCTTGCCATATATAATTGTGTGACCGTTGTACGACAGGTAAACGTTGGTTTGGATTAAACAGTTTTGATATCCATTTAAATGCCCAAAATACTCCCATCAAGTGTTCAAGATAAATAACATGATATTCCTAACGAAACACATATTTATATCTTCATCTGCATCTCATTTATAAGATGACGTCATTAAAATACAGTTTTCCTTAACACAAGGAGATGTGCATTAGAACTCCGAACCACAAACTAAAACCATGTTTTTAAACTTTTATATAATTCATTTCATAACTTGTGATCTTTACAGAGTTAGACGTATTTTCATTTCTGTTCTCTTCAGAGATATGTAGTATCCATGCCATGGAAACCAGTTGACACCAACACCATATATAGTGCTGTTGTATTCTCCATTCAAGTTGGCCTTGTGGCAGTTGTCATACCACCAAGCCCCATGGTATTTTAACGCGCAGCTTTCCTCTCTACCTCTATCTTTTGTACTGAATGCGTGTCCGTTAGCTTTGATAAACGGATCACCTGAAATGAAGACAAAAACATGTTTGTTGTCTATTCATATTTGAATTTTTTAAGCATGTTTAGCACACATATTATAACCAAATTCATCCTCTAGACTTCACCCCCCGATTTTGACGTTTGGCTTCTGTACGATTCAAAATAGAATATAACCTGATATGAACCGAAACTATGTCATATTCGTCTTAAAATGCAAAAAATAAATGCCAATGCTCTGTGTAAGGAATAAGATTGACAATAATTCCAGAAGAACATATCCGAATTTTGAAAACAGTAAATTTTTAAGGCTTCATTAAAAAATTATTTATCACCAAGAGAAATCAGCCTTCAATGGATTTCGTGAAATAGACTCACCGTTATCACATCTATTAATTATAAGCGCTATAAGTAAAGGAATCTGGACACCTTATTTCATAGATATGAGGCTTTTCTCTTTGTACCCGAAGAAAAAGGTTTAAAGGGCTATTTCCATTGTTTGGTCTTAAAATATAAGTAATTTACAAAGGAGGCAGAATGTTTTCAACATCATTAATTATAACTAACATAATAAAATATAAATTTGAAAAATTAATTTTGTTTTTTTTTATGCAAATATATGAATGCCTATTCAAGGTATATTCTAGTCATTACTATCGTTTAAGTGATTGTCAATGAGAAGTGATTCTTTTTATTAAAATTGGATGTAGTATTCGAAAGGACATAGTTGTTTGAATGTTACATATTATAAACAAAAAACTAAAAGATATGAATTGTAATGTTGCTGCTTCTGTTGATATCTACCAAGAAATCCATGTTCGGTTTTCACTAACCTTTCTTGAATGGGTGAAAAGTAATACTTTAACATGTAATCTTAAAATCATGTTCATTTCACTTATTTGGTTGAATGTTTCGAAACATAAAAATGACCAGAGAGAAGGAACAGAATGTTAAAGGACATGAAACAAAAGATTAAATTATTGACGAATCATCAATTTAAAGAAGAACCTTTAACATTCCGATTCCATTACACTGGTAACATGGTGAAACATTGAAACTTGTTACTGTAAAAAAATTGAAAAGACAGAATCATACAGATACCAACTCGAATGATATATTGTATAACCCTAACAATATTAGTGTAATAAAACATACCTGCTTGACCACTGTATCCTGATATATTGAGTTTATAATCATCCCCAGACACGCGAAAGTTCTTGTATTTGGCAAACGAATGGATGTTAGACCAATCAACTAGGTCGAAACGGATTTCATATGTTCGCAGATTCATCAATCTTCTGATTTTCTCGTTTCCTGCACAAAAGCAACACACTCATTAAAAAAGCATTATCGCTGTCCATCAAATAGTGTAATAGCACTTATCTAAGTACGAACTTAACATCTTTATAATTTTCAAATAATCCTGAATTGAAAACTTGATAACTGGTGCCTCATTATTTCAAGCTCAACATCAACAATTTTCTAATTTCGATTGAACTAAGATATAAACTTCATAAACACAGATTGAATTAGTGTTTATAAACATGATGAGAAGATCCAAATCATTGACACAATCAACTGAAACCTCGTATTTTGAATACGTACCAAGCCAGAACTCAGCATCGAGTGATCCAAAACCGTCCCTGTAATCATTCCACTCTCTATAAAAGTTTTCGGAGCCATCAAATCTCTTCTGGAATACCTGAAACATTTGTCTTGATATCAGGAGTACCATTTAAACCAGAGATTTACACTGCACATGGATGCGTAAATTATTTGCCAGTATTTCAAATCATTAAAAGCGTCTTGACGCTGATATTAATTATAGAGACATTTGAATGATTCAGTATTTCCTAGGAGAACCTTGTGATTAAAAAAGAAATTGAAACTGGAACAGGTTTATTTATATTTTCGGATAATAAATGTTTCATTTACAGATAACTCATTCACAACATAAAGTGCGATTTTATGCGCGCTTCATTGACTTGTTCGATTTGGAAAGATAGGCAACGGAAAGGCGACCTTTCCTTACCGTGGAAAGGACGCCTTTCAGTTTTTGGCAAGAACGCCTTGCCAAATATGGAAAGTTGTGGAATGAACGCGCGTTACTCCAGTGCTTGTTTCTTATCGCCTATCGTTGGTATGGCTGTGCTAGTTGATATTCTAAAGACAACATCAGCTGGGGTTTTTTCGGTTTTTTTCTTATATTAAAGTTTCCTAACTTATTTAACCTTTCCTTTTATTGTCTCTTTACATTGAGAAAGTATCAATAATCATTTTGTGGAAAGAGGGATATAATAGAAATCTGTTTTCATAAGTTATGATTTGGTTACACAACTGTCACGCATTTGACACATGGTCATATCTCAGATAAGACTTTAGTCGCCCTATAAATAACACAAGGGAGGCTTAACAATACATTGCATAAGCTCACAAACTCTATCTCTTTTGAAACATCAGTTGCCGTTTATACTCCCTACTATATTAAATTGTAGAGCATGCATGATGATCGTTACTCTTTGTAAAGAGGTACATGACTTAGTACTCATAATCGTAGATCAGAAGCTGTGTTTGATTCCAAATATTTGAATTTTCCTTACAAGCCAGCCTCCACCATCGGTAGCCATATCACAGTAGGCTTGGAACGTGGGTCCTCCATCCCTTGGGTCTATCATATACACACCACTAGGCGCATTAGGGATCCTGTGCTTGATTTCAGTACAGTCTGATTAATAAATATTATCCAACATTCTGATATTGTTATCAAAACTTTACTGTACAAAATATTGTTTTGTGCTTCGGTACGAAGTTTGCTTTGAAATTGTCGACCCATTTATTCTGTGGTGATTCTTTATGGAATGAATCTGTTTAAAGCATTATTGATCTCTGATTTCAGGGTGAGATGACTAGATCTAGCAAATTTGTGTATGTGGAGGCTATCTTTGAAATCGTGATTACAATTACCCTGACGTATAAACATCTTACTCCCATATGTTACATGGTGTAAGGATACAGTACGTACCAAAAGGGTTGCACTTGAGATTTGGGTCCGTGTCTAATCTTTTGCAGACTGAAACAAAAGGGAAAATTTGAGCAGCTTTCACATCATGATTCCATCTATATCACATAAGAAAAAAACTTAATTTAATCTTCGGTTAATGTTGTTTTATCTCCTTAAAGTATAAACATTTAAAGTTTTTATCTCAAAGTAATTCTCCCATCTTGGCCGCCGAAACAGTTCATTACTTTTATACATTTGTTTCAAAGTTTGCAAGATAAGACAATGTATACAACAATTAACAAGCAATGTTTCAAAACTTAACTTGACTTTGCTAAAACATCCTTCAATTATTTCAATAATTCCCCAATACCTTTAACTAATTCAGTTGAAATACTTTGATTTTGATCAGCATTAAGACTTAAATTTGCATATGTTGAAATGTGACGGTTGTGTGAATCGTAGATTATATTGTAAGGTATGTTAAGTGAATAAAAAATTGTGTTCCACAGGAGATATCGCTTGTGGAAGATCAAGCGATATCTCCTAGGAGATATCGTTTTGACAGTAGATTTTGAACAATGCCTTATTACAGTCAAGTTCATGACATCACAATTGTTTTACATCATCAATTATGACATCACAATGCTTTGACGTCATAAACATGATGGCGTCACAATGCTGTGACGTCACTCCACTGAGAGTCTAAGAGTAGTGCAGTGTTCAGAAAAACACATTTTTCACGGAATCGAAATGAAAAATGATTTTGGATGATAAATAGAATCTCACCCTCGTGTCTTCTGATATCAAATATATCAACACTCGTTGATAAAAGAAAAATATCCTCGGCAAGCCTCGGATATTTGTAACTTTTATCAACTCGTGTTGATATATTTGATATCAGAAGACACTTGGGTGAGATTCTCTATATGTTCAATGGGTCATGTATCTATGTCCATCTGGTTATATCAAGTTATCATTACTTTCCTTCGAAGACTTACATCAGCTAATGATTTAAGTGAACATATTTTTCTTGTTTGGACGAATTTTCATGAGTGTGGAAGTGATGGAAGCTTGATTCCAGGACGACCATTTGACACCAGAAAGGTCGATGTTCAGGTCAGATTGAACACAACCACCGAACCACCAACCACCTCCAACCTTAGCTGCACATGACTGGGGACTCTGATCTATGTCAAAGTCGTATGCTGAGAACCTCATGCCGTCATTGATTGAAAGAGTGGCACCTGGAATATTCAGAACTCATTTAAATCATTTCATGGGCTCAATGCTGTGAATGATTTTACAGGTAAACCCTTGATATAAATACAAGTTTGTGAAATTTTAAATGATAAGTTTAATTTATTGTCTTCAGTTGTAGGAATTATTAGGGGGAAATAATAATTCAAGCAAACCTGCCTTATCTTTTTATCAATTAAAGAACATATCTTTTGTTTTAATATCATTCATATGTGTGATGCTAGTTTTTGTCTTTTAAACTTATGCAAAAAATAAATAAAGACTATTTGTTTTAATTGAATCACTTGTTTAATTTTAAGAATAGCAGTAGGTCAAACGGAAATGAAAATATTTACACATGACAAATTTACTTAAGTCACCATTATACAAAATGATCTTGAAATCGAATTTTCCTTAAATGATTTTTTGCAAATCGTATGCTACATGTACAAATTGATTTTTAACAATAAATCTGTTGAACGACTTTCGTTTCAAATCCAAAAATAACAACAATTGTCAATGAACATACATTTTCAAAGAAATGTTGTTAATGCCATGTTAAACTATTTTTGATATGATTAAACGGTTAATTTTACCTATATTCCCAGTGTATCCACTGACGTGCAACTGATAAAATGTGTTCATGTTTCCAACCTTGAACTGTTCATAATGAGCAACACCTGTTTGACCAGCTGAGTCAACCATTTCAATCTGAAGCTCGTAGTATCCTTGGCTCGTGATGCGACTGAGGGCCTCGTTTCCTGGATATTCAAAATGAAATTTATTTATGTGATTGGTATTTATTAGATTATATTTAATCTTCAGATAATGCTTTTTCCTTTCTATGTCATCTTTTTGATCATTTTAAGGGAATTTCCTGTTTTTACATCTAATCCTGTGATCCATACGACTTGAAAAAAGTATTCCAAAATCTGCGTTTTCATTGATTTTCATGATAAAAACCATTGATATACGATTGCTAGGGATTCAATTCTTCTCGTCAGTTTTTTTTATCATGTTTCTTCTTTCTAAAATGCATTTAAAAATCGATATTTTATGTCATACGTACTACGCTACCTACATATCATAATTTAACAAATTACTCACCTAGCCAAAAGTCTCCTGCTGCGTTGCCAAAGCCATTTTGATATTCCTTCCAAGTTTTGTTAAAGTTGATTAGTCCTGAATTCCTTTGAATTACCTGGAATGGGAATAAGAAGATAAAACATTATGTTCATTCCAATCTTTTACTAACATGGGATTTCAATTGAAATTGAAATTGAATTTCAAATTTAGATGTTAAAATTATTCAATGGTATATATTTTGAAAAAATGGAGATATTTGTTTTAACAAATATTATTCAAAATAATGACATGATTGCCTACATTATATTGTCTTGGTTTAGCAAAACCAGTGTCGGTATCAATTTCTTGTATTGTTTTCAGTTCAATTCCTCTATCCCCTTTGTTAAGTGTATTTAGGTAATGCTTCAACATAAAATAACCTTATAGTCCAAATAAGAAGAAATGTACATTTACAAACTTATTATAGTATTGAATGTTCTTAAAACGATGTAAGATGTAAAAAATGTGTTGTTTTTATCATGCCGTAGATTACCAGCCATGCGCCATCATGCTTGGTCATCTGACAGAAGCCTCGTACAGGAGGACCTCCACCGATAGGATGAAGAGTGAAAACTCCGTCAAGGACTTCTGGGAACTCTTCTTTGATTGCACTGCAATCTAATGAGCACAAAACAACCAATGCCCAAAGGAACAACAATGCTTGTTGATTTAGGGACTCACTTGGCTATTTTTAAAAATTCAGAATTCAGGAAAATTAAGATGACCTTAAGTGATCTTAAAATACCATATTGGCTTTGGCAATTTAAATCAATTTTGTGCTCACCAACTGGTGATGCTTAATTATCTACCCTGCGAACGTCACCTTAAAAAATGAAATTCCTACTAAGCGTGCATTAAAAATATTAATTGTGAATATGTGTACTTATTATATTAAGAGTTGATTGATAACAGGGACAACATTAAGTAGACATCATTTTGATCTTATGTTTAATGTTATGAATATGACTAATTTTTACAAATTATTTAGCCTGACGACTAAACCTGTTGATTCATTGACAAGGTAAGAAATCAGCTGAACAAAGGCGTAATTTGTTGCCGTGTTCTAGTGTCGGCATTGATACAGACCTAGCTTTCACACAACATTTCTCCTATGAACTGCTCTTGAGAGAGCACCGCTTAAATATCCTATAGATTATTAACGAAAAGATTAAAATATATTTTATAATTGGCTAACAAAAGAATATATTTTAGAGCCGTTAACTGTTTTCAAGAACATAGAGTAATTCATAAGTAGATTTATTTACTGTTTTGAACTATATAATAATATAATAATAGATTAGATTGCTGAATATCATGACATGGGATATTTTTACTTTAGAAAACAATGTTTTGGTTTCACTCACCTTTATGTTGGTTTCCAGCAATACATTCCTTATCTGCTGAATAAGTTTCAAAATGTTTTTCAAATTGTTGAAATTTTTGTATCAATGTACAAACATTTCCTGACACTTCGTGAAAACATGCTAATATCAGTAAACAACACTAGACCCGTACCAGATAGTTCTTATCAGTTTTCAACACACTAGTTGTTTTGCAGTGGAAGCTTGATGATGGAATGGCAACTGGTAGTTTGAAACACTCAATAACGGAAAATGACTATGACCAGGAACTAAACGTGATTCTCTTTCTATGTGGAAAAACCAGGAACTAAACGTGACTCTTTTTCTATGTGGAAAAACCAGGAACTAAACGTGACTCTCTTTCTATGTGGAAAAACCAGGAACTAAACGTGACTCTCTTTCTATGTGGATGTCAATGAACTAAATGTGAATCTCTTGTATGCGTATGTCAAGTAACTAAATGTGATTCTCTACGTGCGTGTGAATATAACTAATATTAGCCAATGATTATTTGAAACCTTCTATCAGATTGCAAAGTCTATTTGTTTTTCTATGATATAACTATAAACAGTACGTTTGCTCAGCACTTGCAGCTAATACGGCATAGCTGCAAGTAAGCCTTATGTACTGTTTGTCTCTTGCGAATGAGACACAAAAATATATAAATTACCTATAAATGACTTTTGGTCCTTTTCGATAAAGAACACATAAAGTCTTTCTAAATCAACTAACTAAATTCTCTAATCGTCTGCAGCCTTAACGATTCGGCTGCCTAGCGTGTAATGAAAAAACTGTCTAGACAAGTCTGGCGACCAGACAACGAAAAGCCCGTGCATTTGACGCACGTACGTGAAATGAACAACAGGTGCTCGCCTGAAGCCCATGTTGCGTTTTGGCGAATGAATATGACTAAATTGAAGAAACATGAATTGTCTTCAGAACATGCCCCTCTCTGTTGATAGAACCCTATCAATACAACTAACGATTTGTACAAACTAAAAAAAATTCTACAACAAAAAACCTGTAATTCCCGACAAGTATGTACAGAAAACTATTTACATCAGTGCATCACTGGAGGAAAGTTCTCTTTCTAAGGAATCAAGCAGAACAATTCCATTCCAGTGGACAAATCTTCGTCACTGGTCTGGTCAAAATGGTTTTGCCCATCTGGAGCGTTACAACCCGTACATGACCATCTGGACCAGGATGCGTCTTGAGAACCCTGCCAAGTGGCCAACAACCGCGTGGTGTGTCTGGTGATACAACGACCACGACATCGTCAACACAAACATCACGGGTTGGACTAAACCACTTTTTGCGAACATTAAGCGTGGGTAACCATTCCTGCATCCAACGTTTCCAAATGTGACGCAGGAGTTCTTGGATTCGTCTCCAACGCTTTCTTGGATTGGATGTCTTATCAATCTCTGGGGCAAAGGCACCACCCATTTGACCATGCAAAAAATGGTTTGGCGTCAGAGGTGTTTCATCATTTGGGTGTGCACTTTGGTAGGTCAAAGGTCTTGAGTTGATGAGGTCCTCTGCTCCTGTGAAAGCAGTCATCAGCTCCTCATCAGTGACATCACCATTGGTCAAGATGGAAAAAATGGCACGCTTTGCTGATTTGATAAGTGATTCAAAAACCACACCAAAGTGTGGTGCATTTGGAGGATTAAATTGCCACCTGATGCCTTTGTTTGCCAAAGATGATTTGAGTTGGTTTGAATCCAGACCAGACACGAGTGTCTTCAACTCTTTTGAAGCACAAACGAAGTTCGTGCCATTGTCTGAAATGACAGTTTTTGGCATCCCACGCCTGTGAGTCATTCTGAAAAATGCGTTCAGAAAAGAATCTGTGTCAAGCCCAAATGCAATTTCAAGATGAACTGCACGTGTTGTGAGACAAGTAAACAAACACAGATATCTTTTCTGACGACTTTTGCCACGTCCTTGAACTGTCAGAAATGGACCTGCAAAATCCACTCCAACTTGAGTGAAAGCTCGAAGAGAACAGCTTACCCTGACTGCAGGTAGATCCGCCATAATTTGATGTGATGGCCTGGCTTTTTGACGACGACACCAAGCACATTCTCTCTCCCAATCACGAATCTCTTCCCGAGCAGAGATAATCCAAAATCTAGAGGAGATGGCGGCTAATGTGCTATTGGTTATCATGTGCTTTACATTCTCATGGTAGAATTTGACTATCAGCTTTGTGATCCATTGCTTGCGAGGAAGTATGATTGGACATCTAGCATCTGGAGATATAACATCAGCAAATTTTAACCTTCCACTCGATCTGAGGAGGCCATTTGCATCTAAGAATGGACAAAGAGCTGCGATCTTACTTGTGTTTGCAACTAACCTACCCTTAGACAGAGCATAATACTCTGTAGGAAATGCTGCCTTTTGTGTATCTATCAACAGCTTTGTTTCAGCATCTTCAATCTCCTCCACGTCCAATGAATCTGTCTTCCTCAAAGAGGTATGTACTTGGCAATTGTGGAGGAAACGATAAGCCCATGCAAGTATTCTACACAATTTTTTCCAATCGGAAAACCGAGATGGATCTAAATGCCAAGATGGATCGTGAACCTCAACAAACATTGACACATCAACTTGAGGATTTACTGTTTTCTTTTCAACCTTGTGAATTTCGAAAAATCTACAACTTGTTTTGGCCATTCATTTTCTCAATAAAGAAGAAATTCAGGACCATTCAGCCAATTTGATGTGCAGATTTCTTTGACTTTTGCACCTCGTGACACAATATCTGCCGCATTTTGTTGTGTGTTAACATAACGCCACTGTTGAGGGTGGGTGTTTTCTTGGATGTAGCCAACACGATTTGCGACAAAAGACTTGAAACTTCTGCTTGGACTTTTCACCCACCATAAGACATTCTGACTGTCAGACCACACAATTGCAGAATGTTGTGGTATGTTCAAAGCCTTTGCCACAATAAGAAGAAGTTTAACACCAAGAACGACTGAAAGCAATTCCATTCTAGGAATACTTATGGCTTTCAGAGGTGCAACATGGCTCTTTGATGCAACAAGATGGCTTGATTTGTAGTCATTGTGAGTTGTAACAGTATAAACTACTGCACCAAAGGCTGCTTCTGAGGCATCTACAAAAACATGAAGGTTTGTATTGGAGGAATCTGAATGAAACTCGATACATCTAGGAATGCGAACTATTGCCAATTGTTCTATCTCATGATACCATTGCCATGCTTTCTGTTCCAGATGTGGGCCAATGACTTCATCCCAATCAGAACCAGATGTCCATATCTCTTGTAGAAGAATCTTTGCCCTGATGATGAAAGGAGACACAAGTCCAAGTGGATCAAATAACCTGGCAGTCTCTCTAAGGAAATTTCTTTTGGTCATGCTAAAGCCATTGGACTTAACTTCGTAGTGAAACCTAAAGTCATCACTTTCACAAGGTAACTCACTCATGTGTATGTTGATCTCTTTCAACCGGTCACCAATGGGAATGTGATCTAGGACCTGAAGTGAGTTTGAAACCCACTTTCTAGCATGCATGCCAGCAGAACTCCACAAAGCGTTCAACTGCTCATACAATTCGATTGCCTTACTATCAGTTTCTACAGAGTCCATGTTGTCATCCATGTATGTGGATTTTTGTATGGTTTCAGCAGCCAAAGGATAGTCGTTCGCATGTGCTTTAGCATGCTCTTGTGATATGTACTGTGCCAAGAAGGGAGAACTATTCATTCCAAAAACGACTCTGGAAAACTCATACACCGAAGGTTGTGCAGTTTGGTCCATTGACCGCCACAAAAATCTGAAATGTGATCTATCTTTCTCAGATATTTCAATCTGCAAGTACATCTCAGCAACATCTCAAATGATAGCAACTGGATGCTTCCGAAACCGAATCAAGATCTCAAACAATTCGTTCTGCAGTTTAGGACCATGATGAATTGTGTCATTCAAAGACACCCCTTTATACTTGGCGGATGCATCAAACACGATTCTAACCTTTGTGGTTGTCCTATCAAGTTTTACAACAGGAAAATGAGGTAAGTACCATTTGCTCTTCTTTTCGTTTTCAGGTACTTTTCTAATGTAACCTTTACAAATGTACTGTTGGATTGTTTCATTGTATGCATTTGAAATTGCTTGATCTTTTGACAACTTTTTTTCAGTGCTGAACAACCGACTATAAGCCATGTCATAGTTGTCAAGAAGATCAGGCGATGTGTTTTTCCATGGAATTCCAACCTTGTATCTGCCATTGCTATATGTAAGTGAAGAATCAACAGCATCTATTGCCAAAGAATCATTCTCAGATCTGACAGATTTTGAGGTTGAAACTGTTTCCCAGAAGCGTTGCATAAGAACATCCAAGTCATTTTCAACGTTGCCTTCACTAGCTATGCCTCTGACAAAGTATGTTCCCAAATTCTGATTGACTGTGTGACCCGAAACACTTCCCACACATGTCCATCCAAGAGGCGTCAATCTCGCAACAGGTTCCCCGGGTTTACCACAAACATCACCTTGAGAACAATGAAGCTCTAAATAGTCCATTCCGATAAGTATGTCTACAATTGGTCTTGGTCCTACATTCGGAAATGAGCCCATTTCTTTGCGTACTTTTGCCAATCAATTACTCTCATATTTCCAGTGACCTTGGTTGTTGTCAAGGCAACAATGTTGACATCAACCGACCCATCAAGACTTTGTAATTGACAAGAAACAGACATACTGTCAAACGTTTCAGTTTTGCTTTTTAGAACGTTTACAGAAACAGATTCTGCTTGTCCCTTAAGCCCTAACTCGGCTGCTACGTCTTCATTGATATACGTCTGAGTACTCGCATCATCAAGAAGTGCATTAACCACAATTTTGCGGTTTCCATTTGTGAGTACTACAGGGATTGTCCGAAGTGCCGAAAAGTGTTTTTGTTGTTTGTTTGTGGACATTGTGGTCTGCTGTACATTTTGAGGGCTGTTTGAAGTGCAACCAGTGTTTTGTGGATTGGGTGGATTTGTTCCCCGTTGTGCATTTGTTTTGCTGGTGTGCAATAGCTTATTGTGTGTAGATGTACAATTTTGAATGCCACATTTGTCTGACCGTGTGCATAACTTACCATGGTGTTCTGCACTTAAGCAACGAAAACAAAGGTTAAGTTGTTTTGCCTTCTGCCAACGTTGTGAAACAGACAAAGATTTGAAATCTCTACACTGCCATATTTTGTGACCCTGTGAATGGCAAATGGTACACATTTGACTCTGATTATTGTCTGGCGTGCCAAAGAAGGAATCTGACTTTTGCTTATACGTTGCACCTGACTTTGATACACCATACTTTGCCTCAGATGCCACTGTGTGGAAATCAGTCTCCAATAGAACCCATTCACGCAATGTGATAACTGATTCCTGTCTTTGTTGTTCATATACCCATCGTTTGTATTGAGTAATCATGTCTTCTGTCAACTTTTTAAGCAACAGTGAATACAAACAACCATCCCCTAATTCCTCTATCTTATCAGCATCCTGAAGAGAAGCAACCGCAACATCAAGCATATCTGCAAATCTCTCTAAATCTTTTGCAAAACCAGGGCGTAAAGGTTTGAAATTAGAAATTTCCTCCATCTTCAAAGCTATTTGACGCCTTTTACCCCCAGATTTGCGTTCTAATCTCTCAAGCGCAATGTCATATGCCATGGCACTATGCCCTAATCTAGACACTAGTTGTGCAGCTTCACCAGCTAGAGATTGTTTGAGCTGCAACAACGCATGCAACAAAAGCAGCTTTCCAACCATCATATTCTTTAATGTCACCCGAAAAAGTGGGAATGGAAACTCGTTTAAGTTGTTTCCACAGATCATCGCCAATATTGTGATGTGATTTGGAATGAGTTGTATGATTGTTTGTGAGAGGGGTGTTTGTAGACTGTGCATGTGATGACCTAATGTGTGCATGCAGAGGGGTGTGTGTAGACTTTGCAGGCGATGACCTAATTTGCGCATGCTCCCTATCATGAGTATGCTCTGCATTGTTCATATTTGCAGCACCATTGCCAACAGCCCCACCTTCACTAGCATTACTTCGTGTTTCAAAAAGCTGACCTATCCTCGAAATAACTGATTTCTCTGAACCAGTGTCCAATGTGTTTTTTAAAAACACCTGTGCGTAGTTGACAGTTTCCTCCGTACCTTCAACCACCTCATCTAGTTCTTTATTTGTTTTGGCTGCTAGTTCAGATTCACCAGCCTTATTGTACAACAGTACTAAATCAGCTATGATATCAACTGCTTTACATTGTAAAGAACAGACCTTGTCGATGGATTGCCTAACTGATTTCCGTGAGGGAAGCTCTGATTCAACTAAGTCAACAAGTTTGTTTTTCTGTTTTGTCAGAGCAGATTTTGCACTGGCCTTCTGCTTTTTGAAAGTGACAATCTTAGGCCCTAAATCCTCATTAGGTCGCTCTTCAGCCTTAGAGGTGCCAGTCTCATCCATGCCTGCTTCAGCACTCATTTGTAACCAAATGGTTACCAGCAATGCGATAAGAGTGAGTGAGTGAAGCATTGAATCTAACCCATGTTGAATGTTTCAATTACAATGAAAAATGATTAAAAGAAACCACGCTCTGCTACCAGTTTGTTTTGCAGTGGAAGCTTGATGATGGAATGGCAACTGGTAGTTTGAAACACTCAACGGAAAATGACTATGACCAGGAACTAAACGTGATTCTCTTTCTATGTGGAAAAACCAGGAACTAAACGTGACTCTCTTTCTATGTGGAAAAACCAGGAACTAAACGTGACTCTCTTTCTATGTGGAAAAACCAGGAACTAAACGTGACTCTCTTTCTATGTGGATGTCAATGAACTAAATGTGAATCTCTTGTATGCGTATGTCAAGTAACTAAATGTGATTCTCTACGTGCGTGTGAATATAACTAATATGAGCCAATGATTATTTGAAACCTTCTATCAGATTGCAAAGTCTATTTGTTTTTCTATGATATAACTATAAACAGTACGTTTGCTCAGCACTTGCAGCTAATACGGCATAGCTGCAAGTAAGCCTTATGTACTGTTTGTCTCTTGCGAATGAGACACAAAAATATATAAATTACCTATAAATGACTTTTGGTCCTTTTCGATAAAGAACACATAAAGTCTTTCTAAATCAACTAACTAAATTCTCTAATCGTCTGCAGCCTTAACGATTCGGCTGCCTAGCGTGTAATGAAAAAACTGTCTAGACAAGTCTGGCGACCAGACAACGAAAAGCCCGTGCATTTGACGCACGTACGTGAAATGAACAACAGGTGCTCGCCTGAAGCCCATGTTGCGTTTTGGCGAATGAATATGACTAAATTGAAGAAACATGAATTGTCTTCAGAACACTAGTACTGTAGTAAAATATAATAACTACATCTATTTGGGCAAGTTGACTATTTACTGTCTTTTGTTGTTTTTCCAATTATTCTCTCTGTCTCAGTCTGTCTGTCTGTCTGTCTCTGTCTCTTTCAACACCAAGAGTTACGCCATTATGATAGGACATTGACATATTTTCTGTTATTGAAACGGGTCCAAAGCATCAAAATCCAATAGGTAATTGATGTAAACATACTATAGGTTAGTGCGCATGCCATCGCATTAAAATCAATACAACATACTAAGAATTAATTAATTTTCGATCAGTCGAGATTTGAGTTGTTTTTTTTACTTTAAAGACGAAGGAAAAACAATGTTTGTCGTTCTTTATTCAAGAATAATGTTATAAAGCCTTTCATGTCACGCGGCCAGCCTCGTACTTCAGTGACCACGGGCCCTTTAGTTCTGTTAACTGGTGCAGTTAAACTGATGTTTAGAAAAAGCCGTAATTCAGTTGTTTATTGGCAGATTTTAGATATTCAAAGTTATGTCACTGTCAAATTCAAAAACTACCCGAACGTTTTCATGTGGCACTTCCATCGATCTTTCAGAAACTAATTCAATGTTCTGATATTATATATTATAACATTTGATTCCTATGAAAATTATGTCTCAACTGAGTCCATCTTTTAGGATCAATTAGAAACCTACCTGTGATAGATGGGTCATTTCTGTGAAATGCTACAGCGATAAAGTAGTCCTGATGGTTGTTTCGTTCAATCCGTATCGCTCAAGTAGAAATATATATTGAGTTTAAGAACAAAGAAATAGTAGAATGGAATAATAACGCGATGTGAACAAAACTGAGTCATCACTGCATTGTGGTCCCGTGTTTCCATTCATTTGGGTACTATCACGAAAGGGTGAGGTCATTATTTCGATCAATACGACAAAACTGACATTAAAGCCCACCAGATTTAAGTCGCATTCGTCTTCATTGAAACGCTTTTGTTGTCAAGTTTTATAACATTATCTGTGGATCCTTTTCAGTGGAAGGCCAGTACTAGAAAGTGTGACTATATGGGACTACAACTTACTTAAAGTTTAAAAAGTGGATAGGTTTGTTAAAAGCTTTCAGTTTGTAATTGTTATTGGCAGCAACAACAACAAAAACGTGGATCCGATCAGCCTTTTATTACTAATCATCAGTTTCGGGAAACACAATGTCCGCAACAGAGGTCAAATTTTGTTAACCAGAGAAAGTCATCTTTTCCTCCAAACTCTTGATCGAGTGGTCTGGAACTAGAAAGGTTATCCAAGTAACAGGTTTTCGAGACTTGCTGGTATTTATTGAATGAAACCTTTCACTTGATTAAAAGTTTCAGACCTCGTGGATAACTGGACCTTAAAGAGTTTCTGTAGTATTTTAGATTAATAAAGTGATCTCAAGAAAGCAAAACACACATTTTTCAAGTTGCAAAACTAGTTCATTCATTGAAAAAGAATTAACCAGTTACTCAATCATTACACTACCCCAAATGATTGAAAAGTGTTCAAAAATGGCCGACAGTGATTTTTGCGTAATACTTGAGCTTCTCTATAAACACGGTTGAGCCGTTTGAGTAATGAGATGTTTGACCCTCTAAAGATAATACATTTGGCATGAACTAATGGCTATCGGGATGAATTTAAGAAATAAATATTTTAAAAAAACGTGCTATTGCCCCCTTTTTCTATTATTACTACTATCTAGAAAAAGGCTTCATCTTCATCTCGATAAGCTTTAAGAAGTTGTCTGAGCCATGAAATGTTCTCCATGTGATACTTCGCCCAGAATAACTGGTGTTGTACTCCCCATTTGGATTGCTGGAGTAACAGGTCCTGTACCACCACTCACCAGTGACAGAGAAATCTTCTGGGCAATCAGGACCAAGACTCTCGTATTTTTTCCTATCCACTGTGCTAAAGAAGTGTGAGTTTAATTCCGAGAGACTTCTCCTGTTGAAAAATATAAACGTAAGCCTTTGAAATTATGTCTGTGAAGAGGAAACTTCATCTGCATCTATAATTTGTTTGTAAATAGGCCGTCAATCGAACCTAAGAAATGTGGTTTGATTGGTCATGT
The DNA here is from genome assembly GCA_921293015.1 of Phorcus lineatus. Taxonomy (NCBI): domain Eukaryota; kingdom Metazoa; phylum Mollusca; class Gastropoda; order Trochida; family Trochidae; genus Phorcus; species Phorcus lineatus. Next base: position 18,499,729 of record OV121087.1, on the reverse strand, counting down.
CTCCTGGTTGATTGAAAAAAATATTGATTTCAATTACGGGGTCAGTGGCAAAGACGTAATCAAAGGAGAGGTATTAGATTTTTGTGAACTTGGTAACTCTGCATATCAAAAGTTTGTTCACTGACTACTGTATCTAAGTGCAAATATCATGTAATTAAGGTTTGGTATGAACGTCAATAAAATACCTTTAGCAGAACTGACAAAGGACCTCCCATTGTCAATGTGTAAAGTAGCCATTCTTGAACATATTTTTGTATTGTCTAGTCTGTCATTCAAAAATTAGAATTTTGGCATGATTTAAAAGACAGAAGGGGTCACATTTTCGAAATTCCGATTTCCTTATATTTTGATTAAAATATTCCATTCCCTTGTAACTTCGGTGACCTGCCATATACCAGTATGGTAAACTGTTGGGTGTGGCATACGATTGCTAAAAGCTGCAATTGATCTTCTCTTCTGTATTGAACATTGAAAATTATCCGTTTCTTTTTCGCAATGCTACGACGATTCAACGGCATGCCAAATTACATGATATTTGCACTAAGATAGGCAGGTATGTGAACAAAATTTTGGTATGCAGCTGTATGATATACTGTTCAATTTTTGCCAAGAACTATATGATCTTTCGTATCGAAACAAGTTAATTTTTATATAAACAATTATATATATGTACATATGAAAATATGAATGGATACGATGCACACCATGGAAAGCATATGCATCAGGACATTTCACAAAAGGGTTCTCAGTACAATCTGTATTTTAAGGCCTTTTGATACGGGGTTGGTTAGAGCAGTGGTTAGTGCGTTCAGCTTCGGATCGAAATGTCCGGAGTTCGAATCCACCAGGGGCTTGGCAAGTATTTCTGCAGTTGTGAACTGTCGTCTATACACAGTAAGGTTTGGGTGCAATGCTACACTGAATTTCAACGTAGTACCACCCACTGTTTGCTAGTTCGAGCCGATGCTCCGGGTTTTGACCGCAATATGTAAATGCGATGTTGTTGTGGCTTTCTCCTTGCAATAAAACTATATGAGTGAAATAATTCATATAGCAATGTTAAACTCCAAATCACCTCTATTTTTGCTGCATGTCTGCAGAAGTTTGCAACACACCTGAACTGAATCTACCACATCGTGGGCGGCATTCACTCACTGAACAAATGTCTAGAGGAATTTGAATGTGGCAAAGAGGGTCAAGACAATGTGAAGTTGCTAAGAACTCGGTTAAAACAACTGTAACAACAAGGATTTTAATCGTTTCCAAACTTATTGCACTGCTGCCAGGCGAGATCCTTGAGGTCTTGAAAGATCAAACACGCCACAGGATGACTGTTTTGTGTACTGCAAGCGCTGCGACAAAACACCAGAAACGTAACATAGCTGAGATGGGATCTCTGTACCAAGCGTGGAGTCAACGTTTCCACACAAACTGTGCGTAGGCGACTGCATGAGAATGGATGCATGTAAGACGACTATGTGTTCGAGTCCCATTACCCTTTTGCTCAAAATGATGCACTTCGAGGACGGGCCACTGAGCATAGCTATAATGACTGGCAGCTTGCTATGTACACAAATGAGTCTAAACTGTATCCCGATTTTATTGATAGACGGGCAGGAGTTTCAAGAAGACAGGAGCAATGTTTGGCCACTGAACATAAGTATTGAGAAGGTTCAGTCAAGGCATAAGGTGAAATCAGCTTGGATGGAGAGACTTAAAGACTTGTTACAAGTAACAGAACTTGGATATGTAAGTCAAACCTTACGCCAGAGCTATCGGGGATAACTTTATCCTCATGCACGATGATTTCCGTCCACGTCGAGCCACTTCGATGTTTAGCGGATTGAGTGTCATACTCGTTCGCCTGATCTAAATCCAATAGAACCTGTATAGAATCTTTTCAAAACGACTTTTGCTAGATCGTGTGGTTCAACCAATCACCAAACAGGAACTCGGAAGAGCACTGTAGGAGGGATGTAACTAACAACACAAGATTCAGCACCTCAGCAGGAGAAGCTTATGTCAAGTTGTAGGGTGTCGTTAGAGGCTCTCATACCCGTTTCTGCCACTATATTGACTGATAATCGTTGGTTTTGACATATCGTTATCTTCAGCTGCATTTACACTTTCTCTCCTCGGTGATTTATTCAGGTGTAATGACAGCTTACTGAATACTGTAGTCCGTCTTTGATCCGTTAGATGTTAAAAGGATTCCTTCTAAATAAACATATCTGCTCATTCTGAACAATAATATAAAGAATATATTCCATGGTCCTTAGCAAAAGTTGAACAGTATATAGGAATACCTCCCTGTAACGAAAGCGATGTCTAAGATGTGTAAAGACCTCGACAAATAGTTCCTTATAATTACGTAATCAGTTACATTCTATTTCATCAAAGTATTTTCCTTAAACATACATGACATTGTGAAATCGAATACATGTAATATTGATATATTTTGGATCACACTTTCACTTCACTTACACACATTAGAAGTCTCGGTAATTGCGATTTCTATAAAATAAAGTCATGGCCAAACGAAACACTACTACTTTAGATTTGAAATAACCAAAAATCACAACAACAAAAACAATCGCATGAAAACACTTCGCCCAAATACAACAAGTAAAGAAGTGAGCACAGCTCACATACCCCCGCTTCAAACTATAGTCTGGCTTTCTTTGTTGGTCTTACCCTCAAAAAGCTCACTTAGGGATCATGGTTGATAAGTGTATTAAGTTTGTTGAAGCTAGCATGTATAGTTTAGGAGATATGCTCAGGAAAAAGCACTTTGTCAGATAGTCACTGTTTTAGTCATGTTTCCATGGAAACCGCAAAAAATAAAAATCATTTGTTGGTCTTACCCTCAAGAGACGCACCAATATGGATAAGTGTATGAAGTTTGGTGATGATAGCATGTACGGTTTAGAAGATATACTCCGGACAAAGGACTTAGTCATAAATTCACTGTTTTAGTCATGTTTCCATGGAAACCGCAAAAAAAATAAAAATCATTTGTTGGTCTAACCCTCAAAAGGCACATCAATAGATCATGGTTGATAAGTGTATGAAGTTTGGTAAAGATAGCATGTATAGTTATGAAGATATACTCTGTACAAAGGACTTTGTCACTGTTTAAGTCATGTTTCCATGGAAACCGCAAAAAATAAAAATCATTTGTTAGTCTAACCCTCAAAAGGCACATCTAGGGATCATGGTTGATAAGTGTATAAATTTTGATGAAGCTAGCATGTATAGTTTAGGAGATATGCTCCGGACAAAGGACTTGGTCATAGAGTCACTGTTTTAGTCATGTTTCCATGGAAACCGCAAAAAATAAAAATCATTTGTTGGTCTAACCCTCAAAAGGCACATCAATAGATCATGGTTGATAAGTGTATGAAGTTTGGTAAAGATAGCATGTATAGTTATGAAGATATACTCTGTACAAAGGACTTTGTCACTGTTTAAGTCATGTTTCCATGGAAACCGCAAAAAATAAAAATCATTTGTTAGTCTAACCCTCAAAAGGCACATCTAGGGATCATGGTTGATAAGTGTATGAAGTTTGGTGAAGCTAGCATGTATAGTTTAGGAAATATGCTCCGGACAAAGGACTTGGTCATAGAGTCACTGTTTTAGTCATGTTTCCATGGAAACCGCAAAAAAAAAAATCATTTGTTAGTCTAACCCTCAAAAGGCACATCTAGGGATCATGGTTGATAAGTGTATGAAGTTTGGTGAAGCTAGCATGTATAGTTTAGGAGATATGCTCCGGACAAAGGACTTGGTCATAGAGTCACTGTTTTAGTCATGTTTCCATAGAAACCGCAAAAAATAAAAATCATTTGTTGGTCTAACCCTCAAAAGGCACATCTAGGGATCATGGTTGATAAGTGTATGAAGTTTGGTGAAGCTAGCATGTATAGTTTAGGAGATATGCTCCGGACAAAGACCTTGGTTATAGAGTCACTGTTTTAGTCATGTTTCCATGGAAACCGCAAAAAATATAAATCATTTGTTGGTCTAACCCTCAAAAGGCACATCTAGGGATCATGGTTGATAAGTGTATGAAGTTTGGTGAAGCTAGCATGTATAGTTTAGGAGATATGCTCAGGACAAAGATTTGTGACGGACGGACGGACGGACAGACGGACGGACGGACAGAATGAACGCTATATGATTGTTTCATATTGAACAGCGGTATCACACGCACGCTTTTCCCAAATTTTGTCAAAACGTGGTTTTCACCTTTTTAATGAATAGCAAAATCGTCCCGTGCCCGACGGGTGTAAAGGCAATACGAATTGCTTGTCAGACACCCATTTTGTAAAAAAAAAAACACTTTCAGAATGACAAGATTGACTTTACAACAACGTGAGCGAGTAATCAGGATGATTGAAATGGGAGCCATCCTTACCCATGTTGCAAGAACGCTTGTCACAAGACGAATGTAACGTTATCATCAGTCAGAGACCTGAGACAAACCAAGATCTCAAGACGACCGAGAGTCTCAACCCACCAGGACGACATATTTCTTCTCACGTTACCTCCTCAGAACCCAATTCATGTCATTGACGTCATCGGCGTAGAATGCCTTGGCTCATTGGGTAAGCAGACGCACAGTGGCAAGACGTCTAAGGTCCCATGGCATCAGGGCATACAGACCATTCCGGGGACAGCTGTTGACAGCCGAACATTGCCAGTGTAGAATGAGACGGGTGAGGACGGTTTTACATTGGCAGCGACGTCAGAGGCAGAGGGTGTTTTCTCTGACGAAAGTCGGTTCTGTCAGTTCAAAGCAGATGGAAGAGTATATGTATACCACTGTCGGGAATAGAGAAGCGCCGCATGTTGCTTTCAGGAAGTGATGCCATATGGATTGGGGAGTCATACTGGGGCGAGAAGAAGACGCCGCTTGTCATTGTAAAGAGATATATAAAGGCTCAGTGTTACGTTGATGGCATTCTCCACCTCGTGGTTTGTCAGTTTCTTCGACAACAAACAGAACTGCCTTGCTAATAACACCAGCGACAATTTGCCGTGGCTATTGTGCTCACCTGACATGTCACCAATCAAACGACGACCACCTCCAGATAACCGCCAGCAACTTTCTCAAGCTCTCCAAGACAGAATGCAGCGCATTCCACGCATTCATGACAGTGAACCTGGACCGTTTTAACCCAAGGCCAATATCGGAGACGGTGCCGTTGATACCCGAAGCTGATTTGTTGCATCTTTTATGAATATAATATCGTCACATGTTCTTGTTGAATTAACTATTTTTTATCTCACTTTTGTAGTTATTCTGTAATCTAGATATAAATACACGGTAACGTTTTCTTTTGCCCATGAGTTTAGGTACAAAAACTTAGATAATACATATCGTGTTATCCAAATGTATCCATATTAAATCATATCAATGAAAGGTTTTTTTCCGTAGGATCAAGCAATAAATGACGTCTTACGGCATCAACAAATACCACAAAATATATTTTTATCAATTCTCTATATATATTTACATATATACATTTATATATCCCATCCTTTAGCTCGTTACTTGTCATATATTATCAATCAATTATATACTGCCAAAAGTATTTTGGGATCTTTATACATAAATCGGTTATTAACCTGCGTCTCCACAAAATGATGCCACAGAGAGTTTAAAGTTGTTCTTTTCGCTGTCCACTTTGAACCCTTTGTGAATCCCGTACCTTTTCTCACCATCAAAATCTACCATATCGAATCTTAGCGTGTATTCATCTGAATTTGTAAGGCGATGTAATAGGTCATTACCTGTATTTGAAAATAAAGAAAATATACAAATAAACTAAAAATAAACTGTAAAATTGAGTAATTTCATTGGAGAACATATGTGTTCCTTTGAGTTCATAGCATGTACATCTGCTCTCTTATTGGCCATTTTACTTAATTTACAAAGGGATTTCGTAAGTCGTACTGTACAAAAATTGGACATTATTGAAATATGATTATTGAAAGCTGATTGGATGTAACTTTAAATAAATGTAAAGCTCTTAACTAAGAAGATTGGACGACTATTTTGATGAGGTTAATGTATATTATGTACCTTAACCGATTGTTTCTACACAGTATAAGCAGGTTTATTTCGACTTGAATACAAAAGCAATGCTTATGTTGTGTTTAAGAAATGGGTGACGTTACATTTATATCTTAAACAACCTTTGTCCTCAGTGAAGATATGAAGAAATGAAAATATGTATAGTTAACTGTTTCTTATGTAACGCAGTTCCTCAAGCTTTAATAAAGGATAGGCATTAAACAAATCTAAATCTGAAAAGTAACTGTAGCAAAGCTAGGAGATTATAATTGACGAAAAGAGCCCATTTTTATTAACTTCGAGCTTAGAACATCACCTTTTTATGATAAAATAAATATAATGTTTCCTGACTTTATTTGATTTAAAGATCGTAATATAGCACAATTGTAGTATCACGTGGTAAGACACGTTATCTTACCTAACCAAAACTCGCCACTTTTGTTTCCAAATCCAGTTTTATATTCCTTCCACCCTCGGGCGAAGTCCTCAGATCCATCCTGGCGTCTTTGAATAACCTACACGAAGGAAACATCAATTCATCTAAAAGATGACAATGTTTCATGTAAATAAAAAGATTGAATGCCACATGATTTCCGAAAAGAGTTTTACGGGTGCGAGAGGTTTATGCAAAAAGTCATATTGTACTTTTTCCGCCAATTAATTTTTTAGTACCAATCCAATTCTATTCGAATAAATCATACAAGAAGCATGGACAATAACAGCTGCTACGGAAATTTTATCGGCACTCGACTAATGTTCTAACCCCAGTTCTTGGCCCTTTTGTCTATCTAATCATGTTTAATACGATATGTTTAGTTTCTTTTTACCATCCATCCGCTATCGTCTGCTTCCATGTCCCAATAAACATCAAATTTCCCTTTCCAGTCCGGGTTGACAGAGTGTATTCCGCTCTTCGCCCCTTCTTTTTTTCAGATGGTTACAATCTACGGGTAAAAACCACTTCCAGCGTAGTCTGTTTACTATTTCAATTATGATATATATGTCATTTGAAAATTGTTACAAATCTGGTCACCTGGAAAGTTATTTTCAACTTGACCATGATAAAAAAATGTATGGCTGATAACTATCACTGACAACATTATATCAATTACAATTCTAGGATATTTTGTTTCTTCAGCATTCATTTGCCTGTTACCACATCTACTTCTAATCTATAAAACCGTTATTTTCATAGTTTATATGTAGATGTCGGTTAACAATCTTTTTTTCATTGGCTTGTATAACTAGAGGATCAGCTTTATACAATTACAAGAATATCTCTGCTCGAATGTTTTCTACTATTACTATAGTTTATTGATCTGCTATATTATAAAATATACTACTTTCATTTTCCTCTTCCTCCTACTACAACTATCACTATCTCCACTACTGCTATTACATTACAACTACTACTATCTCTCATACTGCTTCTACATTACAACTACAACTACTACTACCACTACCTCTACAACTACCAAGACCACTACCAATTCTACTACTGCTGCTGCTGCTACAACAACTACTACTTCTACTGCTATCACTACCTCTACCATCAGCACTGCTACTTCTACTGCTTTTGATCTACTGTTACTACCACTATGATACTACTTCAACTACTAATACTAATACTGCTACTACCAATACCGCTACCACTCCCACTAACACTACTACTACTGCTACTTTTGCTACTACTACTACTATACTACAAGAACAACCACTACTGCTACCACCACTACTACTATTTATAATGATAATAGAAGATTAGACTTCTATGACCGGTACCACCGTTACTTCTACGACTACTACTACAACTACTACCTATACTACTGCTCTACTATTCCAACTATTGTACTGCTTCTACTACGATAACTTCTCGTTCTACTACATAAACTTCTTAAATACGAATCTAACTACTTCTCATAACGATATTGATACTACTACTGGTAGTAGTAATACTTATACTTCAACTACTTCTATTACTACTACTACTACTACTACTACTATTACTACTACTGCTAATTTTATTATTATATAACTACAACTACTGCGTATACTACGACCATTACACGTATAATTAGTGCAACTACTACCTTTTACCAAATAAACTTATACCACTACTTCTACAATTACTTCTACTTGTCTACGATGACCGCTACTACTAACAACATCGTTATAACTACAGAGACGCCTTTTTCACTTCTGGTTTTAAAACTCCCATAGCTTATCGCAACTATTTATGTAATTCGGTGCTTGTTCCACTTCCCTTTACCATTTTTTAATTCGTTAAACAATGAAAGTATATTTGCAAGTACCTGGGCCATTTTTGGTGCGACGAACTTTCATTTCGGTGAATGTCAGTGAAAAAGCCGGTCCATCCACAGGTTCCCATTTAATCCCTGAACCATTTTTAGTAACATATTTGTCGTTTATCGAACCCATGGTTTTCGTATACCACCAGCCACCCTCATAGTCCCTTCTAGAATTTTGGAAACAGTTGTCATGCGTAGATAATAACTCCCCCTCAAAGTGTCGCAAACCGTCGCCTTAAAATTCAAGTCTTAGGTTAAGGTGCGAATACGAGTTCTCGTTGCATTTGAAACTCGCAAGGGCGTAGCCCGAGCATATTTTCTGGCCTTTTTACGAAGTAATGGGTCGATATTTGGCTGACACTCTCCCAGAATATTCCAACAAACTTTTGGAGATAAATTGTTATATACATTTACTTTATTTACGTTACACTGTTACAGTTGGCGTGTTAATGTGTTCTGACTGAATGAACTTAATTTCTGACCAGAAATGTTAACATACAGTGAGTGAGTTGGGGTTTAACGTGCTTTGAACAATATTTCTGTTATTAAACACGTGTACATGACACAACAAAGTGTAAATAAGCTGGCAGGATCCTCGGTAGCTTGCTGGGTCTTGTATGTCACCGAAGAGGATCCAGGTTCGAAACCACATTTTTGCAGTTTTTAAATATAGTGTAGCTAATTGTTTTGGTAATTCCGAACTTTACAAGTCCATTTATATACGTAGGTTGAAAATTTCATAACCGATCATTGTCGTGCACTGCGCTTATAGAATATATAACCTTCATATTACACTAAGGAAATAACTTCCCAAAGTATGTAATCATGGAATAAACCACGACTACCCGAAGACTCTTAGTCTTCAGAGTGGGAGTTGTTCGTCATACATATCGACAGGTAAAGATTAGATTTACTATTAAAAAAAAATATCGTTAAGATTAGGTCATTTGCTGTTTATTTAAAGCTTTATTGGATTTTACAATTCGTTGACATCATGTAACCAAAGACTTAAAAGAGTTTAACGAATAATATTTCAGCCAATGATAACACCGCATGATTGGATAACAATTTCACACAGGCATATGCTACAATCACAGACGCCAGACTCTTAGTGAACATATACAAGTATTCTTCCCAGCTATCATGAGCTATGTAACATATAAATAAGGTAGGACCAAGATGCCATTTGCATGACTTGCAATTTCCTCGAAACAGGACCGGAATTAAACAAGCAGAAGGGAAGGGGATAGAAACTATATGGATCATTGGACGGCTCCCACTATTCTCAGGCGTCATAACAAAACCCCGTTTCCACCACTGGACTCAATACCTTATCGTGGTGTGGTGGCTATGCCAGCCGGAGCGTACTTGCTCCTGGTAGGGACACCCAAGCTCGATGGGTAGAAGCCGGCCCTGATCTGTCCGCTCTCATTTAGATGCTTGTCATCCACGTGTTTAGTAACTGAAATATTGTTCAAAGCACGTTATACTCCATCTCACTCACTCAACTGTACGGCCAGACGTTTTGACTTAATGAGTGAGTGAGTTTGGGTTTAACGTATTTTGAAAAAGTTTTCAGTTTTTAAACACGTGGATGACACGCATTCTAAAAGACAGTGGACAGAGCAAGTGGAAAGGGATCTACCCGTCCACCTGTCCAGCGTGGGTGCCCCTACTAGGAGCATGTAAGCTCCGGCTGGCAAAGCTCTCAGGGTCTCTGAAGCACGCAAACCACGATAAGGTATTTTTCACATAATAAAGTTGTTATCGGTTTATCATGTTTAATCTGAAGTCTAACGAAGAACAGCGTCTTGCTTACAAAGCTATTGATAACCCGACATAATCTTGTGAAGTTTATCAATTAGAAAAATTCAATCGCGGTTACTTGATCAAAATAACGGGTATCCGTGAATTCACTCATTGATATCGAGGTATGTCTATGTTTGGAAAGTTTTAAAAATATTTCTTCACTGTTCACAATGGCTACAGAACCAGAGTATATTGAGAGCATATATATATATATATAAAGGTAAATTTTTTAGATGAAAACACTCAATATGAGTTGGAAAAGAAAGGTTTACATAACTTCTTGAATATTGCGAAGGTTGTTCTATTCATTTCATTGTTTCTTTTTATCCGTATTTTTCAATAACACAAATTACCTTCCAAATGGTTAGGTTGTTACTGAGTTTTATAATATTTTTTCATATTTATATTTCTATGAAAAGGCAATGGTTTGATTTGTCAAATCATCTTTACATGTTACAACAAACCCTCCAAAATAATTTGAAAATATTATTTTGTGTTAAAGATTGCTATATTAAGTTCCATGTTGTTCAATAAATTTGTGGTTACATTCTTGGCACTCACAAATGCTCTAGGCCTCCATTAAGGAAAGTTTACTGTAACGAATAAATTGTTTTGTTTATTTCTCCTAGCTACAGATAAATTTAAATGCATTTTTACCTTAAAAGTACATAATAATATTACAGTGTATACCTCAGAAAAGGAACAATGAATTTAAGGAATTGCAAATGGAGTAACTATATATTTTATCATTGAAGGTAAATAGTTTTATCACTAGTAATACATAGCATACATTTTTTTAATCATCATTGCAAAATTCCTTTTAATCAACCATATTTTTTTCAAATATTTAAATATCTATAATCTACAAATCTATATCTAATACATTGTCAAAATATTCAAAACCCTGATCTTGTTTTAAGTCCTTTATATCAAAACCTTTTTAGAATTAGTTGTGATGCAAGTTCAAGTAATACCACAATTTATATATTCACATAATTTCAGACTAAAATATCAATGTAATTTATTATTTTAAAAAACTGATGAGTTACAGAGCCAATGGTTCTATTTTCCAGGGGTTTTTTTCCAAAAATATCAACTAAAACTATACTGCATTTTAACAACGATTTTGTCATTTAATATGTATTTTATAGTAAATTAAAATTTAAATGAAACTATTTAGAATAAAAGTAAAATCTTTCAGGTAACCCTTAGAACAATATGAATGGAAATAACATTAAAAAGTCAGTCTATCACTATTTTTCATTTCAGAGACTTCACTATTGCGTTTTTTAGAGGTTTTTAATTTTCTAAATTATTTTTTACCTAAGATAGGATATAAATAAAATACAAATTCAATATATTAAGTCTTGATAACATTTCAAAATGGCTCACATGTAGCTTTTCTATGTCTATAGTATATTTCGACATTAATGTCAAGACCAACGTATTGAATAATGTCGTCAATAAACACTCTTCTCTGTTTGTTTTGTTGTTATTTCTTTTCACAGGTATCACACATATGTCAAACAGGAAATTGATATTTTGTTTTAACTGACATGAAATGAAAAGTGTGCTGTCTATGTTGTCTTTTGACCATTGTTTTCAAAATCTTATGCTTTGATTGTTTTGGCGAAAATTATCGATTTCGGATTACCCTGCATTTATGACGCAAAACTCTTTCATCCTATCAGAATCTTGATTTAGTAGTTGGTGCGCGTCGGCTGGCTACATCGTTGTTTATTTCCGGTCCGGTTGCGGACTTTCCAACGAGATGTGATGAAATATATGTCAAAGCTAAAAATGGGGCAAATGATACGCAAGGTTATTAACAGTCAATGATTCAATATCTTTGGGCAGTTTATTCTAACGTAAAACCGACTAGAACCGGGCGTCAAGCATAAATCGATCTCAGGGGCAATATTGCAAGTCATGCAAACGGCGGTATTGTCATACCTTTTTTTTATTCGTAAATATCCATAAAGGTGTATCTTTACCTATTCATATGTACATGTAAGTAGGGCCTGGTGACTGTGGTAATGATGTCGTCGCTAAATGAGGCGAATGTGTTCCGTAAAGTAAAAGTACAAAATGTTTATTCGAAAACGTTTTCCGAAAGGATAAGAAAATAACTGAGGCGTTTTGAATGATAACTAACTTTGATTGCACCCAGGCAGAGGTTGTATGGAAATATATCACGGAGAGAATGGTATTTCTAACTCAGTAGTGTTTTATGAAAATCCATCATGACAGGTTTGAAATAAGGGTTGTAGACTGACATTATTGTATATATCTGAATTAAGGTACATGAAGTTATGAAAAAAATGACTTCAAATTCATTTGAACATTTTAAGTAGAACACCGCCCTTAGGTGATTGCTGTTAAGAAAATTTTGCAATACAGTTGATGTGCTAAAGATCTTATAAAACATGCAAATTCAAACTTGCAAAACTCCCACTCCCACCGTCTAGGACCTAGATTTTCGAAGCTCTCTTAGTACTAAGATTGTCGTAAGTATTATACATTAACATTGAAATATGACTATCGTAGCACTAAGAGAGCTTCGAAAATCTAGGCCCAGGACCTGTAATTTCGAAGTTCTCTTAGTGCTAAGATAGTCGTAAGTGCCATACATTAACACTGGCTCACGACTATTTTAGCACTAAGAGAATTTTGAAACTCCAGACCCAGGAACACATATTTGAATTATCATTGGCAATGTTCATCAAACTGATTACTTACCCGCCGTTCCCCTATAGTCGCCCATATGAAGTTTATAAAGTTCCTGCGAACTTCCAATGCTAATTCGATCATACTCGGCATAACTTGAGCGATTTCTGATGTCCTTCAGTTCAAACCTCAGTACCGATGGTACACCATCTAAGAGATTGTGTATATTTCGCGCACCTAGTTCAAAAAGATAAAACTATATCTTAGGCACTATTACGTACAAATTTCGTTTTCATACATTTCACAGACAATGCATGTCTATAAATCTACCATATAAATACCAGGTATGCAGGCTTGGAGGTTTATTCTATAAGATAGGAAGTATTTAATGTTGCGCTGTTTTAATACGCATAAACTACGTTGTTTGCTTTGTTTGAATTTTGCGTACAGTCTGAAGACCAAAATACAGCTATGTTTAATTAAAATGGAAAAAAAGGGAATGTTATGTTTGAAAGCTAAAGTACACGCTATTGTGCCTTTAAATAGTACGTGGTTTTACATACTTTGGCAAAATATCTATGTAGGAAGTGCTTAGTCAAAAGGATATTCCTATCAAAGTCAAAACTCGATCTTTAGATATGAATATGAATATATTTTGCAACCGATTTCAAAATATAATTGTCGAGTGATTGCGTTGTTTAACGTCCGGTCAAGGCGCCCCGTGGCATTTCTCAAGTTAGTAATGTTAACCGTCTCTACAAGGTTCAGTAACTTTGATACAGCTCAACAATTAAGTAATATATATACCATATTATCATGACAATAACTCTGATGAAGATAAAACTTTTAGTTTATCACATTCAAAGTCAGTGTATATCTAAATACGTTTAGCTGTATTGTACAATAGTATTATCTGTAAGTTAGTTCCAGTATAATTAATGTCAAGGCGCTCCAGATTGTATGCTACTATGTATGTCAACGTACTATTTGCCTCGTGGCAACTCATACCAATAAATTCTGTCTGTCCGTCTGCCAGTACATGTTTGGTATACCGTGGTTTTTCCTCCATAACATCGACACAGGAAGAACTAAGTAAGAAATCTTTACGTAATTAATTTGTCACAGTGAGCGTTATTTGTTTGCAGCTGGATATATCTATTGACCCTTACGACGTTTTTGAGAACGATGAATCAATGTTTTCGACGAGCGAAATCATAAACAGATATCCATTCAAGGGACAAATGGGAATGGAAAACATACAAATAGGAATTGGAAATTTAAATAACTTGACTGTGTAAATTGTCGTTGTTTCAGAAGAATTCTCATTGCCGCTGTTTTAAGCCGATTCCACAATTACCATTGTTGTAGTTCGTTCGTACACAATTAGATCTTGCATTTCTTTAAAAACCTTTTTTCAAATGCGTGTTTATTTTGAAATCTAAATGATATAATTTAGTTTGTAATGAATTATGTAACAATCTGATCGAAGAGGATTCAATATATCTAATTTCTACATTTAATCGCAAAATTTTGAAATAAATCATAGAAGTTTGGAGGCGTGTAATCATTTTGAAAGATAGGAACCGCATTTCTACTTTGACAATCATTAAATCACTAGGCAGAAATACTGGACCGAGGCATACAGTCAGTTTGATATTGCTGATGGCATTAATTTCCTTCAAGTAAGATTGTGATACTGTACCTTGCCAAAACTCCCGCATCTTGTCGCCGAAGCCCTTTTCATAGATCTTATATGGCCTGCGAAAGTTTATTGAACCATCGATTCTCCTCGATGACCTTCACAATTGAAAGGAGAAATCTTTGAAGGACATTTAGAAGTGTTATAAAAAAGCAAGATTGCTGTTTAACCCTTTGTTGTAGAATTGCACGAAGTTTCAGATTAGGTTGTAAACCTCTGTATCAGTTGTTTTTTTAAAAATATCAATGAAGGGTTATACAATGAAAAGTGAGTGAGTGAGTTGGGGTTTAACGTGCTTTCAACAATATTTCAGTTATTAAACACGTGGATGACAAGCATCCAACAGAAAGTGGACAGATGAGGGTAAAGACGGAAAGAAAGGCATAGTGAGAGATAGACAACAGGTTTTAGAACGACTCAAATTTGGTATGGCTTCTACCCGTCGACCGATCCAGCTTGAGTGACCCTACCAGGAGCATATACGCTCCAGCTGGATTAGCTCTCTGGGTCTCTGAAGTACGCAAACCAGCACACCACGATGAGGTATTCAGTCAAGCGGTGGTTATACAATGAAGAAAATGCCATAATCTACCGGATACAGAGAAATAGGGTTCTTCCTCGAATTTGGTACCAACGTATCTGGGGAACTGAGAAACTGGGGGTAATCTGCCTTTGATCAACCATAGCAGTACAATGTGATACCTGGATTGGAAGTGAAAGCAATCTGTCGGATAACCGTAAATCGCTTGATCGGCTGCTGGGATGCATTAACCTAAGGAGTAGAGAATTGAAAATATGGAGTGATGTTTTTTCTTAACCCCTGGGTAAAATTTGCATGTGGCATGCCCTTGTTGTGTTAAGTCCATAACAAATATCTTCGTTTTTATACACAGCAGAAAGGGTTGAGCATCCTCCTAATTTTTCACAGAGGGATGAACTTCATGGAAGTATGGTTAAGATAAGATAAGCCAAATTTTAAAAAAATAATGAAAAAAATGGGTTGCTTGAAAGAGCCTTTTTGTGAACGTATGAGCACTAAAACGGTGAAATTGAATTGAAATATTATCCAAAAGACATCGGTATCGTCAGTTAAAGGACTCGATGTGTGCCAACCGTGGCATAAATAAAATGGATCAGTGTCCCAGTAATAACGAAATATAAGAAACTTGGGCTGCGCCCCATGCCTGAGTAACTGCAGACACTCTTCTTAGCATACCCATAACTAGGTTCCTCAATTATTCCATCGGTATCCAATGTCATTCTTCGGAAAGATCTACCTCAGGATTTTTTAAGGAGAATCTTTGTAACTGACGGACAATAATGTCCCAAAAATTTTCGGTTGGGTTGAAATGAGGGACATAATTGGTGGCCATGGAATTCGTGGCAAAGCATTATTTTGCATGATGTTAGTTTACGGCATGAGAATGATGACGTCGTGCATTGTCGTCAATGAACAAGGGTTGTGGCAAGTTTGAGGTCATCGAAATACTCAATAACTATAGGATCCAGAACTTCCTGAATTTAGCGAGCTCCTGTGAGTAAACGTTGTAGTCCAGTTCAAATCCTGTCAACAGTTGTAGGAAAAGCCTCCTAAGACCATTTCGGATCCCCGCCAAATGGCACTCTTGGCGAAATGTGTAAGACGTGTATACCTAGTCTTCTGTACGCGAACACTGCTATCAACAACATGCAGGAGGCAACGATACTCGTCCGTTCAGTGAATTCTTCCCAATGATCTTAAGTTCCAAATCTAAATCTTGACGTGCGCACACCATAACCTACGTTGACCAAGGTGGTGATTAGTGAGCCTTTGGCGCGTAATGACCGTCCTGTCTCTTAATTCAGCAGTGATAAGGCGGTTTCTCACAGTCTGGTTGTTCAAGCGGAAATGAGGTAACCAAGCTTGTTTCAAAAGGGTGCTTGAGGGGGGCTGGAGTCTAACATGCCGTAAAAGAGATTTATATCCTTCTTAGGAGTGCTTTTGGTCTTCCAGAACGCGATAAGTCCTTTACATCGCTTATTTGCGCCTGCTTCCTCACAAGACGGGTTATTACGGTGTATTGAAACTGGGTTTCCTTGTTAATAAGTCCTTAGGTCACATGATCTGCAGCTGCCATCGCCATGCATCGGAAGTTGTCATTCATGCCAATGTCAATCAGAAGTGCAAAAATCTGACAGTGAAGTCAAAAAGGATCTTTAAATGATTAATGCTGGAGGTTGCTGAAACTTTTTTGTTTGCTAGACCTGGTTGGCTGCGTTCGCGAGATACACCAATAAGTCAGCTTATATTTAGGGGTGCTTAACCTTTTGCTGTGTATATCACAGCTGTGGGGGGGGGGGGGGGGGGGGGGATGAATAAGAGGTTTCAATATTATACAAAGAGTGACAGGCGCTCAAAAGGATTTATACTGAAGCTGTAATTTTAAAATGGCCATTTTCCAACGAAACATAACATTTATTCAAACTACACATATACAGCAGCTAACCAGTTGCTCAGCCATCAAACAAATCAAGTGCAACCCAATACAGTCACCTCGCGAGTGCGGTATATCGAGAACCAAGTAACTTCATTGCTCATACCTATGACAGACTTCTTTTCTTATCTGACTACCTTCATTCTGTCTGCTCACTGTATATGGTGAAACAACGTTACCATGACCTAATCTCTTAGCATTCCAACTTGGAAATTGCTTGTGCCATACCTCACAACTTCAGCGAGTGAAGTCGTAAGGAATTGCGTTCGAAAATGGGTAAGGAATACACATTAAAAGTTGGATGCGTTCAAAATCTGAAATTGTAACCAACGACAGGCCATGCTTGATCTTAGTGATGACCTATCTGACTGAGATGCATAAATTTGACTGAGTTAGTGACTTTGAAATAATATTTGAGAATAACCAAAGTTTTTTTTAGTAGATCGTGTTATTTATGGAAAGGTCGCATTACCGTCCACCCTCCGCCATCAGTTTCCATGTCACAGTATACTGTACGCTTATCACCAATTCTTGTGCGTATGTTGAATATACCGCTCTTTAGGCGAGGATAACCTGCCGTTATTGTAGCACAGTCTGGGGGAAAATGATAATTAAACAAATATTATACAAACTTGAAATTTATCACTACATATATATCATTGACAAAGTGCCGATATTCATCGGATATGATAATCATCTGTTAGCCTACTACAAACCCTGCCTAAAGTGAGGTAACCTTTCTAAAACAAAGCACAGAAAGAAAATAAGAATTATTTGCAAAAGTTTATTAATTCATAATTATTATGTAATACTACCGGGAATTCTCGTATTTAAGCCCTGCCGCTATTAAGCCCATGGGCTTAATAACGAGTTTATATTTCGAATTTAAGCTCATGGGCTTAAATTTGAAATTAATATAGAGTGGTCCCCCTTTCAAAATTTCAAATCGCAGGTACTTACTTTGACGGCATCGCGTCGAATCGGTAATTATAACACTGTCAGTGCCGTGAGAGGGTTTCACATTTTCAAAACCCACTGGACTCCCATCGCAGATGACATACTGAGCACTAAATGTGACAATTTGATTGCCTATGATCGATACTCAGTGGCTGTCGAGTGTAAAACGTCATTGTCGAGCATGTCCGATTGAGCAAAGCAAATTATGTAACTTTCCATTCGCAATTTATACGTGACGGGGACTCAAAATTGTGTTTTACAACCATTCATGTTTATCAATTTAATTTCATTGATTTCGTTACTTTAAAGAGTATAAATTAACCATGTTTTTTGTCGTTTACCTCTTTTCGAATTTAAGCCCAGGGCTTAATTTCAGTTGAAATGTTTCAACACTCACTAGGGCAAAATTCGAAATTAAGCACTGGGCTTAAATACGAGAATTCCCGGTACATCCAACTGCCACTACAAGACGTCATTGTTTCATGGCAATAATCTTTAAAAAATGTAATCGCAGTATTATGTTTTGACGACTGATGCTTTGTGACGTATAGGACGTATTGTGACAAAATAGGGTTTTTTACCATTACGTTGTGGGACTTTAAAGCTATGTCTGTCAGGTAAAATTATCTAATCGATGCACCCGATTCACAAACCTGTTCGGTAATCGAAATCCCGTATTTTAATCTCTGTCGAGCTGAGATGATTTTCACTTCCTTTCCATTTTTTTCCATATGAGAGCATGCTTTTTGTGCTCAGTTAAATATTTACCATTCAAGTTAGCAAAGCTGTTCGGACATCCAACGTACCACCATGCTCCGCCCAATTCCGAGGCACAGTCTTTGCGTGGTCCAGTGTCAAACGCCGAAAACTGTTGATGCTTATGAATGGAATGGCCTTGAAGACGAAAATTCGTTATTAAAAAAGAACTTTTTAACGATGCCAACTAATATTTGCTGAAATCAGGTATCGATCCAAACACATATTTAGTCAAATTGAGCTTGGTGAACCTCATCCGCTCCCCCTCTCTTAAAAGTAACCCTAACCTTGACCACACCCTATAAATATTGTCGAGTTGGCTACTTATATTAATACTTATCCCAAAAGAAGTAGCTCCGTCACAAATTCCTACATTATCGTCCGTCGCAATGCGAACGTTTTTCTGTCAACAATTGTTGATGCTTGATTGGATTCAGTCAATGTCAGTATGCTACGCCGTTTCAAGTTATCATTCGAATAGCTTCAGTTCCGTATGCATTGTATGCTTTTGGAGAGCTAACTTTATTGGAATGTGAACTTTGTCTTCTCTCCAGAACATCGTCACCTTATTAAGCGAATGCATGATTCCATACAAAATATTTATGAAGGCAGTATTATCATTAGCTGAAATCTCGAAAGATAGTTTATATTGCAATAATGTGCTGCTAGGGGAACCTGCCGGAAGTCCGAAAAGTGCCCGTATTAAAACAGAGGTTAGTCTAGGATATGTGAAGGAGCTTAAAAAGGGAGAATAAAAGGTCGAGGATAAAGAGAAGCCGACAGAGTGGATTAAATGTTTGAAGAATGAGGACGTTTGTTTGGATTTTAAACATATTCAAAGCTACATTATGCATGCAACTTTTTTTGTTGGCTCGGGGAGTTAGTTACTGCAAGATAATTTGCGGAACCAGAATCTCAGGGGAAAGCTTAGAAGATCTTGATGTGTAATGTTGATTTTTTTTGGTCAACGAATCTGATTTATAATATCGCTTAGAAGAAATGCGCCTTTAAACTCCAATATTTGTATCATAGCTGCAGAATACATATTTTTCATTAAAGAAACATCATGAACATATATAATTCTTGTCTGGAACCAACTATGATAGCGACCTAGCATGCACGGATATTGGAGGCGTTCACATCAGCCAACTATTTGGTTTGAAAACTTTGTAGGAATGATCAGCGGGAGTGTAGGCCAAATAATGACCGGATTGCCTCACGTTATGGCAAAAAAAAACTCAGCTCGGGCTTACGACCTTGCGAGGTGTTTTTTTGCCATAATCGCTCGGCACCCGGTCATTATTTACTACGTATGTGTAGATATACTGCGTAGGAGTCGTTCACCACTATTAGGGCGATAGGAAAGGAGTACACTGAAACAATTTAGTAGCGGGCCTGGAGGGCTGATGTGAACGCCTCCACTATCCGTGCATGCTAGGTCGCTATCACAGTTGGTTCCAGTCACTTATCGTTCTGTAAGAGGAAGAGGTATTACTCAGCCCTTACACACAGTCTAACAATTAATTGGATCCTATGCGTTTCTCCTGGACCAGTCGGTATGAGATACAGGGAGCGCTCACTTTATTTGAGAGTCAATTGTAACTGTTTTCTCCGTTCCTGGAGGCTTGGTCCCTGATCATATTTATATCATACCCTAAAGCTCTTGACTTATAATGCCTGGTTATAGAACGTACAGCGTTGTTCCATTTTCCATAGTTTATTTATATACTATTGTAGGATAGGATTCAAGATACTAGCACTGTAGTCATTCATGTGCAGTATGTCTACAGGCTCTCGGCGGTGTAGTTTGCTATCTTATAAAGTCTAATTGTTTGATGGGACCACTTAATCAGATACTCAACTCCGAGATACGGGATAGTGGCAACTTCTTGCCATTGAACCTCTTTCCCGAGGCGTCGGCCCATTGCTCCAGAATTCTAAGGTCTTCTTGTAGAGCATCGTGATCATTACATGACTTAATCAGTCTATAAGATTGTAGAATATTGAGATTATTATATGATTTGATGTGTCTTCATAATATATAGAGAATCTCACCCAAGTGTCTCCTGATATCAAATATATCAACACAAGTTGATAAAAGTTACAAATATCCGAGGCTTGCCGAGGATATTTTACTTTTATCAACGAGTGTTGATATATTTGATATCAGAAGACACGAGGGTGAGATTCTATTTATCATTAAAATTATTTTCGATTCCGTGAAAAATGTGTATTTCTGCACATTGAACTACTCTAAGACTCTCAGTGGAGTGATGTCATAGCATTGTGACGTCAACATGTTTATGATGTCATAGCATTGTGATGTCATTTCTTGATGATGTAAAACAATTGTGATGTCATGAACTTGACTGTAAAGGGGCATTGTTCAAAATCTACTGTCAAAACGATATCTCCTAGGAGATATCGCTTGATCTTCCACAAGCGATATCTCCTACGGAACACAGTTTGGGATGATAAACGGTCGTCTGCAAATAAACGTACCTACGAAGAGCATAAGGTAAATCAGGTCAGGTAAAACATTGATATGACACAAGAAAAGTAGAGGTCAAAGCAATGTGCCTTGCGGTACACCTGATAGCTTGGGTTTAATTACATGAAGTACAATTCTCATATGTCTTTTTGTAAGGGATGATACAATCAATGAGTTGAGTAAGCGTCTTATTCCGTATTTTTAAAATATATATTACAACCTGTCATGGTAAAACGTGTAGAATGAAAACTCTGATTGGCAAAATTTAAATCACTTAGTTAAACAATTTCATTTTCAACAGAAGGTATACCTATCTTCACACCTTAAAGCATCTCTTTTGGTTACAGTAGTTTATCGGTAAAATTGACTTATTTTCTCTTACAAATTTTATGTAATCGACATTTGTTACTGATAAACATATTAATTTTCTGGCAGCGTCACATCTCCGGTGTCCGATTCTTCAGTGGAATCGATATATGTGAGTTGTATGCTATAAATGTAACTCTGCCGATACACCATTAGCAAAATACTTTAAATAGATGACTGTGTTTAGTATAGGGTGTGACATTTAAGATTGAGATTTATTGGAGCGAGATCGTGTTCTTTATGAAAAATTGACATAATGGCGTCTGTCAGTGATATATATCATGATGAGGATGTCATTACCTGTAATCATATACTTTTAAAATATTGAGTTGAATACCATGAACAGGTTTGAGTTCCTTAACACTCTCTGCATCCTAGGTCACCCATGGCTTTAAAAGCCGAAACTCATCACAGTCGCCCTAAGAAAGTTCATTAGAAAAATCAGTACAAAATTACCCACCCTTTGTTTGTTCAAGCCAATAAGACTGCTAGGTCGATATGACCCGTAAGCCTCACAAAAGTCTTAAGTATTGCGTTGAGGAAATTAGCTTACGATACAAGCTCTTAGCTCACACTTTCATGTTCACAGTCAATAATTAAATAAACTTCCACGCATGCTTTGCAAGGGTCTTATTTTTATCAGCAATTCCAAACAATTTAACTGGTAAGAGGGCTTTCACTGGGTTACCTTTTCTAACAAGGGCGGTTATGTAAGTACAGAGCTTTCTGAAGAAGTTTCCCCAGGGTATGGTAGTGAAGACTTTCGGAACAGCTCTGGGAAACCGAGGATGCAGTCCCAGTAGTACCAACAGAATAAAATGATGTAAAATAAGCAAAGAAACATTACCTGCATTGCCAGAATAACCATCAAATTCTATTTTATAAAGTTGTGATCTCCCATGGATATAAAACTTCTTGAAAGATGCCTGACGACGTTCGCCCTCTGAATTCGTTAAGTCAAATTGTAGTATGGTTGATTTTCCTACTAGTCGGCGTACCTTTTCGTTTCCTGAGCAAAAAAGGTGAATTTGAATTTATAACTCATCCATTTATTGAAAATTAGAAAAAAATGAAAATAGAGAACTCGTATTCTAAATTCTTCTTAAATAGCATTAAATACCATTGCATTAAAATTTGGATGGTATAATAGTTCAAATATGTCCTTTTGAAAAATAGTTTACGTCAATTATTTTTCTGTAGAGAAAAATTTTCGCATTACTCAACCTGATTTTCTTACGTCGTAGAGATCAAGTTGTTGCCTTGCCATTTCAGGAGAACATTGGAGAAATTATTGACAGTGAAATGGTTCCGTGTAGTTGAACGCGACTTCGACTTACGACCCAACTTATAGATATCAAAATTGTTTTTCAATTGTTAATAGTTTTTTTCCTTTTTATTAGATACTTTTTATAGAAATATATGTTAGAAACCTTTCCATATCGGATTCCGTGTCCCTACAACGAAATCAGCACGACGTTCATTGTAAAGATGAATAAGTGAGCGATAGAACCAATGAAATGTTTTAAAATATAAGACCATTTTCCTCACCATTTCTATTAGTATAAACCGATTTATTATTTATTTTTTAAAAATTAAATCTTGTTGATTAAAAAAATCTTATTTTGCCAAGAAAAGTCTCTTCATTCCCTTTTTGCTGATAAAAAAGCTAAAAGAACAAAATGTATGAAACTTATGTTTCTATCACGACTGTAATAATCGATCGTTTTGTTGCGCAATCAGCTCTCTTCAGTATAAACCATATGTTACGCGGTAGCTAATTAATTCCTCATCTACATCGTATCGCTGGTCCGAAATTAAGGCCCCTTAAAGCCCACATAAAAACCACAAGAATAAGAATAATCATCCTGCTTCATCAGCGTAATTGAATCTGCTGATCGAGCTCCTTCCATATACCCCAATCTCCTTCGAGCCAAATCCCGCGGTTTGACGTTATTGTTTGGGCCAATGAGCTAGAAGCTACTCTTTTGAATTTTCCATCCGGGTTGTGCCGTTGTTGCTGGATGCGAGTCGTCTGGTTGGCTGCTTAGATACCTTTTGGTCTAAAGGATATAATGTACACATCTTTTTGTATTAATATAAAGTGTGTGAAGTGTAATCACAATGGAGTATACAGTTTAAGAATTCTTTGAATTTTGTAATTTTTTCAAGTTATGGTTATTGATTGATTTGTCATATTGTGTTTGTAATATGCTTGTGCCTTTGATATATCTGCATAAAGTGAAATATCACGTTTCTTTTTTTATTTGTATGTTTCCATAGTGACTGATCTCGTTACAGCGTCCCTGTTAAAATTATGTTTGAAGTTCCCATGGAAACGGTTATTGATTATATATATAGGGGTCGATATCACATCTAGTGATAACGATCGTCATATGTATTAAATATTAAAACTTATCATGTATACTACATGCTTGTAACAAAATAACATTGCCAAAGGGTCTCTTGTTTCATTCCCGTGTCCAAGGAAGCAAATGATATAATTCACCTATTGGTCTTGCCCTATCAAGGATCATGGTTGATATGTCTCTTTAGTTTAACGAAGCTAGAATTTTTAGTTTAGGAGAAATGTTCCAAACATTTAACTGTCATTTAGTTACTGATTTCTAGTACTGTATTTTTACAGTTTTTTTAGTTTTTTTACAGACAGCAATTAAAATAAATACAGTATCCCCGCCTAATTGATTGTAATGTACGTGTACAGGTGAATGTACAGCTAAGTGTTCGGGTAGATGTATGGCTACGTGTATGGATAGATGTACGAGTACCGATACGGGTGGATACATGGGTAGATTTACAATTGCGTGTATAGATAGATGTACGGGTGGATGCATGGGTAGATTTACAATTGCGTGTATAGATAGATGTACTGGTGGATGCATGGGTAGATTTACAATTGCGTGTATAGATAGATGTACGTATAGTAGAACGGGTAGATGTATGGGTAGGTAAAAATGTGTAAAGGTATACTTTAAAGGTAAATATTGCTTTGGAATACAATCCAAGTTGTTAAAGAGAATTTCGCTTTACCAATTTGTCGTTTAATTTACTTAACAACTGAGAAAAATCATTTACTCCTTCCCTTCACTACAATCCTCGATGCATCAAGAGTGTTTTGACAGAGCATGTAACTTTCAGTATTAACCAATGAAAGACTGATTCTTGTTTTGTTTGATATTTCAGTCTCTTATTAAAAAAAGACCACACACATTAAACAAAACAAAAGTTTCTTGGCGACATATATACATTAACAATAATCTGTTGTCTCACCTAACCAAAAATTCTTTTTCAGGGAGCCGAATCCATTTGCATACTCGTCGAAAGTTCTGTTGAAGTTTCCAGATGCATCTTTTCTCGACTGTATAACCTGAAAGCATGTATCATAGAATATTGTTCATGCAATATCTTTTCAGTTTTCTGTAAAACCATGGGTTAATTCTCGTATTATGTACACAAGGTGTTAGATGCAAACAATATTCATCAATTTCCCTGCAAGTGTCACCATTTGAATTGCAGTTCCCGAGGTAAACACGAATACCCTAATCAAAGAATTGTCTCCTATGTTTTGGCCTACAGTTGATTTTTTACGAACAATTACAGCTAATTGAAACTGTTAGATTCGTTTTTTTCTATTTTCACATTCAATATGTCCAATTTTCTGCTCACCGAGGCAACTTATAATATTATCCCACGTAAATTCTCTTACAAACAGGCCTCTCCAACAAAGCAGCTTTTAGACCCGAAAAGAACTTAACAGTTAAATAAAGTGTAAAGTATTTTGTACACAGTTCCCAGTTTCCAGCCCTTTCAATTAATCTCTATTTATTTGTAGTACAGACTATAGTGGTTTAGGTTTCTTATACAGCCTTCTTGTAAGCCGTCGGGATTTCCTTAATTTCAAATGTCTTGTAAATTTCCTGTGTAACAGCAGAGTTGCCATTTTCAGCTTTCTGGTACAGCCTCCTGTTTAGCCACCTCTCCCAACAGAGGTAGTTCCGCATTAATTCCCACCAACCTCTGTTCTGAACGTTTCTCGGTATAGAATTGTCGATGCTTGATTGGATGCAAACAAACTTAGGTGTGCAATCAGTCTTCTTTACAAAACATATTCACCTTATCAAGCAACTGCATTATTGCATACCCTGTTGTGACAAGATGTTATCCTTGCATGTGGCGTTTTCACTTGCTGGAATATTGCAAAATATCTCATGTAGATTAATAGTTTATCATAGAATGTTTTACTGCTAGTGGAGCTTTTTGAAGCCAAAGGAGAGATTGTATAAGAAAAGAGGTTGCATAGGTATAAATGACGGAACTACCTCTGTTGGGACAAATACCTGTAAAGCTACAGAGCTGGACAATCTGTTCACCTTCTTCTTTGCCTAAGAATTATGAAGTTTGTGACATATTTGAAGCATCCTAGCATGAGAAAGACTTAACCAATTTTGTTGGGATTTTACTCCAGGATCGACAAATGGAAGTGTTATTGCATATATTCTCCGTTTATAGCAATAGCCCATTGAAGTTTCAAGTGTAAAATCTATGATAAATGATAAACAGCATGACCAATTCAAAGGTAATATACTTACGTTTACACCAACTTTAGTTGTCACATTTGTTCATCATTAAGTCCTTATGTAACATCTTAAAGTATCTTAAAGTATAGGAGCCGAACTTATTTCTTATTTTACCCATTCCATCTATTTCTTATTGGAAGCGTTGTTACAGATGTATTGTTATATATCATTCTAAACATGTTCAAAGATAGGTATTTTGTCTAAGCAGTTAAATTAAAGCCACTGACGAAAAATTTGCAAAATTATAACCTTATCTTATCAAGAGGAAACGAACGGAAAGGAAAGCCACAGAACGGAGTGACCGGACCTTCTATTTTAGGGTTCACCAACAGATCAGGTGTATCTGAACTGAACTGAACTGAACTGAACTTTATTACACTCAGGCTGCAAACTGCAGCATAAGAGATACATGATTATATATACAATGATACATGCATTGCAATACAATAAAAGGCTGACATGCCATTCTATAATATCTTATCTCTTAAAATGCGACATGATGATTTTACAAAATAATGACAATTTTCTTAGAGTTCCTAGTTTTTTGGTATTAAACAGAGTTTTCATTTTGTGCATATTTGGTCTGATATAAAAATATTTGTGAATATGCTTTTTTCTTTCCAGTTCTAATTTCGCGCATAAAAATAAAAAATGAAATTCATCACCAATATCATTCAAATCACAAAGAGTACATAACCTGTCACTTACAGGGATTCGACGCCATCTACCTGTTTCAATTGGGAGATAATGATTAGAAGTTCGGAATTTCAACAAGTTATTGTAGTGCAGGGAGTTTAGGTATTGTACACAACACCGATTCGGTAGCCTCAAATGCTCTTTGAAACAAACGAAAACATTTTTCTGTGAAATACTTCTTCCTGTCCCTTCAGAGTGTTAGTCCCATATTACCATTTTTTCAAGATATAATAAATCATTCTTTTATTGTTATGTTCTTTTTGTCTTTGAGTAGATTTTTGGGACAAAAAATTCAAAAGAAATAATTTAGCATTATTTATTTTTAGTACGATGACTATACTTAAGATTTAAAAAATTAGATAACAGTTGAGGGAAATTCAGGCGATTTTGTAAAATGTATCAATTTCTAAAAAAAATCGAATTTACTTTTTGATCATCAAAAATATCATAATAAAAGATATCCATTCAGCCGTTGAATCTGTCCACCTAATTTCAACCTCTTTAAGGAGTAGATAAGAAGGTCTGGATTATGTAGCCTTCTTTAGGGACAAGAGAGTATAAATATTTAGGACACTTTTTCCTACCTCGGCAAAGAAACCTATAAGTATTGAAGAAAAACTATAAGGGGCAATTTGTGTCTGAGGTCAAGTAAGAAATGTGAAATTTGTGGACGTTATGATAAAAGTTAATTGGTTATTTCGGTGGGTTTTTTGTAAAATCCTTTAATAACTTTGAGGTTGAAATCTATGTTGTTCAGATATTGTTTATACTCTTACCAATCACTTTCTGCTCCTATTTATAGTCGAGGACTAAAGAAGTTTTCCGTAGAATAGTCATTATATTCTTCAAATTTCCATTCTTTCTCATTAAAGTTTTTAATCGACAATAATTTCATCTGTAGGTAACATTGTATAGAATATTATGCATTACTTTCCAAAACATTTCACAGATTAATTATTTAAGTGCAAGGTTGAGTGTCTTCTGATAAAATCGGAACCTTTTGACATGGGTAGGTACTTAATTAACCGTGCTTCTGGCAAGAGAATGATTATAGCATTTGAGTTTGAAATGTGGTAAAAAAATAGAGTTTAAGATTTGTTTTGTAACCTTTAAGCCGAAATAAGATGACGTTCATTAAACTGATTACTTTGTATTATTATTTCGGCTTAAAGGTTACAAAACAAATCTTAAACTCTTTTTTTTACCACAATGAATGATTTAATAACATTTTAGATAGATTACGAGAAATGTGACGTATGAAAGCCACCTCAGGACACGTAATAACATAATAAATCAGTGTGTTACAAATTCACACTTCCAGTTAAAATCTCTAATATAAAGCAGTACATCTTCATAACGTTTTTGACGTAGTATGATTGCAAATCTCAAATTTCTTAGATTTCACGAGAAAGATATTATGACACACTTGTTACAGAAAGCATCTCACCTTTCAGTACGTAGCATGGCATGATGGGATGCTGCACACGATTGACGTCCGTGATCACGTACTGCTTAAAATCACTCGGCGTTGCTGCTGGTCGAACGAAATGAAAGTCCCAATAGCTTTTGAATAATCTGCCTATAGTTTTACATCCGCAAGTAACGTTTCCTGAAACAGCGTTGACGTCGACGACGCCATTTTGTCTACTATGAATACAGTTGACAAAACAATTGAAAACATCTGACATCCTCATTCTTTCAACTAAAAGCTTTATGTTGTTGAGTTCCAAGATTAAGATAATCAAAGCGAAATATTTCGACATTCTTAAAAGATTCATTTCCTTGTCATAGCCTTTTCATTAAAAAAATCATGAAAACCCCACACTGCGCAAAATCTGTTATCCTTACAATAACGTATTTATTAACTGGAAACCAAAGCGTTTTGTCAATGGTTTGCTTAACGACTGATGCCCTTCTTGTGCTATCTCTTGCATGAAATTGAGCCTAATTGCTCCGTATAGCCAGGAAATTATATCACGTTTCATGTTTTTATCATTAATTAATATCAAAAGAAATGTTACATTTTTTAAATTATAGTGTCATATACCGTTTTGAATTCAGGGATGTGTTTGCTCATCATAGAAGTCTTTTTTGCTTAAATAACAAACTTCAGAATTTAATGATAATTATTTCTTCACCATATTTTCATTGGTGGCATCAGTTGTCCTTTTTTCGATCATTCATAAAAAACGACAAAGGCATAGAGAGAAAAAAAACATGAGTTTAATGACATACTGTTTTCGATCAGTTACTAGCATGTGGATATGTAATTGGAAGTAATTAATCCATCTAGACAAGAAATCGTATCCTGCCTTTATCATTAATCAATTGGTTCTAGTGAAATAACAAAACTAACCGAACATCATAAGAAGTGATACATCTCTTTAGATTGGAGTACCATAACAAGTTGTGTGCTCAGGGAAACTTGGTTTGTTGTGTTTTTGTGATAAGATAACAAACTTGAGAATTTACTGGTTATTGTGTAATCCCCTTATTTTCACAGGTGGAAATTATGATTTTCGATCATTCATAAAAACAACCAGGGCATAGCAAATAACATAATAACATAGAAAAAAAGAGTAACATTTAATAGCTAGTTCAATAATCTATTGCGCTGAACTTGAACAAATTTACAATAAAAAATACCTAATTCTTTTTCACTACCGTACTCATGTACTAAAGGGAATCAACAAATGAGCCCTTGATTCCGACCAGTACTTTATTTTCAGTAATGAGGTAAAACCACCTGTTGTCTGCAGACCTATATAAGACCTGATAGGACAGCTAGCTCTACAAGAGTATGGTCTTGCATAGTTGTTTAAAAAATATGACTCTTCTGTATTGTATATTCTTATCAGCATGTTTTCTTACAGTCACAGGAAATTTTTGTTCATTAGTACAAAAATTTGAACAATTCGAAAAACACTTTGAAGCTTTTTCAGCAGATAAGGAATGTGTATCTGGTCACCGACATAAAGGTGAGTCAACTGTTTTTTCTACTAAAAAAAATATTTCACACCCAGGTTATTAGCCATTAGATGATAAAAGCAAACAAATAGAAAGGTACACGTTTATAGCTCTGTTTTATTTTAAATATTCAATATGATTTTCGCATTTCACATGAGTGAAATTACAATGAGTTTCTACTTAGTCAAATAACCCGACAATCATATGAAAAGAGAGAATGGAAGACGTCATGAGATGCCCGCGATAGCGAAGCGATTTCACTTCTCCGTTTATAAATTTAATGTTTTTAGGACGTTTTTGGAAATATACTTAATACAACATTTGACATTCTCTTCTTATGCTAAGTATATGCTATGCCGTGAAGTTGAATTTTATTTATTTACACTCGTGTATGAGCCACTCGTGTAAATATTCCCCAGTCAAACCCAAGAAATATAACAAACAATTATATAAATGTATAATCACCATTGATTATTGATAAACAAAGGCAAGTAAGACTAATACATACATGTATAATTTATACAATATCAAATTGATCAAAAGGATAGCGGGTATTATATGAGTATCCATGACACACTACGTTAACGACACGAGTGCTTAATATTAGTATTTCCTGAGCGAGGGACATTCTGATATTGAGGCACGAGTGTCCTAAACATAGTATGTCATAGGCACGAAAATGATATTCTTTTTACTAACGAAGTCGAGTAATCAAAGAAACTAATCAAAATCAACATCAAAACATTCTGTGACGTCAAAGCATTGTTTTGGACATGACGTCACAATGAAAAAGTGAAAAATATTACCTCGGTTTTGATTGCCCTCGTATGAGTAATAATCACCGAGTCATTGATCAAATATAAATGATAGGCTGATTCTTGTCTTTGATTGTAATTCCTTGATGAATCCAGTGTCAACAGTTTCTAATAGTTAAAGTGGGGCTCCCGGGTAAAATCACCTTATTTAACCAAGCCAAATTGTACACTTATATGCATGTTTTCATAATATATCCTTCTTGACTTGATTTTACGTCAGGTTTTAACAAGTTTAGATAACTTGATTATGTTAATAATTTCGATTGAAAAAAGGATAGTCAATTGCCTTCCCGATCGTGTTGTTCCGTGAAATCAACCGGATGTGACGTCAACTGTGGAAAACACACGTGACGTAGCCGCCATAACAAATGTAAACAACACCACATTTCATAATTATTAGGTGATCGTGTTCTCGTAGCTATTGAAAACTCAGAACCTTTTAGGTTGATGTTTTGTAAATATAAGTGCTGAACGAAAATTAAGAAAAAAGGAAAAGGCTTTTGATGACTTTTATACGTCATTATGGAAACAATTCGTATGATAAATTCGCAGTCTCAAACCACTGCTTTACACTGTCTACACGGGTAATGCACCCAATTAAAAACACCGGTGAGTGACTCCTTGTTATAATTTCCTAAAAAAAAATTCTTCGTCAGTTTACTGTCGAATGTATCAATATCACTTCGTTTTTCAGCCTCAATGAAACAGCTGATTTGTCATCGTACGTCTCTCGAACGCAGCTCTCGTCATTCGCCGAGTTTTGTTTATATTTCGCTGCCGTGACTTTCGAAAGGCGGCCTCAATCTACACCAGTACAAGTGTATGAAAAAAACATTTGAACAATCGGTGATGTTTAATTTGTTGTACTGGGGATTTTGAGTATATTACAAAATCATATCTATGATATGAACAAAGATAATTTGTTGTTTATACTAGAATTAGAATTAGAAGGGTGAAAAATTACCAGATGACACCATTTACATTTTAGTCTTTCAACTCTAAATTTCAAAATGATATATACTTTGATTATTTCAACATTTTTTTGTAAATGAACTATAAATACAAAGCAAAATGGAGTGAATCAAATAAATTTTATTATTATTTAAACAGAAGGGATTTATAAAATTTAATTTATACAATCAGATTCAATATCAAATATTGCTTAAATTATTCTCCCTAATCAGGAAATTAAATATAATTTTTTGCAAAGCTTGGAAATTATGTAAAGCCCAATTATTCTGTGTGCCAAACTTGACTTTCAAAATTAAGTCAATCATCTCAATGCATTTCCTCTCTCTCTCTCCCCCCCCCCCCCCCCCCCCTTTATTTCGAATAACATAACATTAAGACTGACATACAAAAATATATGGTTTATTCTATTTTTGTAATATGAATCTTATCACATGCATTTATAATCTATACTTTATTAAATTGTCAAAATAGTATTCACTTGAGCAGTATTTTAATGCTGTGACAGAATGATGACTTTTTATGATATTTGGGGTGGAGTGTCTTGAAACAAAAACGCTTTTTTGTGCACAGAAG
The DNA here is from genome assembly GCA_921293015.1 of Phorcus lineatus. Taxonomy (NCBI): domain Eukaryota; kingdom Metazoa; phylum Mollusca; class Gastropoda; order Trochida; family Trochidae; genus Phorcus; species Phorcus lineatus. The sequence goes on along the minus strand of OV121087.1, from coordinate 18,467,501 downwards.
ATTTCTTAAAATGACTGAACAAATTTATTATTTTTTTATTGAATTAGTTAAATATCTTGGTTATAGACATCAATGCATGAATTTATTCAGCATCCATAGTAGTTTATTTTATTGTATAAGGCAATGCTTAGTTAAAGTTAATATTTAGAAGAAAAATAGCAATTAAAGCAAACAAGGGAATTTGGTGTGCTGTTAATATGCAAGTAAATAACATCACAAACAAAACACTGTGCTTGAGCATTCTTATTTATTATTTGTAAACTTTATATAATAATTTATCTTTTTTTGTTGCAACACCAAAAAAGAAAGAAAATTTAATTGCACCAATTTTTGGAACATTATTTCACTGTAGTTCTGTTGTCGATACACTGTTTGTAATATCATATATTTTATTTTAATATTTATAAAATTTATATATTTTAATCTTTTTTTATCATTAGTCCTAGTGAATAGGTGAAGGGCGATTGATCAGCTTATTTCCAATTCCAACAAAGGTAATATGATAAATGGACGAAAGAATGAATGAAGGTTCAGAATATTTGATAATTTTTGTGTTTGGTCAGAAAAAAATAAAGACTGGTCATGCATTTTAAAACACGGAAAGCTTACAATAAAATTCCATATCGAACATCGGCCATGCACAAATAAATCATTTAATGAAATCAGCAAATAATTGAAAAAAATTGCCAGATTCAACCACCACAAGTTATTCTGATTTTACTATGCATTCGTAAAATGTTATCATAATTTTCAATTTTATGATAAATAAAAAGTATGCAGCTGGTCATTTCATTTTGAATCTGTCCACGATACATTGAATTATTTCACACTCGTGTATTTTGCTGCGTTGTACGTACGTGCAAGTTGACTTACGTAACGAGCGGCATTTCGCTAAATCAAAAGACAAAAATACAGTCACACAAAATATGTTTGTTTAAATCATCATTGTCCTTACATTGGCAAGGGCATTTGTAAAAACACGTACGTTACCCGATGTCTTTTCGACCGAAATTAGTACTGTTTTGAGGTTCGAGTTCAACATATGAAGAGACTCACTTCCGGGTTATGTAATGGACATTTATTCAACTTTATCGTCATTTTTATTTTATTTCCTTTTTACTATTGCGTCAGAAGTTCATAAGGAGATATCTTGCCAATTTTTGTTTAAAATGGTCGACTGGTATGGCTGCTACAATCCGCGCTATTTCATTGTCTGACAGTGTAAAGATACGACAGAGGCCATCTGTTTTCCACAGGTGACGTCACACATTCCATAGGACGAAATCGAGGTTTTCCCGGTGTTTATCGTAAAGTAAGATGGCCGACACGTCAAAATAGCGACGTAAACGGTGGAGTTTTCAACTTCTTTTACGATTTTCTAAAAACATCCTTCATCCGAATAGCTAAGGTATTTGTGATATTGATGACTTTTAACTAATAAATGTGTTTTTCACGTCTATTAGATGTACATGCGAAGCAAAGTGTATATAGACGGAACATTTTGGAGCCAAATCACCCGGGAGTTGCACTTTAAGAGAACAGTAGCGCAGCAGAATGATCGCAAAGTCAAGACAGAAAACCAACTTGAAAAAATCTGTGAGCTCTTTCCAATAGCTGACCTTTAGATATATAGATCATTAAGATTTCCAGATCCTTGTGACTTTGGAGAGATCGAGTTTCAAGAAGGGACAATACTTTCTAGAGAGAGAATCCTTTAGGAACAACTATCATGAATAACTAAAACAGTTGGTGGCACATTGAACAATGCAACATTGTTACACAGTTATACATATGTAATCAATCACATTCTCACATTATAGTTAGAAATATCGAAAAATCTTGTAGTTATCTTGTAAAAGTTGTAATTAGACTCAGCATTGTCAATATGACTGTAAATGTTATAAATATCAATAAGACATACTGAGATCACCGAGCAGGTCACTGGTGTCTCCTCTCTGGTGTCTCCTCTCTGGTGTCTCCTCTCATGAATCGATATCAATCACAATGATTATATATACCATTCTACCATGAAAGTGCTGGATACTCGATTCTGATTGGCTGTTTTCTCCGATTCACAGGGTATCAATTCACGATTGAAGTCGCTTTGTTTACCCGAAATCTGTTTTCAATGTATTAATACATACATTGACTTCCAGCTATCCGACTGGTAACTTCAGAGTCGATATTCCGCTTGCAAGTTGGATTAATCTCTTTCCAAAAGAAATTAACCGTATTTGTGTTCGTGTGTTTACACGGAGAGAGCAAATTGTTTTAATTTTATGTCATATTTTTTACAAAATAAGAAGTTTGAGTGAAAAATCATCGTAAACTAAGCTTTCCGCTACTGGGCATGCAACATCATTCCTTCGAATGCGGCAACAAAACAATGACGTCATTTCGCGAGCGCTTCTGACGTCATAAACTCTATTACGACGTCATAGTGGTCTACTGTTAGAGTCATCTATTAACGTCATAGGGGTGTTGCGGTCTTTGTTTGCTATCAAAACAAGAAAAAAGACTTTTTAAACGATTTGATATTAACATTTGTACTACATACTATGACAAAATCATTTCGTGAACATGCTTTAATAGGTTTAACTTTGTTAACGGTTTAATTTAAGTTCAATACTAAGACGCAAAATCCCCGATGCAGACGAGTTCATGTTTGTCTCCGGAAGTCGGAACATTTTACACTGTGCATTTCGCTATGAAAAAGAGTTCAGCATTAAAATCGTCATGGTAGAATGGAGATAAACCTAGTGTGTTTGAAAATCAGAGACATGTTATACTGGATTGATAGCGAGTAAATTTTAAATTGAAACCTCACGCTGCGCGTTCGGTTTCAATTTCAAGTTTACTCGCTATCAATCCAGTATAACATGTCTCTGATTTTCAAACACACTAGGTTTATCTCCTAAATAACAATGAGCATTCAAGGTTCATTTTGGTATGAAATTTCTCATTGTAAGGAGGCGTACACATATCAGAAAGTGAAGCATCATTGATTGGTTAAAATTCTTAACATTTCTAATGCCATTATTTGATTTGATGATCAGTTGAAAAGGATCATCCCTTAACCTTAATGATTTACATTTACCTAAGTCAATTTTAGAAAATTTTGTTCTCTACTGTCACAACATTAATGGAAGAGGACTTTGTTTGTTATTATTATCAAATTTCATTGGACCTTTTTGTACCTCTGATCTCATCGAAATGATAAATCCCGAATTCGCCAAGTAAAGGTCGATGTAAAAATAACTTTTGGCCATGGTTTAATTGGCTGTTTGCACTCTGGTATTAGATTGCAGTACAATCCAAGAAGAGTTCCCAGAAGTCCCTGACGGAGAGTTCACTCTTCATCCTACCGATGGAGGTCCTCCTGTTCGTGGCTACTGCCAGATGACAAAGCACGACGGAGCTTGGCTGGTAATTTTCCAAAAGACGACCAAAGCAATAACCAATTACATTTCAAAGCATAAATCGAAATGATAAATTTTAAAAGACTTATTGAGCATTGTTTATTTTTATTAAAAAAATACATTTAAAGAGTGTATTTTCCAGGATCATTGCTAAAAAATTATATGCACGTTTTCAATACAGAATTCAAGAGTATAAACATTAATCTAAAGTCAGGAACGAACTTTTCTCCAAGATGAAAGCAAATCAAAGTTTTTTACTGCAAAATTAAACGCAGATTAAATGCTTGTATTCCTTCAAGGTAATTCAAAAGAATTCTGGAAATATCAACTTCAACAGAACCTGGAAGGATTATCAAAATGGCTTTGGTCATGCAGCTGGAGATTTTTGGCTCGGTGAGTTATGAATTGTTCAAATGGAGATTTAAGGAGGGGTTTTATGGGAATCTTATAAATTCAATTCCAGTTTCATGAAATATTGAAATATTTCGAAATATTTATGTTTACAAGGAAAAGCTGAAAATACTTTTCAAGTCTAAATAAATAAGTCTATACAATGAATGTTTGTTTCCTCAATTTGTCATCATTGTTTCATCAGAATCATTTTAATTGGGGGGGGGGTAAATGAATTTATACCGGGATGTCTTTCAAATTACTTAATCATGTCTTACACATCCAGGAAACGAGGCTCTCAGTCGCATCACGAGCCAAGGATACTACGAGTTTCAGATTGAAATGGTTGACTCAGCTGGTCAGACAGGTGTTGCCCATTATGAACAGTTCAAGGTTGGAAACATGAACACATTTTATCAGTTACATATCAGTGGATACAGTGGGGCTATAGGTAAGGTTTTTCATGAGTTTAAGGCCCTTATTGTTACATTTTAGTTTTTTAAGTATTTTCAAATTCAAATTAACATTTTTAAAAGTTACATTTTCAATATGATTGAAGAGTTTCCACTTTAATATTATGTTAGTAATTAAGTAAATCATTCATGAGGTTAACATGTGTCAATCTTATGATTATCCTTTTGTTACTGCTGCTCATAGGTTTATTTTAAGGAATCAAGGCAAATAATTAGCCTTTTGCAAAAAGAAACATCTGCTTAAAAGAACTACAATTACTTGATTTTGAGTCCTTGATAACGTAGGGCATAACTTTCGATACATAATCTTGTATATCCTGGATTTTGCTAGAAAACATTTGACAAATTTTATCAATCATCTTGCCTTGAAAGTTGACATTCAATTCTTACCAATCAATCCTGTGAGTGGGGAGTCCCTACTGTATTTCAATATGAATCATTGGAAGTCATTTACAGTGGAATCTGTCTATATTGACATCTATCTAATCCGACATAATTTTTTGGCCCCGGCAGAGCTTCTATATGACATTGAACATTGACCAATTCGACACTCTGTCTAAACCTACATTTTTCTCCGGTCCCAGCGAGTGTCGGTTTAGACAGATAGCAACTTTTTCTGTTTCACAGCGTTGCCATCTTATTACTATTAACTCCATGCAAGGTAGTTTCTTAAAACCATTACAAAGCCCGAATTCAATCCAAGTTATTAGTTGATACCTAAACTTATACGTTAAATGTTCGAAAACGGGTATATTCTTGTTGAATACAATAAATATCTCACAGATAAGAAGTTGATAGTATATCGTAAACTTCCTACTTAACAAAATGGTCTTTAAACCAATGCCAACTTTTGAAATTGATGTTAATTTTCGTATGTATTGTTTGATCGCAGTTACCTTTGTTAACATTTATTAAATTTCGATGAAAATGTATTTTAACAGAGTAGATTACCATGTGATTTCTTTGAAATTTTTAACCTAAACATACGTTTTCATCAAGCAAAGTAGAATAAAATGTTGAAATTAACCAAAGGATTCTGAATATTCCAGGTGATACTCTTTCAATCAATGACGGCATGAGATTTTCAGCATACGACTTTGACCTAGATCAGAGTTCTCAGTCATGTGCATCTGACGATGGAGGTGGCTGGTGGTTTAGTGGTTGTGTTCAATCTGATCTGAACATCGACCTTTCTGGCGTCAAATGGTCGTCCTGGAATCAAGCTTCCATCAAGTCAACCCTCATGAAAATTCGTCCCAATACTAACAGTATGTTTACTAAAATTACCAGCTGATGCTAGTCTTTGATTTAGAAAAAAAACTCCTCACCAATTAGTTATGCATGTTATGCATATATGACCTAACGATTTCACTTTGATAACGATTTATCACGATTATTATCAAGACAAATCATTTTCAAATATGCAGTCGGAAACTGTATTAGCAGTTATCGTGTAACGTTAATACCTGAAGAACAATTTTTTATTTTTTTTTTTTTAATTAAAAAAAGGTTTAATGTTGATAAGTATTTTGTAACAGAAATCCGTTTGTAAAAATAATATCCAAAAAAGTATGTATTTGTAGTTTTTAAGGGAGTAAGTTCAATATTCGAGGATATCAAATAACAAACATTGTGATACATCGCACTGAACATACAATGTCATTTTGAGAAATATACTGACATCATGAAAAGGATAAGTAAATTTAACTGCATTTGGTGACAGATCTAAGTGGATTTCACTTTTAAAACTAAACCGAATTTTCTGTCAAATTTTTTTTTCTTTTTTTTGTTTTTATTTTTGAAGAACAATTTGATTAAAACATAAATAAAGTGTAATTAATGTACACACATACCAAGTGCAACCCCTTTGGTATGTGATATATCGTAGGAACCTGTAACAGATTGAAGAACATTATATTGAAGCAAATATGTAACGATATATGAAGATTCACCCTAGAACGCATCTTTATTTATAAAATAACTACCTGCATTTAAATTATTACTCATGTTTTTATACCAATTCGTTGCACAATATTTACTACACAACATAGTAAATTGGCATTTGCTTTCACACATACTTCATATTAATGAACAAAATGGTATTTTGTACATGAGTATAGCTTTCATATCAATACCAGGATTTTCAATGACCATTCCTTTTTCATAAGATTGTAGTGAAATCAAGAACTTGATCCCTGATGCGCCTAGTGGTGTGTATATGATCGACCCAAGGGATGGGCGACCAGCGTTTCAGGCATACTGTGATATGGCAACCGATGGTGGAGGCTGGCTTGTAAGAATCCATTTTGGTTTTTATGTTCCTCAGTGCCAGTGATCATGGATACGTTTCTGTATATATATGTATATATAGAATTACACGTTTATGTTCTCACTTGCAACTTTAATGGTCACGCACAGTGTGGCGATCATCAGGCATATGAGAGGTCACTTGCACACTGAGTCTACTTTTACACTTTTATACATATATATATCGAATTGTGTTCGATTTACCCTTAGATTCGTTTCAGACTTCAAGTTGCTGACTAAAAATACTGCTTGAGAACACATAATGCATTCATGTGCAGTGCAGTTATGCATAGCTTGAGAGATCTGTGGATAAAATTGTCCCTTAAAGAGAATTATTTCGTCTTTTAACATCCTAAGCTATACGGTATTTGCATAAAAGCACTTCTTGCGCTAGATTTTAACGGGATTCAATCAATTTAAGTTAGTTGTAATTTCTGTGTGCTTTGGGGAAACTGGAATTTATTCGACCACCAACTTTGCACATTTAGTCTTTTTATTGAAGACGGTCATGTGGCTTCTGTGGCAATAAGGAATCTTGTCATTCAAGACTTGTTTCACTTGGCTGAAATGTTTAAGATAACGTGTTGCAATGTTTTGGGTAGGTTGAAGAGCTGGTTAAAGAACAGATTTAAGCATACGATTTCTTGACAACTGCTCATACTCTATTTCAGGTATTCCAGAAAAGATTTGATGGGGCTCTTGATTTTTATCGAGGATGGAATGAATATAGGGACGGTTTTGGATCTCTTAATACTGAATTCTGGCTAGGTATGTATTCAAGTCACATTTTGCCTGAATTCACTTACAAAATTAGGGACAATGCTCTTTTCTTCACAGTGAATGTGTATCACAAATAGATACGGACAGTGTTTCGCGATCATTCTACATATAGTTGTATACCTATATATGTTATTCATGAAACAAAAACAAGTGAGTTAATAAACATTGTCATTTAGACATAATGCCATTCTGAAGACAACGGATACTAAGTCACATTCCTTTATACCAAGAGGCTTGACTTGGACTTAACAGAGTAATTGTATCTACAAAAAGCTACGTGGAGGTCACTTTTTCAGTGATATATGGATGTGCACTGCATGGAATTATACCTACAAAAAAGTACCGTTAAAATTTACCTTCGCCTCAATCTCATTAAAATCAGATGACGTATCGCGCGCTTAACATTTGTCCATCATCAATATGCGATACTAACATCTGACACTATCCCGCTAGAGGGGTCACCAGATTGAAATTCGTCCTTGAACTCCCAACCAACAACCTATTGAGATATAACCAATCAGATTACGCGTTACTTCCATTGTTCGGGTCACCATTCAAAATGGCGGACGAAGTACGTGAAATGGCTTGCGGTGATCTCGTAGACAAATAATTTCGTAGACAGGAATTTCGTAGACAAAACAATTTCGTAGACAGTGAGTTCATAGACAGTATTAAACTTTTATTTCTAAGTAAATATTGACTATTATTTTTAATCATTATTCTCTTTTATAGTAGTTCATATCATCCCATAATAGTTCATATGTAAAACACTGGCCCATTGCTATCACCGGGCCTGTACGGTTTATCAACGCTGGGCCATTACTGGCATACTGTATCAAACCGGCACTGGCCCAGTATTTAACCAGCACCAAAACTATATTAAAAATATTAGCACTTTGGCTCGTCATGTCGACTTCGGACCCTCATAGAAATTGTTAAACATTCTTAGAAATTCTAGATCGTGATCAATATTGAATGTTACATATTAAATTGTTTGAATTCTTAAAGTCCGAACTTTTGTCTATATGGCAATGTTTGTATTGTTATATACACAAATATTTAAATGTAACAAAATGTCAAAAGATAAAATATTACAAAACTAACAGGAGAAAGGGACAATGTGAAATTGTTATCGATTGAGAAATTTGAATATTCAAAACTAAACCTACACTGTTGCTAACATAGAAGAGGTAATCGAAATATTAATATAACTTTCAGATATTGAAGATGACAAAGCATCAGAAATAATAACAGACACGAGTAATTCATTTGAAAATGATACAGTATATCATTAATATATTCTTGATTTTTTATTCATTTTAGTTCAGTCAAACGAAAGGCAAAGCATTAGACAGGAGGGCCTGTTACCTTAATTTATTTTATTAAAAGATCAAACAAGAACTAAAAGAATTGAAAATAACACATGAATATTGGATTACTTTAATAGTTTCAAAACACAACAAAATTGACTACTTATAGGTTTTATTCACTTTATTTCTTTAATCGAACCTATATGGGTTCGAATCCTTGAGTTTGATAAATAAAGGTTTGTTATTATTACTTCTAATCCTATTTTTAAACCTGTCTACGAATTCACTGCTCGATTTGTCTACGAGTTCACCGGATTTCGTGTCTACGAAATTGTTTTGTCTACGAAATCACCGCATTCCCGCGAAAAAGCTGAAGAATTTGAAAATTCCGAACTCAAAGTCGAACAAATCAAAATTTTGAATTGTTTACTGGACCGTAAAGATTGTATGGCAATTCTGCGCACTGGTTATGGTAAATCACTACCCTCTCACATGTACTGTCAGGTGGTAAAAACAAGAAACGAACACGCTTCGCCTCGGATCGTTGTCAGGTTCTGCACACCCCTCGATCGGGTACTTGTTCCCGTTCGGGAACCAACACCCCGATCAGAATAATAAAACCGTCTAAAACATGGTCAAAAGTGTTGTCTTTCTGTTATACGCTTTAATTCCACATTGGAGCATCACGACGAAGAAATCTACAGGTAAACCAACCTTTCGGCCAACTATCGGCAAAATGTATGTGTGGAAACGATGCCGCACTTTGGTCGCTACCCCGTCTGAACACAGGGCCCCTTTCCTAACTTTTACACCTTATAGCCTGCAAAAGCATGATTAAAGTCCATATTCACACAAGTATTAGCAGAATTGCAAGTAAAAGCATCCTAACTTTTTATTCCACGCTTAAGAACCGTCTAAACGCCTTCCGGTTTCCAGCAAAGGGGGGTAACATCGACATCAATGGCCTTCTTTATGGTATTTACTCTCTCTTCACTCAAACGCAGTTTTTCTTTAAAATACTTTCTTACAATTTCGGCACCCGTTTCTGAAATTTCCTTTTGCACAAAAGAGAAACCACATATCACGCAAATGTTCGTCTTACAACACACCCGTTTGGGTGTAAGACAGGAGGACATGGCGCCTGCTGTCAATATCTACATTTTTCAAATATTTATATTTACAGTACATGAAATGTCAATATTCAATGATCTTTGTGTCGCAGCGCATATGCGAGGGAAAACCACCGCGGAATACACCGAACGAAGCACTTGGAACAGATCGGCTGATTCCGCCATGCCTAACTCCGCGCAACACCGAACATATGCTGTATGGAGTCCAGGCTGATGGCATTAATAGCCTAGAATTTGATTGGTTAATTGGTTAATTGGTTAATTCTCGTAAGCCCGGGACACTCAACTTAACGGGGCAGTGTCAGATGGAATATAGCTTGTTAAACTGAAACGAAACGAAACGGAAATAAAACGAAACGAAATTAAACAAGCGGAATTCCATCTGATTTTAATCAGATTGACCTACGCCTCTACTACAATTTCTTCAACGTCTTCTCTCTTATATTAAGTTCCAAAAAATAAGCAGTTTAGCTATATCATCATTCTCTAATAATTCCAAATTCTTTTGAAACAAACACAACCGTTTCTTCAACAGAACTCAAGTTACATTGTTCAATGTATTAAAGTCATTCTTACTTACCCACTAATTTTCATAAGTTTGAACCATTTTTAATGCCGGGCACTTAAAATGGCATCTGTAAGCCCAAACGTTCTTAAAATTTTCATAAATAAATATATGTTATACCAAATGTCTTTATTCAGCGCACTTTTTGTTCCTTTTATTCAGGAAATGAGAAAATCAAAAGACTGACGAACATGCGAACATATGAAATCCGATTTGATCTCGTAGATTGGTCTAACATGCATTCATATGCCAAGTATAAGAACTTCCGCCTATCAGGAGATGATTATAAACTTAACGTATCCGGATACAGTGGTCTAGCAGGTATGTTTAAACTATATCTTAACCAAATAAAGGGCATGGTGTTGTTTTGCCGGAGCTGTTAAATAAACTAGGACGTCAAACTTTCTTGAAATCAAACTATGTTTACAATGTTAAATCGGTAAAGAAAATAAGCTCATTTGGTCCATCTCTTCTACTGCATCAATAATTTATTTGCTTTCGTTTATACTGTTATAGAGATGTCAAATACCCTTTGTTGTTTGAACCGTTTTTATTACAAATACGCACATCTTCAACACCCCCTACCATACTGATAACTTGGATGATCTGATCGTGACATTACCCTTAATATCCTACACTTCACAATTGCTTATCCCTCTATTTTCGACCCTTTCAAAATTTTATATGAAAATAAATTGCATGTTTTTAATGTTTGTGAATAAGAATACACATCACGCTGACCTCAAACAAAAATTCTCTAAATTTTGTTTCAACAGATAAAATGGTTACTGGGTTCACCGGAAGTATCTTCATTTTAAGCGTACATGGAATAGGTTTAAGGATGACATCAACACATTGTTTCATATAGAAAGAGAAATCTGAAGTAAAACCACATCAATGCGCTTTGGTCTGCTTATTTCAGGAGACTCATTAGGCCAGAGAGGAAACTGACATGCGGTTAGTACAAAAGACAGGGACGATATTACTGGGCAGAAGTGTGCTATCCGATATCACGGTGCTTGGTGGTATGACAGATGCCACTTGAGCAACTTGAATGGGGAGTACAACAGCACAGTGCACGCCGCTGGTGTTGTTTGGTCCCTGTGGCATGGGGAAGACGTTAATCTGAGGGAAACAGAAATAAAAATACGACCATCCATTTAAATCTTCCTTAACTGTAATCTTATGTAAATTGTTCATGACTTGGTGCAATAAAGTTTAATACCATCTATCTGGTGATTTATGATTTCAGCTTTAGTTCAGGTTGAAGATGCTTTATTTGACTGAGAGATTTTATATCACGATTAAGCTTTATTTTGGTCACACATATTAACACTCATTTCAACCTCGGTTAGGACTTTTACTCTATACCATCATAAGCCTCCCTCTGCCTTTATGAAAATTTTGTTACATGATTTATGAGTGTAAAACGGTTTCTTATTTTGGAAAAATGAAAAATAATGTGTTTGAGAAACAGGTCTGTATGAAAAGCTAAAAATAGTTGTATTAGAGAAAAGCAAAGACAATTCACAACTAAATTGATATGCTTTTACAAAAAGAAATTTCTATGAATCGGAGGGTTATTACAGGAGATAATGGTCATGATATAGGTAATAATTATTGACCTTCAAAATCACTATCGCGTGGCTCTTTGCAGTGGGGTAAGTCTTTCTTGTCATCACAGTCTGCCATTTTGTTAAAATAAGCTAGAGACCCATTGACGCAGATTTGAATCAAACACTGAACCCAAACCTGTTGGAACAGCTACTCTGATTCTCTCCTCAACCATTTTGTCCCACATGTGCTCTATCGGGTTACTTTTCGGGTGTTAGGTCGGCCTTCGTTCCTGCTGCCAACAGGACATACGAGATTATCTGTTCAGCCTTCTCACACAAATCCATTCATTAAGTTAATGAAGGGTTGTACAAAGGTGATCAGTTATAAGGACGCCATTGTTGTATCCTCAAAATTGTATCCTGACGTTGCAATCCTATAAGACACACTACGACATTGAGACATGTATCAATTAGTAGAAAGGTTTTCTTTCATTGATTTCTCCTGTTTACTTTTCACAAAAACTTGTAAGATTGATGAGTCCTACCTTTTTAAGTTACCTGGATGACAAACGATTATTTAGACAAATATGCTTTTGTGATGCTCAGTTGACGTCGACGAAATGGTATTGATTTACCTCAAGGTTTTGCGGAGCGTTGTTTCTTATATTACAGTATTTAAAGAGTTCTACCAAGTTTTGTTAAATCCTTTTTTGCAATGGTTGCTAAAATATTCTTGATGTTTAACCAAGTTATTTGATAAAACGTTTAGGTTTTTTAAAAATATTGCGCATTTAAACATATAAAAAAAATTAAATATATATATTTACTTTATCTTAAAACATTCCGAGCACTCTCTCTCTTTCTTTCACAATAACGTGATTTTGTGACTTATCTGATCTTCATGACCCTAATTTAGTGAAAGTCGTACATTTGTGACCCGACAGAAGTTTCATATGAATTCTTTTCTCACGGCCTAAAGGTGAATGTTTTTTAGATCCTAAAGTAAAGTGCAAACTAAAGAGGTAAGCATTTACGTTTCTTTAAATTCAAATCCAACATTGTAGTACCGTAAATTATGAATTGAACTCAAGTATTTTGATAAAACCCAAAAAGGTGTCTCTACCTACGTCACAATTATATAATCACGCATCTTTGTCTTGCCATGCCTTATTTTTAAATCAATAAACATCAAACATAATTATCTTTTAGTCTTTATCGTCATCAGATTACCTTTTAACATAACAAAAATATTATAGCATCATTATCGAAATTTCATTTAACTCTCTCTGACTAAGAACCATTTTATACCTCAATATCAACTGATGACAGTTGTAATTGTTAATCAGCAATTTCAATACACTCACACTTAAGATCACTTCCGCAATAACGTGTAAAAAATACAGGATACTAAACGACCTTCCATTTAATAGTATTCTTATTAAATGCGTTAATGATTTTGTATCAAACGAGCCATAGCGAGTTTGATACCAAACCATTCACGAGTTTAATAAAGAAAATAGTATCAAATGGTAGAAAGTTTGGTATTCTGTTTATTACTCGGCCACATAAAACATTATTGCCGATAGACTTTCATCGACTTGGCAGCCGTAATGTTGATAACAATAATACTGTGACGTCATACGTAAAGCGGTATTACACCCGTTTAATATTGCTGTGTCATTATTCAACTACATTATCTTACACGGGCGAGTAATACATGTAAGTCTATTATTTCTTTCAGTCGGTTAGTTACCCCATATAATCGCCGCACGACTGCTGTAATGTCCACTACGTAAGTTTTTATTTTGGCACGGCTTATGATGAGAAGTGATCACCATATCTTACACTTCATACCTGTGCGAGACTTAAAAGAGAAAGGGTTCAACCAACATGTTCGCGTTTCATGACCGTCTTTAGTCTGAACCCTCGCACTTGTCTTCGTTTAAAGACACAAATACTTTATGATTTTCTGAATACCAGAAACTGAAACGGTATCGTGGCATTATTCCATGTTCTTAAATGTAATACCAGTTCATACTTACAGTCGTTAAAAATGGAACTTTGGTTTCGAGATAACCATTGATATTATACTTTGATTAATATCTCTCCGGCCTTAAGTAGGATGTATTATTTGAGGCCAAGTTTGAGAGCTACAAAATGTTCTTTCATTGAAGACTTGAATATAAAGCATTATCTCACTTCAAATGATTCTCAGGCAATGTTCTGGTTGTATCAATATTTGGCAAAAATAATTTTACGTTAAATCCGAATTTCTGAATTTGTCAGAGGCCCAGTTCAAGGCTGCAATATGTTCTCTCCTTACAAAAACGTTCATAAGTTAGCAAAGACTGTCTTGTCTATGAGCCTAAATTTCTGAAATTATAATGAAATGCTATTGAGGATTACGACTTATCTGAAACCCAAATGAAGAGCTTCAAAGTGTTCTTTCCTGAAAGACGTTCATATCAACCATTATATAACTACTAATAACCTTCCGGCACTTTTGCCTGAAAGATTTTTTATGGTGAGTCTAAATCTTTAAGTTGGTAATACTATAATTTTAAATCATTATACTATTCTTACAAAATGCAAATTCAAATTTTTCAGGATGTTGATGCTTCCCATAGCGTGCGCCCTCTTTGTCATTAATGTCTACACTGTTGTGGCTGTATCTGATGCGGAGTTCTGTTCCCTCCTCAAAGACTTCAATGAGTTTAAAGCGGAGTTTGATACTTATCTTTCCCATGAGGATGCGAGCTGCAACTCTGTGAATATTCATGCAGGTATGGGGACAAATATAATCATATCACCCTCTTTTATCAGAATATAGGTTCTTGAAGGTAGCTACATACATTACAAGACAACAAATAAATAGATAACTTAGCTTGCTATGCCACAGGTTTATTCCTACAGACAAATATCATTGTCCTGTTTGAAATACCACCATGGTTATAGGACATCAAAAATTGGATAGTGTGATCCTCGATCAGGATCAAACAGCTCGTAGCTTGAAACGTCGAGAGGTTGTATGGTTGATTTCTTATTCTTATTTTAAAACATAACTCAAAAGCTATAGATTGCTCACATCTTTTTAATAGTAAGTCAATATTTACTTTACATAAATCAGGCAGCTTTTTTAAACATGACTGTCTGTAAAATGGAAAATGTGACTTTTCGTGAAAAAAAGCTAGTTGCATTATATTTACTTGTAGATTGTATGAGTCTGAAGGATATGTTCCCTAGCTCTGCAGATGGTACCTACACAATAGAACCAAAGGATGGACAGGGCAGTTTTGAAGCTTACTGTGACATGACGACAGACGGAGGGGGCTGGCTGGTAAGTAATACCATTTGTCTGATATTTGAACAGTTATATGTTAACCTCCACCCCACCCCATTTAACTAAGTTGTTTGTGCAATTGCCGTTGGTGCGCATTTGTTTGATTTGTTTCTTTTATTTGCTACAACTTATTCCCCCTAGGGTTTTCTGAACTTCAATTCTTTACTACTCATCCCAATTGAAAAACAATTTTCACATTCAATGTCAAAGGTCAAAGGTCAAGATTTCATGAAAGCATGAGTTAACTTGATACGTTCCTGTGCTATTAGACTTTTTATAACAATTATGGAGAATTAACATCACCTGAAAAGGATTTCCCTGTAATCCACCAACATGCTTCATGTTCATACTTATAATCATGTTATAGTTGTTCTATCCAATGACAAGTGACTTTTGATTGAGTTACCTTGAATGGAAAAAGTCAAGGTCATGTTCATCCTTAGTTTTCAAACTCAAAATTGTATGAAGTCACCCCGATAACCAGGATAAAAACTATAAGGGAGTTTGCTCTGCACAACGGTCTTAGAACAGCAGTATACATGTAAGTTCGATATCACAAACTAGGGCCAAGTTACCCCTGTGCGTACATAACAATGTACAATTGATAACTGTAAAAATGTCCGTTGTGTACGTTTTTTACTTTCTCCTTGGTGCCTTTGTCCTTGGTCATTGAAACAATTGAAGGTTAGGAAATTGTCTTGCATGGTCATACAGCATTTGTGGATAATCATCGTGCTTCTTTGCAGGTTCGATTTCGATTGACATTTGGGACATTTTATTTCATAAAGGAATTTTTTGCGTTTTATACCTGTAAAAATACCCCATGTGCTGTATGACTCAAAAAATCTTTAAAAACTTCATTCCATAAGCAAAAAAACATCTATGACAACTGATTATTTGCAAAACTGAAACCATAATTTATAGCGACAACCATTAGTTTTTGGTGAGATAACAACATGGACATCGTTTCGGAGACATTTACTCTGACCAACCTAATCCATGGTAAAATGATCATTTTTAGGTTCTTCAAAGAAGAATTGATGGAAAAGAAAATTTCCAACGAAATTGGTTTGACTTCAGAAGCGGATTTGGCAACTTGAGCGGTGAATTCTGGCTTGGTAGGGTCAATGATTTCATTCTTACTTGCAGGGACGTGAGTAAGTAAGGGGTTAGTCTTCTGTCGGCAATATTTCAGCTATTTTAATGTTGATCACATCCTGCTACTTATTTCTTAAAACTTCAATCTATATAGTGGAAAAAATTGAAATATCTAAAACTAACTCCACATATCCCACATCAAGGTTCTTATTGAAAGGATGTGTATAAAGTCTTGTCATTATTTATTATTTTTAAATTGTCAGTTGTACTTAAACCATTGTATTTACCGAGTGGAAAGATAATGATATTTTTTTAATATACGATATTTGATTTTATTTAACAAGTTGGGTAACTCCTGGATTGTGCAATAAACTTTCTTGTAGGAAATGAGATCATTCACAGGATCACCTCTCAGAATATCCACACGGTTCGTTTCGATCTCAGCGATTTCGACGGCAACAAGGCCTATGCAACATATGACGTGTTTAGCATTGCTGACATGTCTCAGTTCTATAAACTTAGTGTATCCTCGAACTACGACGGAGATGCGGGTAAGCATCTGAGTATTCATGAAAGTAGTTTCATTTCAACAACATGTTAAGAGAGACGAGACATTGTTCCGCCAAAAAAAACTTGATTCCAAGATTCTAAAGGTTTGGGGATATATCGTAGAATCGAGAATCGTGATACCTAGTTTCAAGATATACATAACGTGATACGTTCTCTGTATCCTATTAAGTGTCGTTTATTAAAAATATCTATTTGACTGAAATATCAAGGATTTTGTCAAAAGTTAATCTTTCATTTGATAAAAAAAATCCCTGAAAGTAATGTGTTTATTTTATTAACATTCAAGGATTTTATTAATATTAATCCGTTATTTCGTAAAACAAATTCCTGAAAATAGTATATCGTGGCATTTATCGTGTAAAATGGTATCATTATAAAATATCGTAATATGTATCTTATCAACAAGATTCCTCTAGCATCTATAATGTCATTTGGTTAACTCCTAATAGCCAATATCGTCAGGCCATTATCGCCATCGAGCTTATGTGCATCACAGACAGCTGTAGACAGCAAAAACACTTTCCCCAGCACATAAGGGGCTTGTGAAGATATATGATATATATTGGTGACGTCTTCGAATATACAAAGGAGTCAAATACAAAATTGATCATTGCGAGAAAATCCTGCATTCCTGCAATAAAGAAGTTGATAATCCAAAGAACTTGTTCTATATTCATTTACATTGTCTGTTCATCGATACCTTAACTATGTTTTATTAAGAATTGATAATGGTAGTTCTAAAACGTTTATACGGTTTGGGTTAAAAACTGATTTTCAGCTTCCTTTTCATTTCGGCAATCAAATATTTCAGTGCCATGTTGAAATATTGCACGTGCACAACAAAACAGTACAACCTCTATCATAATATGAAATAAATAACACAACTTAGTCAAACCTATTTCCTGTAAGTGTCTTTATAATTCTTGCAAACTTACATTCTGAGTCCTTGTAAGAGAACAAAAACAATTATCAAATTGCTCTCAACAGTGCCGATATTGTTACTGTTAACGCTGATCATTTTCAAATATATTTAAATTTGATTTGTTTAAATCGTTTCTGTTTTTTGTGAAAGGATTTATATTTTTGCATGCAAGGGGATTCCTTCTCAGCTTTACATGGTGCCAAGTTTGGTACAGATGACCTAGACTCGACCGGATGTGCAAAGATACATGGAGGCGGATGGTGGTTCCTCGATCAAACTTGCGCTCAGAGCGATCTTAATGCCCCCTACAACGATACAGCGCACAAGCAGGTTGTGATGTGGGAAGGTTGGAAAGGGAAGACATATTCACTTCGTACAACTGAAATGAAAATCAGACCGAAGATTTTGAATTAATTTGATTAAAATTGTTGAAACAAAGTATGATTAATTTCTTTTTTTAAATAGATAATATTGTTGTTTTTATTTAGTAGATTATCTGGACAGACCTTTTTATACTTTCATCGATATGACATAATGTCATACGTTTCTAAGTAATTACTTACTCTAAAACGTTCATTTGAGTCTCAGCATACTTCACGGGTTAAAGACCCACGCCGTGATTTTCATCTCATAATAAGTACCTTTGATACGAACCTAAATGTCACATGTTGTGATATGAAATAAAAACATCTTAACTTTTCATGTCCAAAAGACATATATATGACAAATACTGGTTTTCCATGAAAATTTAAAAACAGCCTTAAAAGTGCACAAAGGTGTAGATATCACGTCCAATATACATGGATACTGGTTATATAATCTAACAAACACTATAAATTCATAATTGCCCTCCTAGCTGTTTTAGATAAATCTCCAAAATTACGTTTTACTATTTGACGAGCGCCACTGTCCGGTTTTCTATCAGAATTGCGTAGGAAGTTTTACCTTTATATTGTCACTGTAAAAAAGCCAATAAGCTTTAAAATGTGTATTTTTGGTAACAGTCGATACTTCGCGAACAAATGACACCTTTGATTAAGTTTGGCATATGTGACCCCAACAACTCACGGAGTGGCTCTTTAAGGAAATAGATGGCGAAGTGACAGAAAAATATTTCTGAACTCCTCGAATTTGGTCTGGCCTCTATCCGTTGACCTGTTAAGCTTGGGTGCCCCCGTCAGGAGCATGAAAGCTCCAGCCGGCCTAACTCTCAGAGTCTTTGAAGCACCAAAATCACCACCAAGCGATAAGGCATTGGGTCTAGTAGTAGGGAGACTCTGAGAGACTAAAAGTCTCAACAAGTCCAACAAGTATCCGTTGAAGTACAGAAGGCCGTGGCCTAAAATCTGCAAGGTTATCACGCCCATGACTGTCAGTATTTTATGTTCTTGACAATGTTCATGCTGTCGCATATAATTATCAAATTCATGACAAAGAGAAGTTCTATCGATGAGAACAAGTCATTTACATCAAACATTTACTAAAACCAAAATTAACAGTAACAGAAACTGACCTTCTACGAGATTGCAAATGTATACTCTGCGTGAAGTTGAAACCCTTATAATTTGTCCACTTAACATTCACGCAGTTGAAGTAGTTTGCATAATGTTCTTTAATTGAGTAACGACCCGACAGAATGAGTTATAACATCACAGTCTTTGATTAAAGAAGGGTTAATCTCATTAGCATTTGTACGTCGCATGACTGATATATAATTATCAAGAAACCTCTTACTGGTATTTGTATAGGTTTTGGTGTTTTTCGTTTCAACATGTTTGTGATTAATTCTTTTTTTTACGAAATCAAAACCTATTCAACGATTACTTCAAACTAAAAGACGAAACATTTATTCAACGTATCTGTTTCAAGAAAGAAAACCATTTTGGATTGGTCCCGTCTACAAAAGCATTGCGTTAAGGTATGCAGAGTTTTCTTTGCGAAAGATAACTACATTTCTTTCGATTTGACTCCTTCGTCAAACAAACCGAGCTAGGGTACATTGAAAGTACATAAATACAATCATTGGGATATTTAGGTAGTTTGGCTGAAATCATTAACTTTATTTGTGAAAAAAAATGTAATAATAATAATGATAATAGTGCCTATTTGCGCTCATAACCACTGAAGTATGCTCATGGCGATCATTTCAATTGCATATGTGTAATGATAAAGTCCATTGGTTTTCTGAAAGTTTCTGAAATTTTTTATGTTTTCCCCCATAGATTCACTATAACCTTTGTCTTAGACCAAAACATAGTGAATATTTGATGGTCATAGGGTATGAAATGCAGGTTTCATGTCACAATTTATCAGGTCTTTTCTCTAGATCTTTGACTTCATTTACACGATGTACAACTCCTTGCTGGTCCAAGCCTTTTGACTATTAAAAAAGTGTCAAGGTCCTTTGTTCTTCAACTTGGTTCATCGACATTATTTGTGACGTACTGACATGAGGTCCATTACACGCCCTTCATCAATTCATGATCAAACGCCGTTTTAAAATTCTAAACTTAAAATCTTAATGTTCATTATCATTTATTCATGTTTCATTTTGGGCCGTCATTTAACTTACTTATGTTTATTTACTATCGAAATATGTTAGAGCAAATGAGAATTATGTTGCAATTTGACAACAATTCGAATCGTCTCGGGGACACATAAAGATTGAGAATAATTTTGTCAAAGAATGTCATTAACAAGTACCAAGACATGCCATGCGGTAGAAAATGTAAGATTAAACAATCTTAGTAGAAAAAATATATCTATTATGTAAAACGGGATATGACATAATCGAGAACCAGACTCTGTATCTTTAAACAAGTTGCCGATGTTTCATTAAAATGTAACTTAACAGCCAGGTAAACATTTGCAAAATCATCGTATTTTCTCTCTACAACCAAATAATGTTAAGTCAAGACTACTCTGTTCCATGAAATATATATTTTGACGCAGTTGCCAATAGGGGCCTTAAAGAAACTTGAGGTGATAAATCGGTTTGCAAGAACACTCAAAAGGTTTATTTCCGTATATCATTGTAAATAAAGATATTTCAGCTAAAAGTATATTCCCATTTAGGTCTTTTTGCAGGGCTAGGATGCATTTGACATTTTTATTAATCATTCGAACCCCTGAATTACTCGAGGCCGCGAATATGATGATACAGTCTCAGTAAGCCGTTAGTTGGTGGTACTTTAAAAAATAGCCGAACGTATAACAAAACCGTTATATTTATTTTATACACAAAGTCAAGCTTTACAATGTTGGTCGTATTTTCATTTCTGTTTTCTTCAAAGATATGTAGTACCCATGCCATGGGGACCAGTTAACACCAACTCCATACAACGTGTTGTTGTATTCCCCATTCAAGTTAGCACGGTGGCAACCAACATACCACCAGGCCCCGTGGTATTTTACTGCGCAGTCTTCTTTTTGACCTCTATCTTTTGTATCAAAGGGGCGTCCATTAGCTTCAATAAATGGGTTCCCTGAAATAAGACAAAAACATAATTTCTGGTGTGTTGATATGTCAAAATACTAAATTCCTCCTTTATGCGCCTCTGTGCTGATCTTGATATTCTGTTCTTGAGAATGAGACAAAGACTCATTTCAGGTGAGTTACAATTGCTATTAGTCATCAAGTCTGGAGGGCATATTTTAGCTTTCTAGGGCTCTTACTTCTAGGAAAGAGAAGTGGTTATATGGGCGTAGCCCCTGTGGCCTTCAGTAGTAAATTGTAGTCTAACATCAAATACTGTCGTTGAGGTTTGAAAGAAATAAAATTACAAATGCGAAATCATTTCTAACATTGTATTTATAATATGAATACTTTAAAATGTTTGCTTCTCTCATTTATTTTGTTGGTTTGTTTTTGCCAGGTATAGGAGATCCCGTGGTTATCAAATTAGAATGCATTTTTTAAAGATAGATTAGTTAGTTCAGTTTGAGATGTTATAATTATTTCAATGTAGTATTTTTTGAAAAAAATAACTTATAAGTTGATGCAATGTTTTTGATTATGTCACTATCTATGAATTAAATTATTTTGAGTTTTTCTGTCTCCAACACTATATTATTCCCTCTTACTTTAATTCTCTACTCTAACATGAAATATTTCAAATTAAATAGAAATCTACTTGACAATCATGTGCAAAGAAAATATAGTATCAATGATATAATGGGGAGGATATTTCTTTCTTCATTGTATATTCTTTCAGACAGATTAAGTTATGAATAATGAAGTAGACGATATGGACGAAATGAGTTGAATTTAGTAAACGAAATTGCATGGTAAATTTGATTTATTCAAATAAAATTCGACGAACTAGTTTGTTTCGCAACCTTAGCAAAACATTGCCATGCTAGAAATAACTTCAGTGGTAGATATGTATATAAAAAACATACCTGCTAGACCACTGTATCCGGATATATTAAGTTTATAATCATCTCCAGACAGGCGGAAGTTCTTATACTTGGCATAGGAATGATTGTTAGACCAATCAACGAGATCGAAACGGATTTCATATGTTTGCAGATTCGTCAATCTTCTGATTTTCTCATTTCCTGCAAATAAGCAATGTACTCATTAACAAGGTATCATCGCTAGAGAATGGATTACTTATTTTATAAAAATTACTCATCATTTTTCTAATAACCTTGAAATAAATATTTGATAAGATAAAGTTGCATAAGTGTTCATAAACAAATATAAAAAAACGTTTATCCGTTTGTGATCTTTTCGCTTAAAACACCTCTTGAATTTTGCAATGTGCTTGTGAAGAGAAGAGAAATACGTACCAAGCCAGAACTCAGCATCGAGTGATCCAAAACCGTCCCTGTACTCGTTCCATCCTCGGTAGAAGTCTTCAGAGCCATCAAATCTCTTCTGGAATACCTGTCAGAAAGCGCATATTTGAATTTCATCTCAAGCATTAGATACATCAGATGCATCTTTGAGACATGAAAAAATAATTGACAAAAAATCCTAGAACATTTCTTTCTATCTAAATAGACACATAGATGCGTTAATGCTTTGACAGTACTGCACAACATACTCAGCAAGGACTTTTATGTAAAACAACAGAACCTTTTCTTGCAATCTTACATTTAAAAAAACTGAATTTTCATCACATATCTAACAATTCCTTTTAATGTATGTTTCACGTGATCACGTGTTAATAATATCATTTTATGGAAAGAGGTATATCATATGAATCTGGTTGCATAAGTTGTGCTTTGGCTACAAAATCTTTTAAAATCGGCTAAATGGTCTCATCTTAGTTAAGGTGAAGCCATAATAAGAACAACATAAATTACGCACGAATATCAATATCCCAACAAACCCTTTGCAGAAGCTCACAAAGACACTTACTTCTTTCAACCTAATTTGAACTTCAATGTACTTCTGTAGGCTCATTACTGCATGAAAATACAGAAAACACACGATGATCACTTCCCTTTGTAAAAAGTTAAATGACTTAGTAATAAACGGTTAAATAGATTATAAAAAAGATTTGTTTCTGTTGAAATATACAAATGTTCCTTACAAGCCAGCCTCCGCCATCGGTTACCATATCACAGTATGCCTGAAACGCTGGTCCTCCATCCCGTGGGTCGATTGTATACACACCACTAGGCGCATTAGGGATCCTGTGCTTGATTTGACTACAGTCTAATAAATAAATATATGTCATTGAACGTTATGATATTGAAATAAAAACTTAACTGTAGAGAATATTGTTTTGTGCATCATTGCGAAACTTGCTTTGAAACTATCGACCAATTTGTTCCGTGGAATGTATTCTTTAATAAAGCATTACTGATCTCTGATTTGCATGGAGTTATTGAGACGACATGATTGAGCATGATTGTGTAAGTGGAGGCGTATCTTTGGAATATTTAATTACAAATACCCTGACGTATATTTTACTCTAGTATATTACATGATCTAAGGATACAGTACGTACCAAAAGGGTTGCAGTTGAGATTCGGGTGCGTGTCTAATCTTTTGCAGACTGAAACACAAAGGAAATTTTGATTAGCTGGTATATCTCGATTCAAATACTTTATTTAATCTTTGTGCCAATGTTGTTCTGTTTCCTAAAAAGTATAAACATCAAGAGTTTTAATCTCAAAGTCATCTTGGCCAGTCAAGAGTTCATCAGAAAGACACAGGTTGGTCTAGTTCTAACCCTACAGTTGTCTTATACTGAAGGTAAGAGTATGACTGGACTATTGTCTAATACCTGGGCATCCGGGTCGAAAAATATAACATATAACAACTTACAAAGCTGTGATTCAACACTTTGCTTGACATCGCTCAAAAATGCTTCATATGTCCCAATGCCTTTAACTTTTTCAGTAAAAAACTACTTCACAATTGATGAGCCTTATAACTTTAACTTTAGCACCTTCTTTGCCAAGATCAAAACAATATGTTCAAATGGTCATTTATTAATTTCTATCCAATGAAAAAAAAGTAATCTCTACTTTCTTCAAAGACTAGCATCAGCTGGTAATTTTAGTAAACATACTGTCAGTATTGGGACGAATTTTCATGAGGGTTGACTTGATGAAAGCTTGATTCCAGGACGACCATTTGACACCAGTAAGGTCGATGTTCAGATCAGATTGAACACAACCACCGAACCACCAACCACCTCCAACCTTAGCTGCACAGGACTGGGGACTCTGATCTATGTCAAAGTCGTATGCTGAGAACCTCATGCCGTCATTGATTGAAAGAGTGTCACCTGGAATATTCAGAATCCTTTGTTGAGAATCAACGTTAGTTCTGTACATAACAAAAATACATTTAGGATATCAGTTAATTCTATTTTCGTAATGAATTCACATTCTTCAATAAAAAATCAAAGTTTAATCGCTGACAACCGGTAATCCATGGATATACAGCATACATTTTTCAGCCAATAAAACATTGTACAAGGCATCTTAACCAAAAAAGATTAACGTCAACATTCTTTCATCCAGGAACTTTCATCATTGTTAGAGTTTAAGTCATTTCATGGACTCCATGTACAGCAATACGAGCCGTTTGATGTTAATGATATCAGGATATTACAGGTAAACCGTTGATAAAAATATAAGGTTGTGGAGGTCTAAAAGATATTGTTTTACTGTTGTTTTGTAACTGAGTTAAATTGCTGATTGTTTGATATATTGCTTCACACTGTTCAAATGAACATGTTTATGAATTGCATTTCTTTGAATTCATGCATGCCTTCTTTATCATTAAATGAAAATAATAAAGTCAATAACTTTTACCAACGAAACATTATTGTGTCATGTTAGTTTCAATCTTGAATTGTGAAAGGTTGAGTTAAATTTTTGGCTCTTATTTTTCTGACAAAAATAAAGTAAGATTATTCATTTAAATGAACCAGCTGTTGTATTTTAAGAACAGCAGTAAGTCAGAAAGAAATGAAAATACTTACACATGACAAATTTGCTGGTCACAAAATCATCTTGAATTCGAATCTTTCATATCATTTTTAATAACCTTTTGCTATAAGTTGATTTTTAACAATTAACCTCCTGACGACTTTCTGTTCACTTCCAAAAATAACAACAATTTTCAATGAACATACATTTCAAAGAAGTCTTTTAAATGCTATATGTAAAGGATTAGATTAATAATTTTACCTATATTCCCAGTGTATCCACTGACGTGCAACTGATAAAATGTGTTCATTCTTCCAACCTCAAACTGTTCATAATGGGCAAAACCTGTTTGACCAGCTGAGTCAACCATTTCAATCTGAAGCTCGTAGTATCCTTGGCTCGTGATGCGACTGAGGGCATCGTTTCCTGGATATTCAAAATGTCATTAATTTATGTGATTGACATTAATAACTTTATATTTATATCATATAGTTTCTTATTGATGAAACCATGTCTGAAGAAATAAAAACGAACACAATCATTAGTGAATACAAGTTTATTGTTTTTGAATCAGTCATCGAAATTACAATTGAAACATCCAACTTTTATAGTTGATATCTGATATTGAGGATAAAACATCTAAGAATGATTATTGAACACACACAACGATTTTAAGTCAATGAGCACAATTAGTTGGCAAAAAGCGCCTGGAAATGTCATGTTTGAGAGGGTTCAACGAACCATCGAATTTAAAGATGATAAGGCAATTTTTCAATTATTCAACATCGGCTTTGTCAATATCAGATTTTCTTTCATGTCGTCAAAAGGACAAAAATAATTCTTAAATATCTTTCTTTGACTTACTATTTGGCTTGGTTAGTTTTTATAGTGAAATCGAAATGTTTCTAATTTCAAAATTTTGCAGACTGGTCACTCTTCGGCAATATTCAACGTACCAAAACAGACTTCATCGTTATCTTATATACACAACGACATTACATCTATTGAAAGAAACACAAACATGAATTATCATAGTACATGATTGGCTCTGCAATAACACTTTTTGTCCTTTCCTTAACATCTATCTTTCAGAGTCTTGAAACGAACAAATATGAGAATAAGTTATTTGCAGTGCTTAAACAAATAAACTGTTTATATTTTATTTATGAATTCACTTGTAATCAAAAGTGATCAAATTCACCTTTTGTCATTTCCGTAACATCTGTCTTTCAGAGTCTTGAACGGTACAAATATGAGAATAAGTTATTTGTATTCCTTAAACAAATCAATAGAGGATATTTGACATTTCTCGTCGAATACCATGGATATTTCATCGAGTGAAGTGGAAATTTATATTTTCACGAGTGGCGTAGCCACGAGTGTAAATATATGATTTTCTACTTCACGAGATGAGATATTCATGGTATTCGACGAGAAATGTCAAATGTTCTACTTATTATGTTTCCCAAAACCCCGTAAATGACCCTCACTATATGAATTGAGAAGCTAAAACGCTTTGCTAGCGCGGCTGTTGCATGACGTCATTCAATTGTTTCATGACGTCACAGACGACGTCATATGATTGTTGCATCATTTTACAGAGTAGGATACCATTTTTATTTCACTCAGTGAAAATACGGGGTTTATTTTCACCGATAAATGGCGTATTTCACCATTCGAAATATAATAAATTGTTTATATTTGATTTATGAATTCACTTGTAAAAGTGATCAAATTCACCTTTTGTCATTTCCGTAACATCTATCTTACAGAGTCTTGAAACATACAAACATGAGAATAAGTTATTTGTATTCCTTAACAAATAAACTGTTTATAATTGATTTATGAATTCACTTGTAAAAGAAATAAATCAACCTTAAGGAAATATAACTGAAACTGATGTTGTAAAATATATATATGAAAATCATATGATACAAAGAAAGTATCAGTGTTTTTTAAAGTTGCATTAACAGTCTTTCAAATAACAAAAATACTGTTATACTGCTTGGATATTGCTTAATTCTGCATGACTATTTCTTGTCAGTTTTTTTAATCTGTTTCTGCTATCTGAAGTGCTTCAGTTAACTGGTACAATATTGTCAATAATCATTTATCAAATCATCCATTTATCAAACTACTCACCAAGCCAAAAGTTTCCAGCTGTGTCGCCAAAGCCGTTTTGATATTCCTTCCAGGTTTTGTTAAAATTGATTTGTCCTGAATTCCTTTGAATTAACTTGAATGGGAATAAGAAGATAAATGTTCATTCCAATCATTTACCATCATGTGTTTTCAATTGAAATAATAACAATTATCTAAAGCATCTAGACTCAAATTTAGTCTATGAAATATTTTGATAATTTATTGTTCCTTTTCATCGGGCTGTTCATTTCATATGCACTTGCTGAATGAGGACCTAGACTGTATTAAAGGCTCCTCTTTAGTACACAGTCATGAAGAACTGAATTTAGTGTTAAAAACATTAAGATATTCAGATATTTATTTTATCAAAAAGTAATCATTTTGTTGAATTCTTGAAAATAATTACAAGATTGCCTAAAGTATATTGCCTTTATTTAGCAAGATACTTATTGAAATATATTGTTTATACTGTTTTCAGTTCAATTACTTCATGTCTTATTCTTTTACTAAGTTTCAAATATTTGCTTCAACATTAAAATATTCTTATAGTTCAAATAAGCAGAAATGTAACTGTCATAAATCTGTTATAGTATTAAGTGTACTAACAAATTATGTGAAAGACTAAATTAAATTTTGTTTTTCAAATTTTGTTGTTGTTAATATTATTTAGCAGTAGATTACCAGCCATGCGCCATCATGCTTGGTCATCTGACAGAAGCCGCGAACAGGAGGACCTCCATCAAGGGGATGAAGAGTGAACTCTCCGTCAGGGGCTTCTGGGAACTCTTCTTGGATTGTGCTGCAATCTGATACCAGAGTATTACAGCCAATGATACCAATAATTGATTTTCCTGAACCTAAAATTTACACGTTTTAATTATTTTTTAAACTCAGGATTTATCATTTGGATGAAATTCAAGGTAAAAATGAGTGAATATTCAGTAAGTACTTCATGGAATCTTCTTGGATTTACTGCAATCTAATGTGAAATATATAAAAAATGGCGTGATTTTTTGCTGTTGTTTTGTCTTCACTGGATTGACCAGATGTTGCAATCACACCAGGCATTATTTCATACACTCCTTTCTCTTTAAAACATTTTGATGAAGGTTTTTTGTTTGTAGTCGAAGGTTTTTGCAATGACGATGTTGTTAGCTCCTTGATAGGCCATTGCGACAGCCCTTTTTTCTCTCACTTTGAGCAAAAAAAGGTATATTTGCCATAGGTTTCATTCTACTGTGCTGCTTAGGTTTCGTGATTAATATTTTCTCTACTGCCATCCATTTTGTGTTACTTCATATATGGCGAATTTCGAATTTTAGGAAAGTGTAACGTCATACCTTTACTCGTTTCGACTCTTTTGCAGAAAGTACGTGCATGGATCAGTTCATATTCATTTACTAAACATTTGGGTAATATTTAGAGTTATGTACTCTCTTTTAAGCACTAGTTAATAAACTTTTGGAGATTGGTTATTTTGACTTCTCTGTGGAATAATTTTACCCTTTAATAAATTCATTTCACCACCTCGATATCCAATTGACTTATATGGAAAAGATTTAAATAAATTTTATAATAGCTAACATATATATTTTAGAGCCATTCAATATTTTGAAGAACGTAGAGCAATTCATGTTCAGATAACAACTGTTTTGAACCAAAATGTGTTATTGTAAAACAGCTAATAACTTCCAATTCTTAGAATTATCTCTATTGATTAGATTGTTGAATATCATGACATGTGATATTCTAACTTTAGAAAACAATATTCAGTTTCACTCACCTTTATGTTGGTGCCCAGCAATACATTCCTTATCCGCTGAATAAGTTTCAAAATGTTTTTCAAATTTTTTAAATGTTTGTACCAAAGTACACAAATTTCCTGATACTATGTGAAAACATGCTAATATCAATAAACAATCCATAAAATGCATGGTGTAAATATATGTATATTTTATCACATTGTTTGAAAGTGTAAGAGTCGCTATCAGTTTTTAAAAGGCTTATGACAACAGGTGGTTCGGCCTCCTTCATAAAGTACAATAGTAGAGTCGTACCAGAAAGTTCTTATCTGTTGATAGAGTTCAGCACTCTGTAGTAAAATAACGTCATACATTCATTGGCCGGTCTCTCTCTAACTCTCTCGACAGTTCCTCTCTGTTTTCTTATTTTTTCTTAAATCATATTTTTCTTACCATCCGATCCTATCCGAAAAGTGTAATACCGTGGAATGTAGTCATGGTAATTTCCATCTGTGTGTTCGTTGATTTGTTGAGGGCAGGGAGAAGTATCAGGGTCCCGTTGCACAAAACTCTAAGGTAACCTTAAATTACTTAGGTAGCCTTAGTGCAATGTTAAATTGTGGCACTAAGGTTAACCTTAAAGTTGAGTTGTTTTGTGCAACGACACCAAGGACAATCTCTGATCCCTTATGTGTCCCAACTAAACTTTAAGTTTAGGGGTATCGATTTAAGTATTTTGAAACACTGTCTTATAAAAAATAATCTGGAGAAATTGAATATCAGCAAACCAAACTATCAAAAGCAAATACCTTTTCGGGGATTTCTATCTTAAAATGCAGAATTGTTTTTAAATCGTCCGAAAATAACGGTTATCATATTATTTCATGTTTACTGAACTTTTGTTGGTTAAATCAAATCATTATTAGTCCGCATAAATAAAACATAAAAAAGTGTCCAAACAATGGTCAAACTTTCTGAAGCAAGGTCATTTTGACATATTATCGATATCTAAAACATTTACCAAAATAGTTACTCTATATGTACCAATATTCCGCAAAATATGATTGTTTGGTTGTTTCTCTTTGCTTATGAATACAATTTATAATATTTTAGCGCTTCCTATATTTCCTGACCTGCGAGTCAGTATTTACGTTGAAACAAATACTTTTTTCTTGCATGGCTCTATTATTTGTACATCTTAGCAAAAGTTAAATTAGATATGCTACCTACAATCAAATGTTTATCTAATGAAATGAATAAAATAACATATTGAAA
This sequence comes from Phorcus lineatus, assembly GCA_921293015.1. Lineage (NCBI taxonomy): Eukaryota > Metazoa > Mollusca > Gastropoda > Trochida > Trochidae > Phorcus > Phorcus lineatus. The sequence goes on along the minus strand of OV121087.1, from coordinate 18,437,084 downwards.
ACTTTGCGTAAATTCAGCTGCTAATGTGGACCAAACAATAATATTTTCAAAACCGGTATAAGTAGTAGTGATATCAATCTCCTTGAAACCTGATTGTACCTATTATCGTACCTTGCTGCGTTTTTAATCTGAGTACTGCTTTATTTAAGCAGTGGCAAGTTACCTTAGTATTGCAGCCAGTCAGCAAGGCTAGAAAGCCGTTGGCACGATTGGATAATTTAGCATACTTCTTTTTGAAGGTTAAAGGTCACAGACAAGCCCCCTTGACACAAACCCTATTGAGCACTATTCAGATTCCATGACATTGACCATTTATTGCATTATTTTCCTTAAATTCTGCCACACTATTGTGAATAAATTTTGAGAAATGTCAAAATCGCCCTATAATGAGAACTATTATTAAATTCCTTTGGGAGCACACGATATCTCAAAACCAAGGTACCTCAAGATACCCCTACTACATAATTCTTATGCGATATACTTTAATGGAAAGATGATATTCAAGTTAAATAGTATATACCACAAGATTTAAACTATTTAATCATTGTCAGGGCTTACCAGTAGAAGTAAGTGTCTTATAAAGTTTCTGAGTTATTGTTGAAGCTCCGCAAATACAAACACACTGATGTAAGAGGATGGTTCAAAAACTCAAAACAAAAAGACTCAGTTGACAAGCATTTCACTGTTTATTGAAGTTTAACAATATTATTCAACTATATCATAATTCATAATATTTCAACGAGAACACTGTCGAAGACATTTTCATTAAGATTAATGGGATTAACAAAAAAGTAACGTTAGAAGTCTACCTTTAAAAAGCGAAGGTGAAAACAGAGCATTTCATTTATCGTTCTTTAAATTATTCTTATTCTTGGTATAATTTTGAATTGATTTTTCTGCAACGTCAATAATTAGAGTTAAACGGTAAACCACTGATAACCCTCCAATAAAACCCTGGATGAAAGATACACCCCATGTGATAATTGAATTACCTCCCTTTTTGCACCGGGTAGACATGTGAGTAGTCTTTAACAATTCGATTCAATTCTTTTTCTTTAAAAAAGGAACTTCTGAAAACTTGTTAACATTTTAACTATCTGCCTTTTTCTGTACATTAGAGAAGGGTGATGGATGTATTCATCCGAGGACAGAACTCTTTCACTATTTGTAACTTTAAAAAGGAACAGTATTTCTGACCTAGCCTTAATAAGATGTTTTACAGGTGGGTGAATGTCCGGAAACAATAGGTGCATGTATCGGTTGTTTACTAGAATAGACAAGCTATCTACATTATGTTTTGCGTAATTTAGTTTACACTGTTACCATTTCGGCCTTACCATGTTACGTTATGTTTAAGGACTAAAAGCCAGTCACGTATGAATTAATAAGAATTAATAACCGTAGTTATAGTATCTGCGGCTCTGTTGGCCAATGACTACAATTGGCACCACAGTAGCGATGACGATAATGATCGCCAGAACGATGGCAGCAATTGAAAGGTTCCTGGCTGTGCGACCCTCGGACAGACTTCTCGGGTAGTCGCCGGACGCTGCTGAAGTTCGGGACTGCAAAATGATATCAAATAATAAAAAATGATTCCATCGTTTCCTTAACCGGTATCATATTCACCTCCTATCCTATATTCAAAATTCAATTTTCACGTTGATTTTGAAGTGATTTTTTTTACATATGGTTATAATAGAATAGAATTGCTTAAAAGAATTATTACATTAAACATCGTTTTGTAAAGGGGTTTGCCACATATTCCTATGTAAAAGCGACATTGTTTTAAAATTTGTATATATAATTGATTAGCTTTCATTATGTCTAAAAATCACCTTGTAAAACATAAGAGGTGATAAGAGTTTATTTTACTTCCCATCAACCAAAATAAAACGAGACGACGGGAAATACGAATAATTATAATAATAATCTTTTTTTTTAAGTTTCAGACAATATTTTTGCCAATCATTAATCAAAAGGATTTCAAAAGTAATGATTTGCCTTGTGAATGAAGCGCTTTTAAATCATCATAATGTTTGCTCCGCCAAATCGTACTTACCTGAGACATGGATGATGACAATTCTGATAATTTCCAACTAAAGTTTCCATTTCGGACAAAGGATCTAGCATAAATTTAAAGAAATATGTTTTCTAGATATTTTTTAAGTAAAACAAGAAGCGCCGTAAAATCATTGGACAAACAAAGTTTAATGTATTATTTTCAGACAATCTTCAAGATCATGTACCGACCTGACAGGAGTAGATGATGGCACAGATAGCCATGGGCCAAAAGAAGAAGATGGAGATAAGAGACAGAGTCAGATAGTCTTGGGCTCTCTGGGTGGGCTGGGTCACCAAAGGAGCCGGCTGGGTCATCTGTAAGAATGACAAGAGCGAATCTACATTAGAGCGAAATACGTTTAATAATGTACTATGACACTTCTATAGCTAAACCCATGAATGTTTCACATTTATTTATGTTTATTTCAAATGATCTGACCTTTTGATATGAAAATATCATAAATTAATATGAAATCTTCTCGACAATGTAAATGTAAGAGAAAATATATCTTCAACTGCTGCCCCCTTTATTCAAACAAAACAGCATTCTCGGTAACCAATGGCTGAATGTTCCGCTGCTCTTCTTTTCACCCTGGGACATCTCATCAGGAAAATCTGTCCTAAAATTACCTGCCCTTGGTTTGAGTAAGCAAATGTAACTGCTACGTGGACTGCTAATGGATTTAAGAACCTCTTAGCAGACGTTTTATAACACGTTTTCGTAGATATTTATCCTTTTGGGTCAAAATCCTGTGTAAGTTTACATTACTAATAATGGTAACTTATAAAATGTTTTTTACTCTATAATCTTACCACAATAACGTTAGGGTGAATCCCATTGCTGTCAGTCTGGACACAGCCGGACATCTGACCGCTGGCCAGGGCGGTCTGCAGATAAGCCGGTAGCTGGGCCTTGGGAGGGGCCAGATACGCCGGGGGCTGGGCAACAGGAGGCTGACCCATGATGGGTTCTTGTTGTTTATTATCCTTTTGTTCTATAAAAAAGATTTTCAAAAGGTATCCTTTTTATATATCACTCAGTGGAGAAAACTTCCCACGCAAGGCATAGCTCCTGTCTGTACCAATCAATTCCATTCTAAGCCTTGCAACATTCCTAACTTTTCTGTGCTAGCTTTCTAGGTTACTGTGGCTGTTTTGAAAGCACTATCAATTATCTAATAAAAGTTAAAAGAAAACGCTGCACTCAAACACCAATATTAGCTCTGATGAGCATATTTGTATCGTGTATCAAGTCCAGATGCTCTTCGCTGCAGGGCTGACAAAATAAATGTAAGGTTGACGATATACAGTAAGGCTTGAGGTAGCCAGTGATTGAGACTATTGCGACTAATGCTTTGCGGGAAAAGTTCTACTCTTAAAACAGACGAATAATTCAAACTAAAAGGTAAAAAAATCAAATTTATAATCTGAAAGTGACTACAGTGGAGTAGTTCCCAAAGTCATTCAATCAATCAATATCATCAATAGTCAGTGAAAATTTATTTTGTACTCTCATTCCCCGCACTGAACCCCCCTTTTCCCCCGTCAACCAGTCTACCCATAACGGCTGTACCTGTGTTGTATGAGGAAGTATATAAGGTGTTAATTAGGTCACCGCTTAATATCAACAAATCATCAATCATTGACTCCCTTAAAGCTTGAAGCTTATCTTTCCACAGCTGAAGATATTGACATTAGTCCGTACTACAAACTGAACCCTGTCTGCGACTGTATCAAGTATCACGTAAAAGTATATAGGGTGAACCCGGATGTATCATAAGCGAACAAAGACAATCTATCCTATAACCTCTTGACATGTAAATTAAAGCAAATTACAGTAAAGTAAATTCGCTTGTAGGAACGAATAGGGTATCGATGAATGAAATACAATCAACTGTGGTTTATACCAAATAAAAACAAGTGTTTACATACGACGGTTTAATCCTGCTGATGAGAAAACAGAATACAAAATGGACACACGTAAACATTATGTCATCTACCCTGTCAAAAGACAACGATTCTGACCTAAATTTCACAAGTGTGAAGTATCGAATGATTTTAAAATAGTTTACGAGGTAGATAGTAATATATTAGACATATTTATTTCAAAATGAGTACATAGTTTGTGAAACGAGAAAGGGCTCAAATCAAAGACGCAATTTAAGTAACCTACCCGAGTCCATGGCTGAAATCTATGGTGGCGGCTCACCCTTTAGTAATCATGTCTATAAATAGACCTAGCGGGACACGATCCTGGCGCTGTATTGTGTTTTGCCTGGTTTGATGTTACATTTAACCAGGAAGATGTTTATGTGTATGTGTATGTTTCACTAGGTATTATGTAAAATTACCCCCAGACACTATGTGCGTTAAAAAGGGAGAGTTCTTTAGGGTATTTTTAAACAAATCAAGCGGCTCTGAATGTAGGACATATTGTGCCCACGTGATCGATATTAACCCTTCGATTTTTATATATCAGTGTGTGAATATGAATTATTTTGTTGGATATTTGGTTAACAATTTGGTTGTTACTGCAAATGCATTTATTTATTCTCGAGTCATTGGCATCGAACTAGCCCCTCTCAGGTGACTTGGTTGCGACAGTGAGTCAGTGGCTTGTGAGTTCACTTTAATCACTACATGCCTAATACATTTTTTACAAAGTATCGAGGATCTACAGAAATAAGTTTTGGGTAAGCGAAAGAGTTGATCATCCATAAATTTTGAAATAACAGCGAATAGCTTGTGGGTTTAAATTTTATCACTTCGTATCTAGTATCTCCTTTTAAAGAAAAAATCGAAGATACACAGAAATAAGCATTTGTTAACATGAAGAAGTTGATCATCCATAAATTGAAAAATGACAGTAAAGGGCTTGTTGGTTTCAATTTAATCATTACATGCCCAATATTTCCCATTTATACAGTATTATCGAGGTTCTACAGAAATAGGCTTTTGTGAAAATGAAGAAGTTCCTCATCAATAAATATAAAAAAATAACAGTGACTGGCTTGAAGGTTTCACTTTTATCACTATATACCTAACATCTCCTTTTAAAGTAGGTATCGTGAATCTACAGAAATAAGCTTCCGTGAAAATGAAGAAGTTCCTCATCCATCAATCTGGACAAACTTAAAGAAGATCTCGCAAGGCATAACAGAAGCAAATCTCCGTTATATGATGCGTCGCGATAGCAGCGCCGCCATCGGCGAGAAGTGATAACGTTTTATGTCTAATAGTATTATGATGTTCAGGCACAGCAGACAGCTGGTCCAGAAAAGTTTACGAAACTTTTGGGGGAGGGGGAGTCGTCGTTGTCTCTTATTCTTGCGCGTGACAACCCCTTTGATTAAAAATAAGATAAGCAATTACATGATGAAACAAATGCTGTACACAAATTTAAATAAGTTATAAAAATGGACTGACAGTAGCAAATAATCAGGCATATGTGCATGTAAAACAAGTGACTTATAACAGATTTATCAATTCTTTTTCTATCAATAAAATCGAAGCTTATATTTAAAAGATGATTAGTTGTACCATTCTGCAAACATCTATCGCCTATGTTCCGCACAGATTGGTTCAAAAGCCAAGGTTGGCGTTGTCCACGTTAAGTGCGTATTTCAACCGTCCATAGACTCTTGATTTAGGTCGTTACAATCTGCTTATTTAGAGTGTCCATGGATTCTAGTTTTTTTTGCCTCTCTTGGTTTTAACAAGTTTTGCCTGTGTTTATTTGAATTGTTCGTAGATTCCTATTGCTTTGCCTCAATAGATTTTTTTTATAAATCAAGCATTTGCTTATTTGAACTTTTCATAGATTTTTTTCTTAGCATCTCCAGATTTTTGCAATTTTATCGTGTGTTTATTTGTACTTTTATAAGATTATGGTCTCTTTGTCTCCCTTGGTTTGTAAGGGGCTCATCTATCGGCTACCGTCCGCCATGTTGCTTTGAGGGAAATTGACATTTGTTGTTTTACTCATTTTACAACATTACGAAAATAGAGTATGTGAATGGATAGAATACCCGCAGATTAACAAATGATTTATGATAAGACTAATCAACAATGCCTTGTTATGCCACAGCAAGGCTTTTTACACTCGCCGATGAATGGCTTAATTTCTCATTCTTGTTTTATTTTACCGAGTATGGGCTCACCTTTATCAATTTGTCAAATCTAAATTAAAAAATTGTTATTCTCAGTAAAGTTTTTCAACTGGGTAACTATACAATCATGTACTTATATCAAACATATAAATAAAACTAGAATTTTCCCTTGAATTTAGTTTCCACAAGAAATACCCCGATAGGACGGTCCTTTTAAGGAGTCACACGACTGCTTCTTTCTCTGCATTTCTGAATGTAAAGAAGTAACTCATGTCTCTTTAGAACTTTTCAAAGATTCTTCTTTTTTCTGCTCCAGATTGTAACAAGTTACACGTGTGTTACACGTGTGTTTACTTGCGTTGTTAATTGATTTTTTATTCGTTGAATCTCTAGGTTTTAAGAAGTTACATATGTGCTTACATGTATAGTTCATAGATTCCTGTTTCTTTGCCTCTAGATTTCAAAACAAAACACATGTGCTTTTTGGAATGGTTAATTGATTCATGATTCGTTGAATCTCTAGGTTTTAAGAAGTTATATTACGTATGTACTTACATGTTTAGTTCATAGATTCCCGTTTCTTTGACAAACGATTTCAATACGTTACACGTGTACTTATTGGACTTTTTCATTAATTCTGGTTTTATACCTCACCTCATATTACCATATTACACATGTGCTTATTGGAATTCATAGATTCTTGTTTCTTTACCCCTCCTCAAATTACCATATTACACATGTGCTTATTGGAATTCATAGATTCTTGTTTCTTTACCTCTCCTCAAATTACCAAATCAAAAAGTGCTTTTTGGAATTGTTCATATAGATTCTTGTTTCTTTATATCTCCACATATTACCACATGACGCATGTGCTTATTGGAAATGTTCATAGATTCTTGTGTCTCTACCTCTCTATATACATGTATAAACACATTAAACATGTGCCTTATTGAATTGTTCATAGATTCTTGTTTCTTTACCTCTCCTCAAATTACCATATTACACATGTGCTTATTGGAATTCATAGATTCTTGTTTCTTTACCCCTCCTCAAATTACCATATTACACATGTGCTTATTGGAATTGTTCATAGATTCTTGTCTCTTTACCCCTCCTCAAATTACCATATTACACATGTGCTTATTGGAATTGTTCATAGATTCTTGTTTCTTTACCCCTCCTCAAATAACCATGTTACACATGTGCTTATTGGAATTGTTCATAGATTCTTGTTTCTTTACCTCTCCTCAAATTACCATATTACACATGTGCTTATTGGAATTGTTCATAGATTCTTGTTTCTTTACCTCTCCTCAAATTACCATATTACACATGTGCTTATTGGAATTGTTCATAGATTCTTGTTTCTTTACCTCTCCTCAAATTACCATATTACACATGTGTTTATTGGAATTGTTCATAGATTCTTGTTTCTTTACCTCTCCTTCAAATTACCATATTACACATGTGCTTATTGGAATTGTTCATAGATTCTTGTTTCTTTACCTCTCCTCAAATTACCATATTACACATGTGCTTATTGGAATTGTTCATAGATTCTTGCTTCTTTACCTCTCCTCAAATTGCTTATTGGAATTGTTCATAGATTTTTGTTTCTTTACCTCTCCTCAAATTACCAAATTACACATGTGCTTATGCGTGCGTTTTTTTTACTTGTTTACATATCAACACGTTACATTGTGCCAATTGAAATTGTTCATATATTCTGGTTTCTTTATATCTCTACATATTACCATAGTACACATGTGCTTATTGGAAATGTTCATAGATTTTTGTTTCTTTTCCTCGCTACATATCAACATATTGTATGTGCTAATTGGAATTGTTCGTAGATTTTTGTTTCTTTTCCTCTCTACATATCAACATATTGTATGTGCTAATTGAAATTGTTCGTAGATTCTTGTTTCCTGACCTCGCTACATATCAACACGTAACACATGTGCTAATTGGAATTGTTCGTATATTCTTGTTTCCTTACCTCGCTACATATCAACGCGTAACAAATGTGCTAATTGGAATCGTTCTTAAATTCTTGGTTCTTTCCGGCTCTACTTATCAACACAAAACATACGTGCTTATTGGATTCGTTCTTACCTCTCTACACATCAATACGTATCACATGTGCTTTATTGAATTGTTCGTAGATTCTTGTTTCTTAACTTCTATACATATCAACAAGTAACACATGTTCTACTGGAATCGTTCATAGATCCGTGTTCCCTTACTTTTTAACATATCATCACGTAACTTCTGTGCTAAATGGAATCCTTCAAAGATTCTTGTTCCCTTACCATTCTACATATCAACAACTAACACATGTGATTTGGGGAATTGTTCGTAAATTCATGTTTGTATACCTCTCATAATATCATCACATAACATATCTGCTTATTGGATTCGTTCTTAGATTTTTCTTCCCGTACCTCTTAATCCTTCAACACGTAATACATGTTCTTTTTTGTGCTTTTTTATTATAGATTTCTGTTTCTCTGCTCAAATGATTATAAGAGGTTCCAAATATGATCATAAAAACAGTCAAATGTTTTGTTTTCCAGTTTTTAGTTTTCACAAGTTACACTTGGGCTTCTTGTGACCTCTTGTTCTGTAGTTTCGATTGGTTCAATCAAGACCCAGAAGAAGAACATTAAAATAGTCAATAAATTTTGGCAACAGGTTTTCCACTTAAAGAAGAACATAATCAACTAATTCAAGTCCTTGGAGATCGCCACAATGGTTACTACAGTAACGATGGTGATAACTAGTGTTAGAACGATTGCAGCAATGGAAAGGTTCCTGGCTGTGCGACCCTCTGACAGACTTCTCGGGTAGTCTCCAGACGCTGCTGAAATTCTGGACTGCAATATGATGAAAAGTAAAACGTAATAAGTGTCTTGTATATCATCTTATGTGTACATTAAACTTTTTAAGTGGGCTGTGACATTCCTAACGTGATTGAGTTTATATGACTTGGTATTAAAGATATATATTATTAAATGTAAACAAAACCTTATTTTGCTTGGAAATCATAAAAAGTCATCAATTTTGTTTTGTAACAATAAGTCACACTTCCTATTGTGGAAATTTCGAAAAGATATATTTAAAACTTCATATGTTGAAAATTACCTTCAAAGTCTGACTGTTATTCTCTTTGCAAAAAGCAACAAAAGAATGAACATTTCATTGAGTATCGGCAAACTTCACTTCAACAAACTTCCATGAATATTTTCAAGAAGTAGCGTGAAGCCCCTTCAATTTTCAAACAAATTCCTGTTTATCACACTGCCCTGTCACATTAAAGTTGGGCTACTTACAAATTAGTGTACAATCTATTTCCTTCATCGATATATTTCGAAATGATTTCCGCGAGGTAATAATGTGAAGCGCCTTAAAATCCCCCATACTACTAACGTATACTGACCTGACAGGAGTAGATGATGGCACAAATAGCCATGGGAAAGAAGAAGAAGATGGATATAAGAGACAGGGTCAGATAGTCCTGGGGTCTCTGGGTGGGCTTGGTCATCCCTGGGGCTGGTTGGGTCACCTGTTTCATTGGGGTAAAGGAAAGCATTTGAAGACAGAACAGGTGAAATGTTTTAGGATCCACCGAAGCCATCTAGTCAATATATATCTTTCACATTAAAATGGTAGTACTTTATCGTTCACTACAGCATGAAAGGCTTTCTTCCAATATGTGACCTGTCAGACATCAGCAAAAGAGGTTGCTGAATTTTGAAATTAACTTGTAACTTGGACATATTCTATGGCCAGATTTTGTATGATTTACCGCCCCTTGGTTTTGAAATATTGCCTCTAATGACTTATAGGACAATGTATGAGTTCTAGGATAATCGGAAATTGTGACATGGTCAGATCGTCAATTTACTACTTCTGCTGTCTTCATGAAAAGTTTAAGATCCAAGCATTAATCTGTCTTTTTCATCAAAATGAATCATTGGTGACCAATTTTTATCGAAACAAAATTATATGTTGCTATCACTCTGTTAATGTGAACTTCATAGTTCTTCCGTACACAAAAAAAACCCATGAAAACTAAAGCAGTGCGAAAGCATTTTCAATATAGCTTACCACAACAACGTTAGGGGCATATCCATTGTCAGGTTGGACACAGCCGGACATTTGACCGCTGGCCAGTGCGGTTTGCAGGTAAGCCGGTAACTGAACTTCGCCAGGGGCCAGATAAGCCGGGGGCCGGGCCCCAGGAGACTGACCCACACTTGGGTGAACCCTGGTAGAGGACATAGGCGGGTGCTGTTTGTCGTTCTGTGGTTCTAAAATAGAAGAGAGAGACCATTTATGCACAGGATTCATATCGCTAAGTTCGACCTTGACCTTTATGCAACGAACTGTCTGCTCAGTGGATGTAAAATTGCTTGTCATAGCAAGTATTCCAAATTAATAAATCATGTTTTAGTTATGGATAAAACACAAGAGATAACTTGTTCTTTTGATTGTAAAATCTGAAAATGAACGCTTTCAGAGGGTTTGACCAGTCCAAGCATTAATAAGATCGAGTGTATTACCTGACTTATTTATCGTAAGACAGATTATGAAATGAACAATCGCAAATATATAAAATGAACTGAAAAGATTGTTTTATAAAAGACACACGTTGTGTTATGTTGCTGATGTCGATATAAGAAGAAAGACAGGTGCAAATCAGTCTAACTTTTTACATATGGTGTATTAATGCTAAAGTGTGTGTTTTGTATTCCTTTACAATCGACAAATATTTAAATATTAACTCTATAATCAAAGAATATTCTTTAATTGTTAATTTTCATGTGTACGAAATTGTTGATTTTTTTTTTCAAAGAAAAAACATCAAAAATAAACCAAACACATACTACCGTAAAACACATTTTTGCTTAAACTTACTTTTGTATGTATCAGAATGGCTCTACATGTATATTCCAGTTTGTAGAGAAATGTCGTGTTATTTCACAACAAATAAGTTCCTATCGAGAAATATCGGTTGTTTCTTCATCTTATTTAAGTTTTCTGAATATGTGCGTGATTGGGGGCAATCAAATCAGAAATACTAGTGAACACCATCGAATTCAGACGATATTGAATAACTAGGTCACCAAACGTCCCTTTGTCAACAAAGGGAATTAGATTACATTTATCTTGAGGGAAATCCATAAAGGCCTAAAAGCAAACATATAGCCCACAGCAGGTATACAGTGCATATGGTTATAAGGATATATTTTATAAAAACGAGTCACGCTTGAAATTAGAATTTTCAAGACATCGTGTTTATCGTAAAATGACGCACGACATCCTAATTTAAGCTGCAAAAGAACAAAAAGATAAATTAATATTCTAAATTCCTTTTTGAAAACAAATATATCGGACATTTGGGTAAAGGTGTTTACATACATGTATATATTATTTTGCCTTTATGAATACCATCCTGCTTACATGACTAGCTTTAGATTATACTTGTCTACATAAATTCTGATAAAATAACACTTTTGACAATGTTTAGTATTATAAGACATCAAAATCCAAAGTGGTGACGATACATTTAAAGAGTGAGACTTCTATCGTGAAATATTTTGTGGAAACAAAATTTGAAGGATCATTCCTTTACATACTCTATTCTATAGAAATAACAATACTGCTAATGTTTAAGTTGTGCACAACAAATCATTTTTATAAATCTTAGAAAAATTGATTTCTCAATTTGTGGATATTCCTCAAATACACAATTTGTCGTATATAATCTGTAAAATTACGTACAGCACATTTTCTCATCTAACGTTCGTTAAGACAAAAGAAAAACAAAATTGGAAAGACCAGCGACGACAATGGATACAGTTTTTGGATAATACGGAAACGATGGACGAAACTGTCAAATGTGACAAAAACGATTTGGCATGAAAGCATAAGTAGAACGATTTCGACGCTGTGATTCTGACATAGCTTGACAGACATATTGGCCTAAATAAACTAAAGGTTGTTAAAAGTCTCCTCGAATATGTGATGAAAAAAATGGCGTCATTCTAGTCAACAAAGAAATGAGAAATAGGCTCGCGTCTAATACATACCTAACTCCATGGCTGTATCGCTCTCAACAGCTTGACTTTTCATCGATCATGACTATTAATAGACCTGGCGGAGGGCTAACCGGAAGTTGGATAGTTCACCGGCAGCTTTATATATAAGATATATGTTACATACCTTGAAGCCGTTACACAGGCTTGGCTATTAATTACTGCAGCTTGTATAATGTGATATAAAGATGATTAACGTTTGTAAACATACAGTTAACGATGTTAAGGAATGTCTGGCTAAGTTATATTTAGCATTTCCGATTAATTCATTAAAAGTGACTTGGAATTGAGGTTAATTTTTCGATAGATAAGAATTCGTTAAGATTAGAATGTTTTGATATTTTGTAACACAATTTTTTTTTACTCTTGTGCAATCTTCGAAGTATACATTTTTTCTATTAAGTTAAGAATATGAGTTGAATATGTAAAGGAGTTTGCCCTTATTCTCTTTTAAAGTAAATTTGAGTGAGTAAAGTTTTGGTTTAACGTGTTTTCAACTGTATTTCCTTCATTCAACATGTGGATGAAAAGAGAGTGGACAGATCAGGGAGTGTGGATGAAAAGAGAGTGGACAGATCAGGGAGCGTGGATGAAAAGAGAGTGGACAGGTCAGGGAGTGTGGATGAAAAGAGTGTGGACAGATCAGGGAGTGTGGATGAAAAGAGAGTGGACAGATCAGGGAGTGTGGATGAAAAAAGAGTGGACAGATCAGGGAGTGTGGATGAAAAGAGAGTGGACAGGTCAGAGAGTGTGGATGAAAAAAGAGTGGACAGATCAGGGAGTGTGGATGAAAAGAGAGTGGACAGATCAGGGAGTGTGGATGAAAAGAGAATGGACAGATCAGGGAGTGTGGATGAAAAAAGAGTGGACAGATCAGGGAGTGTGGATGAAAAGAGAGTGGATAGATCGGGAGAACAGGGATAGAAAGGTTGAAGGAAAAGCCTTTAAGAAAAGCATAGTGAGGCAGGTATTAGAACGACTCGACCAGGGGCATAGCTAGGGTTTTGAAAAATTTACTCAATCGATCTATTTTCTTAAAACTAATTACAGTCATGAGCCAAAGGGAAGTATGATTCTTGCTCTATGGTCGTCCAATCAGTTCTGATGTTATTTAAAATTAAAATAACATCTCTTATTTATACATGTGAAGGTAATTTAAGATTTTGTCTATTTGATGAACCTGGACTTCAATGCTAGATGCATTGATATATGGCGTCACGAAACACGATAAATGGCCATGTTTGTTCTCCTATCTCTCTTCAAGGGATTCGACACCGACTTATAAGATGAGCTTTGAAATGTCGTCTTTTTTAGAGGGTAATGTGTATGAGTCTGCTTCTAAAGAAATGGTGTAACTATGTTTCAGTCATATTTATCATACATTACTTGGAACTACATCTTGTTTCATTACCTATTAAAATTTACATGAAAAGGGAATTGTCAGATTGATATTTTGAAATAATTTGAGGAAATGATTTTTTAACCACATTTCAATAACATTATTAAACAATAATAAATTATGAAAATCACTTGAAGTTATATCAGTTTGAAATATGCTTGTTTCTTGAATTCTTTATCTCTGTATTCTTTTGCACGATCAAACAAAATTATAGCAAACTATTAACATCTTGATTTATTGTCATCCGTTCTAGTTTATCTTAAAATCGGCTATGAAATCAAAGGGTCTTATTGATGTACTATCGTCTCACATTTACGCACAATGTCCACAGTGATCATGAATTATTAATCTATTCCGTTTCTTTCTTTTGACTGTCTTACGGAGCGTATGAGTACGCCGGACTAGTTCAAATTCGGTGCCTTACGCCCTAACTTTGATACGTATTTAAATACTATGTATGTTTTACATACACTATTTACTAGTTATTCAACCAATAAAAACAATATTTTGACCTAAGTTTTCTTCTGTCTGCTTCAGATAAGTTTCCAAAATTACGTTTGAGTATTTGGCATCGACGCACGCACTTGTCCATTTAAAAACAATCGCGACTATTTCTTCAATTTGTTAAGATGATACATTCAACAACACTCGGTAATTCACTTTAAAATTACTCCATTACTAAAAGTTTGACATTTGTGACATCAATCACATAGACGACATTAGTTATTAGGGACACTTGCAAATCCAATACGTCAGTGTGTGAACATGTATTTTGCATTTCATTATCGTCTTTCCTCGGGAAAATAAACTAAACTTTCAGAAAAAATAAGCTTACCGAGAAGAACCCGCCAAATAAGGATATTTCGTGATTCTACAACCATGAATTGCTAAAATGCTAAGCACGTTAGGGTTGCCCTGTTGTAATAATTACTATGATGTCGCTTTTTCTCTCCATGTTCAGCTTCTATCCTCAATCAAACATACAGAAGATTTAATTAGGGTTGAGGTTTTTTCCCTATATGAAATTTTTCGAGAAAAAAAGTGTACTCAATTGAGTACATTCCTCTATCCGTCGATCTGTCTGGCTTGGGTGCTCCTGTCATATCTTAGTTTATTACTACTTCCTCTCGCCACGCTTACTCGCTTGACGTGGGGAACTCGCTTATAAGCCTGCAAGAGGTACACTTTGTAAATAAATACACGGAAAGGTTTTTCATTATTTTATTACAAAAACAGTTAAAGCAGTTACATCAATACACAATTCCTATTCCTACCTACCTACCTAACTATTAACTGTAACCCCATACTTACTTTACTCCCTTCATACATTACCCATCCTATCCGATGTTGGCCTCCCTGGTCCAACTTCCTACTCTTCCTGGGTCAGCTCTGCTCTTCCTAAAAGTTACGTTACTCTAGCTGCCCGTGCATCCTCTTTTTAACCCTTGACCACATTAATCTCCTTAAGGGTGTGTTTTTCTCTAGACCAATCATTTCTTTACTATACCCTATGACATACGTCAGTCAGAAGTGTACTCTGACCTTCGACCTCGATAACTTCGAACCTTAACCTCTTTGTGACGTCACTCCTACCTTCTCTAATTAAATAATACACTTTAGCACATGCTTAGTAATTCATAACGTCACGATAATGCATTCTATCTCTCATTTATTCTTCTTACCAAGCTGTTTTTGACATAAGAATGATTACATGTTAGGCTTGGTCGCCAATTCCAATTGACCAAATGTCACATATGTCAGAATACTTGGCCTAAACTCATTTCTCATCCTCGTTTCTCACAATTAATAACTAAAGAACACGCAGCTTTTGATCACCTGTCCTATTATGTCTTTTGTCTACACATTTGCTACTTTCAAATAATATTTCACCATCCTAACCTTATTTCAACATACTGAATATTTCCTAAAAACCCATATTCTAACTGACTTATAATCTCACTACATAACACTCCAACCAGGAGCCTTTAACAGCAGGCAGTCTTAGGTTATGGGGTCTTTGAAGCGCTCATACCACCAACAAACACGATAAAGTATTGAGTCAAATTTGTGATAAAGTATATGAACTCCGCGCATTTTTTCTTGAAAATACTTTGAGAATTTGGAATATAATAACTTCATGTTATTGTGACATAATTGTGTGTAAGTGCGACGATATTTTACAGGATTTTGCCATGTTTATAATTAACTCTAATGTCTTCCTTGGTCTGATGGTGCACAAGCTAGATGTGACAGTGAACGGTTTCTATCAAGCTAAGGCTGATCTTTTACAGACGCTTCATTACTCAGATTACCTTTTAACGATTTAAGTAAAATCCTTCCATGACGATACCTCCAAGCAATTTGATTATAGAAACAGGCATGAACATTGTTCATATTCAATATTCTGAGTAAATACAGTCAATACATGTTTAAGAACACTGTAGAACCTTTTGAAAGTAAAGAAGGAAATAATGTTACCAAATGCATGATCTTAGACCGTTGTAAAAAAAACAAACGTGGATCGAGTTTTTATTGTATTAGAGGTAATATATAATGTGTTAATTTTTTATCCTCGGACCAAGGTAGTTTTTATCGAATCCAACCAATCATGTCCTTTAGACTAAGTATGAAAACTTTTATTTTTAAAAGGTAACATATGAGGGCAGTGTAAATGTACTTCACGTTAAAAGTTAAAGAAAAGTATAAACTGATAAAGTTGGCGATGATGTTTGCGAGAAGCATAATCTTTCTTAAATGACGTATACGATAAATACATTTGACGTTTGCTTGTTTTGAGTAATGGTAATTTGATTTTCCTATCCTTTAAAATTTTATTTTTGTATCTCGATTCAAAGAAATATGAACGGTTTATGTCGTCGAATGAAAAAGTACAAACGCTCGATTTTAATTAAATGTATTTACATGACAAATTCAATTTTTTGTAAACTGTTAATAAATTCAGCTTTGAATAAGATTCCTTTCAGTATAGAGACACTCTCTAATCAAATACTTTCGTTACACCGACATGATTTTTGGTTCTGATCTTTTCAATCCGACATCCTTCTAGATCAATATTTAGGACAATTCCAAACCAATGATGGACTGAGTGAACTGTTGTTAGGTTGGAATGACAATTCTAGTTAAAAAGGTAAATAAATAACAGATTTTCTAAAACAAACTGTTATAAGTTATATCATATCGTTACTTGAAAGAAAATAAACGATATGTATTTTCTAATAAAGTTTATTGAAATATATTTCAAAATCGGAAATAGGGGTATTCTATCATTTTTTAAAAATGAAAACGCACCACAAATATTGCATAAAGAAAATGAACTTTATGAAAAAATATGAAAAGTCTTAAAATATTGACAGATTAAGGCACAAAATGAATACGTTTGTACAAAACAAACATTTCATGACACTCACAAAATATAAAAACAATTACACAAATCATCCTGTCATATTTATGGTTAAAATTTATATTTTTCTCAAACGCAGAAGACAAATTCTTTTGATTATGTTGTAGATTGATTAATAATGGACTAAGTAATAAAATGACATATTATGCACTTCAAGAAATGGTTTTGCAACTAATATGATATAGACAGCCTTATTGGATGACGATTTAGGTGTCTATGACCCACAAATATGTACACATTTACAAAAGAACTTAAAAAATCAGTTAACCTCTCCAACAGAGGATGAAGCAAATATTCAAAGGGACGCTCGACCGGGTATATACGGTGCAAATGAAACTGAGGGTCATATGCCAATATGTATCTCACTGTCTCTATAAATACTAAGTTCTTCCACGGTTAGACAGACTGTTATAACATGAGCAAAATTGACATATAAAAATGTTAGATAATCAAAAGAATACCCTTCCGGGGAAACGATAAAGGTACAATGAAAACGAATACGAAATGATAAAAAAAATGAGAATTAAAACAAGAAATAAGATTTAAGGTGAGATAAAAGGTCTCTCTCAGAAAAACATTCTCTTATCATGAAATACATTTTAGGATTTGAAAAGCTGTCCTTTTTTTAAAACAGATATGATATAACAAAATCAAACTTAAGAACTTACCAAATTAACTTATTAATTATATCAATACCGTTTAGTGATTATACAGATGAATTTTCCAATCCCACATGTTAAACATTCTTGAAAATATGAGAAGTAATTCAAGTACTGGCATCCATTGAAACAACGTGTTACTTTAAGCTAAGATGGACTATTGTTTATAGTTTATAAACAATGTTTTCCATGAATCTGAAAAAATCTTCACAGGTTGGTACTCTCAATACATTATAAGGTCTCTCTAAGTACTGAAATCATTCATTGCAAACACTGTGATTTCGAGAAGAAAAGATCGTCATAGGTTGGTACTCTCATTACAATGAAAGGTCTCTAATTACTGAAATCATTCATTGCAAACACTGAGATTTCGAGAAGAGAAGATCGCCACTTTAAAAACTACTAAATGGACATTGGAAGGCTCTTTACGTATCTCCATCCATCCTCGGTATCTCCATAGTGGAATAAAGTAACTAGAAGCCCGAGGAGTCCCTGTTCTAGTAGGAATATCTTGATGATGTATATGACGTGACAAGAACGACGCGAAGCACTATTGCTATTACGATACATATGACACCGATGACGATGGCAGCGATGGCGATGTTCTTGGCAGTCCGTCCTTGTTGCTCTGCGTTTGTATAGTCTCCCACTCGTGAGCTGTTTCTTGACTGTAAAATTAGACAAATTTATCAGTGTTATATTTCAAAACTCTTTTTGTACCGCCGGAATAGTTCAGTTTTGATTAGCATTAACCGTAATATCATATTTCATAGACTGCATTTATCGTTCAGATCAGTGCTGGATTTGGTATTTGGCCAGGCTGCTATTTTAAACTCTCGTATTGCTAAGAAGTCTGCATTTCGTGATTGACATTATTTGAAAACATTAGAGCACATTTCGTCTTTGTCGCAATACGGCAAATTTATTTACTGCCATCAAAGGTTTATATCAGTCTTCATAAAACGTACGTGATGCTTGAAATGAAATTAAAAAGATGAGAAAAATTATGTTTCTTTAACAGACAAGTGATTTGATATGGTTCATTGTTTCAGGGATTGAGAAAGAGACCTTTGACAGTTGTCCATTTTGGGGCTTTCAGTCTATTTTAGAAATTTTGAATGGGTCATTACCCTTTGTAGCAATATTTTCCTATATTCCTATTTCTAATGGGCCATTTTTTCATCCAATGTGCAAAATGGTCCATGGCCCCTGCCTTTCCAAATCTCTGTTGTTTATATACTTACATTATTTGAGTACATGAGTGCACAGATGGCCATTGGCCAGCAGAAGAAGCAGGACACGATGGACAGGATGAGATAGTCCGGAGGATGGACGGCCGGCTGGACAACCATAGTCTGGGGCTGGGCCACCTGGGGACAGAGAATCGGACAGTGAGAGAGAATCATGTTTATTGACTAAGATTTCTGCTATGATCACTTTCATATATGCTTAATTCTTGTTCATCCAGACTGAGAGTATAACACGTCAATTCTCATATCACTGCAAATATGAACCGGAGAACAAATATCAGCCTGAGGGCCGCAGTTAACATTATTATGGATTTGCGGAGCGAGCATAGCGCCTCATATACATTTTTGGACCGGGCAGAGTTATTGGCGCTGTTTCCTAACCCTTTACACGCATGCAAAACACCCACATCTTTGATATACACTTGATAAATACTTTATACAAAAATATGTTCATGTTTAAGATATTTAACGAAATTAAGTAAAAACAGTATAAAACTTTATTTTTTTTAAAAACCAGATAAGTGACATGGGTCTGAAAGAAACGAGTCTGACAACCAAAATTTCGCCTGCATACAAACACTGGAAAATACATTAATCTTGGCAGAAAAGTAAATGGAATGCTCGACTAAACAGCCGTAAGTATAGGCCAAATGCCGAAGCTTTGAGCCATAACAGATTAAAATAGGTCGCCATTTTACTTGCGCTTTTACGGACTTTACTTAATTTGTAATTCGTGCTCAGACTGTAAAAAAGCTACATACGAATCCCCTTGAAAACTAGAAGAAGCGCCCGTAAAATCTGTACTTTCAGCTCTGTATTCAAATCATTTAAGTACACGTTTTAACAGTATTGAGTCAGATGCCACATGTGTAACGTCACAAACGTGATATAGGGCCTTTAAATAGTTTTTTGACTGTTCATTGTTCATTGTTCATTGCTATGTTCACCATGACACTTCCTAGTTTTAACCATAAAGGATAAATGACATGTGTCTGTGAATTATTTCTCAGTTATTTTTTTCAACTTATAATACTATATATTTTTCATTTTATGGTAAATTGTTAGTGTTATAAGAATAACTATCATTTGAAGTTGCTTTACACTTGCGTAGTATGACAAAAGATTCATAAATTTTATTGTACTTTATCATTCAATTAAACTCTGTATTATCTTGCATTAAATTCTGAGTTTACGAATGCAGAACATTGCCATTGTGTTCCATCTTTCTCTGCCGTGAATAAACATTGACTAGAATATTTCATTACGATGAAAGACCCGGGATATAACAATGACAATAACCCTCACGCTTGTTTATATCTGTCACTAGAGAAAATAAATGGAACGTGTAAACAGTCACTTGTTAAAATAGATGAGGTGAGGTGAGTTGGGGTTTAACGCCGCTTTCAAGAGTATATCACTTATATCGCGGCTGCTAGTATTGTTGCAGGGAGAAAGCCCGAATCACCATCGTGGCTATGCATTGCGGTGAAACCTGCGAGTATCGGCTGGAACTAGCGAACCATGGGTGGTACTGCGCTGATATTCAGGGTAGCATTGCGTGTAGAACAGTTCTCTACTGCAGACAAAGTTGCCAACTTGTTAAAATAAAAATGCAAACTGACCAGTGATTGATGAAGTGACCGATATGTCAATGCTCCATCTCGACGTCATCGAACAAAGCTCTGACGCAATGACACGCTCATGACGTCTGCTTTTTTTTTGCTGACACGGCAGCATGGTGTTGACTCAATGTCTATTTCGTGATTTTGGTAAAAATAAACCAATGATAAACTTATTTTTGTTTGTTTCGTGACAAATACCATTTTTAGAATGGTTGAATATTATCATTACCTTCTACTTAACATGATGCGCAAATATGATTTTTATTTCATAATGACGATATCCTTTCATCATCCATAATTGGTTTACATATAGAGGGAAATTAACAAATTTCGTAAAATACTAGGTATATTTCATGTAGTGTCATGGTTAAATTTGAAATTTCACGACTCATGTAGCTCGATGAAATAAACCTAATATTTGAAATCAAACAAGTATTAAATTTACTTTATGACTTTGGAAAAAACATGCATCGTGCTATTATTATGTACCTCACATACCGAGGACCTCGGTCTGAGCGTGCTGAGATAATACGAGGTAAATATACTTAGTTATAAATGTACGCATTTGTTTACATAGTATAAGTACATGCAGTTCCCGCTACTGGACAGTCACGAACAGCTGCATGTCTTCAATGATCAAAGTAAAATTATAAGAACGCGTCACTGATGTTTGCAGTGCAGTTTTTAATCTATTAGTCTGTACGAAAAAAGTAAATTTAAGACACTGATCCTTGATTTTTGAACTAGAACTAGATTAATAGTAGACCTTTGATAATGACTTCAATAATGTTTACATTTCGACAAAAATTATATCAAAAGCCTTATCCCACCTCTTCGTTTTGCATTTTACGACAACAGCAGTCTGATTAAAATCGACCGTGTTCCGAGGAATAGAAGTTTTTAAATATTGACTATAGCGGGATTCAAACGTCTTCTACCAGGTGCTTTCCTCTCCACAACGGTCTGAAAGCATCCTCCTTGCTCGCACTTGCGAGGACAGCCCCTGATAGCAATGTTTTACTTTCCTGAAGAATTTTTAAAAACCATGAATTAATATGTTTATATGTTTAGTTAACTTCCTTGTTCAGTTAAACTCCAGTTAAATCTATCCGGGAACGACTATCTCTTATTATATAGTCCCACCTTCCTTGTGAAACGAATGACGCATATAGATTTCATACGTATTTGTTTACGAAGACATCAACACTCGTTCCAAGAAAGACTATCCCATTACTCCAACTTATCATGCGTCGTAGTAAATTTACTTCCTTGTTACCGTCGCGTTTAGTGACACAGAGTATATTTCAATATTTTTAATGTGGCTTTAGTAAGAGCCATAATACATTATTAAGTTAAAATCAAATCGCCTTCCTAAACTTGCATCTTTATCTCTTAATAATTCATTTTACTAATTTACACGCAAATTGGACACATAGTTTCGAATTTTTAACATTTATAACTTATCTGCCAAAATTATATTTTCTGTTTCCATTGATAATCGGAAAACGGTCCTATAAATGTTAAAAAATAAAAATTATGTGTCCCATTTACGTGTATGTTAGTTAAATGAACTATTTAACACTATCAGCCAATCTTTGTCTTTGTGTCTGCTGAAAATAAGTTTCCGAAATTACGTTTGTATCATTGGCGCGCGCCACTGTCCGGTTTTCGATCAGAAATCACGACACTAAACCGTTTATCGTCACTATACTAAACTGAAAAGCATTAGGATAGCTA
This sequence comes from Phorcus lineatus, assembly GCA_921293015.1. Lineage (NCBI taxonomy): Eukaryota > Metazoa > Mollusca > Gastropoda > Trochida > Trochidae > Phorcus > Phorcus lineatus. Next base: position 18,414,722 of record OV121087.1, on the reverse strand, counting down.
TTTTATGAAACAAATATAAATAAAATAGCATTATTTATTAAGTTTGACGTATTTGACTCCAACAGCCTACGCTGTGTCCTTTTCATAATAAGCATGTTTCTATAAAGATTTTTTTATTTAAATTTTCCCAAATAAACAATATTTTATGCTAAATGTATCATCACCAAAGGCTTAAACATCTCATTACGCAACCCGCTTGTCCTTACTCGTAGAGGATATAATCAAGTATCAAACAAAAACCGCAGGATGCCATTTTTGTGTGACCACCTTTAAACCAATTGATAAAAGGAAATAAATCGTCACGGTTTAACCGATCATGGTATACATTCATATTGTTATTCTTTTTCTGATTAAAAAACATTGCCTTGCGTTACGAAATATTTAGTTTCATTTTCATGAGATTAATTTATTTATCTAATTAATCTTGCTGCTACCGCCTTAAAGTTAAGGAAACTCCTTTTTGAAAATAATAAATTTACGATATTTATAATACACCAATAATGATACGTGGTAGCACACAACTGCTGTTTGCTTAACTAAACTATAACAATATTTTTTTTATAATCAAAACCTTTCTGCATCGCTTAACTACTTGACACATATCTGTCACAAACTACCTGTAAACAACTGTGGGTTATTGAGTAGCCTCAATAGAAACTTACTTCGCATTTTAGCTGGTACACAACAACAAAGGTACTAGGTACTGTTGAAGTACCTTTCTAAGTAACCTACACAAGTCACACCAACTAATTTATGATCGAAAGGTATTGATCTCAATACGTGAAGATTGTATAGCGAAATTCGAGTTTTTTTCTCTTTACAAACAAGCTTAAACTTACAACGCATTTAACAAATATACCAAACAAACATGTTATCGTAAATTTAAAAGTACACTGCAAACCAACTCGCTGCATACCTGCACCACAGCTCTACCCTAATACACTACACCAATTGATTTGATCGAAAGGTGGCGATCTCAATCCGTGTACATTGTCGCACAATTCGAGTTTTGTTTCTCTTAACAAACAGCCTTCAGCTTAAACTTAGACACTAACAACCTGAATCATTTTCGGAAAGACGATCCCTTCTCTGCGACTTAACAATTTTCTCTAGATTGATTGGCCAACGAAGTCCTAAAGACATACATTATAATAATGTTTACATTTTGGCACTGAGAAGCACAATAACTTAGTCCCAACTTCCTTGTTTAAACCAATACGTATATGGATATGAGATATTCTTAATCAAGGCTGAACACGGTCTACCTATAAAATTCGTTTTAGTCTTAATGGCAAATACAGATCTTGATTTTCAAATTCCTGTCCAGCTGTTTTGCAAGACAACGCTCATGTGAACAGATCCTTGAAGCGGATATGCGTACGTGGGTGGTACTGCAAGATTTAGACATTCAGTGCAGTGGACCATATCATGTGTAGCCGAGACGTATTGCGACACTAGACGTGTGACACAGAGTATATTTCAATATTTTTAATGTGGCTTTAGTAAGAGCCATAATACATTATTAAGTTAAAATCAAATCGCCTTCCTAAACTTGCATCTTTATCTCTTAATAATTCATTTTACTAATTTACACGCAAATTGGACACATAGTTTCGAATTTTTAACATTTATAACTTATCTGCCAAAATTATATTTTCTGTTTCCATTGATAATCGGAAAACGGTCCTATAAATGTTAAAAAATAAAAATTATGTGTCCCATTTACGTGTATGTTAGTTAAATGAACTATTTAACACTATCAGCCAATCTTTGTCTTTGTGTCTGCTGAAAATAAGTTTCCGAAATTACGTTTGTATCATTGGCGCGCGCCACTGTCCGGTTTTCGATCAGAAATCACGACACTAAACCGTTTATCGTCACTATACTAAACTGAAAAGCATTAGGATAGCTATTTTATGAAACAAATATAAATAAAATAGCATTATTTATTAAGTTTGACGTATTTGACTCCAACAGCCTACGCTGTGTCCTTTTCATAATAAGCATGTTTGCATGTTTCTAGTGTATTGCGACACTAGACGTGTGGGAACTTCCTTGTTCATGTTGTTCTAACCATAATCGTCTCCAGAGTTCAACTGAACATTCTTTTGACTTTTTGTAGCCTTGAGAATAGGAGATATATTTTATGATAAGAGTAAGGGATATCTCTAGACAAAGGGGAGCAGATCTCAGTCGCCTTTCTTCCTTGTTCAGTTAAGCGAAGACATAAACAACCTAAATCATTTTCCGAAAGACGGTCCCTTTACTGCGACTTAACAATTTCATTTGAGTGATTGGCCAGTGTAGTCCTTGAGACATAATTTTTGATAATGTTTACATTTTGGCACTATAGAGATTTTTTAAACATCTTAACACTCTCACTCACTCTCAGGTAGGTGAACAAACTTTCGGGATGCAGCTGTACCTCCCTATGGGACGTCCTGAAACTTTATGTGCTCAATTATCATAATAAGTCTACGCACGATACAATGGGGCTAATGAAAGGTCATTTATCGTTCATTCACTGGGGAGTATAATTGCTGATAAAGGGAATAACGAACGATCAAACCAGCATAGCTTGGTTGGAAATCGATCAAAAGGGGTTGTTTTATTGAAGCCTTTTTAGATGACGTAGAAGATGAAACTAAATGATTGAGGACGTCTTGAAATGACTAAGACGGATTCCTTTACCATGCCAATATACTGATTGCCGGAGCGTGTTTCACTGCAGCCTTGCTTAGATGAAATGTGATCCCTCTTTGTGTACTCATTCTAAACTTGTGATTCATCTATATATATTGGGAAACGTATTTGAACACATGGCAGGTTCCTGTCTTTTTTAGGTTACGTGACGAAGTTACAGTTATTTCATGAACATTATATATGCTTGGCAATGAAATTGAATTCAATCACAAAATGTTATTTTTCATAGTCTCTGTTGCTTTGCATTTTGAAAACATTGAGGCCTTTGGTTAACCCGTACTAAATTGTGGATTGTAAATCAAACCTGTATGTATCATTTCACTCAAGCTGTGACTTTATTCTCATGTCGAGCGTATTCATATAATTGAATTCACTTTAAAGCGACCAAATATCTTTAAATATTAAATTTTCGAAATTTTGTTATTGATGATTAGAAAGCTCTTATTCGATAATTCTGTCTGATTTTTCAATCTCGAGAATAGCTAGATTACAGCTTGTATCATGTTAAGATATTCATGAGAATTATATGAACACATTGAATTTGTCTAATTTTTATGGATCAAATATTCTCCTTTCCTTTTATTGAAATATTATTCGTTCCCGTTTTATCAACTAAACGAATTCAGTCCTTTTCTTTAAAAACTCACAAGACAGAGGCTTGTACGTAGAGACATACAGTTGAATTCACAAACGAATTGGTCGGCCCCATTGACAATTATCAGATGCCTGACCGTTTTACCGATAATATCTGCGATGGTTAAGTGGGTCGAATGGAACACTTCACTTCCAATTACAATGTACATATTAATTACATTTAACGAAAATTTCTAATTGAAATAGATTGCGTAGTTTGATTGTCCGCAAACTTATAAACGGTTTGAAACTTGAAATTAAAAGCTTTCATCTTTTTTTATATAAAACCTTTACAATTACTGTCATTTGAAATTCATTGTACCATATATAAATATATTATTAATAACAAATGTTGAACACTTAAATTCTACTGCGTAACAGCATCCGTTATTTCTAGTTATGAGAATGTGAATTTTTTTAATCTAAAATTCCCATTGTTCCTAATTTCATAGTAATTTAAATCAATTTAAAAGTAATGTCCGATTAACATTTCTGGTCGAATGTTTTATAGAAAAGCCACCATATATAAGTCTCCAAATTTGATATAGTTGTCCCATCACATATATTGATACCATACGGTCTGTCTTTCTTCAATATTTCCAAGCATGCATGATTATCATTTATGTAATGAAAGTGGAGTGGATACAAAAGCCAAAGTTGTTCAAACGCTTAATTTACAATTCCTCATATATAGTATACCAAACTACGTACTAGTGCCCCGGGATTGGGAAAGGCAGGGGCCATTTTGCACATTGGATGAAAAAATGGCCCATTCAAATTAGAAATTTTACCATTGTTCTAAGGAGAAGGGCCCATTCAAAATTCTGATAATGACTCATGACCTGAAAATGGCCCATTGTCAAAGGTGTCTTTCCCAATCCCTGAGGCCTTTTGAAGTCTTACAGATTGATATCAAATATTTCATGTAAATTGTTGTGACATGAAATAATACTTTCCTGAAGTATTCTTAAACGTTGACATGATCGATTAAAATCATCAATTTATTTGTTTTTATTATTCAATATATCTTTCTACCGTAATTTGCTTTCTATGATCATAACATGTCCAATCGTTTGTCAAATATATTAAGAGCAAATATTGTCATTTTTTACTATTCATGTGGTGACACATTAATAAAATAATCTTCTTCTTCTTCTATGCGACATTGATAATGTACGGATAGCACTGATAGCGGATTTCCTTTCTCTCTTAGTAAACACTGCACTCGAAGTCGCCTATAGGAAGTTGTCGATGGTCTGACGTCATGAAAGACGGAAGATGTGACAGGGTCCATACTAACAAAGACTCGATAGCTAGGCACATTAAGGGATTTTACTTATCCATGACGTATATATACCATATATGACAAAGACCTTTGCTAATTAAATTTATTAAAAATTATTGTTATTGACGATAAGTGCGTGTTATCATCACTTGATTTTACCTCGCTGTATACGAAAAGAATCTTCAGTGACAAAATGGTTGCTATGCAGAAAAATATGTGTGCTTATGTCAAACATATATAATTTTAAACTGCTTACATCTATGTTAATGCAATCCTACGAATATATGGATCTAGTTTACCAGAAGGACAATCATAACAGATTCCGGTTTCCACTAACATAAGACAAACATAATCAGATATGCTGGAATGGAAGCACCAAATGCATGTATTCGCCCTTAACGAGGATTGGGGCAGTATTTTACGTTATTCGACGTGATGGATGAAGCACTCAGGAATCAGATTTAGGGACAGTAGCTCGTTGGCGAAAATTTCCTCTCTTAAAACTTTCTCCAATAAACTTTAGATAAAGCCAAATGTAATATCTTCACGGGGTCACACAACTCATTTCTCAACCCGGTAAACAGTAGTCATATAATTGATTATCAAATACATAGCAAAGCCATTGGCGACCATTTTTATGTGAACACCTTTTAATCAATTAAAGGAGGCAAATGTAACCGCATAGCTTAATTGAACATTGTAAGTTCGTTTTAGAACATCGTCTTTCGATCACAAAACATTGTCTTGCAATTAGTTACATTTATTAATGGTTTTGCATGATCACTCTATTTATCAATGAAACGCGCCACTGTCCCTTTAACTGGAACGTTTGAAAATCAGATCGAATTGCATAATCTCACTGTGTGATTGAATTTATTACTCGCCTGTGTAAGAAACTGCAGTGTAATATTTATACGGCGATATTAAACTAGTGTAATACCGCTACACGCATCACGTCATAATATTGTGTGGTTGTGACGTTGGCACCGCCGTCACAATGGCGGCCAAGTCGAAAAAATGTTTTGTTTAGTACACTTTTGGTAATCATGCTTGATTACTGAGGTCAAGTAATAAAGATAATACTAAACTTCCTTCAATTTAATACTATTTTGTTTTATTAAATTCGTTAATGATTTGGAATCAAACTCGCTTTCGCTCGTTTTATACTGAATCATGAACTCGTTTAGTAAAAATAGTATTAGATTGAAGGTCGTTTAGTAACCTCAATATCCCTACTGTGGTATAATGATGTTATCTATAAAGTGCATCCCTTCATCTGGTAGACTGGTACCCTATACAATAATTCTGAAATACTGGAATAATGGTGTCTCCTGGGAAATGAATTGTAGCTCTTGATTCGAAGCCCGACGCGCTAACCACAGCACTATCCCGCCCCCGCCAGAAGAAGTGCATTGTCCGCACTTCGATCAAAAACGCGACTTGATGCTTATATTTTTTCACAAAACTGAACCTATAATTCTAAGAGTAATATTTTTTCGAAAAACGCTGAAATATGATACTTAATGTAAAAGACAATTATTAAGAATGCTTGCCAATGAAATTTACCGTTCCCCTACAACTTTATATAATTGGCTTCATAAAAATTTACTTACAACTACAGTTTGTCCATAGCCTTGCTGGGGTTGCCCATAACCCGGTTGCGGTTGCCCATAGCCCGGTTGCGGTTGCCCATATCCGGGCTGAGGTTGTCCGTAACCCGGTTGCGGTTGTCCATAAGGAGGGGGGTTTTGGGGATATCCGGATTTTTCGTCTGCAAATAGAATAAAAATGGAATAACTAACAGCACGCTTACAACTCTATCAGCAATAGGTAATATCAAATTACTTACTCTTCGCTACAGCATATCTTATTAATATTTGAGATCCATCACAGTCAGCTGACCATGTTTACTTGTAAAAGGTCGGTTGTGTTTCTTAACAGCATTTTCGATATTCGAACTAAGGAAATCGGGTTATGATGTTTAACTTGACAAAGGAATGTACATGTGTTGATATCAGGTGGCTTATTAAAACCTAAATTGATTTCAAGATCGACTATATGACTAATTTTATGTTTGGTAAAAATAATCATTTTGATCATCATCATCATCATCATCCTGATTATTATCATCATCATTATCAGCATCAGCATCATAATTATCACCACCATATCCATCATCATCATCATCGTCGTCGTCGTCGTCATATATATATGATATATATATAATGTTATAGATAAAATTCGGTTTGATCCACAAATAAACAAGTACACACGAGGGTTGCAAACATTCCACATGACATTTGCCTGTTATTTGCACAGCCAGTGGAGAGAGCTGAAGTGCAATTACTGGGAGCAATTTTCTTCAGATTAATATGGCAGCGCATAAATTGGGGTCACTTTGTAGGCGGACGAATAATTCCACCACGAAATATAATAGGGAATGCTTGCATAATATACGAGGCAAATGCGTCCAATTATATCTAATTTAGTTAACTGCGGAGATATTTATTACAGACATATTATCAACGAAAATATCTAGAAAGCTTAATTGTTTCATAGCATTATTGTCAGCTTTATTTATTGGTCTACGTCCTAAAGTAAAAAAAAGATGTTCTATGTAAGCTTAAGTCCTATCGGGGTATTTTTGGGGGAAAGAAATTCACCATGTTATTCGTGTATAATTGTTACACTGCCCAGATAAAACATGGCAATGAGAAGAACATTTTTATTGATTTAGATATGACAATTAGATACATGAGAGCGCACACGCCGTTAAATAAAACAAAACAAGTGTTTGCCACTAACATGGAAACGTCCCCCGCCATTATGAGATATTTGGTATAAATAATATTATTTATCTTTAGATTCTGAGTCTTCCTCCATTGAAGGCTGTCACCAAATATGAATTTCTAAGCTTTCCGAGATATCGTGTTAACAAGGTATCACAAAGTAATGACAGTGTCTCGGTGACCTTGAAAATGAGTGCCTGAGTCATCTGCCGTTGTAGGCTGTCGTCAAATATGAAAACTCTAAGTGCTAAGCTTTACGAGATATCGCTATAACAATATTTTACACAGTGGTCAAAGTGTCGTGGTGACCTTGAAAATGACGTCAGGGTCACCAAAGTCGACTGGCGTCTGAGTCGTCCTCCATTGAAAGCTGTCACCAAATGTGAACTCTAGGTGCTAAGCTTCATGTGTTATCGCGTTAACAAGAATCCGGACGTACGTACTTTGTGGCGGGAGACAATGAGAAATGAAGCTATTTATCAGCGCTGCGAGTGTGAAAAGCCTTACTACGGCATTATAAGGCATTGTTGATAAGTCATATCGTAAATTATGTGTTAATGTGTGGATACTCTATCCATGCATATAGTATTTATATAATGTTGTAACATTAGTGAATATACAGCGCTTTTTTCATGTCATGCTCCCAAAAAAACAAGATGGCAGACCTACCGAGAGGTCAGCCGCGTAAATTCATACGGAGTTCAACAGGTGCCGGAAAGAGATCAGGGTATTAGAAGGAGTTCTGTAGATTCAATTACGTTTGTGGGGCATGATACGAAACGGGCTAAAGTGCTCTTGAGAACTGCATATTTATTATTACAAGCTGCTAATATTCAGCTCTCCCAATGCAGTATATCTTATTCCTCTCTGAACATTCTATGGTCCCGTCAGAGCAGAGACGGTTAAGAAAATCGATGACGGTGCACGGCGTATATGAATCACTTACCAGGCGTTCTGACAAAAAATCATCACCAAAGGTTTAAAGACTTACACTTCGTTTCTAAACTATTAGCCTTAGAGATAAATCAACAAATCATTAAATTTGATATGATAAAGAAAAATTCGTTTTTTCGTATTAAACTGTAGATTCCACAATGCAGTAGACTTGCTTTGATGTTTAAGGCACTATTGCCCAAGCTATCTTCTTAAAGGGACACAGAGTATGTTATTGTATGTATTATATATCAAATATGTCAAACTTTATACATGGTGTCATTTTATTGAGAAGTTCAAGTACTTGTCATTTCTGAAAAAAACCATCTTTACGCTTTTCTGTCCAGTGTAGTAGGGGGGGGGGGGGGGGGGGGGGGGGGTTTGAAAGTCATCTCACGAAACCGAAAACCATTTGCGAATCAATTTCCCTAACAAAAATGAATGGGGTAATTAGAAAAATGGCCACCAATTGTTTTTCCAAGAAACTTAAGATTATTCCCTTACCTATTGATGATCAGGTTGAGTATTAAGATGTATTGACCTTCAGTAGATAATTATTTTTGTCATAAACTTATTTGGGAAATTCTAAGAAAAAAAAAATTTTTTTATAACCGTGTTACTGCCCCTTTAAATTATAGATTGATATGAACAACAGACTGCAAGCAGTCTACGTCTATTTCTCTGGAGCAGTATTCGCATCCCGGTACAAATACAAGTCCCAAGGGTGTGGTTGTACAGAAACGTCAGATAGAATGACATGTTCAACCCCATTCCTATTACCACCCTCCTTGATTGCGTTTTGTTAAACATTTTAGACGAAACGTAATAGAAAACCCACGTTTCGATTATTCATAATGTAATTAAGTAATGCTGTGCTAAAGTAATATGTTCCATTACAACACAAATACATTATTTGTATCAACAACGATAGCTATCTGAAATTCTGAAATAATTTTGGTGATGGAGATACAATAGAACTCTTTGCTGATGGTAAGCTACTCATATTCTGTTCAAATAGTATTATTCCTTTGTACATATTATAGGTGTATACAATATTTCAATAACTGCATTCTCACCATAAAAATGCAACTTGAAATTAAATGCCGAATTCCGATTTGATCAGGTGGTAAGTTCTTGTGGAGATTTTCACATCAAATGGCCTAAGAAATTAAATATCTTTTTTTTTATAAAGCGACTTTAGCTCAAAGATGAACAAATATTGTCAAATTGTCGAAAAAAATCCATTATTTCAGACTGAAATACATGCTATAGAATTTGAAACTATTTGCTTGAATAGAAAAATGTGCCATAGAATAAAACAACATTTACGTCTAGTTATACAGGCGTTTGTTCTAACAGGAAGAGTAATGTCGGTGATTTTGTTGTTGAAAGGAGGGGACACTCACGTTTATACACATACGTCATTAATACATGATTATCTTAAAATTAATTTCATTTTGGTAGCTTAAGGTTTCACAAATAAGACACAGAATACCACTTATTGCCTTAAAAAGAAAAATCAGAATGGAGCCTGTAATCGGCACTACAATGTCGAAAAATTCACATCATGTAAATTCAAAATGGCGGTGAGAAAGCCGACACTACTCTTCCAAAGAGCACTTGAGTTACTTCCGGTTTCTCTGTCATTTTATTTGGCTTAGATACGTGCCACAATACCATACAAACTGAAAAGATTTCAAAGCATCGTACATATTCATTCCTTTATAACTTATTGAAGAGTCATTACTTTTCAGAATATTGAAGAATACAAAAAAACGGCATTTCATAAATTGAACAGCTGCAAACCGAAAGATTGTTCACTTAGCGGTGTAATTTAGTGCAAATATCATGTGATTTGAATTACATTGAGACGTGAGAATTTCAGCTGAACTGACAAAGCAACGCACATGTGAAAAATAACAATTTATTACCTTATATGGTGAAACACTGTTTTACAATAGTGACTATTCAGATTTTCTTTTATTTCGATTAAAACATTCCAGTTCGACTCCCCGAGCATGTACACAGTTGCATTAATTCATCACAAAACAACAAATATGATTCATGTTTAAAGGTGTTGATAACGTTCATGATTTTGTAGTGTTTTCAAAATTCTCTTACTCGGTCACCTCAATGACCTGCCAAAATTGTCACGGTAAATTTGGGGGTATGATACGCAACAGATCTTCATTTCTGTTGTGACACATCAACATCATTCCTTTCGTATTCGCAACGCTACGATGCCATAATAACATCTAAATTTATATGATATTTGTATTCAGACAAGTGTGTTAACAAACTTTCGGTGTGCAGCTGTATGTACAGATACCAAAACCAAACGATCCATTATAATGAATACTAGTTATTTCAAATACGACAAACTTCAACCTCACTTTCTTTCTGCATCAGAAATGTTTTCAATATCTATTTCGAAGGCGTCAGCCGCGGTATGTTGTCCGGTTTTCAATCAACATCCCTACTTTACAAATTACATTCAACATTAAACTGAGCTCAGTAGCAATAATTTTACTATTCATCAACTTAAGTTCTGCTTCATATTTCATCGGTAACTTGTGTATAGGACATCAACGCAATGTCCATTTAAGGCAATATACACTATGGATAGGTCAGTAAAGGTCAAATATAATTTCGCTTTGGGAAACGGGACCTTTCCTGTTTATTTGAAACATGACTCACATTGGATGTTATAAACAATTCTAAACATACGATGAAAATTGTTTTTGGTTCATTACTGCGGGAGTATGTCAAATAATAGATAATTCGTGTCATTGCCATGGAAACCCTTCATTTTTGCATGACTTGCACGCAAGCATATTTCAAGTAAAACGTTTCCGCATACAGATTAAATAAATCTTATTGAAACGTGAGTAGTTAACTTTGTTGCAAAATAATGGCTTTTATAATTTTTAATATATCTGTATTTTTTTCCTAATACGTTAAAGTGTAACTATCCTTACTAGTGATCTCTATCATATCCTCGATAGATACAAGATACAAATAAACACGAAACATAAAAGAAATTCTTTCCAAATCGTGTTAGTGACAAGCTATTTGAATCAATATTCAATTACCAAATTCAATTTTTGTTTTTGACAAATAAACAAAGCAAGGCTGGAGGTATCCCCGATCACCAAGATCTTTTTGTTCCGATACTCTACAGTTGATAGCCTCTTGGACTTTTCATCAAACGTCATACTGAAATTACCCGCCCTTGATTTGAGCCGCGAGGCATCACACATCACGCTTTGCGTTAAAATAGGCTTGCTATTCAAGCTGGAAGCTCATACTTTGGTATTTTCATCCAATCAGGAGGCAAGTTCATCTTGGACGTTTCCTTTAGTCGCAGAGGAATTCTCTACCTATACAGGTAAAACGGTCATAAATTCCGTATGTACCTTTGCAGGCGCCTAATGGAATGTTTTAAACGTAAATGTATTGACTCGCTATTTCATAATCTCATGCTAAAATATTTCACTGGTTATCAATTTCGTTATGAGAATCAGTGTCTTTCGGGTCACAAGGCGATAGATGATGAGTAACTGGTCATCAAAAGGAGAAAAGTACGTTTTTCGAAGGATTTTCTTCTAAAAAATGTCCCCCCACCCCCCCAAAAAAAAACCATTAGTTTATGCCAGATATATACTTCTACTTTAAAATACTTAACCGTTGTCGTCGAGGAAATAACATCAAGCAAAAACCCTAGGCGACAATTTTTAAATGAAGACATTTTTTGTGTTTGAGGTAGGAAAATGTATTCGCATGGCCTAACCGGTCATGATCCGTTCGTTTTAAAACTGTTTAAACTGATTTATGAACACATTTTAATTATTTGAGGTAGGAAAATGGATTCGCATTACCTAACCGGTCATGGTCGGTTCGTTTTAAAACTTCTTAACTGATTTTAAAACATTGTCTTGAAACTGGAAACACTTTATTCGAGAGATCAATTTACCAATACGGTATTTATCTAAAAACGTGCCACTCCCCCATTATGCCTTGGGTTACCGAGGATTGTTGTTCAGGCGTTATGTGTTTACGAATATCACAACATGAATTGGCGGTGATCTATATACAATGAACCTGAACGCACTTCCCTGTTGTCAATGTGGACTGTCAATCTCATTCAAATAAGATCTGCACGACATTACGCAAATACCAGCAGACTTTAGATCATACTCTAATGATATCGTGAGGCCTGCCGTCCTATGGCAAACAGCTCGTTTCGCCTACAGCCCATATAGCTTACGCCCTATTCCAAGGAAATGCTTTGCCGAATATTTCCTTGTCTTTCATACCGAAAAGAAGCAACTCAGTATAAGTAATTCTAAACCGTCTACATCGTTATTAGTGTAATAGAAATATCAATATGAAGTTTCGATGAAAATCTCATTCTTATATTTGAAATCAGCTTTTTCAAATAACCATTCAGAGATTAAACATAGTAAGTCACAGATGGTAAATACTGACAAGAGCTGCGTGAGTAGGTCAGGTACAAAGCCCATGGTTGTGAAATCGATCTATTTTTTGGTTTGCTTTGCCATTACGTTGCTCTCCAAATATACAAGGGTATCTTTAGATTATATTCACTTTTTCTTTTAGCATAATTCGCAACGGCGATCTAGAAATAATGTCATAAAAAATCAATATTCGATGAATTACAAAAGTTGCAGACTTCATACTTTGATATAAAATTAAATAACATTTCCAAGGGAATATTTACAAATTAGCTTATAAACACTGAAGAAACCATATATTGTTAGATAAAGAAAATAAAAATTCACCATTCACCTCAACATCGATAAGTACATACACACATACAAACATACATACATACATACATACATACCTAAATACACACAAAACAAGAAAAAGTGAGCATGGCTCACATACCCCGGCGGCCCGTCTGATATCTTCTTCCTCTTCCAACTCACATGTAAACAGCTTATAATTTGAATTCCTATGTTTTGTGCCATACAGATAAGATCATCAAACAAAAATAAACAAAGCATCAATGAGCTTTACTATTTGCGCATTCAAGGGCCATAACTTTGTGAACTAATATTTCGGAAACGGCTTTCGAACTCGAACAAGAGCATCAATAGGTGTGTCCAAAACCAAAATGTCATTCACCTAAGTGTGATACTGTTTGAGAAAACTTGTCCCCATTGGAGCATCAGATCTGTTAATTACTGCAAGTCAAATTTTGCATCTAAGGGCCATAACTATGTCAAAAATAATATTTCGGAAATGACTTTCGAACTCGATCAAGAGTATCATCAGATGTATCCAAAAGCAAAATTTCACTCCTCTAGGTGTAAAAGTTTCTGAGAAAATCTGTCCCAATTGAACAACATATAACTTAGTAAAAAAAAGAAAGACGTTTCCATGGAAACTACAAAAAAATGAATTCCAGAATATTCACAAGTGGTCCAAACTGTAGACAAGGTTATGGTAAATAAGTGTGCAAAGTTTGGTTGATCTAGAACTAACAGTTTTTGAGTACATTGACCGGACGAGAGGACGGACGGAAGGACGGACGGAATGACCGCTTTATACCCCCGCTTACTTCGTAAATTCACCTCAACATCGATAAGTACATATCGTATTTCCTCGAATAGACGCCGGGTCTCGAATAGACGTCGGGTCTCGTATTGAGGCCGGGGGTATGGTTGTTTTAGGTAAATACACGTCGGGTCTCGAATACACGCCGGGTGATAAGTTGATTAATAAATGCTCCCATAGTTGAAATAATAGTTGCAAATAATGTATTCTGATCTAGACGAAATTTCTTACAAAAAAATGAATAGACGCCGGCCTCGAATAGACACTGGGTCTCGAATACACGCCGGGGGTAATAAGGGGTCTGAAAAAATAGACGCCGGGGGCGTCTATTCGAGGAAATACGATACATACATACAGACTTACAACGTCGCTAAGGGCTGAAATATTGCCCAAGCGGCGTGAAACAATAACTCACTCACTCACATACATACATACATACATACATACACACACACATACATACATTTACACCCCTTGGGAAGTTATTTCCTTTGTTTTATTTGAAGGTTATATGCCATAACCACCATGTGCGCAGGTTGGTTATCTCATAATTACCATGGTCGGTTATGAGTGAGTACATGAGTTGAGGTTTAACGTGTTTTTTTCTAACAACATTTCAGATATTAAACACCCGTCGGTTATGAGATGTTCAATGTGAACAAACAAATTGACTTGTAAAATTGTGAAATTTCAACAAGCTAGAGATTTAACATTTAGAAAGGGCGTAACAGGGATTCGAACCCGGGACCTCTGTATTGTCAAGCAACACCTCTACCTCTTGAGCTAACGAGGATCCATGTCAGTTGAGGTACTTTTTGTTGGGTCATGTGTACACCGATTTCCCCCTGTACATATATAATAATAGGTAATAGGTTTTGTATATTTTTAATGTAAATGGGCTAGTTTTTAGCTTTAAAATCTAAAGCAGGCGTGTATTGTTAATATTCTATGTGACTCGTTCGGTCAGAAAACATAAAGCCGCAAAGTGTTAAAATATAACGTTTATAAATGCAATATATATGAATAATTTAGTTCAAAGTTATTTTACGAATGTTCCGCGGGAGTGTAAGCCAAATAATGACCTGATTGCCTCGCGTTATGGCAATAAACTCAGCTCGGGCTACGCCCTCGCGAGTTTATTTGCCATAACCGCTCAGCACCAGGTCATTATTTACTACACATACATACATACATAATTGCAACTTTAACAAAGGTCAGTGTCAATAGCTTTGAAAAATAAGACCTGTCTATACACATATCAAGTTTAAAGTGATCACAAACCAAGTCAACGTAATATAGTTGATCCTCAATATGAAAAGGAAAGTGACGATCTGCTACTTTTAAAGGGGAACAAAGAAAATCATAAGTGCAACATTTGATCTAAGCATATGTACAAGCTGAATATGTATAAGTGACAAAAAGAGTCAATTAAATCTGTTAGAGGAGTTAATTTCGCAAGACAGGATGTGCCCTTCCTAGTTTAATAATCGATTCTCAAGGTACCGCCATAACTTACGTCATGCAAAAATTGAGACATGCGCATCACTGGTGTACATACAAAGAATGTTTCAGCAGACTGATCAGCAACTATGGGAGGGGTTGATTTCGAAAGATCCGGTTCCAAATTAACGAGACGTACGGACGGACAACATCCCCGAACGATTTTCTTACGGGGGTTTGAGATTGAAAAGCTGCCCAAAACGTTTTTAAATCAATGAAGTCTTTTCCTGCATCGTGATATTTATGATAAATAGATTTTGTTACACAAGTCACTGAAGTGGTTATATTCGTCAAGTGCATATTGTTTAAAGGGAATATTTTTCTTATCCTTGCAACCTCAGATTTTATGATAGCTAAACGTCAGGTAGGGATAGTTCAACGCGTACAGTTCAAGCGTACGAGTACTCGGACATTCCATTACTTGTCTGCTAGAGTGTGATATGATCCATAATTTGCTAGAGTTGAGATGAGAGCTTGCGAGCACAAGAGTCAGTTTGGGTTCTCTGTAATGCCGCAAATATACAGTCCTGGGTTAACAAGGCCCCTACTGAGAATGAATGAAATTATAAATTTGGACATTTTTGGAATTATTAATTTCAGAATAAACAGAATGCCTCAGCATCTTCGTGCATCAAGTAATCCAACGATAGATGGTAAGCAATGTGAATTGCCAAAGCATCTCGATCTGCTATGGCTTATAATCTCCCCAGAGAGAGATAAGCGTATATATATAGCAGTGGTCTGGAGGGTCGTTTCTGACAGATAAATTACGGGAGCCTGGGAAGAAATAGCGATGTACGGTACACATAAATGCCGAGCAATGGATGCCTTCAATTGAGGTCAAGGATGTAGCCTAAATGAGACATCTGTTTTTGCCGCTGAGATGCCCAATATAAGCATTTAGCAGAAAAATCGCTATATATACTGCTGGTTCATACACAGGGGCGTGTATCGCTTAGAAATAGCTTTAGAAAGACATATATACCCATAGACCCTACCCTACTACTATATAAAAGGAAAGGGATGTAACGACCAAACCACCCCATGCTCGAACAAAGTCAGTTTTCGCATCCAAAATAATTTTTCTGGACAAATTGTTCACTACGATTCGAAAGCTAAATGATTTCCCTACAAAACGAGCTATGGATTGTCAAAATCGGGTAATTATTTCAAAAGTTACATGCAACGACGTCCCGAAAATCGCTACCGCCAGATTTTCAGGCCAAAATCCCCACTCACGGAAAACAGCAAAAACTCACCGTTTAACATCGTTTATTGATTCCAGCAATGTTGACAACACCAATGGAGTGCTCGATTCGATCGGCGACATCGAACTACATGTTCACAATATGAGAACAGCACCTAATTATTGTTTCTACGAGTGCTAGCATACATTTTATCAAAAATCATCTGCTTTGCGGTTGTCTTGTCTGCCATAACAGTGGCCTTGACATTCATTTGACCTCGTAGCCGCAGCAAATAAGCAACTGAGCGAACTCCGAACTCCGATCGAACTCCTCACACTCCTTTCAACACCATGTTTGTAAACATCACAACGTGGTCGAAAAAAGTTTCGGATTTATAGACGTGTCCACCTTACCACAAGCAACTGGAGCTGTTGTTTTTTGGAAATTAGTCACATATAGTAATTTAAGAGAGCCTTTTTTTGGAGTTTAAATTTTTATGTCTGAATCGGCAAAGGAAAAAACCATTCTCCAACTCCAGGCGCTTCGAATCACTTCTCTCCGCTGCTGGCAGTGCTGGGAATAATTAATGGACCGATGCCTTCCATTTACCAAGCCTCCATCAGGTAAGCATCGGCGTATACGATGTTTTCATTATATGTTTTTCTTTAATTGCCATCATTCTATCATTTTAACATCAATTTATTATTTTACTTTAGTGATTGTTTAAACATCTCTAAAATGTTATTTATAAATCTAATTACTTTGCCAATATTCCAACAAAAAAACCCCAATAAGACAAGCTTAATTGATTATTGATGTTAGATGAAGGTGCCATGTTTTTAAACATATGACAATAATACCAACTTTATCGATTAGGTATGCACGCCTTTTGAAAATTTGAAGGTGCTATATTATAAAAAATATATATGTGAAACTAGAATAGGTAAATGATTAGTTAAATTAAGTTTGAAACCATTTTAACAAAAGTCTAAGTCATGATTTTTATTTTGGATTTCAGGCATGTCACAGGCATAAACAGTAAGTATTTGATTGAGAATTTATGTCATTTTAATGATCTGGTTAGCAATTTGATATAACACCATCAAATGTATTTACCAGCACTTCTATTTCTAAGCTGCTCAATATTTGATTTTTATTCAAGACTGTTAGAATACCTGAATTATTCCCATTTTTTAATATCATATTTATACATGTAGATAATTTAAAGATTGAGCCTTCCGAATTACACTTACAAACTGATGGTGACAGCTGGTTAATAGCCTTCTGGCTTTTTGTAATAAATATCTAATATATGATCATGATATGAAACTATGTTCTGAATTTACTGACAAACATTGTGAAATACAATATATTTAAAATGAAATAACAGGAGAAAATCCCAAATTTTAAACATATTAAAGAGGATATTAAAACTGCATATTTTGTTGCCCAATTTAACGCTTCACAAACTGTAAATATGATAGCTTTATGAATTTCTGGTCAATTTGTCATACTCTTGTCTGAAGTATTAGATTAGTTTTTAATTATTACTATTTTCAACCTACTGTCGGAATTGATTTTGAATATAAGATTGCCTATCCATTATATCTTGTATACATTAATGAAATATTACTTGTGTAAAATTTGTTTATGTTGGGAACTGTTATTCTAATATGTGTTTTTTTGTATGGAGTTTCGGAAAATAAAAAAAAAAAAAAAAAATATAAATAATAATATATGATCATGTACATATCTATTCATTTGGGTAAAAGTTTCTAAAGAGAGTAGCAGAGCAAGTATGGTTTTAATTTGACAAGCACAAATACATGATGTAGCCAAGAATTATCCAAAAAAATAATAATTTAAGAAATAAAAGGATGAAATGTACATTGTTTAAAATATAGAAGTGTTTTTTCAAAAAAGATTCTCTCCTTGCAGGCATGTGTCTCAATACAGGAGGAGAGAGTGGAGACACTTTTCTATCATTATTTGAAAGTTTTCAGGTAAGCACAACAGCCACAATCTAAAGATTTGGATCATTGCATGATATACTTTTTAATTTTTTTGTTAATGTATTTCAGCAGATAATGTAGAGTATTAGATATATGCCACTGAGACATGATCAAGTTGAAATATGTTTGTCAAGGTAATTTTTGTTTAGATATATTACTTAATAGTAGTTGTGTTTACCATGAGTGAGAAAAGGGAAGACAATTGTCACAACAGGTTCAATGGGAGGAGAGGTAGTGGAAGGAAGGGCCTAACCATGGGGGAAAATAAGGAGATAACAAGGGGGTTTTAGGGTTATTGGTTAGGTACCATGTCTTAAGCTGTTGTTAATGCTGTATGAAACTTTTTTGGTGAAAAGTGTCACTTTGTTTCTAGAGTTTGATTGAGCAATTCTGTAAAAGAGGCAAAAGAAATCCAACTTAAATTTAAAACCTATTTATTTCAGCTATCTTAAAAGCAAAATGCTGTAATCATAAATGTTTATACAACACACCTTTACCAATGTAGATTATGATTAACCAAATATTAAGTTCCATGATTGTTTGAATTATGAGAGCAACCACTTTGACTATACTTTGTTATTTTAAATGTTAGTTTGTAACATTAAATACAATTAATATTGTAGTACTTGAGGAGCTATAATGACAATGGAACAATATTTTTTTGCCTCATATTTAATTTGGTTCCAATTTATATTTTTCAGTTACAAGATTCAGTATCAAGAGGGGACAGTTTAATCTGGAGAATATCCTTGCTGCATACATGGAAAAGAATCTCTAATACATGGACACTCTTGAAACTTTTCTGCTATTGTAATTCAATAAAATCTTCAAATAAAATAAATAAATTGACTATCAATGAATTTATTTGTGAGGATTCTTTAATATGTTTTTGTATATATACAGACATACAAGTGAGTCCCCAATTAAGAAAACAATACATTTACTTTCATCACTTATATCCAATTATATTGATTGTATTGAATTCAATTGATTCTTATTATTTGATATGTGATAATTATAGGTGCCATTAGCCTTCAAAGAACTAAACGTGTGTTTTGTAGAGTGTAAAATAGATATTTCATGTGTTTAATACATGAATTTCTAGCCACCTATGGATAACACCTCCCTTTTCAAAGTTTTAGTTTAATACCATTAACCATGAGGAATTGTTAACACTTTGCATATCTTAGATGATCAGTAGGTTGTACTTCATAAAAGCCTTTCATGATGTTTTTATGAATATTTAAAAGGTTGAGTTGATAAATTTCAAAGGATGTTCAATACTGAATACAAATACTTTTATGACTATAATATACACATCAATAATAGGCAAGGAAAGTTTATTTTGGCATAACTTGTAATGAGTGCTTAACAGTAGGTGAAATATGGGCTACAAATCAAATCTGTCTGTTTCGTGCTGGATATATAACAGATGATGTACAAAGAATGTGTTTTTAGATTTTCAATTATAATTTCTACATCAAATATTCTATGCCAATTGAATTAAACTGCAAGCAAATAAGTGATTCAATTTCACTTTTCACCTCATCTAGCCTGACATGGGACGGTGTCCTTATATAATTTTGTGTACCAATTCCTTGACTACTAAGGATCTAAATTTATAAATTTGGTGACCTAAGAAAGGCCTCTAGGGCCACTCCTAAAGCCTATTTTCATTTTTTTCTCCTGAAGATGATAGTGAAGAAACCTGTACATTCTAATGAGGATTCTAAACTATATATTATATATCTTGTTTGTCCCTGACTAAAGTCACACAGGTCATGGCCTTATAAATATCTTCTTCTTTAATAATCTTAATAAAGCTAAGAAAGATGGAATATTTATATGCTCCATAAGCGATTGGTATAATAATACTATGGCCTAGTGATAGTAGATTTTAAAGACTGATGAGCTCCAGGGTCATGACTCTATTCTTTTAAAACTGAGAAAAATATTACAGAACTGATGTGCCTCTGAGCCTGTGAACCTTGTAAAAAGGTTGAGTGTGTATCACTGTTAAGGTTTGTGTTATTTTATCACGCTCAACTCAAATTAATTTCAGTGAGCTTTATTAATTTCTTTGAAGTGTAAAAAAGGTAGAGCCTTCATTTGATTACAATTCTAACCATTACAGACATGTTTATGAAACTAAAGAGTTTATTGCTTGCAAGGCAAACAAATTCAGGACATTTTGGGGAAAATGCCCTCATACGCAAATATTCTAAAAAATATAACTAAATCAGATTTATTGCATTTGAAACAGCAATTAAAGATACAAGTACTGTGCCAGTCTGGAGATCTGTCACTTCAGACATGCTTTTTATGACCTTATACATAATAAAATATACTGATTACTTTAAGAATGAAATTTATTATGTTATTTATTGGACACACTGTTAATGTTTGTTCCTTTATTGGGGAGAGACTGGCCTTATTTTAGTAACTTAAATCAAATCACCTTTTCATGAGGCATAAAAATCTACCTTTCAACTGAAGTTATAAGAAAAGTTATTTTTTCAACACGATTATACATAACTGTTAATAAGTTTTAATGCAGCATATTGTAACTTAATATGTTTTTGTTGTTTTAATCTTTTAACAATGAAAATCAAAATTGCTTCCAATAAAGAAAACTAAGGTAACCTTCCAAGCGAGGCATTGCATTTATGCCCCTAACCACCAGGGTGGTTGAACAGTATGAATTACAAAATACAAGTCATTATCAATGATTGCTATCCACATCTTTTATGATTTACATGATCTCACTCCTGAGCCAAGCCAATATTGATAAAAATATATAATTCTGTCTGACCTCTGAAAAATAAATATCCCCTTTTTTGTCGAACACAGTTTTGATAATTTTAATCATATCACTATTGTTTGAAGAAATAAAATTAAATCACCTATCTAATTGTAACAGAGGTTCTCTATAGTCTATATGGTATAATGGTTAACTTATTTTATTAAATAATGTATCTGAACTGCACATCAAATATTCAACATGGAAGTAGTTTATCTAGAATTAGGAGTTGCTTTCAAATTTGCCTTTGAGATTCAAACCTCTTTACAAATTCTTTTAATTTTTGAATATTTTCTTTTCCAATTATAAAACATAACTGAGTTTTAAAAATATATGCTTCAATTAAGAAGGATAGCGAAATCTATCAAGTTAATGTTGGTAACAGGTTAATATTATATATGCCATCACTTTTTGGAGAAAAAGATCAAAACAATATTTTTAGGCACACCGAGTAAAAGTTGTTTATATATTCTTTAATAAAACATGAAAAATCATACTAATAAGTATATTGTTCCACATAAATTACAAAAAATTTTTTTGTCAATTAAAGTTTAAGTTGCGATTTTCTAACGATTCGTTTGAAATTTTGACATTTGCCAATTGTCGAATAATTTCATATTTCTGGAACGTTTAAAAAAAATTATGATTTGACCCATAGTTATAAAGAACGAGTTTATTTAATATTTTGGGCTCATTAAAACACACACGACTGCAGAAGGGAATTTAATAGAAAATACTCAATGTTAATTTCTACCAAATCCTATAATTTTTAAATTTGCTGCGGCCACGAGGTCAAATGAATGTCAAGGCCACTGTTATGGCAGACAAGACAACAGCAAAGCAGATGGTTTTTGATAAAATGTATGCTAGCACTCGTAGAAACAATAATTAGGTGCTGTTCTCATATTGTGAACATGTAGTTCGATGTCGCCGATCGAATCGAGCTCTCCATTGGTGTTGTCAACATTGCTGGAATCAATAAACGATGTTAAACGGTGAGTTTTTGCTGTTTTCCGTGAGTGGGGATTTTGGCCTGAAAATCTGGCGGTAGCGATTTTCGGGACGTCGTTGCATGTAACTTTTGAAATAATTACCCGATTTTGACAATCCATAGCTCGTTTTGTAGGGAAATCATTTAGCTTTCGAATCGTAGTGAACAATTTGTCCAGAAAAATTATTTTGGATGCGAAAACTGACTTTGTTCGAGCATGGGGTGGTTTGGTCGTTACATCCCTTTCCTTTTATATAGTAGTAGGGTAGGGTCTATGGGTATATATGTCTTTCTAAAGCTATTTCTAAGCGATACACGCCCCTGTGGGTTCATAGCGGTGTATACTTCCACCCCAAATGGATTCATTTCATGTATGGTGGTTAATATGACAGGACGTCATGTCTGAGAAATGAAATTTGAAGCGTTAATGTTAACTTTGTCTCCACAAAATCGTTACGGTTACAGAGTGAATTCATGGACTGCACAACGAATCTATGCATGAACTGATCTTAGCATGGACCATTTCCAATATTCGATACTGGTAACTTGATTATGGCGAAAGAGTCTAGACCAAAACGCCTTCCATTGCAATAATAAATATATATAACTTGTTATTGCGTAGTAATTTTGTTATCATCTCCCAACCAAATCAATATAAAACAATAATCAATACAGAATTGGCCATACATAGAATATAAATGGTAAATGCTTTCTAATGGTGCTACACGAAAATCGTATTTGCATTACAGTGGTTGACCATAAATACGGTTCTCCGGTTATTGTTTGAATTTTATGTACTGTGATATTTCCTATTTTCAACATACACATGTAACATATTAACGATATATCTTCACCAAATCCTCCTATCCGTTGCCACAGAAAAGTTTTATATCTATCAAAATTTCTCTTGGTCAATTCCGGATGAACTATCTTCCGCGAAACTTTAATCGATATGCTACGGTTGAATATCTTTAGAATTGTTTGGGTCAAACACGTTTTAAGCATCACCAAGAAAACTAAAGTTAAGACGAAGAAGAATCGTATAATCGTGTCAATATCATTTTGTATATACAGTAAATCCCTTGCTCTCGCTCGGGAAATAACAATGTTTAGACATATATATATAGATATAGATATTTAACTCGGACACATGATATATCTCCGTATCAAACTCGCGGACACATGGTTACTTATGATACCATCTATGTCTAACGCAACAGAGAAATAATGCTGTATGCTATCAAATGTAATTACCCAGAGTAATTAACCGCCATAAATACAATTTGATATTTCACTTTGTACTTCAAGTGGTCCGCCTTTATTTGCAAAGATATAGGCTAGTTTTGAAAATTCTTGATAGTAACTACATAGGCCTTTTATAGTAATGATTACATCGCAAAAATAACCACTTATCGACCATAGAAACGCTTGGTGAATCAATTAAATCACTTCACTGAAAGCGTTTATAAATTCCACAAATCTAGTTTAACCAATTTCTTACATATATAAAAAATATTCTTGAAAATAAAACACTTACCTGTGCTCATATTGTAATGTTATCCGTACGACAAGTAATCACTCACTGCAAACTCTAAACACCGTTTGTCCCCGTTGCAGAAGCCTTTCTAAGTGCAATGGAACAGCCCAAGTGCTAAATATACGGCTGCGAGGAATGTTGTATACTAAGCTCCGCCTACTTCTATTAATAGATCAATACGTCATGAGCCTTGCTTCAGAAAGGAGGCTACGCTCCCTGCAATGACGTCAAGTCTCTTCTCAGCATCCTGCATTTCGCAATGCGTAGTGGAAGAGTACTGTAATAATTCTAAATAAATCTTGGCGTCGAATTTCGAATTCTTGATTGTACAGTTTTGTTTAAATACAGCAGATTCCCTTCATATCATTTGATAGATTCCCTTAACTTCATTTGATAGATATCGAGCTTGTAGTTACAACTGAAATATAACTTCCGATTTGTATGTCAAATTATAAAAAAAATAATGGTTATATACTAGGACTGTAGCAAGGAACTTTTCGGGAAAAAATTAAAATGTTAAAAAACTAAAAGCATAATTTCAGTCTTTATGTTTGTTTAGAAAAAAAAGCTCAAAATGATCTTTTGAAACTAATCTGCTCTTTTGTTTATGTTGTGTGATAAAAGCAATATGCAGTATATAATCGTAATAATTATGTAGGTAAGTTAATGGTTTTGCGTCGCGCCTCTTTGATAAAAAAACAACAACATTGTCAATTGGGAATATCATATTTATTACTTGATATATCAAGGGTTCACCGCATTTTATTTTTAAAAAAACGATCGACTGTCCCTTAAAATTTTTTTCATAACTTACATTTTTGTTTGATAAAGCAATTATCGTTCTTCCTTTCTGACTAAATATGCAGGTCTTGAATCAATATGATTATGCTTGCATTGAGATAAACAAATATGTTTCTTCTACAGGTCTATTATTAGGGAATATAAGGTAGTAATGCAGAAATGTTTTTTAATGGCAATTGACTGTTTTGCAGACGAAATGTCTGTCTTTTTGTCTGTTGGTCTGTAAAGGTATTTGCGACGCTCGCTATATAGGACAGCTGCGAACAAATATATTTAAGGAGCTTACAAATTTCACGTGACAACTGGGGACTTGACTTGTTGTTTGTGCGCGCTATACATATTCACACGTAAAGCGACCATCACCATAGGTGTTATTACAAAACAACTCATAAAATGTAATACAGCTCCGATAAAAATCTTACAATTAATTTTTAGTTTGCAGCTCGATGATTTCGATGTTGAACTTTCTTATAAACAACGTGATTTCGAAAACAGAGGCAATGTATGAACTTTGTCACGGTGCTGTCAGGGGTATGATTGACTAAACCTATGATTTGGTATCAGCAAGTATTATTAGTCACCATAACAGGAAGATGAAATATATTATGTAAAATAGGGATATCAAAATGGCAAGAGAACACACAACAGAGTTGTAAGTTTATCTATTTATTAAGATATTATCAGTTTAAAGACACAAGCCAATATACTTATGATAAATGACACTGTAAATCTAAAGAGATGAACCTAATAAAAGGAACCATCCCCTTTACAAGTAAGTACCTAATGAAAGGTAACAAACTTAACTCAAACAACTATAGCAGCAGCTAACCCGTACCTAGATATCAATGAGCAATAAACCACATAATCAAATATGATTTAAATGCTTATTCAATTGAAGAATATTTTATAAAAGTACACGCCTAGGGTAAGGAAAAATTCAGGCTTACCCTAGTGTGTCCGTGCAGTGTGAGTCCTCCGTGGGAACTGCCCCACTACAGGAAATTTCACTACTATATCCCTTAATTAGATCCCTTAACATTAAGATAAAGTTTCTTGACATCCCTGCGAACTGAACAATTAGGAAAGGTCCGGAAGTCGCAACCCTTGGGTCACAATTTACAGTGATGTCAAGTTAAGCTAAACAAGCTGGCAGGAGAGAAACAACTCCTGACAGTTTAGAACGTTATCAGGAGGTGTTGAGAAAGCACAAGGATTTAGTTACATGATACATTATTTAGCTCTAAACTGAGCATCGTCACACACCCCCCCCTTAAAATTAGAAAATTTGGCATGCATAACATGCATCAATCTACTTTGATATGACAAGCTCTAACTACAAAATCAGAGTTCCAAGCTCCTCAATATGGTACAGCAGCACAATGAATGAAGTATTGCATTGTTGAAGTAACAGTTCATGCTCTTGAAAGGGCATCAGCGATGACGTTGCTTGTTCCCTTAATGTGCTTGATGCTTATAGGGAACTCCTGCAGCAAAAGGCTCCAACGGAGTACACGCTGGTTAGAGTTCTTCATCCTGTGGATAAACGTCAACACTATATGAGCGGGCTCCATCCTTCTGCTAAGAAGCTAGCAAACCCATTAGAGTTCTCAATCATCAAGTCAATTATCCTTATCAACAGTTTATCTTAAAAACAACAGTCACACTGGACCTCGTATGCGGTGCCTGGGTGAAGTCTGCAGAGAGCGGGAGTGGGTGATGACAGTTGGGGTCAATTGATATTCTAAGCAAACCAGCTCCTCTCTCACTCTCTTATTATAAACACAGTAAAAGTTGGAGTCATCTTGAAAAGTTAATAGCCTTTTTTCAGTGCTCGACCCCCATGGTTATTTTCCCTTGACTGAAATCTTATAGAAATATAAGTGTGTTACAAACCAAGTCTAGATCTAGTTAACATCCTCAGATTTCCTTGAACATATAGCGGTGTTCAGTTTAGTATTGAAAATAGCGATCATATCACTGATATTAATTTTATGTTAATTTTATTGAAAGCATGCATTCTTTAGAGATGAAGGTTCGTGTGTAATAATGTGTTCCTTGGTAATTGAAAACATTCTTTTGAGTGAATCGTATAAGAATACTTAAATGTGAAATAAATCTCACAGCATATATATTTACAAGTTGTTTCAAGTGTAAATCTAACCTTTTTGAATTATTGGTAGGCCTGTTAATCATTTTACGCATGCAGTATGCAACTGAATAAAAAAGTAAATAAAAAACAACAAATGCAGTAAGGTATCAAATGAGAGTGATGTTATTCAAACACTGGAAGACATGAAAGTACCTTCAAACAAGTAAAACATGTTCATTTCTTTAATTACTTATTACATTGCCAAATCAATGAGAATTTAAAGGTTCCGTATTGTAAGCAGTAACATACGAGTACGTTTTATGATTTGGCAGTTAATGGCTGGACTGAGGAACAACTCTGCACAAAAATACACAAACTTTTAAAATTCACATGCTTAATCCATGATGAGAAGTAGAATGATTGTTCTGATTTATATTAGCCTTCAAACAAACAAATAATTTGCACATGAATAGGAAATTCATTTGATAAATACCTACATTGCTTTGTGGTGGAAAAACATGAAATATACTCCTCATATATATCTTTTCAAAGTTGAAACACTTTAACATGAACTTTTACAATGATAATGACATGATCTAAATAAGATCTTCAGTCAAAGAGCAATATGAAACTAAACAACAGAATGTTGAGATATCTAAAACATTCATAACATTGAGAAATTTACATGAGAAATCAATGTCATGACCACTGAGAAATCACATACATAATTCATCAGCATCAGTTTGATAACACACAACAGAAATATGAAATTAGTTTATCATAGCAAGTACAAAATTTAAAGGGACACTCCATGACTTTATGATATTTTATCTGATTTCTATCGATGACAAAACACAAATTCATGAAGATGTTCATCCCAAACAACTCACTTATTCATCCCAAAATATTATTATAGATATAACTGTCAATGTAATATATACCGATGCAGATTTCACAAGTACTGTTGCAAGAATACAAGTTACATTACCTGCCAGACGCTGTCAATTCAAACTTGATCTTCTACCTGCTCTAGGAGGTTTCAAAAATTAAATTTTACTAATTGACACCTGTCATTGTCCATTGTTTTTATTAGATTCCCTATTTTCTGTATTGTCACGTTCCTGACCCAGTTTGCATTGAAACTATATCTTCATCATTAGTGTGTACCTCTCAATTAAATAACAACATTTCAAAGTTTTGTATATGAGGCTCCTACAGCACATGGAATGTTACTTTAAGCACTCCAACACTGAAAAGGTTAGAATACCATTTATAGGTACCATGCATCATATTCTACCAACAACTTAACAAAAAACATGGTATGACATGTGGTTTTAAAATCAGGATCACAATCAAAATGTCTTAAGACTCTGTAATGTTGAAGTACATGTCTTCTTTTCCAGGACATCAGATTTCAGGCAGGTAACTTCCAGATTACCACAATGATAGTGATCAGCCAATCAATTTTCTGAAACAGTGAAATGAAGACTGAATGATGATAATCATAAATAAACATATGGTGATATAAACACAAATTATGTTTGATAATATATCTTCCATATGGTTAAATTAGTGAGTTAAGTTAGTCATCCCACACATTTTTACATAGGCAAGCTGTAGATATCATGACAGCTAATTTGGCCCTATGACATCTTATAAGATAATATGGTTTTGTCATATATCATTAGCACATTTTAGATATTAACATTATATTTACTTTGATGAAGATATTTAATTCATTCATTCTACGTTAGCATCCGTATTCGAAGTTTCCAATTCATTACCTTGGGGTTGATGCTGGTGGTTTTCTTTTTTGTCTCAGTCCTTTCTGAGGCGTGTCATCTAAACCCCTTTTTCCTCTTGACTTCTTAGCCGCAATAAGGGACTGCCTCAGGTCTTCTTCATTTATTGTGAGCAGACTTTCTTTGGTAGCAACCTTCACTTCAGATCCAAAGTCGTACTCCACTGTACCATCACCAGTAACTCTAAGGCATCCTGATTTCTGGAAATCAGGAAGGAAGGCGGACGAGTCTCCAGCGGTGAGCAGGTAGTGAATCTGGCAGTTGACAAGCTTTGCTAGTTTCATCAAAACTGCTTGTGGTGGCATCCATTTTTCTGGACTGCTGTAGTCTTTTCTCGTGGGGTTTTTGATTGTGCATTGTCTCACTTCATCAATTGAAAGTTTTTCAGCATGGTACATGTTTGGACAGTACAACCTTTTCACCAAATCGAGGTACACCTCAGTGTCAATTGAAAAAATGAATTGATCTCTGGATGAATTGCTTAGAAGTCTAGGAACAGTTCCTGAAGAAAGAGCGGCCATGAGAACAGACGTATGAGATTTGCCGTTGAATTTTGGTAAGAAGTCATTCCCACCAATACAGAGGATGGTAGCAATTGTCAGGCAACAGTCTCTTCCATATTTCCCCTCCATAGCCAAGATAAGATTTGTCACACAATAATAGTCATATCTTCCATTTACCTTCTGAAGCATGAGATAAATGTTCCTTACAAACCTGCCGGTTTCATCTCGAGGCCAAAATATGCTTACAGCAAAGAGGTGAATGACAAGGGCGTCAATATCCCCCGATGTAACCACGGATAAGATTGAACCAATTCTTGATGTTGATGCAGATTCTATGATCCAGTCCATTTGAGCCATTTCTGCCTCTCCTTTTCTTTGTTTTACAGATGTTCAGACTTCAGGAAGCCATGATCTCCAAAATGAGCTCTGATTGGAACTGAGTATGTTGGACACGTGCATCTATCTCCAGCTTGACACGTGCAGCCGTAGATAAGTAGCTCGCTATCAACATCAATTGTAATATCAGTCACTTTGAGTTTCTCGATGTTAGCAGCTAGACTTTTACTGATGAGTTTCTTTCCTTCAACAGATGATGTCACTGCTTTCCTATCAAAAGATTTTGATGTCAAAATTTCATCAGCAGATTTTAGGTGCGAAATGGAACAAGCACTGCCTGAACGTTGAGACCTGGTAGCTGCCTTTAAGTCATCAGGAGTGTAACTGTACTTTTCTTCGCAGATTATCAAGTGCTTGGTTGAAGGAAATTGGCGTCTGAGCTTTCCAATGATGTTTTGTTCAATGAATTCCATGTATGTCAATCCTCTTTCTGGAACCTTGAATTTAACCCCGGCAAATTCAATGACAATCAATTCAATTTCCCTTTCAGTTCCAGCAGGGATCTTTGAATCAACATAAATGTCATTCATCGTAAGACTTGCATCAGCTGGTTGGTTCGCTAAGCAATCTTCTATTATGGAAAACACGGCGTGCTTCATTCCTACTGACTTTGCTACATTGGTCTTTGAACAGTCAGGTTTCAGAATTGCCTGGCATAGGTTCATGTCTGATGACATACAATCAAATGTTTTCTTCATTCGCAGGACTTTCTGTTGTCGTTTTTTTTCTTTGACAGTGTGACATTGTTGTTCTGCTTTTGGTTTACATCTTGATCTTTGCACAGTAGTGCCTTTGGTTGTCTTCACCTTCCTAGTCAGTTCTTTTGGAGTATCTTCCGGAAGAGGTGGCATGTCATTTTGGGTCAAGCCAAATATGCCTTCCTGTACAGCGTATCGATACATCAAATAAACACCAAGGCCATTTGTGTTGCGATCCAGAATACTGTCAGTCAGTATTTCAGGTTTTGATGCATAGACATTATAGGGCTTATCGATGTCAATGTTGACTGACTTAATTCTGTTGATCATCATTTTAGCTGTAGGTAGGATATGGGACACATCCTTGGCCGTGATTTTGAATATTTCTTTCACGTTCTCTTCTTTGTTTTCTTCAAGATTTGTTTTATCAAAGATAGATGAATGTGCTGAAAGTACATCTTCATACATGTCTACCAAGGACATTCTTGGTAGGATTGCTGATAGTGTCCCTCTGGGCCTGAATCCTTTCAATGCATCGCGATGATCCATTTCCCTTTGGGTGTCAAGCGCAATGTTGACTGTGCTTTTCTTGTACTTTGTAGAGAAAAGGCATGTCTTCATCCCCTGCCAGAAAGGACCACACGAATAGTGTTCATGAAGAAGCTGCATACAAAATGCTGCATACGATGAAGCACCATTCAAAAATGAAAATGGCAGAGATGACTTCACTGCAGACAAGAGTAAGTTGTAGCCATTTCTCCCACCTATCCTCTCTGCCACGTAGATCGCTACAACCTCATCACAGTGCTGCATCATCTCAAGGTGGAGGGCAAATGTTGCGTTGTCATCACTTCTTTGCGAAAGGAATGTAGCATATTCTTTCTGCATCTCCTCACATACATCAACTTTTCCTGAAAGAATGTTTTCCAAGGTCCTTTGCTTTGTGTCTGGGAGCGAGTCCATAAACTGATCCATGAGGACAAGATGAAAAGTGAGAGAGAGACGGCGAATACTTCTGGTTGCAGTATCAATATGATTCATACCGATCAGCTTTAACCAATCACTCGTATCCTCGTCATTCATGTACATGAGCAGTTGAACAAGGCCAGCAGATTTGTAGGCACTGCAGAGATTAATTATTTTGGATTTTCTCAGATGCAGCAAGGGGAATTCTGGAAGAAAGAGTCTGTATTTCTTGTCCTTTTGCAAAAGCTTGAGCAGGTTCTTCCCTATCTTATGGTCTGGCGCAAAAAGAATGCGATCCTGGTGTAATTGGACGTTTCCCCTACCAGATTTTTTGATAATGTCGTCGAGAACTTCTCTTAACTTGTTCATGTCATCATCTCTTCCAGTGGCTGGTGGTGGGTGTCTCTCTATCAGTGGCGGTGTATCATACACATCAAAGGGGAATTT
This sequence comes from Phorcus lineatus, assembly GCA_921293015.1. Lineage (NCBI taxonomy): Eukaryota > Metazoa > Mollusca > Gastropoda > Trochida > Trochidae > Phorcus > Phorcus lineatus. The sequence continues at coordinate 18,383,067 of OV121087.1, read as the reverse complement.
TGAGGCAGCAGGGACATCGGTTGTTTGACATTCAATCCTTGCAAGGGGAACAAAATCTTCTACTAGAGATTTCTCAAGCCTGTTTTCTTCTTCATTTTCGAATCTGTCAAATTCGTCGAATTCAATGTCATCTTGTTCCTCAGGTGATGATGCAAATGATTCTGTGTCCGAAACAGGAAGAGGGCAACAGTCATCAGGGTCTGATTCAATGCTTGAGATGTCAGACAAGCTATCTATGTATTCGTCTTCAACTTGTTCATCAGCATACTTATCGGCTGTAGTCGAACTTCCATCAACATCATAGTTGTCATCATTGCAGACATTCTCAACTAAATGAAGAGCATCAATTGACATGTTTAGGTCAACATCCACTTTTTCTCTCATATGGCATTTCCAAAGCATAATCTGGGACCATGTCATAAACTTGGACAATTCTTCATAGCTGTTTTGTTCTTCATCAGTTCTCTCAAGAATCTTGGTTGCAAAATCTGTAGGACGGAGGGTTTTTTGTATCTTGCACAAACATACATTTCCACCTTCACAAATTGTATCATCATGCCAGCTGAGGGCGGTTGATGAGTCCATTGGCAGGCCTTTGATGGTTATAGGCAGAGTGCAGACTTGATTTGACTTTGCTTTGCCTCTCTCCTAATCACGGCTGAATGTAAGACGAACAAGGTTATCTAACCCTAAGACGAGGTGGCACATTCTTAAAGAAACCGATTGTGTCAGAAAGCCAGCATCAGTATCATAAGAGAGTTCATGTTCACGAATGAATGTGTCCCAGTACAAGAAATCTGAATCTGATTTCTCTTTTAAGAGTCTTTCTGCATTGGATAAGGAACGTGTCACTCCTGCCAGAGACGTAATTGAAAATACTGTCGTTACATTATGATAGTTGTATATCAGTTCATTGGTGAATAGTTCTTGAAGAATTCCTAAATGATTTCTGTTGAAAATATTGAGGAGACTATCATACATGGTATAAAGCCTTGTGAGTTTCCCTCGAATGAAGTCAGTGCTGCTCGATCTTGTAAGACTTGTGTCATTGATGAAAGTTTCAAGAATGATTTGCATTTGCAATGGGACACCAAGACACCACTCTTCATCAATATCAAATGTTTTCCAATGAAGCAACTTATGACTGTAACTTTCAAAGCATCTTTTACAGTTTTCCATGTCATCATTGCAATCTGCCTCAATGCCATCTTGCGGTTTGAAAACCAAAATGACATCATCAGAAAGTTTACCTTGAAAGCCACCATGTTCATTTTCATACTTTGAGAAACTCTTCTGAAGGATAAACACAATATCTACAATAAGCTCATTGTGTTGTTCCCTTACTGATGCTGTTACGCTATTTGCAATGTCAGTTAATTGGTCTTCATTTGGGGAATTTTCACATGACACAATAACATGTAGGCCTTTGTCATGTTTACAAAACCCACTACAGTTTACCGCAAAAGTATGCAATGGTCTTTCTTGAAAGAGATTTTCAAAAGATGAAGACAAATCAGAATCAATGACATCAGCGATATGCCGTGATTGTCCTTTCAGGTATTGTCCTTGCACAATGGCTGTGTCTTCCTTCCTCTGTTTTCTTTCCTTTATTACAATTTGGTGCTGCTTTACCAGAGTTTTGCCAAGTTCTTGTGTTGACTGACACTGAAGTAGAAAACTGTACTTTAGTTTGACTTGTTCATCAATGCCTTTTTCTTTACTTCCAGGATTCAAGACATCAAAGTGATATTCAAATAACAGGATTTTGTCCCACTGGTCTTCGGTGAAATGGTATCTGTATTCTTCAAACAAGCTAGGAACAGTGTCGAAGTTCAAAAATAGTCCTTTCAAATCTTGTACTTTGGTAAAGACTGATTTTGACACAAGATCATAAACATGCTTCACAGTTTCAACAGTCCTTACTTTAGGTTGATGTGTGAGGACAGCACTGCACTTTAGTAAATGATCTTCAATATCTTTCGTGACGTCATTGCAAAATTGAAGGATGTCTTTGCATTGATATGAAAACTTAATGAAGGTGCTTAGATTGATATACTGTTGGCCATTAGATGATATGAGTTCGTTTTTCAACTTAACATCAACATTGTGCTTCTTGAATTCTTTCCATTTGTTAACTCCAGGAATGTGTTTCTGTCTTAATAATGAGATGAATGACTTATACTCGGTAATTCGTCCGAATTCACTATTTGAGAAGATCAGGTCTTTCAATGTCTGTAAGATTGGCATTCCTACTGCTCTTGGTGGCACATAGTGGTGCTTTCTGAAATTAAAGGAGATGACATTTGGATATATTTTTGTTCACGGTTTATCTTTTCAAAACTGATAAATAAATGGAGTTTTATTTCTAAATTAACCAATGATTTATTTGATGAACCCTAGGTCCTGAAAATCAAACTAAATATCTGTCTTAAACATCAATGGTCTCAAACTTATTCAAGCATAAGTCTCACATCAAATACTTTTGACGATTCTCAAAATGCTTATCTAAATGGTAACTAAAGGTCAAATTAATGTTTTCATAAGCTGACAATACAAGTAGAACTTGAAGCAGTTTCACTTCTAAAGTGTCATCTGACATATTAATTTCCATTTGGGCATATTGATAATTGAATATTGACTAAACAAATTCTGAATTGAAATTTGCAAAGCGATCTTTCATTTCTGCAAATAACGACAACTGGCATTATTAAGTTTCTAAAAAAACATTTCGGACCTTGCGTTAGCAATCTACTGTTTTCATGTGCTAAAACTTTTTCCAAATCAAGAAGATGCAATTCAACATTTTGAAACTTTGATAGACCTTTTTTACGGTTATCATATTTGACATGTTCATTTGAATCTCAGATATCATCCCGACTATTATATACCATATATCAATAAAATAAACTAAGAAATGAACACAAAGTAGAAATTCCATTTCAAATCAATATCATAATTGAATTGCTTAAGATTATTATTTAAGATAGTATACGTGTAAATTCAACAACCTGGTCATTGATCATACATTGTATGCTTGTCAATGTTCACAAATCATAACGAATGAATTGACTTAATAGCAACTTATGCAAATGGAAACAAGCAATGCCGCTGATTAGAATATATTCCTTAGTTTTAAGGATAATAACAACATCACGTAAAGTACTTTATATTCTCATCACAAAGCAAAGCTTTATTGAAACACTTTGAAAAAGGTGTAACAATTTTATAAAGAAAGGGTTATATATATTGTAACATAAAACATTATGGAATTTCGCATTACAAACAAACAAGCCTTCTTATATTCTAGTTAGATTGTACTTTAATACTTTGTAAGTAATATCTTAAAAAGTATGTCACTTATGATACTAGTTGAAAAAAGTAGTCATTATTGACAAAGTTTGATATACTTGGTACAAAAAATACTTGATTGCATAAAATCAAATTATGTTGCAGATGTAAAATGGGTAGTCCAAATCAAGTCGTTTTGTTATATAGTGTGATCCTTTTTTTCCCTTTTTAACATACTGAGGCTAGATAGAATTTCTTACTTCTTTAACAGATTTTAGTGCAAAATGTTGAATATGGGAATAAAAGTTTAACTATTTATTAAGATATTATCAGTTTAAAGACACATGCCAATATACTTATGATAAATGACACTGTAAATCTAAAGAGATGAACCTAATAAAAGGAACCATCCCCTTTACAAGTAAGTACCTAATGAAAGGTAACAAACTTAACTCAAACAACTATAGCAGCAGCTAACCCGTACCTAGATATCATTGAGCAATAAACCACATAATCAAATATGATTTAAATGCTTATTCAATTGAAGAATATTTTATAAAAGTACACGCCTAGGGTAAGGAAAAATTCAGGCTTACCCTAGTGTGTCCGTGCAGTGTGAGTCCTCCGTGGGAACTGCCCCACTACAGGAAATTTCACTACTATATCCCTTAATTAGATCCCTTAACATTAAGATAAAGTTTCTTGACATCCCTGCGAACTGAACAATTAGGAAAGGTCCGGAAGTCGCAACCCTTGGGTCACAATTTACAGTGATGTCAAGTTAAGCTAAACAAGCTGGCAGGAGAGAAACAACTCCTGACAGTTTAGAACGTTATCAGGAGGTGTTGAGAAAGCACAAGGATTTAGTTACATGATATATTATTTAGCTCTAAACTGAGCATCGTCACAAACTTCTCGCTTTTTATGATGCAAGGGGGAAATCAGTTTCGAACTTATGTAATATATAGGTGCAATCTAATTGAAATCAGATCGAAACTTGTCCCTCGTACCTCGCTGATCAAGAAATGCAGCTAGGTACGAGGGACAAGTTTCGATCTGATTTTAATGAGATTGTATATTAGTGATACCTAGGAGTACCTATAACAAGCTTATTGATCGATTTCAAGTTGCAGGCAGTTTGCTATGCAGACCGAGATCTAATTTACCCTCGTCTGATATGATGCTGCTCGTAACAGGAAAACGGTTTGCCGCTCTTGCAAATCGCAAGTTCCTTTGATTCAAGGATAGGCTGTGTGTTTGTTTATGAGGGGCAACTGAATTAAAATATTGTAGATTTCTTTTTGTGATGTGACAAGTCGGGATCTAATTTATCCTCGATTGATAGGATACTGCTTGTAACAGAAAAAAAGTTTGCCGCTCTTGTAAATTTCAAAAACTGTGTGTTTGTATGTGAGGACAGCTGAATAAAAATATTTCGCAAAGTGGATTTCATTTTGTGATGTGACAGGAAAATGCCCATATTTACACATTTACCTTCACAATAACACGGCTTCCTTAAATAGCCCTTAGGTTTTAGATTTCATCTATTTTAACCAGTTCCCGATACGATTACAAATGTTAAGAAAATCATATAGTACACATTTGAAACGTTAGGGCTAAAACATATTACAGATCGAAAACAAGGGCTAGGGGTTCATGTTACATGTACGGTTTTTTCGTAATCAAAATACCATAGCTGAAAAAAAATGACTATGTTGATTGCAGAGTATATAGCGTGACCTTGTTGACAGACTGATTTTTTGCTTATTTCACACAAATTTTAAATGAGTTATCTACATTTGCTCCAATTTCCATTATTTTATGTCTGTTAACAAATCATATGTTGAAACTGAAGTCGTCTCATTTTCATAACTCGGAGGTAAACATATATCTTAAGTGCCGTAGAACGTTGGGTATGAAGGGGTGTATAAAACACTTGTAACCAACTGCTTGACAATACTTTTAAATAATTATTTACTGATTTAAAGGTGTACATAAAATTGGACGCATGTAGGTTTTTTTGGATACGCGACATCTTTTTCTGCGACTATCGATAATTTGGTTGAATTATGAGATATTTATGCCTCTGTAGAAATATATTTTGCATGGACTAAAGAGGACAATCAGAAAGAAAACATAAAAATACTCCGAAGTACAGTGCCTTGACTTTTCTTTTATAGGATTGTCATAAACAGGATTGTCATAAAACGATAAATAACTTTATCGCTTGTTTCAGGAGCGAATTAAGACGTTTCTTTAAGAGTGCCGATTGTTCAACAGTGAGCAAATTCCGAATCCGCCTGTCTCCCTAAAAAGATCGCACTTTCCAGGGCCCTGTTTTTCAAAACAGCAGTCATAACATTATGACCTAGCCTCCCGGATGTTCACATTGTCGTATAAATTCAAAGGATTGGCTAAAAATGAAGTGCCAAGCACACTCTCTATATTTGATACACAAGCCTAAGGAATTGCCCGGATGTGGTGACCAGTCTCTACTCATTGGAACTTTTGTCTCTGACGAGTCACTGATCTAACGTAATATCATAACGTCTCAGCTTACCAATTACAAATTATGTTTAAATAGACAATGACAATGGTTGAAAAACAGTTTATTTAGCAAGGGTTAAACATAAAACTGTGTAATGATCTTCTCAGAAATGATCCTATGGTGAAAATAAGTTTATCATCAGAAAAATAATTCGATGGATTAACAACTTCTTTGCTTAAAGAATTTCGACGGTTTCATGAAATCGCTATCAGCGATGTATTTGAGGCAATGATGGTGATATCTCCCCCGTCGTAATTCTAAGACACATATATATAATATATTCATATATATATATATATATATATATATAAATAAATAATATAGATGAAGTTAGAAGTAAAGTTAGAAGAAGTTTACTTCTAACTTCATATTTTTCTCTATCTAATACCTTGGAGCTGAACATCAATTTCAAGATTGTGAACTTGTTTCATATATATATATATATATATATATATATATATATATATATATATATATATATATATATATACACACACAATATTTGAAAAAGAGTTCACAAGTATACAGTATTATATATTCAAAGACAAAAAATGACACATTGGGGGCAATGTTATATATTACATATAATATAATTCAAAGTCACATATATATAATATACATATATAATTCTGAGAATTTGTATTTCCGCATTCTACCTACTCTTTACCTCATCATCTAAATACTAAAGTGATTCTAGAAACCGAATGAGGTACACTATAAAGCATTTTAAAGAGCTTTCAATTGTTTTAATCATTTAAAAGGATAATCTAATATGTATGATACAGTGTAATATACATTATTATTACAGAATTTGGCGATGTACATATATTTTGCAATGGCATTAAGAAGAAAGATTGTATTAGAAAATAACTGATAAGTGATTTATTACTCAGGCCTGTGGCCTCTTCAATACTGAATAAAGATTAATTGATGATAATATACTACACTACAAACTAGGATTTAGTTTTCTGCACCTAGGCGTATTTCAAAGTAATTAGGAACCATTTACCAGTCAATTTATATTGCGCATTACCGTTGTCATTGCATGCTCCAAGCGCACACATATTATTATTATTACCCTTTATACTTTCGATGCTGCCAGTTATGCGACCATACGTACTTTTCCTGTGTTCAGATACCCATTTGTACAGCTGGGTGAACAAAGTGCATTTTTTTATGAAGTGCCTCGCCTAAGGACAAAACACATGTATATGTGTATGACATAGGCCTAAAATATTTGGTGTCTCCATAGGGATTGAAATATGTATCCGGAATACTGGAGTAGGATGTTGAAATACGTAGTTTTTATTTCCTTGAGTCCTCTTTCTGTTTCGTCCACAAGGCAGTCTTACCTGGAAATTAAAACTGCATCACGCACTCTTTCTTCCCATAACGCTTTCTTACCTGAAATCAATACTGCATGGCATTGTGCACTGTATCATCCTTAAAGAGCCACTCCGTCATTTTCAAAACATATTATTTACATTTGATACGAATCTAAATGTCTTATGTGGTGAAATGAAATCAAAACATTATAACTTTTCATGTCCAAAAGACAAATACTTGTTTTCCATGAAAATCTAAAAACAGCCTTTTAAATGCACAGAGGTGTAGATATCACGTCCAACATACATGGATACCATTTATATAACCTAACAAACACTATCAACTCCTAACTGCCCTCATGGCTGTTTTAGATAAGTTTCCAAAATTACGTTTGACTACTTGACGCGCGCCACTGTCCGGTTTTCGATCATAATTGCCACGTTCTATCTTCATAATGTCACTGTAAAAAACCAATCAGCCTTAAAATGTGTCTTTTTGGTAACAGTCTATACTCCGCGATCATATGACACCATTGATTAAGTTTGGCATATATGACTCCAAAAACTCACGGAGTGGCTGTCCTGACTGGTGTAGTTAGATCAGCACAGGACAGTGCACCCTTTCACCCTAAATGCAGTTAAACTTGAATTCATACTGCACAGGATCGTGCACTCCGTCCACATATTTATGGTCGGCAAATAAAACAAATAAGCTTCCACCAAACGTAGTTCTTTTGCTCTGTCTTCACATATAATCAAATAATATAACAGCATATAATGTTATGTTATATCTTACATATTTTATTCAATTCTCTAAAAAATCAAATCAAATCATTCTCTTATCATGATATACAAAATACTATCCCTCTTGGTTGTTTTTATGAACTCGATCACTTTCCATTAAAGGGCATATTTTTTTTATTTCTAAAGCCTAATAAACTTTTACAATTAGTCTAAAATCGATATACATATTGATATCTTGAATATTACAATTTAAGTGATTAAATTAAGTTAGATTCATTTTTTTTAAAACTGTCACATTTTCTCTTCTGTTTTTTCATTGGTCCATTTTGTTTTATGAAACGATTTGGGAAAACTTAGGAAAATTCACTATTCCCAGACACACGAAGAGACTGAGGGTCTCTTTACATTGTTCACTTTTTGTCAGTCAGGATTTGTCAATACGTCCAAACAGTAACCATCTCACAAGGATAATGATGCAATTGTTTGCCATGAATAAATTTTCTCTTCACATTAAGAAGCAGTTAAAGTCTGATTCCAGCTGCATTGTATTATATCAAGATTTAACAACATATGAAAATAGATAAATCTTTTGAATATTTATCAACTTCAATCAGTTCGATTATAACAAAGAAAACGTAAAAAGACAATGATTATTTTTTTCTTAACTTTCAGTCCTTTGTTATAGATGACAAAATTTAGATTCACTTTGTGGAAAATATCTGAATAACCTACATCCGGGAGAGCCTGGGGATTTGTACATCTACGTGTGTCTTCGGTCACTGTGGAAAATATCTGAATAACCTACATCCGGGAGAGCCTGGGGATTTGTACATCTACGTGTGTCTTCGGTCACATTTTTTGGGTCAGGGAATGTCAAGCAGTCCAAACCTTAATCACGTCACAAAAAATATTTATGTGATATAAATGTACGCTGTATGCTTGAATGAAGTAAGACCTTGGAAAGGCCACGAACGGTGGTACGTCCGTTACGATTGTCTGTAACACGTATTGATGTTTGCACGAGTGCACAAAGAGTGAAAAAAGTAGGTCTGTGTACACAAGGTTTAATTTTGCAATGCAGAGAATACAATGGCTGTAATTCATGTTCTTCGAAAGGTGTGGTCATACAGCGTCACTGTTGGCGTCCATCTAAATTTCGATTTTAAATGCGTCGTTATTCATGCGGGATATTCATGTAAAGGGGGTTATGTATACTTCTGTCGTTTTAGTAGGTTATAATGTTGTTAAAAAATATCAAGTACGTGATTCTTAACTTTGTCATGCGAAACTAGTTAAATCTAGCTGTAATCACTTATGCTTAGTATATTCAGGATGAATAATATTACAGCCAGCATTGAAAAGATTTGGTAATACACTACTTTTATCATTTCTTACTTTAAAGATTGAAATAAATGTATTGTGTATTGAACTATTCATGTATGTTGTCTTTAAAATATAATCTAGTATATGATTGATTGATTTTTACGACGTTATGTTGAAGATAATAAATACTCGTGTTAACTCACGCGTATTTACTCAAAAGTCCTATAAACTCGTTAAACTACTGTAAAACTCCATACACTCACTTGTTTACTAAAATGTTCGAGAAAGAGGATTTTAAAATTTAAATGGCTGGCAAAAGCAAATGAAATTGCAAAAAGGAAATTTTATGTTTTAAAAATATAATGATGAGTAACATATCATAAAATAACAATCATCTGTTGATCTCTCTGCGTAGATACATGAGCGTCCGACTATGCTCGGTTGATACATTTCAGTTTTGTTTGATATTTATATTTACGTTCTTCATTAGGGTATTTAATTCTTAAAATTTAAAGCAGATGTCTTCGGAATACATTGTGTATAGAGTATGTCTAGTAATGGATTAAACGGACTTAATCCATAATTAAGGACCGAAATATATATGCACATTGATTTGCATTATATGCAGGGAACAATAACCGGGAAAGTTGGACGAAATCGTTCCTCCTGATTGGCTGAAAAATGAAAAGCGTGAGCTAAGGGCTGGAATTGCAGGCCACTCTCTTCCAAGTAAGACTTAAGCATGTCGCTAAACGCCTTTTGACAGGCTCACAGGTCCAATCGACGTAGCATTTTCATTGGCTAATTCAAATCAAGGACGGGTAATTTCATTTAAGATTTTCCTGATGAAAAGTCCAAGGGGTAACATAGTGATGTGTCAGAACATTAAGCCCTGGCTAACCAAGGTTGAGGAGAGTTCAGGTTGAAATGCATGTCATTTTTCACTGGAATCTTTTAATAGCTTTCAAAATGATAGTTTTTGTAATTGATAAGGATGGGTATCGATTCTCATTTCCATATCGCAATACATCGCGATAGAAAGACGTATTGCAATGCGTATTGCAATATATTGTTACTTTTCATATTCTAGTTTTTCCATGTTCTCTTAACTAAATAACAACAACCAGCTGTGTTTTTAACTATTTTCGTTAGGTTTTCAAGAATGTTTTGCGTGTAATCCTGATATCTCCTGAAAAGAGCATTCTCTGCCAACAATGGTAGCTCCGTCATAAATTCCTATACAACCTCTGTCAAAATACGAACGTTTCTCGGTCTAGAAATGTAGAAACCTGATTTGATGCAAAGTTTGTTGTGCAATCAGCGACGCCGTTTCAAAAGTTATCATTCAATAGCCTTCATTATTTTCGTAAGCTTTCCAAAAACTAAACTTTATTCGAATATGTACTTTTCATTTCATGAGTCTTCTTTACAGAACAAATGCGCCTCATTTAGCGACTGCATCATTGCAAAGGCCTTTGTGACAACAGATATGGTATTCATGCATTCGGTGTTTTCACTGGCTGACATATTGCAAGGTAGTTTAAGTGTGCCCCTTGGGTAAACAGAGGTTGTATACGAATTAATGACGGAGCGACCTCTGTGGGGAGAGAATTGAAAAGAGGCGAGTGCTTGTTTATTTGACATTCTTTAAATAACTGCCATAAGTACTGAAAGGGGCACAACAACATTTTCTACTTTTATAGGCTGGATAAAATCTCATGATTTATGATTGCTTTTTTCTTACTTAATAATTCTATTCTATTCATATTGTAATCTAAAGATCTGTCGTGCTCAGGAAAGTGGTAAAGTATTTTCGAAATGCATTCGCCGGCCATATGATTCAGTTCACTGAATTACTAGCATATATTTATATTTCTGTACAGGATGTATATTTGGTAATCTCAGTAGTTATACTAATATAAGTCATGTAAGTAATATAATTAACTGTTTTTAGATATTGAGTCTAGTGGGATTCAAACTAACTCTGTCAGGGGCTTTCCTCTCCACAACGGTCTGAAAGCATCCTAGTAGCTCCCACGTTCTGACACAATCTCAAATAGCAAATCAAAATGACTCCGGCACAAAAGCCTTGAGAATCATTATCTAGGGGCAAGTAACTCCTGTTTACCATTCGCTACACTTGATCGCCGCTATCTTTAATTCAAACGCGATGGTGTGAGCTCGAGTGTCCGCCAATGACTAGGTTTTGTCGGCGCTAAACTGGTATCAGCATGTGCAAGCAAGGCGGCTGCTTCCAACCGTTGTGGAGAGCAAAGCAACCGGTAGAATAAGTTCGAATCTCGCTTAACTAAGGTTGTTTTTTTGTTGTTTTTTTTTTTTTATTGTTTTATTTCTTGGAACAGGGTCGTTAATCAAACTGATTTGATATGAATGTCATGGAGCTGATAACGCTTGTGAATCCATGCTTTGAAATGTTTTATTAAAAGTAACACAACCGTCCACCGGAATTGATTATCTTTGCAATTGGTAGTGTTCAATAAAACATCCTGAATAATGCTCGATAAGTAAATAGGAATGTCATATACTTGATAAAGCTTGGTAAACCCATGCTTTTCTCATGGATTATCATACTTGATAAAATCATGACCGTCCTTATAAGGTTTGGTATTAACCTAGACCATGGGAATTTATTATCCTTGGTAGTGTTTTATAAAACATCCTGAATAAAGTTTGCAAAGTAAATAGGAATGTTAGATACTGCTTATATGTTTTGTCAAACCATGCTTGATAATTGTTTATCATGCTTGATAATATCATTAAATGAAATAATTTACAAAACCGAGCTTGTATTGCTTGGCATTACCATAAACCATTGAAATTGATTAATATCCTTAGTAAAGTATATTCTGCAAAACATACCGTGTACTGCTTGAAAGAGATAGACTGTTGTCAGATAGTTGATTAAGAATTCATCCCTGCTTAATCAGAAATAAAGGAATAAACGTCGAATATAAAAAATCCTTTTATTACTTTCTCGTTGGACATATTTAGACCCAAAAAAATTATTTTCGACATTACATAGCACAACAAAAAAACAATAACTGTTAGACTGACATGGACATGGATGCGTTTAACAATGTAAATCTCAAAAAACCCATAATATTTAATACTAAGGTTAGTTTAAGTAACATTGAGTAAAATGACGACGTTGTTGCAAATCTATTTTTTTTTGCTGATTGAGGCTGTACAAGAATACTATGTAGATATATAGTATACATTATACATTAACATATGAAATGTAATCAGAAAAGTCTTGATAATAAAACAGCCTGTAAATAAGTAGATCATCAATGTTGAAAAACCTAGCAATACACAATGCTGAAATGATGATGTTCTTCGCCATATGTCTGTATGTTAATAATGTTAAAAACATATACTAGTATCTAAAAATTCTTCCAGATTTTTCAAATATGAATATTATTAGCCAAAAAGGAAAACCCTCAAGAAAATCGTTTCCAGAAAACATAGCACAACCTCTTTTGGACGAGCAATCAGTATGCAAAACTAACAAGTGATGTTTTGGTCAAAGATATGGAATCTTTTTATGAAATGTCTCGAACCTCACCCTTTGGAAAAATTAGTTTTACGTACGTATATTAATTTATCACATAGCCACAACTGAACTAGTAGAAACGGATATACATAGCAAGGGAAACAACTCTTGTTATCACAGTATACGAATTCACGATGGCACGAACCATAGAAGAAATACCATAACAGAAAATATAGAAATAAACATATCAACAATTGATAAAGAAATAACATTAACATTATAAATCAAAAGAGGTTTGCAGCAGTAAATCGTTATGAAAGGTCTCATGATTAATCAAAAACATAACTTTAGACAGGTGTTTCTTTTTAGGACTCCACTCCCTTCATGAAGAAGAGACGACCAAAGAACCTTTTCCTATGTTTATACCTTGAAATAAATTGTTATTTGTCGGTAGTCCCTATGACACCCTTTTTTGCAATATTACTTTAAATCATACCCCCAACCCCACCCCTCCAAAAGCATAACTCGAGCCTGTCCAAATCACGGGCTAATTTTAGGGTTGCAGCGTTTCCTTTACATTCCTGTGCCAGCTTTCTAGCTTAATGTGGCTTAACTTGGTAGTCTTTTGAATGTCTTTTCAGAAATATTAGGATAGTCGCATCTTTTTCCAAGGAGAGCGCTACACTCGAAAATACAAACTTTCCTGTGCCAGCTTTCTAGCTTAATGTGGCTTAACTTGGTAGTCTTTTGAATGTCTTTTCAGAAATATTACGATAGTCGCATCTTTTACCAAGGAGAGCGCTACACTCGAAAATACAAATTGAAGCGCTGAGCAGCAAGACTTAACTAGCCAGTGATGGAGACTGTTGTGAGTTGTGCATAAAGGAATTTGTTTTGCACCCTTTCTGGTTTCTAAAATATCACTCAAGGATTTCAAAAAAGGTCTTCACACTATCCATTGTAGCTGTTATAAGTGTTGCGTACTGTGGTTGCGAATACGACCTGGGTGACAACGGAAGCCACGACAGCGATGACGACAATGACGATTCCGATAACGATGGCGGCGATGGCGATGTTTCGGGCAGTGCGACCTTGAGACATGGCTTGTGGGAAATCGCCTGCATCGGCAGACTTCTGGGACTGCAAACGATTGTGGGTAATATTAGAATTCATGTAAACCTTCATTTATCTCTAGATAGGGATTAAGGAAAATGTTTATTCCGAAAGATGTGAACATTGACCCAATTAAATTGTTGCAACGAGGAAGTGTATTGAATGCTGTGCATGTCTACGCCTTTTAAAGCGAAAGACCATTCAAGATACCATATGGTTCCACAGGCCCTCTGATCATTAAAAAAATTTGTTAAACATTTTTTTTAAAAATTAATTTTGTTTTTGAGAACACCCCCTTTCCATTTAAAATGAACAGAGTTACAATTCTATTCAGGGGGTGTTCTCAAAAAAATATTTTTAGATTTTGTTTTGGGTTTTTTTGATGATCCGAGGGCCTGTGTATGGTTCTAGTGAAGGATTCTACTCACTTACAAAATGTAGAAAGTCTACAGTGACTACAGGCTTTTTTTTACTTTAAAAGATGCTGTTTTGATGTCTTGGGTGGGAAAATAACGGAGCGTTTCGCTATTGATCAGAGATGAAATGTAAATATTGAACTAAAATGTAATTCTATGACGATAACTACGATGGGTCACTTTACATGTTTGAGAAACACCCCACTCGTAATATTTACGTTTCTGTTTCACTTAAAGAGATAAGCAAGCCGAAGGTATGTGTTTTTTAATTCATAGCTATTTTTCAAAACCTGTGATTCGGGAATACAGAAAATACACGTACAATAAAATATTCGAGAATATAGGCCAATACGTTGATGTGCAATTCAAAGCACAGGCGAAAAATGAGTTGCGCAATAGGATAGATGGCCATTAAACCTCTGCTCTTGCACAGGAGGAAAACTGGTCTTTTAAGTAAGTTGCGTGAACATAATCAATCAATTGGTTCTGAGTCATTTATTTAAAAGTAGCTGTAAGCAAAAACAGCCTTCAAGACAACAACTAAACTCTGACATGGGAGTGTTTACTTATCGATATACATAGGCTACATCTTGACTTTCGATAATCTGACGATGACATAAAAGATGTAACTTTCGATAGCCGTATACATCATGTAATATAAATATCCAACTTAATTACCCATATGGTTCATAATATGCGGTGACATATTTTCAATGTGAGCACATGTGCACATATCACTTTTGCCTAGCAAAGATTGTTTCAGTGAGAGTTACCGTCTGTGACGTCGTTAAACCATTGTTCATGACGTTACTGTAGCGGGCCGTCGCAAGGGAAGAAGGCCGTTTTCTAAATATTTCAATGCGTTTAAGATGGAACAGAATCGGTAATAAAGAAATTATTTCACTCGAAAGTGTGTCATATGACTTTTATGAAACTCGTGCGAAATTTGTGTATAACCCTCGCTTTAGCTTGGGTAATAAAAAAATTCACACTCGTTTCGTTAAAGTCATATGCCACACTTCCTCGGGTAATAATCGCTCTATATCGATCGACGAACGAGACAGATCAGTGCATAGTCGAAATAAGTACTTACATTCAAAGAGGACACGAGGGCACAGATGGCCATTGGCCAGCAGAAGAAACAGGACACGATGGACAGGATGAGATAGTCAGATGGGCGTGGCTGCTGGACTACCATGTGACCTCCATATCCTGGCTGAGCAACCTACAATGTCAGAAATGCTTGATTTAGAATATAAATATAAATATGATTTAAAGAATTGTTAGACGGTAGAATGGAGAAATGGAATATCATTTTGTGTAGAAAATATGAAGAATCATGGACGTAATGGTCTCAGGTGAATGATGATGAATTTTTAACGTTTTAATTAAATTTCTGCAAAACTAGGCCATGGGGTCTGAACTTCATAAACATTCAAAATCATTGTAGCGCAATCTAGCAATTTAGCGAACTAATCTATTGAATTTAATATCTAGGGACATGAAAGCAAGACATTTATAAATGACATTATTCAATCATAAAATTACGGATAAATACGTCTCTTCAAATTTAAAAAACTTGAAATTTAAATGACTCACCACTGTTGTGTTCTGGGCTGAGTACCCATACCCGACCGGGTTGTTGTAGCCCGCGGGGGGAGGGGGTTGCTGTGGGTACTGCTGATTGTACTGGGGGTATTGGTTGGACGGTGGTCCATGTTTACTGTCAAACTCTGTAATCAGTTACATACATATAAGATATCTAACCACCGCAATTAACTCTTCTCAATCAGGGTATTTTTTACTTTGTATGTCTTTTACATGTGTTTTACTTATATCTTTATGTACATTTGAAAATAACTGTACAATCGTGTCTCATTAAATCAAGCTTAACGGCCGGATATTTTCTTTTTAGCTTTTATTAATATGTGGTCAAATAATGTAAAGAAAATTAGTGACACGTTAATAAAATATGTTTCTTCTTTTCTTCTTCTAACTGATATGAACATTAAAATCATTTTGAAAACGTTATTTTGAAATATGATGGCTCTTTACTTATTGATAAAACTATGTATAGGCCTATAGAACATTTGCCTGGAATAAAATCCTAACATTCAATACAACCGGGTTATTTAATACAGCATGGTCCCTGGATACAACTATATCCTCGAACACTACACAAACTTCGATACAATCCGAGTGATTATTTTATACAAAGATTGCCTCGAAGAAAACCCTGGTTGTATAGGAATTTATGACGGAGCTAACTCTTTCGGGAGAGAATGCAAATACTAGGTCTCTATGATACCGCCATTATACCCAAAAAGTCGCCAGCGCGAATGTTGTCCAGATGTTTAATACAGCAGGGGCGTCGGATATATGCTGGGCATTTAAATCAATTAGGGCCTTTAAAACAACCGTGTTTTAATTAACGACCTGGAGGTCTATAAAACAACCTGACCTAATTTACAACAAGCGGGCCTCTAATACAACCCATTTCTGTAATACGATGCGAGCGTCGAGAACAACACGGATCTGTTTTCTAATGTGATACTGATATATAATACAACACTGACAGAAACATAATACTGAAAAAAATAAAAACCCACCCGAGCTTGAATGTACCCCGGCTAAAAGGATTTAAAGTGTTGGAGAATGCTCAAAAATATAAAACCCTGGGGTTCATAATGTTCACAGGTCAAAATGTAATGAATTCATTATATTGATTTTTTTATATCGTTAACCTTTGAGGTCGATATCGAATTTTAGAAGTGGAAAAAGGCACAAACAGCATTGATATCCTTTCTTGTAGAAGCATTAACCAGTTATACAACCAGATTTCAACCATTTATGACACTCGGACATAAGTAATGGCCTTTGCTGTGGATGTTGTTGTTGTTGTGGCAGTATTTGCTTTCTTTGAGCCAACCTTGATAATCCTATTCAACAATAAACAGTGGGTGCCTCGGTCATTTCTCGTTAACCTTCTTTGAAGTTTAAAATCTCAAATCAGAAAAGACGTAGTAAATAAAAATATCATTTGTAACTCTAAGTTATCATTTCTTCAGAGTTTCCCCGATAATAGCAGTTCTCGCAAAATGTATTGTCTTTGAACAGAGGCTAAACCATATTAATAAACAACCCGACTGTCTGTAATCGTAGAATGAACTATCACACATCAAGCGAAAACTGTAGCGAGCCATTTTTGTGGGAACACCTTTTGATAATTATCGTGAGGGGCATTAGGGAAATGGATTCGCGTAGCTTAGACGAATTTGCCTTAAAATTGGCATAATTTGTTGCACTTTTCGTGAGGTACCCCTTTTCCTAAATAAAACCAGCACGCCATTAATTGATCTAAGTTATAGAATTTAATCCAGCTCATTCCAAAGTGTAGATATGCTGCTTAAATAAGATCGTATTTCATAATAAACAAATAATTCTACAACTGAATACACTAGTTTCTTTAGAGCCGAAATACCCAACAAGGCAGACAAACAACTAGGTCCTAGGAACCACAGCCGACTTGATATTATAACGTTTACCTTATGGGAGTTCTTGTTGGAGCACGTTACCTATAGCGGACCTCTTTTGTATTCCTCCGACATGCACCGTTTGTGTTTCTCAAGGAATACCATTTACAATCAGCATACCATTTTCGTAACAAGGTCAGGGTGTATTGGGACGTGCTTGGTAGGCCAACCGTGTTGTTTTCGTGACTAGGAAGTTTCTGGCCATCTTTTCCTTTATTTTCGGTTAATTGGACGTTGGGATCGTAAAGTTTCAGTCCAAAGTTTTCGACGCTTTTAGGTGTATTTAGTGTTGTGATTCGTAAAGTAAAAGTCAACCGTTTCTGGTGTTTAAGGTGTATTTAGCGTTAGGATTCCTCAACGTTTTCGAGACTTTAAAGTGTATATAGCGTTGGGATTTTTTTAGTTTCAGTCCAACATTTTCGATACCTATAAGTTTTATAGGCGTTGGGATTCCTAAATTTTCAGGCTAACGATTTCGACGCTTGAAGGTGTTTTTAGCGTTGGGATTCGTAAAGTTCCAGGCCTACGCTTGTGTTGCTTTTTAATTTAGTACACTAAGCGCTTCTGGCTTACTAGATGTTGTGAGCAGGTGTTTTGCTTATTTGGTTGACTATCAGGCATCTCATAAAGCTATATGATGTACTATTTGGTGGGCTAATAGGTATCTTACAGATCGTTTTCAGGTAACTATTAGGTAAAGAAAAATTGGATTACGTTACATATTATGGCTATTATTAATCGAAAATTAGCAATAGAGTCGATAATTTCTGAAATCATCTCTTTAGTTGACTTTAAGGTTCCCAAGGCTTCAAATTAGCTATTTCGTTAGCCTTAAAGCGTCTAAATTACGCTATGTCCTATCCTTTGTTTTGAATAAACCTTAAAATATACATCACCGTGGGAGATTAACCTTTGGGGAAAAAATAGGTTTGTATGCATTTGATAAATATTTGGACATTTACATTGAATAAGGACTCTAATAAGGAGTATACTCTAACTATAGCGTATACATTCCTAGAAAGAAAGAAAAACAAAATGGCGAAAGTCTTCCATAGCCAATACCGATAAACGCCTCCCTCTCATTCGATCACTACATAAAACATTTCGCAATGACATGGCCAATCTTACAGCTAGTCAAACACGAAGACTAAAGGTATAAATAGTGTGACCTTGGCATAATCTTTTGAAAAGAAAGCCTATTTTTCTTATGCTCGTTTCTTATATTTCATGTAAAAATCTTTTAGAGAATTATTTTTAAGAGACCGAGTGTCAGTCTATGAAACAGCATATGGCGCACGATCCAGGTTTATATTTGTATTGCAATGAATACAATCAATAACATACATATATTCATATCGTTAACGGCGCTTTTGCAGGTTAAATGATGATAATATCTTCGTTTGTGCTTTTTAAAGCATATTAATATCAGGTTTTCTAAATAATTCGGAATTCTTGAAAATTTGTGTTTAATCAGAACTATAAGCAAGATTTAAATCATTTTTAGGTTTGGGGATTAATTTAGAATTTATATTAGATTAGCCTTTAAATTTATCGATGAAAACATAATGAAAAACAGAGGTTAATGATAATTTCTATGTCTCTATGTACATCGTCTCTAGTCATCGACAAGGGAAGTGTAGCCTTAAAGGGAACATAATAAAATTATGGTCAGATTAATCTTACAAGTAACTTATTAGTCAATGTTTGAAATTACTTTGTTAATAAGTGGATTTCATGTACTGAACGAGTATAAAATGGAAAATACTTAGTTTATGTGAAATTAATGAAGTTCATGATAATATGTTTTGGTTTTTTTAAAAGCAATGAAACAAATTTATTTTATCATTAAGTTCAGAGGTAGTCTATACAGAATGACTACATTAAGTGAAATAAATCGTTTATTTTGGGACACGATCGATGGTCGCCATTTATATATTCATAAATATGGACCACAGCTGGTTGCAAAGACTTACGTGTAACTTTATAATGGAAATCGTTTAGAATAGCAGAGTCAAACTCGGAAATTCACCTTCTTAAACTGAATCACAATTACGAAATATTTCAAATAGACAGTTTTGAAATTGAGTTCTGATGTTTTTTTAATCTTAATACTTAATTTAAAACTTTTAACCTCCAACCATATATTACTGATTGTTCACGTCTAAAATCTTTTTTGTTTTGCCCTACAATAAAATGCTTTGAACAACATTACTGCCTAATAATTGTGAACTTAAGCAATACAATGATTAAACAAACATCGTCTTTTTTTGTGAAATATAACTTCAACCAACGCATTAACCATGTAAGTATTACAACATTAGGATGAAGGTACATGAATCTTTAAGCATCAACAACGAGTAGAAAAAAGTAAACACCTTAGATCCTTGAAAGTACTTTTAAAAACAAAATAACGAACGTTGTTAACTTTACGACTCACACAAAGACAAAGCACAAAACAGAAAATGCTTGTATCAAAAGTCCCAAATGAGATGTTCGATGGTTCTGATTTGTATATTATCATAAATATTCTGTAAATGCTTTAAGGTAACTCAATAGTCAAAAGTGAACAAAACCCAGTAAAACCATAACAATAAACAACGTGCTAATATTCCAACAGATTGACATTATTCATCTAGATCTAATTTAGGATTTAGTTCTTACCTGTACTCATTTTTACAGTAATTATCCAAAAACAGTCGAATAAGATTGGACACAGATAGTCTCCCTGCAGA
Source organism: Phorcus lineatus (assembly GCA_921293015.1). Classification (NCBI taxonomy): domain Eukaryota; kingdom Metazoa; phylum Mollusca; class Gastropoda; order Trochida; family Trochidae; genus Phorcus; species Phorcus lineatus. Next base: position 18,362,531 of record OV121087.1, on the reverse strand, counting down.
ACTCCAACTGTCAGATTGGTTTATAGGCTAAGGGCGACGGTCATTGCGCAAGATGTACAATAACCAGTGAGGAATGGCATGTCTGCGCATGTGCGAGTAAGAAAACCAGTTTTAAGTATGTCAATAGTAGGGTATTGGTTTCGCTCTGATTGTTTCATCTAATTATAAAAAATATCTGCTTACGACACATTTTGTTGTTTTTGTTAAGCAATACAAATTGACAGTAATCTTAAACTCAAAAGATGTGATAACAACCCAAACTCATTGTAAAATACTTTATATGAATATTTGCTTATATGTTGACAGTTTATAAAGTAATATAAGCAGTATCGGTTGCAGCTAAAAAGCTCAAGAGCTGAAAACATAGGCAGTCCCAACTCCACACTTTAGTACAGCCGTCTGATCGATATACTCTATAGCGAAAACGTTCCTTTCAGGTGCTAGTAGTCCATGTATAATGTATTTTCAGCTTCAATGAACTGACCTATTGGCCTCATTCTCCTTGATGCCCGGTCACTGTAAGGCCGACTGGTGTTTCAAGGTGCCACGGCAACGTAATGTATTTGATCGCCTAAATAATCAGGTCCATTGACCAGATCTTCCTCCTAAAGGCTGTAAAAATCGTAAAATAGCATTTCTAAACTTTAAAGATCGGTTCATGTACAAATGACACGAAGTAGAACTACATTCATGTGTCATACAGAGGATTTCAGTAATACATTGTTTGCCAATGGTAAACTTAACATGAGTATAGGCGTAGGAACACTTCCAAAGTTGGGTGGCGGAGGCGGGGGCGGGTACGGGGGTGGGCGGTTGTAGGATTGGGGGGGGGGGGGGGGGGGGAGGGCTCACTTGAGTCTTAGATTTGCCTGAAATCTCTGTTTTGGTAGATAACGTTGAATGCATCAGGATTGGTCGTCGATAACTTTTTAAGTGAATTTTCGCGATTTCGCAATATAGTTTTCACAAATAAAGTGATGAAGTTATTACTTTGTCACGTAGACGTGACGTAATAAAACAAACTTGACGTCATCGACTTCAACGACGCGTGGAGTTTTAAATTTTAAATTTTCTCTTTGTTTTCAGTTTTAAATCTTTGGTCAGATGTCCACAAAATGGACAAAATATGGACATATGAAAACGGTTGAACTAGTAATGTGTTCAGCTTTTCAATTAACCTAAACTTTTTAAAAACTGGGAACAAACAACGATATATTGTTCTTTAAATAAACCTTGTAAATTTAATTGACACAGAGTATCTGTTATTAATGTTTGTGGCTAAAATGAAGCAAACAAATCATATGACCTTACGTTCGAGTCATTAGCGCGATGAAATAACATATATGAAGTTTGACATATCTGATCCCAACAACATTCTCTGTGCCCCTTTAACCGATTTAAAAAATGTAGTATAAGCATTGCTATTGGATTAAGATGAAGGCTGCAGTCTTTGCACTTCTGGCTGTAAGCAAAATGTTAACATTTCCGATATCGCAGTTCATGCGGATTTAATGCAACGTTGCATTCTATACTTCCAGTCTTTCAGAATCAAGATTATAACTTGAATATGTACACATTTGTTAAATTTCTTACGAGGTAGATCACCGGAGTGTGCGGATCGTTAGTAATATCGAAAGACTTACGTTATCTGTGCATTCGTTATATAAACGAAATATTGGTGTGCACTTTTGTCTTTAAGACAATGAATAAGCCACGTAAGGTGTAATAACATTGTAGATTTATTAGACAGCCATATGATTTTAAAATATTTTATCCATGAACAAGCAAACCATGATTTAGATCGAAGAAAATACTTTTATTTTTAGATCCGGAAACCGAATTTATAAATCCGGGTAACATTTTAATGCTTTGAATGTCATGCGTTGTTCCGTAGTTTTATTGTATCGGGTACAACTGAGCTTGTAGAGGTCGCTGTCCTACATGTCAGTGTCTGCTAGGATGAATGTCTATAGGTGTTGTAGGTTGGAGCTTACAAGGATATTGAGGCGCAAGATTTTTCTTCATTCTATACAACATAGACAGTTTAGATATGTACCTGCGTTGTCAGCGGTCATATAAAGGGCGTTATGCCTATTTCCGCGAACTGTTCAACCTAATAATCTTAGAGTGTCTAGATTAAATTTTTATGGTAATTGCATTGTTCTTAAGTGCAAATGTCCCATTTCATATTTTAGCCAATGAAAACAACGAATGCATGAATAACATCTTTGTTGTCACGCAGGCCAGTGCAATGAATCGCAAATTGAGACGTTTGTGTTCTGTAAAGATGATTCAAAGTGAAAGATGCATATTCGAATAAAGTTTAGCTTTTGGAAAGCTTACAGAAATAACTTAGATGATTTGAATGATAACTTTTGAAACGGCGTCGCTGATTGCACAACTAACTTTGATTGCATCCAATCAGTGTTCTACATTTCTAGACCAAGAAACCTTCAAATTAAGACAGAGGTTGTATAGGAATTTATGACGGAGCTACCTCTGTTGGGAGAGAATGTCTATTTACTTTTCTGCTAAATTGTATTTTACTAGTTTTTTAAGGATTAAAACTAAACTTCAATTTTAAGCCCAATTTGAAATCATTATTAGGTCGTCATCAAACAGTATGTGGCTGTATCGGGGGTCGTCAGTCATACAGAGAGGCGCCATCTACCATCTGATATAATTGTCAGAACCAACTACAGTGTCATATGATGAACAACATAGGGCCAAAACATAACCTTGAAGAACGACTGCTAAGTCATGTTGGCATGCATATCAATTAATGACAACTCGCTGGGTTCCACTATTCAAATTATTTTCAAACCACTTCAATAAATCACTTTAATTTTGATTTCTTAATATTTTCCTCGAGTCAAACGTTATCAAATGCCTTGCTAACATCACAAAATACCACTCTTTTTTCGATACTCTAGTGCTTTTGCTGTGAGATAAGTCAGTCAATTGATAAGTTGTAAAAACGCCAGAGGTAAATCCTTATTGGAGATTTGAGAGGAGGTTATTATCTCTTAGTTAAGCGCATGTTTTTCACATTTTGTTTCCGATGTTACCACATCGTCCCACACATGGCCTTTTCTTTCGCCAATTGTCATAGATGTTGTTCGGTAAGAGTTAGGACTTTGATTGCGACGCATTCGATTAAGAAAACCTTGTCCATGTATGAGTTGCTTAATGTTGTCCTTGTATGAGTTGCTTACTGTTCCTTAATGTTGTCCTTGTATGAGTTGCTTACTGTTGCTTAATGTATGAGTTGCTTACTGTTGCTAAATGTAGAGTTGCTTACTGTTGCTTAATGTTGTCCTTGTATGAGTTGCCTACTGTTGCTTAATGTATGAGTTGCTTACTGTTGTTTAATGTTGTCCTTGAATGAGTTGCTTACTGTTGCTTAATGTATGGGTTGTTTATTGTTGCTTACTGTTGTCCTTGTATGAGTTGCTTACTGTTGCTTATTGTATGGGTTGCTTACTGTTGTTTAATGGTGTCCTCGTATGGGTTGCTTACTGTTGCTTATTGTATGGGTTGCTTACTGTTGTTTAATGTTGTCCTTGTATGAGTTGCTTACTGTTGCTTAATGTATGGGTTGCTTATTGTTGCTTAATGTTGTCCTTGTATGAGTTGCTTACTGTTGCTTAATGTATGGGTTGCTTACTCTTGTTTAATGGTGTCCTTGAATGAGTTGCTTACTGTTGCTTAATGTATGAGTTGCTTACTGTTGTTTGATGTTGTCCTTGTATGAGTTGCTTACTGTTGCTTAATGTATGAGTTGCTTACTGTTGTTTGATGTTGTCCTTGTATGGGTTGCTTACTGTTGTTTAATGTAGAGTTGCTTACTGTTGCTTAATGTTGTCCTTGAATGAGTTGCTTACTGTTGTTTAATGTTGTCCTTGAATGAGTTGCTTACTGTTGCTTAATGTATGAGTTGCTTACTGTTGTTTGATGTTGTCCTTGTATGAGTTGCTTACTGTTGCTTAATGTATGGGTTGCTTACTGTTGTTTGATGTTGTCCTTGTATGGGTTGCTTACTGTTGTTTAATGCTGTCCTTGAATGAGTTGCTTACTGTTGCTTAATGTATGGGTTGCTTACTGTTGTTTAATGTTGTCCTTGAATGAGTTGCTTACTGTTGCTAAATGTAGAGTTGCTTACTGTTGTTTAATGTTGTCCTTGAATGAGTTGCTTACTGTTGTTTAATGTTGTCCTTGAATGAGTTGCCTACTGTTGCTTAATGTATGGGTTGCTTACTCTTGTTTAATGTTGTCCTTGTATGAGTTGCTTACTGTTGTTTAATGCATGAGTTCCTATCTGTTTTTTAATGTTGTGCTTGTATAAGTTGCTTACTGTTGCTTAATGCATGAGTTCCTATCTGTTGTTTAATGCTGTGCTTGTATGAGTTGCTTACTGTTGCTTATTGTATGGGTTGCTTACTGTTGTTTAATGTTGCATAATGTATGAGTTGCTTACTGTTGCTTAATGTATGAGTTGCTTACTGTTGTTTGATGTTGTCCTTGTATGAGTTGCTTACTGTTGCTTAATGTATGGGTTGCTTACTGTTGTTTGATGTTGTCCTTGTATGGGTTGCTTACTGTTGTTTAATGTTGTCCTTGTATGAGTTGCTTACTGTTGCTTAATGCATGAGTTCCTATCTGTTTTTTAATGTTGTGCTTGTATGAGTTGCTTACTGTTGCTTAATGTATGGGTTCCTATCTGTTTTTTTAATGTTGTGCTTGTATGAGTTGCTTACTGTTGCTTAATGTATGGGTTCCTATATGTTGTTTAATGCTGTCCTTGTATGAGTTGCTTACTGTTGCTTATTGTATGGGTTGCTTACTGTTGTTTAATGTTGTCCTTGAATGAGTTGCTTACTGTTGCTTAATGTATGAGTTGCTTACTGTTGTTTGATGTTGTCCTTGTATGAGTTGCTTACTGTTGCTTAATGTATGGGTTGCTTACTGTTGTTTTGTTTAATGTTGTCCTTGAATGAGTTGCTTACTGTTGCTTAATGTTGTCCTTGTATGAGTTGCTTACTGTTGCTTAATGTATGGGTTGCTTACTTTTGTTTAATGCTGTCCTTGTATAGGTTGTTTACTGTTGTTTACTGTTGTCCTTGTATGAGTTGCTTACTGTTGCTTAATTTATGGGTTGTTTACTGTTGTTTAGTGTTGTTCTTGAATGAATCGCTTACTGTTGCTTTATGTGTGGCTTTTTTACTGTTGTTTAATGTTGTCCTTGTATGGGTTGCCTACTGTTACTAAATGTATGGGTCGTCTACTGTTGTTTAACGTTGTCCTTAAACGAGTTGCTTACTGTTGTAAATGTTGTCCTTATATAGTTTCCCTACTGTTGTTTAATGTTGTCCTAGGTATCGTAAGCCGATTTAATATCATAATATCATTTAATAACCTCAGTAATTTATCAAGGGAGACACTTTTATATTTTCAAAGGTGCACACATGGTATCTATGACACTGCTTATGCTTTACATAATCATGAATGACAATGAATTACCACATTGTTTGAAATATAAGTGCAGAATCACTCATGCGCTCTGCGTCCGTTAGAAAGATTAAGAATTTCTTAGCATTAAACATTGTGTAATATGTACATGTACTCATGGTCCGTTTATGTATACACCTAGCTATAACTAAGATGTATTTTTATAGGTTTTGTTGTCTAATTGTTATAACACAATCCTGCAAACCAGGGTCCCGTTGCACAAAACACTCAGGTGACCTTAAAGGGGAACAACAACCCTAGCCTTTCAGACCTAATTGACCAGCAGTTACGTAATTGCCATAGCCTGGAAAGAGGTCACGTGACACGGACCGGGCGCCGGCCAAGCGGTCATTGTGACAGGGGAATCCCCTGTATTACATGCGATCGTTGATTGACTTATTCATTTTCGTTCCTGACACGATGCCTGAATTCCAAAGTCCAAATTGATTTTATTTTTTTTACCACTTTAGAACTTTTATTAACTTAATTTGGGTGTCTATGACATATTCTAAATCTTATTCCCCCATTCATTGCAAATAACTAAGGCATAGGCCCCACGTCGGCGACATAACACAATGGTGGAAGCAGACGTTAAACTTCAACCCAACGACACGCTGCCTGCAGTCCAAAATGGAAAATGGCTATAGCTTCTCTACTATCACATGTCGCTGTGAGAACACCTGCAATCGGTCGACTAAAGGGGGAGCATGTCCTTGCCGTACAGCCGTTGGCCTTTTGTCAATTATTATTGAAAATAAGTAAATATCATGATTTTGGCATTTAAGTGAGGAAAATGCAATTATTTCGAAGTAAATCAATTCTTTAATTTCAGTAAGCTGCCTTACGCCCACATACAATCATAAACAAATAAAACAGAATTAGAGAGGAAGTGAATTGACAATGTTTATTCCAGCTCGTCAACTGAAAACATGGGAGTAGAGCGAGATTACAGTGACTGTTTAGACCAGACTTTCCAAGTACTATATAACTTCCTTGAAGTGTTATAAACAACATATGTGATCGATCTCTTACATAATATCCTTATTATCATTTCCTGTTCCGAGGACAGCTAGCTGTGCTTTATTGCTTTATGCCTGACTGGCTGGCTGATAAATTAGATAACATCATTGTTGATTTCAGCTTTACCGTTCATGCATTGTATAATGTCTGAGAGACTACGTGGAATAAGATATATTTTTCACTATCTTTTAAATGTCAAAAGCATGTGTTCATCTACTGTGAATAATTGGCGAAAAAAATCAAAACAAAGTAACTATTTGTCAATCCGGGATTACGAGATAATTTTTATTGTCATTTACTAAAGTGAATCTATCATTAATTATGGCTCAGATTGTTGGTGCCCTTTTCTCTGTAAGACTGGTAAGTACATTTACGTTAACAATTACTGCCAGGTTTGTATACATCATTTTTAAAGTCATTCTTATTCTTATCCATTCGTAATTAGAAATCCCATATCGGAACTATCGGGACGCATGATGTACGAGGTGAACCCCTTGTCGATGACTTTGAAATAATGAAAATATTAATTCAATTTTCGATTGTATCATCATGAGATTATACCTTAAAATTTTACTGATGAATAGTCAACTCAAATGCGAGACATACTAAACCGGACCCAAAAAAACAGTTTAAAACACCCTATCATCAAGGTAACCCTTTTAGTTAAACTTTATAACTAGTGATCAGTATATCCTTCATGTATTCCCTTTTTATAACTATCAGTGATATTTTAAAATTATGGCAAACGTGTCTTAAATTTCTGAAAAATGATTGTGTCTTTGTTAAATGTCAACTTGGTGTTCAATTATGCTCTTAAAAAGTTTGATAACTATATGTGAATTGTATCAATATTAAAAGTGCATTGATTTTACAGTTGTTTAATCCAGGTTCAATTTACTGCCAAATATAAAAAAAACAACCCTCAAACCCCTATCTGCCATAGATAAGAAATTTCAAATAGTTAGGAATTGAGTAATAGTGAAGAAAATTCAAAAAATATCCACACAAGTCAAAACCTAACTTTTAAAAATATCGACAGAAATATTGTGAAGTTTATAGTGTCCAAGCTTACAAGTTAAATGTAAACAACTGTATAATACCAGAGTACCAGAATTGTTTATCTAATTTTGTAGAAGGTGAGGGAAATCTAAAAAAAAACTAAAAAAGATTTCACTTTACAAAGATTAATATATTTTTTTATATCTCATATCTCATATGGCAGTTCAGGTGTAGAACGATTTTTTAAAAACGACATTCTCACGCGCGTATCCGGTTGGGTAATTCGCGCGTGTAAGGAAACCGCGCGCGTAGGATGCAGCGCAGAAAAAAACACCGCTGAGTAGAGAGCGCGCTGATTGAGATTTACGACTCTCGCGGGGCCTCGCTAATAAAACGCTGGAAGTTAAAAATTAAAGTTGTTGACCCCCTTTAAGTCACTATAAGGTAGCCTTAGTGTAATGTTAAATGATGGCACTAAGGTTAACGTTAGTGTTAAGTTGCTTTGTGCAACGACCCCCAGTTGTTTGAAAGGAAAAGAAGCTATAAAGCTCGTAGTGTGATAGAAAATAGATCAGTTCCAAACAAATTATGAAGACATTAGCTATACACCAAGATTGTGTACTCACATTGTAAGCTTTGGAAAGAGAATAGAAATTTTAAAAATAAAGAGACGAACCCCCTGAACCCTTGTTTAATTGTATTATATTCAAAGACCAAGTTTAGCGTTGCGCAACAGATATAAAGTAATCAGCTTTGTCCCTTTGTTCGCTCACAGGCAATCAGTGCGTGAGCGCAAGCGAAACGAGGTCCGGGTACCAGGGAAAACTGTTTACTTTATAAATATCTGTTGCGCAAAGCTAAAACTGGCCTTTGTTCATTTTACCATATTTTCTGCACTTTAAGATATGATTCCACACAAGACATACACTTAAGATTTCAGTACAGATTTTCCTTATGATTCCGAGGGGTAATTGTGTAAAATTATCCACATAAAACGGTGAGCTAGGATGAACCCCCCTCCCCTCCCCCCACGCGCAAAATCGCACGCATACACGCACACACACACATTTCTGAAATTTTTTTTTTTTACTATGTTCTGATGCTGACAAAGTCCTGCTTCATGACTGTGTATATAAAGGAGCCTTTAATACAGTCTAGGTCCACATTCAGCAAGTCTAGATATGAAATAAGGAGCCCAAATAAAAAATAACACTTAATTATTAAAAATTTTCATAGACTAAATTTTGGTCTTATCCTGACATGTCATGTCGTATTCACGTCTGATAACAAGACACCCCCCCCCCCCCCCCCCCCCCCCCCCCCCCCCCCCTCTTGAAATCGTTGCTACTTGCCTGCGTGTAGCTGCCTTTCTGATGTATTTACATAAGCACAGATCCCAAGTTCAAGGTGTTATGTATATATAAATTGCATTGGTATTGAGTGGACTCAGTAACGAGATGTTTACGGGTATTACCATTGATAGATCAAAATTGGAATGCTTTGTGAAAAGTTTTGAAAGGAAACTTCGAGGGCGTGTCAATGTGGAGAAGAATTTAAATGGGATTTTTCTATTACAGTGTATTATAAATTCAAATCTCATTAAAACGAGATCATACGCTTGCTGCAATGCGTTACGCAGATTGCAGCAATCAAATTTGTTTATTTTAAAAAGTTTATAAATGAATAAACGAAGAGAACACAATCGAGTTTTTAAGTATAACTAAGATGTATATTTTCAAGTTCACAATTTGAACAAGAATTATGAACACAAATACAACAGCTAAGAGCTGTAAAGCAATCAACCCCTACTATCATTGCGAAAGGGTTGCTACGAAGTAGAAGTGGTTAACCATCGCTTATTTCTTGAAGTAAACATTTTGCTGAGAGCGATCGAACGTTTGATTTATTTTATGTCTTCGACACCGAATGCATTTGTTGAACAAGTTCCGTAATAAATAGTTAAATGCATGCACCAGACACACATAAAGTAAAAAATATTATGTGGCTATCCAACTTCCTGATCCAAAATTCGAAAACATGTACTACTGACCATACGATCCAGTGATAAGTTAAGAGAATGATATTTTCACTGACTTTACGATTAAATGATAAGTTTAGAGAATGATAATTTCCCTGGCCTTACGATCAAGTGATAAGTTTATAGAATGATAATTTCCCTGGCCTTACGATCCAAAGATAAGTTTAGAGAATGATATTTTCACTGACCTTACGATCAAGTGATAAGTTAAGAGAATGATATTTTCACTGACTTTACGATCAAGTGATAAGTTAAGGAATGATATTTTCACTGACTTTACGATCAAGTGATAAGTTAAGAGAATGATATTTTCATTGACTTTACTATCAAATGATAAGTTAAGAGAATGATATTTTCACTGACTTTACGATCAATGATAAGTTAAGAGAATTATATTTTCACTGACCTTACGATCAAGTGATAAGTTAAGAGAATGGTATTTTCACTGACTTTACGATCAATGATAAGTTAAGAGAATGATATTTTCACTGACTTTACGATCAAGTGATAAGTTAAGAGAATGGTATTTTCACTGACTTTACGATCAAGTGATAAGTTAAGGAATGATATTTTCACTGACTTTACGATCAAGTGATAAGTTAAGAGAATGATATTTTCATTGACTTTACGATCAAATGGTAAGTTAAGAGAATGGTATTTTCACTGACTTTACGATCAAGTGATAAGTTAAGAGAATGATATTTTCACTGACTTTACGATCAAGTGATAAGTTAAGAGAATGATATTTTCACTGACTTTACGATCAAATGATAAGTTAAGAGCATGATATTTTCACTGACTTTACGATCAAATGATAAGTTAAGAGAATGGTATTTTCAGTGACTTTACGATCAATGATAAGTTAAGAGAATGATATTTTCACTGACTTTACGATCAAGTGATAAGTTAAGAGAATGGTATTTTCACTGACTTTACGATCAAGTGATAAGTTAAGGAATGATATTTTCACTGACTTTACGATCAAGTGATAAGTTAAGGAATGATATTTTCATTGACTTTACGATCAAGAGGTAAGTTAAGAGAATGGTATTTTCACTGACTTTACGATCAAGTGATAAGTTAAGAGAATGATATTTTCACTGACTTTACGTTCAAGTGATAAGTTAAGAGAATGATATTTTCACTGACTTTACGATCAAGTGATAAGTTAAGAGAATGATATTTTCACTGACTTTACGTTCAAGTGATAAGTTAAGAGAATGATATTTTCACTGACTTTACGATCAAGTGATAAGTTAAGAGAATGATAATTTCACTGACCTTACAATCCAGTGACAAGTTTAGATAATTATGATTTCACCGACCTTTCGATCCAGTGACAAATTTAGATAATTATGTTTTCACAAATGGACAAAATACTATTCTTGCAGTCAGTGCAGTAGAAGTAATGTTTTCAATAAATCTCATCATTATTGAGGTTTGATTTGTATGGGAGCAAAATAAAATACCATGAAAATTATGAAGAGTTTCTTTAACGAATTCCGGGACTCGCCGCTGATAATTGAAAGTGGGGTGGGACCTGTTACCCTTATAGTGGGACACGGTTTTCTAAATCCGCCGCATAAAATAGTTTTAGGGGCCTTTTCATTTCACGAAAAGTTGAAAAATTTATACTCTCGTTTGTGAAATTGTACCATTAACGTGGTTAGTTGATATTTTACGACCGCTTCATAATATTGATACACCACGTCCCGTGGATACGTAGTAAAGCAAATTATCCTCTTATTGTAATGAGATTAGGACATAACTACGAAGCATCACTTTTTCAGAATTGATGAGAAACGTTATGTATAATCTAACCAGAGTATTGTACAATTTATTTACAAGAAGATTTTTTTCTAAATGCAGTGTTGCAGTAATGTACGTGTGCAACATTTAACTACTTCGGTGCAGTACTACGAGTAATCAGATTTTCAGAATTCACGATAACGATTATGTAAAATCAAACCAGCGGCTTATAAAATCTATTATCAAGAAAGATAACTTCTATATGCAGTGTTACAGTAATGTACGTATGCAACATTTCACTACGTTAGTGCATTACTACCTAAGGGCTGTTTATCCCAGCCCAAGCCTGGAGGTCTCTCTCTCTCTCTCTCTCTCTCTCTCTCTCTCTCTCTCTCTCTCTCTCTCTCTCTCTCTCTCTCTCTCTCTCTCTGTCTCTCTCTCTCTGTCTCTCTCTCTCTCTCTGTCTCTCTCTCTCTCTCTCTGTCTCTGTCTCTGTCTCTCTCTCTCTCTCTCTCTCTCTCTCTCTCTCTCTCTCTCTCTCTCTCTCTCTCTCTCTCTCTCTCTCTCTCTCTCTCTCTCTCTCTCTCTCTCTCTCTCTCTCTCTCTTTTTCTCTCATCTTCTGGCTTCATGCAAATAACTACCAATGTTGTTTCACAGGAATTCTTTCTGATTCAAAGCAGTTGAATTTTCAGACCACGTAAGAAAGTTTACATTTTGACATCGAGAAATTTTCCAAGTTGATCGATAATTGATGACATTATCCTACCACATTATGAAACATCCGCATTTCTACATGGTGATCATCACATTCATTTGATCTAAATGAATATTGAGCGCCAAAATTACCATCTTCGAATTCTAGGTCATTATTTATTATCATTCCAAAAACGTGTATCTGTGGTAAAAACTTTACAATTGGCCTAAGAGAACAATGTCGCGTGAGTCCAGCGCAATATAAGCATTACAATTGTCATCAATATTACCTGCTTTGTTCAAAATGATTCAGTTAATTTCTAATTGATAACAAGTACATATGTGATTCATTCTAACAGAGATCAAACTAAGCAAAAATAATTTTCATTTACCAGTGAAATCACTATTTCTTTATCTAATGTGTTCGGGAATTGATTTCTATTTAATTATTTGAATTTTCGTACGATTGCAATTATACATAAATTTGAAAAGTCCTATGCACATAAATTTCAGAACAGCACTCATTTTTCTAATACGCATAAGTTTTTTATTGATTGCGTGCGTATTTATTGTAGCATTCGGTCAAGAAAGCGGGTGGGGGCGAATGGAGTGTCTGGCCTTTCCATATACTATTAACAGATGAACAATTCTATTCAGGGGGTGTTCTCAATTTTTAAAAAAAAAAATTTAAATATTTTTTTTAATGATCCGAGGGCCTGTGATACAAGTGCCATAAAATATAACACTAATCAACATGATACAACGATATTTTCAAAGTAATTTTTTCGCATTTTCAGACCAAGAAATACATATTTTGCTAAACGATTAACAGTTATTGGATTAAGAGATGACATTAGTTGCTGAAATGTGTCCATCGTTGGGTTGGTGCAATAGCACATAGGCAGGACATCAAGTCTCAGATTTTCAAAGTATGGACATATTAAACAGAAATGGTATTCGGGTTATATCCATGGGGCAACACAAAACGGACATAATCTTGCATTTCGATGTAAATTATACTTCCTACCCTCTTCTACAAACAGAATATGTTTGGAGCAACGGAACTGAGATAAGGCTATCCTATAAACAGGAACATTAATAGGCCTAATAGATAAATATGGCTCAAATCTAATTTCAGATTTGAAAGTCCGAAAAATGTCTAATTTGGAAATGCTAAAAATACTTTCGTGCCAACTCTGATTCCTAATAGATAAACATCTATCTCTATTAAACTCTGATATAAAAGTTTCAACAACTGCTACAACTACAACTGAACAAAACAGTCGGCAGTCACGTGGCGATTCGCTCGTCTCCCTCGCTTACCATCAATACCTTACCATAGTTTATGCTGACCTGTGACTAAAAGCAAGACACGCGAAGCACACGTGATGAAAACGTTTTGATGGGAAACGTTCTTATTGGTGCAAGTTCAATCCAATAATATCGTGTAACGATTGTATCGTGATCGTACAGTTATCGTGCGACTCCGTGTTCTGTACGAGCTGTCATCGTGGTCCTAACGTTTAGCACTATAAGGGTTAATTTAATATGAGTACGATAATAGTACGATTGGAAGAGGGACAATTTATCGATCGTGTTGTGGTTGTGTGGTGGTTGTGCTGTTATCGTGTCCTAAGGTTGAAGCACGATCAACACAATCACAACACATACACCACACAATCACTACACAATCGACACGCCCACAACACGATTTTCTGAAATCAGGAACATGTTTGCGATTTGAACCAATCGTGTTGGAAAAACAGCACGATCAGTTCAATCACTGTACGATAATCACACATTAACAGCACAATAACCACACAACAACAACACAATGACTACACGACACATTCGTACAGCGATCGTGATCGATCGTACGTAGTGTGAGTTGGACTTTAACTATTTTGATACTTAGAAGGTAGTTTTTAGCAATAAAAAACCCAGCGGTCGATAGAACATCGATTACATGAAGATAAGAGAAGTTGTATGGAATATATCATTTCTCACCGGAAGGGATTCCCCTCACATGACTTGTCACATGACCTTAGATGACGTCAAGCAACTACCATGTCTGAAAGATGTTGCTAAGAAATTATGTGAACTGTACGCCTCTCAGTTGAATAATTGGTAGTAAGTATGTCAACATATTGCTTGTAACTTTATAACCATTTTGTGATAATTTAGCCTCATGTTCATAGAGTTAGGATACAGTCCAACTAACCTGACGTGTAAAACAGACCTATTTTGTGTCGTTTGATTTCTGATAGGTTGTCAAATGGGCCCAGTCTCGTGACGAGATGTTTCATTTGGAAAAAGCTTACCTTCCTTAGAGAATGATTGAGCTGTTTTATTCAGTTGACTTCCATATTTATATACGATCTCGACTTGGTATATTTATAGATTATCAGTGACAGAGAAGTGGTAATAAAAAAATTGAACATCTGTTTTGCTGTCATTAGTATCAACTGGATCAAGTTTGGTCCCTTGGAATGTGATATTTCTATTTTATAGCAAATAGGTTAAAAATGAGACCTAGTAGTGTGATTAAAAAATTATGCTGTACTAATAAATGTACCAGTTGGCTGATGGTCATATTGAATTTAGAGATAATATGACTTATATAGTCTATCTAAAAGTTGGCATAAGGCCTATATTAGAAGTGTGTCAAATAAAATGCAGACATGTCACGATATGATACATATGGCAAAATTTCATTAAGGTACGATTTGATACCATGATATTTTGTCACAGCTTTAGCCTATATACAGACTGTGAAGTTATTAACTAGTATCCGTCTGAGTGGAGGATGTTTAAAGACTGATCCGAATTTCCATTAATGGTCATAGATATGAACGGATTTTGTGCTACCTAGTTTACTGTCTATATGTTTTATAGATAGTTAGATAGATAGACATATTACTAGTTGACAGTAGAGGCGGCTATTGGCCTAATTTAACTATTGCGATAGCTACTAATATTGTGAAAGCGATAGACCATGGAGACCTACTATTAGCAATAGCTATTGTGATAGTTTTTGATCCAAACCAAATTATATATTTTATGTGATTCCCAAAGATTTTATAAAGATCATCATTCTCTTCCAACAGAGGTAGCCCCATCATAATCCACCATACAACATCTTTCCTTCTTCAAGCGTTTTTTTCGGTCTATAAATGAAGAAGACATGGTTCAAAGTTATCATTCAAAACGCCTCAGTTATTTCCGTATGCTTTTCCTGAAATCTAAACTTTATTCACATGTGCACTTTGAGTCCTCTGTACACCTTCTTCAGCGACTGCATCATCCTTGGCCAGTGTTCAACACAACCTCCAAGTCAGGGCGCCTTTCCTCCGAGTAGCTCTACGGTAGTTGCCCTGCCTTCACTTGCGGGGGCATTGTTGTCAGGATTCTTGACAACAATAGGAATTGACGTCATCGATAATCTCGAACCAAATTGTTATTTTACATACAAATTAATTGGTTCGAGAGTATGTTTTAAACGTTAGGCGTATGAATTTCTATGTATATTACAAAAGTTGGTGTAATTTGCTTCAAATATAATTTTGTATTTGATGAGTATATGGTGGACAATTTGTTACGTTTCAAAAATTCAAAGACAACTTAATAAAATAACAAAAAGTTTCGTTTGCCGTACTCATTTCTTGAGTCGTTGTTCGGAGTTGCATTGTGAATCCTATGAGTTAGGAGCTTCACTTTCAGAGCGTGACATCAATCGTTGGTTGCACGCGCGGTGTTATAGCTTTTTCACCTTGAAGCCTTCTGATGGCAGCGAGTATATTAGTGACGTCACGGAGCGGATACTCGCTGTCTGGAGCTAGTGTTCAACAAATATGTTATACCTGCGTGCAGTTTTTTCAATGGCTGAAATGTGGAAGGTATTTTATGTTGCAATATTTTGAATCAAGGGGAACCTGCTGGAAGCCGGACAAGAGCGTGTACTGGGATAGAGGTTGTATATATATATAGACATTGATGACTAATAAAAGATTATATGATTGATGAAACAGATTTCAGCCATTTTACACTGTTCAAACCACAGTTCATAGCTTTAAAAGAAATTCTTTTAACTTTAACGTAAAAAGTGAAAAGAATTCAAATACACTCATTTGAGTACTTGTATAAGTCCTAATAAATACAACTTAATCAGGAAAAATAACACTTTAGATAGTATGGTATATTTCCTTACTCTTGATGTATCAAAAGTGTTTCCATGTTCCACATCATGGAGTACCATTGCAAACATGACTATTGAGATACATGAATATATTGTTACACCCCAAACAAACAAAACAGGGAAGCTATAGTACTGGAGTAAACCCAAATATGACATATCTTGTCACAGGTCTTGTTATCAGTAGTGTCATTACGAGTGTGAAGTGTTATCTTTGTGTCACCTTTGAGACAAGCAGTAGACTTCTAATTGCTATTTATAATTCAGTTTTACTATAGCTTAGATAACCATATCATTCATAGCCAATTGCAATAGACCAATGATGTGTGATGAGATATGGATTGAACATATGGTGTATAGACCTGTCAATCGGTTCTAGCAACAGTTTCAATTGAGAATTATTGTGCAATGCAACATTTTGATTTAGTGCATAACTATCAGAGACATGTATGTTTAAGCTGGCATCATTGCAACTCATTGCCCTTTCTAACCCCTAAAATAACTTCAAATAGAATATCTATTAAAATACAAATGGCCCTGTACTATTATAGTAATTACTTGTCAAATTGAAGTCCAACATATGCCAGTAGATTTGTAGTTTGATGCTTGTATATTTAGCAGTTGTCATGACATAAATATCCTACCATATTGTTAAGTTTGAGAGCTGAAAATAATGTCATATTTGTCATATAGTCCTGTGTCCTTTCTTAACATTATCAGTTTGCTGGCCAGAGTTTACTATTTATATGATTTTGGCATTTGTGTACACATTATGGGTGTAATGATAGATCAAACTATCAATTTATCCCAATAGTTGCTGTACCAATAGTATATTATTGATAGAATTTTAAGAAATATTGATAGTATCAATAGCATGGCTTAGTGTCAATAGTTTGGTGGTTAGGTCAATTAAGATGTTTAAATGAATCTGTATGTGAAGTTATGCCAACAAAAAAACAACTGCAGCTTTTAGATTTGAAAAATGCTGATACAATCTCTGATAGCTTGATTAAACCGGAAAATGCAAGAATTCTTCTTCTTTCTGCTATACTAAGTGAAGTAGAGGCCAACATTTTAAAGATTCAAAAACACTGTTTATTCTTGAATTATGTTTTTTCATGTAATGATGAACTTTGGCAACCTCCCATTACGTTCCAAAAGTCAGTTGCGTTATAACAACAGTGATGGTTATATTACTCAGACGTAATGGCTTTGCGTCCCTTAAAAATAGTGAATTAGGATACCTTTACCATTGAGTAGCATCCGATCGTTTCAAAATTGGCAAAAATGACCCCCTAATCTGATTGTCCAGGAACAACACTGCTTAATATTCTTTTTGGTATATTAGAGAACTAAGCTGATCCAGTGTTTCATTTTAATCAAGTGATTAAAGGTTTAAATAGGTCTTAAGGTTAAACCAGGGTTTGGTAATGTTGGAACTAACTTCTGTGTTTTTGTACACATTATAAGACGTGTTTCATAGTTTGTTAAAAATTTATTCATTTGCACTAGACCGAATCATAACATTAGGGTTTTTTATCATAATGGGTGGGATGGCGCACTGGTGAGAGCCTTCGGCTTCGGATTTCTCTGCAATTGAAAACTACAGGCAGTAAGGTTTGGGTGCAATGCTACACTGAATTTCAGCGCAGTATCACCCATGGTTGGCTTGTCCAAGTTGATGCTCGCTGGTTTCACTGCAATGCATAGCAACAATAGTGTTGATAGCTTTTTTCCTGGAATGATACTAGCAGACGTGATATAATTGAAATACTCTTGTAGCAGTGTTAAACCCCAAATCACATCACCTTTTCCAAAAAAATAAGTGTTAATCCTCTTTACAGCATGGGAAATATAGATCTTTTGTCCTAATATTACTTTCATATTAATTTGTCAATATTTATTTATCATAACATGAAGCTAAATTATTCTAAGCTTTAGTTGGTTGTAACAGCTGTCAATTATTGTTTACTTTTGTTGTCAAGCAATATGGAAATTGGAACAAGTTATATGTGCATAAACATAGATATATTTGCATGTGAATAACACGTCTAGGCAGTGAAAATAAGTACAGGGGTTCAAATGTCTTTTTAGTGTCAATAAGTCATTGAATTACAAAAGGGTTCCGTACTTCAGTCACATAGCTCTATGGAGTCAAGCCAAAGAATGGATAAGAACTTCTTTAATGTGAAATTTAATATTTGGTTAATGCTTACTTTTTCATCAGGTTGGACAGAATTTCACAAGTTATTCATAAAATCTTGTCATTCTTGTGTACATCACAAGTTGTTGACATTTTGTTTAATTTTTTGGGCGAGTCCAAAGCAGAATTTAGAAAGTTGGCGACTTTGGACCTTTTTACCCATATATTCTCTAACACAACTCCTTTTCTCGTAACTGAAGATTCGGAAAGGGGCTTAGTCCAGAAAGCTTACTCTTGGAACAGTGAGAGAAGAATGTCCTCATAATATACGATGCATGGTTTGGAAATGCAATTGTCTTCTTTCAAGACTGAAATTTGTTGACTGCTTAAACACAACTGTGGAAAAAATAAATTTCGTTTTTCTCAAGTATGGAAGAAATTCAAAATGTCAATTGGGGTAAAATTGACTTTGTTCTGAGAAGAAATAGTTTCCTGATTAACTCTTTCTGTAAATGAACTAGTTTGGGGATTTCCTCTCCTATTTGTTAGACGAGACTTAGAGGAACTGGTTTAATGCAGACATTAAATCTGAAGTCAAAAGCAGTCTTATCAAATTATACCTCTTAAGAAGATTGCATTTTTAATGCATTTTTAACCATTCGTCTGCACATAACTTTTGTTCCTCAGAACACTGTTGGTTTTTGTCAGACTGGTTGAAGTGTTGTACAGACTACTTTGCCATTGTAGATTTGAAATATTAAGTTAGGTGATTCTAATGTGCAAAAATAAGAGCCACACAAGAAATGCCCAATACCTATTTGTCTCCTCAAGAGATTAAAGCCTCAGAAAGCTGAAATCCATTAGTGTAGATAATCAAGAGGTTACTCTATGGTCCGAAGTAATGGTAGATGAAACATCACAATGAAGACATATGTATAGGCGCCTCTGCTAATGCAGGTTCATCTTCTTACAATTACTTCTAAACTTGAAATTGCTAACTAATACAATGATGCTTCATGAGCTATAGACACAAAGGCTCTTGTTTACCACTGGAAGATGATTTCATTTATTACTTTAAAGTTTTCATAAATTCTGTATTGCAGGAGAGCTAAAACTGACAAAGATGGCTGCCAAGTCCAAGTTGCTCAAGGTGGTTCTGTTGGGGGACGGAGGGGTCGGCAAAAGTTCACTCATGAACCGATTCGTCAGCAACAAGTTTGATGCCCAGTCCTTTCACACGATTGGTGTTGAATTCCTAAACAAGGACGTAGAGATCGACGGCGAACATTACACGATGCAGATATGGGACACAGCTGGTCAAGAGAGATTTAAGAGTTTGAGGACCCCGTTCTATCGCGGGGCTGATTGTTGTCTTCTGACATATGCTGTGGATGATCTTCAGAGTTTTAAAAACCTCTCCATGTGGAAGAAAGAATTTTTGTATTACGCAGATATTCAAGATGGAAACTGCTTTCCCTTCGTCGTCCTTGGGAACAAAGTGGATGTTGAGAAGCGGATGGTCTCACAAGAAGAATCAGAAGCGTGGTGTACCCAAAATGGGAAGATTCCTTACTACGAAACCAGTGCAAAAGACGCTACAAATGTTGACAAAGCTTTCAAGGCGGCAGTTCAACGACTTCGCTTGCTGGAAGATAGAATGGAGGTACGCACATCGCAAGGCAACACGGTGGATTTACGGAAAAAGGGCAAATCAAGCTCAGGTTGCTGCAGCTGACTTTATGTATGCGAAGAGTTTTCTATGATTATATATATATTTATGGAATTTATATATTTTGTTGAAGAGGCTGGTTTCAAAATACTGAACACAATACTTGTTTGATTTATGTCGACGACGAAACGAACAGACCCTAGTTTGAAAATGTATCAAATACACTTTTTTTATCATCAGTGATCAGATATTTTGTCAAAGAAATCGTGGAATTGGAAAGCAAGGACAAAGAAGTAACAATCAACTGTCAAACATTCTTTGGACCAGTGATTCAGATAATTATTATTAAGGATATGGATGTGTTATTTTATGAGCAAATGTTGAAATAATCCACTTTATATGATTTTTATTGTCTGTGGCTTGTTAATTGTCTAATCTGAACAACTTTCTAACAACTGTTTTAAGTGCATCAGAATCTATGAATGAGCTGTTATAAGTCAAAGATGTCTTTACGGGCTCAAATCATGGCATTCACTGTTCATTTCTTTTAAAACATGTTTACAATTACAGCTTTTTCAATAAATACTAAAAGCCTGATGTTTCTTGACAAGTTTCTTCCAAGAAAATCATTGATAAAAAATTCCCAAGACAAGCTGTCCCTATATCAGCAAATCTCTACAGTATGTATATAATGCAAGTGCTTGTGGCCATTCTCGTGAATTATGATTTGACTATATCTTGCGATGACACATAATCTTTTATCTCATTACTATCCAACCAAATTTACAAACTAAAATAATTTTTTTAATTGGAAAATACAAATCTGTTTTTTGTCTTGAAAAGTGCATGTGAATTCTATGTTACCAAACTTTCAATTTTTAAATATACCACAAATATCGAAGAAGGATTAGTGGATGCTATCAAATGAAATGTCAATGTATTCTAGCATACAATATTATTTTTAAGTGGTGAAAGCTACCAATGATATTTTAAGAAAGCAAAACTACAAAATAATATAACATCTTTTGTTTGTCATATTACCTTGTTTTTGGATAAATTCACATTTTATGACTCAGTTAGACAATATTAAAAACTTATAAATGTGTAATGATGTTCATGCTTTTGGACATCATTAAACATTATGCATAATCGTTTTGATGGTTGAGTAGTGAGTGAGACCAACCGTTGAATGTTTAAAATTCATTTAAGATTTCGTGACAAGATACACATTAAATTTCCTTCTTTACACACTAATTCTGCACAATGAAGTCGCATGTCCTAAGATGCATAAAAGAATAGGTACCCACAATGCATTTACACAAATCGGAACCAATTCCCCTGTAGCAAAAAGCTCAAAATTCTAAATTTACCCTCATCAATAAATTGCACTTGACAGTGGTGAAACTTTACTTTAAGATAGATAACCCCTCCTCCTTTAGAGTGACACAAAGTATGTTTCATGATTTTTATTGTGGCTGTAGTAAGAGCCAAAATGCCTTATGACCTCAGTTACCGGTAAGTTAAAATTGCCTCCCTTAACTTGCATCTTTATCTCTAAAATGCCAATAATGATATTTTCTTCTTTTCAATGATAACATGAAAACGGTCCTATAAATGTGTATTTTGGTTAAATGACCTACTTTACTGTATCAACCAATGTTTTTCTTTGCGTCTGCTGTAAATAAGTTTCCGAAATTACGTTTGAATTATTGGCGTGTGCCACTCGCCAGTTTTCGATCCCAAGTCACGACACTTACCCGTAGAATGTCACTATGCTAAACTGATAAGCATTAGGATTTTGATTTTCTAAAACAAACACTATATCTCGATAAAATAACACCATTTATGAAGTTTGACATGTTTGACTCAAACCCCAACTCTGTGTCCCTTTAATCCAAAGTCCGAAGCCTATAAACTCAACCTGTATACAATCCCCTTCCTGTCTAAGGCACCATTGAAAAATCTGACCAATCAAAGAGATTATAATTGTCCTTTCAGGAAATAACTTCAGCCCAGGTTGAGTTCCTGGCCAGTAGTACATTTGATCCTATTTTTAGGAACATGGCAAACCCTTTCCTGTATATTAGAAGAAAGATGGCGAATCAATACACAGGTAAAAGCAAAGACTCTTTGTCTTAATTTTTAAAACTCACTTTATGCTTAGAAAGTCACAACCCATTTCATGTTTTTCACTTGTCCCTGTTACTAGGACGCTAGCGGCTGTTTGCAAATTATAATACCTCACTGGAAACATGTGCAATGTTGATTTTTCTAAGCGGTGGTCATATTCATTATCAACTTCCCCCCCCATGGCATAACCTGTGCAAGACCCAGTGAGTGGCTAATTTAGGCCTCGCAGCAGTTTCCCAACTTTTCTGTGTTATCCAGGTTGCTGCAACAGAACTTGATAGTCCATGAGAGTCTGAGAATCGCATCTTTTCTCCAAAGAGGGCGCTTAGACGCAAGCTTTGAATTAGCCAGTGATTGAGACTGGTGCGAGTTATTGCCATGCAGGGGAAGTTGATACACAATAAAAAATAACTCTGTTCTGCAGTTTCATGTTTTCAACCTACTATTTTGATTTTCCTAACATATAAATGTTAACTCCTAAATCATTCATAACTACAGCCTTCAAAATATCCATGTGCATATATAGGCTTTTTACTTATATTGTGACCTTAAGAAATCTTGATTCAGTGTAAAAGTTGCTGTAGGTGTATATTCCTTTACAAATACACTTCAGTTTTATTGAGAACTTTAAGTTGGTATGTCCTGTAATGAACATACCTTACCATTGTAATGATTGCTCCTAAGGCTACCTTAGCACTAGTCAACATTACCCGAAACTGGCATTGTTTTTTATATTCTCTATGTAAAAATCAAAAGGAGCTTTCTTCTCTCTTCTTAGCTTGTCAAATTAAACTTCTTGATTTGAAATCTTTGAATGAAAATTTGTGAAAATATTTTGAGAAATATTTTGTATGTTGACAACTCAAAAAGCCTTCAATTATGTATCAGGACAGCAAGAAGCCAAGGTGATTTTAGATAATACTCTGTTGTTACATTAGAGATGACAGCCTTCGAAAATGTATTTCAGGTTTAATATTTGTACTTGTTGCTTCTTTTTCCTGGATAAATCTGATACATGATGACACAAGGGGGTGTATACAACATATCAGCTTGCTATCTCTAAGCTCACTGGATATGTCGTTTTCATTCAACTTGTGTCTTTATGTACCTCTATTATCTTGTATAGAGAAGTTTTAATTTGTTTTGATTATAATAAATTGAAAATAACTCGAGGTTATGACGCTTGTGAAAAATTGCAAAAGCTTTCACATGAGTACTTGCTGTACGTTGAAGTTTTTTTATCTTGTTTTGAATTTTGTTTCCCTTGTTTCAACGTAACACTTCAACAAAAAGAGCATGTGAATTTAGTCTAGTTACTGATATTGTTATGCTTCACCACTAATGATAATAAAATGTAAATGCATTGAGTTTCTAGACGTTTATTTCTTATGATACAAACAGCTGTGCTTGATAAAGGTGCTTTCAGCAGATTATTCAGAATTTCAAATGAGTACCCATAGACCATGCCAAAGGTATTATCATCAATGATGCATGATTGTTCATTCAAGGCTTACGGCTGATCAATCAACCCTCGTATCTTGACATGGTGATTTGTGTCAAGGGAAGCTCAATGAGAATGATGATAACCTGTTCTCAACAATCATTCCACACTGCATCATGTCACATAAGTTAAAATTTTGACGTGCTTTGTGACAAGGGCATGGTCGATCTAGACACTGCATAGAATGCCTCATAAAGTTAGCAATTTAGACATGAGAGATTGTGATGTAATGATCATTATGATCGTCATTTTTGACAGTCAATCCACACATTGCAACAACTGCCTCATAAAGTTTCAATTTTGCCATGGAGACATGGGTGTCATAATGATAATGATAATGATCGTCATCAATCATCTGAAGATAGCAACCATGATTGATGCATTTATTACTGCTCAAGGTGCCAGATTAACTGTGACAATAATACTAAACTATGTGAATGTTTACGAAGCTGATGATTTACTACCTCAAGCAACCAAAATGATTTATTCAAACAAACAGGTGAATGGCAATATCATTATAGACTGAGATATTCAAAGGGAATTCATATTACCCTGAAGCATGCTGAGAGAATTCTTAAAAGGGACGCTCGGCTTTGAGGTCGTCAGCCATTTTGATTTTGCATTAGTTCTTCTGATAAAAAAGTATATTTTTCTAATTTCTTAACATAATAATGATGACATTTATGTCTTGATGAATAATCCATAAATTTGAATTTAATGACACCTCTGGGGGATCAAAGGAAAGCTTAAACACTGCCAACCCAAAGTTTTCTTTTTGTCTGTGTTAGAAAAGTTTCAAAACATTTGTTGGCACATGTTATTGTCCTTTTTTTATTAAAAAAATCTTGACCTCAACTGTATAATTGCCACAATATGGAATCACAGGCGCCAGACTCTGAATTTACAATATCATGTAAGTATATGTACATGTAGCTATATACCATAAACAAGGTCTGACAAAGTCGTGTCTGCAATGGGACAAGATATGGGGACTGGGATCTGTCTACAAAGTTATGGAGGGTAACCGAGCCAGGAAACCATTTCCGGTCCTATTGCAGACACGACTCTGTCACTAGTGTCAGACCTTGTTTATGTTATATAGCTTCATGTACATATACTTACATGATATTGGAGTATTGGAATCAATAAGCATTAAAATTATAATTTTCAGCAACAATCAGTACTGCTTGATGAAATAACAGCAATTATAATCATAAAGAGGCTGATCTATTGGCATCCGGTCTGGAGAAAATGACATGAACAGAGGTGCTGTACTTTTACACATATAAACTATATTTATGGATAAAATATCCATACATTTACAAATGACTTATGGTTAGACTACAATGTGTTGTAAGGCTGAAGCAGGGCTTTTCATACTCGTACCGATGAAAGGCTTCACTTCTCAATGTTTTACCGTTTTAGGGCTCTGGTGGTCAAATCTTTATCAAACAAAATGTTTCCTTCAGTAACACTAGGTCATATCATAATCATGCACTAATAACATACATGTATAAACTGAAGTGTCCCTTTGAATTTCATTTCCACAAATAATACATCAAGAGGGCTGTTTAGCAAAATGCGACATGATTTGTACTACATAAGTAGTCATGATGTAACACCCTGAATAGTGTACTAGGAAACAACATTCTTTTCAAATTTTTTATTAATTTGCAAAAATCACAAAAACGATATGTATAACAACCAAAATTATGTATAATGTGTCACTTAAGAATGTGGATACATTGAAAGTGGATCAAATATATACTCAATCATATATATCAAGAAGTTCATGATGATACGTTTTTTCAATTTTATTTATAAGCAGTTGATTATTGTTCACATAATTTCACAAGATTTGACCGTATAAGTACCGGGTATATAACTATCTGGATACAAAATATCAAATAACCTTCCAATTACTCATACATAATAAATCTTAATTTGGATAGTAAAAACTGACTACATTGTAACAATTCATGCAACTCAAGTATCTGAATATATAAGCACTGTTAGCTATCAATTGAGGGTAATTACAAGATCTAATTGGCTTAGATAGACTTCTCATTTGATTAATGAACCATTCTCATCACATAAGTCTCATCAAAACACATAATTGCAATAGTTCTTACTCTGATTAAATTTTGGAGTATTTCAGCTTTTCAGGAAAGTCAACAGTTTTGTAGCTACCTACAGGTGTTTTGTCAATCTCATTGAAATCAGTTTGAACCTATCACTTGTCCATACCTTGATTCATTTCTGATCTGAGTAGGGGTCGTGTAAAATGGCCTTGTCTATGACCTTTCACCTTCTATAATTACAAACCGAGGCCTGCTGAAATCCAATCGAGCAAATGAGGTGAGGTGAGGTGAGTTGGCGTTTAACACCGCTTTCAAGATTATTTCACATATATCGCGGCTGCTAGTATTATTGCAGGGAGAAAGCCCGCAACACTATTGTGGCTATGCATTGCGGTGAAACCTGCGAGCATCGGCTGGAACTAGCGACCATGGGTGGTACTGCACTGAATTTCAGTGTAGCATTGCACCCAAACCTGACTGCGTGTAGAACAGTTCTCAACTGCAGACAAAGTTGCCGAGCCCCTGGCGGGATTCGAACCACGGACCTCCTGAAGCCGAACGCGCTAACCACTGCGCTATCCCGCCCCTCGAGCAAATGACTTTATAACCCTGTCACTGATGGGCTGAAATGCAAGGATGACTTGACATGACCTTTATGGTGCAGTACCCCAATCAGAAACACGACGAAGTACAAGTGATTGTTTCGATATGATGTCAATGAGATTGGTGAAATGCAGAAGTGAATCTACAATTTCATTGCTTCAGTGTACCCTCCATTTCAACTGAGGTCACTAAAGTCTGCTATATATATTCTTATCAAATGCTGAAACACTCCGGAGACATCATAATTGATTTTTATTACAAAATAAATCTCTCAGTTAATACCTTTTTGATTCATCTGCTAAAAAGTGGCCTCAGCTATGGAATTTCCATAAAAAGATACATATTAAAAGCTGTATTTTAAAAAATAATGTAAATAACAAAATAAAACAGATCATAAATGGGACTTGATTGTGATTGTAAATATTCAAGAAGAAATAGGTAAATGTTGTGTCACAATACAAAGGAAAGACAATCCTAAAAGACAATTCTCATTCATTACACATTCAAGTTATACAAGATTCATAAGACAAAAAAAGAGCAATTGGTAGCTACAAAGCCATTAATGTTTTATTACTCATTATCTTTAGTTAAAGATATTACAGTAGAACTCGGACATATAACAAACTCGGATATAGCGAAAAAAATTTTAAGTCCCGTCAATATGATCTAAGATGACAAACGCGAATAGCGAACACCGGATTTAGCGAACTAAATTCGTTGGTCCCTTGTATTCCGTTATATCCGTGTTCTACTGTACATAAACAGTATGAAATAAGTCGTTCTTCATTGAAAAATAAAAATAAACGTATGAGTTGTAACTTTAAAACGCTTTGGAGCTAAAATAGCAGAAACACTTCTTCAAATAGGCAAAAAAAAATTTAGTAAACACCACCTCCAAACAAAATAATATAAGTCTATGTTTCTATTCTACAATTAGTCTCAAAATTTAGTTAAAAGTCAACAGAAATTTTGAAGATTGACACAGTCACGACCAAATTTGAAGGGAGTAATAATCTAATGACAAAACTTAAAGTCTCATCATAACAAATATGGTAGTCTCAATAGACTAGCTTCCTTTATCAATTGGTTTGAAGAAAAGTCAGAGAAATAGTGCTATTGGCTCTGTAGCTCATCAGGTAATCTTATTTATCATATGAGGTATGATAAATTTAACCTCATAAAGATGCAGTTTTTGGAGATTTAACAGATCTACATTGACAAATAAGCCTGCACAAAAGAAGTAAGATATTTCTTCACAGGGTTTCAGAAGATGAAAATAGGTTTTGAGGGTATTCACTGACATCTAGGCATTAGCACATCATGCCTTTTAGGTAGTTTAAGTTACTAGATACATAAAATAATAATTGATATTTAACAAAACTTCAACACAAGTAAATTGTGTTTGACATGTGAAGATAGGATTTCATTATGGAGATGCAAAGCTGGAATAATACTGCAAAAGTTATCACGTAAACAAGGTTTCGTTGATTAAAATTGGTTTGGCCTTTTCCAGAATATCTAGATCAGGATCAAGAGACCGACCGAGACCCTCCAACACAGCTATGGCCAGGATGACGGTGGCAAAGTTACTCTCTAACTTCACCCTGTGGGTCCTCAGTACTTGAAAAACTTCAGACATAAGCTCTGCTACATGGATCTGTTTTTGAAAAAAAAATCAAATTGTAATGTTCCTGCAAGTAAATGATGATAAATACCATCATGTAATGCTCTACCAATCAAAATTTACTTTTCATGACTTAATTTGACCTTAGTCTTAATTATTCTTGGTTACCAAAGCCTTCAGATACTTCACACTACGGGGCTCTTTACATAGAATGACATATACTCAAATACTCTTAAACTTGTAATCATTGCAACATAAAAACTATACTAAGAAAAGTTAGATACAGATGCAAGCATAGTATTAAATATATCATTCATTTGAAGAAATGTGTCAAAGTTCTTTATACAATGAAATTTCTGGCCTTTTAGGTGAAGGGTAAATTTATACGGGTTTGGCAAATTTCAATAGTAAAATATACTGAATTAAGCTTGCCTTATGAAAATACAATGCATTTTGTCAGCAACCAGAGTCAAAAGTGAATGTTTTAAGGAGCTGAGAACAATAAAACCACTGGATCTGAAGCTCATCAGACTGTCTATAATTTATTCAACAAATGGTCACAGGGTCACCATTTGGGGGCCAAAGAATAAACAAATTTTAAAATTATAATCTACATAAGCTAAGGAGTCTGCACACAAGGTTTTAGCTATCTAGGTCTTTTGATTTTTGATTAAATGTTGAAAAGATAGTTTAGAGCATTGTCCCAGCACTCTTATTATGCTTCGGAGGAACAAAAATCTATAAACTTAGAATCCCAATTAGCTGAGGAGTCTTTACACAAGGTTTTAGCTTTTTAAGCCTTTTACTTCTGGAGAAGAAAATGAAAAAAGTTTTTTAGGGCATTGTCCCTGTAGCCCTTATTAAGGGTCACTGTGTGTCAAAATCTATAAATTTGAATCCCCATCAGCTAAGGAGTCTGTACACAAGGTTTCAGCTTTCTAGGCCTCTAGTGCTTCTGGAGTAGAAAATGGAAATAATTTTTTAGGGAGTGGCCCTCATGGCCCTTATAAGGGGTCACAGATTCACCAGATCTATGAAACCTCATTGTTGAAGGAGTCTGTACACAAGATTTAAGATTTCCTGGGCAATGGTTCTAGAGAAGATGAAATAGTGAAAAGACGGACTGATGGCTAGATGGACAAACGGACGCCGGACGCCATGTCATGCCATAAGCCCGTCAGGGTTTTCTGTGAGGCAAGATGAGCTAAAAGGGAGTCAATCAAGGGGTGTCTCTTTAAAGAGACAACCAAACATCGCCCCTTAACTCATTAACTCCGAGACAGCTTCACGGCTCAACGCCTGGGCCACTGACCACAGACGCTGCTCTCTGTAGGGAGACCAATTAGCTCAAAGCACCGGTCTTTTCGCGGGGCCTTTGTGGGCCATAGTTGAACGGACACTGTTTAGCCTTGTGCCATAAAGTCTTGATTGTTTTATAGTTTCATGAAGATAGATGCAGGTGCTGAATTTGATACTTTACAGGAATATAACATGTGATATTTCACCATTGAGTTGATATTTTGCGGTTTGTCCGATTTCAATTCATAAACATACTCAAAGAGAGGGAGTGAAATTGTTTTCATTGTCTCACCAAATAACATTGATAAATAAACTGCATTTGATATCGCACCTTTTATATTGGTCAAAATGTTATGAGAGACAATTTCTTTTACCTATACCTAAACAACAGTACTTAAAGAACAGCAAATAATAAACACAGACACACACTTACATATCATAATATGTATAGTAAATACATAACCAAATATTACTTATAAGCATTTGTCAATCTTCATGTTAGATTGCCTTTCTCAATCTACCACAACAGTGATTTGATGGCGGCATATTGTTCACTTCTTTGCAAGTACTAACACATAAACACGTAACGTACCTCATATTTTCACATACGTTGATTTATATGCATTTTCATTTGTAAATAAAAATACTGCATATCTACACATCATGTTGAGTAGATACGGTGTGTCGGTATTTCAACTATCTGAATAATATTTAAGAATTTATAGAGATGATATTCCGATTTAAGAGAAAGCATGTAACATTAACGAATGTAATGATTATTAATATTGACCAAGTGATTTATTCTGTTGGGACGTTGTCAACTCTGATTATAATTTAACATGTGTATGTATCCATTCAATGGCAGACAGGGTCGTGGATCTATGAAGCATATTGTAGAATTTTAAAAAAACCCATGTACATGCTAAAACTATTATTGTTACAGGACAGCTACTGACCATGCTTGATATAGGATGCACTCAGCTAGTTCAGTAAAGTAATATTCGAACAAACTGTTTTATTAATAATAGTATTCAAAGTAGTACAACACTGGTGTCAAAATATTAATTACATGCAATTATCAAATTGATAGTTCATAACATGCCATCCCCAAAGTGATGCATTCAAGAAGTAAAGTTAAAATAAAAGTGTAACTTTCAATAGCCTCAAATTCTTATGAAATGATTTATGAATACATGTACATAAATGTTTATAATAACACTTCCTCTCGTTTCGTCTTAGATATATGAATTCAATGCGTTTAACAAATAAAATGTATCTAACAATGTTTCAAAATTGGTAACTTCACAAAGACTACAATCGTTTCACCGATTTAATAAACCTTCTTTTTAAAGTGTTTATTTTTCACTTACAAGAACAACATATGCAGAATGTTTTGATTTACCAAACGTAGTATATTTTTGTGCAAAGAGCAAAGATTTTCATTTCTTATTGGTCTTCTGAGGATAGCATCCTATTTACGAAACTGTTATCTACACTAATGGATGCTAAACTGATTTTAAAATAAGTTCATAGTTATACTATACGACGGACGCACATACACGGCTCTCGCTGAATAAGAGGTACTTTCTATTTACTCACATAAGCGTCTCTCGCTGTGAGAAACTGCTAATTAACGGACGCTTATATGCGGCTCTCGCTGTGAGGATCTCATTATTTTGACGCATTTTAACGACGTTAATGAGTTAGATTAACCTACCTTTAAAGAGGCAATTTGAAATATAATTTTAAAATGCTGTTTATTTGAACCCGCCTGGATCCACGAGGGCGAGTCAAGAGGTGTCATGGTGGTATTGATTGACCAGAGTTGTCTCACCTTGGACAGACTAAGAGTTTCTCTCCTTGCCTTCATCACAACAGCACTCATGTCTCTCCGGAACGCTTCATGGTCTGTGCACTCAATGTGAGCCGTCTTCGTCAGAAACAAGTCTGCTACAGCTTCTCCCTAAACATAATAGATGTGTCATCGACGTAAATGATTCGGAATATCAAAAGGTATTCTCAGATTTTCTTGTTGGTGAAGTGTAAAAAGCCTCATAATTGCTTCTATAACATGAACTCAGTAATCACTTGAAAATAGGCCAAGTTGGTAGATGCATGAGTCTTTCTGTGGCACACAAAAACTATGTGGGCCTAATGGACAAGCAGACATTTCACCAGGGGTTCATCTGTTCAGATTCACATAATTACCTCCCCTTTGACCACAGCCGTGAAGACCTCCCTGAACTTTTGTCTGTCACTCTCTTTGAGCGTAGCGGTGATTCCGCAGTCTAGAAACACCAGTTTGACCGGACATGCAGCTTTCTTCACCCCGGTGATTACTGTGTCTCCAACATTCACCATCACTAGCTCATCCTCTAAAATCTGAAGATATTGTTTATGATTTTCATTATTACTGCCTGAGTTAATAAATGACATTAGAAATAATCTTTTATGAACCAAATATTACATGTCTTTGACACTTAAGTAAAAACCTTTTTTTAAATAACTCACTTCTTCCTTGAAATCAGCCGCATGCTGCACAAGTATATTTCCAGGATGAAGATCCCCATGAACAAAATTGTGCACAAACACCTGAAAAGCATATAACAATCTGTTATAAATACCTATAACTTGAATGATAACTAAAATTATTGAATAACATTCAATTCTACTGAGAATGCAGAAAACCTGAAAACCTAATATCAATATGTTTTTCTAGAGGATCAGCTGAGTAAAGGGGCCCTTTGCAGTGGTGGAGGTATCCTAGTATTTGAAATTTGAGTTGTTGGAGTCATAATATATGCCAAACTTAATCAATGGTGTTATTTGATCACGAAGTATCGACTGTTACCAAAAAGACACATTTTAAAGCTTATTGGTTTTTTTACAATGACAATAAGAAGGTACAACATCGTAATTATGATCGAAAACCGGACAGTGGCGCGTGTCAAATAGTCAAACACAATTTTGGAGACTTATCTAAAACAGCCAGGAGGGCAGTTAGGAGTTGATAGCGTTTGTTAGGCTATATAACTAGTATCCGTGTATATTGGACGTGATATCTACACCTCTGTGCATTTATAGGCTGTTTTTAGATTTTCTTGGAATACCAGTATTTGTCATATATATGTCTTTTGGACATGAAAAGTTAAGATGTTTTGATTTTATATCACCACATATGACACTTAGGTTCGTTTTAAAGGTAAATAATATGTTATGAAAATCACGGAGTGGCTCTTTAAAGGACACCAAGCTAAAGGATGGGCAAATTTTACCAGGCCCCCCTCTAGAAACAACACTGATTATGGAAATGAATGACAATAATTTTGTTGGAATATTGGAATCATGCCTAACACTCTTCAATACAATCCGTGTATCACAATTAAAGAATTATTTTATTTACTACAAAGCAGCATAAATTTACAGTAAATGTAGCTAATAAGTGAACAGAATCTTTACATTTACGCAACATACTTTCGGAAGAAATTTTTACCATTTGCAGGAGAGCTTCAACTCCTAATTCAGCCAACTTTTTCTTCAGTGAACTTTCATCATCATCTTCTGTTAAAAAGTTTGATATTGGTTCACCATCCTGTAACAGAAAGTTTACCATCTTCTGATATTTTCAACACTACCATGACATACTTCAAAACAATAACATAACATAACAATCGATAAAAAAAAAATGTTTCACGTACAAAGATTTAAAGCCTGCTCTTGCTGAGAAAACAACCTTTTTTTAAAAGCTTGTTATTGTTCACATATATATACTTTTAGACATATCCTATTGTTTGTGACATATTTTCAATATCTGCATATGTAGAACATCAATTTTTGTAGCGCAAATACCTTTTTTTCGTCTGTGTGCCAATATGACTTTTACGAGCTTGGTCTAGACTTGTGTAAAACCCTTGACTCTCGCTTTGTTGGTTGCTAAAAATTCACTTCCTAAGGTAATAATATTGATGGTGCAAAAATTTATCAAGATGAGTATTCAAAGCCTGTGTATTCTAGAGTTGTTACTATTGACCCAATTTCACTATTACGCTAGAGACAGTCTCTTGCAACCTGCTATTTTGATAGACTATTGTGACCAACTATTGGATTGCTTTGGTGAAGGTTTTGAATTCAAACAAAAACATATTTCAGCTTGGATTCCAAAAGATTTTATAAGGAACACCTATGAAACAGATTTCAGCTATTTTATACCGTTGCAAACAGGGTTCACCTCTTTCATCTGGGACATTAACAAGTTCAATGAATTCAAACAGACTACCTTGAAATACTTTACAAGTCATCAAAACATAAATAATCTAGGAAAAATGACTTTCAATACTTTTGATAGTTTAACTGATTATCAATGTATTGACAATGTTTTCATGGTCCATATCGAAAGAGTACTATTGCAAAGATGATTATTGCAATGCATTGATAGGCAATAATAGCTCTATATATATTCAATATTAACATATACTATAGTTAAATACTATATTACTCATAGTAACTTGCATATACTGCCAACATAACTAGGCTTTAAGTCATTTCATTGGCTGTTTATTTATAGGTGATACATGTCATATCCTGACAAAACAAACAGATGTCTGGAGGAGTTTTAAAGATACAATACTCAGATGTTGCATTATTAAAATAATCAACACAAATGCCAATATCCTTGCAACATATCATGTCATATCATTGATAATCTTTGTATTTTGCTTAAAATTTACACACACACAAATCAACCAAAAGAGACATTTACAAGCTTTTTACAAATTATTACACATTTTACAACAAACCTCAAAGGTCTCCACAAGCACATCTCTTGTGATTAACGGCCACAGTGGAACTGGAATTTTCACATTTTCGTAATTGGAGAAGTTGTGTCGTAGTTTGTCCAAACACTTCGCCTCATGCTTCATATTCATCTGAATGAAAAGAAGAATAGATGTATTACAACAGGAAGAAAAGGTATGGTCTGGAAAGTTTCGTTGTTGACAAACCATCTCAGTTTGTTGATCTATAGTGTGAAATCATTTAAATAATGATCATATCACTACAAATTATTACCGCTGTAAGGATAAACAAAACTTTCCCGCAAGGCTAGAAAATCCAAACCTTTAGTTAATTCAAGAAAAGATTCATAGCATTAAAATGTTTTAGTTTGATCCATTAGTTACAACCAAAAATAATTTCTGAACATAATATAATGTTCCAAAGCAGGAAAAAGACAGAAATGTTGGGGAATACTGCAAGGTGTCTCATATCTCAATGTGGGGCAATTATCTGGATCAACCATTTGTGATCATTATTGCTGAACATGCTTTTTGTAAACACAAATTAACAAATCTACTAAATCATTAAGTTAAAGTAAGCCAATTCTTTCTAACGAACCTTAACTAAGACAGTCTGTTTAAAATTGACTGTGTTCCGAGGAATAAAGGTTTTTAAATATTTACTATAGCGGAATTCAAACGTCTACTAAGGGCTTTCCTCTCCACAAAGGTCTGAAAGCACCATCCTTGTTCGCACGTTCTTAAACCAGTTAAGCGCAGACAAAACCTAGTCATTAGCGGACCAATCACATCACCCCGTTTAAAATAACAAAAGCGGCAATAAAGGTAAATGAATGGTAAACGGGAGTTATTTGCCCCTAGATACCGAAAGCTTTTGCCGGTGTCATTGTGATTGGCTAGTTGAGATTGCGTCAGAACGTGCAAGCAAGGAGGGTACTTTCAGAACGTTGTGGAGAGGACAGCCCCTGAAATAGTATGTTCAAATACTGCTAGAGTTAATATTACAAAAGTTTTATTCCTCGTAACACGGTATAAATAAGACTGTTACTAAGACAGACCTGTCTTTTCATGGAATGAGCAAATTCTGCCACACACTCCGTTAGGCTGATCCAGCGCAGACTTGGAATGACAAACTGAACAAATTTTGCAGTAGCGTACAGGAGGGTCAGATCTCTTGCAAATGTCTCCCTCACTCCCGGATGCAAAACCTGTTGAAAATAACAGTTGGTTTGAGAGTTTTAGTGAACTCAGATATCATTGCAATGCTGAACAATATTGTGATTTTCTCCAAGGAATAATACTAGCCATTGCCATTTAAATTTTTAAAAAGTTTTGCAGCACTCCTCAATTTCACAATTATTTCCTAAAAAAGACATCCGCTGCACCTATTTTTTTCTCAGATCAGCTTCTTCCTTGGCACCTATTTGTGACCAGTGTCAGTTCCAAAGTGGTCTCTATTGATAACTTGGCAGATAAAAATACAGGAATACAAATATATAAGTTTTGAAATATTACAAACTGATTTGTTATCGGTTATCATTTATTCATAATTGAACAAAAACAAATTAAAACATGTAGTGTATCATTTCTATTAAGTAAGAGAAAAAAATCAAATTTAATCTAAGATTACTTAACAACCACTGTCGATTTTAGACCCTGCATCTAATTTTTTTAAGCATCCGTACCCCCAGTGATAATTCAAACCTGATTTCTATTCAAGACCTAGCCTCAATTTGTGCAAATATGGTTTGCAAATCTTACCTTCAGAGCAATTGGGATTAGGTTATCCTTATGAAAATCTGTCACTTCCCTCCATGGTTCAGTGACGAGATGCAGATCTTCTTCAGGGTCATCTTCTGATTGAAACAAACATCAGATTTTAAGTGATTTATCAATAATAGGAAATTTTCATTTTATATTTTTCTTTCGAATGACAAAGAGCATTAAAAGGGGCACAGAGAATGTTGTTTGGGTCAAATATGCCAAACTTTATAAATGGTGATATTTCATCAACAAGTAGTGGTAGTTTCTGAAAATTATCATCTCAATGCTATAAAAAGTAAGCTTAGTGACAATAACATGAAAAACGTCGAGATTTATGATCGAAAACCGGACAATAGCGCACGTCAACAACTCAAACATAAGTTTGAAAACTTATCTATAACAGATACAAAGAGAAATATAATTTGGTATTGCAAAGTAGGTTATTTAACTGATATACATGTAAATAGGAAGCAGAAATTTGACTTCTTAATATTTATATGGTGGTTTATAATTCACAATCAAAAACAAGAAAATGTCATAATTTTTACAATTAAGGGATAAAGATGCAACTTTAGATAGGCGATTTGAACTTCACTCGGTTCAAATGATATTTTGGCTCTATCTAAACAACATACAAAATTCATGAAACATACTCTGTGTCACTTTAAGACACCAAATGTATTACCTGTTTTGGACGGTTTTCTTGTTCCTTTGTACAGAGCCATCCCTTCAATTGTAACCCCTGGAAAAAAACCACACAAAATAACCGTAATAATTTTGTTTCAACAGTTTTAAGGTAAACATTAAAAAAGCTGAAGCTATAGATTAACTTGATAATTAACAACAACCAAAATACTTATTTCAACTAGTTTATATAGATAACATCCATCAAAAACATATGCTAAAAGAACAGAACTTGGATGTCCAGCCGAAATAACAAATATCAACAGTTGTTAGGTATAATATAATATATTTCAAAAGTAGAAAGACCCTTTTGAAGACAGTAATACAATACCACAGTTATTTATGATTGTAAAACATTGTCTATTCAAAACGATTTGCTTACGGTATCATTTCATAAGCAAGGATAGCTTTGATTTACAAATAAGAATGTCTCAAGACAATGTTTTTAAACTTAACTTACAAAAGCTACTAACTCATTCAAATTTTATATTTTATAAATTCAGTCTCTAATTTTCTCTTTGCATCTATTATACTTATTGGTGTTCACATTTTGAAAGAAAATGAAAAATTAGAATTTTTTTAAATACATTATGACACTTTGTTTCAAAATTAAATATTTTCAATCCATCCAACACAACTCAATATACCCACACTTAAAAGAAATGAGCCCTGTGACTGTCTCCAGATACAAGCAAACCTTGTAACTCTACATTATAATGCAAACATCAAATATCAAGGGTGAATTTGCAAAGTTGAAAAAGCACAGACATGTTAAAAGTACGAAACCAGTCGCTGAATTACCTCTCTTTACAAAACAACGTCCACTTGAGCATTGATTATTGTTCTAATTGCTGAATTTAGTCAAAAGAACATAGAAAAACTAAAATATGAAAAGTACCAATATATTGAAATACGTATTGCAATACGTTTTTCTGTATCGCAATATATTGCAATATGGAAATGAGGACCGATACCCATCCTTATTAAATATTATGTTTCCAAGGGTTCTTTTTCAAGTGTTTGACATTGAAGTTACCTTCAGCAAATGTCTTCTGTTCCATTAGGGCCTCATAGGCTAACTCCTCTTCATGAATTTCCTCATGAATAATATCCAGCTCAACATCACTCAGTCTCTCTTCTCTAACATAAGCTTGGTACACCTGAAACAAACATTATAAAACTAAATCCAGTGTCAAGTGTTATTTCAAAATAAGACTTAAATGTACGATACAAACTTGGCATAGAATTCCATAATATTTAACATAACACTAATGAAAATGAGAGAAATTTAGAAAA
This sequence comes from Phorcus lineatus, assembly GCA_921293015.1. Lineage (NCBI taxonomy): Eukaryota > Metazoa > Mollusca > Gastropoda > Trochida > Trochidae > Phorcus > Phorcus lineatus. The sequence goes on along the minus strand of OV121087.1, from coordinate 18,324,744 downwards.
AAAATTATAGATTAAGGTTACAAAAAATTAATATGATTCACAGCTTATTTGTATGATTATCTATCAGGGTGTTTTTATCTGGGTTCTTAAAATCCCCTGATTATTATAAATAAGTAATTATTGATTCATATTTGATTAACCAAAAAGAAATGACTAAATAAGTATCTGATAAGAAGCACTAGCTGATAGCAACCAATGTAAGGATAATGATGAAAATACAATCAAAGAATTATATAAACTTTGCACATTAAGATTTAAGTTGATGGCGGGGATTGGGAACTTAGGCAGGGGCCATGGGCCATTTTGCACATTGGATGAAAAAATGGCCCAGTAGAATTTGAAATTTTACTATTGCTTCAAAGGAAAATGGCCCATTCAAAATTACTGAAAAGACTGAAAGCTCTAAAATGGTCCATTGTCAAAGGTGTCTTTCCCAGTCCCTGTGATGGAGAAAAGTTTTCTTTTTCTCAATCTTTATAATTTAACCCTGTCATAAATAATTTGAACTTTTTAATACAAACCTGGGCTACACATCCTGACCCGATTGGTTGGGCATTTTTTCCAAAGAGCAGTATTTCTTTCCACTTTCTTCCATATGCTTTTTTCAAACTTTTGCAGGTTTCCTTCCAAGGATGAGCACTAGCATCATGATGAAGTTTTCTGAATCTGTCGCAAAATTCCTTTGAAAATAAATCTCTTCTTGTGCTGGCCCACTGGCCAAGTTTCACAAACGCCGGTCCAGAAAATTCAAAGGCCCATAACATCAATATCCACCATAGCTTCTTCAGTCTTTTGCTTGGAAGAGTAAATGGGTAAAGCACAAGAATTGGAGTGAAAGTCACCAAAAGACGAAATGCTCGGAAAAGTAATCTAATGAGGGAAATGACTTTAGAAATGAGCCTGAACAAAATGAATTTCTTCTTGACATGATCCTTTTGCATTGGTTGTTTAACAGAAACAACATTTTCACAGGACACACTTTGAGTCTTCCAGTTTGATATGATTTTCAAACTAAGGACTCCTCCTGCGGACAATATTGCAAATTGATTGCTGTTATATTTCTTTGAAAACTTATGAAGCTTTCCCCTTAATGTCAAAGAAATTTTGGAATTCTTGAGATCATTTCTTGTCTTCAAGCCTTGGGAAAAGTGATTATGGAATCTTTTACATTGATTTAGCAATGCCAATGATTGATTAGTTGTTTGATTCCATTTCAGTGCAAAGTTACATGCATATCCTCTTGCCACAGGTTGAACAGAGATGAGAAATCTTGGTAATAAGTTTGACGACAAAATCTGAGTGATCATTTTTAAACTCTGATAATCGATCAGAACGATGTTTTCATTGTCAGATAATGTCGTCATACAAAATCAAATAACAATATTGACAAACCCGTTTTTAGGACGAAGCTGTCATACTTCAATGTCAAATTTCTGATGCTATTGTTATCTGTTTACTTGAACTAAAGCAACTATGCTTGAAAAGAGTTTGTCATTTTCGCTCAAAAGTTCCATGCGGACCCGGAAATGCGTCTGCTACAGAAGTAACTTCCGGTTGCCGGAGCAGCGAGTAAGAAGAGAAAATGTGTATAAGTCCAAGATAATATTATATTGATAAAACGTTGATTACAAATTGATGGTACAAATATTCCTTGTTCGTTATGAAAATGCCCTGAAAGATATTCAATAAATATAAATTAAGCAGCTTCCGTTAGGTCCGAGCTAAATCTTTGTCTGACTTCCGGTTTGCAAATGCAGACGAAGTATTTTTACGGTAAAAGGGAAAAGAAGGATATATTACCTACGGCGACTTATTTACAGATTAGCATTCATTTACAAGACATAAGTACATATCCAGCATACCAATTAGTTGTTTACCAATTAGCCTATCCAATCCAGTATCTTTAGAATTGACACAGATAGCTGAAATGATATGTCCAGATTCTTGGGTTATTGGAAAATGATTTAAATACTGTATGACTCTATGGCTCATGTCGGAATCCCATTGCCCATGTTGCCCCTAATAAAGTTAAATTATGTGAGGTCAGATGAGCTACAGAGCCAATGGTTTTTTAATGTTCTCATTTGTGTTCAATATTTTTGTTCAGTGTCTTTTTCCATCATTTTTATGAAGACGGATGTATTGAATCATTTGGAAGATATGATTTTAGTGTACTTGAGAACATTTGATGATTCTTAGATGAAATATCTTTGATTTTAATTATTACTTTTACCCAAATGATATCATATATATAAAAAAATATAATCTAAACATAAACAATCATAGATATAATCAACAGATCATATAAAACTTTTCAATAGATTTTGTTGCCTATGTAAAGTGATTATAATTAAGGATATGATTAATATTCATGAAAAATTTACCCAATGATTAAAGAAACATGAATACCCAAAATACTTGAAAACAATTTTGCAAAAATAATTGTGCCTTGCAATAACTGATATGATTATTGATTCACCGTAAGTGTCACAAGTATATGTACATGATATTAAAGTTTTGACATTTTTTTCTAATAAAACATTCTTTTTGTTTTACAGGACTTTAACAATGCCAATGTGTGTATCTCCTTTGAGCACCATTATGTGCCATGCAACAGTAAAGTATCTCAACAGGAAAGTATTAAACATTTCCAGCATTTTACATCAGAAGAGAATATCCAGAATCCTCTTTCACAAATATAATGCATTTTACTCAGGAACATGTTACCATCAAAGTGAAAAGCCTGCCTATTCAGAAAATGTGTCCAAGAAAGATGACCACGTGGAAAAGTTGTACTCAGGATTAATAAATGGGGACAGAGCAAGCCTTGCAAGGTCAATAACGCTTGTAGAATCGATTCATCCTGTGAAGAAAAAACAAGCTCAATTACTGTTGACCAAAGTATTGGACCACAACAGAGCCAAAAATCTGCACTCAGTACAAGGGACACAATCATTTAGGATAGGTGAGTATGAAAAGAATATTTACACCCTTCATAATGTGGTTGGCTTTGGCTAGGTGTCCTGCTAGCTCTACAAATAGTGCCTGACCTGTGCGCTGTATTATCGGTATATCGGTATACTGCAATACAGAAACAATACGATATGTAGCGGTACACTCTTCTGAAAATATCCAATATATCGGATGTTTTAAAAATTAACAATTTCTGTGTAAGATTGCAGAAAAACGTAGCCAAAAAATGTGTACATCTATATATTGCAATACGTATTGCGATATGCTTTTCTGTATCGCAATATATTGCAATAAGGAAATGAGGAGCGATACCCATCCTACTCAGGACCCTAAAAGTCCATGCCATTCCTAAATTTTGTCCCTATCCTAACAACTCCATGCCAATCTTTAAATTAAATATTTAGAAAAAGGGATTTAGTTTTGACTGAATAGGGGTAAGAAAACTTGAATTTATCTAAACATCAAAGTTTTTATGTGCACATATTATATTGAAATTTTCTGTTTTCTTCTCCGAAGGTCTATCAGGCCCACCTGGTGCAGGCAAAAGTACTTTTATTGAAGTTTTGGGAACATTTCTAACGGAGCATGAGTATAAAGTTGCTGTACTTGCAGTTGACCCATCATCGTCAACAACAGGAGGTAAAAAATTAATTTTCCCAATGATGAAATCTAAATTTTCAGTGAGGTTTCGGCTACACTTGCTATACTAGAATTTGTATTTAAAGAGAAATATTTGGATGACAGCTGCTTTATTCATGACATGCCATGTTTTTACACAGGTTCTTTTTTCATTCTAAAGCTAAATATATTGTACAATTACATGTTAAAATTGTAATACATCACCCCATCAAATTTTGTTCTTCCTGTAATAGGATTTTTAGATGATGTGTTTCACGTGCCTTAGTTAAGATACATTATTTTGTATATCTGAAAGATAATTTCTAAAATTACACAAGTCTTTCTTTCTTGAAATTTTAAGAAAAAATCAAAATTAAAAAAAAGTATTATGATTTCAGGGTCTCTGCTTGGAGATAAAACGAGAATGCCTGAACTGTCTCGAAACATGTCCGCTTATATCCGCCCGTCCCCCACATGTGGAACACTTGGCGGCGTGACAAGGACAACTAACGAGGCTATTGTTCTTTGTGAAGGTGCTGGATACAATGTCATCCTAGTTGAAACTGTGGGTATGTAGCTTATGATTAATAAGGGTGCGCGGTATTATTGTTATATCAGTATATCGCAATACAGAAACAACCTGATACGTACCGGCACACTCTTCTGAAAATATCCAATATATCGGAAGTTTTTAAATTATTAATTTCCGTGTAAAATTGCAGAAAAACGTAACTAATAATGTGATTTTACTGAAAGTTATTACACAAAGTGTTCACTCGCAAAGTGGAAATAACACAGATATGCAAAAGTCCGAAAGCAGCCACTGAATTATCACTCTTTGCAAAACGACGGGCCAGTTGAGCATTGATCACTGTTCTAATTACTGTTATAGAGAGAGCATGGAAAAACTTAAATATGAAAAGTACCAATATATTGCAATACGCTTTTTTGAATCGCAATATATTGCAATACGGAAATGAGGAGCGATACTTATCCTTAATTATTAATAATGAGGTCATTTAAATTCTCATTTAAATTTAATTTCTCTTAGCTTCAAAAGATAATCAATCAGCTTACTGCAGTTTAATCACAGTACTTAATAAAATGTCATCTTGGTTGAAACTATGGGTTCGTTAAGTAATCATTAATCATTAGAGCATTTAAATTCTCTGAGTTTCAATAGATAGTCAGCGTACAGCAGTTAATCACAGGACTTGATGAAAATGACATCCTGGCCGAAACTGTGGGTATTTAGATTTATCATTTATCATTCACCCTGCTAAATCAGCATAAATGAATCCAATCTCACTCCTTCCTAATATCCTGATCTCTTTCAAGCCAAAACCCTCGTATCGCTAGCTATCTAAACCAGCCAATGAGACGACTCGCATTCAGCAATAGCCGCACCCCTGGATGGAAAAATCTGTTGAGTTCAAGTTAGTAGCTTCAAGCTCAATAATTAAAGACATTTCATTGGCTGAAAAAATAACAGGTGAGCATAGCCACGAATATCAAGCCGCGAGCCATATGAGAGATTTAGCCCGAAAGAGATCAGGGTATTAGAAAGGTGAGAGAACGGATTTAGCGGGATGCTGATCATTGGATCATTTAAATTATCTGAGTTTAGATAGTCAACGTACCACAGTTTTAATCATAGAAATTAATAAAAATGTCATCCTGGTTGAAATTGTGGTTATTTCTGTAGGTGTTGGTCAGTCTGAGTTTGTGGTGTCCGACATGGTGGACATATTTTGTCTTTTAATCCCTCCGGCTGGTGGCGATGAACTGCAAGGTGAGTCTTTAACCATAATTATGTATTTTTTAATGCTTGCTTTAAAGGTTCCAGCTGTTGAATTGAGCTAAAACAAATCTAGATAGACCTCAAAAATATAAACGAGTTAAGAGAGTCTGAAAGAGTGAGAAGTCCTCAATACATCAGAATTTGAGTTGAATGAAAAAGGATTATGTCTTTCACTGAGAAGTTCAAGTCACGGGGATGCACAGGAGTTGATTTTTCTCTGACATGATAGACCATGAGGGTTGGTACTTGTTGAAGAGTTCTCTAAGGAAGATGGGAAAGTCATCTTTGTACAAGGTCTGTCTGTAAGCACAAGAATCTTGAATCATATCCGTTGTTGGATTAGGAACAAGTGCAGCTGCTGCAGAACAGATGTAATGTAGTTCCTTAGTTTGGATCTTGGAATGATTCCGGCTGCAGCGATTCGAACAAGTTGGAGACTCCACTTGTAACTGAGGTTACCCTGGCAGACTTATAACTTGACTTATCTCTGTGTTGAATAGTGTTATTTATTCATGTGACCTCAGTGGGGTTTTATTTGATTTTTAATATTGGAAAAACTTAAGATAGATAGGAATAAGTTGAAAATTTATTTCATTTTTTTAAATTTTATGATTAATTATATTTTTAGAGCATTTAGAAGGTGTTTGTTCTGATTTTGAACTTTAAAATAAATGAAGAAATTTGAATTGGAAGAGGTTATGGATTATAAACTCTGCAACTGAAATTTCGTTGCACTTTGCTTTGAAGGCATAAAGAAGGGTATAGTCGAGGTAGCTGACCTCGTAGTGGTCAACAAGAGCGATGGTGACCTCGTGGCTCCCGCCCGTAGGATACAGGCTGAGTATGTTAGTGCTCTCAAGTTCATGAAGAAAAGGTCCACAGTGTGGAAACCAAAGGTAAAATTGAGCAGATCCTTAATATTTTATTTTCCAAATGATAGGTGCATGCTGCTATAACTGCCTCTGCTCTTGTTGGTTATTTTTATTTTCAGAAAAAAAATTCAGGCATTCATAATAAAGCCATCCGCAAAATTTAGTTTTTCTCAAGTCATGTTTTTGATGGTTTTAAAACCTTGCTTTCTTTGAGAGTTATTATTATTATTGTGATTATTATATCTTCCCTAAAATCCCTTAAATATCTGAAAATAAATCAACCAAACTTCAATTTTCACAGGTCAAGAGGATATCTTCTCTCACAAAGGAAGGAATACCAGAGTTATGGGACTTGATGCAGAGTTATAAAACTGTTTGTTTTGAGTCGGGCGAATTACTGGCAAAACGGGAACGTCAACTGAAGATCTGGATGTGGAATCACGTGAGGGACTATATTATGGATGCTTTTTATCACCAGAAGGGCGTTGCAAAGAAAATCTCTGAGTTGGAGAAGCTAGTCGTGAAAGGGGTCATCACGCCCGGCATTGCCGCAGATAGCTTGCTCAAATCATTTACAAGAGATTCATGATGTTACCAATGATTTAGATACAGAATATTAATATTTTTAAGAATATTTTTAATGCATTTTTGTCACTTTAGTGCCAAACGAGGACGGTGTGAACTGATTTTACTTCATTGGTAATATTGATGAGAACATTTGGAGAATGAATGCAGTGACTGTGTGTGAGAATTATTACACAGTAATGAAGTCTATTTATATTCAATATACTGTATATGAGTGTACGCGATTGTGTATTTTGTATAAATTTCTTAATGTCAAAATTGTTGGTTAGTGGTATTTAATCGATGCTGCAATGCGTTTTGTCTGGTTTCCTCCACCCCTGACGCACATTGTATTTAGCTATAACTTTTTCCAATCATGCTTTTAAGAACTTATAAACATAACTTCTTACATATGCCCGGGGGAACATGTTTTGACATGCTTACATGAAAGTCATAGGTCAAGGTTGCAAGTTATGAAATTCATTTAAAAAATCCTTGTAAATACTTCAACTTTTTACATCCTTGGAGAAGTACCAAAATTTGAATAGGTCTTTGCTACAATTGGTCTTAAGGTCAAGGTTTTATTGTGGCTGTGATGAAGGCATAACAGGGTAAGGTGGAACCTACAGTTTTCGGGGCTGCTCTGCTTTTACGGTCACCCGCAAACGTTTGTCTAGTTTAATCATTGTGTAATGATGCACACTGTTTAAAAAATGATTTTTCACGTGGTAATCAATGGCCGATCCAAACAACATAATGATGATACCCCTGTGTTAATTGAATATATTAGAGTATTCGGATTGAGCTTCACACTCCGTGAGTGAGAGACGTTTGTGCCATGAGATTTGTGGGACAAAATGCATATCAGATTGATTCCATGTATTTGTATCATCAACATTGATAAGAACATCACCCTGTTAAAATATATTCTAATAGTTATATTATGATACAATGTGATCTGAAATAAGATTATGTGATAAGACTGAAAGGATTTTATGATATGATTTGATCATATATATATATATATATATGTCAGCACAATACTCAACACAATTAAGGAGTAAAAGTAGTATTATTTAAGCAGCAATAAATTACAAGACATAATCATGTACATACAAAATTTTAGATCTTGTCATGGGTGATTAATTGTAGAAATTAGGAATATTAGCCTCCGGTGACCAAGGGTGATTAAAATTGTGAGTTTTATCATATGAAATATGCTTGAGAAAATAAAAATAAAAGTAATGAGCTTTGTCAGAAGTTTTTTCAACAACAGCAGTGTATGAAAAAGGAATATGTAAAAGCATGTAGAACGGTTTTTAAATGAATGGTTTTGAAATGTTCCAATAATTGAGCAAATCAGACTTTCCTACACTTACAATGGATTCTTGACTAATATATCAGCAGTATGGTCTCTGACACCAAACATCAAAGCAATTATGCATTATTTTCAGGTACTTGATAACCTTTCAAGGTTCACTTCATAATCACAAACTCATTTGCAGATATATTTCCACCAACTCATTGCATATGTCCTATTTAAGAGTTTGCTTTTCAACTGACGACTCCTCCCCATATAGTTGTTCGGTGGTCGGGGCACTTGGCCCTCCTGGGTAAGGAGGGGGTGGAGCACTGGGGGTAGAAGAAGAGGATTTTAAAATTTCAGGAGGGGCATCCAGAGGGGGTAAGATAGGTCGCTGGAAAAATAACAGAATCTTCATCTCCACTTTCATCGTTCCTGTGATCCGAGTTTCAGGAGTCTCAACAAAGCATGTAAATTCCCATCCATTTTTGCCCATCTGTTGGATAACGGGATGCCACGTCATAGATGTCCTCGTACCCCCCATTCCTAATCCTGCGCCCATTAATCCAGCACCCCTTAATCCGGCTCCTCCTAATCCAGCACCTCCAAACCCAGCACTGATTTCAATGTAGTGGGGCACGACTCTTCCTTCAAATATAGGCGTGCTGTCATGAAGCTTGGAAGCAGTTTTTTCAAAGAACCAGACTGAATTCAAAGCAGCGTTTGCATGAAAGCCAGCAGCCATCTTGGGGGAGCTGATGCTTCGGCCCATCTGCAGATCTCTTAAACCTGAGCCAAGTTGAACAGCGGCCATATTGAAGAATATCTCAACGAGTCTCCAGCCCTTCGAGAGCTGGTAGTCCAGGACACCCTGCCAGTCACACATACACGTGGTTCCAGCAGGGATCTGCATCTCTATGCTGACGGGGCAGGGCACAGACTGGTAGATGAACACATCTGGGTCCAAAGTGGTCGGCATATCAAAGAATATGTCTACTCCTAAAACTGAAAATACATGTGCTTGTTAGTTGATGAAAGCTTGATGAAATGATAAAAAGTTATTTCTATTCATTTTTATTATGTATTAATCCCCTATACACCCCATGGTCTGTTATTTGACCTATGATCTACAGTTCATAGAAATATGAAGTTAATTATCATGAGCATATTATTATTACAATTTAGAAAAATTATTGTCTGAACTCTAATAGATAAGATTGGCTTTCAAATGAAAACCTCTAATTTGGATTAATAAACAGTCACATGGCATCAATTATAAATACTGTCTTACTATAATCATAGGTTATAATTAGTGCAGCTAAAATACACAATATAATGTACTAATTAGACTCTCAAAAACAGTATTTGTATGTGAAGCGTTCATAAAATATATCAGTAATTAGATAAATCTCTAGAGCTTAATAATGTGTGAAGCATTCATAAAATATTCACTATAATGTCATTACTAACTAGTACTCATACGTTCACAATTGTCATTGAGTTAAAAGTGTACATACAATATAAAGTGAATCGGCAGAGAATGTGCTTAATGATGCGTGACAAGTTCGTTTAATACTTACTTGGACTCAATCCCTGGAGCACTGCCCCTACCCCTACTCCCTGCTGTTGACCGGTCATCTGTATACAAATGAGTCTGCCCCCTGTCCGAGTATTGTCCAGTATGGCCTGATAGATATGGGATGTATCGCTCACCACCTGTGAGTTGGCTTGGATCAGGGAATGACCCATCCTCTGGGCGGTCATTACTGACTTGACCACCTGGAGTTGTCTCCCCTCGTTACGAGCCGTGTCAGGGTAGCGACAGAATACACCCTGATGTGGAGAATTAGAAGTCATTTTCAGAAAAAAAAATTGTGTAATAAAGATGAAATTACAGTTTTTCATTAAAGGGGCAGTAGCATGTTTTCAAATAAACACAGTGATCCCACGGAAACGAAAATTAGTGGCAAGATAATTTTCTTTAAAGTCATAGTCTCATTTTTGTAAGGCAACTAAACTGAACTAATTATTCTTCACGAACAAAATCTGATCACTAACCCAAATATTTCCTGTCGCGTTTGCAAAGATTTTCATGTTTATGTCCGTTTTACGGTTTTGGATGAAGTAGCTTATTGGCGTATGCCGTTTCAGACCTATGAGGTACCGAATCAAGTGCAATCCCATCGCGAGTGCGAAACACCGGAAATCTAGTAATTGCAGCGCCGATACTTATGACAGACGCATTCTTCATTGAGTTTACCACCTTTTTGTTATTTCTGTATTTGAAAAAGGGTAAGCTATTAGCTATTTAAATTGGATATTCAGCTGGCAAGTTTTATGTGTTCTTCGTCACGGCCTTAGCGAAATGACGTGGTATAAGGACTAACGCTCGCCAAAGACATAATATTAGGTTAGGGTAGGGTAGTTTGAACTTAATCATTGAGGGCTAGAATTCCTGCAGAGTTCTGAAAATTGTTGCAAACGTCAGGGGAAAGATTTCTGTGAGTGGTGAACTATTTGTCCGGCATGCATTACAATTTGCCTTCCAAAATGAGACAATGACTTTAATGAAAAGAAGATGTTTTAAAACGAATGTACCATGATTGAATAAGCTATACAACTCCATTTCACTGATGTTCATGTCCTAAGTTTTAATCAATTCACAACAAGGCTCGCCTACCTGGTACATGAGACTGACGTCCATGCTGAACCCTCCCTGTGTCTGGACCATCCCCGGCACCCTGTAGAAGGAAAGGAGACGGTACCCCTCCGCGTATTTCTGGCCCAGGATAGGGTAGTATGAGTCCACGTTGGTCGTCACCATGTTCTTTGCTGTCCAGATACTCACATCAGCCTTCATAGATACCTTTAAACATGACCATTGATTGTTGTATTGAACGATATTTTATGGCGCTTCATCTAATTTCATATTTAGTGATGAGATATTTTACTGACACTTCATTAGATAACTAAGAAAAATCAACTCAGAATTTACTATATCATATTTTGAACTTTATATGTATCACAACCATTAAGTCATTGATAGAAGACTATAAAGGATTCCCCGAGCTGGTTTACTCCTTTCTTCATTAAATAAAAGTTAAACCACACGTCGACCACTTCAACTAGTCAACTACATTGAAAGCTTTAGGCATCCTAACTGAGCACATAGATTAAAACGATTTCATAATGTTTTGTTCTAGATAACAAATATAAATAAATATATTTTACGGCGTTTATTACACAGATGTACGATTTACGATCTCATATTATTGTTAAAAGTTTGAATTGATTTTTTTGTCAATAGTTTTATATTGATACTCTGCTAATGACCTTTTTCATCCAAAACTCTGTTCCGCGGGAGATATCGCTTGTGGAAGATCGAGCGATATCTCCTAGGAGATATCTTTTGGCAGTAGATTTTGAACAATACCCCACTGACGTCAAGTATATGACATCACAGATGTTTTATATTATTAAGTAATGGCATCACAATGCTATGACGTCATAAACACTACCGTGATATCACCGCACTGGGAGTCTTAGGGCATCACGGTGTTCCGTAATATTCATTTGTCATTTCAATGTAATGAAACATGATTTTGGATGATAAATAGAATCTCACCCTCGTGTCTTCTGATATCAAATATATCAACACTCGTTGATAAAAGTAAAAATATCCTCGGCAAGCATCGGATATTTGTAACTTTCATCAACTCGTGTTGATATAATTGATATCAGATGACACTTGGGTAAGATTCTCTATGTACCCGCATTGGTGAAAAGGTTGTTTTATTTACCCATGTACACCACATCGATGATATGGAATGGTCAATTTCCTGTTACGATGAAGGGAGATGGCAAGAGTGTCCAGATTCTCGTTGTCATACTAAGCATTACATACTCAAATAGGTAGGACTTGCGCTGGTCTCAACAACTAGCTTATTTTAACCTTGTTGCATTTGTTCACCTTTTCTGTTACAGTTCATTAGTTTACTGCACCTGGACATGACGATCTACTAAGGAATCTACTACTAATCTCAAAGGAGGACGTTGCAGGCACAATACAGCAAGACTGATATTATTCTGAGATATAGAGGATACTAAACGACCTTCCATTTAATACTATTTTTATTAAACGAGTTAATGATTAAGTATAAAACGAGCGAAAGCGAGTTTGATACCAAATCATATTAACGAGTTCAAGTTAATAAAAATAGTATTACATGGAAGGCAGTTTAGTATTCTGTTTATTACTTGACCTCAGTAATCAAGCATTATTACCGAAAGTGTACTGAACGAAGCATTTCCGCGACTAAGCCGCCATTGAGACGTCGGTGCCAAGATTGTGAAGTCACAACCACTCAATATTATGACGGCATACGGGGAGCGGTATTACACAAGTTTAATATCGCCGTATAAATATTACACTGCGGTATCTTACACGGGCGAGTAATAAGTAAGTTTATTCATGAGTCAGAGGCCATGGGCTCATATGACATACACTTGAAATACACACAGTAATGAAATAGGGTAGGGTAATTTAAATTGGAATTAAAACTTTTTAAGGACTGATATTAAACAATGATTGAGACCAGCGCGAGGTATGTGTGTACAATGCCAACATTGCAAAGCTTGAAATCGAAAGTCGTACCTCAGTGTTGATGATATGGTACTCCACCATGGGACCCGGATAGGGTGGTTCCTCTGGCACCGGCAACCCCTGTGGTTCCTGAGTTTTAAGAACCCGGCCTTTAGAGGACCCGCCACCCATCTCTAGGATGTAAATTAGGTCGTTCTACACGTGGCTGTCAAACATCTTCCGTATCGACAATTTTGGTCTGCAGCAAGGAGAGGATTAATATTGGCTTACGTCAATTTTATGATATCATAAGTCATAATCACGATATGATCGGCAATATATCATATCGTCATTGATCAGAGAGAAACTAAAATTTAAATATTATCGTTATGCTATTGCTATTCGATTCTCTAATAGTGAATTATTCTGTTGCACATGATTTTTTCCTATGATTTCGTGAAATTTGCCGACGACGTTGCAATGTTAACTCTATTCAATCATTCTTATGAATATTAATATCGAATACTACATTGAAAATGTAAAGTTATCTCTACTTACTTAAAAAGATGAGGAGAGAGGTTAAAGCAACTTGTCTAAATTGTTGACGCTGTAGTCTATGACGTCATAGAACATTTGCTCGTGACGTCAATGCAGTCGGTTGTCGGAAAAGGACTTGTCGACTTTTTACGACATTAATGAAACTCGAGTAATAATTTTTTTTAACTTTGTTCTCACTTGGGAAATACGAGTTACTGATCAAAGCATCTCTTGTAGAACGTTTCCGCGTATTATTTCAGGGATAGTTATTGTAAGACGATTTGTTTATTCCTGGCCCGAACTCACGAACTTTACTTAACTTAAATACATTGTGGAGTATAGGTTTTTTTTCCATTGAAATCATGGAAAGATAGACAAACGTTGTTCTACTACTATAATTTAAGTTTCTTGTTGGGGTCAATCTACATAAATGGTTTTTTTTTTATCGAGAATTGGTGTTTGTTTCTGAATATCAGCATCCTAGTGCTTATCAGTTCAGTATAAGCACACTAAACAGGTTTAAGTCGTGATTTGTGATCGAAAACTGGACAGTGACGCGCGCCAATGTCTCAAACGTAGTTTTGGAAAATAATTACCATATGACCCAAAGGAAAACATGAATTGAAAGTATTCAGTTGGTTATTTAACTAAAATAGATGTAAACTGGACGCAGACTTTTGACGTTTTATCGCTGATATGTTTTATCATTTAAAACAAGAATTTTAGAGATATAGATGCAAGAGGCGATTTGAACTTTACTCAGATTTTGGTATTTTGAATCTTGTTTAAGCCACATGGAAAATAATGAAACATACTGTCTGTATGTAACTGTTAAGTTAACATTATCCACTGAAGGCTTAAACGTGATTACTGTTAAAGAGCCACTCCTTGATTTTCATAACATATTATTTACCTGTGATACGAACCTTAATGTCATATATGGTGGATATAAAATCAATACATCTTAACTTTTCAGGTCCAAAAGACATATATATGACAAATACTGTTTTTCCATGAAAATCTAAAAACAGCTTTATAAATGCACAGAGGTGTAGATATGACGTCCAATATACATGTATACTAGTTATATAACCTAACAATCACTATCAACTCCTAACTGCCCTCCTGGCTGTTTTAGATAAGTCTCCAAAATTACGTTTGACTATTTGACGCGCGCCACTGTCCGGTTTTCGATCATAATTGCGACGTTCTAACTTTCGATTGTCACTGTAAAAAAGACAATAAGCTTTAAAATGTGTCTTTTTGGTAAAAGTTGATACTTCGCGATCAAATGACACCATTGATTAAGTTTGGCATATATGACTCCAACAACTCACGGAATGGCTCTTTAATGTGATAGTCTAGCAATCTGTAATGCTGGACACAACAGACAATCGCCCTGACGACCAGCTCTTGCCAATATTGATTCCCATTTGCAGTTAGTTGTTCTGGACAATGACCTTACATACGTTTGACTTAACTTTCAATATTTTTCGTTATCGGACATTCTATCCAGTTTCAATATAATTTCAGAAAAATGTATGACTTTTTCATTTGCAATATTTGATTAAGAATAAATAAAAAGGAGTCGAGATCAACACTAATTCTCAGAGCGGAGGCAACTAGACTTGCCAAAATTTCTAGACTTTAGAAGGCTCTTTTAATTTGTATCTAAAGGATCTGGATGACAGACCAAATGATATGTTCATCATTTAGACATTGATTTTAGCTTCGCTGATTTTAATCTCAACAGCCTTCTATAGAGCCTCTAGTCTTAGACTTAAGTGTTTTATTAAAATCATTGTTGTTGCTTTAGTTGATATAAGCAATTTAGCTTTAGATGAAATATGTCACCACGTAAATGCGACCTGATAAATTTATATGGCAAAACTAAATGAACCACAAACTTTTAGCAGGATGCATCGAATGTTAACTGGCCACGGGCGTTTCGGCTGACCTAGAATCTGATTTAGGTCATGCTGTTACTGTTTAGTCTTTTAACAATGGTTAGCACACGAATAGACGCGGTCCCCATAGCCGCACATAAAGTTAACAGAAGGACGAAAATACATCTTACCTGTAGAATACGTTTACCTGTCTGAATGTATACCTGTTTGCAGGTGTGTTGTATACTTTCAGACAGGTATCCGAGACAACCTCAGGTATTTTGTAAACCATACCTCACAATGGCTATTGCGAAACAATTGATTGAACGTAAACACTCGGTATCACAACAGCCAATTCAACATGACATCTTCTCGTCCTTGATATATATCCTCGCGAATATCAGTTGATTAATAGGAATCATTCTTGTCTCATCGGGTCTATTCATACTAAACGATTTGAAGGAAAAACTTTGCCAAAATGTCATAAATTTGCACTGACATGTTAGAATGTGTCACCGCTGAGGGTCGTTCTCAAGACACGATTTGTCATTTATTTATCATATGAGAGTATTCAATATCATTTACACCTCTAGCATATCCTTATTAAACATAACTAATAAATTGGAAGCACGTGAAAACAATAACTCGAGTATTTTTCTCATGTTTTTATTTCTTCACTGATTTCTATCAAACTTTAAATATATGTAAAGCTCAAAATATGATATCGATAAATGGATTCAAAATTTCAGATTTTTTCTTATAAAGGAAATCAGAGATTTGAACCCAAGTGAATCAATACATTTGGTACGACGATTTGTAAACAAGATTTACTAATGGTATGCGTTTTGGTTGAACGTTATGAATGAAATTGTCGTTATGTGGTTGGTTTTTTTGCTGTAAGAACATTTAGTTAACAAAAGTACTCAACTTACAGTCCATTAGCAGACTATTTCAAAATAACTATTTTAAAGTACAAAATAAACAGTACACCATTTCAATCAATCGCCCTCGTTAATCTGTAAACAGAAGTCAATGCAGAGAGAGATCAAATAGTTCTTACCATTATGTGAGGAACAAGGATATGCTACATGAACCTGAACGTAAACACGGGCGAGAGTACGCAATAAATGTTGATTACATCGACTAGAGGATCGTCTCCGTACATCCTGGATGTATTTACTGTACAGGGTTCGTCTATTCACAATCACAATTAAATGATAATTTCTATTCTCCGTTTCAAATGAAAACTACATCAAGTAACGTGTACACAATTTATCAGCTGGATACATTATGGAGTATTTAGATGTATATTTCCAAAATATATATTATTTGCCATTTCTTTACAATACAGATCTATTTCAAATTTTTCATGATCATACTAAAGTTTTATTTTTAAAAATTAATCTAAAATTTGGGAAGTAAGAGAATACATATTACTTGTGTTTCAAAATTAAAGTTTCTGTATGATTTTTATTTTTGTATTACTTGTATAATGTTTACATGTTTATCAGAACAAAATCAACGAAACCACAATATTTTCCTTTTTTTTAAAAAATCAAAACGGATATCTGGGTAGCTCTGGAATTGCGAAAACAGTTACCGTATGCAAGATCTTATGATTTTACGAGCGCTTCTTCCTTATACACGTCAACCGAAGACAAGAATGACACTATTTTACAGCTCGACTGAGTATGTAGTTTCATCAAATACCACGAAGTTTAGTACCTCCCATAGTCTAGACCATTGATATAATACCTTATATAATGGACAAAATTATTAGGGATATAATATGAGAATTTGAAATTAATAATATTGACATTTTTTTGCTAATAAGGGGGTTTTCGTCTCCATTCAGATTACCACTGTCTTGGTTCTGACACAGGTAAAGTGTAGTCAAACCAAGTCATTGAAGACCAATCATATCATTGAAAAATATTCTGAAACTTTTATCCCTTGAAACACGATAAATTTTATTCAGAATGTAGATTTTGCTCATATCGGTGTGTTACATCTACCAATTCAGCTTGTAAATGGAGATTACCCGAGGAAGTGTGTCATATGACTTTTACAAAATGAGTGTGTATTTTAGTATTACCCAAGCAATAGTGTATTATATTAAAAGTTCACACGTCTCATTAAAGTCAAATGACACACTTCAGAGGATAATAATTTAATACCGATTTTATTCCAATTCAACGCATGGAAATACTCCGTAAATGGCCTGCTTCCTTCGTGATGGCCTGCTTCAGTGACATCACGAATAATAGTTTTATGATATCACAGACAATGAAACACGTTACTTGCGCTGAAACAATTGCTGCTAGGCAAAAGTGATATATGCACGTGCTCATATTAAAATATGTTATCACTTATGATTAACCATATGGGTAATAAAGAAATGTTATGACACCAGAATCAGTTTAGTGTTCTTCATAATGATATTTAATGTGGGTCAAGCAATACAAAATAACATTTTGAAGATGTCAATCATTTTTAATATCAGTTTTAAGTACATCTTTCTTTCAAATTAACGATGGGTTACCAGGCGATATCATAACAAGCACTTATATGAATAAATAATGATTTGCAGGTATATCATGTACAAAGAACTGTTGTTCACATATATTCATGTTCTTACATCAATAAATATTTAATAGCTTGCAAATTAACGGAATTTAACCATTTAAGTCAAAATTTCAGGAGAAAGATGAAATTCATCCATATCAAATGTCAAGCTTGGTATCTGCCTTGCTGCAATACAAGAAATTTCTTGCCTAATGCAGCAAAACTGCCAATTTCAAACTTTTCTGAATTGTTGTCAACCAATGAGAAAGGTTTACCTTTTCTTTATGATACTTTTCCAAAGAATGTTTCAATGATCTATTAAGAAAGTCAAAAACTCTATACATATCAACTCAAAAGAGATATGTATGATAATTAGTTCTTGGAATATATACCAATTCTCTTATAGATACTTAATCTGCAGTTGCCAGTTTATTTAGCCACTTACGGTTTCTAAATCTTTCAGTCACTGTCTAAGATACAGCAAATATGATAATGTTTTCAATTGTAAAACAAAATTCTATTGGACATTTCATCTATTATTATAATAATAGTAAATTGGTCTCTGAATTGAATTTTTTTTGTTTGCAAAATGCAATAAGGGGAAAATGAAAGTTTGTCTGTTAACCAGAGCAGATTGTGTGTGGAGGAAGTTTTATAAGTCCTGAACCAATCAATGAATACAAACATATGGTAAATTAGAATGTAATAATATATGATGCAATGATTATACACCACTCAGCCAATCTCTCAATTCAGTATGCAGCAAAGAGATGCAGTACAATGTTACGGTTGTTGTAACCCTGAATGAGAATTTATGTCTTTCACCAGTCATCATCACTGTCATCACCATCATCTCTGATTGTTTTCTTGGTTTTCGGTTTCTTCAAGATGGTCGTCTTTTTACTTCCATCAAGCGTTGGTGGATTCATGAGGTCGCCATGGTAATTAATGACATCAGCACAACCAAGCCTCCATTCCAACAGCTCTGTCGGAAACTCGTCAGTATTTCCGAGATCAGCGAACCCGACAATATAGTCCACAGTTTTACCACCTTTAGCGATACATAGGGTAGGCAAAACCTTAATTCTTAGACGATCGACCAAAAACTTACTTCTTTCAGCATCAATTTTGATGAATTTGGTTTCAATGTGTTTTGGGGCCAAGATTTCTAGATGCTTGTCGATAATTTTGCATCTGAATGTACTTTCTCTGTAAAAGTGACACACAACATTCTTGCTCTTCTTGCATTCGTCAAAAAATTCCTTTTCATCAGCAACCTCAGTGTATTGTCCATGACCATTGGCTAACCAATCCTTTTTCTGACTGGCCGCCTTCTTCATAGCTTCCATGCGACGAGCTTTCAGAGCTTCAAAGTCATCATCATCCATCTTTTCCAACTTTTCTATTTCGGCATCAACCTGATCTTCTACAATCTTAGCCGCTTGTAGCAGCTGCCCTTGAAGTAAGTCAGCCATTTTTGGAACCTGAAAGTGTGATAATAAGTATATGATGTCATATAATATATAAATTGTACTCTATGCAAATCTGTAAATATATAATTGTATTTAACATGTTTAAAGGCTTATCAGACATTATCATTGAATGACATATACCAAAAACATATATAATCTCTGTGATGTTTTATACTGAGATACACATATTTATTTCATGTCCATTACTATCCATGGGTTTGATTTGTCAGTGTGCATTGATAACATAACTTCTTAAAGATAAAGATATCATTCATCAACCAAACACATCATTTCTAAATGTTGTAATCCTTTGCCTGAAGACATGATAAACCAACATCCCCTGGGCAGGATACATTAAGATCAAAATCTGAAAAGTTAGCGAATGTCTGCAGATACGAATATGCGTTTACATATATTACTTTGTTTATGATTATATAAAAATTGTTACTGTAAACATAACATAACCTTTAAAAAATCATTTTTAAATAAATGGTCTTGTAAATATTAATAACGGTACAAAATGAGTAATACTAATCAGAACACTAGTGAGTCAGACATGACATGTGAGGGACGACAGACACCTCTTATAATTTTCAGCTTTTATACCATAAGGAGTTAATAACGTGTTTAGAAATGATAGAAATGCTACATTCAACAGTCGCAAAGCGATTCTGGGCAACCAAATGTACTTACCTATCAGTTGAATGTTCTTTTTCCTGTTTTTCAGAGCGACTACACTAGAATGACGATCCTTCAAACTTGACTTCCGCTGAATGTTTAAACCAGAACAAGTTAAAAGACGTTTAGCCATTGGCTGAAGGATTTGAGTTGACCAATGAGAACGGTTTTAACAATGCCCTCTCAGCGTGTAAGCACATGTCTTGTGTTTGTTTTGGTCAACGTTGCCATGTAAATGAATGGGGGTAAATTTATCAAATATCCACAGTTAATCTTGAAATAAGCTATTATTGTGTTAAACTTTAAAAGACTATATCGTTTTTGAAGCGAAAACAAATTGTTAAATCGAAAGCAAATATATGTATACCGTTTAAAAATGGTAAAATTTTAAGTGTTCCATGTGTGTTTAATCTTTTAACAGCTGAATACAAGTTTATGAGTTAAAAGAGTAATTACGGAAAGAATGGGAATTATATGTTTCCTCCAAAATTAAGAAATGAAACATATATTTTTTTCCAAGATCGTTAATCTACATTAAACTTTTAATTTATCTGGTACAGACATGTTTAACATCCGTGTGTTAAATTCTTGTGAAGTTATTTATATTATATCAAAAGTTTTAATAAAATTTATTCTATCTCCTTTGATTGTCCCTAGTTAAATATGAAAATGAAGATATTATAAAAAAAGGATTTAAAAATTCGGTTCATCTTAATGTGTTTTATCCATTCAAATAGTGATATACAATCGAATTTTGTTTTTTAAGGACCCCCAACTTTTTTATCGCAAATTTTCACGAATTGGTATTTTTTTATATTTTCACCCAGAGACTGTTTATATACACAAACTTCAAATTAAGTTGTACTAATTGAAGTAGCTCCCCGACTGGTTGATTGATGTCTTCTGCACCTCCCTATAAACGTACGTAACTATCCAAAATCTCATTGAAATCAGTTCACTATAACATTCGTACCAATTTGCGTTCCAAAAATGCAACGAGGTACAAGGTAGTGATAGGTTCTCACCGATTTCAATGAGATTGAAGTTTCATTAACCAGAGTCACAGATAAAAGTATCTTTTATTATTTTTCTCGTTTAAAATTGAATTAGGCCGCATTGAGGGGAAGGCTATTTTCTGTTGACATAACCTATTCATCGTACATTTGAAAGCAGAAATTGCAATTTTCCGAGTGCAAAAATTCCTTGAATCAGGCCCAAAATTATTCATCGTTTTCAAAGTTATTTTCAACCTTCCCGTTTTTGGCAAATTTCGCGTTTCGTAAGAAATATTGTTTCATAGTTTTTTGAATAGTTATAATTAATGCTCAAATCAATATTATGACATTAATTCCATAAGCTCGATCATGACTAATAGTCATAAAGCTTTAACGTCATCAACTATTTGACACATATAGAAGCCAGATAAGCTGAAAATTTACTTTCATTGTTGATTGCATAAATAGTTTGAAGAACATTTGTCCCCTCCTCAAAAGCTCCTTCCGTTTCTCCATCCATTAGATAGTATCTTCCCCATTGTGTGCCCCTCCCCCACTTATTCCCCAACCCCTCATTCTTTCGTAATGTGGTCTTGAAACGTGAGAACCTGTCGCTACGACTAAAGCCTGGACATACAAAATGGGTCGGAGGATAGTTATTTCCATATACTTGTTGTTTTTGCTGACCAGGCAGTCTTTGTCGTTCGTTCATTTTGAGGATATGTTTGGAAAACCGACGAAAAATTTGAAAGAAGGAGGTACGATTTTAATATAACTCATGATACGCTCAAATAGTTTTGATATTATATGTCATGGTCCATGCATAATGCAATGAATGAGGAAGATTTTTAATGCATTTATAATTGTTAACCAATGGTGAAAAAAATATTTTTTCTATCTAGTATTACGTGACACGTTATTACATTTTGCTGATTTTATCAATGGGTTGAATATTTTGGAAAAATATGGTTGATTTAAAAAATATGTTTTTTAAATGTATACAACATGTTGTCTACATGCATGTTCAAGTTGGCGGTGGTTCACCTTTGACCCCAAACCGCATTGTGTTCATAGAACCACGTGGATTCTTACTCCTAGGTTATGGTGACCTCTGTACACTGTCATGTTGAAAGTCGCTATATGTTTGTCTCATGTTCCATGTTGTAATATATTATGAAATACGATATCAGATATTCAAATCGCTCACTACTTGAGTTCATAGATATCAGATTTGCTAATGCTTTTAGGGTGGAACGTATGGTAAGCTACTATGTATACTTTATAGTAACACGTTTACAAGTATATGGCGTAGTTCATTTTAAAAAAAGAGTCGTACGTAAAATGTTAATGTTCGCTTCATTTTGGTCGTTTTCTTCAATTTAGTTGTAGGCCATTTGTAAAGGAACCAAATGATGACACATGGGCCTGGTAGTTTAGTTAAAGCGTCAAAATCTATGAAATATTCCCTTACTCCTACTTTTGTACCTCGTCATTTTATTTATAAATGAAGAACTTGATTAATTCACGATTATATGTGAGTTTATATGTTTTTAGAGTTGAGCAGAGTAATGACTTAAATGCAACTTCATGGGTTGAAACAAGGGCATGGTTTAATTAAAACATTGATCTGATATTCGGAATTCGATTAATTAAAATGAAATCTAAAATATTCCACTACGTTACGCGTAATAAAGATTGGGAATTTAAGAAAGTTTTTGAATGAAATATATTTGAAATCGAATGCTAAATCATCCGCTTAATTCCCGATGGAAATGCACATCCACCCATCGAAGGAGAGTTCCAAATATAAGTAATGCTGTGCTTCGTTAGTCTAATACACGATAAAAGTACACAAGGAAATTAGAATTCATTACACAGATTTCACAAATTAACAGAAACTGCTAAATACTTAACTAAATTGTAACTTGTGACACCCATGGGCCCACCCAACACAAAAGAAAATCCTGTAATCGCCCTGTAGAAAAGCTTTGTAAAGTATTGACAATCTGCCAAGATTTGCCACAGTAAGTGATGAAGAAAGATGAACTTCTTCAAATGGAGATTTTAGGAACGCTTTGATGAGTATAGGCATTCTTGTAAAGTACACGAATTGAACTACTTAAAATACGGATATTTTATTGACGCTTTATTAAGAACATCCTTGGACCACTCGACATTTCATTGTGAGTTGCAGAGGCGATGGTTTCTCTTATACAAACAAACTTCTGCTCTGTTGATAGGAAACACATCATTTGAGGTAGTCTTTTGCGAGCCTATCTGCCGAAAGATTCTGACCCACAGTATCAAATGCGAAAATAAAACCTAAAGAAGAATTTGGAATAGCAATCAGAAAAAATGAAAGAGTTTTTGATCAGTCGCCTGATTATAGCAGACTTCAAGCACAATGGTACGCTTCCAAAATTACACAAGCTGCAGAAGAGCAGGCAATACAATAGCCAGGATTTTCAACAAAACCTTTGTGGGTATAGGATCATATGATGTTGTTTAATTGGGTGATTGGCAAATTCAATTAACAGGATTTTAGTTACCTTTTGGTTAATAAATTATCTTATTTGTTCCAGAGAAAGAATTGAAAGATATACACTCAATCAGGGTAGATATTTAACGGACAATCAGTGGTTTGAGTAGAATTGCTACTCAAAATATTTAGATTACATATCTAACAGTTGAATAAAGTTCTTGATTTCAGAGAAAAAACTGTAAGATATATATTCATCAAGGTTAGATAGTGAACGAACAGACAGGTATTATAGATTTTTTACTTTAAAATAGAGATTTTAGAGACGCTTCAACTGATTAATGCTATTTTGATTTCAGAAAAGAACTGGAAGAAGTGTACCCACCCCGGTCAGATACGTAACGGACAGACAGTTGTATGGGGAGACGGATTACTCATAGAATACATCTGTGACAAGAATTTCTTTGCTACAGGCATCACTCACGGGGCATGTGATCCTCAAAGGGGTCGATGGACGATAGAAAAGCCTGTGTGTGTCGGTGAGTAAAGGGAGGTAACTCTACTTCAAACGCTTCGCTTTCTCCCTTGCATCAGTTCATGGCTCTGTATTGTTCATAGGGATTTTAGGGTAGTTTTTGGCTTAACTTGGGGGATAGCCCTATAAACTCACATGACAACAATGCAATTTTTTTGTAAATTCAGATCTGTTATGTACATCCTTTACAAAAAGAATCTTATTTGCAGCTACTGCGCTTCTGACCGGTCTCCTTTGAGACAAGAGTTCTTATCATTACCGATTTGATAAGTATAAAGGAGTACATTGCATATCAAGGTTTACATAAGTCTAAATTTTGAATGACATTACAGCTAGCGGTTGTCCCGACTTGCTACCTCCTCAGAACGGAGTTCTCACCATCGACAACAATGGGGGTGTTGCAACTATCCTCTGCAAGCCCGGGTACTTTGTTCTGGGTTCTAAGAAGCTTTACTGTGAAGACGGGAAATGGACTGGGATGTTTCCCATGTGCGCAAGTAAGTCACAGCTATCGAAAAATTATATTTACCTCTGTCCAGTGTTAAACAATTACTGAAATATATTAAACCTTTATTCGTTAAAGAAAGAGAAGAGAAATTAAGAGAAGTTTCAACAATTCAACGAGTATCTGAGTACAAGTTACGTCGTTTCAAACATGAGGACGCTTAATATTCCATAAATTCTGTACTTCAAAGTTTGTGATAGAATATTCGTTCACAAAGCATGCAGATGGTTGCGGAATTAATCGTAAGAGAAACGCTACCTTACAACATTCTGAAAACGGTAGCATAATGAATCCTGCCAACCGCTTAAAGGTACACAGTAAGTTGTTGGAATCAAATATGTAAAACTTCATAAATGGTGTTATTTTATCAAAATGTAGTGGTTGTTACAAAAGAGGGGAATCCTAATGCTTGTCAGCTAAGATACATTAAACGGGATAATGTCGGGATTTGTGGTCGAAAACCGGACAATGGCGCGCGACGATGACTCAATGAGTCTCAAGCATAATTTTGGAAACTTATTTACAGCAGACAGAAAGACAAACATAGGTTTATAGTGGAAAGTAAGTTATTTAAACTAATATACATGTTCATTGTAAATTTAATTTCTTAGAGCCGTTTTCTGATTTTCCAAAGAAAAATATTATAATTTTGGCATTTTATAGGATAGAGATACGAGAGGCCAATTTAACTCAGGTCATATGATATTTTGGCTCTTACTGACACCACATGAAAAATCATTATACATACTCTGTGTCACTATGATCCATTTTCTTTCAGCAAGTGCAAAGATAAAGCCGACCCTTAAACCATCAAATGGACTCTCAAAAACAGCGTTACGTCATGCAGACGAGTCCTGCTTCCAGTACCAAATCGATCCTCCGACCCTCCCGAATGCTGTTCTCAAGACGTCGTACATCTTCAGCAACTACCGAAGTCGCTACGTGATGATCGTCACCTACAGCTGTGTGGGAGGTTACAAACTCGCTGACCCGAGCTCCGCCACTCTGTACTGCCATAACTCGCAGTGGGGAGCCGCCGTTACGCCCAAATGTGTTCTAGGTGAGGGTCAGAACAAAGGGGGATAACTCTCTACAGAATTCCTTGCGCCTTCAGCTTTTTCTTCCATTCCTTCTCCAATGGCCTTAAGAGACTTGAATTTGAAATTTTGTTACAGGCGCTTACCAAAAGCGTAACTCAATTTACCTCAATTGTGCCATTACGTTTCAAAAAACCTTTGTAACCTGTCTCTTAAATAAGTAAAAAAAAATTGTAAGATTGACCCTTTAGTCTTGTTTAATGTTTTCAATAATATTTTCCAGAGGATGACCCATGTCAAAACGGTAACGGCGGATGCGCGCACATCTGCGTGTCGACGGGCAATGGCAGGTTCGCGTGCACCTGTCGGGAAGGATATACCTTAGGGGGAAACTTTAGATCTTGTTCCGGTAGGTATGAATCAAACGCAGTCCTCACAGCAATGTCTGGTGACACCTGGTTTTGTTGTCTGACTGTAACAAGGTTTCGCCAGTTTCGAACGCCTAGATGTTTACCTATTGTGTCAATCTTATTTAAATTGGAATTCGAACATAGTTGTTGCACCTGGCTGTACTCCTATTTCTGTTACTGGTTTATGAACAAGCGTTAAGCGCTAACTGATGTAAATGAGATTGATATTGTGTCTCACAACAATCTGATTTGCAAATGTACAACAAAGTTGTTTTGACATATTAAACTACAATTTTTCTTCTTGTTTTATGTTTTTTTTCTTTTGCTTGATAAGTAATTTAGTCTACCAAAAATGTTCTGGGTGTTGCAGATTTAGACGAGTGCGTTATCGATAATGGAAGATGCCAACATGACTGTCACAACACTGCCGGATCTTTCTTCTGCACATGTAACGTTGGGTTCCTGGCAAGAGGGAACACTTGCGTTGGTGAGTACATCATTAAACTAACTTGGGAAGCGATTTTGGAAGAACACCTGTCGGGAGAGGACGATCAATACACCCGTGGTAAAAGTAGTGCAACACCCGCGTTTTCAATGACTGACCGATGAAGTGTGTCACATGTGAATTCTACGAAATGAGTGTGAAGATTTGTATTGCCCGAGCGAGAGCGAGGGTTATATACAAATATGCATGAAAATCCATATGACACACTTCCAAGTGTAATAATTTCTTTATTACCAACTTGATTCCATTCGAATCACACGGAATTAATATTCAGAGACTGCTTCCCTTGCGAAGGCCCGTTAAAGTGACCTCAAGGAGAAAAGCTCTATGGCCACAGACAACGAAACTAGCGTTGAAACAATCGTTGCAAGGTGATCTGAAGTGCAAATGTGCTCATATTAGAAATATTTCGCTGCGTATGTTTCACCCGATGGGTAATTTATGTGGGTTTTAACCAACAAAATATTCTAAATTGAAATGTTTATTATTTAGAAAGTAGGCATTGAAGTAACCCTTGTAAAACTGTAAACTTTTTGTGAATGTCGACACTAATTACTATATAGCTCAGCCAGTCATAACAAAATAACGTTCAAGACGTTCCCAGTCTCACCAAAAAAGTCTCAATCAACGATTATTTTAACAAATATAAGAAAGAAGCTTCAGAGAAATGGGCATTTTTATGAATTAAAACCTAGACTTTCTTTTAATTAGGTTGTGTTGAGTTGGAACCATTGGCTACAGTCTGTTGGTTATACCTAACGACGTCTTAAAGGCACTATTGCACGCTTTTACGGGTTAAATTGGGTATTTTAAGGTCTACGAGGACTTATGCATTCACTTGAGCTTTCTATCGATGCAATGAAATACTTAACATTCTTTTCAATTGACCTGCAATCAACAATGAAAACGTTAAGACAGTCGCTGTCGGTTTGGGTATATAAAAAAATCTATGGTTAGCTGTGCACAAAACGGATAAATTATGGACAGTTGAAAACGGCTGAACTATTAAGTGAGAACAAAAAATGAAATATGTTTTTTTAAAGCTCTGTTGTAAAGTTATTGATTTAATAACACAGCATTAGCATTATTATTAGATTGACCAAAGCTGCTGCCGTTTCCGCTTTTCTGGTTATAAGCAAAATTTTAAAATTTCCGATATCGTAGTTCATGCGGATTTTAAGTTATATATACGTTGCATTTAATACTTCCGGCCTTTAAAAATCAACATTACTACCTGAATACGTAAATATTTGGTAAATAACTTACGAGGTAGATTACTTGAATGAAGATCGTGAGTAATATCGAGAGATATGCAGTATCTGTGCATTTGTTATGTTAACGAAATATTGGTGTGAACTAGTGCTTTGAACTATAACGTGTGTTGTAAATTTCCAAAAGTCAATTCCTCACATCGTACCTTGCACAATAGATGCTCCATAAAATCACTCCAAACGATTCTACTGGGATAACTGATTTATTTTCTATATAATAGTTTAAAGGAAATACTGTTTCAGATTTTGCCCAGACACATACGCATACAAATAAACATTTATGTTTATGCAATGATAGCTCTGAAATAAGAACTAATAGTAAATAGATTATAATATATATAAGAGTGAAATTGAAATTGTGTAGTTGACGCTGTTTGTGTGTGTATCCCTAGAAAATGGAAACATAAAAGGCGGATTTTTTAAATTAACTTTCTGCATGCAGAAGGCATGTAAAGTCGCTGTGCCCATTTAACAAACATCCAACCCGTTTCATTATTCATAAATTTGGATGCCTGAATATCTGATTTTATTTGAAATATAACGTTCTTAAAAGACAGCTGGCGCAATATGAACGTCGATTTCTGCTTATTCAGATAAACACGATATACAGATGGCCCAAGGTAGACATTAATCGATGTCACCTGTAGTACGCTTGACGGACGGACTATCGATTCTCTCTCCAATTGGACGAACTAAGCCGTTTGGAAATCTCACGGAACAGCCCGAGCTATTCCGAAAAGCCTATCCTGAGTCCTGTGAGCTTAAGATAAGCATACCAGACCCCGAAACAGAGCTTGTTCCGTTCGCCTATCACTCGAGTCCGGAAATAACGGTCGCGCTCAAGAGGTCGTCGGGTCCTAATTTCCCGCTTTTCAATAGGCTTTTCCCGGATATAAAACCTAGCAGCCGACAACCCAGCGCAGACGACATTGGAAGGCAGACCAAGTAACACACTAGGTGAGTACTTCTCAATTCTTTCTGTTTCCTTGAAACTTCTTGTCTGACACCCCGTCCTATGTGTGCCACGTTCGAGGGAAGCGGGATCCGCGGATCGGTTTTGGTATGTGCACAGCGTTACATTAGTCCGCGTTATATGGAGGGTAGGGCTTTCTCTTTATAACGCTTCGTGTTCTTGCAGTTACAAAACTTGCACTACAGGTGGTGTGCGCTTTCTTCCTGTATGTTTTACATGGTTCACGTGAAGTCCGTGCATGTTTCTATCCCTGGTGGTGTTTCGCTCCACGAGTCACCTTTGCACGCTTTCCTCGTGCGTATCAAGCGCACAACTCCCACGGGTTGAACTGAGGGCAGGAAATATAGGGTCACGTGGCCTTGTCAATTTCCAGGGCAGTGCAGATGATAGTTTCCGCCGGTCACGACAATTTATGCCAAAGAGGAAAGGGCGGGCTCAACTTATTACACTTAACCTACACATTAAGGGAAATGTCAGTCAGAGTTTTCAATAAAATGTGACTTTGAAATAGTTCTTTTCGGTGATATAATCACTCAGGTAGCCTAAACCGTAAAGGGTCAAGGATTTAATCGCTTTTCATCATTGCCGCTTTTTGCAGACCTCAGAAAAAAATCCAACTTTTGAAAAATGTTTTAATCATGCTTTAAACAATATCAATTAAATCATAATGAAACTTTATAATAACATTAAACATGTGTAATTAAGAGATACAACAGTTTTGAAAACAACTATAAAGTGTTTTATCAGTTTGTTTCGAAGTAATCATTCAACGGCGATATCAGGAAATAAAATTCGAATTTCAAACAGTTTTATATTTTGACCGATATTAGTCATATACAATCACTGGCCTATTTAGATGAAACTTCGCCGGGCGTTACATGGACGCTCCGTACTCCAATAAATTTTCTCTTCTTTTCTATCTTATTTGAAAAAGTTAAATATCTATTGTTTATAAAGTCTATGAACTATGTTTGTCTATGACAGAACAGGAAATCATTTTAAATTCGGAAGTTTTTCTAAATTGTTAAATGATATGATATATTTTTTATTTCCTCCACAAAGGTGCGTTTCTGAATAATTGATATTATTTAAATAGACTAAGTCTGAAATCAAAAGGCATCACCTAAAGCGACTGTATATTTGCATTCTATAACGTATTTAAAGTGCTTTCTCGATTAAGTCTAGAAAGGAAAACTTTGTCCTATGTTCCCTATTGAATGAGAAGGATCTTTATCTCCTCAACATCGAGCTTGAAGGCTTGTTTTTTCTATTGGTATACCATTAGCAACATAATGTATAAGTTACCCTGATGATCACCATGTTGTGAAACCGGTTGGTAATGAACTTACATGAAGACCAATCTTCAGTTTGTTATTTTTAAAGAATATATATATATATATATATATATATATATATATATATATATATATATATATATATATATATTGAATAAGTAGTTTTCTGTTAAAAATTAGCCTACATTGTTATGATCGAATAATTATTATTATTATTATTATTATTATTATTATTATTATTATTATTATTATTATTATCCCTTGCAAAAAAAATTTGAAAAGACCTTTTTAAAGTTGTCACATTTTTCTGGTTAAGTTTTTGGGAAGTAAAATGTTTAAAAATTAATAATTTCATTTTCAGTGTTATTTTATTTATGGGTTTCAGTTTCATTAGTTAAACTGAGAGATATATTTCCGAATGATAAATCTAGACTGCATCATAGGCCTTTGATGTATGTTAATATGCAGGACAGTGCGGATAAAAAATCATTCGTTTCTTTCTCTAATTCCTGAACTAATAAAATACTATAATTCCTTAAATAAACATCGCTTACCATAAACCACATTGTCCCAGAAAAAAACTTATCGGACACGGGACACTTCAGGTACAAATATTCACGACTTGAGTTAAGAAATAAAGGGGAAATAGTAATTTTTTGAAAAAATCCATTAATTTCACCATTAATCATTAGTCTATACAAAATATACTACCTTCAGAGGGTTAGGTGAGGTGAGTTGATGTTTAACGCCGCTTTCAAGATTGTTTCACTTATATCACGGCTGCTAGTATTATTGCAGGGAGAAAGCCCGCAACACCATTGTGGCATGCATTGCGGTGAAACCTGCGAGCATCGGCTGGAACTAGCGAACCATGAGTGGTACTGCGCTGAATTTCAGTGTAGCATTGCACCCAAACCTGACTACCTGTAGAACAGTTCTCTACTACTTCAGAGGGTTGAAACATCTCCTTACTCAACCCGATCATCCGTAGTCGTAGATGAAATTATCAAGTTTTAAGCAAAAACCACGATATGTGTTTGAACACGTTTTAATCAATTGAGACAGGGAAATGGATTCGCATAGCTTAACCCAACATGGTAGATTTGCTTTAAAACTGATTCTTTTGATTAAAAAACATTGTCTTGCATTAGAAAAAAATATTTTCCTTGTCATGTGGTTACTTTATTTTCCTGAAAAAAAACATTATTAGTAAACGTATTACGGAATAATCATTATTGTTTTCACAACGCCCTGGGAAGTATCAAGCAGTGCTTTTAAAGGAGCAGTGCTGCATTTTTGGGACATTTTCCACTTTTGACTGTTTGAAATCATTAAAATGTTTTCAAGTGAATGGTTGCAAGTCAAAAGAACAGAAAATGATATCTATGAGCTTATTTTTTTAAGAAAGTTTTTTCCTATCGTGTGGTCCGCAAACTAATTTTAGATCATGACGTCACACGACTTCCGTTACTGGCGTGTAACACGTCACTAAAATCACTGATTACACGATACGTCACTGCTACTTTTACACGGTATGGTACATCTCCATAGAGAAACTGTATCAGAGACAAGAGCAGTAATGGTTACTATACGTACGAAAGAACAGTCATATATTTCTCAACCCCCTGGGGACACCACATTCGTAGCTCTCTTTAAGAGACACAGTCAGTTGTTGAGGTCACATTTGTCAAACCTTATCAATGGTGAAATATGATCATAATACGGATTTAGAGAGAATATATATTGAGGAGAATGAATATATTTCTTTATCATGTATCACTTGCTTGAAAACGTCAATGGCATCTATGTCGAAACGTCGCTTATCATAATAAAACAAAAGCGATAAAGATATAATATATATTAAAATTGCCTTCCTCATCCTTCGTCAAAGATCAACTCAACTTCAACACTGCCCATCAAATATAATATATAGACTTGTTTTCGATTTTCATTAAAAACTAGAACTTATCATATATTTGTCACTTGATGACGAATTTGTAAATGCATGTCACCATAAATGGCATTTAGAACCATACCAAAAGAAAACAATGTGATATCAACATGACAGAGTGTCTCTTTAAGAAATTGATATTTGACCAATACCTAGAATTAAATCTCTGAAGAATAGTTATCAAAACGATTATTTTATTTTATCTTTTTAAAGTTGCCTTCAGATATAGACTTGCTTTTCAAGGGGTATGCTGATGTCAAACAGCATTAACTATAGTCCGGGTATTGGTGTAGCCAATGTTAAGGAATAGCCTTTGTGGCATCCATATCACTAAAATAGCTTCTGAAATATAGACCATGGACGCTTGTAACAAAAAGCCCTAACGGGTTAAGGTACAGTCTATCTAAATGACTAATGGAATAAACGTAGAGCTTGTCGCGGGACTGATGTGCTTGAGCGCTCTCACGGATCATCGGTTTGGAAGATAAGAGTTTATGGAGCAATACGTCATAAATAAGTCGCGAAGACAGAACAGACCGATTGAGTGAATATACAAGACTTCGATTTAGTCTTCGAACAAATACATTTTATTTTTGTGATCACATTCCACGGTCCCTGAATCCATATTTCTACCCGTTATGTGTATAAGGAACCTTATATGCAGGTGCGATTAGAATGGGTTTTTTTCATATAGAGAAAATACGGATAATTTTAAGGAAACTTAAGGATGTCCGTTCCTCAAATTTAAAGTATTAAACTTTTTTTCTAACTTGTTTTTTTCAAAGGTTTAGTGTATTTGCTTGAAATATCCGCCTCCCCCCCCCCCCCCCCCCCCCCAAAATAGGGGTCAGTGTGGTTTTTTTCGAGATATTTTAAGACAAAGATCCATCTGTCAGTCAGAGTTTTAACATGTGAGTCTATGGGAAATTTATGACCTTTTCGGAGAAATCTTAAATTTCAATTAGTTCCTGTAGTAAACTTTTTTTTAATATGAAAACATGTTAGAGTTATCATAATCGTCTTCCAGAAAAAGTAAAAAATATGTATGGTCCTGTGGGTTTTAGCCGCTACGGCATATCATGTATTCAAACATTTCAATTAAATTATCAACATTCAAGCTAATTTTGGACTAAAAACATGCTTTCTACCACTCATTATCTTAAAATGCATGTCCAAGAATCAGGGACATTCACAGCCGACGCAGTGAGTGAAGCGCTCGAACCAGTGAACCAGTGAAATGGTGATGCTTTCTGTAGGACCAGTGTTTTAGAGCCATGTAACTGCTTTACCATTCATATGATAAACCGTGCCAGCATCAATTGTGAAAGAGCATTCAATTACCAATAAAAAGATATTTTTTACATATTTTTACTGCAAATACCCATGGTGCCATTTGAAATACAAAACACCTTTGTCAGCTCTGTACAACGCCATGCTATTTCAGAGAAATAAGCGCTTTTCACCATTTTAAAACTTGATTTGTGGCAAAACTATAACGTTGTGCATGCGTGCCAGCATTGGTTTCTAATCTACATATATTGATGGACAGTAAAATCTAAAAAAATTGCATTTCAAAAGATGCACCATGGTGCGCTTTCCAGTCAAAAATTGGTATAGAAAAATTAACTTAAATTCTTAGAAACAAGGCGAGTTGCTCCCCTTTACTTAGCTGGGACTTCAAGCGGGTTTGCTGGTCAGCTTAAGGTTTAGAGCTTTTGGTTAATTATGCTTGGTCTTACGTTTAGCAATTCATATTTTTTGGAAAATATAATACTTATTGAACATAAATTAACATTTTGCAATATATTTGTAAAACGAAAAAACGATAGTTACTAATGAAATAATTTCATTATGATTTTACAAAAAATTACATGTTAGGGAAACAATTTTTCTCAGAACAAATGTGATATTATATACAAGAATGTTTTCATTTGTTGTTGACTAAATTTTGGTTTTATCTCGAATTCATCTTTTGTCTCACGTTTTTTGTATGATACACCAAAAGGAAGATAATGAGGAGGAATGTGTTTAATCATGGTAAATATGCGTGTTAGAAACGTACTTAATTAATGATATGAACAATAAGGAACAAAAGGGTTATATTTTAAACCAAGCTTTCAAGCAATCAAAACGTTGACCACCACATATATCAGCAGCATACTAAGAAGTTATCAAAATATATGAGCACGTGCAAACATCAAATATTACTAAGGGGATGTTAAATTTTCATATTCAGACGATAAAAATTAAGTGCTCTGGAATTTTAGAAATTATTTGGAGCACTTTCGTGTATTTACTACAATCGAGCCTTCACGATAACATTAGTTGGCGAATCTTATTACGTCACATCCGGTTATATCATTTGCTACATTCTCAAACTGATGATATCTTGTAATTTGAGACCCTACTGTTCAGTGGACCACACTATTCAAAGCAATTGACAGTAGGGGGCAACTGCGGGTGGCGGTTTTTAAAATGCTTACATAATGATTACGACCACATGTACTTGCTCGGTACTAACTATCGCATAAAGTTTACTGAGACAGATAGGATTCGCAGTCATCTTTTTTACAATGTAGATTAATGACGACAATGATATATGGATATACAACTTCTTGATTTCACAGTGGCGACGTTTCGGTATAGATCCTCATACTTTTTCGCCACTGTGAAATAAAGAAGTTGTATATCCATATATCATTGTCGTCCTTAAACTATCAACTTCTAGAATGCCACTGAAACAATTCAATATAGGTTAATGAATCCTTTGTATTGTAAAAAGTAAAAACCAATGTTTAAGTCATGCTCGGTGTTGCTAATACTTAATACTTAAAAAAACCTCTATATCTACGTAATCCTCAATCTTGATTTGATTACAGATTTTTTACAAATCAAAATATTATCTCGTTTAAACTGATGCAAAACTCGAATTTTAATTTGTCGAGTTCACTTAACTTTTCCAGAGTTTATTTTACCGTGCCTACGCAAAGCGCGCTAAGAGGAGGTTGATACACAACATGAGCTCTTTTTGAAACATATTAATCCGAGTCTGTTATATATTGCATCTTTTCAATAAAGTGAATAAATGAACAAACTTTAGATTTTATAACAAACTTCTTCGGATGAGTAAATATTGTAGACGATAGTTGCTACCATCAATCCTGAATGGAATCACATTTTAACAGTGAATTTAAAATGAACCTCACAAGGAAAGAAATTTTTCAGTTATGCCCTAGTTCAATTGACATAATATAAGATGATACTCATTTGACCTCAAACTAAATATCACAAGTTTTCGGTCCCTCATATCCAATCAGTCACCGCAAATCTGTCTGGGCAAAAGTTTCATGTATTTAATATTTGTTTAGAATTGATGGTGCCCCGCTTTAAACGTTTAACACTATACTTGGATTACTTGGTAAATGAAGACCTAGACTGTAATGCAGGCTCCAATATTCTACAGTCATGGACAGGACTACCAGCACTTCTCGCTCTTCTACAGTCTGTCATCCATACTTAAGGGAAAAACAAAAAAGAAATCGTCTTAAGTCTAGAAAATGTTTGCAAGATTAGTGGCCTCAGTCTGAAATGAAATAAAGTATTGTTGGGTACTTATCCTTTTGAAAGGCAAGTCTAGATTTAAGTCTTATATTTTCCCGGTTGGCTCCTAACTAAATGGAATTTAAAGTTCAATTTCTAATTAGTCCATTGATACCAAAATTTGAAATGACGAGAGCTTCTCTTTTTAATTTGTATAGACATTACAAAATGAGTTTGGCTTTGCCTTTAACAATTTTGTTTTCTGATTTGCTAAAGGACAAGGAAAAGATTAGAACTATTCTAATTCATGATCCTTGAGATTTCTTTCTTGCAATTAATTTCATAAACATTAATCAGGGAGTCGAGCGATCCTCAGTTATTTTGTGAAAATACCAAATGTAGGTCAAAATATAGACTTTCTTTAATACAGCAAATAGAAGACCTTAATTACTGTGATAAAGGGATTACCACATAATTAGGAAACTCAAAACAGTCAATGAGGCAAGGGTGAGAGAATTGCTGACAGATACTCTCCGCCTGATCCACGGTTGGGGAGGGTCAGTATCGAACATGAGGGGCAATAAATTTTCCTGTCATTTAAAGCGTTTATCTGACGACTCTAAGTAGAAATGTTCTTACTGAATGATGTTGTCACAATGCAGATAATATTAGTCTCTAGAAATCTCATTTCTCCAAAGTATATTTATCTTCGTATATTAAATTCGTTAATCATTGTTATCTGTAAGTTAATTTTTTGAGATTTTTGTCGCATAAGTACTGAAAAATGCTCTTTCATGTCCTTGTTTCTTCTTATTATTTTAGGAAGCAACGCTCCCTTGAGCTGGTAACTGATTGTTAAACATAACCCTGACTTTTTTTCGAGGCATTACATTAAACATAAAAGCTGCTCTTTCTAGCAAACATTATCTTCAAATAAAAAGCAATAAATGCGACAGTCGCGTTTACCAAAGTTGACGTTTCAAGCAAATTTAATAGACGAATATTACAGTTATTCCGATGTCATATAAAATGCATATATAAGAATTCGAAATATAACAAGGTAAATCGAGTATAAGGCCACTATAAATACCTATTACAGATAGATATTATCTTAATTGATAGAAGCCAAAAATTTGTACACGATCAAATTGGTTATATATCTTAAAAAATAAATTCAAAGGGTTAAAATCAATAGATTGATATGAGATTTTAGTTGTTGCAGATAAACGATACTACATAACAACTAGAATGTGAGTAATAAATGTCACAGACCTCTATATAAATGTATTTTCTTAATCAAATAGAATCGAAACATTTAAAATACAATACTTAAAAGGGATTATAATGAAAGATTTATGTTTTTATATTTAAAAACGTTAACCATAGCGATCATTTATTGTTTTTTATGCAATGTGCGTGAAACGTCTTGGTAATTAAAATCTTAGGGCGGCGCGAGATACCAAGCAGAGTTATGTTCCCTTGAAGTGTGTGATACCAAGAGATTTTAAATGTTTTACTCTTCAAGTACTTTGAAATTACCTCCCCTGCGAATGTCCCTAATTCTTGGGTATGTATACCTGAACGCATTAATACAAATCATATTCATTCAACAACATCTACTTTCTAAGAAAAACAGATAATAAAACTTGCTCAAATAATAGTTACAATTAAAATTGCTGAGTCAGCAAAATTGTGAATTATTTAAAAACGAAAATACTACCTTTCTTTATTTTGATGAATATTTAGTCAGAAATCATCAAAATTGAGAAATTACCGCTTCATTTTAGTATATTATATAAGAACATTATGATTCAAGGTTATTTGAATTTTGTAACTGTGACTGAGGAGCGAACATCCTTAAAGCGAGACTGAGTCCGCTCTACAAATGAGACTTGCCGTTATCGTTCCGGGCTAATTAATCTTCCAGCCAATCGATTTGATGAGCCTCATTTCTATTATGGATGCAGTCTCGCTTTAATACTTATTTTACAGCATATAGCATCAAAATAACTATACCCTTCTGTTCGGTCCCTTTTAATCAACAGAAACACTCCGCTTAATTATGTATCTAAGTAAAAATATTTTCTATTTCTTATGACTAACCGTAGACAAGGCTACTTTGACCTGAAAATGAATATTTTCAGTAACATTTCGTTTGTGACAACTTCATTCATCGCTTAAGGGATAGAAGCAGTACTTGTATAGGTGCACAAGTGTTTTCAAGAAATATAGGAACAAATAAAGATTCAAAACTAAAAATAGCCCATAAGTTACGGTCATTGCTGCCTTTGGTAAAATGTATGAGAAGTTGTGTTTGTTGTCAAGGAAGAATGAACATATTCAGATATTTATTAGAAAGAAAAATCCCGAAAATTAAGAAAGTCAGGAAATTGTATTGAAAAAAATTGTATACAGAAAAATTCATTTTGATAGAAAGAAGAAACACGAAAGAAAGTCCCAAGGGGTTCTCACTTTTTCTTAAAGAGGAAACAAAGACATAGTAGTAGGATAGAAAGAAAAACAAAGACATAGTTGTAGGATAGAAAGAGGAAACAAAGACATAGTTGTAGGATAGAAAGAGAAACAAAGACATAGTTGTAGGATAGTAAGAAAAACAAAGACATAGTTGTAGGATAGAAAGAGGAAACAAAGACATAGTTGTAGGATAGAAAGAGGAAACAAAGACATAGTTGTAGGATAGAAAGAGGAAACAAAGACATAGTTGTAGGATAGTAAGAGGAAACAAAGACATAGTTGTAGGATAGAAAGAAAAACAAAGACAGTTGTAGGATAAAAAGAGGAAACAAAGACAGTTGTAGGATAGTAAGAGGAAACAAAGACATAGTTGTAGGATAGAAAGAGGAAACAAAGACAGTTGTAGGATAGAAAAAGGAAACAAAGACAGTTGTAGGATAGAAAGAGGAAACAAAGACATAGTTGTAGGATAGAAAGAGGAAACAAAGACATAGTTGTAGGATAGTAAGAGAAACAAAGACATAGTTGTAGGATAGAAAGAGGAAACAGACATAGTTGTAGGATAGTAAGAGAAACAAAGACATAGTTGTAGGATAGAAAGAAAAACAAAGACATAGTTGTAGGATAGAAAGAGGAAACAAAGACATAGTTGTAGGATAGAAAGAGGAAACAAAGACATAGTTGCAGGATAGAAAGAAAAACAAAGACATAGTTGTAGGATAGAAAGAGGAAACAAAGACATAGTTGTAGGATAGAAAGAGAAACAAAGACATAGTTGTAGGATAGAAAGAGGAAACAAAGACATAGTTGCAGGATAGTAAGAGAAACAAAGACATAGTTGTAGGATAGAAAGAAAAACAAAGACATAGTTGTAGGATAGAAAGAGGAAACAAAGACATAGTTGTAGGATAGAAAGAGGAAACAGACATAGTTGTAGGATAGAAAGAAAAACAAAGACATAGTTGTAGGATAGAAAGAGGAAACAAAGACATAGTTGTAGGATAGAAAGAAAAACAAAGACATAGTTGTAGGATAGAAAGAGGAAACAAAGACATAGTTGTAGGATAGAAAGAAAAACAAAGACATAGTTGTAGGATAGAAAGAGGAAACAAAGACATAGTTGCAGGATAGTAAGAGAAACAAAGACATAGTTGTAGGATAGAAAGAAAAACAAAGACATAGTTGTAGGATAGAAAGAGGAAACAAAGACATAGTTGTAGGATAGAAAGAGGAAACAGACATAGTTGTAGGATAGAAAGAAAAACAAAGACATAGTTGTAGGATAGAAAGAGGAAACAAAGACATAGTTGTAGGATAGAAAGAGAAACAAAGACATAGTTGTAGGATAGAAAGAAAGAAGAGAAAGGGAGAAGAAATTGAGCTTCAAGGCTTCATGTGTGTGATGTTCCGGGATTTGTTATTGTGTTAAGTAATTTAGTGTTCTACTTGATCGGCCTCATTTAGATATCAGTTGAAAACAACGAAAATGCACAGGTCATAAGCATATCCGTTTGTGAACAATGAGCGCATTTTATTGGTACACATGTCCACACTTTATTCATGCATCTTTCCGAAGTATTTTGAGGAAATTGCTGCCAAGTTCCTGGAAAATGGAAGGAATATTCGAGGATTGATTATACGCGCAGGACATGCTGATAATGTGAATTAATATGATAAGACTCGGTTCAGTCAAATACGTACGTGTTAAGCATATGTCAGTAATATTCAAAGAACACGTTAAGAAAATGGATGTTTAAGGAAAATAACGACAAATCATGTCTCGCGATACCCAGGATGTTAGAGAAATCTGAAAGCCCCAAATGACACCCTTCAAACAATTGCACTCACAAGGTCTATTTCTTGCACAATCCTAATAAATTTGACCAACATTTCTTGCATGCGGCCAAAAAGGTCTTAACATAGTTGTCGCCATATGTATGATATATTCATATGTACCTCCATATATAGTATGTATACCTACGAGGGGTATCCCATAAGTAGCTAGACTCAAGTGGAAAACGATACAAAAACAGCTGTCGCAATGTTTCATTTTTACTCAGATGTTTCACTTTTACTTTCCAACCCTCAGGAAATTCGCTGTGTTATGTTATACTCAGCATCATGATCCAAATTTTGTTTCACCTCTTATTTGGCAATATACTGTCAAGACGTTCAAAGCATAAATAAAGATATAACAATATTTTGGAAACAAAATATTGAAGAAATTAACATAGTGTATGAGGTGGGTAGTAATTGGAATCCATTGTTGGCGTTGAAGCACAAGAATATGCGATTTTAAACTATATCCATCCATGAAAGCTTCTACTCCTTTATATTTACCAAAACAGCTTCTTTTCAGGACAATACTTTTCATATTAAAGAACCACTGACTTGTTGGAGTCATATATGCCAAACTTAATCAATGGTGTCATATGATCGCGAAGTATCGACTGTTACCAAAAAGACACATTTCAAAGCTTATTGTTTTTTTACAGTGACAATATGAAGGTAGAAACGTCGCAATTATGATCGAAAATCGGACAGTGGCCCGCGTCAAATAGTCAAACGTTATTTTGGAGACTTATCTAAAACAGCCAGGAGGGCAGTTAGGAGTTGATAGTGTTTGTTAGGTTATATAACTAGTATCCATGTATATTGGACGTGATATCTACACCACTGTGCATTTTTAGGGCTGTTTTTTAGATTTTCATGGAAAACCAGTATTTGTCATATATATGTAATTGGCCATGAAAAGTTAAGATGTTTTGATTTTATGTCCCCACATATTACATTTAGGTTTGTATCAAAGGTAAATAATATACTATGAAAATCAAGGAGTGGCTCTTTAAGGCGACTGCATCGTAAGGACTTCACTTACTTTATTGTTTTCACTTTCTCAAACATAATGACGAAGGTTCACGCTCAATACTGAATGGTCTCACAGGTGTCAGTTCTCAACTTACCATAAGCAATGCAAGAGCGAATGTCTTTGCATGTTAATTTTGTATGACTGATCGACCCCTTCAAAATCCGAATCAGACAATCCAACTGTTTCATTGTTGATAAAAACTTGAAATCATTCTTCTATGAACGTAGAAACTGCCATTTCTGCAAGGTAAACCATTATACAATAGGTGCAAAGTTGGAGAAAGATAATTTTTTAAAACAAAAGGTAATATTAGGCGGGCTACTTATGGGACACCCCTCGCCGGCCATGCCTTTGTCAACCACACTGTCTTATCCCCAGCTCATTCCTCACTATTATTATCATAAATTATCATTATTATTATCATCATTGTAAAATTTAAATGACATGATATAGCACAGTTTTGTAAGTGATCGCTAACACTTTTATACATTGGAAACACGTGTATCGATCGTATAATAAACCATTTAAGAATTATTTCAAATAATAATGTGTGTTAACATGAAAAGCATCATGGCACGCAGTCATTTATCGTGTTAACGATTTCATGGCCCTTCAAAGACATTTCTACCAAATGCTAATATATATGGAACGAGAATTTGTCCCAAATATCTTATGACATCAAATACATCAACGCCAGTTGATTAAGGCCACATTTTACATTTTTGTAAACATTTACCAACTTTATAATCAAAACAGAAGATACAAGGGTAGGAGTTTAATTATCACCCAAAATCATTTGGCATGAAGTTTCAACGAAATACGTACATCTCTGATCACTACATTTGAAAAGCACTTTGTTTATTGTTGTTGCCATGTTTAAGACGTCATAGCATTGTTATGTCACTTCTGTACACTGCACCGATGTAGTGTTTTCTGTACTAACATGCCTCTGGCCTTACAGTAAAATAAATAAAACATTTCATTTGATGTCACTTTTTGATGTTAAACGATTATGACGTCATGTACGGCATGGCATTGTTCAAAATTCACTGCCAAAACCGATAACTCTTGGAAGATATCGTTTGATCTCCCACAAGCGATATGGGATATCGGTTCATCTCACACAATATCGCTTGAGATATCGCTTGATCTCTCTCTCAAGCGATATCACATGTTGAAGATAGTTTTCGGTATTACATAGATAATGTCACCCAAGTGTTTTCTAAAATGAACGTGTGTTGATTAAAGTTTCAAATATCCTAGGCCAGTGATTAATTGACATATATTTGCATTTTGATGATTTGAACAAAAAAGATATCGTTTGTAGATATCTACTGTTCTGAATGATAGAAATACATTCGGGGACGTTATGACAGTCTATCATTTGGATAATAGAGGCGTTGCAAAGGAAAACTTTCCTAACAGGAAAAAGTAACCAGTAGAGCTTTGTAGCATTTCCTTCCGTGTCGCGTTCAATGTGAACATTATCAAAAACCTACTCAAATCTCAGCTATGTTTCATAGCTAAGTGATAGTCAGCCCTTCACCAAATATAGCTATATGGACGTTTGAAGGTTCGAGTGTTTTATTTATCCTGATATTTTTCAAAAGTTTTTTTCAACCGTCATTTTGACCTCTGGGTCATGAAGATAAACAGATTAATTTGTTGTCAATTTTCTAATTTGAAATATTTATGCTTGATTTGTTTTATATTGCTAATAAAGAAATTATTTTTTTTACAAATTAATAGATGTGTACGATAGGTATGCTTCATAATAGTTATATATTTTCATGCGTACACGAACTTGATTTATAAACCCAATATTTTTGTGAAATGAGGATGAAAGTTAACAATATTAATTTATAGTTTTCTTTAAGAGAGCTTTTTTCAGGTATGCGACGAAATTGAATATAGAAATTAATGTATCACAGTATCTTATTCCCCTTCGAGCAATTCTGAAACAACAGTATGTCCAGATAATTCAAATGTATATATATATATAAAGATATCATCAAAAGTCTCCTTGCTGGTGACAACACAATTAAGCATGTCCGTTCCGTCACTAGAAGTTTCCGTGTTGATCCGGATATAATTCAGTCGAATTCCCGTCCTCATCATTCAGACTGAGAGAGCTAAAAAAAATTAAGGAGATCTTAGACTTTGGACCAGAGTCCGGTTCGTATAGACACTACATAGGTTCTTGTGAATGTACTTTGTGTTTCGTAAGAAACAGTGAGTACTCGTTGTAGACAGCTGAAATATTCAGGAGATCTTAGACCAGAGTCCGGTTCGTGTAGACACTGCATAAATTCTTGTGAATGTGATTTGTGTTTCGTAAGAAACAGTGAGTACTCGTTGTAGACAGCTGAAATACTCAGGAGATCTTGGACCAGAGTCCGGTTCGTGTAGACACTGCATAAATTCTTGTGAATGTGATTTGTGTTTCGTAAGAAACAGTAAGTATTGGGCGTTTACATTTATATCTTTCATCTACAGTGGGAGGCGATTCTGAAGTTAGACTGTAGCAATCGATGAAACGTTTTGGATGTAGTGACCAAGGCAATCAAGGAAACGTTTTTCTTTAGTTATTTTCGAAATCCATGAAATGTTATTGTGTAGTAACCAACGAAATCCATGAAACGTTTTGATGTAGTTACTAACGTAATCCATGAAACGTTTTGATGTAGTTACTAACGCAATCCATGAAACGTTTTGATGTAGTTACTAACGCAATCCATGAAACGTTTTTGTTAAGTTACTAACGAAATCCATTAACGTTTTTGTGTAGTTACTAACGCATTCCTTAAAACATGTTCCTATATAGTTACTAACTCAATCTATGTAATGGTTTTATAGTTACTATCTCAGTCCATAAAACGTTTGAGTGTAGTTAATAAAGCAGTCCGTTAAACGTTTGAG
Organism: Phorcus lineatus; assembly: GCA_921293015.1. Classification (NCBI taxonomy): domain Eukaryota; kingdom Metazoa; phylum Mollusca; class Gastropoda; order Trochida; family Trochidae; genus Phorcus; species Phorcus lineatus. The sequence continues at coordinate 18,281,134 of OV121087.1, read as the reverse complement.
TGTAGTTACTAACGCAATTTATCAAACGTTTTAGTGAGGTCAATAGTAACGCAATCAATGAAACGTTCAGTGTACTAACCATCTCAATCCACGTAACGTTTTGTGTAAATACGCAATCCATTAAACATGTGGATGTAGTCACTGAAGCAATCAATGAAACGTTCAGTGTACTAACCATCTCAATCCACGTAACGTTTTGTGTAAATACGCAATCCATTAAACATTTGGATGTAGTCACTGAAGCAATCCATGACACGTTTGAGTGTAGTTATTAACTCAATCCACGTAACGTTAAGTGTAAATACGCAATCCATTAAACATTTGGATGTAGTCACTGAAGCAATCCATGACACGTTTGAGTGTAGTTATTAACTCAATCCACGTAACGTTAAGTGTAAATACGCAATCCATTAAACATGTGGACGTAGTCACTGAAGCAATCCATGACACGTTTGAGTGTAGTTATTAACTCAATCCACGTAACGTTTAGTGTAAATACGCAATCCATTAAACATTTGGATGTAGTCACTAAAGCAATCCATGAAACGTTTTTCTGTAGTTATTAACTCAATCAACGTAACGTTAAGTGTAAATACGCAATCCATTAAACATTTGGATGTAGTCACTAAAGCCATCCATGACACGTTTGAGTGTAGTTATTAACTCAATCCACGTAACGTTAAGTGTAAATACGCAATCCATTAAACATGTGGATGTAGTCACTGAAGTAATCCATGACACGTTTGAGTGTAGTTATTAACTCAATCCACGTAACGTTTAGTGTAAATACGCAATCCATTAAACATTTGGATGTAGTCACTAAAGCAATCCATGAAACGTTTTAGTGTAGTTATTAACTCAATCAACGTAACGTTAAGTGTAAATACGCAATCCATTAAACATTTGGATGTAGTCACTAAAGCCATCCGTGAAACGTTTTAGTGTAGTAATTAACTCAATCCATGAAACGTTTTGGTTCAGTTACTAACTAAAGTTCCTAATGCATTCCCTTTTCGAAAAGTAGACAAGTTCATATGTTACATGTATACGTTTTTCATTCATAATGATTGATATTACTAGAATTGTATTTCCTGTTTTAATTATGAAACTTGCATGCGTTAAGATTTAATATTCGTCCATAATTGATTATCAATACTTGTTATAGTAGACACAGAATCCACTGTTTTATTAGCACATATTACTTTATTTTACCATTCATTTATGACACTATTTGCTAACTGAGAACACTTGTTTTTATAATTATGTTTTTCTTATTTTTCGGCAAGTAAGTGTCTTTTATATATAATACGAGATCATTGCTGGCCAACGGAGCATTATTAAGTTTGACATAAGTACTTTTTTAAAGTTAATATTAATTTCATTAATAAAAACTTAACATATGTTCGTAAACTTCCCAGCAAACAATTTTACGTTGTCACAACGTTGTGTCAACGTTGTGAAAGGGTGTCAGGAACGTAATTTCACTACGTTTATTTAACGTTATTTGTAGATTCCTTTTTACGTAATTTTTACGTATTTTTGTGACGTTACAAAACCAACGTCAGGTAACATTATTTAGTAACGTTAATTGACGTTATTTGTAGATTCCTTTTTACGTGATTTTGTAACGTAACACAGCCAACTTTCTTGCAACGTTATTTTGTAATGTTATTTCACGTAATTTGTAGATTCCTTTTTACGTAATTTTTACGTTATTTTGTAATGTTGTTAACCAAATGTTCTGACAACGATTTTGTTGAAACTTTTATTGACGTTATTTGTAGCTTTTTTAAAGGTTATTCAAACCTTGTTTTCTAATGTTACAATACCAACGTTCAGGCAACATCAGATGTACATCGTTTATAGATTCCTTTTTCCGTTATTTAAACCTTTCGTTTTGATGTCAAATAACATGTTTGAGGAACGTTGTAAAACATTATTAATCCACGTCCCCTGAATGTTGGAAGGCAACGTCCCCTGGACATTTTGAACCTACGTACCCTCGACGTTGTTATCCAATTTCCTCTGAATGTTGTGAGGCAACATCCTCGTAATATTGTAAACTTACGTCCCCTGAATGTTAAAAGGCAACGGCCCCTGAATGATGTATAGAAACGTCCCCTGAATGATGTATAGCAACGTCCCCTAAATGATGTATAGCAACGTCGCCTAAATGTTGCAAACGTATGTCCCCTGATTGTTCTATAGCAACATTCCCTGAATGTAGTAAAGCAACGTCCGTTGAATGTTCTAAACCAATGACCCCTGAATGTAGTATAGTAACATCAGCTGAATGTAGCGTAGCAACGTCAGCTAAAAGTTGAAAACAAACGTCAGCTGAAAGTTGTAAACCAACGTCAGCTGAACATTAAAAATCAAAGTTACCTGAATGTAATATAACAATGTTACTAAATGTTATAAACAAACGTCTAATGTAGAATAGGAACGTCACCTGAATGTTGTAAAGCAATGTCTGCTTGACATTGTTAATCAACATCCATACAATTCCTCTCTTCTACATATTTGAAGTTGCCTCTGGTGAAGAACAAATTTGGTTCAAGACATTGAAAGTCCTCTTTATGGGAAGAATCAATTTAAGTTAAATATTGGGGGTAATGCAATAGAAAAGTTTTAACTTAAACAAGATCAGGAGCACTTGTGAGATTCAACTTCAACACATGCAATAAAGAGAAATACCGGAAAGGACAATAAGACGAACTCGGAGAAAAAATTGGAATATGATAACATGTACAATTGTTTTATTCCATAGTACAGAGTATCTACAAACTGCATAACTATTTCCTTTCTAAAGCATGATTTGCTGACTGGATTGGCATTTTCATTTCCATACCTGAAACAAAAAAAAGAAGAATCATTGTTTGTTTATTAGTGCTTACTTTCAAGGCACCCTGCTACATCAGTGTATTTGAATCTACAGAGCTCCTTCAATATCCCAGTATCCATCCCGGTGATTGAACTATTTAAATAGGTGAAGATACAATGAATTTATTATACAAAAGAGAACATCCTCCCCTATTCTCTCTCCACAGAGGCAGCTCCATCATACCTGTTCTAATAAAAACAATTTTTATTGTCCTAGAAATGTAGAAACCTGAATGGCTGCAATCAAAGATGCTCTTTTAATTGTTATCATTCAAAAAGGCATGTTATTTTGGGAAAGCTAAACTTTGTTCCAATGTGCACTTTGCACTTGTAGTCTTCTTTACAGAACAATGCAGCATTTCAAAGGCCTCTAGGACAACAATTATCCATGCATGGTTTTTTTAATTGGCTGAAATATTGCAATATGTTGCTACTAGGCCAACCTGCTAAAGCCAGACAGGAGCTTGTAATAAAAACAAGGTCAGTAATGGAATTTATGACAAAGCTACCTCTATTGGGAGAGAATTCATACTGTATCCATCTGTTCAAACCCAAAAATCTGTGATTTTCGTAAGACTTATTTACCATGTTCTACTGAAATGGAGAGAGTTAATTCAGACCACCACAACTAAATCTGTAGTCAAGTCAAACTGATAAAAAAGAGATAGATACAAATATGTGCATCCTGGCTGCATGTGAGGCCCCCTACCCAAACCCTTAATCCATCAACAATAATATCTATATTTGCCACTTTCCCCATTGAAAATCCAATAAGGTAAATCTAGTCTAATATGATAGACGAGACATGTGTAAAAGAAAGCAGAGCTCTCGTATCCCCGCTTCCCAGAGAATTCGAAAACAGGAAAATAAATGGTACAAGACAGGTGTTGACTAAGAATAGCGAGAAACAGTCTTCATAACATGGAATAAGTCACCACGGAAGAATTTTGTAGTTATAAAGTTGAACCCTTCATCAGACTGTTAAATAGGCGTTTTGAAATGTTGTCAGCTTTTAAAATAAGTAAAGTAAATGAGCACAGCTCGCATACCCCCGCTTCAAATTACATTCTGGCTTTCTTTTTCCAAAAGGCACACCTATGGATCAAGGTTGATAAGTGTATGAAGTTTGGTGAAGATAAAATGTTTAGTTTAAAAGATATACTCTGGAAAAAGGACTTTGTCACTGTTTAAGTCATGTTTAGATGGAAACCGCAAAAAATACAAAACATTTAATGGTCTAATCCTCAAAAGGCACATCTAGGGATCATGGTTGATAAGTGTATAAAGTTTGGTGAAGGTAGCATGTATAGTTAAGCAGTGTCCATTCCAGGACTGGAAGACAAGGGGGGATTAGTTGCCCCCTGATGAAAAAAAGAGGGGGGGGATTTTCAAAAAGTATGGGGGAGGGGGTAGTTAATTGGTTGCTTTTGAAAACTGGAAATATTCAGTTTCTGTAACTTCATCAGATTTTAACGAGTTTTACACGGTATTGGTTTGTAACAAGTGAATAACCGTTAATCGATTCATGTCAGCGCTTCACCTACACAAATAATTACATGTTGGCGAGGTGGAAAACAGTACATTCATGCAAATATTTATCGGAAATCACAGAAAATATTTTGTTAAAAGACATCACGCTTCTCAGAGTCTTAATATGAATTCTTCAATAATCAATTCGGTCCCGTAAATATGATCAACAAAATAAGAACCAAAACAAAATATCACTGATGATAGCATTGATGAGATCAGTATTGATAGAACCAATTATTATAACATATTTTCAAATGAAACCTACGGTCTTACATTCATTTGTAAAGAATTAAACTTTGAAAGCTAAGATCAAAACAGGAGATATAAAAAGTACAGCAATTTGGTAGATGTTTGTATCAAGCATTATGATAGGCTTAGATTACGTGATCTTCACAGGAGGGCCAACCACTGACATGAAATGCATCGGTAACTACCCGCTGTGAGATATGATTTTACAATTGTTAATTTAAGTTAATATATAAACTAATTATTTTTAACATCACAACAATACTCTGGGAAAAATAAAGCTTTTTTGCAGGGATTATATCTCTATTTATAAAGATAATTAAGTCAAAATAAATGACTTTTTTATGTGGGGCGATTTGATTTTATTGTTCATGTGAACCGCGCGATCCAGTGTCCTAGATTGGACACTGGTTAAGGATATTGGCTCCTGACAAAGATTTGTGACGGACAGACGGATGGACAGAATGAATGCTACTTACCCCAGCATAAGCGGTAAGGCCGGGGGTATAATTAAATGTTTATAAATAATATACATTGTTAACCATTACCTAGCTTAATTGAAGTTATCTTCAGTTTTCTTAAATAGTGTACCATTATTTCGGGTATCACATGAACTTCTATTATGTTTGGTGTATGTATACTTAAAGAGAAACCCACCAGGTAAAATTTATAGTGTTACTGATCTAAACATGTTTCAATTGAAACTTAACTTTTAAAAATTCCTTTGAGGGTCTAACGCTCATTTTGAATTATGACTGATTCTTGTATTAATTTTGGTGATGCTTAAATGAAGAGTTTAGAAAATAATAATGCTGTGGACATAAGCCAAAGTCTTAGAGTCGCTGTTTCAGTCATGTTTCCCTGCAAACCACAAAACATAAAATTCATTTGCAGGTGTAATCCTAAAACACACTTCTAGGGATTATGACAGATATGAGTATGAAGTTTAGTGAAGCTAGTATGCGTAGATCAGGAGATATATTTTAAACAAAGTTCTAGAAGGCAGACAGACTTACAGAATGAACGCTATATACCTCTGCCGACACTGCAAGGGAAGGTATTATGAATGAGAACAAAAGAAATTTATGGCAATTACGTACTTCCATCTGCTAAAGATAAAAGTAAAATGTATATGTAATTTGCTAGAAATTAGTCATCTTGGCAAAGCATATCATCATCAGTTTATTAATGTGTATTCTCTGTATACATGAAAGCATGAACGGTACATTTTCAGTCAAGTACCTCACAACTCTATTTCAGTGACAAAAATTCTGTTTATTGGCTAATATTTTACCCTTAAACTTGCTTAAAATGTTATATTACAGGCGAGCTTTAATTCTATTCAAAGTGAGAGTGAATTTTTCATGAATTTCATAATGTTAAATAGAGCCAAATTATTGACTATTACCAGAGATAAGTACACATCCCCTTTGTAAAGTTGCATCTTTTTGAGAGAAGTGTCCAAATGATGATAATTTCTTATTTTCTTAAATGTTTAGCGAAATTTCATCAATTTACATATATATAAGCTAAATGTAAAATATAAAAGAAAAACATGACTAGAGATACCCTCAAAGTCCGTCTTATTTCTTCTCAGAGGCCCTGGGTCTTCCAAACTCACATGTAAACAGTTTATCATAGAAAGTCCTATGTTTTGTCCCATACAGCTAAGATCATCACAAAATAAATAATGCATCAATGAGCTTCACAGGCAAATGCAGTTCTTTAATGAATTCCTTTTATTTCCGAAATGGCTTTAGATATTGTCTGAGAAAACTTGTCCCCACTGGACCATCACATCTGTTAATCAATACAAGTCTAATTGTGCATTCAAGGACCATAACTCTGTGAAAAATATCATTTCGGAAATGGCTTTTCAACTCGATCAAGAGAATAAACAGGTGTGTCCAAAACCAAAATTATATTCATTTAAGTGTGATACTGTGTGAGAAATTTTTTACCCATTGAGGCATCAGACCTGTTAATCACTTCAAGTTGAATTGTGCATTCAAAAGCCACAAATCTGTGTAAAATAATATTTCAGAAATCACTTTCGAACTCGATCAAGCGCATCAACAGATGTATCCAAAACCAAAATGTATTTACTCTAGGTGTTATAGTTTCTGAGTAAAGGATTCTGTCCCCATTGAAGCAACAGACCTGTTAATCACTCGAAGTCCAATAGAGCAATCAATGGCCACAACTCTTTAAAAAATAAAATTGCTTTAAAACTCTTTAGAACTCAATTAAGTGCACATCAGATGTATCAATACAGTATCCAAAACCAAAATTTCATTTACCTAAGTGTGATACTGTCTGAGAAAATATGTCCCAATTGAAGCATCAGATAGACCTGTTAATCGCTTCACGTCCAATTTCAGAAATAAGGGCAATTTTGAACTCAATCAAGAGTATCATCAGGTGTATCAAAAAAAACAAAATGTCACTCCACTAGGTGTTATAGAGTAAAGGATTCTGTCCCCATTGAAGCAACAGACTGCTAATCGCTCAAAGTCCATTGAGCAATCAATGGCCATAACTCTTTAAAAAATAATTTTCAAACTCACTCAAGAGTTTCTGAGTATCATCAGTTGTAATCATAACCAACATTTCACTTCTCTAGGTGAAACAGTTCCTGAGAAAATCTGTCCCCAAGTTGGAGCAACAGATCTGTTAATCACTAGAAGTCGAATTGCGCATTTGTAGGGCCATAACTCTGTCACAAATATAATATCGGAAATGGCTTTCGAACTCGATCAAGAGTATCATCAGGTGTATCCAAATCTTGGAACTGAATATCTTTGCACCGTACCAGGAAAGTCTGCATGAATAAATCATAATTGCCTAAATCCTGCGATATCCAAACATATGAAAATCCCATTGAAAACAATAACATACGAATTCCTGTTACCCAGTTAGCTTTTCCATTACTATCCTGTAATTTAAGCATTTCGTAGCATGCTTTAGGATTCCGACTTCTGTCCATTATACACACGAGCCGATACCAAAATCCGACACAGCGACTGAAATAATTCATACAAACCGGATGCCTTCCAACATCGCCTAGTACAACACGATTTGGAGTAAATTTAGAAATATTAAGACAACTTTTGAACTTTCTCGATTTCACCTCTGAAAGTAAACCCCCAAATTTAGGAACCATATAACATTATTGGCATTATCTTTGTATCAAATATTTTATATTTATATTTGGATCGGTTGTGGTATATTAAAGAACACATTAATTCGCCCCTTATATTTCTCAAAGTATTTATTCAATTTATCATGGGCATTACTATTAATCAAAATAAGTACAGTTTACACATTTTTTGTTTTTTAAGTAGCTGCACAATTTAATCCAGGAAAATATGAGAAAGTCAAATTTATCAGGGGAGTATATAGTCCACCAGCCAGGCAAGGAAATTAGAAAATATGCTCACCCCAAAAGCTAGAAAATATGTAAGTGGATAAAATGTTTCTCTTAACACTTGGGTATATGATAAAAATGGATGTCAAGTTTAGAAGTGGTGCATTATTATTTTTTTTACAATTAAAGTTTTTTGTGTGAAGTCCTCACACCATGCTGAGATATGTTATAAGTTGTGTGGAAGCATCTACCACTTGAGTTATCTCCCTTATGTGATTTTGACCTTTGTTTACAAGATGGCGGTTTGCCTAGCCCAAGGACTAATGTTTATTTAGCTTAAGTGCACAGTTGGATATGTTGGCAATGAACATAGATGGAACAATAAACTCCAGTCAAGATCAGCAATTGCAAAGGTGAGTAATTGCTTTGTTTTTTTCAGCTAGATATCATTGAAAAAATGTTTTGACATTTCTACTGGTTGAGTCAATAGGATAATCAGATTGAATATAGATTTGTCATTGTTAGAGATATGTGTCTATATTTCCTGTGTTAAAATGAAATAATATACAAAATAAACATGATACACATGTTTTTACTGAACTCCAACAGCAAAATTTTATGTCTATTTACAAAAGCAAAATTGTTTTGAATGGTGGAAACACACCAGAGGCCTATTTTGGGATGGGTATTTTAAAAATGTACTCTGTTTATTGTAAGCGCAAGTAGTTGAACTTTTTTTCACATTTTTGTTAATGATACAATGTTAGTGCTTGTGTAATATTCATATAAGGTTTTAATGGTTAAATTGGATATCATTTATATTATTCACACCTTAAAAGAGCCCCACCATTACATTCTAACTATAGGCACATGCTACTTCAAAACAACACATTATACTAGCTGAACTCGTTAGGTGAACAACATACTAACTAATGTGTTAGAATAAAAAAATAAATAATATTTTTTCATGTTAATTTTTAATGTTCATAATCAATAGTACTAATTTATAAATCATTTATCTAATATATCATTCAGTAAAAAAATTTCAGATGAACAATTAGCTAAAAAAAAATGCTTTAGAATTGATATCATGAGTATTATGTTATTTAGGCCAGATTTTTTTTTTATTGGTTTACGGATCCGCCGACCTTAAAAAGTGGAAATGTGGAAAAAAAATATAGTTAAAATAACGGTATTAGTTTTTAACCGCCGACTTGAAAGCGTGTAAAAAAAATAAATATAATATATAATATATCATATAAATCCAAATCCAATTTCACGATCTGTATCTGTAAAAAAACCAGATAGAAATACACAAAAATACAAATTTATTTTTTTTTTGCCTACCGACTTTCACTTAATACAAACTGTAAAAAATAATTTGAAAACTGAATTTAAAAAAAAAAAATTTCCTACCTACCGAACTTTTTTTTTTACTCTAAATTCCGTAAACCAAAAAAAAAAAAAAGTCTGGCCTTATTGTAATAATTAATTTTATTAATGGTATTATTGTTATTATATATATTGGTTTTGCTGATTATGAAATTAATGGTATTTTTCAATAGTTTTGTTTTGACCATGTAATTTAATAAGATTTTCTATCTTTATAAAGGTACCTGTGTAATATCTTGTGTGAAATAATTATTTGACGATGATAATTTTTCATGAACTAACCTTGGAAAATGATTTTTATGCAAAGATATTTATAGTTATTACAAAGAAAATATGTTGGAAAATACTAATAGTATTAAAATTAGGGTGTCACGATACACGACCCTCCCGTTACGATACGTATCACAATATTAGGGTGACAATATTTTTCATTTAAATTGCGGAAGAGAATGTGTTTGCAGGTTAAACTGTTAACAACAAGTTACTTATAATAACAAGTAAAGGTGCATTCCTGAAGAAAACTTCTTTCTTGTAAATAAAGAAATATAATAAAGATTATTTTTTAGATGAAATAGATGAATGGAATGGGATATTGTCACATGTCAACATCAAAAAGATTAAAATCTCAATTGAACAATACCAAGAGGAGTTTTAATTCAGAAGTGATCAATATTGCAAAATAAATGTATCGATACTGTTCATATGAAAGGTTTTTCATACACTCAGACTTGTATCGTGTATCGTATCGGCGGTGAAAATGTATCAATCCATCAATACATTTGTGTATCGTGACACCCTTATTTAAAATGTTACAAACCTAAACAGTTTGTGTGTAATTTATAAGGTATTAGAAACTTAATGACGAGATAAGCCATGAAATTAACACCTTTGTAATGTCTAGGACTAATTATATGAAAATATTAAATCTAAAATATTAGATTTTTTTTTATTAAAGTCAATCATTAATTTTTCAGATGAATCTAACTCCACTAGACCCCATAGAGTTACAGAAAAACCATCATCGAAACTTAACTACTGTTTACTATGTCAATCTGAAAAAAAGAAGATCAAAGAATTCCTCATGGTGAAGGTAAAAAATTATTTCAAAGAGCGCTAAAGGGGTGATATCATGCTTTGGATTCAAGCATCTACAATCAACAACTGTTCTTCAGGCGGATATCAAGCAGGCCTCATTTGCATTTAAAAATGACATTGATGTACTTTTGCACAAGAGGCTAGATATCACAAGGCATTTCACAGCTGATACATTGTTTGTGAAACACAGAAATCATCAAGTAATAACTATCATCAACTTGCATTTCAACAATTGATGGAAACACTATTACCAGATCTTGCACAAGGGAGAGCCTTTGACATGAATGAAATCCTTGAACAAAATCAAATATTTCCAATCAAACAACTTCCAGAAGATACAGTATCATCATTCTAAAACATAAACTGTAGGCAAAGATTGAAGCTCAGCATGGGGATCCGATTGTTTTCATATGGACTTCTACAACAAGACCCGAGCTTGTCATAAGTCATACAGTGCTGGGGCCCCTTTCACGAAGCCCTAAGGTGATTGTAAGTCCTTAAGGTAACCTTAGTGCACTGTTAAAGCATGGGAGTTAAGGTTAACCTTAGTTAAGGTTGCTTTGTGAAAGGAGGCCCAGATACAAGATATAATCGGAATATTTGCCAGCTCTCATGAGTTTCCATTGGACACCCCAAATGAAAAGGCCAAGCAAACTTTCAATCTGAGCTCAACATGTCTTGACGCTGCAAATTATCTACGATTCCACAGACATCCCATCAGCCATAATGAAGTTCAGAGATTTGATGCCAAGTGGACAGACATCTTGTTGGATCAGGAGGTCACAGCTGAGTACCGTCAAACTTCAACACTTCAACAGAGTCAGTCATGAATGCAAAACACCATGATGTTGTAAAAATGGTACCGAACTAGACAGCCACACTTGATTCAGGCACCTTTAGCAGTTTTGTCAGCCAATGGAAGAATACAATGCCAAAGACTATTAAAGTCATGAAACCTGATAAACTACTAGAATGGCCACCTATGGCAGGCAAAGGTCCAGGACTACAACATCTAACTTGGGAAGGTTGATATGTTCCATATGAAACTCTCTTGGACTGTATATCATGCGACAATGACAACCGACACGAACATCAGACAGACTAACATTGGATAGTGTCCCATGATTCCTGCCTCTGCAGTAGATTTCAATACAGTTTATGACTCTATACTATGATGAAAGCCTTTCAGCGCATGTTCCTTTGCTCTTGGACAATAATGGACCTTGGAAACATATGATGAGGTCATTTACAGCAAAGCACAGATGATAGTGGAATTTCAGGAGGATGGGTTAGAGATGGGAGGTTTTCATAGAGCAATGAACTTCATCGGCAATAGTGGGCATATCATGAAAGAAAGTGGATAATTTGAAGACATTCTTGTGGAGTCAAAACTTTATGGACCTGCAGTTGTAAATCAACTCATGAAAGGAGAGGCCTATAACCGAGGTGTTAAGAGTTCACAAAATTAGTAATTAATTAGGAATTAGCCTTTGTGAACTCATTAGTTTAAAAAATTTAATTTCATTCCTTGTTTTACATAGGATAATGTTAGATTTAAATATTAACAGCATGAAAATGCTAGATCTTTCATGACATCTTCTTGGTGTTTGAATCAGTCCATATAAACAGACATCCATTGTGTGCATGATGGACGACCCTCCCTGGATTACAGCCAAATTACAATTGTCATGTAAGTTAATATGACCAAATCATGTCAATAATGCAAAGAGTCCACTAATGAAAACATATTCTCTTATCTGTTGTATCATTGAGTGTAAAAAGTTCACCTGAAAACATTAAAATACTTTTTTCAGAAAAAATACAGTTTTCTTTCATTTTTTTATGTTTTAGCCCAAAAAACACTATTAAGGTGTGAACAAATAAAATGATTTACTTTCAAAATAAACACTCATGTATAATGTATAGTTCTATATGCTTAAACAGTCAATTGTAGAATCAAAATCAAATTTATAAAATAAAACACTATTTTCCTGGATTTTTAGAGTTTTTTGGGCGAAAAACGCCTTTTTTTAGAAAATTGCACCACTACAAAACTTGACATCCCCCTGAATTATGATATATAGGTATAATGGAGGCTAAAAATGCATTCATTGTTTTTCTAGCCGATGGGGTGAGCAAACTCCTTAATTAGAGCCCTTTTTGAGTTTGGCTGGTGGACTAATATGTTTTTAGACATACAATGAAAAGAGGTGTCCCATAATGTATCACAATAATCACCCTTGCAATACTATTCTATCGATAGGGAGCCTCATACACTATTGATATATCAATAGTAAGGTAAACTATTGATACTATTGAAAGTGTAATTTTCCTGGATTAGTTATATTCTTAATGACTTTTCCAAATATTTCAAGCATGTTCATTTGAATTCATTTCATTTCTTAATGTTAAAGATGAGAAATTTTCTTTTAGACTTATGAACCCTGGTTGCAATTGTGGATGATTGCTGATATCTGTATTAATTAAATTATCCTCATGAAATCTTTGGAAATCACAGCTGAAATACATTGGATCTAAAACTATCGCAACTAAGCAATTGCAATAGTGGGACACAATTGTATAGTCTATTGCTATTGCAATAGTAGACTGCAATAGTCTCGCTATCGCAATAGTCAAATTAGGCCAGTATAGTCACCCCTACATTTCAACTAGTTCAAGAAATCTAAATGTCCTTTTCTCATATGATATTCTTAAAGAATTGAGGTTTAGTACCTCCTGTCACATCCATATCTAAAAGAGTGAAAACCTCACATTCTGACAGAGTTTTGTGCCGCTAAAACCCTCGCCAAGTAGGAAAAGTATGCAATATAAATTGTTAGATGATTATAAAACTGTAATCTTAAATCAGCCCTTCAAAACTCAAATATTTAGTTGAAAACTTTCATAAGGTGTACCAATCATTTGTACTGAATCAAAGCTACGCAAGATTATTGTTCAATAGCCTTGAAGTTTCATTGTGCTCAGGCTTTATGATTTTCAAATTCTGGTCTGAAAAATGTTGCGCTTCCATAAAAAGTTTTAAAACAATGAAAATCATATCATGAAAAAGTTGAAAACCCAAAAAAGGCACATCAAGTGGGAATGATCGATTCACATACCATGTTTAAAGGAGCTGATTCAAAAAGGTTTGCAGTTCTGGTCCAGAAACAAAATTCTATGTTGAAATGACAAAAGAGGTAGGGAGAATTTGAAAACACCAAAACACAACTGATGACTTTTCCACATATCAAATATGAAAAGGCTTGCTCAGACAATGGAGGTCATTTCTAAATTCCCCAACAATTGTTGGGGGCTCTTCAGAAAAGAAAGTTCATACTTCTTTCATCCCTTACGTGTCCTGGTGCCCACACACAAGTTTTAAGCTTTGACAAGAGTTAGGAGAGAGAATTCTGAATTGCAAAAAGTTTATAAAAAAAATCCCATGTAGCCTTATAGACCTGATGAGATTCACAGCTAAACTTCCCTTGAATAATTAACACTGTTTAACCTCTTACCTTGGATATATTATAACCTTCAAATGAAGTGGGAATCTAAGCTCAATATCACTCTGCCTGAAAACTATTTACCAGACTGTTTTGCAGCAATAGACCTTACTACAATCGAAAATAAAGCAAGGAATTTCCAGTTTAAGTTAACCCATAGAATAGTCTCAACAAGATCCTTTTTATTTAAAGTCGGTATATGTCAGGACAATAACTGTACCTTTTGCGGTAGAGAAATTGAAACATTCGAGCATTTATTTTATTCATGTGAGAAAACTAAAAACCTTATTTCACAGTTAGAATCATGGTACCTCTCAAAAACTAGAACCAGCCTTGATATTGTTATTACAAAATTTCTACTCGAGGACCCAAAGGCAAATGTATTAATAAATCACATTTACATGATCACAAAAGAATATATCAATAAAACTTACTTCCAATGCTTTAAACTTCAACAATCTGATGCATTGCATATCACTATCACTTAGAAAAGTACATATTTTCGGAGGAAGACCCCAAATTTAAACAAAATGGTCATGGCACCGTGAGTTTCTTTTACTCTTGCCCTCTGTAACTGTCCACTATCTCCTGTCTATCTCTATCTCAGTCTTAACAATTTATCAACAATTTAACTTTCATATGTTGAAATCATACAATTTGTTTGTACGATTCTCTTGTAGTAAAAAAAAAAGTCCAGGGAAAACAAAAAACAAAAAAAACCAAAAAAATAACCAACACTGTTTAAGCTCTGCTCACTTGAAGACAGCATTTCACCTCGGGAGGTATTTGTTTATGAAGCAGTTTTCTTGCTTGACAAATGCCTTTAATCCTGAAAAGTTAAAATCCAAATTGTGACCTATGTTTTACCTTCTGGATTTATAAATGATTAGTTTCAGATTTAATATCAACAATATGATAATTTACGCCAAATATGACTGTCAAATCTCAGAATCAAACAGTGCAACAGAGAGACAGAAGTTAATTCTATTCAATGCAGTGCTGTTCCCTGAAGATAATAGTTGGTGTTCATATGGTCAACTACACATTAGATTGGACAATTACCAATGACAACAGTCTCCCACACCTTTACAATTTTAAGGGATATAATAGACAACTTACTTACACAGTTAAAATTAACAGAAACCAAAGCTGTTCCTGCCTCACTCCCACCTAGACGGGACAACTCTGTTTTTCACCATTGCAATTTTGTCTATCATCTTTCCGTCACCTGTTCAAATGAAAAAAATAGACATTTGCGTTAATATGGAAACAAATATCATTTAAGAGAATTTTGTTCCAGAATTATTTTGTTTCAGCTCATATTTCTTAAACTAGAAACATATAATTATTTTATGTTTATTAGTTACTGCGTTTTCAAGGTCATAATCTTTAAAAATCAATGCTATTTTATGAATGCTGGTGAAATTTATCAATAGAATTTTCTTTATCAGCCATTTTTTAAAATAAAATATGTAATAACGACCCCCATTTGTCAATCTATCTTTGATGGAGCCCATTATTTTCAATAAGCCTTAGGCATGCACATATCAAACTAGCAATTTTAAAGAAGACAAACTCACTTTACAAAGAGTGTGCCTTCAATCTTGTCTTGTCAATAGCATGAAATTTTAACAGTTTTTTTCAAGTTCAATACAGGTTTAACCAAGAATGGCATCTGCAAACAGCAAGTCTCTCCCCTTCAGCCTATACTGTAACTTGTGTAGATCCTGTGGAGTAAACCAATAAAAGCTTCCAGCATCCTTGCCCTCTTGGGACAGTACCTCCTCCTCAACATTAGAGGTCATTTCTGCAATAAAAGGCAGAAGTAGGTGAAAAAAGGTTAGCACACATCATATTAAATCAAGTTAAATAATTTTTTATTTTAAAAAAAATCTCAGTTGATCATCCTCATTGGCCAAAGAGTTTGCACACAAATTTAAGCTTTCTACAGCTTTTTATTCATTCTTGAGAAGTTAACGATATATTAAGAAAGGGAAAAAATACAATTTGTAGGGCATGAAATACCAGGCTTACACAAGGGGCCACATAGTCTCTAAATCTGCCATTCATAATTTGTCCTTGGCCAATGTGTCTGGACGCAAGATTTCAGCCTTTTTAAATGTTTTAAGATAAAGTATGTTTTTTTGAAGGGCATGGCTCCTCATGCCCTGATTGAGGGCTACCAGCTCAGTGAATTACAATTAATAAAGCCCTGAGTGGTTTGTGTGCAGAAGATTTCAGCTCTCGAAAGATAGCTGAAGTTGGAAACACAATGCAAATGTGTCCGAAGTTTCAAATGAATTGACAGATGGATATGCTTTCAGGCCTGATGAAATAAAGATGTCTGTTTGACAAAAGAATGTATCCAGATATTCTCTTACTATAATTTTTTTTAATCAATTACCATTGCCATAGACTTCTTTAATTATTTTATAATTGCAAATATAATGTATGAGAACCTGCCAACTGTTAGGGATTCCAATAAAATTTATGCTTGGGCAGATGAAAAACCCTTGGATAAGCAATCTGCTGATGGTGTTGTCATCTTTCTCAGAATATCCCAATGGTCCTTCTGTGTAGCTATCCTTTACACCTACAACAGATCATTATGAATTTCATGAAAGTATGAAAATAAAACCACTATTTAGTCCTAAAACTTAAGACAGTTCCGTAGACAAAATACAACGCAATGTGGTACTCAAAACATTTAGTAAAGAATTAAAATTACACTTAAGAAGTACAAATGGCTTATTACAAAATTATTACATGTCAAACTAGCACTTTCTGAAGCTCATAACATCAGGCTATTCAATCTTGAAGTCTAACAAGTGAAACAGGAGTAGAAGCGGACACCTCTTTCCTAAAGAAAACTGATCATCTAATTGGTAACTGATTGACATAAGCATTGTAAGAAGTCCTAGAGGGAGTCTTGAGGAAATAAATTGCCCACCTTCTGGCTTTGTTTACCTTAAAACTTTAAAAATAGCCTGTGACTCTGAAGCTCACCATGATATGTTTGTTTGAGGTGGACATTAACATAAAAATGACAGGTTTATAACATGAAACGAATGAATTTTCTTATCAAAATTTGTCTACTCAAGCCTTCAAAATTCATGTGCTTATCCTTCAAATTCCTTTTAAAGTGATAACCTACCGACTTGGATAAGTGACTTGTATAATTCTATCATATACCTTCCTTTAGTTCTTCATATCTTGTGAACTACTTTGCGCAATTTGGTAACTGATGTCTTACAATAAAGAATAAATGCATGAATGTCTTAAACTCTAATTAAAATGTCTAAATCACAAGTACCAAGAATAGTCTTCAATTTATCAGCAATATTAATTTGCTCTCAAATAATGATACAGCAAGCTTCGCACAAATGGTCTTTTGCTTTTCTTATGTGGTGGTGGTGGTGGTGGTGGTGGGGGTAGGGGGGGGGGGGGGGGGGGGGGTGTGCTGAGTGAAATAGAACCCTGGGTTGTATTTGAGGAAATACGGTAACATCTTCTGAAACAGGTGGTTACATCTTTTTCATGAAGAGAAAAGAACTGGCAAATGATATTTGCTTAGGTGCACTGAATAATAAGAAGCTGATGTCTGAGACGAGGGTTTCCCTCTTTTAGGGTTTCACATCTCTTGCACTATTTGGCGCTTCTATAAATTTTTCACCATTATCTAGTGAAAAGAATCATCTGTAATTCCATGTATAACTTGTATTTGTGCAATAAATAATCAAGATGCAGCAAATGATGTCTCAAATTGGAGGATTATCAGAATTGTTGTTTTTTTTTTTAAATGAGGGTTTCCCTCTTTCGCCTTTCATATCTATCAAACCACTTTTTCACATCATTGTTGCTGCATATGGAGGGTATACCATATTTTGTGATGATTGCTTAGATTGTCAGAATGAACACTACCCTTGAACAAGGCCAAGTCCAAATTGTTGCCATGGTAACAGACACAAACAAATTTCAAAATACCTTTAAAACCCCTAAACAGCAAATCTGCATGTTATGGAGAGGCAGTACATTGAAGAGGTTATTCTAAAATTATCAGCTTCCTAAGCCAACGAGTTTTTGGAAAAGAAAATTGTCCAAAGTTTTAGAGAAAATGCCTATTAGGCGAATACAGGAATATCTGAGAATGGGGGTGGGGGGCACGAACAGTCAGTCCCAAAACATAGCATTCCCAGTCCAAAGAAATAGTGGAAACTCATGGGCCAGGTTATGAACCCGAAGAACAGTTTGAGTGGCATATTTTAGTGTTTGATACTGTTGAAGAAACTATCTTGTAGGTGAGTTGATGAAAAATATGAGGCAGGATTAGGAGTTTGTATTTGGTTTAAGTTTTATGATTTATCTGCTGTGCTGAATTTAGCCTTTCCAAAAATTACAAATAACGGATCCCCTTTGTGCAATGTAAGTGCCCAAACATTTTCAGCAGCTGTAGAGAATAACTAGTGATGTTCACAATGTGAAAAGTACAAGGATGACACCTGAAACTATGATATCATATTATGGTGAAATTACCTGCATTGTCCAACATCTAATCATGTGTACAGACTGGATTTTTCTGATAAAAATTTGTCAGTCTCTATTCACATTGTGGTCAGGATACCAGTAACACAACTTACAATGATATTTTTGTTTTGGGCGCATAATGGTAGAACTTCATTGTTTGAAATATAATGCAAGTCATTGATGACTTTTGATGAAAGTTGGATAAGACTCACAGATAAAATTTATCAATTATTAAAGTCAACTAGAAATATGTGCATGTGATGCACAGCAATGTCCCCCTTCCAAACTTTTAATCCAACCTTATCATCTTATTGCCATTTATACCAGAAACAATCCAAAGCAAACATACACTTTCAATGGTGCAGAAGGTAGAGTCTTATGTATTTGTCAATTTCTTTATTGTAGGGAATGTGACATTTGATATTCACACTGTCATCAAATATTATAATTAGCATCTACAGCCCCCAACATGCACCAAGTTCAAATTGTTTCCATGGAAACCAAGTAAAATGAAAATATTAGAAATAATCAAAGTAGCAAAAGGCACCACCCAAGCACTATAACTAACAATATAGCAGGCTTAGTACTATAATACTCATTAGATAATAATACTCATTTAGATACAGGTAGGAAAATAACACTACCCCCATATAAACAAAGTTGAAATTGTTTCCATGGAAACCCGAAAATTCAAATATATAAACAAATTTAGTAACTAAAATAACAAAATGTACTACTCCACCACTAGACCTAAACACATAACAAGTTTCGAAAAAATTATTGAATGTTTTTTGAGATATGTTCCGGAAACAAAAAGCTTTCGGAATTACGGATTTATGGAACCACGGATGGAATGAAAACATTATTCCCCTGCAAAGCTTTGTGGGGGACATAATAACCAAGAATATTATTTTGGGAGGGGTGCACGCAGTGCATCCTATAGGTGTAACAAGTAAAACTACTGAAATAATTACTTTTAATCAAAGAAGATGTGTCCACAGGAAAATTAGTTTTCATATATGTAAGTTCATTCCAAATTTTCGTGTATAATTGTTTCACCTTAACAATGTATCAAAATTACAATCCTCAACATTTACTATATTTCAAAGTATTTTTGGATCCACCAAGTCAAAGATTTATGGCTATTTTACCTTTGGTGCTGTTTCCAACTGTCCAGCTGTGGGGTTGGCTGCTGATATCAAACATGTTTGAACAGCTCAGGCGTGTCGCATCCATTTTAGCTAAGCTTGTCACTGCTGAAAGAAAAGCTGCAAGGAAATAAAACTTGCATAATTATCAATACTAACTAAACAAGATATTCAGCTGGGTCATTTTTCAACGGAAAGAAACTGTTAGCACAGGAGAATGAAAATGAAACCAATACACATGAATCATTTACCTCTTCCGCTGGTTGGAAAATTACTTAAAGGATAAAAAACGAGCAGGTGCTCGTTGATTTGTGATCAAAAACACGTTGCAAACTTTTCATTTATCACTTCTTTATAAAACAAGATTTGAGAGTAATAATATGTTCATCATGTGAAAGGCCCTTGAAAAGTGTTTCAGAAAATGCTTACTTTTTATGATTAAAGAAACTTTGTCACGCACTTTTTTAATTTTTCAAATGTATGTCAAGGGGACAAATAACAATATCATGTCAATATGGCGAAGTCTGCAGGGCGTCACAAGACGCCAACAGCCCGGAGAAGTTAAAGACACACCAAGTTTCATTTAGCTGGGTTTGACAGTTTTAGAGTTTTGATCAGGAAACAAAATTTTGAGTAATATTTCGAAACCGATAATGATGATTAGAAATGATATAGAGACAAAAAAGGATAGAGCCATTTTACTAAAATTACCCTGCTCCGTAGCTATACCATAAACATTTTTTAAATAATAAATATCTTTGAATATATCAAGTATACCAAAAATATCATCCCTCCTATAATGAGAGTAGTGCAGACATAATTTCGTTACAGAGACATATTTTCTAAACATACAAAATACTTACTTGAAAGTTGTTGAAGTAGGCCTACCTACTGAGCTACTACAAACACGTGGCCATGCAGTCCTTCCTATCCACCGAACTGAACGATTTGCCATTGTAGCTGACTTTCAGCGTCTTCCAACAACGAATCGCTTTCCCGTATTTGAATTTGGCATATCAAAAACTTCTGAAGGATGATGAAGTAGACAGACTCCATAGCGGCGAGCTAAATCAAGCATGGTAATCATTCGTTCACGATGGCGCGACACAGATTACGTCACTTCCGCTCTATGCGTCCAGAACCTCGTGATTCGTGATTTCAAATCTTGAATTTCTTTCCGGAAACCGCGCCATGTTTCTTTTTCCCGAGTACTAGACCCAATTTTAACCACGTTGGTCCGAAAGGGAAAACACCCTATTAAACCCATAAATTAACCTTCTCATCCTGGTCAATGTTCTTGATGTAATTTCATGTTCAATTTGATATGATATACATTTCGAATATGATGTAAGGAATTGCCTCCTTTGTTATCGACGATATGGATACATAACAATTCCAAATAATTAAAAAGAACTTTCTTAGTAATTTATCAAAATGAAAATATCCCGTTCGGTTTCTTTTAAAACGGTTATTACTTATGTAAGAGAAAATGTCGAAAATGTTTGGAGTTTTTATAATTGTACATGTATGTTATATCATATATAAAGTAATTACAACCAACATCTCCAAAATACTTAAACAGTACATATTGTCTGTAGATATCTAGATTGTCTCCTTTAAAATCGCAACACTCATTTATAAGACAAATTATGGGCGAACCGAATGATCCTTTAGCTGAACTGTTCGTGTATGTGTATCCTTAGTTTAAAACAAAGTTTCTTTCTTTCTGCCTTCACAACGCAGCCTATATCTTCAACATGACGTTGCAACAATGTTATACTTATTTTGCTAACATCCCTCATAACTCACTCACTTAGATGACCTGTAACAATAAATTATAAATAAGATCGAGATGAATTAATAAACATTATCGTCATGTTACATTAAATCCCTCGTTGTTACTTAACAATCTTTTTTTATGCAGTGCTTTTGTTTTAAAATTCGGGGTTAACTTATGCGTGCTTAAAATTGTTTTAATAAATTCCCGAAGAAGTCTTTTTTTTCACTGAAACAATACGTTTTATTTACTTGCGTGAAACACTGTACATAATCGCCTGTCCTGAATATTCGCCGAATTAGATTATGGAAAATGAGTACACTTGCAAATACTTTCACATGTGTAGGCACGTTTGGAAATTTCCTACAAGGTTGGCTTTGTTTCATTTTTTTTAATGTGTACGCACGAAATGGCTTTAAATAAATAATCGCCGCCAGAAAGCTTTTTATAAACGCCTATTGAAACCGTTTTTTAAATCAATATTCGCCGAATGTTTACTTCAGTATCTACGGTAGCCGTTACAAACTTCAACTTTGCATCGATCAAACTATCTTTTGTGCGAGGTTTATAAAACGCGTAATTATATATACTAGTACATGATATACGGTTACTAAGAATATAGTTATGTGTTGAGGAGTATCAAAACCGGCTCCGTCCGTCAGTCCGTCCGCAACAATTTTGAATTTATGATTTTGTAAAGTTTGATTTATTTTTCAAAAAGTGGTTGATCGTGGGTCATAGCTTTGAAAAAAATATTGTTATGAATAATTTAGATTTTTAAAAAATTGGTGAACGTTAGAAAACTGTTTCAGTCCTGTCCGGCTAACAACTTAACTAATCGTCAGTTTTTTATAGAAAATAATATATGATAGATAATAACATGAAGGTGGGTCGTGATTAAAAATTTGAAAATACCTACTTAACATTTTGCGAATTTTGTCATTATAAAGTGGTGACTATGTTACATTAACGTTGTTAAAAGTCCCGTCCATGGCCTTTTAGAATTAACAACTAAACCAGTCATGTGATTTTGATAAGATTTTAAAGAGGATGCTGAATATAAGAAGATGTATATTATGTCAAATTTGCAAATATTTTTGCCAAATTGAATTTAATGGAAAAACGTGATATATCATGATTTTTTTCCCATTTTGGCTTGTTAATTGTCACATTCATCACAGAGATTAAGAAATACATGAAAGTCGATTAAGATATATATAATAAATAAATAACATTAAAAATATAATTAATAACATCATTAAATACTGTAATAATCCAGTCCTCTCTGCATGTCAGGATATAGGTCTTTTGGTATTTGAATGTGTATGATTATAACACATATGATTTGAAAATAATTTCTTGAATTTTTGTGGTAATGCCTAACACATGTTGATTTATTTTGTTGTGGATTTAACAATTCCTTTTTGTATTCATTAAAACAGTTCAATGACATGCATATACTTCAGCAAAATACTATTAAGGATGTCTGTTCCTCAAACTTAAAGTATTGAACTTTTTTTCTAACTTGTTTTTTTCAAAGGTATAGTGTATTTGCTTGAAATATCCATCCCAAAAAATAGGGGTTAGTGTGGGTTATTTCGAGATAATTTAAGACAAAGATTCATCTGTCAGTCAGAGTTTTAACATGGGAGTCTATGGGGAAATGATGACCTTGTAGGAGAAAACTTAAATTTTAATTAGTTCCTGTATTAAACTTTTTTTAAAATGAAAACATGATAGAGTTTACACAATTTTCTTCTAGAAAAAAGTAAAAAATATGTATGGTAATGTGGGTTTTTAGCCGCTACGGCACATCATGTTTTCAAACATTTCAATTTAAATATCAACATTAAAGCTATTTTTGGACTAAAAACATGCTTTTTCCCACTCATTATCTTAAAATATACCTGAATGGATTCATACAAATAATATTCATTCAACAACATCTACTTTCTAAGAAAAACAGATAACAGAACTTGTTAAAATAATAGTTACAATTAAAATTGCAGGCTCAGCAAAATTGTGAATTATTTCAAAATGAAACTATAAATATTCATTCAAATAAAGAAATTACCGCTTCAGTTTTGTTTATTATATAAGAACATTATGATTGAGGGTTTTATTTGAATTTTGGAACTGTGACTGAGGAGCGAACATCTTTAAAGGAATCTTCATCTTCACTACAGTCATAGAAAAAGCATAAGTTCATAAAACATTGCGCCAGTCGCGGGGGATATTGCTCGTCCATGTCATCTGCTTGTTTCCCATTTTAATAGGGCCAAATGACCGAGGTTCGGACAGTGTTTCGATTCAAATATTTTTATAAACGATAATTTGATAAAAGTAAATATGAGCAAACCAAACTATCAACAAGTTGTATTTATATCGGAGTTCTATCTTAAAATGAAGACATTATCTCAGACATTAAAAAACACGCAGTGAGTAATTCATGTACAATAATATCAAAGTTTTCCGTATACATAAATTAATTTGTCATTTCTTCAGAGCAATGTTAAATCTTCCCAACACTGACGCATGCGGTGTTACAGCCTTATGACGTCAAAATCACTTTTGTGGGCATTTGACGCAAAAACGCCGTAATCGCTAAACCGTATGTGTTTACATGTGTTAGTCGTAGGCATGTTTCCAGAACTTCTTTTGGTTGAATTAACTCATTACAAGTCCGTAAAAAGAAAATATAAAATGCCGAACCATGGTCAAAACTGTCCGAAGCAAGGTAATTTCGACCTCCGATTAATATATCAGCATTTACTTATATATCCCCATTAAATGTACCCATATTCAGCACAGCTTGATTGTTTGTTGTTTCTTTTTGTTTCTGAATACAGTTTAAGATGTTTTGGCGCTTCCTATATATATTTCCTAACCTGATAGTGATACATGTAGTCAACATTAACGTTGAAAGAAAATGTTTAATATTTGGCCAATTTCTTACATGTATCTGTAACTTGTACATGATAGCAAAAAATTGATTAGATAAACTACCTACAATCAAATGTCTATTTAACGAAAAGAATAAAATATCATACTAAAATTAATATTTTAAAACAAATATTTTGCCGACAATGCAGTTATTATTGCCTCAGCTCATATAGTTAAAATTGTTCTAAGTTCGGGCGACCTCGGGTGTTGTCCGAAATCAGGTTAGTTTGCCGTATATAATATATTGCATGACAGCTTTGCAAATATATCTATTTGGGCCTATGGTCTACGTTAGAAATGATCATAGTTATATAGCTGTCAGCATGTCCGTACTTCCATCCGTCCGATCATTTGTTTGTCTTTCACCCCCGATTATAACATTCAACAGTCTGAGAGTCATGCGAAATTTGACTTATGGAGTCAATTAGTTGTATAATTTATATGTGTTTTGGCTTTGTGCTTTCGAAATGTATGTAAATTTCTAAGTTTATGAACTCATAAAATTTTCACCTCGATTCCACGAGGAAGTCGACTTTATCCGCCAATACAATTATAATTGCCGGCTCTCAAAAACTCTGAACCATATTCCGTATAAAAGGCTGTTCAACGATTGGTTTTTACCTTTTCTATCTGAATGTTTTTTAAAAATCTGTTGTTAAGAGAGTATCACTGTTTGGTGTTTTCAAATAGGTCAATGTATGGAGATTTGCCTCCATAGTGTAAATAGCATGAGTGAAATCAAAAGTTTCTTAATAGTCTAGTCTTCCGAAATTAGTCTCAACTGACGTAATTCTTCATTTCATTCATAGTTATTCAAATATGACAAGGCCATCATGCTTACCACTGCACCACCATGCTTTATGCTTGTCTATGAATAACTATTTTTGACTATTATCTCATCCTTGTGTCCCATGTTATCAAGAAAATTAACACCCGTTAGTAAGAACCTCAGAAATGATTTTTTTACCAAATCGGTTTCAAGAAGAGAAAACGACTCCAAGAACGTTTAATCCGTATCATTGCTCCAATATCTATACTGGTTGTTGGTCAAGTCGGACAATTTACTACACACAGCCGCATGTAGAAGACAGCTAAATGTGACAGAAGCAGGTTTAAAAAAAATCCAACACGAGGCCTACATGTACCAAACTGTTAGTTTATTACTTCAACCTCAGCTAAAGATATATAAAGTAGCTACACTTTACGATAATGATATTCCTTATAATCTACATAGTTTGATAAAAATCCGTATTCATTTTCCATATCCAAAAGTATTCATAACAAGGTATGTTTTTTTCTTATCCCAATCTACCTCGACCCACTAACAACAAAGGACATGTTTCAGAATACATTCCAAATTAGCATATTTTGCAGCCTCGGAGTTTCGGGGTCGTATATACTTGTAGTCACCTTTAATTGTAAATCATGTAATTGATTTTAGCTTGCAAAACATTTGGAAAAAAAACCAATAAAAAAATATAAAAAAACATAAGAACTAATTTCGTTGCATTTAAGTACTCAGCTTGATAGCAAAAGATATCAAACTTGCAATTGAATAGTAACTTTATTGGAAGTAGATTTGTCGTGCATTTGAAGTCTGCACAGAGCTATAGCATGCGATGCTTTTTTAAAGGAAAATATGTATACGTATGTCCAACAGTTTCCATTCATGTTTGATAATATACGTAATGTTGAAATTCGAACAACTTGTTTGAATACTTAATTTCTGACTGACAGCAAATTGAAGTCGCAATATTTTTTATGAACTTACCCGGTATCAACATTAAAATGATATCATACAAACAGATTTATGTTTGCGGGACATTACTGTTTGTGTGATTCGCTTATAAGCAATTTCCTAAAAAATACTAATAAATACGTAGAAGTTCGTAAAATGAATAATTATTTCCCCAAAAGCTCGCTAACATAACGTGTTGAGAAAGTTGAATCAATTTACTTAACAATGAGATGGGGAAGCCGCATCGTTGAAATTCGTTTATCTGAAAGTTTTCCTAATAACAAAGATACATATCATTTGCTAACATATATCATGAAGAGAACATTTGGGGAAACGTACAATTTGCATCTCTTGTCAGATAATTAAATTTGCACACAATCTTATTTTTTGAACGAACTGGTGATATCTCAATCGTTAAAGGACACGGTTTTCCCACCATTAGCTAAGTAACATGTTTTCTGTTTAAAGAGCCACTCCGTGAGTTGTTGGAGTCATATATGCCAAACTTACTCATTAAAATGGTGTCATTTGATCGCGAAGTATCGACTGTTACCAACTAGACACATTTTAAAGCTAATTGTTGTTTTACAGTGACAATATGAAGGTAGAACGTCGCAATTATGATCGAAAACCGGACAGTGGCGCGCGTCAAATAGTCAAACGTAATTTTAGAGACTTATCTAAAAACAGCCAGGATGGAATTTAGGAGTTGATAGCGTTTATTAGGTTATAGAACAAGTATCCATGTTTATTGGACGTTTTATCTACACCTCTGTGCATTTATAAGGCTGTTTTTAGATTTTCATGGACAACCAGTAATTGTCATACATATGTCTTTTTGACATGAAATGTTAAGATGTTTTGATTTTATATCACCACATATGACATTTAGGTTCGTATAAAAGGTAAATAATATGTTATGAAAATCACGGAGTGGCTCTTTAACTGTTCGCTATTTTAATTATGCTTTCAATACCAGTATATCATTATAATTATTGAAATAGGTTTACAAGTAATTTACTTTTATTTGTGTTGATCATGTAAATGATTATCGCGACAGAAATATATATATTTTTTTTAAAATAAAAAATAGCAGTTTCGAATAGTTTAGCATCCCAAAATTTTCAGTGAATGTCCGGTATGTGAATTCAAAACGTTAAATTCAAATAGTAACGATGGTTTATATTTTAAAAAGTTGAAAAAGCCCTGGTCTCCGCTACAGATACATATGTTTGATAGCATATTTTGCTTTACACAGTTACAGTTGTTAAAAGAATTAGGTTAGTGTGCAGTACAAGGTATAAACCTACGGGAGACGTAAAAGGACGTACAATCAAAGGGGCGATAATTTGGAGATTTTAATTCGCTTCGCAGAATATATGACTAACATTAAATGATATCCTCAGAGGTTTACTATTTGAACCGAGTTAAATCTGCTAATAATGACTTTGGATTTTCCTGACCTTATACAACATAGGGTAAATTTCGGCATTGCATAGCGCACTACTCTTCTTGACCCGAAGAGCTATAATTAATAGGTCGTATTTTTCCGACCCTGTTGCCACAATATTTATATAATTAGATATTTGAATCTTCGATTTCATTGTATTGGTTAGGGGAAGTATTAACAGTATTACCATGGCTTTTATAGAATAGGATCATTGCATGATGCATGTTCATTATTTACTAATTATTCACATTCAAGGTTTTACTGGTAAAAGTGATTATTCATTTCGGGGCCGGGGGATAAGCCACCTCTTGAGGTTTTGTTTTATGAAAGAATTGGACGTTTCTGTTAAATCTGTCATCTTAGGTTGTTTAACAAGGGTCACGTCGCTTACCTTTTTCAAAGTGATAAACTGAATTGTTTGTTGTTTTCTTTTTTTCAAACATGGTTAAACTGAAAGAAACGCTTTCATTGATTTCATAGTTTGACAGTAATTGTAAAAGCAAGTGTTGCAATACTTGTTCCCAGGTGTAAATGTAACCGAGTGGCAATATCTTGTTTTAATCTATCATATTTACATGTACTCCGTTTTCACATTCTATTTTCATTCATACTAGACATGTTTATTTAGTTTAAAATCATTAAATATCCGTTCAATGTGTAGAATATCTTGTTACTGCTAACGCTTGCATCCTTACTTAGTTCATCGCAAACTAGATATTTACTTCAGCTTAGTCATTTAATATATTTCTTTGTGCTAGGGTTTACCTTGGTAAGAATGTTGTCAGAGGCTTTAACCTGACCAATACAAAAGTTTATGTTGCCGTTAGATTTCATCATTTTGTGACATTTTAAATAAATTTTCAAATACAGTGTCGTCGGAACGTTGGACATTAACTTTTCAAATAGCTGTCGTATCATTTGTTTTCAACATTGCTTAAACGTTTCATAAAATTTCAATTTAAATACAAGGTTCAATGAATGTTGGTCTTAGACCTAACCTGTGAAAAACATTTTGGTAACATTTGTTTTCAACGTTGCATAGACGTTTGGTTTTGTCGTTTAAACAAATGTTCAGTGAATGTTGGTCTTTAACCTTACCAATTCACAACGTCTTTGTAACATTTATTTCAACGTTGCTTAGACGCTTTGTTCTGACGTTTAAAAACATCGTTGTTTCAATGTTGCTTTTAAACCTAACGTATCCACAACGTCTTTGTAACATTTATTTTCAACGTTGCATAGATGTTTGGTTCTGACGTTTTGATACAATGTTGTATGAATGTTGGTCTTTAACCTAACCAATTCAGAATGTTTAGAAGACATTTGATTTCAACGTTACTTATACGTTTGATTTTGGCGTTTAAAAACAACGTTGTAACAATGTTTCTCTTAAACCTAACCAATTTACAATGTCTTTGTAACATTTATTTTCAACGTTCCATAGACGTTTTAATTCTGACGTTTTAATACGATGTTTTATGAATGTTGGTCTTAAACCTAACCTTTTCACAACGTCTTTGTCACATTTGTTTTCAACGTTGCATAGATGTTTGGTTCCGACGTTTTAATACAATGTTGTATGAATGTTGGTCTTTAACCTAACCAATTCAGAATGTTTAAATGACGTTTGGTTTCAACGTTACTTAGACGTTTGATTTTGACGTTTAACTACAACGTTGTAACAATGTTTCACTTAAACCTAACCAATTCACAATGTCTTTGTAACATTTATTTTCAACGTTCCATAGACGTTTTGTTCTGACGTTTTAATACGACGTTGTATGAATGTTGGTCTATAACCTAACCAATTCACAATGTTTAAATGACGTTTGGTTTCATTGTTGCTTAGACGTTAGAGTTCAACATTAGAAAACAACGTTGAATTAACGTCGTGGAAACATTGCTAATCAACTTGACTAATTCACAACGTTCTATTAATGTTATCATACAACGTTGGAAGCATGTTATAGAGACACATTGTCTCTCTTACGTTGTAGTGACGTCAGAAAAAAAACATTACCAAACTACAACGTTGCCACAACGTTGTTCAACGTTGTCTGTTTGCTGGGTTACTATCGATAGATTTATTCATGAAACTGGCTTATTAAGAATGAAGACTGGTTTTAATTGATACTTAAAACAAGTGTATTTTTAAATTTTGGATTCATAAAAAAATATATATATATGTTTATAAATATTTTTAAAATAACAAGCATAAAAAGGCACAAAGAGAAATTAAGTTACATTTAGAGCTTGGAATAGCACATCATTAGGCATGATAAAATTCAAACCCTTCACATAAATAGAGGATACTAAACGACCTTCCATTTAATACTATTTTTATTAAACGAGTTAATGATTAAGTATAAAACGAGCGAAAGCGAGTTTGATACCAAATCATTAACGAGTTTGATAAAAATAGTATTAAATTGAAGGAAGTTTAGTATTCTGTTTATTACTTGACCCTAGTAATCAAGCATGATTGTCGAAAGTGTACTGAACGAAACATTTCCGCGACTTGGCCGCCATTGTGACGGCGGTGCTGTCATTGTGACGTCACAACCACACAATATTATGACGTCATACGTGCAGCGGTATTACACTAGTTTAATATCGCCGTATAAATATTACACTGCAGTATCTTTCACGGTCGAGTAATAATAGTTCATTCTACACAAAGTGAAAATCGATGAATGCAAACGATTTATTGAGAGTTGCATATTTAGATTAATATCATAATCATAAATACAGTCTTAATAAAAATTTACCAAACGAACACGGGATACATCATCTATACTTGTATATAATAGTATTCATATTAGAAATGGACCTACACGCAATGAGCTCGAGTTTGGTCTTGTGACCAAACGTAATCGAGGATATGTCATTATTAATGACTTAACATAACGAGATTATATCATTTGAAACTTTATCGAAACATTTCTTTCTGGTAAAAAAAATAACAATCGAACACAGGAAACATTATTTATACTGGTATATATCCATATTAGAACTGTACCTACACGAAATGAGTTTGGTCTTGTGACCGAGGTAATTGAGGATAAGTCTCGTACTTAAAGAGTTAAAAATTGGGACCAATTCATATAAAAAGATATCAACCGCAATCAACAGATTTTTATTGGTTATTCGGGATTTTTTTTCTAATAGGTGTCGCAATATTCGGGCTCATGCCATAGTTGTGTATCGAGTAATTTCCTATGGCACATTTAGATTTTATTTTCATACTACAAGGAAAACTTCCATTTTCAAGTCTTGATCAACCATTTAGATGTTTGAATTGTATGTGGTATGCATATGATGATCGGACATAAAACAAATTGAAATGTTCAGCCTTTTAAGATAATTATGGGCAATATGAAAACCAGTCTTTTTCTATGATTTTTTTCCTGCAAATATGTGTCTATTGATGACACGTCATTCTCCTTCTTAATTACATATACTCTTATATTTCTGATTTAAGGATCAGGGTCTGGATATTCGAAGCTCACTTACTGCTAAGAGAGCTTCGAAAGTCCAGACCCAGGTACCTAAGATGTTCACAATCGCTTCATTCATTACGTATAATGCATGATGTATGTAGAGGTGCAATTTAAAGCCATGCATGCGGGGGAAGATGATCAACTTTTAAAAGATAGTGAATATTCTTATATTCTTTATTACTTCAATTCAGAAATTCGATCCCTCATGTGTCTATTAATACATCGCTTCAATCATTATGTATCATGCATAATGTATTACGTACCCACGTACCCACATAGATAGGTTTGTTAGTCTTCGTATCTGCTAATGTGTATTCACTCTCAGGGGGTCGAATCTTTGGCATTTAAAACATCGATTTTATCTGTTGAGTCATATGTTAATAGTTTTTTTTATATAATTGCTCGAATAAATTCTAAGATATGTATTACTTTACAGATTTAGTTCAAATTTGAAATGTATATTTATCTCAACAAAAATCTACCAACGCAATGTCTATACTTATGACAGCCCCATTAAATTACCAAGATAGACCTTACCGCATTAGGAAAACTATACGTTGATGGTTTTTAGTAGTTGAATTAACTCGCATTCATTTAAATTAGATGCACAATTCTCACCTTTTAAAACCTTTATGGCGGTTTTTTTTTAAAAATATCATTGAAAACGAGAACTATATCCGACTTGAGATAAAGATGCAAGTTTGGAGATGATATGTGAAAGACAGGTGATTCTCTTATCAACAAAATAAAAAAATTATTACACATACTCTGTGTCTCTTTAACGTATTCGATGCAATATAAATTAAAAAATCATGTAGCATGACTTATGGACAAAAGAGCTAGAATCAATAAGAAAATAAGTTTCCTGTGAATTTTACGTAGGGCAAGTTATGATTGTTGTTGGATTGGGCTTTAACGCCTGCGTCCATCATCTATGGGTGATTGCGCCGACGTGGCTATGTTGCTTATTAATAAAGTGAGGGGTGTGAGGGATAATTTAGTCTAACAATTAGACTCTGAAATGAAAATTTCAAGTTATGTTATGAGATGGGGGCGTTGTTTTTATTCGTTATGAAACCTGGTTCCGTGGTTCGGGAGAGCTTAGAGAGAGGTCGCTCATTGCGTCATATGCGATACACCTACATAACGTTATGTAGGTGGGTGGTGGGGGGGCGGGGGCATTACAATGCATAGACCCACATTTATCAATTACCATCTTCAACTATCAATGCATACAGTAAGTATTCATCCCGTCAGTGGAGTAACTGACTAGCTGGATGTACGTATATACTTCTGATAAATGAGAGTAACTCAATAGTGAACTGACTACTGCTGTATCCGGGATATATCGCTCGGTGACTTTAGTCTATCATCGAAAAGAAATTGACCTAGATTCGTGTTTAGGTAACAGCTAATTTGAATGTGTCCTCTTTCAAATGATTGAAGTACGAATATGTATTTCATGCAGGTCACATCACGAATGTATATTTAAAATGACTAATTTGCAAGTTGAGATATACATATTATTCGACGGGAAATGTCGAAAACTGACACTGTGACATTTAATTTATGAAATTATACAAAGGTCTGTAAATTACTTTTTGTCCAGGTCTTCTTCGTTCCGTTCCATGGTTTTAGTTTTTGATAAGGTCAATGACCATTTACAAAATATACATAAGTATCATTCTAGCTTACACAAGGGATATATATTTACATAGAATACATATTTATTTGTCATGTTGAAAATTTATCATGAATTCCATAGCATCTTCCCACGCATGGTGGCAGCCCCTATGACTTGCTAACATAGGCCTTGCCTCATTTCCCGTACTTTTCTGTGCTTGTCGCCAAGGCTGCTGCGACGGATCGCTATAATCCAATGAGAAATTATATTAGAATTGCAACTTTTCGCCGAAGAGACCGCTGCACTCAAGATAAGAATTTTGACTGGTTGCTAGCAAGTTTTAAATAGCCAGATGCAATTTGAAGCCATGCTGGGAGATGTCGTTAATATGAGCCTGAGGTTTCTATCAAGCCACAAAAATGAAATCATGTATGAATAAATACAGGCTGAATTACAAAAATCGAACTCAAAGCTATTTCTACCTCAAAGCTATGAAACATATTTTAGATAAATTCATAATAGTGTCATTTTTTATAAACATTTTTATCGAGATACTCTGCATGTTTTTCAAGACGTCATTCACTTGTCACTTGACGTAAACGATGACGTCATAATCTAATGTTTTATTTCACTAGGAAAATAGCAAGCTGTTTCACTCAATTGGAAAAAAAGACTTAACCTCCATAGGTTGCTTTTCGTCATTGCAAAAATCAACTAAGGTGATAAAGAAGATATTGTGATATTACGTTAATATCGTAGTAATTTTATTATGTAACATGCCCTTCTTGATATCATATTATAAGAAAAATAAAAAACAGAAATGAAATAATGAGTCACAGATAAATTATATAATCTTACTTCTGTAAAATAAGATGAAAAGAATACTTTAAAATGTGTTGAATTATTGTATAGAAATGAGCTAACTAGAGAAAAATCTGAATTTTTATATGCTTTCCATCTAATTTGAGCGTGATTGAAATTGAAGTGTTTTGAATAAGTTATATTCACAGTGAATTGAAAAATAATCAAATTATGAGGCTTTGAGTTGATATTGAAAAACCCAATGTTAGATCGAACACTATCAAAGTTCGTTCAAAGACACATCGATGTTGTATAAGTTATGTAATTCAGCATTGAAAAGGGAAAAAAATCCTGGAAAACAGCGTACAAGGTACATTGGTACGTGTTTTTGGCAATTTAAATCTTCAAAGAATCATTATCAACTTTATGCAAACTAAATTTCCAGTAGAGGGTAAAACATTTAAATACTCAACCTAAAAGAAATACGAAACACTTATTGAACGTGTGGAACATAAAATGACCCTAATAGTACAAGTTCACATCCCGGAAGAGTCAGTATTTGAAACTTGTATTCCTAGCAACACAATCGATTTTAATCGGACATGCTTCGAAGGGAACGCTTCTTCTTTTTAAGTTAAGTTTTATCTTTATAAGCCAACGTAGCTAGTAGCTAGTAGCGTAGCTAGTTAGTATTTGCCTTGGTATGAGTGTGTGCTATTATTTGTCAAATAACCATAACTAAAACAAAAAAAATATCCCTGTGACATGTTTCAAGTCAATCTTGAAGTTATCATTTATTTATAAAAATGTTTATAAACAGACATGATGATAGTAAGTTTTTCGACAATGTGCCCTGATGGAACAGTGTCTCTATCAGTATCACATTGTACCATGTTTGCAAAGGTTGCAGATACATGTCAATATTCTATGGCTTAAAGAGCCACTCCGTGATTTTCATGAAATTTACCTTTGATACGACCCTAAATGATATATGTGGTGATATAAAATCAAAACATCTGAACTTTTCATGTCCAAAAGACATATATATGACAAATACCGGTTTTCCATGAAAATCTAAATACAACCTTATAAATGCACAGATGTGATATCACGTCCAGTATACATGGATACTAGTTATATAACCTAACAAATGCTATCAACTCCTAACTGCTCTCCTGGCTGTTTTAGATAAGTCTCCAAAGTTACGTTTGACTATTTGACGCGCGCCACTGTCCGGTTTTCGATCATAATTGCGACGTTCCACTTCATATTGTCACTGTAAAAAACCCCAATAAGCTTTGAAATGTATCTTTTTGGTAACAGTCGATACTTAGCGATCTAATGACACAATTTATTAAGTTTGGCATATATATGACTCCAACAACTCACGGAGTGGCTCTTTAACGTTTTGTGACTGTTTTGAAGAGAATTTCAATTTTAAAAGTGAACATCTTTTACAGTAACGCTTTACGAAAACTCATGAAATCGGAGAATTTGCAGCATTTTGACTTATTTGTTAGTAAGAAAATTCAAAAATACGTTAAAAAGTGGTTTTAACGGGGGTATCATATTATGTAGCCATTTACCCTCGTCTTGGAAAAGTCAAACTTAAGTACCATAGCGACTGAAACCATAGAGTTTCTGTGACAGGTGGCACCAAAGATTCAAAAAACCTTTTGCCAAAATTATACCCAACTTGTATTTCTTTGAAATATCTCAACATATCAAATTGTGCCGACAATAAAAAAAAAAACTTTAAAATTATTTTTGTCTTTTGGAGGATTTGTATCTTTGAACCACATATCTTTTAAATAAATTTTTTTTGTGCAAAATAAATTTGTTATATTGGAATTAAAATATCTTTATCAACCCCAGAAATTAAGGTAGATTTCGGATGATTAAAACTTACCTATTTTGCCTTTATTCGACAATCCTGTAATTAAACATATTTAAAAAGTCATCGACCTTAGCGATAATGAATAAAGAAGTACATGATGAGCTGCAGCGTCCATATCTCTGTGTTTTTAGAAAGTATACTATAAGAAACAACGCCTCGTCTATAGAGACCCGGTTCATTTCATTGTGAAATAATTGAAACTGTTTATAAAAAATTATGTTTAAAGATCATCTCCCTTGTTTCAGGTACAGGATGTAAGACTTGAGAGTGACCTCCCCTACCTTAGTGCCTTCACCATGTCTGATCCTGAGAGGGAGCTGCTGATGCGGCTTCTCAAGCAGTCCGTCCTCACTCTGTGCCGAGAAACAGTCTCCTTCAACACCAAGCTTGAAGTGGATGGGATCATCTGTATTACAGTTGAAGACAAACCACAGCCAATCGTCGTCAAGATCCACGACAATGTCTGGAAGTCCTACCCAAAACAAGGCTATGTTGATACAAAGTGTTCCCCACCCAAGAAAAAGAAGAAGAAACTCTCTAATCAAATCAACGATAGTCCGGTTGACTCTTGCGGAGAAGGTGTCTTCCCCTACATGTCTGATTTATCAGAAGACAGAGGCGCTCAGGACAACCCTGGAGGTCAATCTGAATCAAGACCAGCATCTACATTATCGACGGGGGAGGGCGTGGAAAGAAAGAATCCATCACTTTCAATAAGCAGTCCCGAATCTGATAAGCTCAAAGGGAGTGATGATGGCGTCAACGCTGAAGATGAGCATCGTAGTGGAAGCACAGAGACAGACCAGCACCCGGACTTATCTAATTCTTCAAATCTAATAACAGCCAACCTCCCGACCCACAGTTCAGCGGTGTCACACCCACAGGGCCTTCTATGCAAACGATGTTTCACTATAGTACCCGATGTCATGAGCTTTGACACTCACAACTTGCGTGAACATTCATTATTCACTTGCAGAATCTGTTTCAAGGGCTTCACGGCTAGGAATAATCTGAAGAGACACTTCAGACTTCACACAGGAGTCAGACCCTACAAATGCAGCGTGTGTACTCAGGGCTTTACTCGCAAGGATGATCTCAAAGCTCATGTTCTTCGACATTCTTACAACAAACCATTCCGCTGTAGTATATGTGGGAAAGGCTACACCGATCGGTCATGTGTCCGAAATCACATGGCAAAGGAACATCATACCAAGTTGACACATGTTTGTCCCCAGTGTGGAGAAGGCTTCAGCGATGACATCCTTTTCTCCAGACACAAGAAGACTCATCCAGAATTTCAAAACTTCCAATGCGAGGGATGTTCTTTCATTGGTATCAACGCTCTCGATCTGATGAAGCACTCTCTGACACATTCAACCAAGACGTATTCCTGCAAGCCGTGTAAGCAACAGTTCACCGACCCCTTCCAGTACAGCTCCCATTTGAAGACCCACAAATCTGATGACTCCTTCACAAACTATGGCTGCTGCTTTTGCTCTGTGGTTCTCACCAGTTACGACCAGTTCATTAGACACGAGTATTCCCATGCCCAAAGTAGATCCCAATCCTGCACAATTTGTTCAAAACAGTTCAGGTTCGCGTCTGACCTGAAAGCTCACATGTCAACTCACAACGAACCAATGAACCTTGCCACTGCGACTCCTGAGGATGAGAACACAAGCCAGGAGCAAGAGGAAGAGGCCGCAGTCTCAAGTCAATACTGGTGTACTGAATGTCAAATTGGGTTCCCATCTGAGGACATTCTCCACGATCATATATACAAGGCTCATGAATCAACAAAAGTCAACCGAGATGTTGAAACGGACACGCCGATGATAGAACTGCGAAAAGAGAATCTCAAATTCTCAAACGACATTCAAGCAATGAAACTGACTAGAGACGAGGAACCGCTTCATGAGCTAAAGAAGGATAATGTTCCTCATCCAGTGCCCGATGACGTACCTATGGTGGATCTCTCTCAGACTAAACTTCCCCAACTTGCTCCATTAAACAGGATAAAATCTGAACCACGACCATCTCTATTTCCAAGATTAAGTAGTCCTCGCAAAAACGAACCGGAAACCGTTGTTGACCTCAATGGAGACCCTATCACCATCAAAAGGGAGATAGCTGATCATGAAGAGGAACTAAGATCCCTTCAAGAAGAGTTCATGCCATCGAGTACGGACTACCCTCCGGACGCATCTCCAAACAACGATTCCTCCCCCTCGACTTATGAC
Organism: Phorcus lineatus; assembly: GCA_921293015.1. Lineage (NCBI taxonomy): Eukaryota > Metazoa > Mollusca > Gastropoda > Trochida > Trochidae > Phorcus > Phorcus lineatus. The sequence goes on along the minus strand of OV121087.1, from coordinate 18,243,476 downwards.
GGCTCACCAGGAAGTATGAAGGAGATAGTGCTAGAGCGAATCCACATCCGCTCTCCTGGTTTTGAAAGAGTTGTCACCCCTGAAATCCTTTTCCGGTCACAGACAGACTTCCAGTGCCAAGTTTGCCAAGAGTCTTTCAAGGATTTCACAAATTTTGAAATTCACAGCAGCTCACTTCATAGAAGGTTTGTATGTGAGTACTGCGGGAAAATATTCACGGCGAAGCCCAACCGTGAACGTCATGTCCGCTACCACACGGGGGAACGACCTTATAAGTGTGACCTCTGCGACCAGACGTTCTTCAGAGGCGATGACCTAAAGTATCATCGGACCACCAGGCACTCTGGAGTGAAACCCTTCCAGTGTAGTTCTTGTAGGATGACATTCGCCTGGGCAAAGGATTTGGAGAGGCATATGCGTCACTTCTGTCATTAGGATATCATAAAGGAATGAAGTGACGGATCCATGAATTTTGAAGGGGGTTCACCAACTGTACAGCCTTTATGTACGACCAAATCGCAAAGGGGTTCGAACACCCTGACAACCCCCCCCCCCCCCCCCCCCTTTTCGGGATCTGCCTCTCGACTTATAATCGAGTGTAACAATGTGTTTTTAGGATTCCATGTTCGTAACTTCTGTCATTGGTGCTCTAAAGGAAATATTATGATGACATGTGAAAGAACGTATTGATTCGGAGAGGGAAGTGCTTCACATCTGTCACATCAAACCAAACATTACATAAGGTGACTGCAACCTTACAATAACTATGCCATAGTTTTCTTGTTGTAGATTCCGTGTTAAGGTATCATCACTTCTGTCATCTGAGCCTTAAAAGGGCATTTCAGAGGATATTTAAGGGGACAGTGTGCTTTGAGGGATCTTGAGTGCCTATAAATATTCAAGAATGTTGTTATGCATTTGCGCAAATATTGTCATTAAGGATTATATACCCTACAGGGCATTGAGGATGGAGTTTCACAAGCCTATTTGGAAATCCAATGTGCCTTAATGTGCTGTTTTTAACAGCATATGTTTGCCATTAGTGCTTTGATAGAACCATGTGATCTTTCATGTGATTAATTTTTGTCGTGTGTTAGGTTTATCGTGAAATGTTTCATTTTTGTCACTAGTGCTGTTTTCTTTGACAGCAAACTCAAAACACTGCAACATCATATGATTCACGATCTTGTTGATTGACGCAGTTCACTCACCTGACACCACTGAATGTATTACATGTTGCCTCTGTCGATCTCCATCGATGTTTTTATGACAGAAACGCTACCATAAACCATAGCTCTTTCGATTTAGGCCTTGCTATATATATATATATATATATATATATATATATATACAGTCGCGGCAAGAAGTCGGGTTGCGCTTAGCAGGGGACACATTGATTGAGATTTCACGTTACGCGTCACCTTTCAAATGTTCACCATTAGGATCCAAAGGAGATTATCATCAAATTGCATTATATATACTCCATTTACATATTTCAAATTCACAGTTCATAGGTTGCTGACAATAAAGAAATTCTATATTAAATACCTTTAGGCTTTGAAATTAGATTCGTTTAACTGCAGAAGTCAATGAGGATTATTCCGATTAGAACTAGAATATTTTTAGATGTTGAGAAATTTTGATTTTTGATTTGTGCTATATAGTATTTTAAACTGTTTTTTACACATCGATGAAAAAAACCACAGCGTGTATCGCCGAACACCACATTCAACACACTTCATTTGTACAAACCTTATTTATTTCATGAATGTTATTACGGTCTGTGCAGTATTGTTTATAAGAAATATTTGCTCAATTCATGTATTATAGTTGAAAGATGAACACTGACTAATGTCAACTTTGACTGACCTGTTTGTTGATCTATTAATTGATTGATTCTTTTGTGCATTTCAGAGGGTTGATTAAAATTTAAATTTCATCTCAAGTTTCATTCTCTCCCCTCAGAGGTAGCTCCGTCATTAATTCCTATGCAACCTTTGTTAAAATAAGAGCTCTTCTCGAGCTTCCGGCAGTTTCCCCTACCGGCACAATATTGCAACATAAACTACCTTGCAATATTTCAGCAAATCAAAACATCGAATGCATGATTAACATAATTGTTGTCAAACAGGCCTATGCAATGATGCAGTCGCTAAATGAGGCGTGTGTGTTCGGTAAAGAAGACGCAAAGTGCAAGTGCATATTCCAATAAAGTTTCGCTTTTCGAATGCTTACGGAAATAAGTTACGGCGATTTGTAAGATAAATTTTGAAACGGCGTCGCTGATTGCACAGCTAGATTTGGTTGCATCCAATCAGTTTTCTATGATCCTAGATTGAGAAACGTTCGTATTATGACAGAGGTTGTATGACAGAGTCACCTATGTAGGGAGAGAATGCTCAATTGTGTAAATTCTTTTTTTGCATTTAACGTTTCTACAGTTTAAATCGACCTAATGTTGTAACAGTTTTTCATAAACCAAAGACCTACGTTCATTTAATTCACTTATTTGAAATTGGTTGTAAATTTAATTTCTAATGGTTTCTTTATAATTGTAATGATAATTGAAACAAGCACGTAATTAACCCTGGAAACAATTGTTTCAATGTTCATTTCAAACTGAAAATGTAATATTCAAGCTTGAAATAACTATTTTTTAATTAAAGACACAAATGTCAAGAATATTCTTATACTAATCAATATAGTATTTATGCATCTTAAAAGAAGGATTAAATTTAAACGTGTTACTTAATTAAACCCACCCATTTCTGATTGCGATTGGTAAATCATTCTTTTTTTATACAACGTAAATCAGTTAATACTTTACGAAATGACACTGTTATTTTTACCTACTAAGGTAGTCTTTCGAAAGCCGATGTGCCCATGAAATATTATTATGAGGATGTTGAATATTTGACTTGTATACAACCTCATACATATAAGAGATTTATTAATACATATTTGTTAGATTGTTACATGTATCTTACCTTGAATTTTAAGTATCATTTGCATCAAGGACATTCACACAAGTCTGCTTAAGTTCGTGACCTCCATCCTTTTGGTTATAAGATCTACGAAGGCAGAGTCAAGCGTCCTCCTGTCGTTCGTCTGTAAAGTTTTGACAATATCGACTTTTTCTTTTGGTACGTCCACTCTCCAAAACTTCCGACTACCCTCCAGTAAAGAGAAACTTAGTAATGTTTAAAGCTAAAATTTTCAGAAAAAGCTATTTTTTAAATGTAGACTAAGGTATGTAAATTTCGTTGCCCTACTCCCAAAATAAAGGGTGGCGTAAAAGGGTTAACCCATTATCAAGGATATAATAATAGAGTTCTCACTTTTAGCTTGTGATTTTCAATATGTTTTTCTCGAATTCCCATCGCTCATTTGTGTTTAATTGCTTGAATGAAAATTTAAATGAAGTTTTTACTCAGAATGTCCCTACTATCATGTATTGAAATGTCACTTTTGCGATATTTTCTGTTATTTGTATGTATAATCTCAGTTCACAAATAAACAAGGTTTCTGAGAATGATTAATTGATGTTGATTGTCTATGAATTCTTATAACGAACGCTGTATCCTACAACTTGATCTAACCGTTGCATCATAATCTTCGTTCAGATTTATTTAATTGACACAGGATATATTTCATTAATTCTATACTTGATTTAAATGAGAGCCAAAATACCATATGTCTTATGTTAATTTCAGATCGCCTTTTACATGTTTAGCTCATCAGGCCTGAAAGACCCGATGGGCTTATGGCATGGCATGGCGTCCGGCGTCCGTCCATCCGTCCATCCGTCCGTCCATCCGTCCATCCGTAAACTTTTCACTTTTTCGACTTCTTCTCCAGAACCAATGACTCTAGAGAGCTGAAATTTTATGTGCATACTCCTTGGCAAATGGGGATTCTAAATTGTAGATTTCGTGACCCCATGACCCCAAATGGGGTCACAAGGGTCAAAACCTTAAAAATCTATTTTAATCTTCTTCTCCAGTTCCAAAACGTCCAGAGAGCTGAAAAGTTGTGTGTAGACTTCTTGGCCAATGGGGATTCAAAATTGTAGATTTTGTGACCCCATGACCCCAAATGAGGTCAGAGGGGTCAAAACATGAAAACCCTATTTTCATCTTCTTCTCCAGTTCCAAAAGGTCCAAAGAGCTGAATAGTTGTGTGTAGACTCCTTGGGCACTGGAGATTCTAAATTGTAGGTTTGGTGACCCCATGACCCCAAATGGGGTCACAGGGGTCAAAACCTAAAAAAACTAATTTCATCTTTTTCCCTAGTTCCAAAAGGTCTAGAGAGCTGAAAAGGTGTGTGTAGACTCCTTGGCCAACGGGGATTCTAAATTGTAGGTTTGGTGACCCCATGACCCCAAATGGGGTCACAGGGGTCAAAACCTAAAAAACCTAATTTCATCTTTTTCCCTAGTTCCAAAAGGTCTAGAGAGCTGAAAAATTGTGTGAAGACTCCTTAGACACTGGGGATTCTTAATTGTAGGTATGGTGACCACTTGACCCCAAATGGGGTCACAGGGGTCGAAACCTTAAAATCCTACTTTCATCTTCTTCTCCAGTTCCAAAAGGTCTTGATAGCTTAATAGTTGTGTGTAGACTCCTTGGACAATGGGGATTCTGAATTGAAGGTTCGGTGACCCCTTGACCCCAAATGGGCAATGGGCCTTTTTTATTTGATTGTGAATAACTCGGACGTTGGGACAGGCTATCTTTCCTACACTGCCCATGACCCCATGGTATAAACCCACACACCTATTTCTATCAAAACTCTGATGAGCTACAGAGCCCATGGCTCTATTTTTTGATATACCTAAAATGACAAAATTATAATATTTCCTTATTTTAAATTTTATCCGACCATACGAATTTTAAATGTTAATTAATACATGATTGTTTATCAAATACCCTACTTCCATTTTCGAAAATTACGTTTGAGCCATTGGCGCGCCCTAGTCCGGTTTCCAATTACAATTTTTCCGTTGTCACTATACTGAAGTCATAAACATTAAAATGCTAGGTTTGATCATAGCATGACATTTGGGCCACCGAAAGTATTGGCCTTGCGTGGGAAGACCGGGTTGTAATCGAGTGATTTACACTTTACCAGAAAGGGAAATTAGAAAGATAAGAGTTTGCTTTCTGAAGAAAGTTAAATCTATAAAAAAAAAGCCCGTTTGAATAATTAAGCACCGGTTTTGTCACTCAATCTCATCTTTGTATGTAGTTCCGGAAAAGAAAGTACATGATTTGTCAGATTCCGGGTAGTTCACTTCAGAAGTCGTATACATTACCAAATTTTCAAAAAAGGATAGATTTCGTTCTTTGTATATAAACACTCCTGACCGGATTCTGATGGGGGTGTTCCTATTGTGTAGGTCTAATTCCAATTTTTTTGGTGACTCTCTTTGAATATTTAAACGATTGTTAAGCAATCTTTCTGTAAAGACGGGGAATACCATGATAGTTTTTAGTGGGTCTGTAGCTAGTTTGATGACTGTCTTGATATACAGCTGCATTCCGAAAGTTTGTTCACTTACCACTGAATCGTAGTGCAAATATCATGTAATTTGGGTTTCGTTTCAACGTCAATAGAATAACTTCAGCAAAACTGACAATGGATCACCCACTGTCCATGTGAAATAGCCATTCTTGAACTCTTTTTGGGATCGTCTGGTCTCTGGTGCTACAATTCGAATTTTGGCATATTGATAAAGACAGAAGGGGTCACATTTTCGAAATTTCGATTTAGTTAAATGTCAAATAAAATGTTCCATATCGACTCTCTGACATTAAAACAAACATAATCACATTGACTTTGTGCTAAGGTACAAACATGACGTATTTTTTTAAAGAAGATGATAACTTATAAAGGATTTTATTGAGAAAAATAAGAATTAGTGTTTTCGGAATTTTGACCCCTGGTCACTTCAATGACCTGCCAAAACCGTTATGGGTAATTGTGGGGTACGGTAAACTTTTGCCTTAAAGAAGAGTAGATCTGCATATGTGTATTGAAAATTCAATATCATACGTTTGTTTTTCGCAACTCTACGATACCTCGAAGTTATCTTAAATAACATGATATTTGCATTAGTATATACAGGTATGTGAACAAACTTTTGGCATGCAGCGGTATAATGGAGAATGCATGAGGAATGATTCGTGAAAAAAACAACGAGCCCCGAAAGGGTGAGTTAATTATTCTTAACGAATCAACAACCCCGAATGCATTCTCGACCTATATCCATGAATGAAACTTTTGTTTTAAAATTTATTTCCATATATTTCCATATATTACTTAAGATTAATTGGATTCATCCACGCACGTGCATTTGCCATTTTTATGACAGGCGAAACACCCATTACCCCCCCCCCCCCCCCCCCCCCCCCCCCCCATTCCATGTGTCTAAATCGTGTTATCATGGCCGACCCTTCAGATGAAAAACACAGGTTTCGTACTGACAAACTTTTGAATTAACCGCTTCTGTCATATCTCCGTAGCCGAGTGAATAAAAGCGCTGACATAACAAACGGAGGTTTGCATTTTCGAATCCTGACTCACTTTCAGGAGGTATTTTTCATAATTAAAACGTATTAAAGTTATACCAGTAGGATAAAACATGACCCACGGGCATTATAAAAAAGCAAGCCCGATACCCGCGGGAAAATGCCCACGGGCATTTCCATGGGGAGGAGGGCGTACTTTTTTATACTGCCAACGGGTTATGTTTTATCTAACTTATAAACAGACAGAAACAGCGACTAAATAGGTTTTTTTATGGACCGATTGTTTTTTTTAGAATGATTATGAGCAGTAATGTTTTATCATTTTTGTAGACGGTCAACTCATTATAATAACGCTGATTTGATTGTTTAGGCGAATATGGAGATAACGGTAAACTGTACATTAATTGCAATTTCGTTAATTTGGAACAAAAATCATACCTTATTATACAAGGCCATAAAATTGCGTGTTTGTCATCTCAGCCGCTGTGGTCGAGCGATACTCGTATGTTTACCTTTAGACTAACTTCTTAAAACTTTAAATGTTATGGTTCTACCAATTCAAACTTATTGTGTTGAGGTATTGGGATATGAAAATCTAGATATAATTGAAAAAGGTTCATTTGAAAATTTTAATGCTGGCTTACGATCATTAGCACTAACTTTACCAAAATAACTCAGAAGATCCCCCCCCCCCCCCCCCCCCCCATATGGCCTTAGTATGAGCTAAATATGACTTGAGTTTAGTTTAGGCCATCTAAAGTTATATATTTATCTCTTAAATGTATTTTCCTTCATTAGATTGTAAATGAAAGACGGTCATAGAACTGTTAAGAAGTAACCATTCTGCATTCCATTCACATATATATTCAAAGACCTAATAAGCACTACCAACCCATATTTTCTCTGCAGTAAACATGTTTTCAAAATTACGTTTCAGTCATTGGCGCGCGCCACTGTCCGGTTTTCGATCACAAATCTTGACTTTTACCTCATTCTTGTCACTATACTGAACTGAAAAGCATTGAGATATTAATTTTTACAAACAACAAATAGTTCTCGATCAAATGACACCATTTATGAAGTTTGACATATTTTACCCCAACAACATACTCTGTGCCCCTTTAAGATATATGTAACTGCTATAAACTTTAGACATTAGATTTCCCCAGTAAATTTTCAATAAAATCTTCAGATTGTATTTATTTAAACTTTTTTTTTTATACATTTATGTGCTTTTTTACCACTGATGGTAGTGTATAGATGATAAAAAATGAATTTGATGTGACAAGGTCATATGGTTGCCAATAACATGAAATCATTAGAGCTAGATGTTAGAATTTCAGAATTGGGTTGGTTTGCTAAGTACGGTTAAGATAACGTAATTATGCTGTGTTGCGAAAGTGTATTCATATACTGTTTAGTCTAAGTGCAAATATCTCATTCTTTGGATATTGGACGTTTATTGCATGAAGGGGTCCGATTTTTCCAACTTCTATAATTTTGAATTTATTTTTACATTTCTTTAATATTTATAGCAACTTACGTTACTGAAAAGGTAAATACATTGCTTATGATTACGTTATCATCATTCCAACTCGCGGCAGAAATATGGAATAAGTCTCACATTTTACATCCTTTCACAATAAGTATGTCAGAGAGGGTTTACTAAGGAGATATTTAAATTAAGTGACATTTTATATGATTGGTTTGAATGTAGATACCGAAATAACATACTAGTAAATATTGATTATTCACAAAGGAAAAAAACCGCAGGTAAATAAAGGTCGAATTAATTAAGCGTGCCAAAACTGTTGAAAATATCAAGAAATGCATTTTATGCGGAATGGTACATGGGGTTTAACCTATTTCGTCAAACGTTTCATAGTAAAATAAATATTACTTGGTATGTGAAATTTAAGCTTGTTTTGGATTGATTCTTTTTTATTCCTGATATCTCACATCTTGATACATCATTTTAGGCATATAGCCTATGGTATTAATGATAAAAGGTGTTTTCAAGAAAGAACATAAGACAAAAGGAACAAGAAAATAAAAAAAAAGAAAGTTAGAAATAAGAAATTTCATTCACTCACTGATACATACTCATTCATTCTTTATTGTGTAACTACTCCATAACAAGTTTTAAATACATTGCCCATTTTCCCACAAATTCATCAAACTTAGACTTTTAAAATCCAATATCTTATTTTTTGGATATTGTAATAATACTTTAATTCTTTCTTGAAATGTGATCATTTTGGTTTTATCTTTCTCAACTTACATTTGTAAATATGATTGATTAATTGATTCAATCTTTCAGACGTGGACGAGTGTGTTGGCGACCACAAATGCCCCGGTCCCTGTATCAACACTGCTGGGTCCTACAAATGCAATTGTACTATTCCAGGGTACCAACCAAGTTCAGCTGATCATTTCTGCCAAGGTAAAGACATTCTTTTAAAGGGCCAGGGATACGTCATTAAAGATTAATAAATTGATCTTGCGAAAACAGATATAAATGTTTCCAATTGCAAGACATTGTTTCTAAATCTAGATATTATGTATTAAAATGAACGTAAACTGATCGATTAAGCTTTGTCAATCCATTTCCCTATCTCAAATTGTTATAAGTTGTTCACAGAAACATGGCCGCCATTGATTTTTGCTTGATTCTGCACGACTACTTTTGGAATTTTCCATACTTTCAGTTTGTTTGATAATGTAATTCGACAAATTCACGTGCAAATCGCGCAGTCACAAAAGTGTGTAAATGTTAACGCGAAATCGCACGTGCAGACCGTGCGTCACAAAAGGTTTTGGAATTTTAAGAAGTAGTTACACGTGCATACTGCACAATGACTGTAAAATATTTAGTTATTTCAATAAAATATCCAAGTATATTTACAATTTCACATCAAACTTAAGCTTATCAAAAATGAGGAAATCTAATTTGAATCTCCAGTCGTTAATTCACATTTATATTATTTTTCAACAGATTTCAACGAGTGTTCAGTCAACAATGGCGGCTGTGACGACATTTGTTTGAATCGTCGTGGCACGTATGAATGTAGATGCGAACACAAGGGACTCCGTTTAGGCGACGATCTTCACTCGTGTGTCGGTACGTCCCTTTAAATATTGCTATGTGGTTGTGTATCGGGTGCGTATTTATTACTAGCTGGGATTATGCATTCTCTCCTTAAAGCGGTAGCTCCGTCACGATTTCCTATACTAATCTCTGTCCTAATACGAGCTCTTCTCGGGCTTCTGGCAGGTTCCCCTGGCGACAAAATGCAATACAGATTAACTGCAATCTTCAGCCAAAGAAAACACCACATGCATTACTAGCATATTTGTTGTCACACAGGGCTATGCAATGATGCAGGCGATAAATAAGGCGACTGTGTTGTGTATTGAAGAGGCAAAGTGCAAATACACATTCGAATAAAGGTTAGCTTTTCCGAAGCATGCGGAAATAACTTAGACTATTCGAGTGTTAATTTTTATACGGCGTCGCTGATTTCACATCTTACTTTGATTGCATCCAATCAGGCTTCTACATTTTCAGACAGAAACGCTCGTATAAGGACAGAGGTTAGCACAGGAATTTATTACAAAGCTACCTCTGTTGGGAAAGAATAGGACTATGATCTTTGTTTACTTTTTTTAATGGAAGTTTTTTCTTAGTTGCCTATTTATTTTATTTTGAATGTAAATTAGCTTTTTATGCTTGTCCATGGATTGTCGGAAAGATATTTATAATGTCTTTAAAAGATTCCCTTCATATTCAATGTGTGTCCGTTGATTCTCGTGAATGATTTGTCATTCGATTGTTATTTGGCTATTCATTCGGTGTCTTTTAATAAATGTCTACTCTGTGCAAAGTTATTGGTTAAACTCAAGATTTATCTTTGGTTAAACTTGTGATTTATTTGTCATTTGGTTTGGAACGATTTCGCGATCGTTTTCATGTGGTTGGGTTTTTTTGCTTTATGTGTCTTGACTTTTTGCAAATTCGGTTTATGTTTTTTCTTTCAGTTTTCTGTTAAATATCACTAAATTTGGAGAAAGTTTTTCCGGTCGGTTATCGGTTTTAAGTCGTCATGGTACATATCGGTTAAGAGTAGGATGTAGATCTTTTGACAACCTGTGGTCATCTGTCTGTCAACCGTTGCTTGTTGAAAATGAAGTCAAGGAAAGTTGCTTTTATCAACGTGAATTTCAGTTTCATAAGATAAATCTCCTAATACCTACAACTTCATCAGTCATCAATATTGACTTCTATTCCTCCGAGCAAACGGAAAGATATACAAAATGTTTCCGAAAATGAAATATGAAATACACTTACAAGGAAATCCTTTTTAAATACTTCTCATTGATAGTGTAAGACAGTGAACACATACAAAGAGGACGGATATGGTGAGACTCAAATAACTACAGTTCAATAATCTGCTATATACAATGAGGAAATTAATTCGGTGAAATATGACGAGCAAATTTCTTCTCTAAAATATCCCTATTAATTGACAAAAACAAAATTTTGACATATTGTCTTTTCGAACGCACTTCCCTTGTTAAAGAAGAGTTTCCGTAATGAACGGGTTTCAGGTCCCATACGTGTTGTTCAGGAGTCGAAACCAATGACTGAAATGAGTTTGGAAGTTTATGAATAATTAATGTATATCAAACGACATATATTTTGAATCTTCTATATATTACTGCATTTAACGGCCCGATGAAGCAGGTACATTCGAAACAGGTACAGACTGTACCTGCTGAAAACGTTTGCCAAAGGAAATTCAACTTCATCTTTTTCTTTTATATAATATAATCAAATATCTGTTCTATCGATGTAGAGAAATAATCAGGAAATGATTTAGAGAAATCCTCATTAAGGAACTATAAACCATTTAACCGATTAATCAGTTAGTCTCCAAAACGTGTTGTCTTTACAATAAAGAAGATCTTTTAAATAAATCATATTTGATGTTATGATATACGAGTAATTCCTGTTGAATCACAGTCCATGTATGTACAATACTGTATATACAAGGCTAACGAGGAGTTAGGACTCAAGCTCATAACGAATCATGAGCACCATAGTCCATAATGTTAAAATTAAATAAAATTGCAGTTGTTTAGAAAGAGTTCTTTGTGTGTTTGTGTACCAATACTCATTTTTTCGTAAAGGATTTAGAAGATTTTACAGCCTCTTATCATGAATTTATATGATATTCATACTAAAGAAACATATTTTGCATAAACTAACAATCTCATTAAATAAGATCATAATTCTGCTGCGCTATAAATGCAATTCATCGTAATATAGTGCAGTGTATAATCCTGTTTTAATGAGATTGAAAGTAATGTATTATGGGGGAAATTTGAACACATAAACCACACACAAAAACCCTGCTGCAGCCTGATTATTCTTTTTTCTTGATTTTTCTGTTTATTTCTCCTTGTTATACACATAATCGGGAAGCACGACTGATTGGCGTGTACCAAGAGGTATTTAGAAATTCTTTATCATTGTTTAGAATCTCTGTCAAATATTATTCTCTTAATTCACATTTCTAAAATAGAGGTAATTTTGAAAATACTTCCGAACATGCCTCTGCCTTCTTAACTTTGTATATTTAGCTATTTTATCATTATTTATGTTTTTCACAGATTACGACGAGTGCCAACGTTACGGAGAAAAGCTTTGTCGTCATGGCCGGTGTGTTAACCTGGATGGTTCGTTTCGGTGTGACTGCGAGAATGGGTTCGAGCCTAGTAGCGACGCAACCTCTTGCGTTGGTAAGAGCCCTTGCTGTTCTATAGATATACACGTATATAGAGATTATTACCCGAGGAAGTGTGTCATATAAATATTACGAAATGAGTGTGGATATTTGTATTACCCGAGTGAGAGCGAATTTCGCAAAAGTCATATGACACACTTCCAAGAGTAATTACTGTTATTATTAACGATTCTATTCCATTTAAAACGAATGGAAATATTCCGAAAATAACCTGCTTCCCTTCTCTGTATGCTAAAGATGGGACACATATATGGTTAGGTAATGTAGTAAGGTTTGGATTTGCCAGTAAGATGTCACATTTCGCCCTTATCTGAAATAGGGTAAGTTTGAAAATACTTCCGTCTGTATTTTTCAAGTGCAAAAGTTGGAAATTTTGAAATATTTGGAGGTTTATCTTACAGTAGAAAACTGTTTGCCTTCTAATACAAGAACTTTCAAGGTGAAGGGATAGTTTGCTTTCTGAGCAGATGGACAAAATCGGTTATTGTATTTCAACAGAAACATCCGCTGTCATGCATTTAAAGTAATTAGCAATTGATATGCATAGAAACACCATCAATACAAACTTCAATGGTATTCAGTCAGTTCAAAGTAATGTCTCTTTTCTTTTCAATAGGAAATTCAAGCTTAATATTTATGTTGCAATTTAGATAATTAAGAACCAAGAATGATGTCGCAAGCACAATATATTTATGATAACACCAAAAGAAGATAAGATATCATATAATATCATGGAGAGGGACAAGTTACTTATCGAGCAACGAGCTTTCAAGAACATGCATTAAGGTTGAAAGAGTTATCTCCCTTTGTTTTTCTAAGCAGCATTTAGAAAGCAATGAATCGTTTGCCAATAAAACAAAGCATCGCTATACAAAGTCATTTCAGTGGAGCTTTGGCCTTTGCTTATGTAACTGATGAGATGTCATTAATGATTTTGAATAATAACTTGAGGTATGACATCACGTGTGACATCACAACACTTCAATTTTGATATTTGAAAAATTATCTAATATTATTCATCGCATTTGAACACTTCAAATAATTTCATCCTTACCATTTCTTGCAATACATGCGTTATGAATGGTAGATAAAGGTTACTTAATTCATTCCAGGTACCAAACCACACATGTCAAGCATAAGACTGTGAGTTCCTGTTAGAATGGTCCATTTGAAAACCTCACATACCAGATTCGTGATCATGATTCTTTGATAAGAAGTTCTATGTATTCTTGAAGATACACCCCACATGTCAATAAAAAAACCTATACATTCTAGATAGAGAATCTCTCGTGTTAAATATATGACTATAATTTTTTGATAGAAGTTGCTATATATATATTCCAAATACTACACCTCTAATCTCACACTTATGACTATCAATTCTGGATAAAAAATTCTGTATTCCAAATATCACATCTCGCATGTCAAACTTCCTACAATCAATTATTGTTAAAGGGGCACACAGTATGTTGTTGGGTTCAAATAAGTCAAGTTTGGTTACAATGGTGTTAATTCATCGACAAGAAGCGGTTGTTTCTGAAAATTAACATCTCAATGCGTGTCTGTTAGTATAGAAACAATAAACAGAGAAAATGTCGAGATTGATGATCGAAAACCGGAATGGCGCGCGTCAATGACTTAAACGTAGTTTTCGATACTTATTTACAAGAGGCAGAACGAGATATGGAGGTTGGTATTGAAAAGTAGGTAATTTAACTAATATACATGTAAATGGCACGCAGAATTTTACTCCATCATATTTATATGGCCGATTTTAATTTACAATAGAAAACAAGAAAATGTCATATTTTGGTATTTAAGAGACAAAAATGCAATTATAGATAAGTGATTTTTTACTTTACATGTACTCAGGTCATAGGATATTTTGGCTCTATTAAAGCCACATACAAAAATGCTGAAACATACTCTGTGTCACTTTAAGAAGTTCCAGTTTTCCAGAAAGCAAACCTCACATGTCAAACACAAAATGATAAGAAACAAGTCTCTGTGTTGCAGATACAGACGAGTGTCAGCTAGGGAATGGTGGATGCGATGATCGCTGTGAGAACCAGTTCGGCTACTTCAACTGCTACTGCGATGCTGACGGTTATGTTTTAGCTGATGATGGTTTGTCCTGTGAAGGTAGAGACCTTATACTTATTGTAATTTCAAGAGGATGGACAGTATTGGTTAACTGTCAATATGGTAGCAGCAGATTTAACATCAAAAGGGTTACTATTGAAAAATGAGCTTACCATCGAAATACATCAAGATGTAGCAACTAGTAAAGACGATTTGCTTACCACCAAAATATGGCAACTGGTTAGATAGATATATTTAACACCAGGACAGTAGCAATCTGGAATGAATATATGCTTAATGTAGCAGCATGTAGAACAACATATGCATACCGTCATATTGGTCCCAATTGGGAAGGAGATGTGCTTACTATCAAAATGGTTACAATTAGTGAGGAGATGTGCTTAGTACCAAGATGGTTACAATTAGTAAGATGTGCTTACTACCAAGATGGATACAACTAGTAAGGAGGTGTACATTCTATCAAGATGGTTACAGTTTGTAAGGAGATGTGCTTACTACCAAGATGGTTACAACTGGTAAGGAGGTGTACTTACTATCAAAATGGTTACAAATGTTAAGAAGATGTGCTTATTATCAAGATGGTTACAATTAGTAAGGAGATGTGCTTATTACAAAGATAATTACAGTTGGTAAGTAGATGTGCTTACTTGTGCTTACTTGTGCTTGGGTATGCTCGCCAAAAGAAAATGCCAAAATGGAAGGCCTGAACAAGCTTACCTTTAAGATGTTCGCGAATGGTAAGGTAGATATGCTGAACTTAAAGATTACCGATAGAAGGGCTGGAAAAGCTTGCCATCAAGATGATTGCAAGTGGTAGGGCAGGGCAAACCTTACTATCAAGATGACCGAACTGGTCATAGATTAAACTAAGTGGATGGGCAGAACAAGTTTATCGTCATGCTTACCTCCTGATAATCAAGACGATTGCAGCTGGCATGCGGTTGAATATGGTGAAGTTACCCATCAAGCTGGTTGATACTGGTGATCCGAATCGTTGTCTACCTGATGAAGTTATGCAAATTTATCTGATTAACTTAAATTATTTTATTTAATAATTCATCAACGTTTTCCCTCAGATATCGATGAGTGTTATATCCAGGCTGATGAGTGTGAGGACACGTGCATCAACACACCTGGTAATTATAGGTGTGAATGCCAGCAGGTGGGGAAGGTCGTGAGTGCAGACAACATCAGCTGTACAGGTGAGATCTTTGATATAATCATTACTTTATCGTTGATTATACTGCAGTATTTTATCAAACTTATTACCCGAGGTAGTGTGTCATATGACTTTTACTACAAATAAGGATTTTGTATTAACCGATCGAATATTAGGGATTTACATAAACTTTCAAGACTTTCAAAACTCTTTAAACAAAATTTTGCATGTCAGATATTAAGTTCTCTATCACAGATACTATTCAATTTGAATCGCAAGGGGAAATTCACGAAACGGCCCTCTTCTCTTGCGACGCTCCACTATTTAAGTGACGTCTAGAATATTTCTGTTATGTCGCCATAGACGACAAAAATGAGAACGCACCGCAAGGCAACAGTGATGTAGGCATGTGTGCACATACTGAAAATGTATCACGACCTATGGGTAATAACTTTATGTCATATGAAAGGTAATCACACAGGTAATCTATAATTGATGAATCCTTGCCTATTGACGATGTTTAAAGACATATTACAGAATGCAACAAGACAGAGTACTACAGTACGACCGAGGGTAGATGTCACCTCTGTCCCCCTCACTCTGTGGTGTCTTCTCGTCTTGGCACCAAGTACGCCCTATCCTCCCAGGATTGTGAATGTCTGCCAGGCTTTGACGGAGATCCAAGATACAACATCCCTTGTATAGGTGAGAGCACATCTCATGTGATTTTTCGTTCTGCTGACGATGTTGTTGCCGCTGCCCTTTTCTTGGTGTTGTTTGGATTTTAAAAGAGGCTTAGGATTCAATAGTTCCTGTAGATATGTGAGCTTAAACGTGTTGTAATTGTTCTTAATGCTGTCGTTGAAGTGAAAACCTCTCACCCTGATGAATCCATTACGTTGGAAAGAGCAATGGTTTGACATCTTGATGTTCACGGTTAAGTTGATGTAGGATGTTGTGGTCGTTGTTGATTTTGGAATTTAAACTCTGATGCATTTGAGGTTTTAAGTGTCTGTTAGGTTTTGATAAACATCCAAGAAACAATCGAGATTTTAACATAGCGAGGAGAAATGTCAATGAAATGATCTTTAGGCATCCTAAACACATATAAATTGCACTCTTGCTTTTATTTAAAAAACAAAACAAAAGAATTTTCAATACACAACAAGGAGCCAGTCTGACTTTGATGATGATGACGACGACGACAGCGATGATGATAATGATGGTGAGGTTGAAGTTGATGGTGATTGGGATGATGATGATGATGTTTTCTTTCTTTCCCCCGCAGATCGAGACGAGTGCAGGACAGGAGATATCCAGTGCGTACATGGTTGTATCAACTTACCCGGAAGTGCACAGTGCAAATGCCCAAGGGGTTTCACCTCGGAGGCTGATAATGTCAACTGTCTTGGTGAGTTTAAACGAAATAGAGATTTCTTATCCCAACTCTATAAACTAGTTATCCAGTCTGCTATTGAATGAAACAATGGATTCGTGTCCAAGTTGAAGCATTCTATCATAACCGTTTTAAGAAATGGTTGATATGGGGATTAATCACTCTCTCGCCTGGTTTTATCCAAGTAGCCATAGGTAAAATGACACTGTGGAACAAGCCCTTATATACACATAGAAGCTGACTTGTAAAGTTTGAATAAAGTATCAATTTGTTAGTTTTTAGAAACAAAGTTATTCGGGTGCATCCAGCTATCATTCTTATGAAATAATATATCATATTACCTAAATACTTATTCTAAAGTATGTATTAAAACGCAATATAAGGCCTTAATAAACAGGATTTCTAAGGGTGACATATATGTAAATAACAAACATTGGCTAGTGCATGTAACCTAAATGGACCAATCACATGGGAAAATGTTTAAACCAAGCTATAGCAAAAATCTCAACGTCTTTACCAAAATATACAAATACAATATACGAATACAAACAGATCAACAATTTCTCTACTAACAGTGGTTGCTCAACGCATATCTGCCGCCGTCGCCTCCGTTACAGATGGGCTGAACTTCATTGACCATTCGTCATATTTTGCAGATATAGACGAGTGTGCAGTCTCGCTAGGGGGTTGTGCGCATCTGTGTGTGAACAGTCCGGGCTCCTACTGGTGTGAGTGTGATGGGGAGGGATACATTCTATTGGAAGACCAACACTCATGTCAAGGTAGGAAGGAAGTACAAGAAAAGTAAACGAGTTGTGAGGAAAGGTAAAAAAAGACAAGAATTAAAAAACCGGTTAAATACAACTATTCATAGGCATTCTCTCAGTTCCACAAGATGTGTAACTAGATGCAGATTGTATCGCGCGTAGGCTCTACGTTCAATAGGATTATCATTATATTTGTTTATGTAATAATTCCACATTTTAACGAACAACGTGTCTTGATTGTAAGAAAACTCACAAACCAGGATAGAATTCTTAAACCAATAACAAATGGTAGTTACACTAGTTATAGTTATCGTAGACAATTGTAAGCTTCGAATGTTGTGACGTTTCACTGTTTCATATGCATATCCAAACCAATTTGGGTGATATTATTTTGGGTTATATTATTGATCATGATAACTGATTGATAATTTATTTGAATTTTTTTTATTTTATTTTATTTGAAAACAAATTATTTTTAGATTATTTCTTGGTTTATTGTTTAATAACATTACAGCAATGAAATGTTTTGTCTTCCTGTGTTGATTTTCAATAAGTCTACAAATGTGGAAAACCATACCTTGTCTTGGATGTCTTTTCAAGAGTCCTAATCCTAATTTAGTGAAAAATAAAAGTTAAAAGGGAAGATATATTATTTCTTTTCATTCAGTCTGATTAAAATCGACGATCTTCCGAGGAATAAAAGTTGCCATAAAATGACGGGATTTGAACTCGTTCTATCAAGGGCCTTCCTCTTCGTTCTGAAAGCAGCCTCAACCTGTTCACTCAGCTTTTCTGTTGAATGTTAATTGTTTCAATGAAAGACTATTCTATTTCAGATATTAACGAGTGTGAAGACCCTAACTACTGTTCACACGAGTGTGAGAATGTTGAAGGGAGCGTGGTGTGTCTTTGTCCATCGGGATTCAAACTCAACACTGATATGCGATCCTGCATTGGTGAGAAAGATAACTACCGTGTCTTATATTTCATTATGAACAGAAATATAGTATAAATATATCATATATATGAATAAAATATAAAAGTTATAAAACAGACAATCCAGATCTATGTCAACTCAAAATTCAACCATTGGCTAAATAAAGCCTTGCAATATTTCATAAACTTTCTGTGCCGGTTTTTCTGCATACTGCACCTGAACCAATCAGAAAATGATCTCTGCATTCGATCAAGATTATTAAATAAGGGTACTTCACCCCGCACACATGCATCTGCAAGGCAGATGCTCAAAGCCGCGAACCATGATTTGTCACAATGCTTCAAGGCTTATCGAGACAGTTATCGAGACTGGCTCGAGTAATGCCTTGCAAGAGAAGTTTTGATATGCCTGAAGTTGCTGTTGATTGAAAATGGTCATACAGACGATGAAAAACAAGGATATAATTTTTATTTTTATTTCAGATATTGACGAATGCACGCTCAATGATCCACCATGCGACCAGATCTGCATCAATGATATAGCCTCATACACATGTCAGTGTACACAGGGCTACAAGCTTTCCTGGGACAAGAAAACGTGTATTGGTTGGTAAAGGCTTTCCAGCCCAACAGGGGAAGCTCAGTTCATAAAATACCATGCTAACGTCTGTTCTAAAACGAGCACTATTTGGGTTTCAGGTATATTACCCTGGCCTCCGCAAATGATTTTTTAGAAAGCTGGGGATGCCGTATTACACGAAAAAGCAAAACCAAGAACAATCATATATCCTTTCTCAACCGAAAACGTAAAATTTAACAAGACAATGAATTATGAAAGATTGTCAAAATCGAGTAGTTTTTGATAACTGATGTAATAAATAGTGATGGCAAGTTCTATAGATATGCTAAACAAATTAATACGTTCCAGTGTAAAAAAAAACTATTTTGAATATGCTGGTACCATAAAGGCGATCGAAACATATTTAACTAAATCTAACGATAGAGAGAAGTGTAAAGATAGAGAGAAATGTAAAGATAGAGAGAAAGACGATATGCAAGAAATGCCAAATTTCTTTTTAAATTGCCACAAAAGAAAATAGGTATTGAATGTTTTGCGATATTCTATAAAAATGTTAACATTGTGACTTTACACATGTAAAAGTTAAAGTTGGATAGACTTCGTGAAACTAGATGAGAGAAAGTGAATGGAATCAAATAAAAAAGTGCCTCTTATATCGAATCAGAATTTAAAATCAAGACTTGTCATTTGTCTCTATCCCCAGATGTGAACGAGTGTATGGAAGGAGAAAGCAGGTGCGAGGAGGGGTGTGTCAACACTGTCGGGAGCTTCCACTGTCACTGTGACGAGCAGGGCTACACTACCTCGGAGGATGGATTCAGCTGCGTTGGTGAGATTTATGGTTTACTTGTGTCAAGAATGAAACAACCAAAGAATTTCAATTTCTTCAAAGATTATTCGTAGATATCCTCTCTCCACTAAGGTTCCTGGATTGATATTTTCCCACGTCACCTCTGTTCCGATCCAAGAGTTTTCTGTGCGAATCCTGCGTGAGAGGATGACCTTTATGCTATTCATTCTTGTATAAGAAATTGCATTATTAACATAATCAAATCTTTATCAAATTCAAGATATAGACGAATGTGCTGATAGTTTCAACAAGACTTTGTGCGAGCAGAAATGTACCAACTTACCTGGGAGTTACAGATGTGAATGTAACGCTGGTTACCGGAAAACAACCTCAGGCAACTGTGTTCGTGAGTTATCTTAGCATATAATTTTAAAAATAAATTATTTTTCAGTTTTCAACTCCCACATTCCCCCAACAATTTTTGCCCTATGCAAATTAAGCTTATCAATCGAGTAAATAAAATTATATTTCTGACACTAAACATGACATTTGTAAATATAGCAGACTGGATTTTTTTTTAAAAAGAAGGCTGTAAGAATTAAGCAGACATTGCATGTTTATTTTATCCCTCACGTGGAGGAGAGTAAGTTTATCCATCCTCGATAATCCAGGGTAAACTAAAAATCCGCTCTAATGTCAATTGGTCCGCCATGCTGCTTTTTCGGGGAAACACGCGACAAAATGCGCTGTACTTTTATGACCTATTTGTATGGATAGAATATCAATAATAATTTATATATAAATAATTTATAAGACTAATCAACAATACCTTGTAATTCTGGGAACTTGGATCTGTCTACGAAGTTTACACAGGGTAATCGAGCCAGGAAACCAGTATAATCATTTCCGGTCCCCGAGCAGGCACGAATGTGGCATACCTTGTGTATGTTATATAGCTACATGTATTTGTACTTGCATGATATTGTACGTCAGAGTCTGGCGCCTGTGGATGAAGTTTTCAAGACTGGACAAGAACGCCGATTCTTTCATCTTAACAACTGTTAAAATATTCAAACGACGTTCCTGTTTCAGCATGCCAGCGTGGCTACTACCGGTCACTGGATGACCAGGAGTGTAAGAGATGTCCAGCTCACTCCTCAACTTCCAGCAAAGCGCGTACCTCAAAAGGGGACTGTAAATGTCGAAGCGGTTACTATGGAAACCTGGCCTATAATGCGCAATGCAGAGGTACAGAAAAACACTTATACAAGATCTAGCTTCCATAGTCAAAGGGTTTCGTTGTATTATCATCCTTGATCGTAGATATATAACATTTAATCTAGTATCAAGAGAGTTTACAAAAATGAATAAACGATTCCCAATTATGAATCAACTGACTGGAGATATAAACAGACTGAGTTAGTTATTGTTTAATGCCGCTTGGGCAATATTTCAGGCAATAGCTGCATATCCTATAAACAGAGACTTACAAATAACTTTCATACTTCAAGAACAAAAAGCCACTGATTTTCTTATGCATCAAGTGTTTTATTCGTATATTTTGCAACTCTACTGTGGTAAAGGAAATTGATATTCCGTTTTTGTTGAAATCTCAAATGCCAAACCGATGGTCTAACTTTATCCTGAATTGCTGACGCTATCATACACGGATTGTGAAACTCAACCTCAGGAGAACTGCCTTCAAAATCGGTGAAAGTGATGACTGACTTTACGTCGAAGCATTTACACTTAACAAAATATATACTCCCTATGATTATCTATATACTTTTTTTTTAAAGTATTCTATAGTTCCCGTATTTCTATCTTATTTTACGTCATCGCATGGATGTCTTTTTATTTTGACTCCATTATCATTACACACATTACACATCATTTACACATACTAAACGGTTGCATACGTTTTCTAATCTTCGGTTTTGTTGGGCAAGTACACCCTTCTTATCATGAATGCAGCTTCACACGTTTGCTAGTATAATGATTTATGTTTTTCAGATATAAATGAATGTGACAACAACAATTTCCGATGTTCCGATATATGTGTCAATACGGAGGGAAGTGCTTACTGTTCATGCCCCCCGGGATATACCTTGGCAGCTGATCGAAAAAAATGTAACGGTATGTAAAATGTTCCATTTATCTTCAACTAAATTTATCTTTCATCGAGCCCTATATCCACATCCAATTCTATTGAAGTAAGATCTTGCCATTCGCTTTCATTTCGTTTTTTTATTCATGGCGGTTAGCGAAAAAGCGGTAAAAATCAGCAAAAGGTAGAACTGATTTTAATGAGACTCCATGAATTTCTTCCTTATTAAAGAGTTACCTTACTTTGTCCACCATTTAAGTGTCATGTATGTACATCTTCATTTTCTCTCCGTAGAGATTACCTAACTCATGTTTCCCTTGGTTACCTCTGTTACAATTGTACCATATTTCTAGGTTATTGAAAAATCCCCTATTGATGAAAATATGTTACACATATATATCGTACCTTGACTTTAGTGTTGTAAGAATACCTACGCACAAGTGAAATAGCTAAAACCTTCTCTTTCTGACACTTGCTAGAATATTTCGGATGTCCAATTGAAACAAATTTGCAAAATTATCATCTTACAAATATGCAAAACCTTGTGTGTACTTCTGATAATATACTTGAATTAACCTTAAAAAGCCTTTTAATATTATGTTGTTTCAAACATTTCTTACATTCGTTTCATTGGCCATATAAACAAGTCATGACAAACTAAATGGAAAGAAGGATCGAAAGTTTATAACGAAAATGTTGACAGATTAACAGGTAATACTTAAAATAGAAAAGAGGGTCTAAAACTTAAAATGAAAACTGCTAATCGTTTAAGAAATGTAAAAAATCATATAAACAATTTGCATGTCGATGCAGAATATTTTAGTTCCAAAAAATAAAACAGTTGCTCGTGATTTTCACAATAAAGAAGATGTTATCCAGAAAATCGTGTCTTACAGATTTGGGAAGTTTTTCATTAACGTTATTGACCAAAGTATAATTTCGATATATGAATTTCAGACATAGATGAGTGTTCACAATCTAACTCCTGTGAACAGCAGTGTGTGAACACCCTTGGAAGTTACACCTGCGGCTGTGATTTAAAATACTTCCGTGTTGGAACCGATGATACGTCATGTTTAGGTAAGTAGAGATAAAAGACAATAATTAAGGTATTTCATTAAAGGTAGTTACATCTTTGGACTTATCGTCAGAAATTATGTGATCTGGGGAACTAAATGGTAAAAATGAATTAATTCACTTTGGCTAATTTCGTTCTAGTTCAAGTTCAAGTTCTTTATTTACTAAAACCCCTCACAGTTTTATATGGTGAATTCTTACAAGAATAAAATAAAGTTCATCAACGAGGCAAGATCTTTACGTTTTTCAAAATTTTTTTAGAAACACAATAATTAATTAACTTAGTTTGTCAACAGTTGTTAAATTTCTTTCTGTGAAAAGACTTTTTATGATAATCAGGTCTTGAAAAGCAATACATAGGTAAAAGTTTTCTATTTTTAATTACAAGTACAAAAATATATACACTGCAATTTAAACATATATTGCAGTATTCAAAGTAACCAGGAAGTTGTGATTTGAAGCTTCTGTGGCCACTAAGGACAACGGGGGATATAAGTGAGCTATGCTCACATATGCTTGTTCATTTAAGCTAATTGCACCATAAATTCTAATGAACTGATAGCAGTATTCAGTGTCACCAGTACTTATATGATTTGAGGGACTGAGACGGATACAGGATTTTCGTGTTGGTGGGGCGCGCCCAATGGGTGTCATAAACGTAATTTCAAACATCATCAGACGTCGTCATCATCATCAGATCTGTCGTCGTCATCACTATCATGATCATCACAATCTCCGGAAGCGTAAACTACAACATCACCAGCGCCATGTACAATTAACATTTCAGTATTAAAGAGCCACTCCGTGATTTTCATAACATATTATTTACCTTTGATACGAACCTTAATGTCATATGTGGTGATATAAAGTCAAAACATCTGAACTTTTCATGTCCAAAAGACATATATATGACAAACAACTGGTTTTCCATGAAAATCTAAAAACAGCCTTATAAATGCACAGAGGAGTAGATATCACGTCCAATATACATGGATACTAGTTATATAACCTAATAAACGCTATCAACTCCTAGCTGCCCTCATGGCTGTTTTAGATAAGTCTTCAAAATTACGTTTGACTATTTGACGCGCGCCACTGACCGGTTTTCGATCATAATTGCGACCTTCTACCTTCATATTGTCTTTAGTTACTTTGGTTTATATGACTCCAACAACTCACGGAGTGGCTCTTTAAATATACTTAATTAAACCAATTCGTACTTCAACTTTGAAGCATACTGTACGTTAAATATTCATTGCCACATTTGAAAGTATACATCTATTTTTCCTCTAGATATTGACGAATGCGAGGATGACAATTTCGGCTGTGAGCAAACGTGTATCAACACAATAGGAGGGGCGTACTGCTCGTGTCCACGTGGATATGAGCTACGGAGGGACAAGAAGACGTGTAGAGGTATGTTAAAAAATTTAATTTATTTGATTATTTATCACTGACCAGACTCAATCTCTGTTTTTTAGAGCCTTGCTCCATTTCGCCAACGTTTCTGTGCCGGCTTTTCTGCTTACTGCAGCTAGACTTGATATTTCAATTTAATCAGTAATGTCCTTATGCATATCGCCTATGAGGACGCACTACTTTCAACCCTCGAAATTTAGCAAATTACAGCAAGGCTTGATCTAGCAAGTGATGTAGAGGTATACAATTCGAAGGTAGTTGTAAATACTCCTTTTTGATAACTGAATTCGATTTATTCATTTTCAAGTATTTTATTTACTCATCAGACCTATAATAGGGTATCGTGATAATGTGTTTCTGTGTATGATGTTTTAAAAGTGTAATGTTTGACATGAAAAATAAATTAGGAGTATGATGAATCTAGTTAATCAATCTAATTAAAACTAGATGTAATGACCCGTCTTTACATCGTACGGACTTCGGGACGCATTATTTTACAGCTAGTTATTATACATTTGAATTTTGATGTAGACGATTCAACTAGAAATCACGTTCATACTGCAAGTTGCAGCTTGTGACTGGCGGCAAAAGGGGATCTTGATGACGTGTTTGTGTTATGTCGAATGGTCAAAAACACTCTTTACAATGCACATATATGTGTTTTAAGTGACATAGATTAAAATGTCGTGGTAAAATGGTATGTTTTATTGAGAAGTCCTAGAAATTGTCGAAAATAAAATGTTGCTACTAATCAATTTCAAGAGTGACAACATACATGTGAAAGTCCCGATTTGTGATCGAAAACCGGACAATTATTCAAAATTATCTTTTGCAGAAAATCGGACAAATTTAGTTTCGGTAGAATAAAATTCATCATATAACCAGTGAAGATGAAAATGGAAGTAGAACTCTTTGACATGAATAAGGCCTATTGACATCATTGACAACATATTGATATCCTTTTATTTATCAATTAATAAATGTAATGAATGTGCAAGTTTATTTAGATTATTTTAACTGAAATCAAAATATACTGTTTGTCACTTAGGCACAATTTTGAACGTAACAAGAATATAAGAAGAATATAATTCCAGATGAAGACGAATGCTTGACAGAAAACGGTGGCTGTGATGACGTGTGTATAAACACAGAAGGATCTTATCGCTGTGAATGTAAAAAGACAGGATTTGAAAAATACCTCTATGACGACAAGAAATGTGTTGGTAAGTTTACGAACTGATTTTTTTCTTTCTGGTAAAGATAAGTTTAAGCAGCTCCACACTGATATTCAACGTGAAGAAATATGATAAATTAATATCTGAAACAAAGTATATGGATGATATGTAATACTAATTTTAAGTCAAGTTGGATAGTTGTTTAGTTGTATTTGAAACAGGGCTGACACAAATAAAACGCTTCTTTAGAGGCATTTTAGTTTGAATGATGATAAAGAAAAGAAATATATGAATACAATTCTTCAACTTAACTTAACGAATGCCAATCGAAGAAGATGCTTTTCATTGATTAAAATTGATTATTTTGCAATCAATAACATGAATTCATTATCGTACAAATGATTCTGGTTAAATCTTGCTTCAGTGCCAATGAAAATAGAAATAGACTAGAATCAATGTAACTCCCCAGCTGTAGCAGATGAATTCCTATACCTGTTAAGATGTTTAGCATCCGTCGACATAAGAAAAGTTTATATACCCGAATATCTATATGAATTTCCTAACATTTATAAGTTGAAATATTATTATGGTGTAACAAGCTCTCTATTGTAAAGAAACAATATCACAATTGTTAATGCTGAATTAAAAAATTGGTTTAAAATTGACCTCCACATTGGGTGTACTAAAACTCTTTTGTATACGTTCATATGCTCTTGTACAACTGATGATGGTATATAGAGAATAAATAATTTGTTGTTATAGAAAAGAAAGATAAACAACCTTCCAAGCTAGGTCTCAATAAATGACCAATTAACGCTTTGCTGCTTTACACAAACATTTGTAGTTCGAATGCAGCGCATTCATCGGCAATCTCCAGGAGATTTCTGATAGTACTATCAATTTCAACTGCAATACGGAGGTAGTTAGCACAGAACAGGAAGAAATGCATCAATAGAGCTTATTACCCGAGGAAGTGTGTCATATGATTTTTACGAAATGAGTGCGATTATTTGTATTACCCGAGCGAGAGCGAGGGTTATACACAAGTTCGCACGAGTTTCGTAAAAGTCATATGACACAATTCCGAGGGTTATAATTTCTTTATTACCGATTCTATTTCATTTAAAACACACGGAAAGCGGCCTACTTTCTTTGCTGCGGGCCGCTTCAGTGACGTCACGAACAATGGTTTGATGACGTCACAGACTGAAGACTGAAACAATCGTTGCTAGGCAAAAGTGATATGTGCACATGTGCTCATATTGAAAATATGTCACCGCTTATGATAAACCATATGGGTAATAAAGAATTGTATTAGCCAGCTGATGAGATTGGTGCGAGTTACGAAGTCGTTCGATATATTTTTACCATTGATTTTACCTTCCTCTCAGATATCAACGAGTGTATACGCCTAGCCCCGTGCCAGGGAACGTGCAAGAATACGTATGGTTCCTACAGGTGCCAGTGTCGGGGTTCGGGCCTCAGACTTGCTGCTGATGGTAAAACATGCTTAGGTAAGCCATTTTGTTTTTCACAAGGGATGAAATTCACGTCAATCTGGATACAGACAATTTTATTTTGACGGAAATGAAATGTGATTTTATTCTTTCATAACTTTAAGATGTCAACGAGTGCAAAGCCACAAAGATCTGTGAGCACACGTGCGTGAACGTCAGAGGAAGCTATAGGTGTGAATGCAACCCAGGGTATTATAGCACCGGCAAGGGTTGCCAGCGTGAGTTGATTTTTAAAATCTGTCACCTTTCTTGATACATATGTTTTTTTCGTGGTATATCTGTTTGTCGTGTTAATTCAGGGCTGGAACATTATTTGTTAAGTTATATACAAAAAGATATGGTTTATTGATAATTTTTTTTTTTTTTAAATTATATTTTGTTCTTAAAATGTTACAATTTTGCTCAATACGCCAGTCTTGAATTTACGTTGTGTGATCGTTGTGTGATCGTTTTACACTCTTTAAAAATTGATTGCTAAAAGAGTGTTTGAGAACTAAAGGGAAGAACACTGTACTATATATTGACCAGCAGCTCCAAAAAATCAGAATGTATGTCAATTAAAAGAATCTTTTTTCAAAATCGATGTATGTATATAACTAGAATTCATATATGTTATATGTGTGATTTTTAATCACTCCTTCGAGCTTGGAAATAACAACTTGCATATCATATTGACCCTCCGACCATCGCAGCTTGTCCCCTCGGCACATACAACTCGGTGAGTACCAACAAGCGCTCCTGTTCCCGATGTCCGGCGAAGTCCAAAACTCTGACCAAGGGCAGTACGTCCCTCCGAGACTGTGTTTGTGCGTTGGGTTTCAAGGGCGACCCTACCAAAGGCGAGACGTGTACAGGTCAGTGTTAATCATCGCATTTTCCTGATAATGCTTGTGTCAAGTTGTTATGCTGACCAAAGGCTTATTTTCATCAATATATATGGCAAAATGACACTTCAGAACAAAGAACGCTTGTCTCATCATATTTGACGGGATGAGAGACGTTTAGTTGTCTCTGCCTATAACCCTAATCTCTCTCAATTTAAATTGTACCTTTTTTTATTAACCGAGACTTCCAACTCATTCTCTATTTGAGTAGTGATCACTGCCTATTATAATATTTCTCGATAATTCTAATGATTGAACTCAAATTTGCACTTTTGAACGGCTGTTAATCTTAAAAATATGTCTTATACATATCATATCTTGCATCTATTTTGGAAACAAGGGCCTGCAGGTTCGAAAATCTCTTATCACTGAGAAAGTCGAACACAAATGTATGTGACATTCGATACACTTTTCAGTAAGTCAGCTCATAAGGTCTAGTTTTACACTACTCTAAGGTGTCCATGACTCATTCATAGCTTGAAATTTGCGCCAGTTTCTATCACTGGCTAATCTAAACCTTGCTGCCTACCAGTCAATATTTGTGTTTTGAGTGCAGCACCCTCTTCGGCGAAAAGTTGCAATTCTCATATGATTTCTCATTGGACTATAGCAATTCGTCGCAGCAGTCTTGGCGACAGGTTCCGAAAGGTACGGCGAATGCGACAAGCCCTTCTTAGGAAGTCATTGGGGCTGGCGTCAGAATAGATCACGCGTGGGAAGATGTTACTCAATAAAATAGCCTTAGTTTTAAAAAGGGCACAAGGGTCAACCTTATTGTCAAGGTCGTTATGTTTGTTAAGTTTGTTTTTCTGCAGACATCAACGAGTGTGCTGTTAAGAATGGGGGCTGCAATCACCGCTGTATGAACTCTCCTGGGTCATTTTCCTGTACCTGCCGGACCTCCTATACCTTGCAGCCGGACAAGAAAACATGTATCAGTGAGTTTCCATTGTCACTTTATGTATCGGTGTTTATCGGGTAATTGGGTAACATCGACTTCCTGTGACAGCCGAACAAGAAAACGTGTATCAGTGAGTTTCCATTGTGTCTTTATGTAACGGTGTTTATCGGGTAATTGGGTAACATGGACTTCCTGTGACAGCCGAACAAGAAAACGTGTATCAGTGAGTTTCCATTGTGTCTTTATGTAACGGTGTTTATCGGGTAATTGGGTAACATCGACTTCCTGTAACAGCCGAACAAGAAAACATGTATCAGTGAGTTTCCATTGTCACTTTATGTAACGGTGTTTATCAGGTAATTGGGTAACATCGACTTCCTGTAACAGCCGAACAAGAAAACATGTATCAGTGAGTTTCCATTGTCACTTTATGTATCGGTGTTTATCGGGTAATTGGGTAACATCGACTTCCTGTGACAGCCGAACAAGAAAACATGTATCAGTGAGTTTCCATTGTCACTTTATGTATCGGTGTTTATCGGGTAATTGGGTAACATCGACTTCCTGTGACAGCCGAACAAGAAAACGTGTATCAGTGAGTTTCAATTGTCACTTGATGTAACGGTGTTTATCGGGTAATTGTGTAACATCGACTTCCTGTGACAGCCGAACAAGGAATCGTGTATCAGTGAGTTTCTATTGTGGTTAATGGTTTATAGCATGTTTTTGGTGCCTTCAAATGTTTATAAAAGTCGAAAAGAAATCAGTGAGTTTTCAACAAATATACACCAACGGTTATATTAGAATGATAAATCTTAGAATGTGCAAATACATTAAAGTCAATGTCTCATATTCGCATGGCAAAAATGTCTTATTTGCCATTTGATATATTGCGAATTATCTTAGATTTAACCCTCATATAATAAGGTGGCTGTAAATCATTTTTGAAAGATTCATATCTCCTCGTTTTCCCAATGCCATATGTATTAAATTTAGTGGGTCAAAACATCTCATTAATCGAACCAATTAGGTATGGAAATGGATTAATTTTGCATTGCTTAACCGATCATGGTACGTTCGTTTAAAACTGCTTTTTTTTAATGGAAACATTTAATTTCGTTTATATGAGATGAAAATGTGCTAATGCTTTTAAGAGTCTTTCTACAAGTTTAAGCTTTGAAGACACTTAAATAATTATTCTTCAAAATTTGTCACACTTAATTTTGTTTTCTCCAGTTGTTTCCTGTCCGACTCTAAAGCCTCTTCGTAATGGACGAATATGGCCGCCTGCGTGTACGTCCCATGTTGCTAGACGTAAACTAAAGAAGGGTACAATCTGTACCTTCCGGTGCAACCGGGGATACGACCTTGTTGGGGATAAATTACGTACCTGTCAGGCCGATAGTCGATGGACCGGGTCTTCTACAGTATGCGAGGGTATGAAAGTTTGGATTAAGTGCATCTTAATTTTTCATATAACTAAAACGTTAGAATTTAATCATCCATTAACGCTTGTTAGGATTATAGTATGATGTGGTAAAAAAGAAAAGCTTCATTATAAAAGGCCCAAAATATAAATCAAGTATAATTTTTCCAAACAACCTTTATATACAGAAAAATGCTGATTTGTAAAATTTGGGAAGCTTTAACGTATGAAAGTCAATCGTTTGTACAGATAAAGTTTACATATAGGTGTTCCCCAAGAATACAATTAACTTCGTAAAAAGGAGATACATTTTTTATTTATCCTTGTTCTTCATAGTAGCTTAAGCTCGGAACTGTTTTAGTATTTTTGATCTGATTGTACTTTATTCAAAGATCATCGTATGTATATATATTTATATGTTGGCGGCAGTTATAGTCGATTGCATGTTTTTTCTTTCTTCTGTTCCAATCAGCACACTGACAGATACCCGTACAAGAAAGTTATAATTCAATTATATTTAAGTTGCTTCTTAAAACATATTTTCAGTGTTCACCCTAATATGACCCTCTGTATGATTCTATGCTTTCGGCCAATGAAGTGTCCCATACCCCCGACTGTCGTGTTTGTTCCATAAAGATATTTTTAAAAAACATGTTAGCATTTTTGCCTTTCAGCCAAATATTGCGACGGATTAAAAGCTCCGAGGAACGGCAAAATTCGACCGAATCTCTGTGCTGGAGATTTTGTACCCTTCCGTCAGAGATGCACCTACAGTTGCAACCCGGGATATACTCTTGTTGGGAGAACATCCACTAAATGCAAGGCAAATCAAGCTTGGAGCACACCCAACACCCCTCAGTGTCAACCAGGTGGGTTCTTCTGTTACATTCTTGATTATGGAGACAAGATCGTTTTCATTATTTTGATAGGGGTGTTAAATGTATTTGGGATTGTTTATTATTTTGATAGGGGTGTTAAATGTATTTGGGATTGTTTATAATCTTTAAAGGGGTGTCTGTAATATATTTCTTTGAAGTTGCAAACAGCTATCAGTCAAAGCTATTTGGTTCCTCCATTGTAATTTCTAATGGCGATTTTCTTAAATTATTATTTCAGTAGGGGTGGGAGTAATTGTTAATTTGAAATAAGAAGCATATTTTGTGTCTGTTGTTGCCATGTGTTAATTAAAATAAATGTGGACCCTGATTATAGTTAGTGATAAGGTTGAAGATATTGAATTGCTAAACTGTTTTATTTTTATCTATAAAAAATACACCAACAAAACAGGATGGGATAAACAGTAGTCCTTTAGATTTTGATCTTTATTTTGCAGAAAAACGTCTTAAAAGAAGAGGAAACAATGTTTGAATCCGAAGACACTGTGAAAAAACAAAAAGACTACATCTATTTAAGAAATATTAATGAAATATTCTGGGCCAAAAAGAATAAAACAACTAAACAATTATTGACTGTGTATTCTATGAAAGCACAATTATGGGCAGACTTAACTTTTACTTTGCCTCCTCACATTATAGGTGAAGCCAATCTCTTGTGTTTTCAAATATACACTGGTGAGCAGAATTAAGTACCTCGTTCGCGAACACTTTAACTCTGCCTCCTCACATTATAGGTGAAATCAAGCTCTTGTATTTTCCAAATTACACTGGTGAGCAGAATTAAGTACCTCGTTCGGGAACACTTACACCCTGTATGCTACTCGCTAGTATTTGGCAGAGGGATTGTAAGTATCGAATCGCTGGTGTCTGCATTATGTCAATCTCATTGAAATCAGCTCGAAACTTGTGAGGGACAAGTTTGGAGCCGATAAGGGACAAGTTTCGAGCTGATTTTAATGAGATTGGGATTATTTTTGAGGACATGAAGGAGGACAAATATTTCCGAGCAATGACCCATCTATACCTGAATGATCTGAAACATTGATGTTTTCTATTTTATTAAAGAGATAGTAGCACATTGATTGCAAGATTCATTTTCTTCAATTTTTCCCCAGTACAGAGTAGTTTATGCCAAATGTATTATGTTCAGAGGGCAAAAACATCCCATACTCAGCTCGATCATACATGAAAAATGCTTCTTTTGATTTAAAATGTTTATTCATTTTCGTTTTCATGAGATCGCTTTAATTATCTAGAAAAAAAACGGTAATAGTTTCCCTTAAAAGACACATATATATATATATATATATATATGTATATATATATATATATATATATATATATATATATATATATGCCTTACATATACGTTGAGTTGCGAGTAACAGATCATTTATCCTTTATTAACATCATCTCCTATATATAAAAAGATCAACGAGTGTTTTAGGCAGGCGTTTTTTATAAAGTAGAAAGCTACATTATGCGTTTGTCTTTGTTAACAAAACATCCTTTAATATATTAACAATATGTTGACACTTAAAATGATAGATTTAACCTGTGATCACTCAAGACATGTAACTGCAATGAAAAAATCAGGAATTTTTATACTGAGTATTTGGCGTCTTCATTTGTAATAATAATTATTATTGCGATTTGAAGCGCTCATAACATATTTAATTGTCTTAATCGTAAGGTAAAGAAGAAATTCCGTAGCCTCGAAAGTACGGTTTGGCCTCATTTTCATCCTGAAGACTAGATACAGTGGAAAATGGTCGACAATAACACCTGTCTTATCCGACATCCTGTCAATAGTTGTATAAACAATTTGTCCCGACCTTTTTTTAGCAGTATTACGATTACATATAGGTAGATAGATAGTTTATTCAGTCTCACCTCTTATATACATAAAAATATCTAAACAATTATACATTCTTAAAATACATGAGCCACCCAAAAATATGAAATAGGGTTATGAGAGACTAATTGTCGATGAAAGATTCGTAAAAAAGAACAACAATTTATAAATACATAAGATAAAGTATAAAAGTACATATGGATTAAAACTATAAAATGATAAACCTGCTAGAAAAGTACACATATTAGAAAATAGAAATATGATACATTAAATTACAGTAAAATGGGAACAGATCATCGTTTGACTAAAAATTTCCGTCGATGTTCTAAAATAAGTTTGCAGCTTCTGGCACTATCCCTAAAAACACTTGGGCTTGCTAAAACAAATGAGATACGTTCCTGGTCAGTTGCAGTATTAAAAGCACTCCATTTGTCTTGACATTTCTTATAAAGGCTTTCTCTAATCGATTCGTGTAAGGGGCAGTGGAGAATGACGTGCATTTCATCTTCAATGACATCAGGGCAGTGAAAACATCTTCTATCTTCAAGTGGTGTGTTAGTGTATCTGCCCACTTCAACTTGTATAGGAGCAGTTCCACAACGAAACATGGCTAGAGCTCGTCTGTGGGAACGAAAAAGGTTCTTCCTTATGTAGTCCTCGCAGCCAAATACGTAATTTATTTCCTCCTCTTCTATTTCCATTTACATTCAACAAATTCGTGTTCCAATCTTTTAAGAAATTCTTAAAAACAGCCTCTTTTACATGTGATCCCAGTTGTTTAGTTAGATTTCCATTCTGGAAGTTTATCCAGTTTTCCAGTCCAAATTTCTTCAAACTATCTCTAACTCTGTATTACAGTTTCTTGTGTTCTTATTTGCTAGGTCACTAGTCCACTTGAAAACTCTGAAGGAAAGCCTTGATGGTGATAGACAACTGAGTCGGCAGTAGAACCTGGTTACGCTGCTCCATTGCTTCACGATTGGTGGGCTCCAGCCCATATCTCCGATTACAGAGTTGTTGGGTGCAAACTTGTATAGTCCCATAAAAAAACCCATCGCTCTGTTTTGAACAGCGTTGATCTTGTCGGTTAGATGTACCCCATATCGCCGAACCATAGTCTATAACGGACCAGACCATGGAATCAAATACATGTAATTTACTGTCCTGTGCGAGTTTTTCGTTTATCGACCTCGAATTTAATAAAAATTATTCATTACATTTCTACTCTTTAAGAGTAAATCCAATGAATATTTACTTTCAAACTCAAAGTTTTCATCAAATCTATAGATGAACGTTTGTGATAACGGGGAGGGGGTGTTTTTTAAAAATATTTTTATTGTTTTGTTTCATTTTGGGGAGGGGTTATTATTTCAATCAAATGTGAATTTATTCTGAAAAATGGGAAGCACTGTCAACAGTCTAACATTTTATGTGCATAATTTTGATTATTGTGAAATAATACATAGCTATGATTAAATATTGATTAACGCATTACGCATTACGCGGCCGTTCAAAACGTTTGTCGTAACTTGAGAATGCAAAAGTTCTGCATACATTTGCGTTAGCGTCTGTCTACTAGTCAAAATTTTCAACAACCCAATCGACTTATCATTGCTGCCTTTACGTGAGGCTTTTGCGAAAACGAACGGGTAGAATCATGGGTTCGTAGATGTTCGTAGATCAAACGAAATCGAAGCATACAAACTTTAAACATGACCAATGACAACTCGATGCCTACATGTGTCAGTTTAAGCAAACTGTATACTGATAAAACTAATAAAACATTTGAAATTGACAACAAAACATTGAAAAGTGAACCAAACATCGTTTTCGACGCTCACATTTCTGATCTTCGAGTCCAACGTTGTAATTCAGGTAACGTCATTTCAATAGAAAATATAGAATCTGATGAATAACAAAATAATAAAAAGTCATTCATTGAATTTTTAAGCCATCTACAAACCTTCCTGGTCTACGAAAAACAACGCGTCTACTAACCCGTGTTGTATATGACAACACAGGTTTCCGTTGTAAAGTGATATTGGATCAAAGACTTGCAATCGTACATCAATCTCATTGAAATAGAATCTAACATTGCTGCACTACGTTACGCAGATGTAGTGGAGCATTTAGATTTCATTTCAATGAGACTGAATCGTACACGTGTCTCATATATCATTGTGTGAAGTATTATTGTATAGAGAAAGGCTTACTGATCTTGACGATAGATCACAACTAAATCATCACATATATGTTGGAACTAGCAAACTTTTAGTGTTCCTCCACATATGTTCTATGTATACAAACCTAACTATAAAGAAATATCTTTAAAGGCACTAGTGCACGCTTTTACGGTTTAAATTGGCTATTTTAAGGTTTAAGAGGACTTATACAATCACTTAAGCTTTCTATCGATGCAATGAAATACTTAAAATTCTTCACAATTGACCTGCAATCAACAATGAAAAAATTTAGACAGCCGCTGTCGGCTTGGACATATAACAAATCTAAGGTTAGTTGTGCACAAAACGGATAAATTAAAGACATTTGAAAGCGGCTGAACACTTATTATGTGCAGCTGTTTAATTTACCTAAACTCTGAACTGAGAACAAATAATGGATTATGTTTTATGAAAGCAATGTTGTAAATAAACCGACTTAATAACACAGCTTTAGCATCGCTATTAGATTGACCAAAGCGGCTGCCGTTTCGCTTTTTTGGTTATAAGCAAAATCTTAATATTTCCGATATCGTAGTTCATGCGGATTTATTGTACCGTAACATTAAATACTTCCGGTCTTTAAAAATCAACCTTACTACCTGAATACGTAAATGTTCGTTAAATAACTTACGAGGTAGATTATTTGAGTGAGGTTCTTGAATAATATCGAGAGATATGCAGTATCTGTGCATTCGTTGTGTTAAAGAAATATTGGTGTGCACTAGTGCGTTTAAGGTAAGTTGACGACACACTAGCGGAAATCGAACACGGGACCTTTAAATTTGAATGTCCAACTATCATTTTTAGCTGACGGGATTCGATCACAGGACCTTTCATTTTGAATGTTCCCCCTTTTTTGTTGCTTACGGGATTAGAACATAGGACCTTTTAATTTGAATGTTTCAATACCACTTGCATTCTCTCCCCACAGAGGTAGGTAGCTCCGTCATAAATTCGTATAAAGGAATTTATGACGGAGATACCTCTGTTTGGAGAGAATGTATCACTTGTCGCTGACGGGATTCGCGAAAACAGGACCAAAATTACCAATTGAATATTCCACGGTCACTTATACCTGACGGGATTCGAAAACATGACCTTTCAATCTAAATGGCCATTCACCTGGCGCTTTACGGGTTATTTTACTGATGCGTTCACTGGTCTATGTCTTGCACGAGACTTCCCTGGGAGATTTTATACACGCTTCATGCGATGCAGGATTCTTAACGTACCTTCAGATATTGGTGTTGAAAGAGCAATTTTGAAGCCAAGCCACATTAGCTTTTGAAATCATATCAAGATTCAAATTGAAATAATTAGACTCTCAAGTTTACGAAATGTTACATATATTTGTTCGTAAAGTGTTCTGTCATGATTCAAAAGCAGTTTTATCATGGATAAACTGCCCCACTGCCTGATAACCCGTCATGTCTTCATCACACAGTGACATTTAAAAAATATGAATTTTTTTCATTGCACGCTCAAAACATTTCGAAATCAGGGTCATTAAAAATGCAACCAACGTAAGAGATTTAAATTCAACAAAATAATCGACCACCACCACCGCACGTGTTCTGGCCATAATTTTTCATTTTAGGCTACGAAAGTACGAGCTCCTTCTGATTACGAATCCACAACAAACCGACGCATACGAATAAGTTCGGGTGTTTCCGTTAGTGTACTTCCTTTTATTGTGGCGGGAGATGTGAGCATTTGCGGAAGAGAAGTTGGAAAAAAGATAACTTGTAGGTGCTGTCACGGTTCAGTGGATGAATAGAAACTATTAGTATTAATGCAGTTGCAAAATAACAGTTGTTTTAATCGGTATAAACTTTCTGTAAATATCATGTTCAGGAATTAGGGAATATATTGACACTGTCATACAATGAACTGAAAGTGAAAATTGTGCATGTATTTCTCGCACTTATGATAATATTATCAAGATCAATGCATAAGGTGGTGAGTAACAATTACAATTTAATTGTTAATAAAAACAAATTTACGCACTAACGCAATAAAATGAAATTGTAATTCAGAGTGGAAATGAGGTTGAAATATTGCCAGCCAAAAAAACAATGGTAAGAGAAAAACCTTCAAACATTACCACTCCTTACGAAAAGATACCTGGAATGCGTTCAAGGTTGTAGAACAGTATGTTATTCATACAGGTTAAAGAGTACATGCAGTACACAAACACCACATTACGCCGCTAATGGCTGAAATATTGCTCAAGCGGCGTTAAACAATAACTCACTCACTCACTCAAACACCATATTCCAAATATACATTTAAGTATTCATATCCTGAAATATATTAAGAAATCTGCTTTAGCAGTACAAGAATCTTATTTTCTATTTCCACACGGGCAGACATTTGCCATTTATAGTTGAAATATTTCCAGGGGTGATGGATCAAGATGGCCGACTGTTGGTCAATCTTTATATCTGTTTATTACTATGAATGCAAATCACCAGGCCAAGGGGTCAAGGGTCCCAGCAGGCAGTTTGTTGTCTTAAAATTGAAATTTGTTTATAAATGATGTTGAAATAATGATAATGATAAATCTATATAGGATTTGAAATTTGTGGCGATGTTGAAAGAACATCAACGCCGGGAGTTTAAGAGGTGCTGAAAGAATAAGTGACTGGGCACTTATTAGAGGAAATATGTTACGTATAATTAGAGTCTGTCATCTGTGATGCAGTCGTCCACATACAATGAATATGGTCTAGTTTTCATTCAAATATAAATAAGAGTTAAAGTTTGGAAGAAATTTTAAATGTTAATAACATCTTTGAATTGGTTAAGGTATGTCAAGCTATAAGAAAAGCGATAATAATTTTAATAAGAAATAGCTGTTGTGTCGATGATTTATGAGCATTTGAATACTTCTTCATAACGTCACATGCAGCGATAACGAAAATGGTATACATGATATACCTAAAAAAACTGACAAAAAATTACAAACTCCATGAAATATATGTATAAGCACAAGTCAATAATGAGACTGATTTTCTCTATGCATGAAAAAATTGTGATAAGTATTGTAACATGTTCTCATATAATTTATTGTTTTACAACAGTCAGATGGGAGACACTTATTGATGGAATATGAAGTCTTTGATTGGTTGATAAAACCTGTTTTGGATCATTCATTATTTCCCAATTCAGATAGTTTTGTATTTGTTTATTTTAAATGGACATTGTTACTTATCCCTTTAGGGCAGGTAGACAGGTAGAAGCCAGGCTAAACTTGAGTCATTCTAAAACCTGTCTTTCCATCACTGAGCCTTTCTTTCTATCATTTGTCTGTTTATGATATCTTCAATATTTCTGTTTGACACATATTTATTTCTTTATTTTCAGACAATATGCCTCCCAAACGAAAAGCCAGAAAAACTAAAAATTCAATGAAATCTGAAACTGACACAGCACCTCCTTCCAAGACCAAGAAAAAGTAAGTGCAAAAAATATAATAGGTTCTGTATAACCCAGTTTGAATGGACAGTGTGCCATTGAATAAAAACTTTACTCTAAAATTTACGCTACCTGGTAGAATTGCGCTG
The DNA here is from genome assembly GCA_921293015.1 of Phorcus lineatus. Classification (NCBI taxonomy): domain Eukaryota; kingdom Metazoa; phylum Mollusca; class Gastropoda; order Trochida; family Trochidae; genus Phorcus; species Phorcus lineatus. The sequence goes on along the minus strand of OV121087.1, from coordinate 18,204,362 downwards.
TATTATCGGTATATTGTAATACAGAAACAACACGATACGTACCGGTACACAAGTCTGAAAATATCCAACATATCAGAGGTTTTTAAATCCTAAATTTTGGTGTACATTGTCAAAAAAACAAAATTATAAAACAATGTGATTTTTACCGAAGTTGTCCATAAAAAGTCCATGTGCAAGGTGAAAATAGCGCAAACGTGTAAAAGGTCGTTACCTGTCACTGAATCATCTTTCTTTCAAAGACGGCGAACTCTTGTACATTGGTCGCTGTTCTAATCACTGTTTTTACTCAAGAGAGAATGGAAAATCTTAAATTTGAAAAGTACCAATATATTGCAAAACGCTTTTCTGTATCGCAATATATTGCAAAACGGTAATGAGGAGCGATACCCATCCTTACAACCTGGTTTCGTACATGTTCAATCGGGGCTTTCCTCTACAAAGCGGTCTGATTGAACCAGTTTGAATCCCAGTAGAGTTTCTTTTTTTAAAATTTGTATATCTCGGAAGATGGTCGATTTTAATCAGACTGGGTTCAACCAATTTGTGTCTCATTTATGCATTACTGAATCATGTGGGGCGGTGTGGGCACAGGAAAGAGACAAAGAAATAAATTTTAATCAGATTGGATATTTACTAACCAATCGCATAAGATGCTATGGTTGTAGACATGTATGTCTTCATTCATAATAAAACACCTTATTTTTCTTAAAATTTATCATAGAAAGTTTAATTTTTCATTAAAAATATTTTATTTCAGTAGCATCAAGGAAAGTGTATCTTCAGAGGTCAACAAAAATAATTTCCCTTTCGAGAGTGAAGAGTGGAGAAAGGGGAAGTCGCTCCGCGAGTGTCATGAGTACATGTTGACCAATCAACTTGCATGTGACGTCTTCTTCAAAGTTGGCGCTACGGAGGAACTGTATGGAGCTCACAAGTACAAACTCCTTACAGTGTCTGACGTTTTTGCAGTGATGTTTCTTGGACCTATGGCTGAACAGAATCCTATCAAAGTTCCTGATATTGAGCTGGATGTATTTAAGACCTTTCTAAAGTAAGCAATATTTTTCTAAGCTTTTTTCAATTTCGGTAGAAATGTTCTCTCACCACAGAGGTAAATCAAGTCTTAAAACCCTATGCAAACCTGTTTTGATATGAGCATAGAAATAGAAAAGCCAGATTAGATGTAATCAAAATCAGTATTGCAATCGGTGATGACATTTAACATACTCATTTGCAAAGCTTTGCTGTATACTAAGGGGAAACTGAAATTCATTTGATTGTGCACTACTTTGACAGAACATCACGTACAGGTGGCTAAAATATTCTTCCCATGTAAGAAGTGTTTGTATTGGCTGAACAGTTTATGTTGCAATTTTTTTCTACAAGCCGAAAAAAAGTGCTAGTATTAGAAAAGAGGTTGTCATAGGATTTTATGACTTGACCCACCTCTTTGGGGATAGAATGACAAAATATGCGAAATATCACCGGCAATAATGAATTTTGAGAGTTAAACTGTTCTATGGGAATTCCACAAGTTGGTGGCACCGATGTATGTTTGTGTGGTACACGTTTTTATCCCAGACTCAGAGGAGAGCATTTGAGTTTAAAAGTATTACATTATAGTTCTTAGTTTGCTATTTTATAAGAATCTGAAACCTTGGTGCAGTTAATGTACGAATCCATATCCTAGCATAAATTGTTATTTTTCAAAGCTAACCCATGAGACTATTGTCCATTCTAAGATGCCTTGTAGTGAGAACAATCGAGAAAAAATATTACTTTTTCAGACAATAAAGGTATAGTTTTTTCTTGACGTAACAATGAATGACTTAATCCGCTTATCACGCGTCCATGGCAACCTCTCGGTTTTATCGATCAACATAGCGTATCCCTATAAATATATATGATATTGGCATTTGGCTACTGGCGATAATCTTTCATTTAACTGTTAACTACTGTCAGAGTGCTTTATGATAAAATAGTTTAGGGCAAAACCATACTTTATTACAAATCACATTGGGGTAGAGCAGACTTAATTTCTAAATTATTGATAAATTTTTTCCTTCTATTGTCGATAAAATGTCAAATGATAAGTTTTTGGGTCGAGTGGTTCGAGATTTGATTAAAGTCTCCATTCATTTGCCAGAACGGTTACTGAAATCTTTTTATCTCTGTCGAACTTCAGAATAATTTCCTATTTTTAATTTTTTTCTCATTTTAATCAGACATTTACAACTGATATTAGAAATAGTTTTTGATCAAATTGAGCTAATGCTGTGTTTTCTGACTCCTCTTCAGATACTTGTACACAGAGAAGCTGGAAGCCTCGGCCGAAAATGTGATGCAGCTTATGTACATTGCCAAGAAGTACAACATTGAGCCGATGGTCAAGTCAATTGTGAACTTCCTTGACCACCAACTGACCGTTGACAGCGTGTGCACTGTCATGGAGCAGGCCCACCTCTTCAGCGAGCCTCTCCTTGAAACCAAAGCACTTGAATTTATTGAGGACCATGCTATGGAGATTCTCGAGTCCGAGGAAATTAACTTCTTGTGTAAGACCTGTGTGCGTAAAGTTCTGGAGTCTGATAATCTTCATGTGAAGCTGGGGGTTCGGAGAGAATTGTGGGATACAGAGCGAAAAATTGAAGCAGGGAAATTAGAGAAGAGCGTGTTGATTGGTGCACTGACCTGGGCAAGCCACGAATGTATGGTTCAGAAGATTCCTGTGAATGGCGAAAATCAGCGCAAGATTCTCGGTGATATGATCTGGTGTGTGAGGTTTTCTCAACTGGCGCCAGACTACTTTGTAGAGACCGTAGCCAAAATGAACATTCTGACGCCAGAGGAACGATGTTTTATTCTGGAAAATGTCGTCGCTCCCCAGAAAGCTGGAACCGGTCTCTGCAACAACAAGCGCCGAGGTCCTCACGACAATATCCGAATGGTGTCCCGCTTCAGGGATATCATTTTCGAGCGCTCCATTAAGAACGACTTCCACCATGCAGTGTCGTTCTCGTGTTCTGAGAATCTCTACCTCCATGGCTTCTGCCTCTTTGGAACCAGCAAAGGACGGACTTGTATGTACAACATCAAAACTGTGCTGTATGCGGAGAATGAGATTGTCACAGAAATGGAAACAAAGATCTATGATGAAATTGACCCAATAGACATCCGTGAACGTAGAAAGAGTATCGTTCTCAGGTCAACAGAAGATCAGTTCAGGATCTTCTTCAAACGAAAGCTGTTGATAACCAAAGATGTAAAACACACTCTTTATGTTGATATGCAAGGCCCACCTACCTACTGTGGTAAAGATGGCCGCCCCCAAATCTGTTTCTACACTGACGGATACCTGAGAATCGAATTTTTGAATCCGCCCCCGTTCAACGGGATCCAGTCAGAAACAACAAGGGACAAAGGTCAAATACCGGGACTCCTGGTGTCGCTTATTCCTTGTGCCAAGCCAATTGAATTCAAGTGATCTTTCTGAAATTTTTTCTGACTCGGACCACTCAAACAAGAAATGTTTTCCAAAATTCAAAATTTTGATTGAAAGTCTTTCGAGGGGGATAATTTGGAACTTTCTTTTCTGGAAGGTTTTCTTCCATTTTTACACAAAACTATGATAATATTCAGTTGATAAGTGTTTAAAGGTGTGAAAACAGGAGCTTTTTATAAAACTTAGTGTTAACAAAAAGAAAATATCAAACTGAGGTATTTCACTGAAATTCAAAATATTTGATGTTAATTTCCTTTTTAGGAAAAAATATTTTTGAAGATTATAATTTGGTGATATTTTAAACTTATCATTTGTTATTGCTCAAAGATTCAGTTCCAAATTCAGGTTTTCAAATAATTAAATTCTGATATGGTTGTGTGATGATAATGTTTTATACATAAGCATTGTGCAATTTCATGTTTTGAACAGATAGATTGATTGAAAATATCAGAATGATTTTTGCGTGAAGTATAATTATTGGAGTGCCTTGATGTTCAACTGTTAAGACTGCAATGTTAGACAAGTGAGAAGTCACACATGTAAGAATTTCTTTCTGTTATCAGTAAATTAAGATAAGTCATTTGAGTCCAATATCGTGACTTATTATCCAAAGGTTGACCATTTTGTCATTAGGTGCAGCTTTATCAACTGCTGAAACATGATCTCATATGTGCGATATTGCACAATAATATTCATTATTGACATCGAAAAATGGTGAAAATGTTATATTGTTATCAAGATAAGTTTTATATTTGTGTTAAATAGTTGTGAAGATGTGTGTAAATATAGAATATTTTGATTTCATTGTATTTCAACATTCACATTTTAAGACTAAAGAACATATTTTCGAATATACCAATCAAAATCAAGAATATAGCACATTCATGTCATAATTTCTATTGATATTTGTAGCTTTTTTATGAGAAAAGCCACTATTTTCATTTTTTCCCCATGAAATTCTGTTACCATGCATCCTTTTAATGACAATTATTACTTGATGGCCTCACAGGTTATTTGGATATTAAATCTATTTAGTTCAATAACTTACGTGCTATCGCTTTGTACTTTTTTTTTAGATTTAAGTGCTAATACTTAGCTTGTATCAATTGAAGGACAAGGTTTTATGATCAAAAGAAGCAGTTATAAAATGAAAATATCGTGGTTGCTTGATTTTGCTTGATTCTTGATAGTCTTCTACAACTACAGATGACTGATTTTAATAATGTGATTTTTGACCCTTTGATTATAATACATTCTGCAGAAGTAATGTATGTTGGGGAAGATTAAAGATTTAAATTTTTTCAAAAAGTGCTACTGCCCCTGTAAGTCAAATTGCTTGGACGCCCAGGGACCATCAACACCACCTTTGTAGCCTCCAAACATCCCCTGTAAGTCAAATTGCTTGGACGCCCAGGGACCATCAACACCACCTTTGTAACCTCCAAACATCCCCTTTAAGTCAAATTGCTTGGACGCCCAGGGACCATCAACACCACCTTTATAACCTCCAAACATCCCCTTTAAGTCAAATTGCTTGGACACCCAGGGACCATCAACACCACCTTTGTAACTTTCAAACATCCCCTTTAAGTCAAATTGCTTGGACACCCAGGGACCATCAACACCACCTTTGTAACTTTCAAACATCCCCTTTAAGTCAAATTGCTTGGGCACCCAGGGACCATCAACACCACCTTTGTAACCTCCAGACATCCCCTTTAACCTTAAACTATCTCATGTTGCTCTGAAGTAACAAGGGGTGTAACGGTTCATCGAAAGTATTGCTATTTGTATCGTCTATTATGCGAAACGAGTGCATTGATGCAAAACAATTATTATTTTGGGATATCTATATCATAAGGGTCCATGATACATCGATAGATAAAATAACAGAGTTTTGTGGGTTTTTTTAGTGACTATATCATTTCTATAGCTCTGTGACAACAAATATGCTATCTATGCACGCAGTGTTTCCTTTAGATGAAATTCTGCAGTTAGTCTGTTGCAATATTTTGCTGTTATGTGAACCTGTCTGAAGCTGGAAGAGAGCTTGTATTACAACAGAAGTTAGTTTAGGTATTTATGACAGAGTTGCCTCTTTTGAGAGAGGAGTTTAGTCTCAGGCAGATAAATTGTTAAATTAAGTTATTTATGGGACATTTATTAATCATAAATATTGTAAACAAGTTTGGGATTTTTCAGAAGGTACATAAAAGCGGACGACTTCATATTTATAAGTATTTCTGCCAATAAAACTTGTAATCCTTTTTCCTAGTTTTCATATGGGCAAAGAGGAGGGTAATTACATTACATTGAGATAATAACAGAATGAAACATTGTTATGTTTGGGATAGATACAACAACATTGTTAAAAGGTCAAATGCACTTATATTTTTGGTAAACTCAATGGTCGAAATTAGAACATTGTTGTTGACCTTTATTTGCAAGATGTTATCAGGAGAGAATCTGTAATAATGTATGGGACATTTATCAATCATATAGTTATCGAAAGACAAGTTTGTTATTTATTCAGAAGGTATTGAAGCAGAATTTTGCAACTTCATATTTATGATTGTGCAGCTATAGGCTCATAAATGGTGAGTGATGGTCCGAATGTTTTGATAATGGTTTATTTGTAATTTTGATGACAAATGTACCAAAGTATGGCATTTTTTCTCTTATTTTGGCAAATATGCAAAGCTAATATGTGCACATTTAGTAGCTGAAATTATTTGAATTTTTTTCCATTGTAAAAATACCCAGGAACATTGAATTCAGCTATTTTCCTAATTGTCTTATTTTGATAGAAAAATTATTTGAATTAAAACAATGATGATGAAATACGTTGTGTCTTGTTTTGTATGGCTGAAATTAATCTTGAGGATATGTCATTAATTCCATAACTTGGAAATATGCTTACATGCTTATCAAGTGTACACATCAACATACAAAGACTGCAAAATGAGTGAAAAATTTAAGACGAATTATTGTTTATTGATATTCCAATTAAAGATTTGCTCTCTGAATACTGAATTAAAAATATATTTAGGAATATTTGAAAAATATTTTGAAGTATATAATTATTCAGAAAATTGGAAATATTTATGTTATTTTGAATTAACTATATGTGTGACCTTATTAGAAACTTTGATCTCAAATCTTGCCTTTCAAAGTTTCGTAACATATTACTTCAATTCACATGTACTTGTTGAGACATGTTCCCTTCTTGATACTTCTCCATGTCATTATGTCGCCGCTAATGGCTGAAATATTGCCCAAGCGGCGTTAAGCAATAACTCACTCACTCACTCCATGTCATTATGGGGATTTCAGTATATTTTTTTACTTTTTGTGTGAAATTGTCACCATAACTTGGTCAGAAAGAAGAAGCAGGCAAAAGACGTATCAATGTAAAAGACTACTATCATAGGTCTTGGCAACTAGATACAAGATTCTTGATACTGCTGTTTTGATTTGAAAATAAAAATATTTGAAATATCTTATGAAAGTATGGGATTTATTTCAGGAACACATGATGACAATCTGAATTATTAAAAATTCCAAAATAATGCCATAAAGGGGAAGCAGCATGATTTTTTAAAAATTGAATTTGGAAATATCCCAATATTAGTTTATGCCAATGTATAATCATTATATGGTCAAAATATTTATAACTGAACCCGATTATACATGGTCTTAAAAGAAATTATTGAGTATCAAACAAAAACCATTTTTTAAAACATTTGAAGTAAGGAAATGGATTTATATAGTTAAACCAAGCATGGTACTTTGTTAAAACTGCATCATTTGATTTCAAAAACATTGTCTTGAAATTCAGTTATGAAGCAGTTATTTTTTGTTTTTGTGAGATCACTTTATATGAAGAAAAAACCTGCCCCTTTTTTTAAATTAACTAAGTCAGTGAGTCACAGATTTGCAACCTAGGAAATGATCAGGGACCACACACACATTTATTTTGAAAGTTGACAAAGATACCAGATTCAAAGAACCACTCCCTGAGTTTTTGGAAAAAAGATTTGGCATAAACAGGATCTATATGCGTGATACGTTTTCAATACATTTTGAATACTGATAGCGTGACACCATATTACGGTGTCACAAGTGGGAGATCTATGGGAAGCCCCTTGTAAAACTCCTAACCGAGACGTATGGTGACCCGCTCTGAATAGTTAATCTCTTGCAAGCCATGTCGTGAGTAATGTGTTGGGGATTACCCCAGGAAATTCCTTACATGTTGTTTACAAGTTGTTTACATGCTGTTTACAAGTTCACCGATCTGTTTCAACGGATTTCGCCGACTTTAACAGATTTAAAAAGTTTATCTCATCATCTGACAACATTTATGGTTCTTATGCTTAAAAATGGTGTGATTGGAAAAGCAAACATCGGTAAGTATCTTACGTGAAAATAATTAATCTAACTAGGTCAATAATTATCAAGATTGAGGTAGCCTTCAAATCGGACGGATCGTTATGAATACATAATGAAGAAATTTAACGTATGATGTTGACCTAAAATTTGTTTTGTTGAGGAAAAAGTGTACGGCTCTTGCGAAATAGATTTATGATACTGGTTTATTTAACCTATTTTTTTGCTGTAATTGTGTCTTAATTCAACGGCGTAAATGAAAGGTTATCAATTTTAAAAAACGCAAAAATAATGCGCCCAGGTTCAATCATGTCATTTTCGAATGATAATGTGTTTCTTTGAAAGTTTGGAGAAAACTCAATTAAATCATGATATTAAACAAATGGTGTAAGGTAGTTCTTTTTACATTTTAAAAAATTGTTAAAATCTGTAACGTACAAAAGAAGATTCTTTTCTGAAACATTTTTGTCCCTGGTTTAGGCATATTTGTAGATTTCTTTTTCGTTATGATTATATATTTCCAAATAAAATTTTAAAGTTTAAGGAGTTAATATAACTTAAAGTTTTCAAATCTATCTTTCCAAAGATATCTATAACAATATATATCTAAAAATATCAAAGATATAATCTACACATATGCAATATTAAGAAAGTTGTAACCCCAACTAAACATTTACTCTTAAGAAATATTTAGAACATGATACATTATCAAACAACATTAATAATGTTATTCCCCAACTTCAAGACCCCCCCAAAAAAATTGGGTTATCCCTCCTCAAATGTCAATGTTCTGGAGTTTTTGTCTTTGCAAATAGTAAAATAGTTACTTAAAGAGACCATTCGAGCGGCTTTCGCCCGCCATCTTGAAATGTTAGCATTGCGAGAAATCAAATGTGCTGTATTATGCTAATTCATTGAACAAATTAAGAAATAACTAATAGATTGTTGGCAGAGGGGCATGTTTACAAATAATTCATAATAAAAGTTGTCAGTTACGATAATGCTTTGTCGTAGTAATGCATTCCACATTCGTAGCTCCGATGATTGGCTTCATTTCACTAAGTTTTTCTTTTTTGATCGATAGCCTACACTTTATTCTTTGTCAAACTGTTAAATCTTAAACAACTGAAATGTAAAAATCATGTACATATTTGAAATAAAGTGTGAAAAGAATCATGTAAAAATCATACATATTTGTTAACAGGAAAGTCCTCCTGAATTTCGTTTCCACAAAAAATACCCCGCTCGAATGGTCCCTTTAAACAGTACTTCTGATATCATATTTTAGCTGCTAACAAGTTATAAAAATAAAAGCTAAATACTTTGGCAGATGATAGGGATTGAATCAGCAATAGAAAAAATAACTGTCTATTGTTACAAAAAACATTTTCATCTCATCTTGTAATATAAAATAATTATTAGATGAATTATGTATGAAATGCCAGATACCCACTTCATATTGTGAACCAGTAGAATTCTACATAGTTAGTTAGTGGAAAGAATAAGCAAATTAGTGAATAGTTTCTAGGAAGTTGAAACTTGAGAAAATGCATTCTGATTTAATCAACGACATTACCTTTAGAGAGGAAATAATTCTGATACACTCTAAGAAAGCATGTAGAAATTTAAATTATTTCAAGTTCTAGTCAGATCAAGAACCAGGAATTTGACAGTTGATGGGGGGAGGGGAGGGATTGACCTTTTGAAAAGGCGGGGATTTTTCAAAGAATTAAAAAAGCAAACTAACCCCCTCCCCTCCCCTCCCCTCTAATGAATGAAATCTAATGAATCCGCCACTGTTAGTTAAAAAGTTATTTAGGTAATTGATCATTAACGGGTTAATAAACTTCCCCTAAGTGCAAATTGGCACTCCCTTTTAGTTCACTATAATGGGGCTTCATTCTTGTTAAGCAGTTATAGTTGATCCAGGAAGAGGGTAGGAGATATAGTTTCAGAATGTGAACTATATATGCTGGATCTATTTTTAAGTATTGACGTCACTTGTTTTGCTCATTTTGTGTCAAGTGTTTATAATCTGAGCAGCAATTGAATGCTGGTCATCCAAAGTTAAAGGCCTGGTGAGCTTTTGTGTCTAATTTTGCATTTAAATCGATTAATTATCATAAGAAATTCTGTTGAAATTGAAAACCATATTGAATTCTTTGATTTTATCATCATAAACCGTGAAATCAATTCAAGTATGTAGTGTCTCAAAAAAAGGTGAAATAGTGAAAAAATACTATTGGAAAATACCATTATCATAAAGGAAAATCTCTGTCAAACTCTGTATCATTTTATATATATATATATTTATATTCATCTTTTCTTTACAGCAACCTTTGACCTCTGAGTGACTTTGACATTCGAATAATGCTGAAGGTCATTGAAAAGGAAATGAGGAACATTATTCTACTTATGATATTTACAGTTTTTGGAATGGTAAGTAAATGTTTTTGCATGAAGTTTTATGTTTAATGAAAATTAATGAACATTCCTTCCTAACATGCAAAGTTGATTTTTGGAGCAGTAAAAATAGATTTATTGGCTGTTGATTGCAATGGGGGCTCAAGGACAAATTCAAAAGATGGGAGTAGCTCACTCACCCATAAATTTCGAGTCAACAGTTGCGGATCCAGACGGGGGGTCACGTTTAAGGGGATTTGACACGCCCTAAAACGCACAATCCCCTCCTGGATACGCAACTGTTGATTTGAAATGTAGTGTTAGAATTAGTATTACGATTAATTACCAGATGTTTACAGTTTTTAAAAAGTGATTTTTCAAAAAGAATTGAAGTTTTTCTTTGTTTTAACACTTTATTTTGTTGAATTTCAGTCTGTTGAAAAGCAATGTAAAGAGTTTATGTAAGTATTGTTTAATATCAAATACTTCATGTTTATATCACCATAAATGAAATTTGGTTATGATAATTAATAATTATAACAAAGATTCATTCTCTTTACATGATTTGTTTAAATTTGAGTAGCAAAATTGAATTTGTTTCTAAATATTAATGATTTTAAATATTGATGTTAAAACAAAATATAAAAGTTTCTTGATATGAAATTTGTTTTCAATATTAAACTTATAAGAAAATCAATTAAACTACCAACTGATACTCAGTACAACTAGGAAGAAATTTCCTCTTTATGAATATTGATGATTCAGCATCTAAGACAGTGTGAGATCCAATGAAATTGCCTTGGTTTTGACACTAGGTTTGAAGAATTCCCTTGTATGGACAAGTTCATGTTGATGCCATTACAATGTTTTTTACATTGTCAAGTAATGACATCAAAATGCCATTATCTAACAAACAAGACAAGTCATAATAGTTTGATGTTCTCTTTATATCATATAAAACTGTGTTTCATAAGAATTAATTAGTTTTAGTAATATCAACATGGAGATATGGTTTTGACAGTAGACTTTGCATGAAATCACAACACACTATCATCACAAAACATGACATCAAAATACATTATCATCACAAACATGACATCACAATGAACTATCATCACAAACATGACATCACTATGCACTATCATCAGAAATGACATCCCAGTGCTAATATATCACAAACATCACATCACCATTCAATATCATCAGAAACATGACATCATAATGCAATATCATCTCAAACATGTCATCACAACGAACTTTCATCACAAACGTGACATCACAATGCACTATCATCAGAAAATGACATCATAATTCAATATCATCAGAAACATGACATCAGAATGCACTATCATCAGAAACATGACATCATAATGCACTATCATCAGAAACATGACATCCTAATGCACTATCATCAGAAACATGACATCATGACATCGTAAGTTTAAAGTCTAATGACAGTTTCAAATATGTTACACTCTCCATGTTAAACTAAAGCAGAATGGTATACATGATAAACCGAATCTAATTTTCAAATATTTGTTACTTTTAGAACTCATGTTGATTTATTAATTTTCAAAAGAAAAAAGGTGGTATCTCTATATGCATTGTTAAAATCATTATTCCATATCAATTTATGATATCATAGGTATCCACATCCGCACAATGAATTTTGCCTCTACTGTCGAATCTGTCCTGATTTGGTGGTAGCTAATAAAGATAAATTCAGACAACAACGGGAAACTCAATGTGGAAATGCCACACTGCTAGACGGTCGGAAGGTCCAGTGTGGCAACATCAAATATGACAGGCCAAGTATATATTTTTCTGAATCAGTATAACTAAAATGATCAATTCTTCATCTTGAAAGTGCTGAGCATCAAAGTCTCTCAATGTTCTGGAAAGAATCAGTCCAACTCTCGAAGCACCTCCCAAAATACTAAACCCTGCCATGGTGACTTTTGGCGTACTAAGCCTCAACTATTTGAAATTCTTCAATATATCCTTCACAGTTTATCCTCAATTCTGTACACTTAAAACTCATAATGTGGAAGAATGTTTGAATATTTAAATTCTCCAATTTGGGAGGCTGTGTATTTATGACTTCTATATGTGACTTTTGACCTAATTTTGCATGAAAAGTCAAGAACACTGTCCTGTTACTATCTCAATCTTTTCTCTCATATATAGCATGTCCAACCTTGACTCCAAGGGTCGGTAATATTGAGTGCGAGGACAACTCAACTGTTTACACCAGCTGTAGACTCACCTGTCCGAAGGGGTACCTCATCACTAACGAGCTCAACCTCACCTGTCTCCCCCATCCCCACCTCCACTGGGATCACCAGCTACCTGTATGTGAGGGTGAGATTTGTGACACTTTTGTTTTGAAGTCTTTGTCCACATAAATTTAAGTATCAACTCATTAAAGAGCCACTCTGTGAGTTGTTGGAGTCTTATATGCCAAATTTAATCAATGGTGTCATTTGATTGCAAAGTATTGACTGTTACCAAAAAGATTGGTTATTGGTTTTGTACAGTGACTATTCTGGTTGAAAAGAGGGTAGGGCAACTACATCAACAAAGGGGCACAACTTCACCGAAAAGCCAAAGAGTGTATTGTTTCACCACTACTACATAATCTATGTCAATATTAATCAATTCATCAGATATTATTTTGTTTATGTTACAGCTTCATTCCCAGACAAAGACAGAGACTTTTCTGAGAAGCATGCCCACAAGGTCTTGAATCTGTTCGTAATTCTCTCCATTTGTAAGTTTATTATAAATTACAGAATACTAAAAGAGAATAAAGTTATTAATAACTCGCTGTGTAAGATACAAGAGCAGTGGGGGATCCAAGGGGGGTTCATGGGGTCCGGACCCCCCCCCCCCCCCCCCTTTTGAAAATCAATTATAGATTCAAGTGAATGAAAATAATTTGAAAATCATATATAACGTAACAATGGCCCAAAAAAATAACCCCATCCCCCTGTTGACAATTTCCGATTCCGACCCCCCCCCCCCCTTCAAAATTCCTGGATCCGCTTGGGGGGTAAATATTGTATTGTACCATGCCCACGCGTCGGTCCCTTTGATGTCGGCCGTGGTGTATCTAATAGTTACATCATGGCCTGAAGTAACCATTGATCGTAGCTATTCCATTGGCTCGCTGCAGTTTAGCAAGCCACGCCTATTGTTCACGCCCATAAGGAATTAGTTAAGGGTGTAAATTTTCTAAAAAAATGACAAGTAATTCAAGTTTTAATGGCAACGAGCACAATACACATTCAAACAAATTGAACTATCAAAGATAATCCATTTTTCATTATGTGTGACAATGTAACGTCTCCAATCATGTCATCTCACTCGTGACTCGACATTGTGGTGGTGTGAAACTGAATGATTACAAATTCAAATTCCCCGCGCAGATCTCGTTCAGATTTTGACAACGTGCAATGTGGGCGTGGTACAAAGCAGTTACTTCATCCAATCACTCGAGGTGGATCTAGTTACACCACACCTGATCGCTGTTTGATTGACAGCTGAATTTGCGTCTCGGACTACCGTCCTCGACGAATTCAGCTGTCAATCAAACAGCGATCAGGTGTGGTGTAACTAGATCCACCTCGAGTGATTGGATGAAGTAACTACTACTTGTAACATGACTTCATTCAGATACTCGATTTGGACAATGAATACTCACAAATTAGCTAAGGCAAATCACTGCAAAAAAACCAGACCTCCTGTACAAGAGAAAACTGCATTTAACTGCAGATATTACAGCACTGCAATGAATTTGGATGCAGTTAAAGTGTGGTTAGATGAGGTAATTTTATTTTATGCACAAATACTGCGGAACTTTACTGAAATATTTACACAGATTTACAATAAATGCATGTAATTTGCATGTTGTTTAATTGGGTTTAATTGTGGAATATTTATTTTGATAGAAAAATGCAGAAATACAACAATTCAAACACAGATGTATCACAATATTTATATTGCAACTTACCATAGATATATCTCAGAATTTGCAGCAATATGATTAACTTGTACAAGTTTCCTTTGTGAGTTCAAATTAAAAGGGAAGCCAATTTTTGGTGAGCAATGTTTTAAGTATCAAAATTTCTAAAAATCTTTGGAAAGTAGACTATAAATCTCAAAACCTAGAAAACTTGACTTTGCCACGATTTACCACAATTCTACAGAAATACTGCACTTTTACTGCACAGAGAGGTCTTCTCATGCTCCGATTGTCAGTGAAATCATGAAGAATGCAGCTTGACTACATTGCAGTTTTAATTGGGTTTGAACCAAACATAAATGTTTGCATCATCATCATCATTATCACCACCATCGTCACCAATGTCATCATCATCAATATCATCATCATTATCAATATCATCAACATCATCAACACCATAATCACCATCATCACCATCATCATCAATATCATTATCATCATCATCAATAATATCATCACCGCCATCAATACCATCATCATTATCAATATCATCATCATTATCAATATCATCATCATTACCAATATCATCATCATCAATATCATCATCATCATTATCAACAAAATCGTCAACGTAATTATTACTGTTAATGCTTAATCTATTTCACAGGTCTCCTGTTCCTCTTTTGTCCCTGTCTTGTGTTGATTTTCCTGATTCAGTGCAAAAAGAGAGAAAATCAGATACAACAGCAAACGCAACAAGGTCAGCTTTCTTAAAATCGTAACACATAACACAATAACTGATCATATTACTGTACTCTACATATTAAGTGCCCTGGCACTGAGAGATTACATAGAGAAATAATTAATATTAAAGATTTTTTAAAAACTAATATGGATTACTGTAAAACTCCTGATATTCTAGTTTTAAAAAGGAACAAATTCTGCCTTCTAGATTTTATTAAAAATTAGTGTGAATTAAAATATTTTTTCAGTGAAACTGCCTGGGTTTAAAATGCATGGTAAGTTATTTGTGAATTAAAAACATGGTTAGTGGACTTTACCATGCTTACAGGGAAAATGTACTTATTGTGTTGAATATATTAAATTATATAGATACAATGTTAGAAAAAGGTTTCAATGTGGGAATTCCTATGCCATTTACCATGATGGCTTTAAGATATTGATAATATTGGACAGTTCTATGTTTCCTCCAGAAGTTCCTCAAACAGTAAAGATCCTGCTGAAGAATGCCAAGAGGCCCCAGAGAAGTTATGTGCTTAAAAACTTTTGGGTTGCAAAGAGAGGTAAAGTTACATGTTTTTGTCTTGCAAGAATCATCTGACCATCACAAATTGATTATCCACGAGGTCAAACCTCAAAGCTTAGAAATTATTTTGATAAAGCATTTCTAGTTCTAAATGTTCTTGCAATTGCTATCGCATGCAGTTTTCGTAATTATTTTCCCATCTATTTTCACTTTCTCTCCCCACTTAGGCAAAGGTGAAGGAAGTTTTTTTAGGGCGAAAATGTATTTTAGTATTTGATCAAACCTCTCACCCCCCTCCCTTAGGTTACTCAAGTTTTTTTTCAGGTAAGGTCTCTTACAAGTAGACTATCGTAACATCGCGGATTAACCTAATACTAAAACATGGATTTCTCCCTATGACAGCAAGCTACTGACCACTCCCCACTGCAAGGCATCTTGGGCCTGGCCAAGTCTAGTCAGTTATCCGAATAGTCACTGCAACTATATTTCTCATTTCTTGCAAAATTATAGTTTTGGTGAAAATTTGCAACACAGATCAAGGTTTTATTTTCAGTGTTTTTGCACATCTCTATTGAACTAATATTGTCTTGTAAGGTATTGTAAAGGCAAAGGAAGTCTGGTTTCTTAGTATTTTTGCATTCCTTGCCCACATAGGTTATCAAAGTCACATCTTTTCAGGTAACCAGGCTTACAAGTGGGCCATATTGACGTTTGATAGGTACACACTTTGTTATGCCATCATTCTCAAAGTAGTGTTAATGAAAAATAACAGTCTGCCCTTGTAATCAGGTTGTAAGGTTCACTGTCACAGATTCTACCATAAATCTAACTTTCCTCTAAACCAGGGGACGATGTGACGGTGACTGCTCACGCGAAGTCCGTCCAGATCAAACATCTGATTGTCATCAAGGACGAGAGAATGACGGACCCACCAGTCTATTCAGCACTGCTGACAGCTCCGAATGAAATTGTCTTTCATAGTGTCACATCCAGACACAAGGGCTGGTATAGCTGGACTGCACATCTGAGCGATAACAGAACAGAGTGTGGTCGATTTCACCTGGATGTCAGGCAGATTATACAAGGTAAATGAATATAGTATTAAGAGGAGAATGTTATCATGACAGACCACAAAGATGTTAATGTTATTAAGGAGGACAGGTATTTTTTGTACAAAAAGAACTTAGAAATCTGGATACCACATCATTTGTACAATAAGCACTCATTCTGATTAAAATCCATGTTCTGAGAATCAAAAGTTCCATAATATTGTTATTAGAGGAATTAAATGGTAGGAATCTACAGTTGATTAACCCTGGATCCAATGTGGTGGTTAAGAAATCTAATAATTCTGTTATCTAGCTTCAAAACAACATGCCACTGAAAACTCTTATTCAAGATGAGTTTATCCAAGCATGTTTCTCTTTAAGCTCCTATGCTTGCAATTAACTGTACTTAAATTTCATGTCAAAATATGTCGTTTTTAGAATTGGCTGTCAATGATATAGGGCAATAAGATTGTATCTAGGATAAAAGTTCTTTATGAATTACACAAACCAAAGTACAAATCTTGAACTTGTTTGTTACTATGATTTTAACCACTTTCTTGTTTCAAATCCAAATGTGGGTTATTGAAAGGTTAGCAATATGAATGACTTCTCTTTCAGATGGGCAGACTTATTCAAGAAGTAATTCTCGAGAAGCTGGCTATGAGGTACTGCAAGAGGAAGAGGGTAAGACCTGCTTAAGTCACACTTACCCTTCTGATTACCCGTCTGCTTGCCCCTTCTGATTACCCTTCTGATTACCCTTCTGATTGCCCCTTCTGATTACCCTTCTGATTGCCCCTTCTGATTACCCTTCTGATTACGCTTCTGATTACCCCTTCTGATTACCCCTTCTGATTACCCTTTCTGATTACTCCTTCTGATTACCCCTTCTGATTACCCTTCTGATTACCCCCTGCCCCCTATGACCAGCTGTACAATATTTTGTTCTATACACTGGTTTTCAATATCCATCAATCGCTCTAATAACAACACCACTCTTATTCAAATCGACTATGTTCCAAGGAATAGAAATTCTAAATATTTACTATTGGGATACAAACTCGTTCCATTTGGGGTTTCCTTGAAATACATATGAATGAGTAATACACCTTCAGATTGTAGATTTAAAAAAAAAAAATTTGCTTCAATTTGTTTTCAAGATTGATAAGTGTTTAAAGCTTTTGCTTGCCTTTACATTGAAAAAATAGACAGTAGATTGAGACTCATAAGAGGGACATTTCCAAGCTTGACCAAGTATTATATTTTTGCAAGAGATGCTATTTATTCAAAGTTTTTCTTTTTCAGATACACAAATACCACTTATAGGGTTTGTTGGGTTTGATTCAATTCTGAAAAACACGAAAGATATGAAAAGGTTGTCGGTCTTATTTGACCAGGATCGGCAGCAAGGCTTGGTGACATGGCATGTCATTGCGACGTCACCGCTTATCATGTATGACACCCAACAAGTTCAAAATGAAGAGTAAGTAGATCTTACATAAATATAAAATCATATCGTTATTATTTCTAAAAGGTGAGATTTAGATGTAATTAGTTTTTAGTTGTAACAACTAGGCTTGCTGGAGTTATCTCCCCTTAATCTTTAAAACCTAGGAGAGTAACCTCCTTTCCATCGATTTGCTTTGACATATGACGTAACCCCCTGTAAGTGCAACCAGCTGGTATTGCATTTATAATAACATTCAGACGATTATTTTATAACTATTGTGACTATGTCAGATTGACCTAAACGAAAGGGTTGGGCAGAGAACTTATCGTAGCTTTTAGCTTTGGAAAAAGAGACTAACATTAGGTCTTATTTCCTGAACAGTGGCAGTCTAATGGCTAGGGTTTCCTTGCTATCCAGAATAATTATTATTTCTTTTTTGCAATGTCATCAGTTATGTATTTGACTTACAGATTCATAATCAAAGAATTAAGTAAAGAAAATACATTATTAATATCAAAGAGGCATCTTGGTGTTACGATTTATGAATGAGAAAACATATAAGGGTCAGCGAGATAAATGTTTTACCATGTGTTTGCAAAGTTGATATGAAGATTTATCAGTTTAAGTTTAATTATGATCTATCTCAAAGTTCGTTCTCAATTGATATTTTAATCAAGCATATGATAAATCTCCATATTAATCTTGCCGACACAATATAACTTATAATATGACCACAGGCGCAGGACTCTGTATTTAGCTATATATATATGTAGCTATATAACATAAACAAGGTCGGACAGAGTCATGTCTGCAATAGGATCGGAAATGTGAACTGGGATCTGTCTCCGAAGTTTACAGAGGGCAACCTACCCAGTAAACCGTTTCCGGTCCTATTGCAGACACGACTCTGTAACTAGTGTCAGACCTTGTTTATGTTATATAGCTACATGTACATATACTTACATGATATCGTAAATTCAGAGTCTGGCGCCTGTGAATATGACATATTATATATTAATTTACGCAAAGACTACAAGGGATGTAACATTGCAGCTAGGTAACTTCTTTCTTCAGACCTGATTTCATGAATTTAATGATTCCAAATTAATGCAAGTTTTCATAATTTGTTTAAGAACTTGTAATCATTTCTATCTTTGTCAAAATTATTTTTCCTACCCAGTGGCGGATATAGAGGGGGGGAGGGGGTGTTTTCGGGGGTTGGGTGACAAGAAACCAAAGCTTTTTGGTAAATGAATTCAATTAAAACAGTACTGGAATTATCCTGTTTATATTTGGAATTTCACTTAAAGTTTTAGCAATCCAAATTTGAGTTTCAAGTGGAATGAGTTTTAAGAGCTTATAACCTCATCTAGCTCTGAGTCCCATGAAAATAAACCTGGCTCTATTTTCAATAAATTTTGTTCTTTTATCATTAAAATTAATCATTCAAAATTATTCATTTATAAGAGAATGTTTCTATTTCATTGCAGGTACAACATAAGATCTAAGTCCACCTTCAGCCCCACCTTCAAAATGATTAGCATTTTACACCAAAGGGGGAAAAGTGTTAAAGATTTGAGAGACTTTTTGCTGACTCATCTAAGCAGTACAGCAGAAGCCATTCAAATCCTGGACAAATACTTATAGTACTTATAGTTTACATATATAGGCAATATCTTGAGTTATCAGCGTTTGACAAGATAATTATGATATTTTCAGGTGAACTATTGGCATTTTCTGTCTGATTTGACTTGATGTAAAAATAACCAGAATTATAAATCACTTATGTGTGTATGTGTTTATGTCTGTATGTGTGTGTATATATATATATATATATATATAGCTTGAGTTTATTCTCATATTTTATCAGCTGTCATGTCAAATATCATAGATCAAATAATGTTCATATATAATACACAATGTTCATATATCCCAATAATCTAAATGATAAAGATTGACAGTTATATATTAAGTTAGATTGTATGACACAATATGATATTGTCAATCTCATTTTAGTCATTGACTACTTCTTATTATTTCCGTCAGTTTTCACAATTTTTAGAATTATTTCTTTAAGAAGAAATAGTGTAGTGCTACACTGAGGTGAGTCCGTTGCTAGATTTTTTTAATTCTTTCTTAGGAATTTATGCATTGATTTTTAAGAACAAAGAAGTCATATCTATGTTTATCATTTATATATTTCATCAAAACGATATATAGATATATACTCAACATATTTTTACTAATTACTGAGTGTGAGAGATGTTGTACTCATGAACCTTTTGTCTTTCTTTTTGACATTTTCAAAAGTGTAATTGAACAGAATGAGTTTATAATTCTTTTATTCGTTAGAGAGATTGTGAATCATAATGTTTAAATAATCCTCTCTGTATTTCTTACTAGTATCAAAATCATGTCATAGTATTCATGTTCAATACATTTACTTGGTAGGTTTCTTTTCCATCCGTGTGAATTCCAGTTTGTTTTCAAAATGGTGCTAATTCAGTTTGTGCTTCTTTTTGTACTTTCATGCAGTAGCTGATTCAGGAATTTTGGAAGGGGGAAGGGGTATACTAGTACTTCTCAAAAGGGGGGGCCAACCCTAGTTGATTATGTTTTCTAAGGGCGATAATTCTTTACATTCTAAGGCTGCAGTAAGGGGCAAATCAAACTAGTTTGATTAAAATGTTTTATTGAGGATGGTACCGAGGTATTATTGAGGATGGTAACGCAAAAAGTTATTGAGGGTGTTACAGTGGTGTTGATATAAGTTATAACATTCCGTCAAGGGTGACATAGGGATATATTATTCCCGCGAAAGGTTTTATGCAACCTTTCAAGGGAAAAATATATCCCTATGTCACCCTTGACGGAATGTTATAACGAATTTAGTTTACCAAATGTCTTAATGTATTATTAAAAAGACAAACAGAAATTAACAACACCTTTGAACTGATCACGTGACATTGATTGATTGACGTGGAAGCACGCTTTAATCATCCCTCGGTGACGGTGTATATGGAAGGTTCCAAGTTGGTGTATAGTAGATCGAAAATCTTTGCTAGAACCTCATCTATTGGACTATTGATGAAATGATATTCAAAACATATTATTGTTACAAATTCATATCTACAATAATCTATTTAATAACTGCTCTCATCAACTTAAGATTATAAAACAATAAATCGCATTCTGACACACAAATATTGTCACATTTATATAGAGTTGCTATAGGTTTGAATTTTATAAATAATAAATCTAATTGAACATTCATTTTGTTAGCATATAAAACCGTACATGGAATCACTAGAATATAGCTGGAATGACACAATATCTTCTGATACAAGAGATGAAACTTTCTCATTCTTAAAGGGGCATTAGCGCTTTATTCAGGTGATAAATGTAATCTCATGAAAAAGAAAATAAGTTCTCCTATTTTCAAGTCAATAATTTTTTATTAAAAGAAGCAATTCTGTAAGAACTAAATTTTGATGAATTTTGTTGTTAGCTTAGAAGAAATAGTCCCACGATACTTATCAGTGTTTTGGTAGCCAGACCCTCTAGTCCCACACACTGAGCTGTGACACCCCCTTAAAGTTCTCCCTCAATGTGCTTATAACGGTACCGTCCAAGTTGTTAAGATAGTTCACAGCTGTTAGGCAAATTGACCATGACGTTTTCCTTTTAAATGTTTAATTGTCCTGTCGCTTTCTAAATTGTCCAAGTAAATAATTGCCCATTGAGTGTAAGACTGCCCAGCCTTAAGATATGAAGCCTGATAAGCATCGTGGTTAAATAGAGACCCTGAGAAAGTTCTAGCAGAGTTCCGTAAGATTTAGACAAAGTAAGACTATCATATGTAAGAGTAAGAATCGAGTTAGTAGCGTAAGAAGATCTATGGTTTTTCAACCAAATCCAAATTCATATACAAAGGCAAACGGAGACAAAGTCAACGCAGTTTATGTACAAAGTCAGTGTATAGTTTCAAGAAGTGTATATCCATCTTCAAAGCGTGGAGGATTAAAATCATATGAATATCATCTTGTGTTTGTGCTGGAAACCTGGACAATCGAGTGAAAGAAAAAGAGAACTTTTACATCCTACAAATTCCATATCCATAGTGACATGATCATTTAAACTCTCGAATCCCTTTCCCAAACACAAATGATTAAAAGGTGTTCACACTGTAACAGTGTTATCTTTTTGATTCTTGACCAATATTTCTGTCTCAATGGATGATCAGGCTGTGTATTGGGATGTTTGACCCTCTGACCATAATAAACTTGGCATAAACTAATGTTAAATTAAATTTTGAAACTTGAAGAAATTTTAAAACTTTTTTTTTTAAAAATTTTTAAAACGTGCTACTGCCCTCAACATGGACAGTGGGAGGGGAGATAGGGTTTGAGTGGAGTTATTAAAAGCCAATGGCTCTATTCCACTAAAAGCATTTTTCTATCCTGTGATATAAACATGTATGTCATAATTATTTGGTTTATCTTGTTTTTGATCTGTTGACTTATTTTGTTTTCTGCTAACAAATTTAGAATGTTAAATCTTAGCTTTTATCCTAAAGTATGATTTTCATAATATTTTATGATGTTTTTGAAATAAAATATGAATTGAGATTGTTATTTATTTTATGTGAGTTGTATTTTCAATTTTAAAAAAGTGATAACATTTTTTAATCATAAGAAAACTATTTGCACAGGTGTCAAACACTTCATCAGAGATAACAGCTATGTTACAGTGACAAGAAAAAGTGTTAAATAACCAATCATATTCAAATAGACTTTGCGATTTTTTAGACACAACTTTAGATGTGCTATGTTTAGATAATTGGTGGATAGTGAACAGAAGATATAACAAAAACGAAAAAGGTTGCGTGTGAAGAGACACCAAATGAATCCAAAAGCTCTCTAAACCATGAATGCACTTCCAAAACTTTGAACATATCAAATGCTGTTGTTTTGGATGAGTTAATGCTGTGCCACAGGTTACCGGGACATCCCCTTTAAATTAAATGCCTGAGATCTTCAGGAGTGATCTCGCAGGGTACATAGATCAAATGAAAGCAGATTTACACCTTATTTTAATGAGATTGATGTAACAACCTACAGTAAAGTAAAAATGGTCACCAACATGAGATTTTCATGCACCATAAACAGTCCCTTCCTTTTCCCAAAACAACGTACCCCACAAGTGCCAGACAAATTGGTTGCTTATTTAAGCTTTTCCATAAAAAATCCAAAATCTGTATCTGCTCTCTTTTCCATAATTTGAAAAACAAATATCTGTATCTGCTCTCTACTTCGTTGCACCCAAACCCGATAAGATATGTCATGATGGTTCCAACTTGCCCCTTGAAGAGGGCGCTGCATTCAAACCTCAAAGTTTGGTGCTCAGCTGTAGGGTTAAGGAGACTGGATAGATGAGGCCTTGAAGGGGTTTTTCAGCTTAATTTTTAGACACAAAACTGCGATTTGAGAAGATATCATAGATGTTTCTGCAAATATTCACATTTTCTATCATAGAAGGTGAACAAAAGATTTGCATTACACAAAATCTCATTTAAATCAGCCCTAACATAAACCACCATTACACGCTTTGATATGATGTGATTATTGGTTAGCAGCGGTCACAGCATGACCTTACAATGTAGCCAATGGGCAATGAGTAAAGGCGCCACAGAGTTCTGTGAAGAAGATTCTATGTCCATTGATAAGTAAAAAAAAGATTTTAAAATCTCAAAGACTTGAGGGATGACTAAGGCTTTGTGATTGACTACTTTTGAGTTTGCATTCCTGATTTGATGGCATGTAATTAGGATTCTCAATATCGACCCCAACACTTTCAATATTTGTAGGGCGCACTGATCAATGAGTTATAGAGTATTTGTAAATTTCGAATACTTCAAAAACTTGCTAAACTTGATCTTGATGCTTGTTCCGAATGTCTCTTAAATTCTTTGTGAATTTATCATTTTCATCAAATAATATTCAAATATTAAAGACATTCTCAAACAACTTCGATCTCCTTATCGAAACTTCTTAACATAGCCATTGGAAATATTACAATTATTGTTTTGCTTATATGTACCTGTAGTTTCCATAGATCGTCATAAAAGAGGTTAAAAATAGCCTAAATCTTATTTTCCTTGTTATAAACCGCCAAAGCTACTTTCTTAAGTCGTTTCTGTCGTTTAGCTTTCCCGGCCATGAACCTTCCAAACAACCTTTTTTCAGTAACCTGTTCACTCTCATTGAAATAAGATCTAGCCATTCGCTCACATTCTTTTTTTCTTTTCCAAAATTCTGAACATCACGAACACTGTGCTAACGAATGATTTAACGCTCATCAGAGTAATTTCGGGTAGTATCCGGCCACGGTTCACAGGAACGTCAGCTTCAAGCTGAATACCTGAGATTTTAAGAGAGCAATATAGCAGGGTATTTCAATAAAATAAGCGAATTTACGATCATATTTTTTTTACAATAACATTGTAATGTAAAACCTTTAGTCACATTGAGGTTTTTCTATAATAACTAGTACTAGTTTGTGCATCATCTTGTCAACATCGTTTACAAGGAGAGCATGCCACTGACTACCCATGTCTATTGATGCAATAATATGGAATATAAAGAACGAATTATTTTGTGGGCCTCAAAGTGTTCAGATGATATGCGACTGTGCCTTTAAATTTTACCAAAAGATTTTTTATCACTTTTTTTCTATTTTTGGGTACATACATGTTCATACAGAAATAGTTGTGTTTTCACAGTTTGGGTAAAAAATCATTTTAACATTTTTATATTTCAATTCATATGGTAGTCATGTTTTAAGACTTACAATCATTATCAATTTTACAAACTTGAATATAATGTATTTACCAAGAGGTGTTAACCGCTGAATAATTTCCTGCTTCGTGTTGAATTACAAGCCTGATTTTCCTCGTTATCAGCAAACTTAACGGCTTCCAATACAGGAGTAACAAAGGAAAAGCTGCGTTCACACGGTGCAATTTGTTGCATACAACTTATTGCTTGCAACAAAGTCCAACATGTGAACCCCAGATTCTGTTCACCACTGCTATAGAGGCTGGTTACAACTTGAACCCATAATAAAATCTAAAACGTTACTTGGATGTACACCTAAATATACATTTTATGAATAAACATATATATATATATATATATATATATATATATATATATATATATATATATATATATATATATATATATATATATATATACACCTCTGTCGTTATTTTCATATTTGCAGACCAGTCGGTTCCAGGTATTTGCGAACAATATGTACAGAAGATAAAACAGAAAATTTTATGTTATACAGACGCTGAACAAACGTGTAGCTGATGGGGATTATAATGTTTAGTTATGGTGACCAAATCATCATTTGTATAATACAATATACAAAGCCTAGTGAGCTACAGAGCTCGATCATGTGCAACTAGTTAGATACTGTGTCAACAAATATAACTGTGTCCTGAAAAAGTCAGGGAAAGAGGGCCAACTTGTATGTCCACAATATTACATCAGATTCACCAAAGTTACCTTTTAGTTTATCTTGTCTACAGAATTCAAACTAAAATCAGAACAAGTTTGTTCAGCGGTTTTTAAACATTTTCATTTACCTGACATATGGTCTGAATAAAGTAAAAAAGACATTTAACCAAGCACACAACAATTACCTGTTTATATTAGATCTTCAAAACGTGGCCTCATTCGCTCACCATGTTCTTTTACGCAAATTCAAATCAAGACGAAATCGTACAATCATAATTGGACAAATATCGGGACAACTATAAAGTGACATTCAAACCTGATTCCCAAAATTCAGTTGTCTGAATTAAAGAAAAGTTGTCAGTCTTAAATATCATAATATTTTTTTATAACAGTCTGGGGGGATTGCGGTATTCCTTCATCATCGTTGAACATTTTCTACAACTAAATGGGCATAGCACGTTTTTTAAACGATTTCTTTCTTGAAATTTTCCCCACAACATAAGTTTGTGCCAAATGTATTAACTTCAGAGGAGTCAAAACATGTCAATATTCAACCCGATCATCCAGTGGTCGTCAGTAAATAATCAAGCATGTTCTACACGCAGTCAGGTTTGGGTGCAATGCCATGATTCGCTACTTCCAGCCGATGCTCGCAGGTTTCATCGCAATTCATAGCCACACTGGTGTTGCGGGCTTTCCTCCTGCAATAGAACTAGCAGCCGCAATATAAGTGAAATAACCTTGAAAGCAGCGTTAAACCGCAACTCATTCACTAAATCTTTTACATACATATATTCTCAATTTCATGATCAACCCCTTTTCAATATTTACATTCAATATGATAATTAGGTAGCTATGCTTCAATCAACTTGGTTCTTGGGTAGTTATTTTTCATTCAACATGAAAACTCTGTAGTTATCTTCCATTCAACATGATCATTTTGGTAGTAATGCTTCATTCAACATGAAAACTCTGTAGTTAACTTGCATTCAACATGATTATATTGGTAGTAATGCTTCATTCAACATGATTATATTGGTAGTAATGCTTCATTCAACATGATTATATGGTAGTAATGCTTCATTCAACATGAAAACTCTGTAGGTATCATCCATTCAACATGATTATTTTAGTTGTTAGGCTTCATCCAACAAAATTACTTCTAAATCATACTTCAACCAAGACAATTATTCTAAAATTATATTTAATTCAATATGAAACCCATTAAGGAGTTCATGTAACCATTTTAAATTCTGTCTCTAATAAAACTTTAATTAAATTTCTTTTGCATGCGACTGTGTCCTTTTTAGCCATGATGTAATCTCTATTCAATATGTCATGGGAATTGTACACATGAACAAATATGTAATTCATGCTGTGGTTTATCCGGGGATTTTTGTAACCTTTTGAAATATTCTGCACATAATAGGCATGTAACATCCCCTTTTAAAATTTCACATTTCAGTTGTGTCATTATTATCAACAAAGGAACGGGCCGACATTTTTACACACATTTGAGATTGAATAAAACGCTTTATCTTACGTACTTTCGTTTTCGATATTGAAAGACTTTTCCGAGAAATCGCTATTTTGACCTCACATGGCTATAAATGGAAATGGGTTTTATCAGCACATGCTCCTTGTCCTAGATATTTTGCGCATGAGGTAACGTCCTAATCATTGTTCTGTGGTCTTTCCAAAGTCCTAAAAATAGAATGTGTTAAAAAATAAACACACGTGTGAACAGAACAGTGTGAGTGCTTTATATATCAGAGCAGGAAATGTAACGCATGAAATGGATTCGCTGGGAGTGACTTTGTCTTTGGAGATTTTCCTACTAATTTGTGTTTCAACGCCTTTGGTTAAGGTAAGTTATTTAATTTAAATATTTGTATACTAAATTGTTTAAATTGGATAGACATGAAGTACGTTTATACCTTTTATTTTAAACCTTTTAATTTTGACCTATTACAGACAGTTATAACAGTTTGCATCTGTCGATGGATACTAGCGACCATTGCATAGGCACACAATCAGTTTCAGAAGCAAAATAAATGTATCAATTTGCATTTTGAAATGTATGGTTTTTGCACTCGTTTTCATTATATTTCATTGGTGTGTGCAATCCTTTTATGTTGTGTATACGGTGCTAGGGTTATTTCTTCTGTGGAACACTTTATTTCTTGCATTTATTGGCAAAATTAAATACTTATAAACGTTATAAAATAGGGATATTTTTGTACACGTTTTAAACATTGTAACTTATCAAAAATGATGTATTTTCAAAATGGAAAAAACATTTGATATGATTTGATCTTATTTTGATGTCCTGGTATTATTTAACTAAACATAGATTTTGGGGACATGTACACAAAAAAGTTACGCATTGTTGTTAAGCAATAAATTTACCCATGAATACATAACGATTATTACACAGTGGTGTAGTGGTTAGCTATAGCATGCTTGCCTCTCACGCCAGAGACCGGGGTTCGAATCCCGTTGGAGACACCAAACATTTGTGACTTGGGTCTCATCTTGTGTTGTGTCCCTGGGCAAGACATCCCTTTTGAACTCAGTTCACACAGATGTACAAATGGGTACCTTAACAAGGGGGAAGTACGGACCTTTACGGTCGCGCGGAGCGATTGTTAATCGGCGGCACCGAACATACTATCCCTCCAGGGTAATAATACTCATGGCGCTTTGAACATGCGCTGTCATGTATATATGCGCGGTATAAGAAAGCTATTATCCTTAATATTTTATTTCCATAATGACTTTAAACAATCATGTCCACCTTAAAGGCACCATTCATTAAGCACCGACAGTGGTCATCGTAAGTCACCAAGGTCATCATCTTCAGTCGTGAATCAGTCGGAGAAGTTCAAGGAGTTCGAACATCTCTCTCCCCCCTTCTTTTTGGAATTTGTTTCAAAATCAGCCATAAAAATGGAGAACCCCGGGTAGGACCTGCCCTACCCTCTCCACCACTTACTAGATTTTTGTGAGATAATGGCAGTGAACGTCAACCTTATATATATTGCAATGTGAATGACGCCCACAAAGCGTAGGTTAAAAGAATTCATGCTTTATATAAGGCTCATGGCAATACCAGCTCTGCACTTATTTTGTCTCAATGCAATAGACTCAGTAACATTGATATTGAGGAAGCAATAACATTTGGTCATGGTTTACGATTTTCTAGAGCCTATGCAATTTACATTGTGTCCTCATGAGATCGATTGCAAGGTTGATGGAATCCTGGGCTTTGTCGAGTCTTGACACCTTATTTGCAGTGTGTGAATAGTCTACAGCATTTTGTCCAATCAGAATTGTTATCAAACAGGAAGAAGTAACGCTACACGTTTATATCTATCATTTGATATCCTAGCCTCACAAAAAAGATCTGGTTTTATATAATAGTCCCATTTGAAATGAGCTGATTTCATTTATCGGTGGATATATCTTATATTGCAAGCAATTTATGTCATTACCGACTTATCAATTATGACAGGCGCTTATGTTAAGAGTTTTCATTCTCAAATGTATACAAATACTTTTTTCTTGTCATGATGATGCTCCACAGGCGCCAGACACTGAATTTACAATATCATGTAAGTATATACCTAGCTATATAACATAAACAAGGTCTGACACTAGTGACAAAGTCGTGTCTGTGATAGGACCGGAAATGGTTTCCTGGCATGGTTGCCCTCTGTAAACTTCGTAGACAGATCCCAGTTTGCATTTCCGGTCCTATTGCAGACACGACAGTGTGAAACCTTGTTTATGTTATTTAGCTACGTATACATATACTTACATGATATTGTAAATTCATAGTCTGGCGCCTGTCTATTGTTGGTATAGTCGACGTCTATAAAAAATAATTCTTCTATCCTCTATCACTCGCTAAAATTCTTTCCCGTCAAAAATAATTATTTCTTTCTTTATACTTTAAGGGAGAAATAGAATCAACTTGCCATGAGGGATTCTATGATAATGGAACAGCGAACGGCACACTTATCTGCAATGCGTGCACAGTCTGTCCACCCGGAACAGAGGTCAAGGCCAAATGCACGAACCAATCAGATACCGTATGTCGATCATGTGACCTTGGAACTTTTTCCAGCGGTGGAATTAAGTGCATGGAGTGCTCACGTTGCCCGCCAGGGAGTCATGTGTCAGAATATTGTAGTTTGACCTCTGACACACAATGTGTTCCGTGTGAAAAAAATATGTACTCTCCTGATTGGTCGAAACTGAAATATTGCAAACCTTGCAGCAGATGTAATCGACTGAGAACAGTTTTAAAGAACTGCAGCAGTACTCAGAATTACGAGTGTGGGGGTTGTATAAAAGGTGTGGACACATATACATGAATAACATGTTTTTCTAATATGATTACTCCTTTTTTAAAATTTGATTGAAATTGATGAAATTTTGTAATATGAAATATGTAGAAAAATCATATGTTTTACTGAAATATGATAAATATTTGTAAGCTTATTCAAGCAATGCATCACAAGGTTTATAACTGGTTAATGATAATTTTCACCTTAGGAGTCTATCTGTTCAATCGTAGGTCAAATTGTGCAAATTATACGTTGATCTCAACTCTCCTCAAACAGGGTTACTCGACTTAACATCCAACGTAGAGTCTGTTACCAAAGGCTATGGCAATGTTTTCTATTCTTCTATTATCCATTTCAATATGAGATACTGTATTGAGG
This sequence comes from Phorcus lineatus, assembly GCA_921293015.1. Classification (NCBI taxonomy): domain Eukaryota; kingdom Metazoa; phylum Mollusca; class Gastropoda; order Trochida; family Trochidae; genus Phorcus; species Phorcus lineatus. The sequence goes on along the minus strand of OV121087.1, from coordinate 18,174,082 downwards.
CGAGAAACCTCTGTTGGAAGGAATCAAAATTCACTTGCTCAGAACACATGTGGCTGACTCTTAGTATATATGGAAGTTTAAATTTATATCTATGTTAGAAGGTACGACAGAGTCGGCCATCTTTGATTCCCTCCTAGGCCCGGAAATGATTTCATGAAATAAGCTTTGTAAAGCTCGTAACAAGATTCCAGTTTCAATGTCCGGGCACAGGAAGAAATCCAAGATGACCGATTCTTTCGTAGCGCCGAAGAATAACTTCGTTTCTCATTCTTGTTTTATTTTACCGAGCTTGCGCTTTCATTTATCTAGTTGTGAAATTCAAATCAACCAACATGTTATCCCAAGTACCATGTTTCAACTGGGTTGTGTTAAAACCGTGTACTGATAACATATTTCTATAAACATGAATGTCGCCTTGAGTTTCGTGTCAACAAAAAATACCAGATGGGACTGTCCTTCAAAATGTTATATAATATGTTTGCAGGTTACTTCAGGCACCCGAACCTGCCTGCGTGTATGAAATGCGCTTACTGTTACCCCAACAATGAAAACGTAACCTTCTTAGTCCCCGAGTGTAGCACGCAGAGTGATGACCCCAGCATGAGGTGTATGCCTGTCCCGGGACCCCCCAGGGAAAGACCCGCTATGTTTGCAGGTAAACTTTTGATTACTCTAGATAATGGAGCTCTCAAGTGATACTTATTTCATTGCAAGATATATATATACACTTCCAATACAGGTAACTCTAAAAATAAGATGTCATGTTGACCCCTGTCTAATAGGAGCACTTTTCGGACTTCCGGCGGATTCCCCTAGCGGCACAATATTGCAATCGGACATGATTCAAAATTTCAGCCAATGAAAACACTCATTGAAAGCTTGCTTGTTGTCACCAAGGTGCCGACGTCACATGGACTTGTCACGAAGCTTCAAAGTGCAGAGTCGAATAAAAATTACCTTAAGCGTATGGAAAAAATGAAGGATTACTTCTGCACAAGGATCTCAGACTGTATCAAGTTAGGCATCTCCATTAGTAGCCATTGGAACCTGCCAAAAATCCGAAACATCCTTTGATTAAAAAAGTGTTAATAAAGGATTTTATGACTTTAGCTACGTGAGTGTGGAGTGAATGTATTTACCTATGGTACTTCTATAACCTAAGCGTTTAAGTTAACCTCGACTTCCACATTTATGTTGTCACTATACCCTTAATCGATTACTATATAAATGGTAAATATAGCAACAGTACTCAATGAAATAACATTATCGCTAACATTTGACACGTTTGACATTAATAACACAGGCCTTACGACAGTTGTATGTCACTTTAACCAGGTCATGCAAGCCACGCCTAAATCTGAACTCTAAAGGAAGGAGATATATTGAATCATACACGATTCAGATAAAATATGATATCTTTTTTCAATTGCAGTTTTATATCATTCTGACATTTCGTAATTATGATCTTTTCTATGCAGGTGTAAATAACAACGGAGTTCAAGGGACTACAGTGGCGGTTTCAGAAGATTTTGTGGCGATCAGTTCAACTCAATACCCCAGTCTCAATGCTGTAATACCACCTCACATTGTGATTCCAATGGTTATAGTAGTAACCTCGATTGTCGTCCTTGTCTTACTCCTAGTGATCACCTATAAATTGAGACATAGATGTGGTCTATTTCCGAAGCGTAAGAACCTTTACAGATTAACACAGCCTGAAAGCACAATTGAAACAGTAGCCATGAATGGAAATATTCGAGCTGAACTAACCTCAGACTGTTCTGGTTATTCGGAACAGACATCTAGTGACGAGGAAAATCCTGAGGCGAACAAGTGCAGAACAAATATTAAAGTGATACTTGAGGAAGAGACCAATGTAGATTGTGTGATGCAGTCCGGGGTTTTATCTCACATTACAAGAACATCCGTAGTAGAAAGCAACGAGGACGAGGGGGGACACAACTGTCTGTATTATGCAGAGAATGAAGGGTTTGAGAAGGAGGAGGAGAATAAGGTCTCTTCGATATTTAGCCAATCTGCCAATGAAGACACGTCTCCAGGATCGGTTAAAACAATTGGATCAGGAAATGTGCTAACAATGACACTAGATATAAATGGCTTCAGAAATGACTTTATTTCACCCGAAAGTAACCGAAAATGCAATCATGCCCATAAGGGACCTAGAATAGAATCTCAATTGTCTGGCAACGAGGCCGTACTGCAGAGGCCTGTTATTGAAAAAGAGGCAAAATCTCATGTTACAGGCCGGGTGAGTAAGATCGCCGGTGTTGAAGAAAGGTCCTGCTCGATTGGACCATCAGGTAAAGAAAGGAACACCGGAGAGCAAATGGACACGGGGCTACCAAAAGAGGCGTCTCATCTACCACTCATCCATAGAAATGAAAGATCGATTTTGATTGATGGAAGGGCGGGAAGTTCTGAATCTGAAACTGATTCGGATGCCGACCTTGAAAGTTCCGTTGAAAACAAAGCAAGACCAAGACTGACGCTTCTCTCGTCTCGACTTGTTCGCACATGATAGAAATAACATACAAGTTTAAATTGAATAGAGGCATACTACAAAAGCTTCACATGATTGAGTTTTTAAATAAATGTTAATTATGATTCTAAAAATAAATATGAGTGTTACTTAAGTTAGTGTGAGTGTAAAACTGTAATCTTTGTTTCAACTATTTAAGTTGTTCGTTTAAAGAGACACAGAGCATGTTACAAGAGCAAATTTTGTCAAACTTTTTTAATGATGTTATTGAATCGAACAGTATTGGTTGTTTATGAAAAGCACCATCTTAATGCTTATGAGCTCAGTTTAGCGACAATATACAGGTTATGCGGTGATGTGTGATCAAAACAGGAAAATGGCGCGCGCCAATGACTCAGACCTTATTCTGTAAACTTATTTACGGCAGATAAGTTTAGGCAAATACAGTTTGTTAGTGTTTAGTAGGTCTTTTAAATAATATTCGTGAAGATTTGACTCAGAATTTAGACTTAATAATGTCTAAATGACCGTTTTGTATTATCATTGAAAACAAGAAAATAGACATTTTAGCGGTAAAGATGCATGTGTACTTTGTGTAGGAAAGATGTTTGAACCTAACCGAGGACAGATTGTATTTGGGCTCTTCTAGAAGCAAAATACAAATTTGAGAAACATACTCAACGTCACTTTAAGCATGATATTTTCTGCTATTTTATATAATTTGTTATGTGTCCATTCTTTCCTTTTTATCAGAATATAATCTCAACTATATTGTTCATTCTGTACGTCCCAAAAAGTGCCCGGGCAAACTCCTAAGCTTAATATATTTTCTAGCTTAATAAAACTTGTAATGAATGCAATTATTGTATAGTAGAAGATTATTTTTAGGGTAAAATCTAACTTTTTTAATCGTATTTGTCGTTTTCTTAAAAAAATGTGTAAACGGTGATTTTGCCCGGACAATATTAAACAAGTTTGACATAGTATGTTTTACCAAAATTGATCCATACGTTAATCATGGCATGTAGATGTGACATATAACCTCTCCGAAGATACTTTTTACATTGCATTCCGAGAACTTCATTCAATCTAATTTTTATTGGCTTACAAATCAAAATTGAAAGACAGAATGACAAAACATATAAATGTTTCACTATGTACTGAGTGAGGTATTGTTAAATAAATATGTTTAGATCAACAGTCTTTAAAAACATTAAGTCATACTGTTTAGCGCCACTTGGACAACATTACAATATGGCAATCGTTTTTATGAAGTTGACTAAAAATATACTTTTTTTTATTTCAACCCAAATTTACCCAATGAATAATACAATATGTATAGGATAGTACTGGTATTGAAGCGCCTCTTCCAGCTTTAGCTGTAGCCGCTAGTACCAACAATGACAAGAATCAGATTAAAATGCTCTCTTCAGTAGGTGATTTTCGGGTTTTCTTCGAATAAAAACTAAATTGAACAACGGAAACATAATATACACCTATAAAACTGTGTATTCTTCGATCACCCATCGCTACAGATATATAAATGAATGATTACTTATAGCTTATTTGAAGTTTATTTGACCTACGCGGGAAGCGGGGTAATGTGAGCTAAGATTGCTTCTACACTTGTTTTATATGCTGGTCGAATCTCGAAGTTGTTGACAACGGAGTCAAAATAGATTAATGAGACAAACAATTGTATTGTCAGTTAAGAATATAGGTATGTGTGTATGTGTATGTGTGTAAGATATAATGAATAAAGGACGTGTTATATAAGAGATACGTACACATTGAAATTATTTGCGAGACACCCAAATTTAATAGGTTTCAAACTGCCACAGTCAAGAATAAGTTTGACACTACTCTGATATGAATAAGTGGCGGATAAAAGGGGAGGGTTGAGGGTGAATGGTTTTATAGTAAATCATATAAACATAACAATACACCCACCCACCCCACCCCCCACCCCCTTCCCACCCTCTCCCCCCGTAAACAATTTCTGAATCAGAACCCTCCCTTCAAAAATCCTGGATCTGCCACTGTGAATGAGCAAGATATACCACACAATGGTCAAGGTATTTTCTTTTCAACATGTGATTTATGATGTGGAATTTCATCTAAATTGATATACCGTACAACTGTTGTGGATATCGACATAACATTTCTCTATAAAAATGTAAATTGAGATCTCAAGATGACAAAATAGTCCTGTACATCGGTTTATAAGTAAGATAAACAACTTCCAAATGGATCGTTATCCCATGGAGAAAGAGAACACCAGTATTATTCCCCTTATATATCGTATGCCTTACACATAGATCTTGATGATGACTGCGTCTGCACGATTATCTCATATCTATGCAAATGTCGAAGCAAAGCATTTTCATTTGAACAGGATATTCTTTGATACACGATTTGGGAGATTTATGGTGTCAACTTAACAAGATTCAAAATGTGCCCAGTTCACCCAGCAGGAAATGGAAACCGGGTAAAGAGGTGTGTTGATTGTGGCCTTCTATTGGCGAATACGCCAACTCGGGTTATACAAGGGTAATAATGATAATGCAGATAATAATATTTTTATAATAAAATTAATGATAATAGTAATAATCATATATTCCTACAGCGCCTTGAGAGGGTAATGATTTGGTGGATAAGTGAGCTCGTAAAATGTCCACTCTATAAATGAACATGTTATTTTATATATTCTTATAGACTTATCCTTTTTTACAACAACTTTTTTTGCAACTTCCCAACTTATCCAACACAAATTAACAGGATTGATAAAGATAAATAAATGATTCATGTTTATTTTATGTATAACAACGAATTTCAATAGTCTAGATACAGAAATCTGAAAAATAGCATTTGATTTGCTTGTTGTGTTTGACAAAAACGAGGCGCTACAGACTAATAAACAAATATCTAAGTTGACAGAGCAACATAACAACATCTAACATTCGAGTTACATTCGACTCCAAAATGCTAATTATTCCAAATTGTCGTTTCTTAAATCTATGTATCTAACAACCTCATGTTTGCCGAAACTTGAACTACACGACCAAATATTTATACTAGTTTTCATACCTTAATAACACTACCAACCATATATGTTCCCTCATTTGCAATCAGTATAGTATTGCAAACTTGATTATATTGACGGATTGGTTGGCGGCAGTATTGCAAACTTGATTATATTGACAGATTGGTTGGCGGCAGTCACGATGAATTGACAGTTTTGTTCAATATCACAACTTATTTAGTTTATGTTTGTTTCATGTTATTAGTCACTGCATTGAATTAATAAGCATTTAAATGGGGGGGGGGGGGGGGGGGGGTCGATAACTTTTACCTCGATAAAAAAATAATCATTGACCAATGGCAGTGACGGGTCGAGGAATTTATGAGGGTTGTACCTATTGTGAAAACGACTAGAGAGAACGTAATCAAGCTAAGTTTACTCAGCTAGGTTCACCCTCGGAGTCACCCATTTAACGGTCATTTTATTCAAAAAAAGAGTAGGGGTTGGCTGTAAACAAAATTTTAATATTTCCGATATCGTAGTTATGGTCAATTAAATGCAATTTTAGAATACATTATATGAAAAATATGTGACCTATATTTGTGTAAAAATTGTATGTATCACAACATGACACGATAATAAACTATTATATTATTATTATTATTATTATTATTATTATTATTATTATTATGACATGAAGAATGAATAAAAGAATTCAATCATTAACAGATTGATGACACAAATAATGTTTTAAGTTCTGTATCCATACTGAACGTTCATGTTCTAAGAGCATAGAAAAAGAAATTGTTATCAACTCAACACGGTTTCTACCTAGATGTAATAAACTAACAGTCAAATTTATATATTAACATTAAAACCCAACCCATTTCTATGAAAGTGAAACTCACGCCACAAAAGTGTGAGGGGAATCCCCTATATGTTGACCGTGGCTCTCCACAGCGCTGCAGTAGTATAACGTGAGGTAGTATTACTAGCGCTTACCTGGATATTACCCTGAGTGGAGTATGTGCTATTTATGGCCATTGGGGCCGTCCACTTTCTGCAGAATGTCCCAGTGTCCAAAATAATAAGAATACCATCAAACCCCGAGATGGCCAAATCTTCGACAGGTCCTCAGCATATAGATATCCACGTAAGTACATCAATGATCACTTGATGTTTCTAAACCGTTGTAACACTTTGACTAGTAGATAGTATTTCGCTTCATTGTGTCAGAGTTTAGCTTTTTCTTCTTAAATAGTTTCATAAGTCTAAAAGTTGTCGTCCAAAATTATTGCATGTGATGAAAAGACAAACACGGTTTATGATTTTTGTATAGCCATGTTATATCGTAATTGAAATTTATTACAGCATGACATAATCTACTCTGTGTATTTGAAATGAAATGGGCTTCTTGATATTGTTAGCTGTTTTCAGGTTTTGTAATTGTGAAGTTTTATCCATGGTAACATGGTAAACCTGATTTTGAATCGGAACAGCGATCATAACTAAACAACTGACATATTGAAACTCTTCGTGTACACCAATAAAGGGGAAACTGAATTAAAAATGAAAGGGGGGGGGGGGGGGGGGGGGGGGGAGGGATTGTCAATTAATTAGACTAGTGTTTTAAGGAAATATGACTAGGTGCTTTAAGGAAATAAAAAGTAAATTTGCTCATTTGGTTAGAGTGATGACTAATGCACACTTCCTTGAAAGATAGTAGTCAGAATGTATTTTTGATAAACAGATAATTTGGCATAATGGCATAAAAATAAGTGTCACTTTAAAATATTTGAATATTTAAAAAACCCAATTGAAATCACATAGAACCTATCACTCTTACCTCATTTAGTGATCTTATCTGATTATTGCTCCATAGAGGTCATGTCAGGTGACCTTTTCACTCCAGCCAATCAGCATGAGGCACCAAAGCCTCTGCCTGAATTTATGGGAAATGAAAGGTTCCTGACTAGGAGGCTTGACACAACTGCTATGGAACAGTAGAGATCAGAAATGTCGGTGTAGGGTACTAATAACAGGTTCTCGCCTATTTCAATGAGATTGAAGCAAAAATGCTCGGATCCAACTGTCTGTCTGGTGGCGACTACTACAAATTTTATTAAAATTAAAAATTCTTCACCTTATGAGCCATCTCTAACAAATAACACTTAGGACAGGTTCCTTCCAATTTCAATGAGATTGAAGCAAAAGTGTCCAATGTCTCTTTGGTAACCACTACTACAAATATATTAAAAAAATTACAATCTTCACCTCATTGGTCATTTCTTATGAAAAAAAGTTAAGATTATTTTAAATGAAATATAGACAATAGTAATGGGTAGAGAGAACAACCTTGCCAAATTCGTCTCAGTTGATTTATCACATCACCTACAAGTGCTAATTTCCAGTGTATTTTATATCTTTCAGTGAATTGACAAGGAGTTTGAAAGGTTGTATCTTTGTCTCAGATTTAGTTAGTAAGACAAGAATTTCATGCACTGGGTCTAAATCAGCTCAAGCAGTTGGCCACAGAGATTTTGAAATAATTTAGGTCAAATATATTGGAGTTAAGTCTGTATTTTTCTCTTTGAGTATCAATCTGATCTAGATGTACATGTAAATAGTGGCAAAAATCAAAAAGTTAAATTCATCAAAATTTTATACATTTAAAATATAATTTGAGTGTAATAATATCATTTTCATTGAGTTAATACATTATCTGCCATGAAATGAATGAAGTAGTCACGACTGAGCTTTGTACAAATGTTGACGGTGAGATCACAGACATGATGATTTTATATAAACGACATCTATTGTTAATAAACTATGTTATGATGATAAATATCCAGTCTCCTGATTGCATGAAAAACAGTAAATTTTTTAAAAATTGACTACTTTGTAGTGTAAATGAATCATTGATTGAATTTGAGTCCTTTAAGTTATGGTGAGGAGGTAATGGTTTAACATATTTTATTGGGTTAAAAGAGAATTAGACTAAGATGACAACCTTGCTGAACTCAAAAATTTATTTATTTATTTATTTATTTATTTGTTTGTTTGTTTGTTTGTTTGTTTGTTTGTTTGTATTTGTTTGTATTTGTTTATTTATTCATTCATTCATTCATTTATTCATTCATTCATTTATTCATTTATTTATTTATTTATTTTATTGTATTTTATTTTCTATTTATTTATTTATTTATTTATCTATTTAAGTTTAATTCTTTGAGTTGTGCAAAAATGTGAAAGTTAGCTGTGCACAATGCTATCAACACCTTAGTAAGGGAGATAACTTGTACTAAAAGGTGTGCAGTCACCGTCAGGCAAGCTGTCGTGACTAATGTTTCTATTTATAAAAGTGTTTACAAACTGTTACAGGAAGTAACTGCATAACCAGAAATCCAAACTGAAATGTGATTGCTGTATATTATAAGATATAAAGTTATGAAAATTGCGCATCGGAACTTAAACTGAAATTGAGTTTATGGACTGAGGCTCAGGAGGTGACATTTTATATCATTTTTATTCATGTTTAATTGAATTAGAATTAGTTGTTGATTTGTTTTAGGATAAGAATTTATGATTGACATTTTCATTTCACAGAATTGCATATGAATTGTTGATTTCCAGTTTATTCAGGGGGAAAATCATGATTATATAGAGTATGCATTGTAAAGAAGACAAAATAATCATTGTTGTCAAAAATATTTTTGTGAATTTTTAAAAATAAATTAATTAAGATTATGCAGTCAAAAAAAAAATAGCATTTTTCTAATTCTATCGGATGAAGGAGACCTAATTCACATATCAAAAATCATAAATTACTTAATCAATAGAAGAAAAAAAGTTTAACATTTCTTTTAGATAGGAAATAAATCAGTCATTGTTACTTGTGGGATCACAGTATCTGTAATTGTAAAACCTCTTTAGATCCTATATGGGACACTGATGTAGCCAAATTAAACTATCTCTTGTTGGGTTTAATTTGTCATGGTCTCTACGGTTGAGTGGACTGGAGGTTTGTACAGTCAGTGCATGGGTTTGTCTAGTTCGAGGTAGTTGATTTAAATCCCCAAAAAATTCCAAGATTTCGTTCTATTGTCAAAAGTGTCATTCTAAAGGGGACAATGTTACATTTCCTGACATTGACAAGAATTATATGGATAACAACTTCTTTATTCATCAGATGGGTTGTTTCGACATAGATTCTTGTATCATTTAATGAGATGTGAGGATATAAATACATGTTAACAATTAGCAGAGAAAACAAATTAACAAGAAGACCAAATGCAATTACAACATTATCGTCATTCCAACTTCTAAAACCCCTTTAAAAGAAGTTTCCTAACAAGTTTTAAATTGAGACTATGTCCAGTGTAACAGGCCAAACTTTACCGTTGGCCAGAATTTCCCAGAGGAAGGTTTTGCCGAGGCTATTTTCTCCCCTGAGAAAGTTAGACTGGAAGAAAAATGGCCTGCTACACCAGGCTAATTGGTTGCCAAGCAATAGTGTTTGCCTGAAAACAACAAGCTAACAATATGAGTCTCATTTCTATTGAGGATGTGGTCTTGCTTTAATGAACGGTAAAGTTTTTTTGTCATGGAGTCAAAATGTAATGGGACACTCACCCTATTGTATAAAAATAATGGAATGGAATATTGAGAAATAATCAAAATAAAAGCTTTGCTTTAAAATTATTTATGAAATATGAATTTGTGAATATAGGTTATTAATTTCATGTTATTTTATACAGGAGTCAATGGAATTATGGAAATGAATGAGATTTAGCAATGCTGAAGTTTTTCCATCGACATGCTCCCTGCGCTGTCACCGGTCTCGTTCTCCTTCTGTTACTCACTTTTGCAAAGGTAAGATTTCAACTCAACGGGCCCGAATTTACGAAACCCTCCCTTAGTGTTAAGTATTTTTTAACTCATAGTAATATTACATAAAGTAACAATCTGTATCTAGCTAAGAAGCTTTGTGCAAATGAGCATAGAACCACCTGTAGTGTAACTTAATAATAATTTTATTATTTGTTTAAATCCTTAACTTTTAAAAAGGAAAATATTGCAATCACTGAATGGGAATATATTCAAAAAGAAGTGATTCTGCTTCAAGATACTTCTCAGTCACAGACACCCACTACAACCAACTCTTTAGATACAAAGGTATTGTAGGTGCTCTGAAAACAAATATAGGATTCAAATAAGCTGATGTAAAAGTATGATTAAGAGGTTAGAAACTTTCCGTAGTTGTGACTTAATACATCAATATTAGTTAAAATGTTCCATTTTCTTTTAAGGTTGTCAATGGCAACTGCTGGGAAAAACGATTGTAAGTAAATAACGTTAAATTAAGTCATGCCTATATTTTCATTGCAATTTTTCAACTTTTGTTTCAATACTTATAAATTAAAATACTTTTTTAAGATAAAGTAAACTCACATATTTTTTTAACAGAATATCAAGAAATACTTATTTGCATAGATATCCATGTTTAACAAAGGTTCATAATTACCAACATTATTATGAAAATGATATTTGAAAATTGACATTTATTTTTTTCAGTTTGTACAAACTCCCGCATTCAAAACATTGTGGGATGTGCAGGATTTGTCCAAAGGAAGTTGTTGACGATCCAAAACAAAATCAGCGCCACATCCAGGAGAAGTGCCTAGACAACAAACCGCTCCAAGATGGCCGACATGTACACTGTCATTCTCACGATTTTGACCCTCCATGTAAGTTAAAATATTTTCTTTGCTTTGTTCTTTGAAGGATGGTTCTAGTGTTCAAGTCAGGCTGCGGGATTGCAGTATCATTCACTCATAAGTACCGCTATTTGAATTTCACGCCAAGAAACTCAAATGTTTATGCCACCACGATAACTATGAAATCAGATTTTTGCTTGTCTTTAAAAACAATCATTGCAAATAAGAAAACTCACTACTTCTACTCTCAAAAGATCAAACCGATGGCAACTAAATCATGCAGTCAGGTTTGGGTGCAATGCTATACTGAATTTCAGTGCAGTCCCCCCATGGTTTCCTAGTTCCAGCCAAAGCTTGCAGGTTTCACTGCAATGCATAGCCACATTGGTGTTGCAGGCTCTTTAGCAGCCACAATATAAGTGAAGTACACTTGAAAACCCCAAATCATCTCGCCTCACAGCCATAATACTATATGTCCTGAGTCAGGGCTCCAGATAAGATGCGTATCTGCGTAAAATACGCACGTGTCATTCAAATATACGCATTAAAAATTAAACCAATGAGTGACAAGATATGCACAACTTTCCCAGAATACGGGTCGGATATTTGTTTACAGGAGTGATCGTCACTTGTCAAATAAAGTTTCATTTGTACATGTCTGATCCTTACATCTCGAATAGTAGCCACTGACTTGATGTCAACCTGTGTGAAAACAAACATTCACTTGTCTATTTACTAATTCTAATTTTACTCTTAAATTTTTATTTTGAGGAGTGAAATACCCCTCGGTCCAAATAATTATCTGGAGCCGTGCTGAGTTTAGTTAAACAAGTTGAGGTCAATTTCTAGAATTGATGATTTTATCTCAAAAATGCCAAAATTATTGTATTAACGTCTTGATATATGTAATCGAAAAAGGGCCATATTGATAATAGGTTGAAATTCTGTGTCCCATTTATATGTATATTAGTTAAAACACCTTATTTGAACTTAGCCCTACCAATCTATGTTTGTTGTAGACACATTCCAAAATTTTGTGTCTGGTTATTGATCACAAACATTACACTAAACTGATAATCATTCACATGATCATTTTCAGAAACAACCACTATACTTATCAATCTAATTACGCTATAAGAATAATCAACAAGTCAATTGCGAGGAATTACGGTTTATCTGTCCTGAGTGGATTATTTTTATAAATTCCGAGCTTTAGCGAGGAATTTATCACAATAATTCACAAGGGACAGATAACACGCAAGTCCTAGTTTCGAGTTTTATTCTTTTTCTTACCCAAGTCAAATCGAAGAACATTTACGGTGTGTTTGGAAAATACCTTGTGTGTTTGGAAAAAAACAATGTTTGTTTTGAAGTCTAGGTGACACTGAAACACTCGACTCATTGAATGAATGAATAGCAATAGTTCTGACAGCCAATCAGATCTCGAGTTAATTTTAGAAAAACTGTGACCATTATGAAAATTATTCCCAGCATAATTTTGTGCCCGCTTGGGTAAGAAATTCCATTCAACAACATACTCTGTGCCCCTTCAAACAAACCATTGCCTTGTAAGGATGGGTATGGTTCTCATTTCTGTATCGCAATATCGCGATACAGAGATGAGTATTGCAATACGCATTGCAATATATTGGTACTTTTCATATCCTAATTTGTCCCGTTAGAACAGTGAGCAATGCTAAACTGGCTCATTTTTTTAAAGAGAGTTAATTCAGTGACTGGTTTGGACTTTTAACATATCTGTTCTACTTCAACTTTCAGTAAACTACGTTTTTTGGTTATATTTTTTTGCAATTGTTAATTTTATTTATCATCCGATAAAATTGGATTGTTTCAGAAGAATAATATTATACAGGTGCGTATCATGTTGTTTCTGTATTGCAATATACCAATATACTGATATACCGATAATACTGCACACCCAGTTTTTGCCTTGCATGTTTTATATATATAATGCACCATATGATTCAGTGTATTATCACGAGTAGTTTGCTCGCAAATATCACATTATATCATATAATACTGATGGATTTACTCTTCCAACCATGACTTGTAAATTTAAGAATTGATTACATATTTATACTTTCAGCCTGTGAAGACCTGACCACTGAAATTGGGAGATTTAATTGTACAAACACAAACATTGTCTACAGCAGCTGCCATCTTGTGTGTCCCCAAGGTCACTCTACTTCAAAGTCGGGGAACATCACGTGTACGTCATCGTTAAACTGGAATAATCCACAGCCCGTCTGTGTTAGTAAGTCATATTATCCAAATTTATACTTTCCAAAATAGCAATGTTAGTAAGTTATCATTTCTTTGTGTGACCTTGACCTTTTAAGTTTTAGTATATGCAATTAAGAGATAAGAGAGTGAATGAGTGAGTGATTGTGTTGTCCTTGTACTGTGAAAAAAAACAAAAACAGAAATCTTAAATCCAGTATGTTAATTGTCATTTGGACTTCTACTACCCTGGGTAGCAGTCCTAATTGTAACAGGGTTTCTGGAATAAAAAGTTGATAAAAAAAAAAAAAAAAAAAAAAGTTATCATTTCTTAGGGCCCTGTTACTGACAAAAACCTCATAATGCTAAGCTATAAATAACCAGCAAATGAAATGACTGACGGTCTCGGCAATAGCAGCACAAACCTGATGACAAATCTGTTGCATTCATTGGGTATCATATAGAAACTCAAATAAGTCACCAGGTCTTTTGATATCAAATATATCAACAAGAGTCAAAATAAGATTTATGAGGTTTGCTGAGGATAATTTTACTTTATTCAAAGTTTGTTGATATATTTCATTTCAAAAGACCTGGTGAGATTTTTTTAACATCAAAAATGATTCTTCGGTTTTTAGTAATAGAATGAAAATTTGACCATAAAAGTGCCAAAGCCATCTTGAAAAGTGGGTTAGAGCATTGTGAGGTCATCAGCATTATTGCATTATGAATATTATTACATCATAAGCTTTGTAATCAGTGTTCTCGAAGGTCATTTATTGTTAATTATTCAAAATAATCATGATGATTTGATTGCAGTGATATCAACTATGCAGATATAGCTTGTAGATATAACTTGATCTCACACTACTGTAAGAGCAAGTTTTGGATGAGACTCAAGCTGACCTTTTTGATTGAAAATATCACATGCCACAAAAAATGAACTGTCAGCGATACCATGCTTTAAAATTGGTCAGAAGGAGTTGATATTGGAAGGAGCTTTGAGGATTCAAATACACTGACAGAGAAGTATGATTTAGATAAGATTATATGTCTCAAACTTTCCTCTTTTTTTTGCAAAGCCAAAAGACGACCGGATCATCAAAAAAGCTTAAAAACAACACTAGTGTGCATAGGTAAGAGCAAATTCAATGTACTATTATAAACTTATTAAAAAGACAGTCCTGTCAGGGTATTTTTTAGTGGAACAAAATTACGGGTACATTCCTGTTAATTGATAAACATTATTAGTACATGATTTTAACACAATTAACAAAGTTGAAACACATTACTCAGGGTAATAATTTGGTTGATTAAGATTTGACCACTTGATGAACAAAAGTGCACCCTTGGTGAAAAAATATAACATTTATTCATTGGTTGATAAAGATTTGACCACTTGATAAACAAAAGTGCACCATTGGTGAATGAACATATCATTCATTCATGGCGTGACGAGTGTGAGAAGCCTTTCAGCATTACAAGGCATTGAGAATTAGTCTCGTAATAAATCCTTTCTATGAATGTTTGGATTTTCTATCCATTTATATATTTTTTTTATACTGTTGTAAAATAAGTAAAAGAACATCATGTCTTTTTCAGTATCAATTCCCCCCACAAAATAAAATAAAAAAAATTATAGACTGATTGTTGACAGGACAGACTTTTTAAGTGCCTGTAGCTTGAAAGTTTTTAAAAGTGTGTAATCCTAACACATGGGCGACTCATGAAATTCAATGGAATGAGTTATTCATTTTTGTCTCTATAGTATACAGTAGATCTTTGAAAAAGAAAATAAATTGACACTTTAATATATCTAAAATTGATATTAGCCTTTCAGTTTTTGCTTGCAATGATATGTGATAATAAGATCAAAGCGTGCATATAAGAGGCCCCGCCCGGTTGCTGAATCAATGTCGTTCTTTATCATCTTCTTAAAATAGCTTTGAGTTTGACCAATCTTTATCACTTGCTAATTTAATTAAACAAACACTGAAAACTTTTGGAAATGCAGCAAGGCCTACTTTTCACAGAGCACATATTTGAGTGTAATATTCAATGTCTATATTAACCTTTTCATTTCATACACCTATACTGATTTGCAACTTGCAGTAAGAAAGTGTGTAATTATAACAGGGGTATAAAATTTGTATGATTAAATAATTTTAATCAGCTGATTCCAAAGAATCTGTATTTAATTCTCTTCTTGGGTAGAAATCAATTTAAAAAAAAATGTCATTATTTTGTTGAATATGTTTTATTTACGTTTTAAACATTGGTTTTTAATTTCAGTGTTATTATCCTCTGTGACTTTTGGCATCGTCATTATTGTTTTGATAAAAAAGAAATATGTAAGACAACCCTGCCAAACAGATATTGAATATGGGCAAACATGTAAGTATTGAAGATTATATTAAATGAAATCTTACTTTAAGGAAGTAACTCAATCCTCAAGATTTTAGATTTTCTTCATTTGATTTTACCACTTTTAAAATATTTTAGGTTGTGTAATTTTTTCCCATTTAGATGTCATTTGTGGTTTGTTGTTGTCATTAGCATGTCAACACTTTGTTATTAAGATTAGAGTTTTTATAATCAAATCAACCCTATAATGCTGTTTTTGAGTAAAAAAAATGACATGCCCAGCTTAATATTTTATCGAGATTTGATAGTAATGGAGCAATTGTTGAAATCAATGAAAAATATGAAAACTATAATTTTTTTCCAAAGTTTTAAAAGTTAGATTTTTTCAACCTGAAACTGACAAAGATTCTCAAAACCCAAAAAACATCTCAGCCCTGGGGATGTGACACACCCCTGGGACTTTTCATTAGCATATTCTGTACTAGATTTTCTGCCTCAGATTTGAGTAAGCCAATGAAACTCAGGTCAGTTGAACCTGCATGTCTTTCAAAACACCTGTTACAATATGCTTTTAGTCTTTGGTTAAGAAATGTGCTTGAAATCAGTTTTCAGAGATCGGGTTCAGAAATTGTCAACAGGGGGATGTACTGTTCTGCATCAGAATTGTTTTCATTGACTTGAATCTACAATTGATTTTCAAAAGGGGGGGGGGGGGGGGGGGGGATCCAGACCCTATGAAAGCCCTCCTCCCCTCTTGAACCGCCAATGGATGTAGGAATAAAAATAATTATGAATACTTATTTCATTTTCTTGCAGCTGACCATAATCATAGTCTAGTTTCTTTGGTGTTGTCAAATGGACACCTTGTAGACAATCAGAAACAGAAATGGACTGTTCAAAACGGTAAAGATACACATTTGTCAATAAAATTTTCTCCAAACACTTCATAGATATATATGTTACATTTGCAAGGTATTTTTATATCAAGGACAATTCTAGGGATGGTTTGACATCTTAATAAGTTTGTAAATTAATTCAATGAATCTATTTGAGTTTTAACAGCAGAAAAATTGCCAAGATGAATAAACGAATAACTTTATAAATAAAATTTTTGATTTGATAAAAATTTGATTTTTCTTTATTCATAGCTTTTGGGTTCTTATTAGAATTCAGAATATATGTGTTTGAAATTTTTTTTATTAAATGAATTCTAATTTGAATATGAAAAGATAGTTGTTGTCATTTAAATGATGATGAGATGAAAATTAATTTCACCAACGTATCAACACAGCAAATAATGTTTCTTGAATATTTTCATAATATGTGAAAAAAAAATTTCAAAATTATTTCAGGCGGGCAGTTGAAGATTGAAGCAAAATGCCAAAGTTCCAAAGTGTTGTACCTTGTGCTGTTGAAAAGGGGATTCAAACACAGGAAAGTGTACACAAACAAACAAGACGAGCCAAGCCAAATTGTACTTCAGAATATCCGGGGACGTCACTCAGGAAAATACGATTGGATAGTTGGTCTTGAGAATAGCACCAAGGAAAAGGGGAGCTTCGTTATCAAAGTCAGCAAATTTGAAAAACTAATTAAAGGTGAATTTTGTAAATCTATATTCATGTATCATAAGTTATTTGAAATTTTATCTGTTTTTCCTATTTTGAAGTTTTCTGCTGTACTGTTTTGCTACTTAATACTTCACCATGTATGAACTGGTTTGTAATAGGTTCTGTTCCAGCTTTTTGAATAAAACAGAAATGACAAAAACATAGTTGCGCATGAGAAGAATGATAAGGGTTTTGTGACGGTAAATGCAGGAGCAGTAAAACGCTAGTCTTATGCCTCAATTTACAATTTGGTTCGAATAAGCCTTATGAATTGTCCAAAAGTATACACAAAATGTAATTTTTTTAGAAGAAAATTTAAAACAATTTACTTAAACAATTTTATTAAAACTTGTTACATATCAAGCAAAAACTTCATGCTGCCATTTAAGTTGAAACATCTTTAAAGCATTTGAATTTAGGAAATGAAATGCATAGCTTACTTTTGTTCAATAAATCCTTGGATTATCGATAAGGAAAACATCCTTATTCTTTGAAAGCTACGTTTTGACATAGATCTGATTGTCCTTGTCATTAGCAATTGATGTTTGTCCCTTGCTTTACAACAACAATACAATCTATGTTGAAACAGCATCTTCAAAGAATGAAGAAGATATCCTGAAAACTTTCAAATCTGTGCTTAAAACTCATATATTAACCGCTTCCTTTAGTATTTTCAAAGATCTGTTTATATCTATATAAGTCTTTGGTATTTTCAAATGAACTTTGAACTATTTTTGTTTTAGTGCCAGTTGGTATACCGATTATGAATAATAGGGAATATGAAAATCCCTTATCATTATTATGATTAAAATTAGTCTCTATTGATCATCACATCGACTTGTAGAATGCAATCAAATAGATCCTTTGATTGACTAAAATAATTCTCTAACAATAGGTAAAAAATTTTCTTTCCTCTCATTGAAGTAATTTTATTTCCCTGAGAACATGTGTTATAGTGCCTTTCAGATGTTTGATATTTGTTGAGAAAGAGGCTCAGTTAGAATAAGAATGTACCTTTTTGGTACCATTTGTTACAGAAACCCTTTTGGAAAAAAATGTATCACATACCATATACTATTATGTAAGGATGGGTATCGGTCCTAATTTCCATATCGCAATATATTACAATACAGAAAAGTGTATTGCAATATATTGGTACTTTGCATATTCTAGTTTTTCTATGACCTCTTGATTAAATAACAGCAATAAGAACAGCACTCAATGCTCAACTGGACGTCGTTTTGTAAAGAGAGATAATTAAGTGACTGGTTTCGTACTTTAAACATGTCTTTGCTATTTTTGCTTTGCGAGTTCTTACTTTGTTAACAACCTTCAGTAAAATCATGGGTTTTTTTTGCTAAGATTTTCTGAAATTTACACGGAAATCGTTGATTCTTAAAACCTTAGATATATTCGATATTTTCAGAAGACTGTACCCGTATGTATCTTGGTGTTTCTGTATTGCAATATACCTATATAATGATAATACCGCGCACCCTTACTAAAATGTGTCTTAAAATTTTTTGAAAATATGATACATTAATGTGATTAACTGGAAAAAAAGTCTGTAACAAAATCCTGTAACATTACAGAATTTGTTAAAACATCCTAAATATCGTTTATATTTCAGAGCCCATTTCATCTTCTTCCGATGAGAAGACGTCCCTGACTGACATTGATGATGAAGGTGAAGAATATATCTATGATATTTATTATTTTGCATTTAAGAAAACAAAGTTTACAACATGGTTATCGCAGCCCCTGAAAGTTTGTGAAAGAATTTTTACTCTTTGTTGACTGCTCCTTTCAGGTTCAACAAAGTTTTTTTTATTTATGAACAAAATTAATTAATCAATGTGCAAATAAGAGACATTTTCAGCATAATTTTGAATATATCAATAGTAGCTTGAAAAATGAACAACAAAATGAAAACACCTCTAAAACTATTTATTCCACTTTCCTTACAATCTGCTCAGATCGTACTGGATACAGGATAAAGACTATTTTTTATGGATAAACAACTTCTTTATTCTGTTGAAGCCACGTTTCGACGTAGATTCTAATGCCGTTGTCAAGTAAGTTAATGTCGTACTTGCTTGACAATGACATAACAATCTATGGCGAAACATCGCTTCAAGAAGTTGTTTATTCATAAAAAAAGTCTTTATCCTTCATTTGCCAACTTCTAGAATGCCTATAAAAGAGGTTGTTCATGATCTTTCAGTGTATAAATATTTATATGAATAGTTTTACAAGTATTTACAAGACCATTAACCTAGGTCTAACACTGTTTCAGATGAAGATACAGACAATGGAACAGCATATGAAGATATCGTAGTTCCAAATACTGCAGTCACAGAAAACAATTTGGAAAAGACAGGTAACATTTATAAGGTGCAATAGGTGCTATAATATCTACCGGTAAATATTTTCTTTAATCCGTTCATAAACTCAACTGACATATTGCCTGATTATTTAAGGTCTTGATTCATCTATCTTAACACCTATAGTTCCATATCCAAATTCATTCATTAATTTGTCCAAGATCCAAAGATCAGAAACCACGATCCTTCCAACAATCATTCACTTCATCTACCAAGCCACACAGACATATCCACTCATGGACCTGTCTCCAACCTATAGCTATCGACCTATCTATCCTTACATCCAGTCATCCACACCTCCATTCATTCATGAGGATGATAGTAAATGATCATGCTATTCATCCATCCATCCATCCTCCCTTTATCAGCAAACCTCCATCCTTCCATTTTGAAAATAACCTGCCGACTTATTTGCTTGTTCGTCCATCCATCCATGCATGCATTCATCAATCTATCCACCTATTGAGCCTTTTTTCCTATCATTTAACCACCCCTCCACCTATCTATCCATCTATCCACTCATGCTTCAATCTATTAACTCATCCATTCACACATACACTCATCACTTGAACCATTTGTCCACTCATCCATATATCTATACACTTATCCATCAACCCATATTATCTCTTATAAATTAATCTATCCACTCATCCATCCTCCTACCCTCTCCTCCATCAATTTATCAATTCATTCATTCACCCACCAATCCACTCATCTATCCCTCCATCCACTCCTCCACTCCTCCACCCATCAACTCCTCCACCCATCCACCCACTCCTCCCTCCATCCACTCATCTTTCGATCCATCCACTCATCCATCCGATTCCACTCCTCCCTCCACTCATCCATCCATCCACTCCTCCCTCCTTCCACTCATCCATCAATCCATCAACTCCTCCCCCATCCACTCATCTTTCCATCCATCCACTCATCCATCCGATTCCATTCCTCCCTCCACTCATCCATCCATCCACTCCTCCCTCCTTCCACTCATCCACCAATCCATCTACTCCTCCTTCCCTCCACTCATCTATCCATCCATCCACTTCTCCATTCATCCGCTGCTCAAGCCACTTATCCATTCATCCACCCATTGATCAATGCAATCCACCATCAATTCACTTCACTTCAATCCACCATCCACTCATCCACCTCTGATTGACCCTCGCAGACACCGATGTACCACAGTCCAGGTGTTCAGGGTCTGGATTTGCTCGACTGATGAAGAGTCGGAGCGATGTCAACAAGCTCTGCACACTGTTTGACAGAGAACACCAAGAGGGACAAATCTCCTGGCATAACCTCGCTTTCTCACACATGCTGGGGTTTGATAGAGACTTTGTCACATTTCTTGAGTAAGTATCATGCTCATTTTCTTTTAAGAATCATTTACCACTTTTTCTCATTTAAAGACAAGATGTTGCTGGTAATGCAGACAAGTTTTGTATCTTTTTGAGATTTCAGATTTCTAATTTTTAAAAGTAAAACTTGTCTGGGATAAGGTTTCAGGGCAGGGAGGGAGGTTATGTTAGAATAACTATTGAAACGCCCAAAAAGTTATATTCCATAACCTGTCAAAAAATTGTTTTATGTATGGTGAAGAGGCATTTTCAGAAAATTGATAAACCATTTAAAAGCAGCAACGAAGCATTTTTAGTTTTAAGCATTATCAACAACTTGAAACATTTTTGGTACTTTTTTTCATTAAGGATAAATTTTTGTTGTCGTGTTTCAGATATCACTTAAAGGGCCAGTTGTACCGGGGACCAATGTGGTACATTCTGACCCTGATGCGGCAGCGCGGAGTCTCCTTACAGTGCTTTGTAGAGTATTTAGAAGACCATCAACCTGAGTCAAACACTGCGGTAGAGCTTCTAAAGGGATATATTAATGATGATTATAATTAGTTTATGACATATTCCTGAAATTACAAGCATAAAAGTGAAAATTTTTAAGTTTAAATAGGAAAATGAAAGAAAATGTCAAAATATTCAAAATCACGCTAAAAGTGTTACTTTCATGCTATAATTCATGAGGACTTTAATATAATAATGTTTACTCATTAGATTAAATTAAACATACTTTCAATTAGGTCGAACATCATTTTCCAGAGGCAGTGTTTAAGAAGTAATGTTTAAGTGGAACTTTTGTTGATTTGTTTAATGTGCCAGCGTAATTAACACACTTTCTTAAAGGGGCACAAAAATGTTGTTTGGGTCAAATTATATGTCATACTTCATAAAAGGTGCTAATTGTTTGATCGAGAAGTATAATTGCTGATTTCTGAAAAGAAGAATCTTTATGCTTTCAGTTTTTTTCGTATAGTGACAATATACAGGTTTCAGGTCAAGTTTTGTGATTGAAAACTTGACAATGATGCCAACAATAACTGTAAATGTAATTTTGGAAACTTATTTACAGAAGTTACAACAGGAAAAATATGTCGGTAGCACATAGTAGGTCGTTTAACTGATTTACATTGAATTTGGATGCAGAATTTTGACATCTTAAACTTTATGTGGGCGTTTTTCAATTACAATGAAAATAAGAAAATTAAATTTGGGCATTTTAGAGATAAAGATGTAAGAAAGGCAATTTGACTTTAGCATAGGATATAAGTAATTTTAACTCTCATATAGGCCACATATAGAAAATTAATGAAACATACTCTGTGAAGCTTTAACAATATCGTCAGATTTCATTCATTGTCATAAGCAGTTATAGTGTTATAAATGCCCGCTCACCCAGAGCTAAATGGTTCCAATAGTCTACACAAGTGACCCATTGCAATCTTCATCAGAAAATTCTATACAGAAATTACCTGCCCTTGAGTCTTGTTATGAAACATTATGACCCAATGATACGTTCGGCTTGCTACTAGTGGAAATATGTGTTTTATAATGCTGTCTTCAAAATAGTCCCATTCGAAACATTATAAGTTATAACATTACGTCGAGGGTGACATAGGGATATATTATTCCCGCCAAAGGTTTTATGCAACGAGCGGAACGCGAGTTGCATAAAACCTTTCAAGGGAATAATATATCCCTATGTTACCCTTGACGGAATGTTATAACGAATTTATCATACCGAATGTCTTAATGTAGTATTAAAAACTTGCTCTCTATTAGTAAAAGGACAAACAGAAATGCACAACACCTTATAATGACCTGATCACGTGACTTTGATTGATTGACGTGGAAGCACGCTTTACTAATGTAGCGGGGTATAAGGGATTTATCATCCCTCGGCGGCAGTGTATATGGATATTTGTTTAGGGTCACGTGGACCAATCAGAGATGGGCATTCTTACACGAGGTATGATAATAGTTTTTTGATAATATAAAGGAACCAATCTGAGCAATTGAAAATTTGAAAGTATGAGCTAAAGAGCTGGAATGGCTAAGAGTATCTGAACATTAAACCTTTGGCGGCAAGGATTAATGGAATATGAGACTTAATAACAATTATATATAACAGTGAAGTACAGATAATGAAGCATGTTCGTAATGGAATGCATCTGTAGATATTTGATTGACTTCATTCCTTTAATGTAGAAGTATGATAACATATTTGCTCAAAATGAGGTCAGACCACGTTTTAATGGGCGGCAATATGAGTACTACGACCACCAACAAGTATCTAACACTGCAGTGCAGTTAGTTTAGCATATTCATAATTGTAATGCTTACGCAGAATTTTGATTGACTTCATTCATTTAAGATACAGGTATATTTAAAAATTTGCTCAAAATGAGGTAAGACTTGTTTTTATGGGCAGAATGTAATACAACCACCAGCAAGTATCAAACATAATTGTAAAGTTTGATTGACTTTATTCATTTAATGTACATTTGTATAGTAAAATCATTTGCTCAAAAGGTAGTAAGACTTGTTTTAATGGGTCAAGTGAACAAGTATCAAACAATGGTATGCTTCTGTAGAAGTTTGATTGACTTTATTCATTTAATGTACATTAGTATAGTAAAATCATTTGCTCAAAAGGAAGTAAGACTTGTTTTAGTGGGCCAAGTGAACATTAGTCTCAAACAATGGTATGCTTCTGTAGAAGTTTGATTGACTTTATTCATTTAATTTACAAGCATAGTAATATAATTCCTTGATTGGCAGAATGTAATACGGCCACCAACAAGTACCAAACACTACGGCAGATTTACTGAAGCATATTCATTATTGTAAGGCTTCAATAGAACTTTGATTGGTTGCCAGGGTTTAATTTTCCATCAAAATGACGATCAGACATGCATTTTTGATAATGAACATAAGACAACATGAGTGTCTTTGCAAAACCTACAAAACGTGCAAAAAATTACTTTGTTTCAAAACAGTGCGGTAGAGCACCAGAATCAATACTTATAAATGTAAAGGACTTTGAAGAACTTCTGTTGTTTTATCCCCATATAAACAAACTCTGCCTCAGATGAAAATCAATCCCCTACAGTATTTTAATGACTTTCTAAAATCCACACATCTGGGTCAAACACTACCAAAGAACTTCAGGGGCAATATTCATTTTGATAATTCAATGGACTTAGTCAGACTATTTATTTCTTATGTTCTTTCTTTCTTCTTCTGATCAAAATCAGGCGTCATTGTGCCTTGTCTATATCTATAAGATCAGGAATATGATTTACCTTTGTCAAACACTGCTGTGGTTTCTGAAGCAATATTTACAATGATTGCAACAAAGTAGAACATACTGATTTTGTTATTTTCCTTCATTGTAACAAACTCATTTCATAACAATTTCAGGCATCCTTCCTGCAAGCTGGATCTTGTAGAAAATTTAACTTCATGACTTTGAACTTTTCAGCTGAGTTTCTTGACAATGAGCATTATTTCATGAAGGATTTATTCTCTTGCAATGGATGTAACTCTCATTAATCATGTTGCTCATTATGGGTTTAACTCATGAATGGTTTTACTCATTATCCGTTTAACCACAGGGGCGTGTATCGCTTAGAAAAAGCCTAAGAAAGACATATATGCCTATAAACCCTACCCTACTACTATATAAAAGGAGGGGAGGGTCTATAGGCATATATGTCTTTCTTAGGCTTTTTCTAAGCGATACACGCGCCTGTGGGTTTAACTCATGATGGGTTTAACGCAATATGGGTGTGACACATTATGGGTTTGACTCATGATGTATTTAACTTATTATGGATTTAACTCATTATGGGTTTGACTCATTATGGGTTAGACTCATTATGGGTTTGACTCATAATGGATTTCACTCAAGATGGATTTCACTCACGATGGATTTCACTCACGATGGGTTATATGATCGGTTTCACTCATGATCGGTTTCACTCATGATGGGTTTCACTTTTGACCAGTCACCTCTGATGCAAAGGTGGGTGTATTAGAGAGTAACTCATCCATGAGACAGAAAAAGGTATATGTTGATAAGCGGAATCAAAATGATGTAATATAAACCTGTTACATTTCAAAGTACACAGTTGTGTTAGAAGTAGGTCATTTTTGACCAATGTGGTGTTGTTCTCTATTACGGAACTTGGTATCCTTGGTAAATCTGGCCTCACATTCTGAGACCTTCGCTTATCACTCGGAGTTCATCTGAGTAATGAGTTACCTGCCCTTGAGTAAACCTTGGTATACAGCTAAGCCAACAGTACAGTTTTTCTGATTTTGAGTAAACCTTGGTATACAGCTAAGCCAACAGTACAGTTTTTCTGATTTTGAGTAAACCTTGGTATTCAGCTAAGCCAACAGTACAGTTTTTCTGATATTGAGTAAACCTTGGTATACAGCTAAGCCAACAGTACAGTTTTTCTGATATTGAGTAAACCTTGGTATACAGCTAAGCCAACAGTACAGTTTTTCTGATATTGAGTAAACCTTGGTATACAGCTAAGCCAACAGTACAGTTTTTCTGATATTGAGTAAACCTTGGTATACAGCTAAGCCAACAGTACAGTTTTTCTGATTTTGAGTAAACCTTGGTATACAGCTAAGCCAACAGTACAGGTTTTCTGATTTCGAGTAAACAATTTGAAGGCAAACAACCTATAGACTGCCTCATTGCAGTAAATGAGTTTTTTTCAGCATGTGTATGCTTCATGCTCCTAATGGGAATATTGTGGAAACAAAGCAATTTAAGTCAACAATGCTGACTTCAGGGATGGATTTAGGGGATAAAATTTACAGGGTTTAGCTCATGTTCTTTTGGAGTATTGCCAGGTAATTAGAGAAAATATGAAATGAATACCTTGTAAATTGGACATATCAATCATTCCTATTGATTATGACTTTGAAATTTGAATTCTTAAGGAAGGCAACTCTCTCTACATCTCAGTTTTTTGAGTCGAAGATAGGTTAGAAATTTTTTGCCAAAATTTTGCTTTTCAGTCACAATTGCGAAAAAGCTGTTACATGCCAGGTTAGAATAAAATTCAAGGGTAGGTAACTCACAGCCTTGGAAGGTTAAACATCAGAATGTTCGAACTCAGATACTGAAGAAAAGGGTTGGTTGTGGTCAAACATTTTTATGATAAGTATGGGCGGTGGTGTTATAAGCTCAGTACTAAATTTCAATCTTGAAATTGTTGAAACATTTTAATGTTACACTGGGATCAAAGATGAAAAATGAAACTTTATATTGTTGATTGTCATTTTATGATTTTATGTATGCTTCAATGGTTAGTGATATAGATTAGAATTATAGGTCATGTTGATTGGATCAATATAGTTTTGTAGTCAGATATCATCATTCCTTCAGGAAGAGGAAGGGGATATAGGTTTGAGCTCCGACTGTCAGTTGCCCTTAGTTCTTGTGTCCATATGTCTGAGTAAAAGAGCATAACTTTATGCCACCAGACCAGACGCCATCTTGTTTTGAGATCTTTTGACACCTTTTTTAGAAATAGTTAAACAGAGGCACTAATGACAGTGCATCAATTTGAAAATGAGAAGGGTGCAATCATTTTTGCAGAGTTAATTGCCCTATTTTATATAAATTGAGTATATCTCCAAAGGAACAGATTTTAGGGAACTATTTATTAAGTAGGATAACCAAATTATGTGTATGGCTTCAGAGCCACTCCGTGAGTTGTTGGAGTCATCTATGCCAAACTTAATCAATGGTGTCATTTGATCGCGAAGTATCCACTGTAACCAAAAAGACACATTTTAAAGCTTATTGGTTTTTTACAATGACAACATGAAGGTAGAACGTCGCAATCATGATTGAAAACCAGACGCGTCAAATAGTCAAACGTAATTTTGGAGACCTATATAAAACAGCCAGGAGGACAGTTAGGAGATCATAGCGTTTGTTCGGTTATGTAACTAGTATCCATGTATATTGGACATATTATCTACACCTCTGTGCATTTATGAGGCTTTTTAAAAGATTTTTATGTTTTTTGTACATTAAAAGTTAAGATGTTTTGATTTTATTTCACCACATATGAAATTTAGGTTCGTATCAAAGGTAAATAATATGTTATGATAATCACGGAGTGGCTCTTTAAGGGTATCAATACCAATATGAATTTTGTGTGATTATTTTTTTAGAGTTATTGCCTTTATTCTGTTCTAGATTTCTCTGATTTAGGAACAATAGAAATAAAATAAATTAAATAGAACCAATATGGCAGGGGATGTTCAACGACTGTGTCTTCTCGTTGAATCAATGTTTATCCCTACCCAGAGTGTTGTTGGTATTATGAACATTTTATTTTTGTTATGTTGTTATTAGGATATTTGACATTTAGATCACTAAATGTGTCATCTCGCAAGCATGCTGTGAGACTTCCATACTTTAACCAAAGGTCACAACCTTTTTTACATAGTATATAATTGGATGATCATATCATGGATTTAACAATCAAATCTTAACCTTTAAGTTGCTGCATATTATAAAGACCAGTTTTGCCCCTGTGGCTGATTTTTTCTAGCCTCGCTACCATAAATGCATGGTGTTCAAAATAATACAAAACCTGATGATCTACAAAGCTGATAATTTGTAATTGAATATGTTTGTTTTTTCTTGTTGGTATGAACTTATAAGGCCAGATGTTCTTTTAGCATTGTCTGTCGTCCTGTATCTTCGAAGCACTATGTGAAATGGTTAAAAATAAGATATTTTGACACGTTTAGGAACATTCTAAGCATTATTGATTAGCATTTACTGAAGAATTCTAATGAGGATGTGTTAAAATTTTCTTTGAAATTGCATTTTTTTTGACAATTCATTACATATTCTAAATCTTTATGTTGAGGTCTTTGATCTCAAATCTTAAATCATGCAAAGACTGATAAGCTACAGAGCCATTGGTTCTATTTTGTTTGTCAAACTGTGATGATGTGTTGTGATCAATGTAACAAGAATATTAGTTGTTTCGGGATTTTCATTTATAAAATATTTATTCTTAAGTGCAGCTGGTCTGCATTTATGAGAATGGATTTATTTTTTTCAATAAACAGATTTTTTGGATTAATGCTTTGTGTTTTTCTCTTTTAGTAGAAACACCATTGAGTCTAAAAAAGGGTTGAGCTCTTAATAGCACAAAGAGATATTGGTGATTTGGGGAAAATCTAACTTATTACTTTAAATTCATTCTTTTAACGGAAATATGAGTAATCAAATGAAAACAAAAATAAATATTTCCGATTGCAAGGCAATTGTTTTATCAAAATAAGAAGTTCTCAAATGAAGGTAACATGTTTAGTTAAGCTTCACGAATCAATTTACCTACCTTAAATGATTAAAGGTGGTCACACCGAAATGGCTGCCAGCAGTTTTTGGAAGATTCCAGATAACTTTAAGAATTACAGTATAGTAATGGTTCACTAATGAGGTGTTGGACCCTCTGATGAAAATATATTTGGCATATGTATCTTATTTTGGAAATTTGAA
Organism: Phorcus lineatus; assembly: GCA_921293015.1. Classification (NCBI taxonomy): domain Eukaryota; kingdom Metazoa; phylum Mollusca; class Gastropoda; order Trochida; family Trochidae; genus Phorcus; species Phorcus lineatus. The sequence continues at coordinate 18,145,340 of OV121087.1, read as the reverse complement.
GAAATGAATTTCGGTTTAAAAACCCATGCAATTGCCCCTTTAAGTAGCCTGCATGGGGAGAGAACTGACCCACCTATACAAACAGCATTTTGTAACTGGATTTTACAGTCTCTTGTCAAATCACTGAAGCAAAATTAACTTCTAATTGATGAGCTGTGGTTGGTTAAGAAGGTGAGAAACAATATAATAAAGAAATCTATTATTTTTATAAGGAAATGTGTCCTGAATAAAATAACTTCGGAAAGATGTTAGTTACCACATTTGTTCAACAAGTTTGGGTGACAGCATTAGAACAACCAAAACATCTAAGTGAAGCAAATTATTTGCTATTATCAATTAAGCTGTTTTCACCCTCAATAATAGTTTATCACCCTCAAGCATCAAACATCTCATTACTCAACCCTTTTATCTCTTTATCACTGTTAACGAGCTTACCATGATGTCGGCACTAACGTCACCCTTCTTTTCAACTGGAATTTATCATTTTATCATGAAACGTCAAAATCGATATGCGTGTATAAGACATATGTCTCTTCATTCCTGTTTCTTTCTAGAAGAACTGAATCCACAGTAAATAAATGTATGCTTTGAAGTCCTCATTCTAATATATTCTATGCATGTATTCCGATTTTGAAAGGTGTGTAATACGTACAGTCCTTTAGAAATATTTGGTCGAGTGGCGATATCATAACGTCAACTGTACCTTGGCGTATTTTTTATAGCAGCTGAACACGCCAAATAACCTTTGAGATATTTATTGACAACAGCAAGGCTACACTGTGGCACACCTTATCACTAAAGTTAATCAAAATATACGAAGTAAAATCTTAACGACATCTTCACAGCAAATATGTAAAGGGCATAACATAAGCTTCAGTTGGCGATGTTTTGAGAAGTGTCTATGGCGTTATAGATGTGGCTTGAATAACGCTTCACACTCATTTATTCTGATGTGAACGTTCATTTTGATATTGCTTCAAAACACGACTAACACTACTTTATGTTGGAGAATTGTGCGTGAACAACAAAGTTCTTCATTTCGTCGTTCACTTAGAACCGGACTACCACTTTCTTACTCACTGAAAAATGGATGTGCTCGACATCAATTGTAATACATCGATTTGAACGTTGACACCGGAGACTATAAATTCTCGTTATTTGGAGAATTTTCTGTGATGCTAATGTAGTAACATTGATGTGGACGTTGACTCAAAGGAGAATATAAGTTCTTGTTGGTTGGAGAATTTTCTTTTATGCTAATGTTTTTACATTAATTTGGACGTTGCTTCGAAGGAGAATATAACTTCTTGTACGTTGGTTGGAGAATTTTCTGTGATGCTAATGTTATCACATTAATTTGGACGTTGCTTCGGAGGAGAATATCACTACTTGATAGTAGTTGGCGAATTTTTTTGTGATGCTAATATTACAACATTGATTTGGACGTTGACTCAAAGGAGAATATGTCATTTCTTGATAGAAGTCGGAGATTTTCTCTGTGATTCTATTCTTAAAATATTGATAAGGAAGTTGTCTCAAAGGTGAATATTAATTCTTTATAATTGGATAATTTTCTGTGATTTTAATGTTGTAAAATCAATTTTAGACGTTGACTGAAATGCTGCTATATTGACTCTGAGTAGAACTTTCATGTTTACATTGATTTGAATATGGACTCTTTACATTCGAATTCCAATTCACTATATCACAACGGGTAGATAATGGGATAAATTAAACTTCTATTTTTAAAACGTGAATATTAGACCACAAAGACTGAACTGCACGAGTTCTGTGATAAGGTAAACCACTTTGACGTCAACGTTTTAAGCTTGGAACATTGATAAAAAAATATTTCTCAAAAGATTCGAGTTATCATCTAAGAAGAAACATGCGTGTATGTGTTTTGTGATTTTGTCCATATGTTATAATTTCTCGGATTATATTTAAATCAACTCATTGATCCAAAGTGATTTATTCAGCCCATCGGAGTTCGTACGTGTGCAAACCTTTGTCAATCATTTCCTGTGTTTTTGGCAACATTGAAAATGTCGTCAAATGTAACAGGACATATTATAATTAATCTAATAGACACTTTAAGCACATCTATATTAGAGTTGGTGAGACTTGGTCTCCTCCCGTACATCATCGTCTGTTTCAACATGATCATCATTCTTCACGGAGTCGGACTGAATGTGACCCTGATGGTAATGTTTAAGCGATGGCAACTTTACAAGAATCCTGAAACAACTTTCATTATCCACATGGCCATTGTTGATATATTAGCATGCGTCGTCTGCCTGCCCTTATCCACCATGACCGTCATTTTGAAATCCTGGCCCCTACCGGAAGTTGTCTGTGTAAGTTATGGTGTTGCTTCTCGCTGGGTCCACCATTTGTCCTTCACCTTTCTTATCTTCTGCGCCATTGAACGAACCACACTGATAAGGTATCCAAATATTCACTGTAAAACGTTTGGAAACAACAAATTTGTTGGAGTTTTGTGTTTGACCATCTACGTTGAGACCTTTATTCTTTCTGCTCTCCCATTGGTTCCTGGAGAGATCACTGGAACAATAGCCTATGACAATAACATCAACCAGTGCGGAATGATCCAAGGTTCAAGCCACCTGATCCTAAATCTAGATTTCATTCTCACCATTGTTGCCTCGGCAGTAATTTATTCCTTATGTCTTGCAATTATTTACCAATCCAGAAGTCAAACTGCGCTGAAGAGAACTAAGTGTGACACTGCTTTTGAATTGACGACCAAAATGCCATCTGATGACAACATTGAAGAAATGGGAACTTCCTCTATGGACTCAATTGTTTCATCAAGAGTAACATCACCTTCTTTGATCATCTCGGAGATAGAGGAGAAGGTGGCCAAAGATTCAAAGGAACCTTCGTCACCATGGAAACTACAGACGATCAAGACAACAGGGGAAAAGGTCTTCAAAGTCCTCAAAGACAACAAGAACGATGAAATCTATCATCTCACAGTCACTTACTTTCTGACATGGTTCTTCGTGGAAACCTTCTGGATCCTATATCCTCTGCTGTTATATATTGACGTCTACAGATCAACACCAATCTGGGGAGGAGCTCGCATGATTGCAATGATGATTGGGACCCTATCTTACTGTGTCAAGCCTATCGTATATCTCTCCCACAACAGGAATTTTCAAAACCAGACAAAGTCAGTCCTTCCAAAAGTGGTCAAACACACGGCAGCTAAGGTAAAGTTCAAGGTCACGTCAACTATGGAGAAGATCGACAACGTCGTCTTCAACCCGTCGTGGTATCCCAAACCGAACAGGGTCGGTTCTGCTGATTCATCAAAAAGACTTGACTTGGAAACAGCGTTTTCTAACTCACCATCGTCAACTGAATTCTCAGATGACAACGGAGCAAACAGTTTAACTTGAAACTACTGCCCAGCTGGCTTTCTGGTTCCTTTTTTTCGTTTCCTGGTTAATACCATTACCATAGTGAAATATTTAACAAGGTTATATGTGGCTTCCCATTTACATTATCAAATTCTTATTACTTTGTATGGTCGATCGCTTTGCCAAAAAAGTCATTAAACTTCCGGTGTCCCTGATTGAAATAGACCGAGGAATAATTTTTTTACAGAATTGACTCTAACGGAATTCGAATTAACCTATCTATGAGGGGATTCAATTACACAGCGGTCTGGAAGCACTATGTTTTCTATTCAATTGAATCAGTTTAAATCTGCAATGATTGTAACCTTTTACTATTCTTTGTATTTTGTCTTAAAGAGCCACTCTGTGGTTTTCACATTATTTACCTTTGATACGAACCTTAATGTCACATGTGGTGATATAGAATCAAAACATCTGAACTTTTCATGTCCAAAAAAGATATATATGAGGTCTGCATATCACGTCCATTATACATGGATATTAGTTATATAACCTAACAAACGCTATCAACTGCTAACTGACCTACTGGATGTTTTAGATAAATCTCCAAAATTACGTTTGACTATTTGACGCGCGCCACTGTCCGATTTTCGATCATAGTTGCGACGTTCTACCTTCGTATTGTCACTGTAAAAAAACAAAAAGCTTTAAAATATGTCCTTTTAGTAACAGTCGATACTTCGAGATCAAATGACACCATTGATTAAGTTTGGCATATATGACTCCAACAACTAACGGAGTGGCTCTTTAAGCATGCTTTGAAAAATGTTGTTTCGTATTTTTGATTTTATGTCAAAACATCAGATGTCGCAGCCTATTTTATCTGCAAACTACTTCCTGTATGGGGAAAATAGTCATTTTCTTGTGCTCGACGTTAACAGAACAAATGTTTTATTAAAAACTCAGATTCTTGTATTAGTATGATCGCTGCCATGTTATAATTCTCTTTTTGTTTGTTCTTGAAAAGTGCCAACATTTCGAATGACTTGTCTTCCACTAACAATGTACGTCGAGGCAAAAAAATTCAAAATTTCAAATATGATTCTGTGAAAAGGTAGTGGCTGTATCATAACTGTGTAATAAGTTTTTGTTTAACGGTAAAAATGGATGTTACTCATTAACCTAAGAAACAAATAAAAAGGTTATACGAAATGGATTTTCCAATGAAAAGTTATCTCTCCCTGGATGTAAATGTTTACTGGGTATGGCATTTGAATTGTGAATATCGTCTGTAGCTAGACAAACAGTTTATTTTACAAAATAAAATTGTTCATTATATGATAAATAGCATTGTTGCCTGCTTTAAGTAATTGCCGTGATCCATGAAACCGCTGTTGAAATTTATAATCGCCGAGTGACCATTCAAGAACTTTCGGTACCTAAGAACCCCACTCGTGTAAGTCCTTTTTTAAATGTATTTTCGATATAAACAGGGAGGGCTATTGAATATTTTCCGCGTCAAAAATACACTTTAGGAGATTATTCTGAAAACAATAAGTGTAATAAAAGCGGATTTTGTCATAAAACTAAACTTCATTTACTTAAAAAAATGATAATTCTTCATAATTCATTTTTATAGCCGGAGGAGCCTCGTAGAAATAGGACTTTCAAAATTATAAATGTGGACTTACTTTTCGGGTGTCAATTTTCGGGCTTGATTCATATCATGTTCAACGGTCTTTGTTGTAGACCAGAAAGTGATATGTGTATAGGCCTATATTAGAAGTTCGTATTTTCGCATTTAAATAATGCATAGTTCTAATTATCACTACAGACGAGTAGCTTTTTAGTATATATAAAACACTTCCATTCTTCATTGTCTATTAGTCCGCTTTTTAATCGATAATGGTATGAATACCTACATGATCAAATACATTAATTAATTATACATTTACGGGACTAATATTTGATAAAGAGTCATTATTAATCATATATTAACTAATATATTAGTCTGAATAAAATCTACCGTGTTCCGAGGAATAAGTGTCTTTAAAAAATTAATACTTCTGGGATTTGAACTCGTTCTATTCGGGGTTTCCTCTCAACAAAGCATTCGAATGCCAGTAGGGTAAATTTTTCAAAGCTTTTATTCCTCGGAACACGGTACATTTTAATCAGACTGAATAAAATACCAATTATTAGTCTCAAATACTCTGTTATATCCACGACGCGCCTTCTATCGTTAACAAAACAAATTGTAACGTCGGTTATGTGTCTATTACATGTGTCAATGAACTTGGTTTTTCTTGTATAATAGGCGTTTGCTTCAGTGTACATTCAACACTAAAAAAAATTCAAAAATAAATGAAAATAAAATTATTCATGCCGCATGGTCGCGACAATCCGATCGTGTGTAGCGACCCAAAACGGAGAAATCGATCCAAATTTAAGACTCAACCCATTTCCATAAGTTGCTGCGGAGAGGTTTAGATGACATGAAGAAAGTCATTGAAAACTTGTAAAATAGTTAAAATGAAAAAGGATTTCAGTGAATTTAAAATTATTGTCGTGAGGTCTATAGTATAATTTTGGAAAGGCTATTTCGGCATTAAGCAATTATTTTGAAATATCTCTATCATGCAGAATATGAAATATAGTGTCAAGGAGACACGATAACACCTTATTTGTAACAAAAAACATTTTCTTAGTCATTTCGAGAAAGTTTCTGAGAGAGATAAACACATATTTTTCATGCTAATGCAATTTAAGAAGTGAAAACAAAAATTTGAATGAAAATAATTATTTATTTATTGCATACACTTTTAAATATCACACACTTCATGATATATATAATCACGTTTACAGAGTGGCTCGGTACATTGAGAAAGAAAGCTAAATCAAATAACTGGTAGATTTAGGAAACCACGTATTTTTTAATAGGTGAATAAACCGCTAGTTCGACAGCAGTTTTCGCTTGGTACTTTCTTCTACGACTGCAGATAATCGGTTTAAGTCGTAAGATAATGCATTCGGCATAAACTTGGGACTACATTTATTTTGGATAAACGTGCTACTGCCCCTTTAAAGGGGCTATTACTAGAATGTATATCTTATATAGTAGCTACATACGAATACATTCACAGGTTTCATTTTTCTATGATCTAACATATCACCATTTATTTTGATTATTTACGTCAAAATATCAAAAACAAAACAGGTTTTATACGTTTTCTTCCAGAACCTTTACACATATTATGTCCGCGTATATTAAACGAAAATATAATCGGCATTTCAATGTTTCATAGAAAAAAGTGCACAATGGGGCAACTGTTTTAAATGTGTACTCTTGGTAGAATAGATTTAGTGGCGTTTTCCGTCCGAAGTCCTATTCAATCACCCTTGTGCCTAATTTCCAATACCTGCCAAATCAAAGTGTATCGTGTATCTAAACATGTTAAAACAACAATGTGCACAATCGGGGCAGCAGTATGGGGAAAGTTTTAGAGAAAATTTTCCAGCTTTGGTTGAGGTCCTGTCAAAATCTCTAACTTCATACAAATGCCGATCTATCCAATTATACAACTATTGAAAATTAAGCGTTAATTTGGATTTGTTAAATATTACTCAAAATTGGAAAACGACATTAACATCTTTACTTTAATTCATTGTTGTACGTTGTGGCTAAATCGCCCGCTGTTGTATTTTTGACATTTGGCATTTTTTTCTAACATGCTAAATTTGTTAAACTTTAAATGTAATAATAATCAATAGTTTATAAACAATAAAAATCAATTTTATAGCACCGAGTTTCAGCTGGGCTGTTCACAGGCGCTGTACAATCAGATTATTACCCTGGTCTAACCAAAGCTGACATATTTGTCGCAAGAAGGTCGCCACCAACACACGTAGGCCTACTGCTTTACAAGGTACCCATTTCCTGCTGGGTGATCAGAGGCACATTTTGAACTAAGTCTCTTACCCGAGTAGACAACACAAGTCTCTTATCTTGTGTCTCAGTGTGGGGCAGGGAATCAAGCCCTCAAACTCTCAGCTTGTCCAGCAATGACGGGTACACCCACCCGTCCGGCGAGCCACGCCCGATGTTGCTGAACTTCACTAAAAACGGTCAACTGAGCTTTGCACTTAAAGCTTAAATTTCGGAAACATTTTTGAGGAAATCAAAATGGACACAATACAGGAGGATTTTGAAACTCGAATAGGCACCGGTAGGCTACCACTGAAACCATTCAATAGAAAGCATGCATGAACACCGTGTCTCCGGTCGATTTAAATAGGGATGGTACGTATTTATCCGACTGCAAAACAAAACAAACATAAAAATAAAGATCATCGAAACCATTTTAATTTACGAACAACAAAACTCAAACAGCGTGATCAGTGAGAACAGTATATATTAGGTACAGTGACCATGTTTCGTTCGTTTCCACTATACAATCCTCCTTTTGCAGTAAACCGCACCGGACGAGGACAAAAGTAGTCTAATAAAAACAACAGCTGCTTCTCGTGACATACAAATGCTCTTTTCCACTTGATTATATCATTTCATAATTTTCAATTGGGCAATTGGATTTAGGTATATAGATTTTTCTATTTGGTTCGTTCCTGTTTTGGTCGTTTCGAGCCCTAGCTCGAGACAGCGAGTGTCCGCTACGTGACGTCATGTACTCGAATGTACAGATGAACTGGAAGGAAGAAGGTTGAGCCCCAACACCAGTTTATGCGGATCACGTGACACAATCACCCGCGCTTTTGAAGAAAACGAGGGAAAGTCAGCAGTCATAGTTTGAACAGATCGTCTGAGAAATTTCCCACTGATCTGCAAAGATGTACGTCGTAAAGCGAAGTAAGTATATGAATTGTGAAGTAGTAAATTCTTATATGTAAAAAATCATCATTTAAGACAAATATGCAGAGCTTTGATTAATTCTAATTTCAAAAACTGACCTAAAACGTCAGTAAGGTTCGCCTCTTTGTTTTGAACTTGAATGTTGTGATCGCGGATTTGAAAAATTTCAGTGTTTAATCGTCAATGTTTCAGATGGCCGACAGGAAAAAGTTATGTTTGACAAAATCACCTCAAGAATTTCCAAGCTGTGTTATGGTCTACACCCAGATTTCGTTGACCCTGTAAGTTATTTGATTCTTCTCATCAACTTTGAATATGGCGGGAAAGAGAGATATCTGTAAACATTTTCATTGACAATTTTGTAGTGTTAATTTCAAACAGAAACATAGATTAGTGTAACATTTGGCAGAAAGTAAGACGTGGAGATGTTTTTCTTTTTTAAATGATTTTGTGGAACTTTGATAAGTCTGAGAAAACAAGCAAAATTATTTTTTTTAAACTTTCTAGGCCTATCTCTTTCAGTTTAATGAATATTGATTTGGAATTTGTTTGAATCAATTAAATGTTAATCTATTTTCTTTTTATTTGCGCTGCTGAAACAAATTTAAAGTGTTGAAAACATTTAAATTAATATTGTCACATGTCATTATTATTTATGATAATCTCATCAGATAATCAACTTTGGTTCCTTTGCGATGACTGTACACCCTAAGATTAGAGTCTGTAGCCTATTTTAACTGTAGCAGTTTCGTGACGATGCGGGGAATTTTGCCTTCAGAGTATAAGGACCATGATTGACACGGATGACAGATAAAGCCCTTACCTACTATACATCCAACCAGTTTTTCATCTTGAGGAATATTCTTGTGATTTAGTTGCACTGAATGCATCGCTATACCCCCTACCTTAGATTGTATCATACAATGTTGTCAAAACATGAGGGGGTTAGCGAGGAATTCAATGTTGCTGAATAAAAATGAACATGTTCTTTAATGTGACAGCAGTTGGATATAGTTATCAAAGTGTTAATCTTTCCATCCATATGTTGATTGATGTTAGATGTTTCAGTTTCGTTGTTTATAACTTAAATTTCAAAATCCTTTCCGATCAAATTCCTTGGGAAGCTGCTACAGATGTAATAGGCTTTGGATCGTAGACTTTGAAGGAAGACATCTAGCATGCTGGACTAAAAATGAAAAAAGAAAACCGAAAGATGTGTAAAAAATAAACCTATGGTTTCTCAGATGAATCAATAGAATGGGTTACACCCTTTAGTCAAATAAATTCAATATAAAAATTACATTGAGATTGCCTCCCAACTTCTAAATGCCACTCAAAGAAATTATACATATATGTTGTCAATAAATAGTATTGCATGAAAAACTTGAATTTTCATTTGATTTTCATCAATGAAGCCACTCGTTGAAAAAGTAATGAAATAGTGATAATTTCATATTTGGAACAATAAAATAAATGCTAACTGGCCCAGGGTTCGAAATTAGCGGTCGCCCGGTCGCCATTGGCGAGTGAAAATGTGATCGGGCGACCGCTAATTTATTTTCACTCGTCCGTGTGGCGACTAGCATTTTCAAATTTAACTTAATAAGTTTTTTTTAATCAAAATTCTTAGAACAGTTTTATCTATCAGAGTGATGATAATTACATAATGTCTCTTAAACGTGCTTCCCAAAAGGAATAACAAACAAACATAAATAAATCCACTAGTTCCGATATCGTCGTCGCGAGGTTGTGAATGTCTTTTGTGAATTACGTTAGCTTGAATGTCTGAATGCAAAAACCTTTTGCGCATGTCATATTGTGTTTAAGATTGAGTAACAGTTCGTAATCAAACAATGGTTCGCTTATATTGAAATGTCGTATTTGTGCGAAAACCGTTTAGGTACGAACTCAACTTTTACCGTGGTTACCATTTGACAGTTCGTTTAAATAATGTGGCGCTACATTAATGTCACTGAACCTGGTAAGAAATTGAAAGCATCAGAACAAGAGAAAAGTAAGGAGTATGAAGCAAAACGACGTCGTATGTATCGTGAGTCTTGGGAAACAAGATTCAAGTGGCTTTTATACAAAGACTTTTTTTGGACTACCTAGACTTGCTTCGGACTAGTGGTTTTAGAAAGTCACTAGTCCGGTTGGCTAGTGCTGTTTTAAGTTAATTTCTAACCCTGCTGGCCAATTGGGGGTTAGAGAGAAAACAATTCGTAAATACCATTAAAACAGGTTAGTCGACGGTAATTATTGAGTTTCAGGACATTGATTGGATAGACCATCAAACAGAATGTAGCCCATTCTTCATAGATGGGAATCTTTTCATTGTTAATTACAATTGGCACTAAGCCCTAAAAAGAAATAATTGCCTTGAGAAAACCACTTTGAACAACTGCATGCAATCACGAGAGTCTAGGACATCAGAGTTGAATCCTTAGGCCAGACATTTTAAATTTCATTGTTAACGCTCATATCGGCTCCTTAATGGTTAAAGCTACGGTCTGCAGATCTGTAAACTGAAAAATCAAGTAAGTGTCACCTTAATTGTTACTTTACTATATAACTAGTACTTACTACTTGTTACTACTAGTACTTATTTTGATTTTCAAAAGACACAAGATTTTAATGAGGAAAACTCTTAATTTCAGGCAGCAATTACCCTCAAAGTGATCAGTGGCCTGTACCCTGGCGTTACGACCATCGAACTGGACAACCTTGCCGCAGAGACCGCCGCTACCATGACAACAAAACATCCTGATTACGCTCAACTCGCCGCCCGGATTGCTATTTCAAATCTTCACAAGGAAACCAAAAAAGTCTTTAGTGGTATGCTGAAAGTTTGACAAGAATTTAGTTTAGACTGGTAACTTATCTGGTATTCAGTACACTGATATGAATATTTAAAAATCCAACATTCAAAGACAATATGATGTTGGGAAGCAAAATCTGTTCACTATTGCGACAACCAAGCAATTAATTAGACCCATAAATACACAACATTGGACAAATAATTCGCTCTTGTGTAATTAATCTAGCCACAGTCTGATTGAAATCCACCTCAATCCACATGGAGGAGAAAGCATCCGCTTCAGAATTTTTTTTATGTATATGACAGAGCTGGTGTTTTGCAAATCTTTTCTATAATCCACTTCTAAATGCCCTTCATATTTCTTTTTCAGATGTAATGAATGATCTTTACAACTGGGTCAACCCAAAAACAGGAAAGCAGTCCCCGATGATTGCTAAGGACATTCTAGATATCATCGAAACGCATAAAGATGTAAGATTTAAATACGATTGCTGTCTTGATAATGATTTGTTGGAGTGAACTTAGAAAACTGGCACTGCAAGTCAATTCTTGTGTCAATCTCCAACTCCGGCTAACTTGAACCTTGCTGCATAACTAGACCTGTGTATCCTGGCCTTAGTGGCGAGATGATGTATCCCGATTCTAGTTTTATTAGGCGAGACCACATATCATGGAATTATTGCAAAGGAACCTGCGACACAATTATCATCACGATACAGTGGTTGCGATACAATACGTATCCTGATTTTCTACAGTTTATGAAAAACTATAGATAGGACATAGAACAGTAATTTTAATCCTTAGATACCAAATTGTCAAAGATATTACATGAAGGTAAATCACAAAATTAGAGTGACTGTGAAATTGAATATAAAATATCAGAAATATCATATAATTTCTCTCTGTTTCTCTTCCAACCACTGTTATCTCTGAAGTAGAAGAAAAACCTTTTTAGCTTTTATAGTTATTTGTTTAAATGTTAACAGTATCGGAATATATTGTCTCTCATGGAGATACATCGATGTATTGTGGACCCTCGAATATAAATATCCTGATATATTGTCTAATCATGTTTTGTATCGATGCACTCGTATCGTGTAGTAGACAATGCAAACATCGATACTATCGATGAATTGTTACACCACTATGCATTACACCAAACTTTGTGGGTTGAGTGGAGTGTCCTCACTGGTGATAATTTAAGCAGCCTTTCAGGAGACATCTAATAAAACAAGCTCAGGTGCAGTAGGTAAAAGTACTGGCACAGGAATGTTGACTGATTACATGCAGCGAGGATTTATTTTCAGAGTAAAGCTATCTCAAGTTATACCTGGCCAGAGAACTTTTGAGTGTTGATTTCTAATTGATTTCGAATTTGGCAAGTCTCGAAGTAAAGCGTCGAATCGTGCTTCAGGCAGTAAGATTTGTCTGCAGTGCCACATGTAATAGTCTTTCCATGGTTTCACAATTCAAGCCTTTGCTTGCAGGTTTCACTTAAATTTGAATTACTTGTAAAGTATCAGGACATCACTTAATGCAAATGCCCTTTCTAATTTAAATCCAGCCAGGGGCTCGGCAACTTTGTGTGCTGTAGAGAACTGTTCTTCATGCATTTAGGTTTGGCTGCTATTCGACACCAAATTTCAGCAACATACAAGCCCTGGTTTGCTAGTTCAGCCGATGCTCACAGGTTTCACTGCAATGCATAGCCACAATGGTGTTGCAGGCTTTATCCCTGCAATAATTCTAGCAGCTTTGTTATAAGTGAAATAGACTTCACGTCAGTGTTGAACCTCATATCGCCTCATCTCTATAATCTTATAACAAAAATATGGTTCTTAATGTCGATGTTCTCTTTTCAGAAACTCAACTCGTCTGTCATATATGATAGAGATTTCAACTACAACTACTTTGGTTTCAAGGTAATTTCTCTTATATTATAAGATTAATTATATATTTCCCTGTTTCACTTGATGGTGAGTTGTATCGTAATTAAATGCGTTTGTTAGACATTCATTTAACTACAACTACTTTATTTCAAGGTAATTTCTCTTTTTTTTTATTACATTACTTGTACATTGTCCCATTTTACTTGTTGGCAAATTTTACAGTAATTAAAAATATTTGATAGATAGATGTTCATTTTCTCAATCATTTACAAAGTAAAAAAATTTTTAAGAAAGAATATTTCACATATTACAATCGCTGTTTTCTTACATTATATTTTTTTGGGGGAAATTAATTTAGATTTGCTAAATGAATTTGATTTTGTTGAAATCTTTGAAACAAGCATGTCTGCTTATTTTGTCAGAAAGATGATTTATTCAAATAATCATCTTTCAGACTCTTGAGAGGTCCTACTTGCTGAAAATTGATGGAAAAGGTTTGTTTATAATATTAATTGTGCCAACAAAGGCATTTTTTAATTAAAACAATTTACTGGATAACTTCAATCAAACATATTTGAATTAAAAAAATCTCAGGTACTATTTAGTATTTTTAAAAGGAATTATTATAGGCAATAAGTAAACTGTCCCTTAAAACAATTTTTCAAAAGCCTTTTGACATGAAATAGTTATTCCTTGTGCTAATCAGTTGTAAAGCTCCAAGGGGTTAACATTGTGCACAATATTTTGAGATTAAGCTGGAACAAACATAATATGATTAATGTTTTATGATGTTTTTCTGTCTCAGTTGCGGAGCGTCCCCAGCATATGTTGATGAGAGTGGCAGTTGGGATCCATAGGGACGACATAGATGCCGCTATTGAGGTTAGTTTATCAGTATGGCTGCTGCGACGGAACAGAAATGTTGATGTATTTTTGTATTGTTGTCATAAAACATGGCGATTGGGAATGGTAGGGGCCATCGGCCCTTACATTTGATGAGAAAATAGCCAATTTGATTTAGAACCTGACCTATTGCTACAAAGGACAATGGTCCATTAATATTCTCAAAATGAACAGCCCTAAAATGGTCCATTTGTCCAAGGTGGGTTCACCTATTACTTCATGGAAATAAATGTCAAACTATTGTCTAAATTACAGAGATTTGTGCCCTATCTCCTTTTTCAGCCTATTGTCTAAATACTCAGAAATTGGTGTATGCAAAATTATGCCCTTTCTCCTTTTTCTGATGTTGGTTACAACTAGATGTGTTTGAAATAAAATACAGATCTACATTGAGTACAAATGCTTAAAATTAATGTCGAGTAACCTTTCATATTCAATACATTTAACCCATCACATCCTCCCTGTTATGTTGAAATTTCTATTTCAGACTTACAATCTCCTGTCCGAGAAGTGGTTCACCCATGCCTCTCCAACTCTCTTCAATGCCGGAACAAACAGACCACAGCTTTCCAGGTAAATTTGATTTGTTATAGGCTGAATATATAGCGATTTTATTGATTAAAAATTCTAAAGATCTTTTATGCTAGAGATTTTAATATTATGTTCCATTGGAATTCTAGAGATAACCTCTGATGGATATTTCAGGATTATTATGTATTATCATCAATTTCAACTGCTTTCAGGATTTGGTTTGTTATGAATTGTAAAGGTCACTGTTGGCAATTAAAAAAAATTCAGGATTTTATTACTTTTGAGTGGTGAAATCACTGAAGGCCATTGCTTATTCTAAGGATTTTGTTCTAGACTTCAGTTTTCGTCTGTTTTGATATCACAAAGTAACTTGAAATGGATATATCTGATTTATTCTGTTTGAACTTCTAAAGATAACTTTCAGGATTTTATCACATTTGACATCTTAAGAACAATTAAGTCTTGAGATTCATCAAAACAAACTGTGATCTTCGGATACCCACAACACAGAAATAATGTTCTAAATCTGATTCTGATAATAATAAAATACAATATCTTTAAAGCAAAACAACAAAATAAACTACCAAGCATCCCATACATTAAAAACAACATTCGCAATATATGTAACGTAGACAATTGTTCTGCATATACTCAATGTAGTTATTCAATTTCAAAATTCATGAAATTCTGGTCATCATGTCACAATTTGTTCTCGTTTTAAGCGATTTTTTCAATAAGACATCATTTTGAAAAAAGTATCATGTACATCCATAGATAATAATTCCCATCAATGAATAGTTTGGGTCTTTTTTGTAATTCAAATACACTCTGTCCATTTGTTGTCCATTACTATGTTGAAATGTCTTGCTTCTCTATTGATATGCATGTTTGAATTTGTATATACATGAACAAAAATGAATAAAGTTATAAAAAAAAAAAAAGTCTGAGATTCAATGGTTTAACTTCAAAAATAACATTTAGAGAGATGAGGATATTTAACACTATCCATGTAAAAATATGGTAAAACACAAGGGTTTCATAACAGCAATATTTTCTCACTAAAACCTTTTGCCCTTATGTTGACATTCAGATAGCTTTTCAGGGCCTAATCTACTCAAATGTTTTGCAGTTGTTTCCTTCTGACGATGGACTCTGACAGCATCGAGGGTATTTACGACACTCTCAAGAAATGCGCCCTGATCTCGAAGTCTGCTGGTGGAATCGGCCTAAACGTCCACTGTATCCGGTCAACGGGCAGCTATATTGCAGGGGTTAGTCCAGAAATACTATTACTGGATTGAATAAGATTGAATTAAAACTGTTTTGTTTTATTTTTCAAATTACTTTACTTACAGGTATATGTTAAAGCATTGTAGATATTAAGTAAATATTGATTTTATCTTATGTTGAACCTTGATTCCTGAATGTTAAGCAATTATTTTTAATAAGATTTAAATTTCCGAGCTTGGCAATATTAAGGGTATACGAAAACGTATCGCACAATTGCGCACTTTTATAAAATTATGGATCGATGAAGATGTCAATGCCTGTTTTTGTACATTTGCCAAAAATGTAGTTGCTGAGGACAAAGGTATTGTCCAAATTTGCAAGTCCATTGTTTTATTTTGTCTGGAATACACAAGGCGAGGAAAATGAAATAATACAAAGGTACTATGGTCTGATTGTTCAGGAAAGTAGATAAGTGTATAGATAATATAAGCATTACATCATAAGCAATGCTTTTCTTTCAACTGTAATGTGATTCTTGACCAATAAAATGGCCAGATTATGTTTGCATATTAGACAGGATTGAGGGTAATTTATTGTGATAATGCAATTTATTCTCAAATGTACTTTTGTTTGCAATATGTTTCACTGCGCTAATGATTTTAACTGTTGAAAATGTGTTGCAAGTCACTCACGATAAACTGTAATGAACTGTTTATTCTTATATATTTATTTCAGACTAACGGTACATCAAACGGGTTAATCCCCATGTTGCGCGTCTACAACAATACTGCACGTTATGTCGATCAAGGCGGAAACAAGGTAGGACATGTTTACAACAAACTGACAAGAATCGTAAATAAATTTGTTTTGATTAGGCCAAATAAAAAGATTAACTGCTATCCAAGCAAAGCACATCTGATGACATCTATAATAATATGTTACCTCATGCTACTGTATATCATGTAATTAAAGGACCCCCACCCCTGTCTCTCTCTCCCCCCCAAAACCAAACCCCCGCCCAAGTAATATGTTTAAATGAAAATAAATTTGGCGCCCCCCTCTCTAGACCTAATGTGACAAACTAAAAATATGTAAGATGTCTGAATAATGATTTTATATTATCTTTGAAAATTAGGGACAACACAAAATGGATTCTTGTCATTGTTTGAATGTGTACTTTTATAAAATGGTTGGGTTTTTTTTCTCCAAATGTATCTATATGAGGCCCAAGGCATATCAAATACGGTGTATCTGACAGGAAAGTAATGAGATTTGGTTATTGTTTACAAGTGAGCACAATTTGAGAAAGCAAATGACAATTATTATTTTTTCAATATTTTAATTATTTTATGTCATTTGTGACAGGATTTAGATTCTAAATATTAAGGATGTGGGGAAACAACACAATCCATACCAGTATACTCTTCTGTAAATATCCAATATATCGTGTTTTTAAAATGAACCGTATCCGTGTAAAATTGCAGAAAAAATGTAACCAAAGAATGAATTTTACTGAAAGTTGTAACTAAGTGATAACTGGCAAAGTAAAAGTAGCACAGACATGTAAAAGTCAAGCTCCAGTTGAGCATTGATCATTGTGTTGTTTAGTAGAGAGAGCATGGAAAAACTAAATATGAAAAGTACCAATATATTGCAATACTAATGCAATACACTTTTCTGTATCGCAATATATTGCAATACGAAAATGAGGAACGATACCCCTTGCTAAATAAGGATGATTAGTTAAATTATTCAATAACTTTCCTTTCACAGCGGCCTGGTGCTTTTGCAATTTACCTTGAGCCATGGCATGCGGACGTGTTCGAGTTTCTCGAGCTCAAGAAGAACACCGGTAAAGAAGAACAAAGAGCCAGAGATCTGTTCTACGCCATGTGGATCCCCGATCTGTTTATGAAGAGGGTGGAAGGAAATGGGGAGTGGACTCTCATGGATCCCCACGAGTGTCCTGGACTCGGAGATGTATGGGGAGAGGAATTTGAGAAACTATACACAGGGTGAGCTTTATGGCAGGAGCTTCTGATCAAGAGGTCTGTGGCACAATACCGGCCAGGTGCTTCGCAACTTTGTCTGTAGTAGAGAACTGTCCTACATGCAATAAGTTTTGGGTGCAATGCTACATTGGAATTCAGGGCAGTACCACCCATGGTTTGCTAGTTCCATCTTATGCTTGCAGGTTTCACTGTAATGCATAGCTACAATAGTGTTGCAGGCTTTCTCCCTGCAATAATACTAGCAGCTGTGATACGGGTGAAATACTCTTGACAGCAGTGTTAAAAATCCCACCTCACCTCATCTCACCCAATTGCACAAATAATGTTGATGTTTTCTTAACTTCATCTTGTATTTTGACAGTTTCTTGACGTTATATGAAACTTGTATTTATGTCACCATATTGACGCTACTCGGACCCCAAAAAAATCACCATTTCTATATTTGATTAAATTTAATTAATCATCAAATCATCACATTTAACTTTTTAGCATAATCTGAGTCAATGTATAGAGATGGATTTACAATTCATCTTAGCCTGTATTGGGAAAGGTATGGACAATGTTCCAACAAAGTTAAGAAGTTTACTATTGCTACAGACGGAAATGGCCTATTCAAGATTTGGAAAAAAAGTGAAAGCTGTTAAATGGCCCAAAGATATCTTCTTTATCACTCCTTAGTGATAAACTTCAGTAAATTGTCATTTATGTTCTTCTCAACTAGATGAGAAAAATATTTACTACATATTATCTTCATATACTACATATTATCTTCATATACTACATATTATCTTCATATACTACATACAGTGTTTCAGATTGTTTTCAGTCAGAGTGAGACAAATGTCTCATGAAGCTAAAAAATGATGAGACATTTTCAAAAACAATGAGTCAAGCATTAAAACAAACGAAAAAGTCAAATATTTTGTTCTGATGTTTGTGACATAAACGTTTCCATTTCCCTAATCCCATTATTAAAGCCGGTCATATAAAGATATATATTGGAAATAACATATGGGAATTATGCAGCAGGTGTTTAAAATTTAATTTTAATTCAGCCACTCAAATCAATCTGATTAATTAATTTTCCTAACAGTGTTTAACTAAATGCTTAACATTTCAATGTATAATAAGCAAGTTTCACTAGTCATTAATTCAGTTAATCACTACTGGGTGCTTAGAATTTTATTTTAACAGCAAAGCAGACGATGTACAGATCTATTTATAGACGTGTAACTGTGCCGTGGTAAAATACTGAAAATATATTACATTGAGTAAACTGATAGCACTCATGTTCTTTTAAACATAATTAAGTAGAATTATGATGCATATTGACTACTTGACACACACCACGTAATGTTGTGACCCTGTAATGAAAGCCGACAGTGACAATCACTTCAGATATGATATAGGTCGCTGTTCCTTTGTGCACCCCTTTTAACGCAAGCTCCAAACACTGTTGGCTTGATATAAATCATGCTCAGTCGATGCATGGAGCTTTGTAACCGGAAATTGAAGTTATTGGAGGGAGGGTATAGTAACAGCATGTAAACAATAAGGACTTGCGATTTCCCGACAGTTTATTATTGTATCCTCTACGAAGATGAGTTGACAGCTTTTTCAAAATTTGATTGTAGAATTAAACAATTACATGCGACAGTTAGGCGCATAAGGCTGAAAACCCATGCGACATTTTTTAGAAATCATGCGAGAATGTCGCGGTCGTGCCGTAAATCTGAAACACTACACATATATTCATATACTACATATTATCTTCAGATACGAGAAAGCTGGTAAAGGTCGCAAAACTATCAAGGCACAGCAACTGTGGTACGCAATCATTGAATCTCAAACAGAGACCGGGACACCCTATATGCTGTACAAAGACCACTGCAATCGAAAGAGCAACCAGCAAAATCTTGGCACCATCAAATGTAGCAACTTATGCACAGAGATTGTTGAGTACAGTAGCCCTGACGAGGTAGGAAAAAATTTAATTTAGTACAAAGAGTAACGTTGGCTTTCAGACCCATCTTATTTTTGTGACTTTACATTTTAAAAAAGCGCAATTATTTTACACAAATTTAGAAAATTTCGAAACATGAATTATTTTTTTGTTTCCATGGAAATGTGTTAAATTAGGGATAGCTTAATTTCTTGAGAAAAACTCCAAAACCACTCACCTTATCTTTCTGAAACTTTGCACGTGCATAATCCATTTACTGGATTGTTGCCTTTTGATTATTTAAAGAATTCTGATAATTTTATTCATTTTTCGTATACATCGAAATGTGTTGAATTAGGCATCTGTAAGGGGATAACTTCGATTCTAGAGCAGAAATCCAAAACCTCTCATATGATAGTTTTGCATGTGCATTGTCCACCTACTAATGGAGAGGTGACTTTTGATATTTTTTAAATTTGAATATGTTAATTTTTAAAAATCTTTCATTGAAACATGTCAGATTTGAACTTTGTACATAGAGAGTGACATTTACTGTTCATAACTCAACAAAAACTCACCATATTTTTTTTTTATATTAAGTGGTGGCTTTTGAGATTTGCCAATATTTTGAAAAACATTGTTTCAGTTTCCATTGAAAGAAGTTGAAATTTAATTATCTACTTGGATAGTTTCATTCCTGGAGAAGAACTCCTTAACTGCTCATCTTATCTCTACTCATGTTTTTTTAGAAATTTTTATTATCATGATTGCAAAAATATATGTTGCAAATCCTTGAGGAACATTTGGATAAGTTGTCTTCTGATGAGTCTTGTTGATAATTTGACTTTGTTTATTTAAGGTGGCTGTCTGTAACCTGGCGTCAATTGCCCTCAACATGTACGTGAAACCCGACAGAACCTATGATTTTGCCAAGCTCCGAGAGGTCACGAAGGTTGTAGTACGCAATCTGAACAAGATCATTGAAGTCAACTACTATCCCGTTCCAGAGGTATAATGCCATGACACCTCCCTCCTCAAATGTTTTTACCTTAAGCTTGAGTCTTAAAGGAACATAAGCACTTTTTAAAAAAGACTTCTCTAGAATTTTCACATAGAATCAAGAGTTTATGCCAAATGTATATCTTCAGAGGGTCATAACATCTCGTAACTCAACCTGTTAATATGTACTTGTAGATGAAATAATCAAGTATCAAGCTAAAACCACTAGCGGCCATTTTTGTGTAAACGCCTTTTATCGTTTGAGGTAAGGAAATGCATGGCTTTTCATGATACGTTTGTATTAAAGCTGCTTCTTTTGATTAGAAAATCATTGTCTTGCAACTGCATTCATTTATTTTTGTACTCAAGAGATCACTTTATTCATAAAAAAAAATTAAGTGCTCCTGCCCCTTGAAATTTCAAAATAGTCACCAGCCATGAATTACCTAAGCCTCTCTAGATTTTTTTTTTTGAGGTGAATATCTTTAAGGAACAATTATGATTTATTCGATCCCGATATGCCATGACAGCGAATGCATTAATGTTCCATACAAAAGATTGCTTTGTTAAAGAATAAAGCAATAAAATCTTGAAAATTCCAGGCCAAGAGATCAAACTTCCGTCACCGCCCGATCGGCCTAGGAGTCCAAGGAATGGCCGATGCTTTCATTCTTATGCGCTACCCTTATGAGAGTGAAGAGGCACAGAGGCTGAACAAGGAGATCTTTGAAAACATTTACTTTGCAGCCCTGGAAGCAAGTTGCGAACTCGCTGAAAAGCAAGGTCATTACGAGACATATCCTGGATGTCCCGTCAGTAAAGGGGTGAGCATGTGTTCTAATAATATTCTTCTATTTTGGGTTAAAAATGATAGTGACACACCTAGGGGTGACTATTGACCCTAATTTGATTAGTGCAATAGCTACTGTCTATTGCGGGGGCGGGATAGCGCATTGGTTAGCGCGTTCGGCTTCGGATCAACAGGTCCGTGGTTCGAATCCCACCAGGGGCTCGGCAACTTTTTCTGCAGTAGAGAACTGTTCTACACGCAGTCAGGTTTGGGTGCAATGCTACACTGAGTTTCAGCACAGTAATACCTATTACAGCAAACAAGACGATGTATAGACGTGTAACCGTGCCGTGGAAAAATACTGAAAATACATTACATTGGGTAAACTAAAAGCACTCAAGTTCTTTTAAACATCATGAAGTAGATTCTTTTTCAGGAAGGGATCCTCCTTGGGGTACTACTGCATAAAATCTGTATATTTTTGCTATATGACAGGTTGTGACTATTTTTTAAATAAAAAATATACAAAAAACCACTCAAAACGTGTTTTTGTACATATCACCACCCTAACAGGGCCCCCTACCCTGGCGATAACTGGTCCGCCAGGGCCGGTAACTCTATTAGCAACCCACTTATCAATCTGTCATTGAGGAAGAAAGACGTGTTTTCGCTACTCAAGTTTGCTAAGTTTCCAAAAAGAAAATTGACATGGAGAAAGATTCAAATGTATGGTAACCTTTATTACTAAACGTAGTTTAGAATAGGTTCGCATTATCGCATTCCATCGCGTTGTGACTTAGGCTTTTCCCAACCATTTCGAGCCACGTGCTTCGTTTGTGCGCGGGAAAAGAGACAAACATGGCGGATTCTCGAAGATTGTTTTTCCCGACTAGGTGGAAAATAGATATCTTTCGTTTGGAATCAGTCGTGGTTTGGCACTTGATGTTATTATTATTTTATTAATAAGCATCTTTACGTCGATGGCGATCGTTTTCACCTGGTTTTTAACTTGATGAAAACTTCCGTTAATCGATGGGCAAGCCATGTTGTTTACATGCTCTTTTTATTTCAGGCTGTGATGGTAGTGCTTGCTTTTAGATGCTTCTCACTATTATATCGCGGCCGTCATGTTCTCTATAGTATTATATATATATTAACTTAGATTACACTTGCACTTCCCCTTTCCCCCTTTAGTTCTGTCAACAATTTCTTTTATGTTTGGCTTACAGTCATTCAAGAAGTGTGTTGACTGCGGGGTCAATATCCCCCAGGCTGACGGCCATGAGGCCTGTTTGCCGTGTCTGGTGACCAGGGGGCACGCCGACAGTGACTGCTCTCTTTGTAACGGGAAAGGCAGGCGGACACGATGTTTTACAAGGGGATGTTGGAGGCGGGGCAGGAGCTGAAGGGACTGACCCCCCCGTCTAAATCAGGTGGTAAGGGTAAAGGCAAAAAGACTGTACGTTCCCCCCCGATCCCATCTGAGGAAAGCTCAGATTCGGAGGTGGGGGGGCGGATGTCTGCCACTAGGGCCCTCCCTATTGCACCCTCACTTGATGCTATTAACTCGCTAATTAAGGGGCAGATGAAGGGCCTAATGGGGGAACTTATGTCCGAGCTCCGTAAGGAGTTCAGGTCGGATGTTCCCCCGGCGGGTCCGGATGCCCGGGTGATGCTCTGTTGACACCGGAGCAGCGACCCAGCACTAGCAGGGTTCCTAGCTGCACCATCACACGGGACCCCCCGAATGACCTCGCCACTGCCGAGGGGTCGGGGGGAACCGGTAACCCCAAGAGCCGAGACCCGGGCGCTTCGGCGTCGGGGTCTGCGTCTGGACTCGGGCCTCAGGCTCCTTCTTCGGAACAGCGGGAATCGGCGGGGTCGCGGTTTCGTATTCCCTTGATTCCTTCGTCTGCTCTTTCGGAGGGTCCGTCAGATACCTTGTCCGTGCAGGACACTGAGGGTACTGAGGACTCTTCGGAGGAGGAGATGGAGGTTGAGGGGGGTGCGGGGCCTGACCCTACTGACCTTCCCATTGCTGTAGCCCTGAGGGGGGTGCGCGATAAGTTCGCGGCCGCCTTCCCTCAGGTAGTTGTTCCGGAGAAGGAGTCGGATGCTGCGGAGTTCCGGCTTCCCGGCGGGGCCTTCGCTCAACGCAAGGCACCGCAGGCGCGGCTCCGCATCCTCGACAGCTTGAGGGCTGACGCAATCACGCCTCTCCTATCGGGTACCCGCACGAGGTTCGATCTGCCCGAACTCAACAGGAGGTACCCTATAGGGGAGGTGGGGTTGTTCGATGTCCCCCAGGTTGATGATGATGTGTTGACATCAGTCAACCCGGACGCCATTGGGCTTCCGGGCCGGCGGGTGCCGCTCTTCAAGCATCAGGACCAGTTGCTAAAGCGCACGTTCCGCTCCTTCGAGGAGATGTATCGGAATGCGGCGCAGCAGCTTCGGATCTCAGTGCATTCAGCCTACCTGGCCTCCATGCAGGGTCAGGGGCTGTCTGAAGGGTCGGAGCAGGGCAAGAAGGCTCAGTCTGAGACTGTCCTGCTCCAGCGGCAATTGACTGAGGTCTCCAGTTACCTGGCTCGCGACTCTATTAGGAGTGCGGTGAGTCAGGTAATGACCGCAGTGATGGGGCTGTGGAGGCTGTGGATGAGCTGCTCTTCGCTCCCACAGCCTACTCAGAACGCACTGCTTGCCCTCCCCTACGAACTGGGTCAAACCCTGTTCCCGGGATCGGCGACAGTGATCAAGGACTTCGCTGAACGGCTGGATAGGGCCAAAGCTGCCAAAGGCGGCTCTGGTCCTGCCGGGAAGCGTAAGTCCCCCCTGGAAGGCCTCCCGCAAGGACCGCCGGCCAAAGTCGGGACTTGGTGGACAACTTCGCTCCAACCAGGCTCCGGCAGGGGAGGTCACCCAGGGAAGAGAGGCAAGAGCAGAAGGGGCAAGCAGGCTAAGGGCCAGCAGCCTTTTCGGGGGAGAGGGGGCTCCAACCAGGGCTCCTAATCCCTCCTCTGCTCGAGCCGGAAACCTGTCAGGGGGCCCGAGTGCCGCCGGTTGCAGGGATCCGTTGCCTCTGTCCAGAGTTACCAGTAGGGGGCAGGCTCTCCCACTTCCTGACAGATTGGGAGAGGGTCACGTCAAATCCCTGGGCCCTGTCCACACTCAGGGACGGACATTTGCCTCTTTGGAAGCATGGGCCACCTTCGTTCGAGTGAGGCGCACCCCGGTGCCATCCTCCCCGGAGAAGGCCGAAGTCCTCAGGGCCGAAGTCGTAGCTCTGCTCGACAAGGCGGCCATAGAGGTGGTCCCGATGGGGCCAGGAAGAGACCGGGTATTACTCGACTTACTTCCTGGTCACCAAGAAGGACGGAGGGTTCCGACCAATCTTGAATCTCAAGTATTTGAACAAGATGTTGGAGGTGCCATCGTTCAAGATGGAAACTCTGAGGTCGGTGATAGCATCGGTGGAGCAGGGAGATTGGCTTTCGTCAATCGACCTCAAGGATGCGTACCTCCATGTCCCAATGCACCCCCAGTTCAAGCAATACCTAAGGTTTGCCTTCGACGGGGTGTGCTACCAGTTTCGTGTGCTCCCCTTCGGCATCTCAACGGCGCCAAGGGTGTTCACCAAGCTGATGCTGATTCCGGCGCAGGTGGCCAGGTCCAAGGGCAGGTGTTGTCACCCGTACCTGGACGATTGGTTAATCAGGGCCCTGTCGCAGGTGAGGAATCAGGAGGCCACCCAGGAGATTTTAGACATTCTGCTCAGGCTGGGTTGGATCGTAAACATGAAAAAGTCAGACCTCACTCCCACCCAGGACTTAGTGTTCCTGGGGGCTCGGTTCGATACGGTGAGGGGACTAGTTGCACTAGCCCCTGCCCGAGTGACCAAGGTAATTCAGACCACGCAGCAGTTCTTGCTGTCACCCGCACACTCCGCACGGACATGGCTCCGTTTGCTGGGGAATATGGCGGCGACAGTGGACGTGGTCTGGAGAGCCCGGTTGAGGATGAGACCAGTCCAGCAGGCTTTAGCGGGACGATGGTCGCAGTCCGGGAGTCTAGAGGAATCAGTGGCCATTCCGGAGTGGCTTTCCACTCATCTGGAATGGTGGCTGAAGGAGGACAACCTCGCCAGGGGTCTACCTTTGGTGACGCCGATGCCCGAGGTAACAGTTCAGACGGACGCTTCCCTCTCAGGTTGGGGGGGAGTCCTGGGGGACCACTCAGCTTCGGGCCTGTGGTCTCTGGACGAGTCCAAGGAGCACATCAATGTGCTGGAACTGAGGGCGGTGAGGAAGGTCTTCGACCAACTCCTCCACTTGGTAAGAGGTCGGGTGGTGCGTCTGGAGATGGACAACCAGACTGCCATGACTTATATAGCAAAGCAGGGGGGAACGGTGTCGCCAGCTCTCCTCCAGGAGGCGTGGCAGTTCCTTCTCTGGTGCGACCGGTTCAACATTCGGGTGATACCGGTGTACCTTCCGGGAGTGGACAACGTCCGAGCGGACGCCTTGTCCCGGCGCATCCTGGCACCGCACGAATGGATGCTCCGCCGGGAGATATTCGGGCTTATCTCCCAGTTGTACGGGTCGTTCCAGGTGGATCTGTTTGCGTCCGGAGTGACGAATCAGACACCGGTGTTCTGCTCCAGAATACCAGACCCAAGCGCTCTGGCATCAGACGCCTTCGCGATAGACTGGACCGGCAGAGTGCTATGGGCGTTCCCGC
This sequence comes from Phorcus lineatus, assembly GCA_921293015.1. Lineage (NCBI taxonomy): Eukaryota > Metazoa > Mollusca > Gastropoda > Trochida > Trochidae > Phorcus > Phorcus lineatus. The sequence continues at coordinate 18,119,233 of OV121087.1, read as the reverse complement.
CAATGCCTCTGATTCCCAGGGTTCTGTCGCAGGTAGGCAAGCAGCCTCCACAGCTGTTGGTCCTCATGACACCGCTGTGGACGGCCCAGAGTTGGTTTCCATCAGTACTCGGATATCTGGTTCAGCCTCCTGTACTGTTACCATGTCTGCCAGATCTGCTGACGCAGGAAGGAGCGCCGCACCCGAATCCCAGGATTCAGTGGGTGGCCTGGCCTCTGTCCGGAATCGCCTCCAGGAGAGCGGTATTCCTGCACGAGTTGCAGACACAATACTGGCTTCGAGGAGGGATTCAACGAACATTCAGTACGAAGATAGATGGGCCTGTTATGCGCGCTGGTGTGGCAGTCGAGGGATTCTCGATCCCTTTTCTGCGGGCCTAGTGCCGGTATTGGAGTTTTTACAGTCCCGGCTGGATGATGGCTTAGCGGCCTCTACAGTTAGGGGCTACTCTACCGCTATTTTGGCATTTCATGTACCGGTGGATGGCACTCTCTTGGGGAGTCATCCAATGGTCCAGCGCTTCTTAGCAGGTGTGGACAGGATTAGACCGCCTGTTCGGCGGGTCAGTCCTACTTGGGAGTTGGCACATGTCCTGGACTGGCTGTCAGGGCCGGCGTTCAGAGACCCTAGTGCTGTTTCCTTGCAGTTGTTGACGTGGAAGGCGGCCTTCCTAGTGGCGGTGACGTCGGGCAGGCAGGTAGGAGATATCCACGCGATGTCTTCGGATCCCGAGCTGACTGTCTTTCACAGAGACAGAGTCAGCATTAGACTGCCAGACTCATACCGCCCGAAGGTTGATCATGCCTTTCACGTCTCGGCCCCGATAGAACTGCCAGCTATGATGCAACCAGCGGTTTCAGGGGCGAGGTCGGCGCAACCCCACATCCTCGATGTGCGTCGCACCCTCAAGCTTTACATTAAGAGAACAAAAGAAATCCGGAAGGATAAACAGTTGTTCTGCTGCTACGGCGGGAATAAGTCCGGCCTACCAGCTTCAAAGCAGACCATCTCAAGATGGATAGTTTCGGCTATTTACCTGGGGTACGTCCATAAGGGACTACAGGCCCCAGAAGGTTTGAAAGCCCATTCGGTTAGGACGGTGGCAACCTCTAAGGCTTATGCTGCGGCCCTGCCCATTGAAGAGATCTGCTCAGCCGCCATTTGGAGCCGGCCTAGCACGTTCATCAGGCATTACCAGTTAGACAAACACTCAAGTGAGCGTGCTCGGTTTGGCAAGACTGTTCTTTTCACTGGGCAGAGCCGTACACCCTCTAGCTGATTGGGCTTTCGGGTTATGGTTTTTAAAGTAGTGGTGGTACTAATGTACTAACGACTAATAACAATGCACTGCATGGGCCCTGGTGACAGACACCCGAGAGGGAGTGGTCTTCAGGGATAATCGATTGCTTAAAAGAAGTCCCCCTTATTCCTTCTTTCAAAAGAGAGGGGGGGGGGGGTTTGGCTTAAGAACGCAGCAGGCTTTTTAGCCAGTACGAGTAGTCCCATGGTCAGTACCTGGAGGCAGCCAGGGGGCTGAAAGACTCATGAGTTCTGGTGAGTGTACTTTACACCTTTTGTACCTCTTTTAGGGGTTAGATAAATCTGCAGACAGAATTCCACTGCCAGGGAATTGTCTCTGGGAGTCTCTGATATGCAGTAGTACCCCAAGGAGTAAGGATGGGTATCGGTTCTCATTTCAATATCGCAATATATTTCTATACAGAAAGACGTATCGCAATACGTATTGCAATATATTGGTAATTTTAATACTTTACTATTTCCATGTTCTCTTGACTAAATAACAGCAATTAGAACAGTTATCAATGCTCAACTGGACGTCTTTTTGAAAAGAGAGACCATTGAGTGACTGGTTTCTTACATTTAACATGTCTGTGCTATTTTCATTTTGCAAGTTCACACTTTGTCTACGACTTTCAGTAAAATCATAGGGTGTTTTCTTATTTTTGTCGACAATTTTACACGGAAATTGTTAAGTCTTAAACCTCCGATATACTGTAGAATCATAATATTTCGCGGGGGTTTAATTTTCGCGCTTTTCGCGCAAAGTCATAATGCGCGAATAATAAAACATCGCGAAATATTATGGTCATGAACGTGAAGAAAACCAATAACAGACAAATAATTTGGTTGACACATTTTATTACTCACAGGATTGTTTGGTGTGTTCATTAATGACGAGTCACTAATTAGAGCTCTCACAAGCGTGTACGCCGATATGCACGTTGTTTATTGTGCAAACACAATCATCACAATAATCCGGCCTGACGGAATCCACTCTTGATCGCCAATATGCGTGTCCTATTGTTTTGATTGCAGTACGCTTGAGCTTCGATTCGGGGCGTATTGCGGTACAGGACCCTCGGTTTAAATATATTTTCGGTTCGGTATGATATTTCTTTGAACGAGATCTCGAGGATTCACATCATTCAAACACTATTGTTGGGAGTTAAAGATCAAACTAATTCGTTCCGAATGTTTACTTCCGGGAAAGCTTGGCGACAGGTATCGTTACCACTTCAAAACTTGAAGACGTTTAATGACAATAAATAAAATTTTTATCGTTGACTTTTGAATAAATATTATTGTTTTCATTGTAAATTACTACTAGTTTCTTTTCTGCACGGTGCATGTAGTTTTTCTCACTAAATTTTTTATATTGCTTAGTCGATATGCGCGAAAATTAAACCCCGCGAATCAGTCATTTTTTATGTTTGCGCGAAAATAACACCCCTCGAAAATAAATGATTTTACAGTATTGGATATTTTCAGAACACTGTACCGGTACGAATCGGGGTGTTTCTGCATTGCAATATACCGATATACCGATAATACCGCGCACCCTTACCAAGGAGGATCCCTTCCTGAAAAAGAATCGAACAAACCTGCAGAGGTTTCTGATTCTTTGAAGGGGATCCTCCTTGGGGTACGGCCACCCACCTCCCCTTATTCTGTCTGGCTATGCTAGATTGATAAGTGGGTTGCTAATAGAGTTACCGGCCCTGGCGGACCAGTTATCGCCAGGGTAGGGGGCCCTGTTAGGGTGGTGATATGTACAAAAACACGTTTTGAGTGGTTTTTTGTATATTTTTTATTTAAAAAATAGTCACAACCTGTCATATAGCAAAAATATACAGATTTTATGCAGTAGTACCCCAAGGAGGATCCCCTTCAAAGAATCAGAAACCTCTGCAGGTTTGTTCGAGTTATGATGCATACAAACTGACACACACCACGTAATTTTTTATCCTACAAGAGAGCCGACAATGACAAGATTTCACTTCAGATATGATTTATGTCGCTGTTCCTTTGCACCCCCTTTGAAGCTCCAAACACTGGGCTTGTTATATATCGTGCTCAGTCGATGTGTGGAGCTTGCTTGCAACCGGAACTTGAAGTTACTGGAGGGAGGTTATAGTACTAAGTAACAGCATGTAAACAATGACGACTTGCGATTTCCTGACAGTTAATTATTGTATTCCATATGAAGATAAGTTGACAGCTTTTTCAAAATTCAATTGTGCAATTAAACAATTACATGCCCTTAAGGCTTAAAACACATGCGACATTTTTTAGAAATCATGCAAGAATGTAGCGGTCGCACCGTAAATCTGAAACACTTCCGAATGTTTACTTCGACAGGTACCTTTACCACTTCGAAACTTGAAGTTTAATGATAATAAATAAAAAAATTTGATCATTGACTTTTTGAATAAATATTATTGTTTTTCTAAGTTATTAAAATGATATTTTGGACACAAATTAAATATGCGGTACGAACCGAAAATCGATGTTAATGTACGGTGCACCAAACCGAATGTAAAATACCGCGGTTCAACTACTGTAGTAGTTAACTGTTTCACCCCTACAAGGCTAACAAACTAAAATTTTATGCAGACATTCCTTGACTTATGTTGATTGTCAATTTTAAATATGTTGAGCTGCGTATAATGAGAGAGATCACAATGCCAATAGCTTGATGATTGGCGGGTAACTCTTCAACCATTGGTAAACAATACAATGCCTGACGAGCTGCAGAGCCCATGGCTCCATCTTTATGAATAAAGCATAGCCTAAAGAATACATTTCTAGTTGTGCATTTGTTTTTACAGGTCCTACAGTTTGACATGTGGAATGTGAAACCAGTGACAAATTTAGATTGGGCCGGACTACGTGCAAAGATTTCCAAGTAAGATTGGTTCATGATGATGAAATTTTTGCTGATGTCAAAGATAAACTGAATACTTGCATGAGAAAGGTTCATGATTGTAATTTTTACTTACGTCTTGAAATAAAATACTTAATACTTATTTTTGGAACTGATGAACAAAGTGTATTGTGATAATGTCCAAAAATTTACAAATTATGTTTTATAAAAGTGATCAACAAAAAACTCTTGCAGAGCAAGGATTTCCATTATCTTGGCGTCACTTAAATAGCTACATTTCTCGATATGTAATTTTTTAAATTTATAAGTGCTTTAATTAGTCAAAGAGCAACACTAAATAGTAAGTTTCAAGCAGATTGTGTTATGTCTGAATGACTTATGTATGAATTTTCCACTATAACTTTTTTTCCAAAGAAAAACCCTAAAAAGAATCCTAATTTCATTAAAGAAATCTTTCAATTCCTATTGTCGGATGCACTTGTTCAACGCATACTTGAATTGTTTCTTCAACTTTTAGACATGGCGTCAGAAACAGTCTGCTGATGGCACCAATGCCTACAGCTTCGACAGCTCAAATCCTGGGAAACAACGAATCGATTGAGGCATACACATCCAATATCTACTCTCGACGAGTTCTCTCGGGTGAATTCCAGGTATTGTTTTAATATTTTTTAACTTTTTACATCCTTGTACTTACACAGTTATATAAAGTTGACTAAATTATACCTCTAAAAGTGTATAAAACATAAAATGCACAAGCTTTCCAAAAAAAAGTACACAATTTTCTAGTATTTGGTTCCTCATCTATTGTTAAATTAGATTCAAAATCTTTTATTTGATATTGCCTCTTGTATCTTTAATATTGCACACCATTTCAACTAAGAATGTTGTATACAAGGAATTGGCAACTTTGTAGAGAACTCTTCTACAAGCAGTAAGAATTGGGTGCAAAGATACACTGAATATTAGGGTAGTACCACCCATTGTTTGCAAATTCCATCCGATGCTCCCAGGTTTAGCCGCAATACATAGCTACAATAGTATTGTGAGCAGTGTCAATAAAAGTTAAATACTCTTGAAAGCGGCTTTAAACCCAACATCATCTCACTTCAATTAGCTATTGCGAGGACTTGTATATTTGCCAGATGAAAAACCGTCAATTTATGTCAGAGAGAGACTAAGTTTAATCCTGATAGGAGACCAATCTGAAAAGTTGAATTAAAGGGACATTTTAACACACCTTGGTTGTTTTATTTTTTGACTGTACTACATCTACTTTCGTTTTGTATATCTAATAAGGTAATCAAACCATAAGCCAATTTTCCTGCTTAAGAAAAGATAATTGGTAATTAAACTTAACCTGTATAACCATTTCAGGTTGTAAACCAACACTTATTGAAGGATCTCACGGAAAAAGGACTGTGGAATGACGAAATGAAGAATAAATTGATTGCACACGGTGGATCTATTCAGGTAAGAATGTGTTATCTATAAGATCTCTTAGAATCGTTACTTTAATCATTTTTCTGCAGGTAACTGACCATTTGGGAATAGCCTATCTTATTCATTAACCTATCCCAGATGGCCCTTTGTCATTGTAATGTAATTTGTAATATGCCCACTCAAAAAGGTTTGGATGGACTCCATACCATTTTGCTACCAATGCAATGACAATGTTTCGCCTGCCAATATTTAAAATCTTGGACTCTCTCAACTTAACATTCTCTGTAATTCAGAGGTGTTCTTGTGAACTTCATTGCAAGGCAATACTTATACAAGTTTATATCACTGATAAATTAAGCCTTGCTGTATTTCATCTACCTTCATGTGCCAGCCCTTTAGCATCCTGCACTTGAACTTTATGATACAATCATAAAACTATTTTTTACCAATAGCAAAAGAGGGCAGTGTGTACTCAGACCACAAAGTTTGGCACAATGCAGAAAGCTTTGAATTGGTCATTAGCAGACTTAGGACTTGCATGAAGCTTAGAGATTGAATTTAAAATGTTTAAAACATTTACTTATATTTTGCTAAATTTTTCAATTTTCTGGAATTATTGTATACATCTAGTTTCAATTATGATTCATAATTTATGTGTGGTTTTGTTTCTTTTCCAGAACATTGAGGAAATTCCCGATGATTTGAAGGCCTTGTACAAAACTGTGTGGGAGATTTCCCAGAAGACTGTGATAAAAATGGCTGCTGACCGAGGCGCATATATTGACCAAAGTCAATCTCTCAACATACACATTGCAGAGCCGAACTACGGCAAGCTGACCAGTATGCACTTTTATGCATGGAAGATGGTGAGTGTTGACAATAAATCATACTTTATATTCTTGTAATATTCTCAGATGACTTAACTCTCGGGCCATATATTCATTTCATAGTAATATTTTTTGCGTATTGGAGTGCTTAGATGTTAAAAAGTTCAATTTGAACTGTACGTTGACAAAGATGTAGATGACAAAGTGAGAAAAGGTGTAAGAAGTGTCTAATCAGAGCAAGATATCTTTGAACCAGTGGTATAATACTACCTTCATTTTCTTTGTACACATAAAAGTTACAGAATACACGTAAGTTACACACTCCAATGCTTCTACACATACACAAAATAGAAACTAGGCAGTTCTGCCATTCTCTCCCAACAGTGGTAGCTCCATCTTAATTTCCTCTACAACCTCTGTGCTAATATGATCGTCTCTTGGTCCATGGATGTAGAATCCTGATTGCATGCGAAAAGTTATTTGTGCAATCAGTGATTCCATTCCAAAAGTTACGATTCACAACATTCATGGGCCTGGATTTTCGAAGCTCTCTTAGTGCTAAGATAGTCGTAAGCCAATGTTAATAAATGGTACTTACGACTACCTTAGTGCCAAGAGAGCTTCGAAAATCTGGGCCCTGTTCTGTATGCATTCAGAAAGCTACACTGTGCACATTGCACTTTGAATCTTCTTTGCTGAAGGCATTTGCCTTATTTAGCAACAACATTATTGCAATGGCCTGTATGACAACACATATGGTATCCATGCATGCATGCAGTGTTTTCATTGGCTAAAATGTTGCATGGTAGTTTGTGTTGCAATGTTTTGTCATTAACCGAACCCAAGAAGCGCTTGCATTAGAACAGAGGTTGTAAAGGAGTTAATGACAGTTTCCTCTGTGGGGAGAGAATGCTCTGGGGCCAATCCACTTATGTTCCTTTTATTAAGAAATAAGATTCCTTTTAAAAGATATCTCTCATTTTAAATGGTTTTGTTTTTGCCTACCATCAAAAAATCTATCGAACATGTTTCCCCCCCCCCCAAACAAATGTTTGTAATCAGTATGGTAAATAATGAATATAAACAACACATCTTGTATATTCAAGGTGATATTTTTGGGAGATGAATAGGTTAGATAGTTCTTGTAAAATAAAATCTTATTTGAATATGACACTGCAGAATTAGATCATACTGATCAAAAACCAATTTAGCTTGTGTGTTGAAGTATTGTTTTAAGAATTGACTTTTAAAAAAATGTTTTACAAACTTGTTAAAATTGTCACTAAATCTATATCAATCAATAATGGATATTATGTCATATAAAGCTGATACAGCTTCTGTTAAGCAGTGTTTTAAGAAGTTATTTAGAAAAATTGTCCTACAAAAAAGTTCAAATCATCACTAAATCTAATTCAAGAAATATTGATATTAAAGGAGTGCTCATGACATACTAGTTTAAACATCACTAATGACTATATGATGGTATTTTCCAGGAAAGAGACCAAAGATAAGCACGAAGACAATATCCTTTCTATTGATAAAGATTTAGTGATACCAAAATTACAAAATCCAAACATAGGCTGATTACCCGCCATCAGAGCAATTGAACACAACATGAACGTCGGAACTGTGACGCCATAATGAAACAGTGATTTTGCACTAGGGCATGGTATGAAGAATATTAACCCCAATTTGTTTGCCCTCGTAAGTAATAGCAAAACTGTTTCATTGTTTCAGGGCTTGAAGACAGGCATGTACTACCTTCGTACGAAACCCGCTGCAAAGGCCATTCAGTTCACAGTTGACAAATCCAAACTGAAGCAGGAGGCAAACCCTGAAGAACAAAAGAAAGAAGACAATATGGCCGCTATGGTCTGCTCACTACAAAACAAAGACGACTGCGTCATGTGCAGCGGTTAGATTCAGAATTGTGCTCTTCCAAAAACCTCAGTCGCGTTATGTCATGTATTCAAATATTCCCATTGAAGAGATAATCTATTTTTGTATGAAAATTAATAATTTTCAGCAAGTTATTGGGGGGTCTCTAACCACTTCAAAATTGTTGTCAGAGATGATTTTGCAAGTTACAATTGCATTTAGTTGGTAAAATCATCCAAACTTACCCTTTCAACTCGCACTTGGTGATTACAACCATTTGAAAAAAAATGTCTATTAAAATGTTAAGACATGATCCCAAGACTTAAAAGCATTTATTTATGCTGTAATGATCATCAGTGAAATAGCTGATTTTATTTTGGTTAACTTGGGAAATATTTGTCCGTGTCGCTGCTTTTCAGTTATGCCACCCTTTGGACTTGAAGCTTTTTAAAGCAAAAGAATTCATAAATTTCAGACTTTAACCCTTTCCCTGTGGCACAAAGAATATTCTGTATAATATAATATTAAAGGTTAACCAGTGGAAAAACAAGATACACTCTTTATTGAAGGTGTGATCAAAGCAATATTTATAGTTAATTAACATTTATGAATTAACACTGTCCTCATTAAAAATTTGATGACTCAGTTGCATTCTCACCTGAGGGCTTTGTTCCCCTTTAAATCATTTTACCATTTGAATGTGAATATACCTTTGTTATATTTAATTGTGCATTTATACCTGTGCTATTAATCCTATGCTATCCAAGGCTATGCATTTTCACCATTTTTGAACTTGCGTTCTATTACTGATCAACATTTTGTGCTTCTGTCAGATTTAAAAAAAAATATTTGTATAATAATAATGTAACTAACGCATTACTCGTCATTGTATACAGTCTCAGTTTCATATTATGTCATAATTAAAACTTTTTTCTTCTCTTTAATTTTTTTTTATCATTTGGTATTTGTTAGGTTAGTAATAAATGTCTAATTTATAGTTGCTAAAAAATGAGGAAACCTAAAGTAAGTTTAATTATTCTTTTTTTACAATTGCACCATTTTGTATAGGATATTTTCTATGATTAAAATGAAAACTTTAAAACATAAAGCTTTTCTTATTTTTAGCTGATCAGACCTGAAAAGTCACAAATGAATATGGCATGCCAAGTCGCCGAAACATTTCGACTTCTCCAGAACTGCTGCGACTCTTAACCTGAAATGTTTTGGAGAGGTACCTTGCTTATAGCGGATTCTAATTTGTAACTTTGGAACTTACTCCCTCTCATAAATGGACATTTTAGTCATTTTCCCTGAAATCTTCTATCGTTTCCAATAACAATTGGCATATGAGGATGAAATTTTAAGAGTAACATCATTGTGATATGGAGACTTTACTTTGTAGATTTTCTGTTGGATCCCCTTCAAATATGGTTAGGCAGGGTGTCACTCTCCAACCTGTCTATTCTCCAGAAACCACATTTTCTCCCAACAGAGGTAGCTCTGTCATTAATTCCTATACAACCTCTGTCATATAACATACGTTTCTCGGTGTAGAAAACTGATTGGATGCAATCAAAAGTAGTTGTACAATTCAGAATTCATTTCTGCAAGCTTTCCAAAAGCTAAACTTTATGCCAATATGCACCTTGCACTTTGAATGTTCTTTACAGAACACATACTCTTCATTTAGTGACTGCATTATTGCATGGGCCTGTTTGACAGCACATATGTTCATGCATTCAGTAATTTCATTGGCTGAAATATTGCAAAGTTGCTTCTGAAAGCTCGAGAAGAGCTCTTATTATAACAGGTTGTATAAGAATTAATGACTGAACTACCTGTGTGGAGCGAATGCAGAAACCATTTATTCTAGGAATTTCTAATTTTTAAATTTTCGTAGGATGTAGATTAAGATTTGCAGACCTGATGCAATTAATTTATTTACCTCCCTTTGTTGGTCAGCCTTCTCGCAGTAGTCAATCCGATACGATACGCCAAAATTGTTGGAATAAAAATAGACTTTGAAATTGACCCACCATACTAGAGAAAACTGTTAATGTAGTTTACCTTACTATCAATGCATTGGCCTCTACCGTGCTCATGCTTTAACTATACTAGTTCAGGGCAAAACTATACTTTATTGAAAAACGATATGATGTCGCCGTTTCAGAAATTACCATTCAAGACGACTCGGTTATGTCTGTATGCTTTGGGAAAGCTAATTTGTATTTGAATGAACGCTTTACACTTTGAGTCTTCTTGACAGAAAACATTCTTCTTATTTAGCGACTGCATCACTCTATAGGCCTGTGTCCCAAAAATATGTTATCAGTGCACATGATGTTTTCATTGGCCAAAATATGACAAGATAGTTTGTTGCAATGTTTTGCCGCTAGGGAAACCTGCTGGGAACCCGAGAAGATCGTGTATTAAAACAGAGGTTGTATAGGAGTGAGTGAGATGTTGTTTAACGCCGCTTTCAAGATTATATAGGAAGTAATGACGGAGCTACCTCTGTGAGGAGGGAATGCCTGCAGAGGGACTCTTCGCTTTCCAAGCATTCCATTTTCAGGGACAGGATTTGATGCTGGCAAACGTTGTGTCATGCCCAAGAAGCGGTCACAAATATGTCGGGTATTAAAGTTTTCATAATGGTCACGGGAATTACAGTTTTTCTAAAAATAACTCGATCTGATTGGCTGACAGAACCATTTCTATTCATTCGTTCAGCGAGTCCAGCCTACCCGTGTCAAAGAGACTTCACCACCAACATTGCTTTTAATTTCGTATGGAATAATATGAAACGTAAAATGTTTTATATATGGTTTGTCTTACTATTTCGCTCATTTAGGAATGTCTTGGCTTGCGAATTATATGATCCACAAACATGTAATGAATAGCAGACACTATATTTAACTGTGCCATGACATAATTGTTGTTCGTCGCGCATGAATACAATGACCGAGTTACTTGCAACTCGCCTTCAAGAAGATATTTTCCAAAAGTACCGTAAATATTCTTAGATTTGACTTGGGTAAGAAAAAAAATAACCAACTCGAAGCTCGGAATTACGGTTTATCTGTCCCTCGTGAATTATTGTGATAAATTTAAAACAATCCACTGAGGACAGATAAACCGCATTTCCTCGCATCGTGTTGATTATTCTCATTATATTCACCCGCCTGTCATAGTTTAGTGGATAAAGGTATAATCATACTTTTTCGTGTTATAAGTATGAAATTTGGCTGAGATGATGCTTATACTATAAACATGATTAATAGTAAGGGGGATACTCAGAAGTAGGTATAAATATGAGTTTTTGACCAACGGAGACCAAAGGTTATTTTTCGTTACCAATAATATTCATGATTCAAAAATGTTGTTTCTACTGTGCAAATAACATACTCAAATTTCAAGATAGCCGCCATTTTTCAGCCTCAAAAATCGTTATTTTGAAGAAAAGGTAAAAGACATTTCTCGTTCCTTATATAGCTGTACAGATCACTTCTCACCTGACATTTGCATTGAAGGAAGACTGAGACTTATTGGTAGTCATTTGCATAACAGTATTAATGGTGTTCGAGAGGAACCGACTGCGTTATACTAGCTATATTCACAAGACTTAATTCACATGACTGTCTCTAGAATCTTTGTGACAGTTTTGACAATAACAATTCATATATTTAGTGGAGCATGGTGGTGTAGTGGTTAGTGCGCTGACCTCTCACGCCATTGACCCGGGTTCGAATCAAATTTTGGAGACACCAAAAATTTGTGACCTGGGTTTAACACTGTTGTGTCCTTGGGCAAGGCACTTCATCCACATTGCTCTCAGTCCACCCAGCTGTACAATTGGGAACCTGAATGGATGTACGGACCTATATGGTCGCGCGAAGCGCTCTGTCGCTGCATCGAAAGTGCAATTCCCTCAGGGTAATGATGTACAGTGAGCAGTCCTTGATTGGATATTAGGCGTTAAAATCATCATTATCATTATCATTATAGATTCATAACGTTATTCAACTTTGAGTTTGATTATGATTCAAATTGAACAAAGCTTGAAATAACTATGATGTCTTAATGAAGACAGGAAATGGAGATCCAAAACAAGAAGTACTCTTCGTGAATTACTGAAGTAGAGGCCATTCGTAACGTTTGGTGAAGGTATTGATTGTTATTTTAACAGTATTGTAAACATTGTGTTATTTACCGTACCATCAATATATGGTTACATATGGTTGATAGTCAATGTAGAATATTGGTCGAAAACATGGAACAAAACAACATTTCGTTTTTATTTACAAATGTATTTAATAGATGGAATAGAAAATCACTAAGAAATGAAAACGTTTAAGTGTTTAATATACATGGATTTCAAATGAAGACAATACATTCAAAACATTCGAAAGTCAAATAACAACTCTTTGTCTTAACACACTCGATCCCTACCTCATATTACATGACATAGATGCTGTATAATCTGTAATTATACATATATGATCGGGGTTTTATTATGTTCAAAGTGATTTATGGCGTTCTCTATTCAAGTTTCAGTTCGATTTCATTTTGATGGACGGATCTTCATAGTGGTCTGCTTCTTTGCGTTGCCCCATGCTATCCCAGTGTTACTTTTAGTCCCATAAATACGCAAATAATCATAGACAAAATACCTGTACTTCATATACCATATTATGTAACTATGAACTATATAATCAGTGATTGATGATCTGCTCGAGTTCGATGTAACATACAATATTGCCCAAGCGGCGTTAAGCAATAACTCACTCACTCGATGTAACATACACAAACCCATTCGCTCCCAAAAGATTTAGCTCCGTCATAAGTTCCTATACAACCGATTGGATGCAATCAAAGTTAGTTGTGCAATCAGCGACGCCGTTTCAAAAGTTATCATTCAAATCGTCTCAATTATTTCCGTAAGCCCTCCAAAAGCTAAACTTTATTCGAATTCGAATATGCACCTTGGACTTTGAGTCTTCTTTACAGAACACATAATTCTCATTTTGCGACTGTATCATTGCATAGGCCTGTGTGTCAACAAATATGTCCTTCATGCATTCGGTGTTGGCTGAAATATTGCAATATAAAGTTGCAATATTGCGCCGGTAGGGGAAACTACAGGAAGCCAGAAAAATTATTATTAAGACAGAGGTTTTATAGGAATTTATGACGAGCTAGCTCTGTTGGGAGAGAATGACCAGGTTTACTACAAAGTTACTCCACCAACCAATGAAACAATCAACTCTCCACTGACCAAAGTACATATTGGTTTATGGAGTCCTTTATTTAGTTTATTCCAGTGGTTTCAGTTTGATGTACGGATCTTCATAGTTGTTTGCTTCATAACATTCCCCCACTTTATCCCAGTGTCACTCTTAGATCCATAAATACCATTGAGGTTTGAATTATAACAGTCTTTATACCACCAGGCACCTCTAAACCGTTGTGCACAGTTGAGTGTGCTGTGTGTGTCAAGTTCAAGATTCCTTGCTGAAAATCTCATCTTGTTTTGTCGGGCTAGATTGTCACCTATTGAACAAACATATAATATGTGTAATACCATTTTACGTGTTTACTGTCAACAAATGCTCTATGACAGTAAAATATCTTCAAAATGATAACAAAGCAAGACGTCGCTACTTCATTAAATGTGAATATATAAATTTATGTCGTGTCAAGAAATTTTTAGTGCAGCACATTTATGTAACGGTAAATGATATTGATAATGACTTATGTTTATTTCATTAATTCACATCTAAAGGACAATTTTCTTACCAGCATTTCCGGAGTATCCAGTAACAGTCAGATTATAAAAATCTGACATATTGGAGAGATAGAAGTGAGAATACTCCGCATATGACTTTCTGTTATTCTTATCAGTCATCTCAACCTTTAAAGAGTAGTTCCCCTGAGCTGTAACACGGTGAATGTATTCGTTGCCTGAAATGAGTTTAAACTGTCAAAAGTTGCATTTAACATGTAAATTGGACAAAATTGGCCAAAATTTAAAAGCCTTAATACATTTTGTAAATGTCATGATCTTCGATATGTTCTTTGATAAATATCCACAAACCTTTAATAATCATTGGCCTTAAAACTCAATTTTACCACAATTGATCTCCTCCATGGTTCATACAGCTGCACAAGGTATATTTTTAAGGCCTTTTTAAGGCCTTTTTAAGTCTTTCATGTACATATTTCAGGCTAATATAAAAGACCCCTTTAACAAAAGATGACCAACAATTTCTCATTGTGATGTAATTAAAAATGTTATGGGACAATAAAAAACTGAAAGTCAAATGCATCTGTGATTAGTTGCTTCTTGCATGCTGAACAGAAAGCAAAATGTTTGTCACTTTTGACTTCCTTCACCCACTGGTATTTTTTGGTCCATTGAATATTGGAAATCGTTTTCCCCATAATGACATCGAAAATTCCTTAGCGTTCCGCCATATTGGTTCTAACACTGTAAACACGTGTGCAAAACTCATTCGCACCAAGTCGGAAGAAGAATGCCAGCCTACATGGTAACATCGGCTGGCACCGTTAGGCAGAACATCATTCGCAACGGAAATTCCCGAAGATTTGCGAAGAATGTGCCGAATGGCAAAGGGAGGTAACTCCGAATCGGAAATATAATCAAAACGAAACTACAACGTTACGAGATTGGCGGAAGCAGAAATTCCGTTCTTTATTTTGCAAATAAATGGAAAAAAGTAATAATAACAACATATTGATAATCAGATTACACTTTTGGAAGTTTATTAAATTCCAGGCCTTTTCAAGGCGTTTGGTTCATTTTCCAGGCCTTTTCAAGGCAATATTGGATTTAAGGTCTTTTTAAGCCAAACGTCCACATTCCAGGCTTTTTCAGGCCCGTGCGAACCCTGTCCTCAATATCAGAATGGTGGATTTTCATATTTTTTAATCAACTCGAGAAACTAATGTAAACAGAAAGGTAAATGTCTTACCTAAAACATCCATCGTGACCGAAAATTATGTTACCAACAATTTCCCAGGTAAAACTTTATTTGCTAAGGCCTCGATGGGAAACAGCATGTTTGCTAAGCTATTAAGTTACAAGTTCAACCAGAGAAACACTGAAACCTTGAAATATTTAGGAAAAGAACTCTTTAAAACATTAGAATTTTAGTTTTAAAAAAGATATTGAAATTCTCACCTAGCCAGAACTCCCCAGTAAGATTTCCAAAACCCTCTCTGTAAGTAAACCAGTCCCTATAAAAGTCCACCGATCCATCCTTTCTCCTCTGGAACACCTGTACACAACTGCAAATCTTTCATTCGGATATTAACTGAATATATTGTGTTATGGTTCGTTGATATGAAAACGTATCTCTGATTCCCCCCCCCCCCCCCCAAAAAAAAAACCCCAGACAAAACAAACATGGATACTAAACTGTATTATAATGGAAATGTGCATACTAGTTCATTGATCAATCTCCAAGCCTTTTATTAAGTTAACAGTAGCACATTTATGTCTAACATTCAGTAAATGGTTATTACCCACCCCCCCCCCCCCCCCCCCCCCCCCCCTTCGCCCCCATAATTGATTCAAAAACAAGGGACCTGTGTATAAGGGCCTGATAATGCGTTAATTAGTTGTCATATTCATTCAACATGTCCGTTATCTGCCATCATGGTTCCATGGTATATGTGGAACAATGAGGGTTAGACTCATCAGTGAAGTAGAGTAGTGAAGGATATTTTTGAAAGTTGGTTACACTTTCACGAAGAAAACATAAAAACTGAATTAATAACACATAACTGACATAAAGGAAGTCATAAATCATCAATAAACTCCTTACAAGCCATCCGTGGTCATCACTCTCCATGTCACAGAACGCAAGAAACGACTCCTTTCCATCTGCAGGCTTTATTCTGTATACTCCGTCCTTGGCATCCGGGAATTCCTCCTTGATCCGTGAGCAATCTGTTCACAGTAGAAGGAAGATTAGGGAAAGCTCCAACAGAGTAAACTTATTTATTACTCTCTCGTTGAAGATACCGCCGTTTAATAAATCTACATCGCGTGTGGATTGACGTCACCAGTTGCTTCTGTTTAAATTTGGCTTCGTTATTGTGTTAAGAAATGAGAGTGGCTTGTTTGAATGCCCATTACCACACCAATATGATAACATTAAATATATAGAGAATGCTAAACGACGTCCCGTATAATTACATTTTTATGAAACTCGTGAATGGTATCGCTTTCGCTCGTTAAATACCAAACCACACACTCGTTTCATAAATATGTTATTAAACGGGACGTCGTTTAGTATTCTCTATATATCTAATTAAGAGATGATACATTCTTGATATTTCTTTTTCAACATGAATACTACTGAACAATGGTAGTCAAATTTGCATGCAACCAATGTATTAAATGTGCTTTAATAGCTCAAAACTTGATCGCCATAATTTTGTACAATGATTCCTTCCTTTCAATGTCCAAAACAGCATAGATTTAGACTTACAAACATTTGTTGATGCCAAATATATTATATTCAGAGGGTCAAACATCTGATAACAGGTCGATTACCCGCAGTCATAGAAGAAATTCAAGTATCAATGATCAAGCAGAAACCACTCTTGGACAATGTTGTGTGAACACCTTTTAACTATTTGTGGTAGGGAAATGGGTTCACATAGCTTTACTTAAACACATGTTCGTTTTAGACCTGTTTCTTTTGTTTAAAATAAACTGTCCAGCAATTTGTTACATTTATTTTTACTTTCATTTGATCAATTTGTTTATCTAAATATGTGCAACCGCATTTATTGGTAATATTGGTATGACGTCTCTCAAGTTTAATGGCTCGCTTTAGAAACTTTTTGTTCTCTTACGTTGTACATATTTTATTAGACAAACAATAAATGCACAGAAAGTCAAATATAATAGTTACAAAACAATCTTTTCATGTTAAACCATCTTTTTGATAAACGAATGTTTCGTATGGTATTTACGAAGCAGAAGCGAGTTGGAATTCCAATCAATCATTACTGTAATAAAATTGGCATTGTTTTGAATGATGTTAAGTTTTTTGTTTAATACTTGATAAAGTTAACAAGCTTGATTGAATTAGGCACCATGTTAAAGTGACACAGTGAATGTTATATTAATTTCAAGAGCAAACATACCTTATGACCTGAGTTTGGTTCAAATCGGCTCTATAAATTTTAAATATATTTCCTTGTTTTCAAATGTTATTGAAAAACAGTCGTATATATGTTAAGAAGTCGAAATTTTGCATCCCATTTTCCTTATTTTCGTTAAATGACCTAAATGAGCATTTATCAGGGACCGGCCATCTTATTAATGTACGGCCATCTTATACATGTTCGTTTGTGAAATCAGAGTATATTAAGTTGCTTTAATTTATTTCAAACAGTTATCAAGTTTCTCTGAATACTACCCATTTTAGTGAATAGGAAAATACTACCACTACAAAACGGAACAATAACTGGGAATCAAATATTTGCGTCAACAGTGACAAGGAAGGGAAACTCTTGACACACTATATAAAGTCAAATAAGCAACCAACTTCCTCAATACATATGTATTGTTTTTCATTCAAATATGATAATCAAAAATATTTCAGAAACTTTTATACGACAAAAATGTAATGTTAAATTCAATACACATGAACTATGAAAGTGGTAAATCATCTATAATGAAACCCAAACCTGAGACCGAAACTGGTAACTCCTCAAAAACTTATGAATGAAATTTCCTATCTTCAAATCACATAATTTACTTTACTTTATGTAAAATTGCATAACAATAATCATTGTTTCAGCTATCTCCAATCGTAACGAAAATAACGTAGCTACGTAAAACAAAACATTGAGTAGGTATAAAGCGGGGTTTTGAGAATCAATGAGAAATTTTTAATGTAGTTAATACATTAGCAATACATTAAAAACCTCCTTTTTAGACACACGTATTTTTTAATGTACTTCGTACAGTAAACCCCTACTTTTTAGACACACGTATTTTTTAATGTACTTCGTACATTAAAAAATACTATAAATCCATGTAAAATGGGGAGTTATAGGCCAAACGTATTTTTAATGTACATCTCATCTCTCACTGGGGACCAAATTATTGTGGACAGTATCCGATGGCACGATTAATAATTCTTCTTTAACAAAGCCTATCCCTGGTCCATCTTGTATGTAATAAAGTGTCGCTTCACCTTTTTTAGAAACATATCGACTAATTTTATATATTTTAAGGGACCATATGGGGTCTGTTGCTCTAAGTCTTTGATCACCCTCGAGTTCACCCGGTTGAAATAAATATCTTACGTTAACTCTATCGGGTATTATTTTTTCATCTCTTAATAAAGGTGCAGAAGATTCAGCCACAACTGATTTCAATTTAATAGCTTTTATATATAGGTTTCTTATTTATAAGTCGAGTCTCTTCATTATTTATTGCCGATATAACCTCAGGCAATCTAGTTACCCATTCGGTAGACCTTGTCTTTGTGTTCTTTAATTCCTGAGCATACTGATATCCGAATAAGCGTTCGGATAGTGTCTTATTAAATCTCTCTACGAGGGCTTGACTTGTGCATGTGCGCTTCTTTTACACCTCTTCTAATTCTAACGTTATGTTTTGATAAAAGTTTTGTTACATCCCCCATAAACTCACGCCCAGGATCTACTTGAAATGTACTCGGCCAGTTCAAAGGACTTCTTCTATATATTTTCTCTAAAGCTTTAGCTACTTCTGTGGAGTTCTTAGTAGTTAATGCCTCTGCTTCCTTATATCGACTGGCAACATCTACCACAGTTAACGCATACTTATAACTGAACCGGAAGCCATTCGCCCACCGTTTTGTGATATTTTACGACCGCTTTATTGACAAATGTTTCTGTATGAAATATAGAAATCAATACAGGCGGGCAACAGATGAGATGTACATTAAAAATACGTTTGGCCTATAACTCCCCATTTTACATGTATTTATAGTATTTTTTAATGTACTTCGTACATTAAAAAATACGTGTGTCTAAAAAGTAGGGGTTTAATGTACGAGTACATTAAAAAATACGTGTGTCTAAAAAGGAGGTTTTTAATGTATTGCTAATGTATTAACTACATTAAAAATTTCTCATTGATTCTCAAAACCCCGCTTTATACCTACTCAATGGGATAAGTGAAAGATATACCCACACTTCCCGAGGTGAACCACGATTTAAACAGAAGGTGTGTTGAGTGATGCACCGAGAGAAGTGTTGGTATATCTGACTTATACCCCACTCCACTATATTTGACGAAACAATGCTTTCCATACTTCTCTATGTATATACGCCTTGACCTAACTAGATCAATAGAATATAAACAATACTCTTCTAATAACGGTTTGAAAAACATAAACTAACTTCATTTTATTAAAAATTGGTACATACTAGTACCTATACATAGGATTATATAGGGGGAAATAACAACATATACATAACACAACAGAAAGTACCACTATTTGTATCAATCCTCAGTAGCTCAGTCGGCAGAGTGGCTGCTCTGCAACATTAGGGTCCTAGGTTCGATTGCTGACATCGTTGTTTCTTATTCTCAAAAATTTATATTTCGAAATGTTACAAGTCCCTTTGTTTGCCAAAGTTGAAAAACTCTTCACCTTACTCAGTTTAGATAAACAAAAAGAGAAGGTGTATTAGAAAAGTAGAGGTGTATCGGTCAATACACCTACAGTTATAATAAAGGAAACCATAGCAACGAGCCCGGAATTGGGGGATAATGGTTTAATACATACATGGATTAGTAATATCTCGTTGAAATGATAAAACCAACATAAAATACTTACCTGTTCGGATGTGCATCCCATCACAGACTTCATTTCTACTTGCCAGGTAATTATCTAACTGAGATTTAAATGTCTCATATTCAACGAGTACTTTACAATAGTCGCCTGCTATATTCCCTGATGCACTAACAAACAGAGAGGTCGCCAGAAGCCAAGAGAAAATCATGATGCTGTAATTCGCTTTGTACTCAAGAGCTGAATGCTGCTGAAACCTTCTCTTCCCTTGAAATGAATCCTTGATCGTCTCTTTCAGCTTCAAGCCACTTGCCAAATATGCCTTCTCAGTAGTTAGTTATGTCAGGAATGCATGAAAAGGATTCTGAAGAAAAGATAAGTATATGCCAAGAAAGCTGATATGATATTCAGTGTTTTCCTAATGCATAACATGTTTATCTTTGGAACATGCCAAGTGCTGAGTTTTAAGTGATATGTTGTTATTCTGTAATTCATACAAATAGTTATCTCGTCAACCTATAATGTTTCACATACCAAGTTTCTGGAATGTTACAGAAAACAAGAAAATTCTTTGTTTTTTGTTAGAAATGTTCTTAATTACAAATGTATAGAGTCTTGAAATAAAGTCTATTACATTTAAAGGCATGCTCTATATTAAAAATTTACTTGTTCAATGTTTTGCTCTGGAAATTTATTTTCTGTCATATTAGGAATTCGTGCTTTAACCAATTTACCATTACAAATCAATATAATCAATAGAACTTTATTGATCGAATCTCACATTGATCTGCTGTATTATGTTTCACATTGTGTTATACTTACATTGTATTATATTTCTTTATTATTTGTCCTTATTATATATATTTTAAGCCCAATTGTCATATATTTTATATCAACATTATCAAATGGGTATAAAATATATCTCTATTAAAAGTTGCTTGTTATCTCATTATTTGCTGGCATTTTATTATTCTTTGATCTGTGTAAAGATGGTTATCTTTGACAGAGTTTTAGTATTATTTGGCTTACAAAAGCACGTGTAACAATTTATATAGTGTAATTGATTTGATGATTACATCACAAGTGTAAAAGCATTTATATCCGAAAAAAATATACAGTTGTTCTGTTGTTTGACTAGAGGAGAGCCTTTTTGTTATTTAAATCATTTACATAAATTAAAGTTTTATGTAAGTTTCTAATGAAGTCAGGACGAGCTATACTTTAAAGGAGGTTTTCTTCAGTTGAAACGTGACAAAAAATATATCATCATGTCAGCTTATTTGCCCGGCAATCCGATTCGTCAAGTGGCGGTCACATGTCAGTCGACTGAAATGCATATTGCCTATTGATGCTTTCGTCAGGTCTATATAAACAGGTATTGTCCGAACTCACCAGTCCATAATTGTTTATTATATTTCGAATAAAAAATAAATAAAAAAAGAAAAACTTCACTCATTTGGATCAATTGTTCTAAATGACGGTCACAATTTCAATTTTGCAGGCACAATTGCAGGCATTTAGATTTATATTCATTTTGCGTGTAATATTGATGAATTGGGATGTATTTATTCACCGCTAAATTTGTACTGGTAAATTGGTCATAACATGAATTCTTTATTTAGATAGAAAATAAATTTTAAAAAGACCACAAAAATGCTTGTAAATCTGAAAAATAGAGCATTCCTTTAAATTTGAAGGACACTATTCAAGACTCTTGACATTCGCAATTTCTCATAAAACACAGACGTTCTTGTTTTATGTAACTTCCCAGAAACTTTGTACAAATGTTTAGGTTGACGAGATAAGCATTTGTATGAATTACAGAATAACACAATATACAATAAGAAATGCGCAGTTGGCACGTTCAAGATAACCGTGTTGTGCAATGAAAAACACTGAATAACATATCAGATTACTTTGCACATGTTTATCTCTTCTTAGGATCCTTTTCGTACATTCCTGACAAGGAACTACTGAGAAGGCATATTTGGCAAGGGACTTGAAGCTGAAAGAGACAATCATTGCAAGAGAAGAGACCGTTTCAGCAGCATTCAACATACGAGCAGAGGCCAAACTACAGCATCATGATTTTCTCTTGGCTTCTGGCGACCTCTCTGTTTGTTGCTGCATCAGGGAATTTAGCAGGCGACTATTGTAAAGTACTCGTTGAATATGAGACCTTTAAATCTCAGTTAGATAATTACCTGGCAAGTAGAGATGAAGTCTGTGATGGGATGCACATCCGAACAGGTGAGTGTTTCATGTTGGTTTTATCATTTCAACACATTATTACTAATCCATGTATGTATTAAACTTTTATCAAACATTTTATGTTATTTGCTGTAGTATCGTTTGTTTTGTTACGAATAGATATAGATGAAACAATAATTGTTATTATGCAATTTTCCAAAAAATTTCTTTTTTGTTGTATCCTACAAGCATAAATTTGGAGTGAAAATGCTTCTGAAAACAGCAATGGTCATATTTAATGCATATGTTATACAACTGTAAACTGTATGATTACCTATTTCGGTCTCATGTTTGCGTTTTAATATAATTGAATTAGATTTATCATATTACAAATCATTCTTTAACAATAATCAGAAACGAGTCATCGACCAATAAAAACTTCTATTTTAGCAATGAGTTCATAGCATTTTGATGTAATAAACATTTTGACAATAAAACGACTTAAGGGATGCACCTTTGGATGTATATGACATTCAAAGACGATAATGCACCATGGTAGCTTATAGAATCCTTAAAAGAATCACATTATTTTCGTCTTCTGTTCTGTAACAGTTATGACCAGTGTCTGTTAAATGCTGTCACAATATTTTTATGTAAACAGCCATATCTTTATTTCATTCATTCTTCCTTTCGTTTAACCAACTATGCATTTATTTTACTTGGGAACAATAAAAAAAAAGAAGAAAAAAAGTATTTTAAAAACTATGCATTTTTCACTTTCTGCTTAACAGCAGTTAAATTTGGTAACTCTGATGACATCTATTCAAATTTTCAAAGATCTGTCATGATCGCATGAAACCGAAAATAAGACAAGTTTTTTAAACGAAAGAAATAGGTCTTCTAACATAATATGTTCAGTTAAGCTATATCAACCAATTTCCTTACCTCAATGATTTAAAGGTGTTCTCAAACAATATCCTCCAGTGGTTTCTGCTTGATTCATGATCACTTCTTGTGATCAACTTAAAGTAGATGTTAGACCCTCTTAAGATAATACATTCGGCATTAACTAATGTTTGTTGATGAATTCAATTGTGTAGCTATAAAAGTAATTTGTATACATATCAAGCTGTCAAGCGCTGTTTTGATAAATAATTATCATAAGAATTGTTTGTCTTTTGAACCTTTGAACGATTTTTGTGATCTTATTTTGTAAGGAATTATAACATATTCAAAATATTGGTTACATGCAAATTTTGATTACCATTGTTAGATAAAAAAAATTGATTACCATTATTGAGATTTATCAATTCAAGAAAAAGGAAAACATTTAGCCTGTATCATCTTTAGATTCTATATATTTTTTACTCTTTCTGAGCTTTCCCCAATCTTCCTTCTTCTGTTAACAGATTGCTCACGAATCAAGGAGGAATTCCCGGATGCCAAGGACGGAGTATACAGAATAAAGCCTGCAGATGGAAAGGAGTCGTTTCTTGCCTTCTGTGACATGGAGAGTGATGACCACGGATGGCTTGTAAGGAGTGTATTGATGATTTATGACTTCCTTTATGATTGTCAGTTATGTGTTATCAGTTAAGTTTTTAATTGCTTCGTATCAGTGTAACCAACTTTCAAAAAGATCAATCCTTCACTACCCTGTTTAGTCTAAACCTCACTAACAAACATACATCATGAAATAAGATAGATAACTGACGAACTGATCTTAATCTAACGTGTACATGTATCAAGGAATAGGGATAACTGATTAGTTGATATAATTTGGCAATTGAGTCAATTATCATATATATGATATATATTGATATGATTTTGCAACTTAGGCATTATCAGGCTCTTTTATATAAGTCAAACCCTCTAATCACAAGTACTAACAGACAAAGTGGCATAGGCTGAGGGTACCATAATTTAGTATTTTTTATTTGCTTCGGGTAATTGTAACCACCTTTCTAAAAGATCTAGCGTTCAGTGTTTTTTTTATCAAACTTGTAGCATTGATTGAGAAAATAGACTAGTTGATATAATTTAACAATTGAGCAAATATCAGGCTCTTTGGGATTGTGGGATTTCAATCTTATCAGAACAACGCACCAATTACCAGCAGACAACGGAAAGGAACATTTCTGTCGTATATTTCCGGTCTTTGAAAGATTTTCTTTTGTGTCCAGGTGTTCCAGAGGAGAAAGGATGGATCAGTGGACTTTTATAGGGATTGGTTTTCTTACAGAGAGGGTTTCGGCAATCTTACCGGAGAGTTCTGGCTAGGTAAGAATATCCTTTCTTTTCATTGACTGTATATCTGTTCTGAAGAGTGATTTTTAAAAACCTTCCAATTTGTTTTCTGCTGAAAAATTTATAGCTTCGTGGTTTTGCAAACGGTCTGGTGTTTCCTATAAAGTTGATGGAACACTTTTTAAGTCGCAATAAATGCTGTTTCTCATTCCCAAGCTTGAAACATCCATGTTTGATGTTAGTGGCTCACAGACTGAAAACAAAGAAAAAAAAACCCGTAGCTATTTAGTAACTTGGAATGTGAATACGTGATTGTGGTTTTGTGTGTGTTTTTGTTTAAAAGAGAATATATTGTTTTTTACTTCACCAAAGATTATTGGCGTTTCACAGTATCAATATTAATGACATACGGTGTATTGCATGTTTCAGTAAGAAATTTACAAATTATATTGATCTTTTATCAATGGAATTTCAAGGCATTTCTAAAATGATCTCCAATCAATCTCCACTTGTACCCTGGATACATTCCCGGTTTTTGCAACTTGCTTCGTTAGTTACTAATTACATTGAATGGTGTATAAACCAATCAGGTGTCCTCGCTGGGATATTTAGTGTGCATTTAAATAGGCTGAAATTTGATCTGAAATCAGTGAAAAAGACGCAGTATGGAAAAACATTCTTAAAGAAACATTCAACATTCTACATTGAAAACTTTAAATAGATTCAAGGGAATTGGGCAGTTTGATGGAAGATTTTATTATGGCATTGAACTTTGAATTGACCTTTGAACTCTTGCATCAATGAAACTACATACAATTTGGATCTTTTTTCATCTTGTTACAATTGAAAGGTCGTATTCCCTAAAAGTTTGTAGATCAAAGAAATTTCAAATTTCATATTAGACAATAGTTTTGAACACTTGAGAAAAATGCAGCCTGAAGTCTCTTTCGATTGATAGAAGGACTCTATAATGTTTGACAATTTTAAGTTTATCATTCAAAACAAAATCATGAAAAGTAGTTGGGAGAAAGATGAAAAATAGAGCACTATGACAGAAAGTGTTAATGACTGTTTATGTTTATTATGACTGATTATGTTTATTATGACTGATTATGTTTATTATGACTGTTTATGTTTATTATGACTGAATATGCAAATTTCTCATGTTATTATATGACCTGATTACAACATCTTTTGAAATGCAATAATTGACCTATATAAACTCATTTCAGGTAACGAGTACATCCATCGTATCACGACCCAAGGAAATTACACATTGAGAGTCGACCTAACAGATCAAAGCAATAGGCAGACATACGCAGAGTATTCCTCCTTCAGGTTGGCAAACATGTCAGATTTTTATAATCTGACTGTTGGTGGATATTCCGGAAATGCTGGTAAGACAATTACGTTTTCATGTGAAATGATACAAAACACGTATTTTTTTTCTAGACATTTGGGTCGCCAGCAATTGTCATTATTGATAGTATTCGTGATATGATATAAAATATTTATGACCTATTTGTTCTGAATGGAAATTTTGGCATGTTCAAAGACAACCTGATTATTACAATCTTATGTCCTTGCAAATCATGTTCATAAGGGGCAATTTGTTATAAATAACGTTAGTTATAACAGATGTTTATTTTATCTGTTGACTTGATTAATATTAGAAATTCACAAAGAGACTGACCTATCGCCACCCAGTCCGCCATTTTGAGTGCGCCCTCTCATTTATCTAGTTGTCAAATTTAAATCAACAAAATTGTTAACCTCAGTAACTTGTTTCAAGTGGGTTTTGTTATAATCATATGTGTTATGTAACGTACAAAATGGAATGTCCCTTTGAATTTCATCTCCGCAAAAAATACCCCGATAGGACTTCTTTTTCGAAGAAGCTGATAAAGAGATACAGTCATGTAAAGCAAATCTTGTTTTTTTATCTATTTTTTGTAAATACCACAGTAGATAACATCATCAGAACACATCAAATTTACATAATCAAAATAACAAACATCATCAGGTCAAGGAGATAAGTTTACACACGATGTAAGATGTAATACTAATAAGAACATTAGACGACTCTTCACCACGTAGAGTCGAAGTCAATGTAAAATCGTGGTAAGTTCTGTGTAAGAAATAAAAAAAAAAAAAAAAACAACAACAAAAAACATCATCAGGTCGTTACTGTATTATTGACAAGATTTTTTAAAGCAGTTGTTGGGAGAAAATAGCTTTCAATGAACATCATGTATCTGCTCAACAGGTGACAAACTGACTGGACACAGTAACATGCGATTTACAACGAAGAACCTTGATCTAGATATGGATGAAAAAAAAAACTGCGCACAATTCAGGAATGGTGGCTGGTGGTACAAAGCCTGTTACGTGTCAAACCTTAATGGTCTCTACGAATCTACAACTAACACCGGGATTAAGTGGTACCCAACCTTGATGAAGAGGACCACTATGAAGATGCGTCCTCTTCACTGAAACCAAAAGAGAAATTTTATTATACTACTTATTATCTCAATATATACCTACTTAATGTAACATAATGTGTCAACAGACGCTCATGTCTTAATTCATATATATATTATAAGTTGTATCTAACAGTATCAACCAATAGCATCAAGGGGAATAACTCGGATTACTTCCTGCTGCTCTATGCCATGTGCTCTGAGTCAGCACTGAGTGTAACTGTCCAGAATAAACAAGCTTTATAACGAGAATTTAAGCTATGTTTGTCAAATATATTAAACTTTGGTGAGTTGAAAGTTATCGATTAAATGTATTTGAGCTACTGTAACAATTGCCGATCATTTGAGTATACTCATCAAATTTACCATCATAGCAGCTTGCCACCAATTATGAATATACAAGAGTGAATGTAACGTACATGTATATTGGGTTGAGAAACAAAACTACCGACGTTCCTGTTTCATGTTTATAGGAATAAGAAAATACTAGTATCATGGAAAAAAATGGAGAAAGAAATAGCGTTTTCCCTGTTTGACATTAGCGGTGGTATACGACTAGAGAATAACAGGGTAGATGCCCGAGTCGAAATAATATTAGATTGAATAAAGACAACTTTGATGGTAGTCATGTTTGTTTATAAACAACAACAGCGTACCATTTTCCTTGGAAAATATCCTGTGTTGTAACTACAGTGTCGTTGAAAATGTAAATCAATTGTCAAAAGTGTTAGAATTTTAATTTGTCATAAATATGAGGTATAAGAATGTTCTACGTTTTTTAAATATCTATAATAATAATCTAAGTAATTTATTAAAGACATTTTTCATGGTAGAATTGTCTATTTTAAGTCACTAAACTTCAAAATCAACAATCCAGGTCAGAATAATTTGAGACAAAACATGTAAGTCAGATTTAAATCTTTTGCATATTTTGCAATTCTGTGACAAATGAATGTATCCCACGCAAGGTAGATTTCGACAAGAATATTACCATAATATGATATATCGAAACAACCAATTTGTAACGTAAGTCGTTTTTCTTCTCTTCATATTGCAAATGAAGTACAGGTAATTTGTGTTGAAATATATTGGACAAGGAGTTGTTATTTCTATTGAAAACTTGTATGATCTGTGGTAGAAAATAGTATACTTGAAGTTAATTTACAGTTATGAGGGCAAACAATCATAACTACATGTATGCTCAGATCAGTTGGTTTAAGTTTTATGTCATATACCGTATTCGACGTGACGTTAAAAAATTGGTAAAAGGGGCGCTAATTAAAACGATAAAATTTTTCCTCAAGTTTAGTCTTGAAAGTGGTTTCTTATGATACATATGTCTTTGAAATATGGTTTTATAACTTTTATCATTTTGATTGTGGCTGGGGGTCTTGAAATACCCTGTATTCTTCACTTTAGTTGAAGTAAAAGACTTATTGCAAGACTGAAAAACCTCACTCAATGAATCAGCATGCAAGGTAAGCAATGTTGAGAGGTGGGCGCTAAATCAGGACTCATATTGTTCAGTCAAAAACGTGGTGGGTGGGCGCTTATAGGGGAGTGGGCGGTTATTAAGTCGAATACGGTACTTACTTATGCAAGGCAGTTAAACTGAACTAATTTTTCTTCACGAGCAAAACGCTGACAACTTAGACCAATCTTTCCTGTCGCGTCTGCAATTACTTTCCTTTTATGCTCTTTTTACAGTTACTTTCCTTTATGCTCTTTTTACAGTTAAGGGTGACGCTGCTTATCCGCGCATACCGTTTCAGCTCAGAGGGTACAAATTGTAAATTTCATAAGTGCGCGAAGCGCATGATAATGAAATTATAATTTTATAAGGGAACTGGAATAAGGTCTAAACTTGATAATCTCTAGCTTCGCACGAGATCTCAGCCTTTAAAAGAAATCTCGCGAGATGTGACAGGTCACATGATCATCCTCTTTTTGAATGGCTTCAGACGTGCATTGATAAACAACCAATTAAAGACAAACACTAATGTATTCTCTCAAATTTTTATCAACACAATGCTACTTGGCAACAAAATTTTTTACTGTATGGCATTATTAGTTATAAACCAAGTCAGGGAAAAACAAAATAAATGTCTCTGGTCACAATCTTGTAACATTCATGAACAGATCTTCTCGGTGAGGAACCAACACTGTAACTTGAAACTTGCTTTCCAGCCGGTCCATAGAAGTTTAACTGCAACACAATTATCATCATCAGTCCAACATGATAATTATAAGGGAGGTGTGGGTGGGAGTTTAGACCTTATTCCAGTTCCCTTATAAAATTATAATTTCATTATCATGCGCTTCGCGCACTTATGAAATTTACAATTTTACTTCGTGAACTGGAATAAGGTCTAAACTTGATAGTTTAAAGCCATGCAGGTAAACTTATTGGCTTAGATTTTTAGTACTTTTGTGGCATAAGAATTCTTTTTAGTTTCTTTGTGATAGAATTTGTGAAAAGTACTTGCATTAGTCCAATTAGCAAAATCAAGAATTTCTTCTACCGAAAGCCCTGCTTTAAATGCTTTTGAGGTACTTGCACCACGGACTGAATGAGCTTGATACTGCTCAGTATCAATTCCAGCCTCTTTCATGAGTTTCTTAACCCATCCGGAGATGGTCGAAACCTGTACTGGTTTATGAGGGTTTGGACAACTTAAGAACAGTTGATGTTTCTGTTCAGTTGAAATTCGCCAGTGTTCAATTCTTTTGTTGTATGCTGCTAGTGTTTTTACTGTGTCAAGTTCTGCAATGTTATAGCTTTGTATGACTACCGTTTGTGGTGCATGACCTACTCTTCTGGTCTTTGTCATCTTGACAATGGTAAACACTACTTCATCTGATTGAATTTTACAATATTGTGGGTCAAGCTTTTGGATCTCTGATGCTCTACAAGCTGTGGTTAGTGCTATAAGTGTAGCTAGTTTGTGTGTTAGGGCTTGATCACTTAACCCTTCATTCTCACCGAGTGACACAATGTAGTTCAATAGTTTGTCTACATCCCATGTGTCTCCATATTTAGGCAATGGTGGTCACCGACATCAGAAATTGTGGGTCTGGTGGTAAGAGAATTGGACTCGATATCGTCATGCTCAGAATGGTTGGAAACCATGGTTGCGTTTGCCAAGTTGGTGTCACTATTATGATAGTACTGCTCTCTTTGCGCACTTTGGTCAAACACCTGCCTATTAGGCAAAAGGGTGGAAACGCATATGCATGAAGGTCCTTCCAATTCAGCGTAAATGCGTCTGTCGCCACTGCCATTGGATCTGGGTGCCAACTGACAAATTGTGTTGTTTGAGTTGTCAGTCTGTCTGCAAAGAGATCTATGCTCACGCTGCCCATTACTTTCACTATTTGTTTGAAAAAAGCTCTCTTCAGCATCCAACTGCTCGAGTCTTGAAAGTTTCTCGATTCCCAGTCGGCTATCACATTGTCTTTGCCTGGTAAGTGCTCGGCAGTCACTGTTATCTTCCTTTGAAGACAAAATTCCCACAATTGTTTTCCCACTTTCAACAGGTTTGTTGAACGTGGACTTCCCATTCTGTTGATTGTTGCTACCGTTGATCGATTGTCTGTTTTCAAATGAATGTGCATGTTTTGGTTTGATCTGGTAAAAGCCTGAATTGCAAATAGGGCAGCTGTCATCTCCAGCACATTTATGTGTTGTGTGCTCTCGGATGTGCTCCATCTGCCCCCAGTCCGTGTCTGCCCGCACACTGCCCCCCACCCTTTTTTCGAAGCATCGGTCACAATTGTTAGGTCTGGACACGGTGCAAGAATTGCTTTGCCATTCCATGTGTTCAAATTGCTTACCCACCAATGGAGTTCTTCTCTGGACTCTGTACTCAGAATTACACGTGCCTCGTATGTTTGATTCCTTAGGAGGGCTTTGGTTTTGTTCATCTGTAAGTATCGGTAATGAAGAGGTGCTGGTAGCACTGCTGGGATGCATGCTGAAAGTTTGCCAATTATTTGTGCAAGTTGTCGCACTGATATCGTGTCTGCTTTTAACAACGTTTTGCATTTCTCCGTTATGTTTATCACCTTCTTGCCAGGCAAATAATGTCGTCCAGATAGATGAGTAGGCGGATCCCTAGCCGTCTCAGAATTGCAACAACAGGTTTTAAAACCTTTGTGAAACATCTGGGAGCTGGGGCTAGGCCGAAAGGCATGCATTGGAACTCGTACAGTGTTTTGTTCCATATGAACCGTACATATTTTTTCTGATTTTCTGCTAGGGGAACACAATAATATGCATCTTTCATGTCTATTGTTATCATGTAGTCCTTCTTCTGAATTAGATCTGATAGCATTGACATTGTTTCCATCTTGAAGTGTTTGTGTGAAATGTTTTTGTTTAGTTTTTTCGCATTGAACACTGGACGAAAACCCCCTGACTTTTTTGGTCTTATGAACATTGTGCTTATGAATTGATTTTTGTCTGGGAGGACAGGATTCACTGCATTTTTTAGTATCATATCCTTTACTTCCTGATCTAGAATTTTGCTTTCTTCTGAATTTAGTACAAGTGGTTTTGGTTCTTTTGTTTGGTTTGGTGGTTTGATGAATTCGATTTTCATACCCCTTACTAGACTCAAAATCTGAGCATCTTTCGTAATTTTTTTCCAATTTTCCAGAAAAAGTTTTAGTCTGCCACCAATAAAGTTTGTTGCCAGTTTGTTTTGGATGTTTACAAAATTGAATTTTTCTATTTCTGGGTGAATCCTGTTTTCCCAAACTAGGTTTAGGTTTTTTATCATGTACATACCTGTTTTTTCTTGTGCTGCCTTCTGTGTTGAGGCTGCCACGTCCTCGTGAACCACCTCGTCCGCCACGATGACGCAGTCTGAGGGTGTTTCTGCTCCCTTGGTATCCACCATAGCTTCTTGATTGGAAGCCCACTCGATCGAGCACACTTGTACGAGTGGGCTCTCCCTGAAAGGGAGGTCTTGTGAACTTTTTATTGTCACTCAGTTCTCTTTGTAAAAGTTTCCTTTTCTTTTTGTCTTTGGATTGTTTAGATAGTTTTCTGTAAAATTTACTGCCAAATAACGTTCTACCTTTTAGCAGTAGGTGTTTGTGTTTAGTCAAACATTTCTGAGCTTTCTTCTGATTTTTGAAAAATCTTGACAGAATGTTCAATCTTCGGTGATAGTTAACTGCTACACCCGCTTGTCCAACAAGACAGACTGTCTGTTCAATCGCAGAAAGAAATTCGAACATGTCCAAATCAGCTTCATCGCCATTTTCGCGGGCACTTTCAACTGTCGACCAAACCTTGGACAGCGGTCCCATAATGTTAACAACACGCTGATGAATTCTTCGAAAAGCACTATCCTGTGCTTTAGTTCCAGCGTTTTGTTTCTCTTCAAGCATATCGGCCCATTCATCATCGAGTGTTTTTGTTTCACACTCTCGATTATTGGGAACTGGGCAACTTTTCAGAATCGAATCTTCAATAACACTCTCCTTGAGATATTCAGTAAAGTTTTTGTCAATGTAAGAGTTCATACCATCACTCAGTGACGGTCTTAAGTCAATTTCACGTGGAGCGAATCGTTCATACTGGGCGCCGCCATTGTTGTTGTCGCCATCTTGGCTCGAGTCTCGCGTTAGTGAACGAGATTTAGCGTGATCACGCTTGCGTTGGTGGTAACGTGCATCACTGTCAGAAGTCTCAGAATCGCTGCTGCTGTCGTCGGTATCCTTCGAGCAATCAGAATCGCAACTAGAAGTGGAGGAACTAGAACTTGATCTTGATCTATAACGTTTCCTCTTACGAGGTATTCTGTAACGAGATCGTCCTCGCTCTTCAAGCGTGTCATCACTGTCTTGAGGGTAATCCTTTTTATTCTCACGATCACTTGTTTGAGCCTCCTGGCTAGTCGATGGTTTCATTCTATCGTGTTTATTCTTTGCCTTTTGGCTTTTTCGGCCGTCATGATTTTGAGCCTTTTGGCTACACTCAATGTCCGACGTAGATCTGTCTATCTCAGATTCGGCCATGACTGACGTCAAAAAACGCAACAAGCGTTGACATAAAAGAGTAAATCGTGTCCACACAGTGTGTACAAACACAGGAACAAACTACTGAAACGTTCTTGTGCACTGATGGCATCAAACAATAAATGTAAAGACTCGATATAAATATCGCTGTCAGAACACGTCTGAACGTCATATGAAAGCCAGAGAAAAGAGGATGATCATGTGACCTGTCACATCTCGCGAGATTTCTTTTAAAGGCTGAGATCTCGTGCGAAGCTAGAGATTATCAAGTTTAGACCTTATTCCAGTTCACGAAGTAAAATCAAGTGCCACCACTGCCGCGATATCCTGGAATTCATTGCCGACACTTCTGACAAACGAATTCTTTTTATCGACATTCTATGTTCTTTCTGTATCTGTTAAGGGTGTAGTCTACCCAGAAACAAATGTTTCAAGAATTTTCTCATTTTTGGTACATAAGTACTTTTCAATGTGCTGAATTCAAAAATGAAATAAAATGTACATTCAGTAGGGGTCACCGGACGATTTAAAGAGTTATGTGCCATTGAAACATTGACCCCAATGGAAAAACCTGAAAAATGTATATATCATTTGTCTAAGTAATAAATTAATAATTTATTTTTGTTTTTCAATTTTTTTGGGGTCTTTTTATAACAAACTGATGATGAACTTTATTTCAATTCATACAAGTATGAATAAATACCAAAATGATGATTTTTAGGAGGATTTACATTTCAATATTATGATTTTTTATATATCATTTTTTCGTATAAAGCTGAATTAAACCTCTATATGGGTTCAAACTTTTTCTGAAAATTTCGGAAATGAAAATTTGGAATATGTCATTCTTACTTATCCAAAAATATATAGGGGTCACCGAATGATTTTTTTCGCTGTGACGTTTTGAAAATTGATATCGGCGTCATAATTGACCCGATTGTAGCCTGGCGCTAGACTGAATGAGTGACAGTTTGGGAAAAACGAACGGTGTGTATCTGCAAAATGATGTGATCTATTTACTTATACTACACTCATGAAATACTTTATTATTATGAGTAAAATACTTTTAACGGTTATTCTGGAAACACAAGTTCAAAGTTGTTGGGTTTTTTTTTTTATCATTATTGCCGCTCATCATGCAGCCTTGTCTCCTCCTACGGTCCGGTTAGAAATTTCATCATTATTCAGATTTCGGGCCACGGCCCGTAGATTACGATTTAAGCAAGCCTGATATGGAGGTTAGGGGGAATCATAACAAAATCCCATTTATTTGAATGAAATCCTTCCAAAGTTTTATGAAGCTGGATCACAAATTTGATAAGGCCGGTATCGAGCTACGAACGTCACTGTCTGCGCTCACTTCAGGGTACAGGATAGCTACAGTTGCTTCGCCAAAATAGGCTCTTTGATACCCTGACGTCGCCTTAACTCGATGATACTGGGGGAAGAGGTTATATAGCTACAGTTCTGCAGCTAGGTACAGGAAAGTTGCTTCGCTGGCGAACCGTTGAAGTGCAGTAAAATCACAAATAAACTTTTCAAATAAGTCTGTAAATAAGAGTTATTGTCGACCTTATTTTGTTGAAAACCATCCAGAAAATTCTTAAGTGAAACGTGTGTGCGTAGCAGAATATTTGCGTCATATTTAAAAAAATAATAAGGCTATGAATAACTTGTGAATTATTAACTAGATTGTTTTTTATTTGCTGAATTCAAAAGATATAACAGTAGTAAAATTTCATTTGAGAAATTGGTATTTTCGGTTATTTCTCAAATCTCTTCCAAAAATAAAAGAATGTTTAGAGTAAACTAGATGAATTCAACCAAATTTATCAAAATTTTGTTACAAAATTGTGAAAACAAATTACCTCAATGCTAACAGGAAATGCTTTGGCTTGTGATCATATTTATTCCCAAGAATGACATATAGCAAAATTCAGATTAAGTTTTCTTTGGTTTTTCATGTACAATAAATCAACTGATATCAAACTGTATTTTGGGGCTATTTAGGTGGTTCTAATATTGAGAAAAATATTAATTGCAGCTTTTCACCTGTGTACATTATAAACATCACCCTGCCATCAGTGAAAAGCACCAAAAGTCAAAAACAAAAATTGTAGGAACAGAAATTTATATCTGCTTCCTTTTTGTAATCAGCTGCTCTTCTGTTTATTGGTGGCCATTCATTCAAGTGAATAATATTCAGACTTTCATCTTCACTGTTGTCAAAAGCCTGAAATGTAAACAAAACAATACAATAATCTGTGAGATGAGGTGATTGAAAGTTTGGGTTTTCATAATGCCTTAAAAAATATTTCGCATGTGTATCTGCATATTTAATTGAAGCCCAGTTAATCCTTACAACTTAGTTTTGCAAAATATGACATAACAACACATTACTATAACTTTATTTATTCAAGGCTTACTACAATAGTAATGTTTTTCAGTTTAGCCGTGAATGGAATTTTTTGAGTTTGGATTTATTTGGGGATAACCTGATGTTCATTAATTTATAAACAGACACTTTTGTAACATACCAACCTTATATCCTTTGCAGTTCAAATTCTTAGAGTGTTAGATTCTCAAGATTGTTTGGCATCTTTCACTCAAGTTTGTAGCTGGTTATTGTTAATACCACGAGATAGCCTGAAAATAAAAGTCAGTACAATTTATTAACTTATTTGGATCTTGTACCTTATGAAATATAAAATACTCACATCATCAAAAACATAACTCCTTCAAATATAGATATATATCTGTAACAGTTAAGTTTATAGTTAAATACAGGTTAACCTATAACTCAGACATTAAAGGCTGCATCATGGCAATTTATAATGAAAATCTATTACTTGAAACATGTAGAATATATCTATTTGTGATTCTCAATCAATCAGGGTCTATAATACAATCCACACGGGTCTCGAATATATTCTAAGGGCAGTACTAATCGAATTAGAACCCTGGGGTTATTTTCGGGGAAAGATGGTAATACATACTAATTTTTTTGTCGTAGTTATAAGGCATTGTTAAAATTCAACAACTGATATGTGTAAAAAAATATAGGCCTACACATTGAAAAATAACAAGATTAGATACAAAAGAAAATTCAACCTACCTCATAAGTTACTGAGCCTCAAGCTGTAAAAATCGACGACTCTGCTATGAGGTCAACAGGCGCAAGTTTTCACCGCTCTCTTTTCGAGCCAGGCAGGAATTTCATCGTTCAAATCAGCATAGAAATCTATCGCTAAAACTTGACTCAAACAATTTCGGACTCTGAAGCTTTCAGTTTCTTTGCAACTTTGGGTAATTTATGATATATTATTGTTTTCTCTGAGGACTCGCCATGGTCTCGACCGATAACATGAATTAAAACTTCTATATGCGATCATCGCAAAACTGTGTCATGTGTGCAGCGACTTGTCAAGTGATAAGCGAGATCGGAGATTCGGCGCCGCACTGAATCATGGGATTGCATCGGGATAAACAAACTAGTCACGTGACTGAATTGCGTGGAAAATGAATATCGATAGGACAGAAAGCGAAGTCACTTTGGACGAAATCCAAAGATGGAAAGTTGATAGATTATTTTAATTTTTGCGACAAAGAGGTTAAAGACATTGTGGGAAAAGAATGCAGAGCTTGTAGCACTGTGCTACGCCTGTATCGTGGAAAATAGGCTAGTGATATTAAGTCCCTCGGAAATCGCGCAGGAAAAGGCAAAGTGCTATGCTAGGTTTTCTTATACTTATAATCGATCAACAGCATCTTCCAGACCCAGTTGATCTTAGAATTGGTTGGCTATTTGATGAATTACGAAGTAGGAATGGACTAGTGGTCGCCTATCATGCAGTTTGAAATTGCTGACTATCCTCTCCATCATCTTGACAATGCAGATTTCGGAAGACGCATGTTGGGGGATTACAAAGAGGGCATATGATGTGTATTTTCTTAGAAAAGTCTTTGTTCTCATATTTTATCATCGACGTGACCAGTCTTTACAAGTCCTTGATTTTATGTAACTTTTGCAATTTAATCACACTCGTCATCATAATGAAAATCAAACTCGTCAACATTATTGAAAGCATGATATGTAGGCGTGCCCAATAGTTTTAAGTAACCTTAAAACTTTATAACCGTAATAAGAACTTAGATAATTCATATGATTTTAGACAAACAAATGATAGTTAAATTTAATATAAAAAAATATGTTTCTGTAGATATGTGATAGAGTTAATATTTCTAGTTGTAAATATATTTGTGAATAAACATATTACTGATATTAGTTTGTCGTATTTTGATGGGTATCTATTATACATTTAAAATAGGCCTAGTCTTTTTACGAAATAAATTTCAATGTGTACTTACAGCAAATTAAGACAATGATTCAGCCAACAACATTTGTTATTGAAGTGAATAATATTGGACACAAATCATACGTGTAAGTTAAAAACTGTACATCAAACTTTTACCAAATCATGATTTCTTCTCATCAGCGTCAGTCTTCCAGGTCAAGTGGGTATTTCTCTTGTGGGTATTACCTGAATATTTTGAATGACCTGTAAATCCTTAATTTATTATATCATATGCTTCCCTCTGACATTGTTTCACATCCAAAATTTAACATTGTATTTTGTTGTTTAATTATTATGTAAATTCAGATCCTCCCTTGCTTCCAAAACTTGCCATCTTTTACCATTAATGTGGTAAATTCCTGTAATTTTGGAATAAACTGCAGTTTGCGAAAATTGTGTTATTTCTAGCTCATCAGACCTGAAAGTTTAGATTGGCTTTTGGCATCATCAATCGTTCTTAAATTTTTCATATTTGACATTTTTAAATTTGCAGGATAATATCTCTGATACATGCAAACCTTAATTTGTAATTCACTGTTCTATGATGCTACTGTTGGTCAATATGGACATGTGTTAATTAACCTCAGTCACGGAGAACAATAACTATCATTTAATGGAATTTTTCTGTATTTCCTTTTTTGTGGAGGCAAAATAACCAGGCGGACATTACATTCAGTAGGTCAAAAAGATGTACATATACACATAAAAACTTAAATTCAATCTTATTTGATAAATGTAAGTTTTGTTGATTACTCAATAACGATCATAAACTGTGAGTAAACTTACTCAATTCCTTAAATTTCTGGGAGTACACAAAATTCAGCTTACTCCTCAAAATATGAAATTACTCAATTATATTCAAACATGGGAGTAAATACCCAATTGCCTTAAGAGTTATCTGGAACTCTGAATTACCAAACTTTAGATCATTCTTATTTTTCATGAATATCTTAGTTCTATTAAAATCGTAATTTTATTCTTCTTATACATTCAAAACCGTAATCTGAGACATACCTGCATTTTCAGGATTGTTAATGTAGGTATTACAGGAATTTTTAAAAGCTTATTGTTTTCTATCATTGTCTGGTTGTGCTCTTGACAATCTTTATTTATACACCTTGTTGGCCCATTGTAAATTTTATCTTTCATTTAGATGTAAGGGTTTGATACCATAAAGAAAGATTTTTCAAGCAATTTACAAATCAATGTATTAATTTTGTATCTATGAATATTTGTATTTTCTATTTATGTTCAACATATATAATAGTAAATTTGGTTCAATATTAATTTATCAACATTCAGTTATTGATTTAATAATCACAGCAAATTCTTTTTGTATACATTTCAGACCAAATAATTTTTTAACTGCTGCGGTTTGAAGATCATTTTCTCGAATTCTTGATTGTCAATGACGTTTGAAAAAAATTCTTTTAAAATATGAAGAAACAAATTTTGTTCAAATTTATTACATACATTGTATTGCTAGAGTATATTCTACATGTACATAGACTTATTTTTTTTTATAAAACAAAAATCTTGATTTTGAGAGCAGTGGACCAAACTGAAATTGGAAAGTAAAAAAATGACACCCAAAGTAGGGTAGGCCTACTTATGGATTTTTTCTGAAATACGCAAACATGCTTTCATGAAACAATTACTGATGTTTCAATTCAAATTCGCGCCCTAACACATTTAAATTAAAAATTATAAGATACCACTTTCAGAAATTTTTGTCTGCGGTGCCTATACACGGTCATGTTTATTACTGGGAAAAGGGAATAACCCAAAGGGCCGCGGACAATTACAGTGCTCACTGTCATTTCTTACATAGTGTTTGGTACAAGAAAGCTTTCGCCACCATTCAAGCGTTTATGTGGAGTTGCCACAATTGATTACGGAAAAAATTCGCATTGCGTCACGATCTCCCGCTTGTTAGTTGTGGTTTGTTTATCCCGAAACGGAAGTCGGAAGTACTCAACTCACACATGCGCACTCGAAACTACGATCTGGCTTATTGATGTTTACTGTACAAAACAATGACGTAAGTCGTTCGGTTGTCGCAAAACATTTTCAAGTGCGTAAATATACTTGCTTCAGGTGTTTTTAAAACAGTATTAGAGCAAATACTACAAGAAAAAGTATAATATGGAACACATTGTTTATTTGGAGTTGATTATTAACGATGACGATAATTTCTCGTCATTATGGATGACGTCTTTTTGGACATGCGCAGACGTAATTACTTGTGCCTAGACTATACCCTAATAAGGTAAACATTAGCTATTTTCATTGCCTATTCAGCTGAGGCATTCCATGTGTTCTACGTCATGGCTTTTGCGAAATGACGTGGTAAGCCCTGTCGTACGACAGCGGCGATGGGTATTGTGTTTTTAATTTCAACAATGAGATCTTGAATGTAGGCGAAGCTCTGAAAATTGTTGCAAACGTCAGGGGAAAGATTTACGTGAGTCATGAACTATTTGCCAGGCGCGGTGTGCATTAAACATTGCATTGAAAAAGTGACCCTATGACTTTAATCAAATAGTATTAGAATTGTGTTATCAACTCACATTTTGAAATAGGAGACTACGAGCAAGTATTGAGTGATGGGATGATACTAGTGATTTTATTATTCATACACTCAATAGATCTAAAAATCAAAGTAAAGGCTTCATTCATCTTGTCATTACGTTTAATCAAGTTGCCACTTATTATTGAAATGCAATCAACTTTAGCTAAATTTGTATCATGCTTGACAGAAACTATAATCTTTGACTCAATTTTGAACTGATACAGTTTGGTTGTTAAGAATTTTCTCTTGTTGTCTGTTGGTATGGTTATATCATTGAGAAACTATTAGTCGTACAATGAAATAATGTTTTGATGTACCTTTCCTATAACTTTACCACATACTGCTAAGTTGAGAAACGCGAATGGGATGAGATTTTGAAATCAGTATTTACTTTAAACTGTCATAATTCAGAACTCTATTATAAATAGAAAATGTAAATATCATAAGGGTCTAATCGTAGACGATTATATAATAATTTGTAACCAATAAGTTCCATTACCAAAACCCACACTGTGTTTGATTACACACTTCAAACCAAGAATATTTTTCACTCGTGGATAATCCCCGCCACAGCTTTCAATACAACCTAATCATCTTATCTTTATTTCCCTCTTGTGCAGTAAGTTCAAATTGTTTCCATGGAAACCAGAAAGATAGAATAACCAAAGTAGCAAAGTTACCACTCCTCACAAACAATATGAAAGGGCTTTAGAGATATGGCCCGGAAAGCATAAGGTACCTTACTACTACATGCACTAAGTTCAAACTGTTTCGATGTAAAGAAAAAATATAACAAGAAGCGGGAGACCATTCCATTACTATGTCTCACCACATGTCAAGTTTCGTTAAAAAGATATTTAAATGGGTTTTTTTAGATTAAAGGACAACATTTCAGAATCATAGGATAATTGAATCTCGAATGGAGGTAAAAACATCATATCTCCCGACATGCTTTGTTTAGGATGTATATAATACGATATGTATATATAGAGAATGATAAAAATAAGAATTATGTTTGTCCTTTCACAAAAACAATTATGTATGGGGGGCTTTGAGCAATCTCTTGTGACATGGGATATATTATTATATTTTTATCATCGTCATAATTAGTATTATCATAATTTGTAAAAGTAGATGAGAGAATATATTGAAAATTATGTTTAAAAAGTTATGAAAAACTAAGTCTTAGTGCAATAGACTTACATATTTTGTAACAATGAGCTTTCAACATCATTACTTACAATAAATTGTTGAAATAAACCAAAGATCTCGAGTAGTTGAGATCTTTAAAAACGTTATACGTTTGTTCGATATTTTTAGGGAAATTTCAGCCAATTATAATTGTTCTACTAGTTACCTGGCATTGTCTAATGAACAAAGCTGTAATAACTAATGTAACACGTGACGATGTCGGTACAGGTTGATATGCCTTTAAGCGGAATGAGATTCACCTACATCATATTATGCCATATTGAAGGTATACAGATGCTTTCTCTTGTATTTAATTTAATACTTTAATATTTTAAAACAAATTCATATACAGAAGAGTACACGTAATAGTTAAGTGCATTTCATTCACTTTTCATCCCATTTTTAGTACATCTGATGCTTCAAGCAAAGAATAGACTGTTTCGTGAGAATTCATCTAATAAGGTAGATATGATATGTTATGTGAGCGCTGAATACCTTTTTATCGGGTGAAATGTGAATCGCATGAAGGTTTCGTCAAAAGTGTTTATTATACAAATT
Organism: Phorcus lineatus; assembly: GCA_921293015.1. NCBI lineage: Eukaryota > Metazoa > Mollusca > Gastropoda > Trochida > Trochidae > Phorcus > Phorcus lineatus. The sequence continues at coordinate 18,077,451 of OV121087.1, read as the reverse complement.
CTTCGCGTGATATCTGAATATTAAATTTTTCATATGAATTTTTTATTGAAAAAAGTAGACTCATGTGCTAGAGTTATTTGCATACAAACGCTATTTGAAAAAAATGGCCATATGAACAAAGGAAGCAAGCCCTAAAACATATTTCAATCTTCTCCTTCAGTAGCAAGAGACCAAGAAAGCTTCAACCTCCTCATTGGTATCGTTATTCATAAATTTAGTGATTCTGTGAGCCCAAATTAGTGATCCTGTGACCATTTTTAGAATAAATTATAGATAGCCGGATCATCTATAAGGCCAATGGCTCTATCTTTATCCGTTTGCAAACAAATTCTATCGTTAACGTCCCGGCTCAATATCAAAGGTCGAACAAAAATCTTAAGCTTCCTGCAATTAGCTTTTTGAGTGGCATTCTAGAAGTTGTCGGTATAAGGACAACAAGGAATTTTATGGATAATCAGCTTCTTATTGTACTGGTAGTGACGTTTCGGTATAGATTCTTATACCGTTTTCAAGCGATAATCAACTTCTTTATAGTACTGGTAGCGACGTTTCTATACCGAAACGTCACTACCAGTACAATAAAGAAGTTGATTATCCATAAAATTCCTTGTTGTTCCTGCAATTAATTCGATATATTTGAGCATAGTATTAATGGATCGAGGATACACTACTAAAGTTGTACTTGTAAATTTGATTACACACTATCCGTATTTAGATAGAATTAATTTCAAACGGACAAAAACAAAAACAGTAAATCTTAAAGATTAAGCATGCCTTTAAACGTTGAAGTCATTGTCTCATTTTTGCAAGGCAAATTGTAATAAATGCCGGACAAATAGTTCACCACTCACAGAAATCTTTCCCCTGACGTTTGCAACAATTTCAGAACTCTGTAGGCATTCTAGCCCACAATAATGAAGTTCAAACTACCCTACCATACCCGAATATTATGTTTTTTGCGAGCGTTAGTCCTTACCACGTCATTTCGCAAAGGCCGTGACGAAGAACGCATAAAATTTCCCAGCTGAATATCCAATGAAAATAGCTAATAGCTTACGCTTTTTCAAATATAGAAATAACAAAAAGGTGGTAAACTCAGTGAAGAATGCGTCTGTCATAAGTATCGGCGCTGCGATGACTAGATTTCCGGTGTTTCGTACTCGCGATGGGATTGCACTCGATTCGGTACCTCATCGGTCTGAAACGGCATACGCCAATAAGCTGCTTCATCCAAAACTGTAAAACGGGCATAAAAGTGAAAATCTTTACAGTGCGACCGGAAATATTTGTGTTAGCGATCAGATTTTGTTCGTGAAGAATAATTAGTTCAGTTTAGTTACCTTGCAAACATTAGACTATGACTTTAAGTGCCTTGTTTTAAGATTCGGAATATCGCAATAAACTAGACACTATCTTGGATTCTGTAACATCCAAGAAACTTAATGAATAAAACTGTATGTTATGACGAGATAGATTTTGAAATGCACTAAGTGAGGCAAAAGTGAAACTCTCCCGAAACCAAACGTAACCACGCTATAATAACAAGTTTTTGTAATAATAATCGATTCCTGTCTTATTAGTTACTTATGAAACTATTGACTTCCACATTAAAACATTAATGTCAAATTCAAACATCTAAACTATGCTATTACTATCCTTCAAAACTTTTCTTTTTTAATCTGTATTCTTATGGGATTAAAAGGACGCAAGATATTGTTTGAATTGTAGATGTAAGGATATTGCCATTTAACCATATTACATGTACCTACATCAATAAAATTTCATGCTTTCACATTATGTTAATAAGCTGTTTGTTGGGGTTCGCGGATACTTAATTGCTGATGTAGCAGCAAGTCCTTAGGAAAAAAGTCTACTTCTCGTGAACATACATGCAGTTCCCTGAAAACGAAGTCAAGTGATACCCTTCATGCATTCTCAGAAAGCACTCGGAAACTTTTCCTCGGCACGTATTTCGTTTCAAGGGCTTTTCTTGATTGGTCATACGGAGCACCATCCGGCAATACACATGATTCAACTTGACTCTGTTGCTGACCCGCAGTTCACCGGTCATGTGCTCGGCGTACACGTCGTTTAAACGAATCAAGCATAGCCAATGAAAGTCCAGTACCAGTCCTCATATTCATGAGAGACATCGCTTGACCTACGATTTTGGAATATCCTGTTTCTGACAAGCTTCGTTTCAAAGACGTTATCTTATATAATTACAATGTAGATAATTTGAACGAGGACGACGCACAATTCATTTTTATCAAAAGATTGCATTCATGCTTGGGCGGCCAAAGCCCAAAAGTAATTATCAGCTGATAAGTTTATTTCCCTATTTACCGATATTTCACGCTATGTTACAGTTTGAAAATTCCAAGAGAGCGTTTAGCTCATGCTATTTGTTCTATTTGTATGACAGTATACCGAATGACCAATTAAAAAAGCCGTAGCAAAAAATGAACCATGTGACCATGTGGGTAACACAAAATATTTGGCATGCTTTAGCTTAGTGTGATATTTGATTTCCCTACAAATGTCCAATTGGGAGAATAATATTTTTTTCTGTGATGTATCTCGATAAACATGTAAATACTAAATAGAAAATAATGTCACACAAATAAGAGTGTTCATTTGTTCAAGGTCGGTCCATTAGTTCGCATTCAAGAATCGGAGTCGCAATTCTATTTTTGCAACAACCAACACTCTTCCAAACAAACAGGTGACTGTTTTCCAAGAATCGTCAAGTAGGCATGTTCAGTAATGTGAGCGCTTAGTGCACACGTCACACTATCTCTGCAATCACTGTGCATGCTCTCCTGCGCCCCCTCCCTTTAAAGGCTTTACTTGTGATCATTGTGGTAAAATAAAGCAAACCTAAATCTTGTACTTCCTATGCTATTTCTTATCCATTCCTTGAAAAACATATATTTATCAAACATATATATTGCTATGATTGTGGACAGTATTTTTATGACTGCAGAGAAAAAGATCTGAACCGATCATTCACACACATTCATTAACGTCAAGAAAGATGAAGCATTTTCGTTATGCAAGAAAGATATCTCACAATATCACAATATTAACGATTGCCATCCTGTTTCATAAGTCAACGATTTTCTGGAAGCATATTTAGAAAGGAACAATTCTCTTTGTTTCTCTGGAAGCATATTTAGGAAGGAACTTGCGGCATTGATTATCTTGAAGCATATTTAGGAAGGAACCGGGCATTAGTACTGTTTATTACACCCTCCTGAGACCTCGTTGTCAATGGCAATCATTTACAAAAGTGTCCTATTCATTATCGATATCAGGCCTGTGGAACTACATACCTTATAGTACTAAACACATCTTTCATAAATTAGTGAAGGGGTTTAAGAAATTTTACAGAAAATAACACCATCTAGTAGCTTGAGTTCTGTTGTTTATTTTACTGGGACCAAGTGAGATGTCAGGTATATGTCAGTTACTACCTTAAACTGGGACACATCGAGGACATTTTCTCCTCGGAGCAGTCCTCGGCTAGCGCCTCGACCGGGCCCCTTGGACAAATGTCCGTCTTATTACCATCACATAACGAATATTTCATCCTTTTTTCTAAGTAAATAAATTGTAAGTATCTTCAAAAGCTGAGTAACATTCTTTTAGGTAAATATAATTATCTAATGAAACAACAAGGATTGGTTCTAAAACAACGAAGTACCAGGTTCAGTTAAGCTATGCAAATTCATTTATCTTCCTCAAATGATTAAAAGGAGCTCACACAAAAATGGCTGTCAATGTTTTGTTTTTATACTTGATAATGTATTCTGACTTCGGATGACCGGGATGAGAAATGAGGTGTTTGACCCTCTGAAGATGATAAATTAGGCATAAACTAATGTTAATTCGGAACAATTTAAAGAAATACATCTGTCAAAAAAGTGCTATTGCTCCTATAAAAATGATTTAATATCATTATCTTAAAATGCTATAAAATTACCGCGATGATAAGACTTTGTTATTTCTTCATCATTGGAAGGTTTAAATCATTGGTAAAATTTCATTCATGTGTTAAACGCATTATTTAATATTTAGTTCCTAGTTAGTTTTTTTATACATCGTTGATAAGAATGATAAAAATGAATTTCATTTTGTTAAAAATTACTTCATACAATATGTCCGTTTGCTATTGTAAATGAGATATTTGCAAAATAAAATGATTTGTTGAATTGAAATGTAGCTGAAGTTAATATCCCTAATTGGCGCTTTTTGCTAATTCATTGTCAAATTACATTTCAATCAAACATCTTGGAGAGGATTTAAAAACAAACTGCAAAACACAAATAATAGTCAGGTTGCAATCAAAAACCAAATCGAAACAGTGTAAATTAACTCTGTGAAATGTCTTGCAACAGATAGACTGAACTGCAATAACTGTTGTACTGATAAATGGATTCAACCCCAGTTCTCTATCAGATTAGACAAATCATTCCAATAATAAAAAAAAAACCTCATACACATAAAACACGGTTACAAACTTTGAAAATTTCATTTATGTTTTGAAGCATTTGCAATTTTTAACGAAAATAATTAATTGGTCGTTTCCTGTAAAATACCAGATACTTGATAAATAAAAAATGTTTGTAGTGACACGATAACCATCGGTGCAATTAAACATTACTCTATATATAGACAGAACTGAGCAGTTGCATGTTCCAAAGCGGACCTTGTTATGAAATTGATTAATACTGAATAACATATCATGTTACTTGGTACGGGGTTCTCGATTCTTCAGAATTCTTTTCCTGTTTTCCTAAAGAACGACCTAGTGAGAAGGCAGATTTGGCGAAAAGTATCGAACTGAGATTCATTTCATGTGAAGGGACTGTTTCAGCAGCATTAATTTTACGAGCAGAAAGCGAACAACAGCATCATGATTTTCTCTTGGCTTCTCATGTTCTCTCTGTTTGTTGGTGCATCAGGGAATATAGCAGGGGACTATTGTAAAGTACTCGTTGAATATGAGACCTTTAAATCTCAGTTAGATAATTACCTGGCAAGTAGAGATGAAGTCTGTGATGGGATGCACATCCGCACAGGTGAGTATGTTATGTTGGTTTTATAATTTCATCGCACCGTTACTAATCCATGTATTATTTCAATTTTATCCCATTTCGTTATTTGAAGTTTTGTTAGAAATCAAGATCCCATTGATATACAATTTTCATCCCTTATTGTTAGATTATGTGAGATAATTGGGCATTTATTGTGAATTTCACTAATTTCACATCGGCAAAATCCCCCAAGCATAAAATCTGAGAAAAGGTGCTTCTAAAAAAAGGCAAACATTAACAAATGAAATTGTTTTCTTAACTAGAAAATAAAAATTCAAGAAGGTTATTTTAAAGATACAACTCTAAAGTATATGAGTTGAAGAAAGAGACCTCATTGATACATTTTGGAGGGGGTGCCAGTTTCGGTCTCAGTTTTGTGTCTCATTATAGATTATTTACCACGATCGTAGTTCATGAGTAACACGTGTGAACCAAAGGTAAAATGTGTTATTCTTCGCCTCCTTATTCCTGTTGTAGCAAATCTTATAGTACTCAATAATGTATTGTTTAGTAGAAGAAGTATTGTCAGAGGATCTTGATAAATGTATGTTTGAACTTAGATTAAAGAGCCACTCCTTGATTTTCATAACATATTATTTACCTGTGATACGAACCTTAATGTCATATATGGTGGATATAAAATCAATACATCTTAACTTTTCAGGTCCAAAAGACATATATATGACAAATACTGGTTTTCCATGAAAATCTAAAAACAGCCTTATAAATGCACAGAGATGTAGATATCACGTCCAATATACATGAATACTAGTTATATAACCTAACAAAAACTATCAACTCCTAACAGTCCTCCTGGCTGTTTTAGATAAGTCTCCAAAATTACGTTTGACTATTTGACGCGCGCCACTGTCCGGTTTTCGATCATAATTGCGATGTTTTACCTTCAAATTGTCACTGTAAAAACCAGTTAGCTTTAAAATGTGTTTTGTTTTGGCAACAGACGATAAATCGCGATCAATTGACACCATTGATGAAGTTTGGCTTATATGACTCCAACAAGTCACGGAGCGGCTCTTTGCAAAAATGCACTGATTTTATCAAATACATCTATATGATGTTCCATAACCTATGACATTTTAGCTTTTTAATTCAAAGAATCAGACAATTTTGTCCCTTTGAATTTTTTATATGATAATATTTTGAATATAATTCAATGTTTTATGTGTTTTTCATCACGCCACAAAATGTCATTCCAATACAGGAGTCCAGTAACACGATGTATTTGATAAAAAGAATCTCACCATAGTGTCTTCTGATGTGAATAAATATCAGCACAAATTTAAGGATTACGTTATAAGCATCCAATTATTGATACATTTTATAACGAAAAATATATTCATGACCCATGGCCTCACTGTGGTTTTTTTACTTTATATGTAATGATTATATATAAAATTAGGTCATGATCTCTAATTAGCAGCTTTTTTAAACCAATAATGCATTTGGCTTTAAAAGGTGTTCTTGGAAATCGAAACTATGATCTGTCTCTAATTAATTTGAAGCTATTTCTGGTTTGAAAGTTGCAGTTAAGATTTATACATGCATACACACATACATACACACTCACATAACACACACATGATATAATCGGACATAGCAGAAAACATATACAAACCCAAAGAATTCATGTTAACGATAAACATATATCAAATACAATTTAATGAGATTGGCATCTCCCTATCAACCAATCGTATTTCATTCTATAGATAACCGACCAATCCTCGTCAAGAATCAGTAAAGAGCACGGCTATAAAAAAACATGTCCACCTGTGCATCCTCGCCCATATGGGTAATATCAAAATATAGTATTGTTCATTTTTATTTTTACCAGATTGCTCACGGATCAAAGAGGAATTCCCGGATGCCAAGGACGGAATTTACAGAATAAAGCCTGCAGATGGAAAGGAGTCGTTTCTTGCCTTCTGTGACATGGAGAGTGATGACCACGGATGGCTTGTAAGAAACTTATCGATGAATTGACTTATTGAATAACGGTGAATTAAGTGATTCATGGGTTTTTTATTAGTTTTTCCGGGTTTTAGCCAATCATTAAACTTAGTTTGTTGGGAATAACCCCAGTCTGATTAAAATCGACCCTGTTCCGAGAAATAAAAGTTTCAAAATATTGACTCTATCGAGATTCGAACTCTATCTGTCTAGGCCATCCTCTCCACTGGGTCTGACCGCACCCTACATCTCATCATCTCACTTGTGCAAATTAAAGGATTAAAACCTCAACCTGGGTCGTTTAGAATGGTTTATCACAATTTACGTTTATCATGTTGGTAATAATTTTGAGATAACAACTATAAACATAAAGACATTTAAAAACTATAAGAATGACATACCACAGATTTACTATTTTTTACAGATGAGATAATGTAAGATAAGGGAGGTTTTGTTATGGTTGTTTAACTTTCAAAAACAAGTTCTACAATTAAGATTCTTGTAACTTCTTAGGAAAGTTCCTTCATTTTTGTAAGGTCTTTGAGTTGAAGGGACAGATACCAGGATATATACATTTATTAAGTTGCTGTAAATGCTGACTTCTCCCCCAAAAAATCAGTTAGATTCATTTCTGTACAGGTGTTCCAGAGGAGAAAGGATGGATCAGTGGACTTTTACAGGGACTGGTTTACTTACAGAGAGGGCTTTGGTAATCTTACTGGGGAGTTCTGGCTAGGTGAGAATATGTTTTTTTAAAACTAGAAACTTGATTAAAACAGATGTTCCCAGATATTTTGAACCTACAAATAATTTGACATTTATAAACAGTCAAAATGTTGCCAAATAAATTTTCATCGAGCTGTCGTTGATAATACACTTGTTTTAAGTGAAGATAAATGCTTACAAATGATTTAACATTTTTTATAAATTTTTATTGCCAATAAAACCATTAACTGCATATCCGTTGACAGGGGGGGGGGGGAGTTAATGCAGCAACGGGGAAAAAAATCGCGTAGTGACAGCCGGACAATAAATACAAAAATACAAGTGTTGAACTGACACTACTCCCGTATAATCATCTTCCGGGACACGCTGCACTAATGCGAGAATTTCTATGTCCATTATCCCGATGGAAGCATAAACTAAACTCATCCCACACTAATCCGGCACCCGCCGTTTAAGGGTTGAGGACATTTAGGAAAATGTTATTAGTTATTATGAGAACCACTTTGGCGGAAATCGTTGATGACTATATCTGTTCGTTTGACCAAATGATAGGGCCGTACTATCGAAAGGTTATAACTATCTTATATTCCTTATATTGATTGTAAACAATGTGTCATTGCATGATTGGTTTGACAATTTTAGGAAAAGCAAACATCTTTTATACTTAAGATGCAGTCATAGATTCTGCGTTTCATATGATAAAATCTTTATGCAACAGTGACATTTAACAAGTTTATGTTCATTTCAGGAAATGAGTACATTCATCGTGTAACTGCCCAAGGAAACTACAGTTTAAGGGTGGACATGGTTAATACCAATAACAAGAGTATCTTTGCTGAATATTCTCAGTTCAAAGTTGGTAATATGTCAAGCTTCTATAATCTGACAATAAGCGGGTATACTGGAAATGCTGGTAAGAAGATTGAGTTTTATTTCTAATGGCTTTTAAAAATACGTCTAATCAGTCATACATATAATTATACGCCGGTCATAGCGGTCATTCCGTCCGTCCGTCTGTCCGTCTGTCCTTCCGCCCGTCCTTCCGTCCAGTCAATTTACTCAAAAACCGTTAGGTCTAGATCAACCTTGCACACTTTTTAACCATAACCATGTCCACAGTTTGGACCACTTTTGAATTTTTTGGAATTAATTTTTTTTTTCGTTTCCATGGAAACGTCATTTTTTGGACTTAGTTATATGGTGTACAATGGGGACAGATTTTCTCAGAAACTATTTCACGTGAGGAGTGAAATTTTGGTTATGGATATACCTTATGAAACTCTTGATTGAGCCATTACCGAAATCTTATTTTTTTTAAAGAGTTAGGGCCCTTGATTGCTCAATTGGACTTGGAGCAATTAACAGATCTGTTACTCCAATGGGGACAGATTTTCTCAGAAACTATTACACCTAGAGGAGTGACATTTGGTTTTGGATACACCTGTTGATGCTCTTGATTGAGTTCGAAGCAATTTTGGAAATTCATTTTTGACAAAATTATGGCCCTTGCTTCTGAAATTGGACTTGGAGCGATTAACAGGTCTAATGCTTCAATGGGGACATGTTTCCTCAGACAGTATCACACCTAGGTGAATGAAAGTTAGTTTTTTTTGACACATCTGTTGATGCTCCTGATCGTGTTCGAAAGCCATTTCCGAAATATTATTTTTCCCAGAGTTATGGCCCTTGATTGCGCAATTCGATTGTATTGATTGACAGATCTGATGCTCCAATGGGGACAAGTTTTCTCAGATAGTATCACACTTAAGTGAATGAAATTTTTTTTTGGACACACCTGTTGATGCTCTTGATCGAGTTCGAAAGCCATTTACGAAATATCATTTTTGACAGATTTATGGCCCTTTATTGCGCAATTGGAGCGATTAACAGATCTGTTGCTCCAATGGGGAGTAATGATCTTAGCTGTATGGCACAAAACATACGACATATATATGATAAACTATGTTTACATGTGAGTTAAGAAGAGGGAGAAGAAATCAGACGGGCTGCGGGGGTTTCTGAGCCATGCTCACTTTTTTTGTTAATGCAAATGTCAGTTATTGATATTAAGCAAAGATCCGTGAATTTGTAACAGAGAATATGTATTATTGTATATCTTTCGACCAGATATTTATGTTCTCATCAGGAAAATTCATATATAACTGTGACTTGTTTGAAATTTTGTTGTCTTTTGTTGTCTTATTACATGATGATAACATTTTGGGAATTTTTACTCAGATTATTTTGGTTTTTGGACCAAACTAAATTTGGTTCAGTCATGCTCCTAAGAAGATGTATTTGAACACCAAGAAATGATATGATATGTCTTCTGGAAAATATTTTTTATATTGTATGAAGACACAAAAAAGTGTTCATGAGTTTGAGATATAGGTTGATCAGCATAATCATTTAAGTGTCTCATCAAAAAGGAAATCACTTGGTAAAGAAAACTAACGCTAAGTTTGTTTTCTACATCTTAAGGCCTTCAGAGGATCATACTGTTGACACTTGACTTAAGAAATAATGATGTTATTTTGTATTTGCATGCTATCCTAAAACTATAGAAGCATTTTCATGAAACTTGTTAACATAGTTAACATACCATGCAGTACAGATCTCCCATGTTTGTTCAACAGGTGACAAGTTGACCCAGCATAACAACATGAGGTTTACAGCAAGGAATCTGGATTTGGACACTTACAGCAAAAACTGCGCACAGAAGTGGAAAGGTGGATGGTGGTATAAGGTTTGTTATCACTCAAACCTCAATGGCCTGTATGGGACTACCGCCACCAGTGGGATATGGTGGAGTGAAACCACAAAGAACAATTATGTTCTAAAAAAGACAACAATGAAAATTCGCCCCCTCAGTTAACACTTAAATGCATACAAGTTCGTTTCCAGTTTATCAAAACAGTTAAGGAAACGTAGACCCCTTCGTAAGTTTTTATTTGTATTTATAGAACTTTTTGTTATAAACAAGAAATCACTCAAATTTTATTTTAGTTACTTGTTTGCTGATTACTAATTGTGAATGGTAAACCAATCACTTCATATGTAAGACCCTACAGAATAAATCACCCAAAGAATGGTGACTCATCTAGCGAATGCCTCTATTTTCCCAAGCTCTGAGGGTCAGCTGGAAATTTTATAGTTATTTCACCGAGAGTACCGATTTTGATTCACTCTTTATTCTTGTAGATGGAAGCATGTCTACTACACTAGATTGGTACATTAAGATTTCTTAGTTAAAAATTTTATGTAAAAAAGAGATAAAATTTAAATACTGATGGTTCATTTACATGTGTGCAGATATTACGCTACATGGACTTCATAAGTGAATTAGAGGATGTTGCTCTGTTTTACACATCAGTCTACTAAGGATGCGCGGTATTATCGGTATATCGGTATATTGCAATACAGAAACACCACGATACGTACCGGTACAATCATATTAAAATATCCAATATATCGTAGGTTTTATAATGAACCCTTTCTGTGTAAAATTGCAGAAAAACGTAACAAAAACACCCTTTGATTTTACTGGAAGTTGTAAAAAATGTGTGAACGTGCAAAGACATGTTAAAAGTACGAAACCAGTCGCTGAATTAACTCTCATTAAGAAACGACGTCTACTTGAGCATTGATTACTGTTCTAATTGCTGTTCTTAGACAAAAGAACATAGAAAAACTAAAATATGAAAAGTACCAATATATTGCAATACGTATTGCAATACGCTTTTGTGTATCGCAATATATTGCCATATGGAAATGAGGACCAAGGAGCGTTGAGGAGGGTACGATAGTGTTCAGACCATCATTCGATGCCAATTTGATTTGCTCCCTCTAGAAACGTATACTTATTGCTAATTTACATGCAGCTTGGTGTTAGTTTGGTTAACAGTATTTGTCAGCTGATATGTATTTGATTTTACATGTCTACTAATTATTCTGTTGAACATCGTTTGTTAGAATGTGTATTGTGTGGCACAATCTCCCTCTATGAGTGAGTGAACACATGTTTCCCATAATTTATAATAGCTTTAAAGTATCGCAGAAGCGATAATGATAAAAAAAGAGTCTCGATGCCTTGTTTTAATATAAAGAAATGCTTTATTCCTTTGACTGCAAGTCAAAGAACGTATTAACCTATGGCAACCATTTCTGACAAGTGTGAAATTGATACTTTAAATGACTTCGAGTAAATTTTGTTTTTATAAAGAATCTGCATTCTACTTTTACCTGGAAAAACAAGTTTGTACTCATTGTTGAAATTACAACGAATTTGAAAATATTTAGGCTAACAATATTCACTATTATTAACGTGGCTTTGGAGGTGAATAAACACCGTTGAAATTGGTTGTAAAAATGGATAAAGAGAATTTAGCATTAAGTATTTATTAAACTTTTAATGATGATAATTATCATGGTAAGCTAACTCAGCTTGCATATTTAGGCCTGATGTGTTTTATTTCAATGGAAAAATCGAGCAATGGTCTTAGGTATGTCAAGAGTAGGAAATTACAGTCTCGGTGAAAGTATACTAGTTATATGACTAATAAACACTGCCAACTTATATTGTCCTGTTTATACGACTAATAAACACTGCCAACTGATATTGTCCTGTTTGTGTGACTGATAACCACTGCCAACTGATATTGTCCTGATTGTGTGACTAATAAACACTGCAAACTGATATTGTCCTGTTTGTGTGACTAATAAACACTGCCAACTGATATTGTCCTGTTTGTGTTTTATAGATAAGTTTTCAAATTAACGTTTGACTCATTGGCGCGGGCCAGTCATGCTAAATTGTCTAAATTTAGCAATACATTAAAAAATTTCCGTGACCCAGAAACCCCCTTTACATCTATTTTTTTTAAAACATTTTTTTTAGTAATTCTTAAAGAAAGAAAAAAACAAGTAAAAAGTCGAGTTTTATTATCGAAAACCAGACAATGTCGCGCATCAATGACTGAAACGTTAATTTGGAAGTTATTTATAGCAGAGAGAGAAATATGGGTTGGTATTACTTAATGGTCATTTAAATTATATACATGTAAATGGGACGCTGAATTTCTACTTCTTTAAACTTTGATGGCTGTTTTAATGTGAAAACGAAAACAAGAAAATGTAACAAATTATGCATTTAAGACACTAAGATGCAACTTTGGATTGGCGATTTGAACTTAACTCAGGTCAAATGATATTTTGGTTCTATTCAAGCCAAATACAAAGTTAATGAAACATACTCTGTGTCAATTCAACACGATTTTACGAAAAAAACAATTTTTTTTATGCATGCCGATGTGAACAAAACAGTATAACTATTTTCAGAGTTTTATCAAAATACACAAATAAATATGGACACTTATTACGATGAGTTTATACAATAGGTGTGTACACCAATGACTACAGAACCAGACCAAAGAATCCTGGTCCATATGTCATTACATTTTCTCCTTTATGTCGACTGGTTTATGCTATGTTAGTTGTTTAACCCAGGCTGGAAAAAGGACAGGGCACATGATGAGAGCTACGCCCTGCTTTAAACGCCTGGGGGAAACACTATGTATAGTGATGACATAAGATCTATAGCAATATGCAGGTTGGAGGATGTGATCTCCCATTGAGTTATTTCTGAATACATACATTGAAAAAACTAACATTATCAAAACACTCACAAACATACAACTTCATAAAAACACTAAAAGCGCTATATGGCTGAAACAGCAGAGCTGACAGGTTGATAAGTGTTTAGCAATCTTAGTTTTCCCGTTTTGTGTGTAACTTATTTTTCAAAATAAGCGATAACCAATTATTCATACAAGGCCAAAATAAGAATATTGCTCGATTTTCTTTCCCAGAGAACACTAAAATAATGTTTTCAACTTGTACCTTCTTCTGTTTGACGAACGTTGATAATGTAGAAATTTTGTAGTTACTCTTCATAGGTTCATATGTCACAAACAAAGGAAATTCACATAGTATTTCAAATATGAATAACAGTGAAACATAACGCCAAGATTTCAATAATATATGCTTGATAAAGATTACTATGATTAAACGTATAAGTAACATAACGATGCAGACATGGTAACTTCATGCCAAGGATCACCGGCGGTAGATATTCCGCCTGGCAGTACTATAAGTTCATGTTTCGGGTCAGATATATCAGCATTTTATTTGATCAAATTTATAGGTCCATTTGTTTGTATTTATTTACTAGCTCATTACTGGCCATTGGTTTTAAGATAAACAATACAAACACATCTTGGTTGTGACATATAATCTTTAACTTAAAGGCAGTAGTGCACACCAATAGTTTGCGAAATTCTACGAATGCACAGATAATGCATATCTCTCGATATTACTAACAATCCGCACTCCAGTAATCTCCCTTGTAAATTGTTTAGCAAATATATACGTATTCAGGCTATAAAGTTCATTCGACAAGACCGAAACTATCTCTGTAACGTTGCACTAAATCCCGAAAACGAAGATTTTGGAAATTTTAATAATTTTGCTGACAGCCAGGAAAGTGCAAACAACATCCTTTATGCTTGATAATGGTTTCAAGATTGCTTTAATTAGCGATATTCGTCCTTGGTTCTCGCTTCAGAGTTTAGGAAAAATTGAAAAACTGCACACATTATTAGTTCAGCCGCTTTTAACTGTCCATTTTTTTCCATTTTGTGCAGAGCTGACCATAGATGATCTCATATATTTAGCCCGACTTGGGCCATCTTAACTTTTTCATGGTTGATTGCAGGGCAATTGTAAAGCTGAATAAATATTTCATTGAATCAAAGCTTATGTGAGTGCCGATGTCCATGTATTTTCTTTGAAATAGCCAAAGTGAACTGAAAAACATGCTATAGTGCCTTTAAGCATGGGAACAAAATCCATGCAGTGACTTGATGTGGTTAAGGTGACAGCTTAATTTGTTAAGTAAATCATACATCCAAATTAAACAATAACCTATTTCTGGCTTTGAACTTTTAAATTTTTTTTTAATTTTGATATATTCTTGCACCTGAGACAAACAACAGGAAGTAAAACAGATGAAATAACTCCGGATTGTTTTTATCAGATGTTTACATATATCTTAAACATTTGTGAGTTTACCGTTTAAGTGTGCACTACAGAAGTGTTCATTTAATATAATATGATATATATGATATGTTTAGGCAACCCCAAATAGAAAGGGATTCTTGAGTTTATTTAACAAAATCCAATAAATTTGTTAATAAATCAATTAGGGATATTTGTAAAGTAAAATATTAATCATTGACATATTTTGATACAAAATGATATTATCCTGGTGTGGTATTCTATGAAAAATCTACGATCTTTCTTAAGTTATGACTTAAGTTTTTATTATTTGACTTAGTTAAGTCGAAAATTTAAGTATGCATTCACAAAGCGACTGAGCTAAAAACTAAAACTAAAAGCTAAGTCATTAGAAAAAACTTAAGTCAATGGTTGCTATGCGTGCGCACCGTTGCTAAGGGGGAAATACTAGCAACAGTTACTTTCATTTGGAACTCTTTAACATAAGAGACTACAAAATGAGATTTAGATGTAGGAATTCCCTCCAATTATTCCAATAAAGAAGGAGCAAAAGTTTCTAGCAAAATCTTAGCTTAGATGTATTCTTACTATATATCGTTTTGAAATGAAAACACAATAAGTTTCTAGATGACAAATTTGTTTTAAATGCAAGATATTTGTTGAAAATATTTCATTTGAAGTGTAAGCAAGTCATTTAGCAAGTGATTTAAGTCAGATGTCAGAATTTAAGCCTACCTATTTGAAGACTTAAAAAGTCAAAAAGAAGAAAAACTTAAGATCAAAACCTTTCATGAATATGATTTAGAAAACAGTAAAAAAACTGAAGTCAAAACATTTTTTATTTGAACTTAAGTCACTTTTTAGACTAAGGTCTTTTAAGAGTACCGCCCCTGGTGAGCTAAGACGCGTGTATCGCATGCACGATGCATGTGAAGTGTCATATCCTTATTTTCCTGAATAACAATTTTTTTTTACTGCATTTGCTATGTTTGGAATATTCAGTGCAATTTGGTGATTGCGAATCGTTTCGAGTCGACATGGTGTCAAAATATTGTCATGAGGAATGTCGAGATGTCTCTCAGACAAATTCAAAACATAATTTCTTTATTTCGAAACTTTTGGAAAACTTCAGGGGTAAAACATTTCGCTAGACCTGGCAGACCCTGTAAGACATCAGTCACAGAACAGAGAGACCGAACACATTAGCTTTATTCAGTAATGTTTGTCCATATGGCCCATATTACAGTAGTGGAGTACATAAATTCATAATTAAAAAACCTTTTAGGAACCTTGACACATATAATATTATTTCTCGAATTCTGCGCATTAATCATTAATTGCTCATCTTTATGCACAGTTGCAATCAACATGCGGTATCTACTGTATCTCTCATAGTTTGGTAATGTTTACAAGTAACAAGTACTTGAAATTCATATTTAACATAGCCTTCTTTACATTCATAACATAAACTTAGGGGTTTTTTTTGTCTAGCACACTGTTCTTTCTAAAAGCATTTACATTAAAAAGATGGATTGACATTAGTAATTTACAAAACGACCTCCTTGATATTTCAGATACATTTGTAAGGAGCAAGTAAAGATTTTGAATTTGATTAATGACACAGAAAGTTTGACGATGATGCCTGACTATACCAAGTTTTTCAAATATATCTTGCAACTTTTGATTAGGGATAAAGTTAAATAATTTAAAATTTCAAACTTCTTGAAAACTCCAAGCAAGGTAAAAGCGAGACATAATTAGAATAGTTCTTATCCGCAAGTCTTTACCATTATCATCTTATCTTTTTAACATTAAATAACATTGGAGAAGTTTTCTATTTGAATTCATAGGCAGCAGCTTTAGTCAATACTTTATTGCACAGAACTTTAATGTAATAACTAAGCTTGTGTAACCAGTTCCTTAAAAATAGCCTCATTTCCAACACCTAAAATATCTAAAATACAAAGCATACAACTGAATCATTTTATTTAACTCCCGATATCACAGAACCATATGAAGGATTGATGTAATTTTTTTCTATCAAATTTATTAGAAAAAAACGAAAAGGATATAAAGTTATTTTCTTTAAAAATACTATATGTTATATCAAGGCTTTAGATTCTTGTAAAGTAAGATGCTTGCAGGTTGCCGACCATGACAATCTAGAGTATACAATTAGTCCAAAATATTCATTAGATGGAACAACATTTACTTCCATACTGCAATATGTCAGATTTTCAATTTTTTTAGAATACTTGCCTTATCTTAAAAAATAATGACCGCTGGATTTTTAAAATCAACTTCAAGGCCCAATTTCTTACAGTAATTTGAAGAATATTTAACTGTTTTTGACTGAAATTATATATAGAGTAATATGAAATGCAAATAGTAAAAGCATTAAATTGACAAAATCCTGTGAAACAAAAAGTCCCATATGAATGTCAGTTATAAGACATTCCTGAGCAATCAACCCTGTCTCAAACCAGTAAAAGTTTTGAAATATTCTGTTACTCCATTCTTGATACATGCCTTAATTGATGAGTATATTTTCTATAATGTTCATTTACACGTGGCAATCGTTTACAGCTTTGTGTCACGTGCACCTACCTTTCATATTATTAAAAAAATATTTATATCTAATAAAAGAGTATCCTAATTTCTAGTATGTGTCATAATGCTCAACGTTTATTTTTTCTGTATTATTATGTATAACTCCCTTCCTTATACCTGATGACGCTTAGAAACTAAACTCTAATACAAAATATAGTCTTTTAACTTAAAGATAATTAGTAATAGAGATAATATAATGATATTACTTATTAACAATTCCGTAACAAAGACAATGCTTAGTGCAAAAACTGTGTCACAAATAACAAATTTATAACACAAAGGTCCTCTCAATATAATATGTTCCATGCAAAATAAGTTGATTACATTAATGCAATTCAATATATCTTATTCAATATTTTCATGAGGTTGATTGTAATTATCGCATAATTAAATTTGTACTACCACTTTGAAAATTAACGTCATTTCTTATTTCCAAAATACTGTAACAGGGAATTTAAAAATTGAACATCGACAATTCAAATGAAATAAAATTAGACGGTTTCCTGAAATATCCAAGAAGCTTGAAAAGTGATTTAGTAAGTGTTTTTCTTGACATGATAAGCATCTGTGTTGATTACAGCAATACACTAGATGCACTTAGACAGGAGCACACAGCTGCTATGCAATGGGAAAACACTAACATATCAGATACTTGGCACATGTTTATCTTTTCTTCAAGAATCCTTTTCATGCATTCCTGACATAACAAACTACCGAGAAGACATATTTGGCAAGGGGCTTGAAGCTGAAACTAGAGGTTCAAGGATTCATGTGAAAAGACGGTTTCAGCAGCATTCAACACACGAGCAAAGACCAAACAGCAGCATCATGATTTTCTCTTGGCTTCTGGCGACCTCTCTGTTTGTTGTTGCATCAGGGAATATAGCAGGCGACTATTGTAAAGTACTCGTTGAATATGAGACCTTTAAATCGCAGTTAGATAATTACCTGGCAAGTAGAGATGAAGTCTGTGATGGGATGCACATCCGAACAGGTGAGTATTTTGTTTTGGTTTTACATTTCAACGCACTATTAGTAATCCTTGTTTTCGTAAACTTTAATTCCATTCTGCAATTTGAAATACTAGATGAGATAGTTATTATTATATAATATAATAGTTATTATTGTTTACTGGGGAAAAAAAGTGCCTCTAAAAGCGGCGAAGATAATGATTAAAGCAATGGTTTTTTAAATGTATAAAAAAAACCACAACAAATATTACTAATCCTTTTATGAATTAAACTTTTATCCCATTGTTTTATTTGACCTAATTTTGGTACGACTTAATAACACTAGGTGAGACAGTTAAACAACAATTATTGTGCAATTTAAAACTTTTCATATCGACCATATCCATTAAAGAGGCACTCCGTGAGTTGTGGGAGTCATATATGCCAAACTTAATCAAGGGTGTCATTTGATCGCCATAATGACATATTATAAAGCTTATTGATTTTGTACGATGACAATATGAAGGTAGAACGTAGCACTTATGACCGAAAACCGAAAAGTGGCCTGCGTCAAACAGTCAAATGTAATTTTGGAGACTTATCTAAAACAGCCAGGAGGGCAGTTAGGAGTTGATAGTGTTTAATTGTTAGGTTATATAACTAGTTTCCATGTATATTGGACGTAATATCTACACTCTCTTCATTTATAAGGCAGTTTTTATATTTCCATGTAAAACCAGTATTTGTCATATTTATTTGTCTTTTGGACATTAAAAGTTAAGATGTTTTGATTTTATATCACCACGTATGTGACATTTAGGTTCATATCAAATAATAGGTTATGCAAATCACGGAGAGGCTCTTTAAACATATATCTGGGTGAAAAAGTGCTTCTGAAAACGATAGAGATGGAGATCAATAAATATTAAGTGTTTTTGAAGGTAGAACTTTAAAGAATATGATTTAAAGACAGGACTTTTATTGATAGTTTTAAGGGGTTGCCAATTTCGGTCTTAGGTTTGTGTTTCAATACAGATGATTTATCATCATCGTAGTTCATGTTTATTGAACACAACGTTACAATGTGTTATTCTTTAGGAAAAGCTGGAGCTTAAGATTAACTGAATTTTTTTCATGTTTGCATGAATAACACAACACCTTTAAATTGTGTGCCATGAGTTTCCGTTCCTTGTCACTGTTGTAACAAATATTTCATTACTGAACATTGTACTGTTCAGTAGAGGTACTATCATTCTATTTATTTAAATATGTGGTATTAGAGGAACCTGATACATGTTTTATCACTTATATGTATGATATGTTCCATTAATTTACAGAATTAAAGTTTTAAATCCAAGTTTTTAAGACTTTTTATCAATTTAAGAATTTTGTTGTAAATGTTTAGACAAACTTGATAAGACAAAAAAGAGGTTGTTATGCTTTTCGTTATGCCACATCGAGCCATTCACATATTGGTACAAATTAAAGAATCAAAGTATCAGTAGGTATTTTGATAAATTGAACTTCGCCCAAAAGATTTCTTATATCGACTATAACAAATATATATACATAATATACATATTTGATATGAAAAAGAATGAGGATTGGAAATCATCGATCTTCCAAAATCATTCTTCAATGCAAATTGGAAATTATATAATAAGATGAGTCTCTGACTACTATTATTTTCTCTTAATGTATTAAATGATTTAAAGATTGACTTTTATGCACCAATGCGAAATTTATCAATTGAAATTTAAGTTTGACCTTGACACAAGTTTCTGAAATTACCAATCAATCAATCAATCAATCAACCAACCAACCAATCAATCAATCAATCAATCAATCAATCAATCAATCAATCAATCAATCAATCAATCAATCAATCAATCAATCAATCAATCAATCAATCTTTATTTACTCCAAAAAACACCAACGGTGCTACAAGAGCAAAATAACATTACATTAAGATTAAGCATCTCTGGTCATTTAAGACACATATTTTCTGGCTCTTTTGTAATTTGAGGATATATTTCTAGATTTGAACGTCTCCATCACCATTCTGCTACTAGTTTTCTGCTTAAATGGAGCATACTTATCAAAAAGTTATCTAAGGGTCTAATCTAGTAGCTGACATAGTTCATTCAAATAATCCGGAGGCTTTGAAATCAATATCGATTTCAGATCATTCCTGAAAGCTGATGAATCCATTGATTTGATATTCCTACATTTAACCTTGATTTTTTCGAGTGGTGGTTTCATCGTTTTAAGATTATCATGATGAATGAGTGGTCTGACTTTTGTCGATCCTCTGTATTAACACATTGTATAAACATGTTATCTTCATTTGACAAGACCCAGTCAAGGATATTTCCTGAATTGTAGGTTGGTGTAACTATATGTTGAATGAGACTGTGTGCTTAAAGGAGTTTCATGAACCTCTTTATATCCGGTTTAGATGGTTCATTGGAGTGGATGTTAAAGTCACCAAATAAGAGAAAGTTCTTTCTCATGTTATTGTCCATGCATGCACCAAATTCCTCAATGAATTGTGAAGGTTTGAATTGATTTTGCTTGATGGAGGAGGCCTTTAAATACACATTGCTCTCAACACAATCTGGTGATGTAACCTCCATCAGTTCAAATTTATCAGTTACAGTGATCAAGGATTTTAAAAAAGTCAAGCACATTTTATATATTGGTAAATGCAATTTGATTACCATTGTTGAGAGTTATCAATGTTAAAAATTGAAATACCACGCTAATGTCTAAATCTCTAGATATTCTGTTGGAACTTTCCTTTATCTCCATTCTACTATAAATAGATTGCTCACGGATCAAGGAGGAATTCCCGGATGCCAAGGACGGAATTTACAGAATAAAGCCTGCAGATGGAAAGGAGTCGTTTCTTGCGTTCTGTGACATGGAGAGTGATGACCACGGATGGCTTGTAAGAATTTACTTTTCAATTATGTGTTATCAATTCAGTTTTTTATTTGATTCCTGTAAGTCTTATCAACTTTCAAAAAGATTTATCTTTCAGTACTCTATCATCTTATCAAAGTTATATAATTAAATTGAGAAAACTGACTATTTCATTTAGTTTGGCAATTGAGCCAATATCAGGCTCTTTATTTACAAATCGGATTGGAAACCTCTATCAGAACCAGGCACCAATCACCAGTACTAACAAAGTGGCATCGGCTGAATGTACCATTCATTACATTTCAAAACTAATTATCGCAAATATAATTTTTAGTATCTGAATTGCATGAATTTCTCACACATTGATGTTTAGGAGCTTTACTATTATATATGTAACAGAGGCGTACTGAACGTATAAAGATCTTAATTACATTGTTTCTGTAGACGTCTTGATATCCGAGTGGATAAGCTGTTTTGACAATTAGTGTTTGTGATCGGTGTCTGATGTTAAAAGTGCTGTTTGTAGCCCTGTAAGGTGCTCAAATTTTGACGTTGATACCTTATTCACTGTCTCAATGTCATGCATATCTATATAGCACTTATCAAGTTTTACTGGGCCTTCACATCACCTTTTGTGAATACAAGGATCCAAACTTCTAACTAGCTCATTTTGGAATCTAACCATAGATATCTTTTTATATCAACAATCAACAAATTTGAGTTAATAACCATTAATTAAATGTTAGACATACATGTGTGACTGTACAAGAATGAAATATTACAATATTTTATTTGAAAAAGCTTTGAGGTTCATCAATGGATTATAAGAACATCCTTTTCCCTTTAACCCCGTTTCTTTGTTAAAAAGAGTTAAGTGTGCATGTCTTTGTGTTCAGGTCTTATGAATGTGAAAAGGAAAATCTTAGGAATTTTATCGAGATGGGTTGACTTTTAAATTAAAACTTGCCTTAACGCTTTTACACTTTTTAGCACATTTCGGGTTATAAAACGTTTTATTATTGTGTCCAGGTGTTCCAGAGGAGAAAGGATGGATCAGTGGACTTTTATAGGGACTGGTTTACTTACAGAGAAGGCTTTGGAAATCTTACTGGGGAGTTCTGGCTAGGTGAGTATATCACTTTCTTTTCAACTGAAATTCATTTTAAAAAAATAGATTTTCTCAAATGTTTTAAAGCTCAAGTGTTTCTCTGGTTGAACTTAGAACTTAATAGCTTAGCAAACATTATGTTGAAGGATTATTATTAAGGTATTTCTTGATAATACACTTGTTTTTCAGTCATGATAAATGTTCAAAGGGGGACATTTACCTCTCCGTTTAAAATAAGGTTCTCATAAAATACAAGATATGAAAATTCACCTTTCTGTTTCTCTTTACAAATTGTTATTAAGCAGATCAAGTGTGGTTATATTAAGTTTTAAAGCCAATGATTATCAACGGTTGTAGGATATTTATCAAGCAACATATAGAAGGTCATGACATTTACAAAGAGCATTTTAGACTTTTAAATTTTGGCCAATTTTGCCCAATTTCAATGTTACTGTAAGACCTGATGACATCTAATGAAATGTAACCTTTGACAGTTTAAACTCATTCCAGGCAACGAATACATTCACCGTGTTACAGCCCAGGGGAACTACTCCCTGAAGGTGGAGTTGACTGATAAGAATAGCAGAAAGTCATATGCAGAATATTCTCACTTCTATCTCTCCAATATGTCAGATTTTTATAACCTGACTGTTACTGGATACTCCGGAAATGCTGGTAAGAAAATTGTCCTTTAAATGTGAATTATTAAGGTAAACTTTTTCAAGTTATTATTATTATCAGTAACCGTCAAAATGTGCTGGACTAGGCATCTAATCATAGATATCAATTTTTATCTTAAAAGAAAAAATAATACAACTATATTAAAACGACATATGATTTTTCTTCACATTTAATGAAGAGGTGACTTCTTGTTTTGTTGTCATCTTGAGAAGATGTGTTACTGCCATGAAGCATTTGTGGACAGTACTCATGTTAAATGGTATGACACATTTGTATATTTGTTAAATAGGTGACAAACTAGCCCGACAAAATAAGATGAGATTTTCAGCGAGGAATCTTGAACTTGATATCGACAGAAGGAGGAACTGTGCACAGACGTATAAAGGTGCCTGGTGGTATAAAGACTGTTATGATTCAAACCTCAATGGTATTTATGGATCTAAGAGTGACACTGGCATAAAGTGGGGGAGTGTTATGAAGCAGACAACGATGAAGATCCGTCCATCAAACTGAAACAGAACTTGAACTTACATAGAGAACTCCATTAATCAGAATGTTCTTTGGTCAGTGGAGAGTTGATTGATTCATTAGTTGAGTAACTGATACAATTCAAAACTATGTTAGCAGTTGTGTATATTTACATTCAACATGAATAAACCAATAGTCACTGATTATACACTATGTATGTCATGTAGTATTAGGTAGAGATCGATCCACATGTTTGGGGCAAAGAGTCGTGATAGACTTTCCAATGTCTGAATGTCTTGTCTTCATTGCAATCTATTTACATTGAACATTAATGTTCATGTTATCATTTCTAAATGATTGTCTATGTCACCCTTCAAATCAATTAGTGAATAAAATGAATTGTTTTAGATAAGATTTGTTCCAAGTTTCCTACCGATATCCTACAATTACTAATAAAAAAGATGTAATTATATATTGATATTAAGGAAAATAACTTAATGTGTATAATATTGCTAAAATAATAACTTAACAGAATTTAAATAATACAGGATTCATACATACATAAATATTTCAGTATAATGTACAAGCGAGTAAGTCCTTTGCACAGAGATGTGTATTGTCTAATACTTCACTCTAAAACAAAGCTGGAGTCTTCGATCCAGCACATGTATTTTTTAGTTGTATATAGCTTTGTACTCCAACTTGTTTCTAGGCTGTTATTTTGACATTACATGTCCCTGTTCATAAATGAGTAAGTTATTGTTTAATGCCGCTTTGGCAATATTTCAGCTATTAGCCGCGTCCTTTATATAGGACTTGTGTTTTATATAATGGAAATCTAACTTTTTATCTAAAACTATATTAGTATTGATTTCAAATTTCAATTTAAAAAATGAAAAATTTCATTCAATACTAAAAACATAGATCCATTGGCTCTGTAGCTCAATAGGATATCTATAATTCATTTTACAAATGGTCTAAGGGTCTTCATGTGAGTGCCACAGAATGAAAAACTCTATCAATTAGAATATCCATAAGGCGTCTGTACACAGGTATTGAGCTTTCTTGGCACTTTACTTCTGAAGAAGAAGATGAAAATAGGTTTTTTAGGGTTCATCGTTTTAACCTCACAGGGTCACCAAGTCCATTAATAAGAAACCTCATCTGTTGAGGGGTCTGTACACAAGTTTTCACTTGTCTTGAGCTTTTGATTCTGGAGATGAAGATGGAAATAGCTTTTATGGCGTGGTTCCTATGGGCCTTATTGAATCACAGATCTAGAACACCTAAATCTTTAAATGAAAATTCCAATCAGCTTCGGAGCTTGTATAGAGGGTTTGTGTAAAGTACTCGTTGAATATGAGACATGTAGGCCTTATTGAGTCACAGATATAGAGTACCTTAATCTTTAAATATGAATACCAATCAGCTTCAGAGCCTGTACACAGGGTTCACGCTTTCTAGGCCGCATGTCTCTGGAGAAGAAAATGAAAAAAGTATTAACCCTTCCACTAAATCTGCATTCATTCTATCTATCTACCTCTCTGCAACATCTGCCTTCACTATATCTATATACTTATATCTGTTATATCTGCCCACATTCTATCTATCTACTTCCCTATACTGCATCTGCCTACATTATATCCATCTACTTCTATCTGATACACCTGTCTACATGCTATCTTTATACATCTATCCAATACATCTGACCGCATTCTATCTATCTATTTCTCTCTACTTCATCTGCCTACATCTATATATCTACTTATATGTACTACATCAGCCTACATTCTCTCTATCTACATTGACTTTTATTTTTGACAACTGTCTTCATTTTATTTTTTTCTACTATATTGCCTACATTCTATCTATCTACTTCTACTATAACATCTGCTTTCATTCTACCTACCTACTTCTATCTACAATATTGCCTAGATTCTATTGCCTATCTACTTCTATCTACTTCATCTGCCTACATTTGATCAATCTAAAGTACTTCTATCAACAACATCTGCCTTCATTCTTTCTATCTACTTTTGTCTACTACATGTACCTATATTCTATTTATTCATTTCTGTCTACTACATCTGACAGTATACTATCTATCTACATGTACTGCTATCTACAACATCTGCCTTCATTCTATCTATCTATGTCTATATACTACATTGCCTACATTCTATTTATCTACTTCTATATACAGCATCTGCCTTCTTTTTATCTATCTATTTCTATCCACTAT
This sequence comes from Phorcus lineatus, assembly GCA_921293015.1. Classification (NCBI taxonomy): domain Eukaryota; kingdom Metazoa; phylum Mollusca; class Gastropoda; order Trochida; family Trochidae; genus Phorcus; species Phorcus lineatus. Next base: position 18,051,600 of record OV121087.1, on the reverse strand, counting down.
ATTGCCAGCATGCCATCTATCTACTTATATGTACTACATCTGCCTAGATTCTATCTATCTACTTCTTTCACACTGCAATATTTACAATATATTTGAGCATAGTATTAATGAATGAAGCATGCACTACTAAAATTGTACTGGTAAAGTTTTTGATAACACACATTTATCATTAAGATAGAATTAATTTCCAATTGACCAAAGCAAACACGTAAATCTTAAAAATTAAGCATGCCTTTAACAATGAAGGACATTTTTATGATTTTTAAAGATTTGGAATATCGCAATAAACCAAAGTCTATCTTAGATTCTGTAACATCCAAGAAACTTTATAAAAAGAACTGTATGTTGTGACGACGTAAGTATCTTGTTAATTACAGAATTACACTATGTGCTCTGAGAACTACGTAGTAAGAAAGATGCAAAGCTGATCCTGTTATGCAATGGGAAAACACTAAATAACATATCAGATTCCCTGACACATTCCTAAAATAACGTGCTACTAGGAAGACATATTTGGCGAAGGGCTTGAAGCTGAAAGAGACGATCAAGGATTCATTTCAAGGGAAGAGGAGGTTTCAGCAGCATTCAACTCTTGAGTTCAAAGCGGACAACAGCATCATGATTTTCTCTTGGCTTCTGGCGTCCTCTCTGATTGTTAGTGCATCAGGGAATATAGCAGGCGACTATTGTAAAGTACTTGTTGAATATGAGACATTTAAATCTCAGTTAGATAATTACCTGGCAAATAGAGATGAAGTCTGTGATGGGATGCACATCCGACAAGGTGAGCTTTTTATGTTGGTTTTATCATTTCAATGCACTTTTACTAATCCATGTATTATTAAACTTTTATCCCATTACAGTTTAAGATCCAATTGATATACAATGTTCATCCCATTGTGTTCGACAAGGTGAGATATTTGAAACAATTATTGCGAAATTTCACAAATTTCACATTGGCAAAATCCTTCAAGCATAAGATCGGGAAAAGAAACATCAATAAATGCAATTAATTTCTTACCTAGACAATAAAAACTCAAGAAAGCTTTTTTTAAAGATAAAACTCTAAAGTATATGAGTTGAAGTAAGAGACTTTAACTGATACATTTTTCAGGGGGTGCCAGTTTCGGTCTCAGGTTTGTACATCAACGTAGATCATTTATCATGATCATAGTTCATGTGTATCATATTTGTGAACAAAACATAAAATGTGTTATTCTTCCCCTCCTTGTTCCTGTTGTAGCATATGTTATTTACTGAATACTGTATTGTTAAGTAGAGGGAGTGTTGTCAGAGAAGCTTGATAAATGCATGTTAGAACTTGAATTAACTTCAAATGCTCTTATTTCATCACATACATCAAAATGATGTTCCATGATTTATGAAATTTAAAGTCACATAGATAATGTCACATTTTTATTTGGCTGAAATAAGAGCCAAAATACCACCTGTCTTTGGTTCAATTCAAATATTGTCCCTAAATAAAAATTAGGATATTGATAATAGAAAACCGCAATATAGATGTTAATAAGTCAGAAGTATGTGTCTTATTTACATGAATATCAGTTAATTTATACAACTAAACTCTACATTTACTTGTATCTGCTGTAAATAAGTTCCAGAATTACGTTTAAGTCATTGGCGTGCACCACTGTCCGGTTTCCGATTATAAATTACAACTTAGACCTGTTTATTGTCTCCATACTGAACTGTTCAGCAATACGACGCTTATTTTCAGAGACATGAAATAACACCATTTATAAAATCTGACATATTTGACTCCAATAACATACCACATGTGTCCCTTTAAGCTTTTAAATCAAAACATTCAGACAATTTTGTCCCTTTGAATATTTTCTTTTTAAACGAGTGTACAAACGTGATAATATGTTAAGTATTTTTCAAGGTTTATGTGTTTTTCAACACGCTGCATAATGTCATTCGAATAAAAGGGTCACACTATGGTTACACTATGTATTTGATATAAAGAATCTCAACCAAGTGTCTTCGATGTGAAAAATATCCCTACCAGTTTCAAGATTAAATTACAATTGTCAAATGCTAGATATATTTGATAACATGTTCAGTTAACCTGTGCGAATCCATTTCCCTACCTCCAACGATAAAAAGGCGTTTACACTAAAATGGCCGCCATGTCTTCGATGACTACGTGTGATCGCCTTGTTATGAGATGTTTGACCCTTTGAGTGTAATACATTTGGTGTCCGGAAATGTTTGTTGGTGAAAATTTTAAAAAGAATTTCAAATATGTTGAGCTTTTAAAGTAGAATCTGTGACATCTGTTCTTTTTTATGATTAACCCTCAAAAGAATGTTTGGGTACTCTTTATAGCCATTTATGACAATCTTGTGTTTTAAGGAATTAATGCACATTTCATTCATTGGTAACATGCAAATGATTGTGTTTATCATTGTTGAGAGTTATCACTCTTAAAGCTGGGAAATATCAAGGCTTTGTCGTCTCTCAATTCGATTTATTTTATTGTTATGTTGGAGCTTTCCTTAATCTTCATTTTACTGCGAACAGATTGCTCACGGATCAAGGAGGAATTCCCGGATGCCAAGGACGGAGTGTACAGAATAAAGCTTGCAGATGGAAAGGAGTCGTTTCTTGCGTTCTGTGACATGGAGAGTGATGACCACGGATGGCTTGTAAGAACTTATTGATGATTTATTACTTCCTTTATGATTGTCAGTAATGTGTTATCAATTCATTTTTATATTTTCTTTGTGAAACTGTAACCAACTTTCAAAAATATCCTTCACTACTCTTCTTCACTGTTGAGTCTAACCCTCATTTTGTTCAACATATACCATGGAACCATGATGGAAGATAACTGACAAGTTAAATGAATATGATTAACGCATTTGCAGGCCCTTATACACAGGTCGCCTGTTTGATTCGAACCCTATCTCAGAACCAGCCGCCAATCACCAGTATTGAGAGATAAAATGGCATAGGCCCAATGTACCATAATTCATACCATTTTAAAACTAGTGATCGTAATGTGAATCTTTCACTGTCTGAATTGCATAAATTTCTAAAACATTCATCGCTAAGAGCTGTTTGCTGTTAAATCGACAGAGAGTATGTTTCATAAGTTTTCTATGAGGCTTAAACAAGAGCAAAAATACTATATGACCTGTGTTCAGTTCCAAACAACTTTCTAAAGTTGAGTCTTTATCTCTTAAATGACTGAATTACGATATTTTTGTAAATGAAAACGGTCTTATAAGTGTTAAGAAGTGAATATCCTGAGCCCCATTTACATGTTTGATAATCGAATGACCTATTAAGCACTAACAACCTATATGTTTCCTTGTGTCTGCTTTTAATTAGCTTCCGAAATTACGTTTGAATCATTGGCAAGCGCCACTGTTCAGCTTTCGATCACAAATCTCCACATAAACCTGTTTATTGCATTATATTGATATTGATGTTGATTTTCAGAAAGAACAAGCACTTCGCGATAAAATAACACCATTGATAAAGTCTGACATATTTGACCCTAACAACATACTATGTGCTCCTTTAAGGAACACTGTATATATTTCTGTTCTTAGAAAAGTTTCTTTGTTAAAAAGAGTTAAGTGTGCATGTCTTTGTGTTCAGGTCTTATGAATGTGTAAAGAAAAATCTTAGGAATTTTATCGAGATGGGTTGACTTTTAAATTAAAACTTGCCTTAACGCTTATACACTTTTTAGCACATTTCGGGTTATAAAACGTTTTATTATTGTGTCCAGGTGTTCCAGAGGAGAAAGGATGGATCAGTGGACTTTTATAGGGACTGGTTTACTTACAGAGAGGGTTTCGGCAATCTTACTGGAGAGTTCTGGCTTGGTGAGGATATCCTTGCTTTTCGTTGACTGTATATTTACTCTGAAGAGTGATTTATATAAACATTTCAAAGCTTTTTTCCTGCTAAAATTTTTAACTTTATGGTTGAACAAACTTCTGGTGTTTCCTATAGAGTTGATTTTACAATCGTTTACTAACGATAAATGTTGTAAAGAGGACAATAACCTTGCTGTTGGTCATAAGAAAATCATGTCGAATATTTTTTTCTTTCCTTTGTAAATTGACTTGCAATAGATGAAGTGTGGTTATCTGACTTTTTAAAATTCAATACAAGAATTATTAAATGTGTTTTGCTGTTATACTGAGGGCGTCATGAGGCAAGTATATTTGCAAACATAAAAAATAATGTCGAATTATCATTCCCATGCTTGAAATATCCAAATTAGAAAACCATGTAAATTCGTTAATGGAAATTCAAGGCATTTCCGAAATCATCTACATTCAATCTCCACTTTTGCTACTTGCTTCGTTGATTTACTGGAATGTTGTTTAAGCATATCAGGTATCTTCGTTGTGAAATGTAGTGTACCTATAAATAGGCTGGTGTTTGATCTAGAAATCAGTGAATAAGACGAAGTACAGAAAATATTATTCTTTAAAAAAACGTTTATGACGTTTCATAGATTCAATGGATTTAGGCAGTTGGATGCAATATCTTTATATGGAATTGAGCTCAAACATACATTAAATTTGGATATACTACCATCTTGTTACAATTACAAGGCCGTTTTCTCTAAAAGTTTGTAAAGAAAGAAATTTAAACTTCGACATTAGACAATACGTTATGAATACTTGAGAAAAATGCAGCCTGTCTATTTGGTTCAGCCTTTTAGTCTATTTTGATGAATACAAAGAATAAGTAATGTTTAAAGATTCTGTTTATCTTTTGACTTGATCATTCAAAATAGAATTGTAAAAGTTAGGTGGTAGAAAGATGATAAAGAGAGCACTCTGAAAGAAAGTGTTCACTACTTTTGAATATGCCAAATTCCCATGTTATTATAAAACCTGATTACAATTCTTTTAAATGCAACAATTGACCTGTATAAACTTATTTCAGGCAACGAGTACATCCACCGTATCACGGCCAAAGGGAATTACTCATTGAGAGTCGACCTAACAGATCAAAGCAACAGGAAGACGTATGCAGAGTATTCCTTCTTCAGGTTGGCAAACATGTCAGAATTTTATAATCTGACTGTTGGTGGATATTCCGGAAATGCTGGTAAGAAAAATTTAGTTTTCATGTAAATCTTTTTAATATTTATTTATCATTTCAGCATTAGTTTACCGTGAGCATAAGTTAAAACGTGTAAACGGTACCACAAATTTTGAACGTTTATTCAACAGGTGACCAGCTTGCCTATTCCTGAAATGCCTATATGAAGATTTATTTTTCATGGAAATTCATTTAATGAGAGTTAATTATTTCAGTCATTCATATTATAAGTAAATGTTGAAATGGGCGACACTAGGCATCTGGTCATAGATATTAAGATATCGTTTTCGGACGAAGATATATTGATATATATATCAACAAAAGATGAATTGAAATATAAGAATATTCCTTTCTATTTGTTTGATGATATTTATGTAATAAGAAAATCGATATAATCTATTAGCGTTAGTATGATGCAACACATATCTTATCATTAATCTTTTATTTTCATATTTTTATTGGGAACACGAACATTCAAATACGTAGTTCTCTTTAACAAATATAATACATACAGCCTTTTATAGAGTAGCTGAAGGGAGCGTATTGTAATTCAATAAAGCAAAATTTAAGACGAATGTACAATAAAAATCATGAGAACATCTAACTGTTGTAGAACTATAAGGAAACGACAAGTAGAAGTTTATTGACACATCATGCTGCAGTGGTAACACACTTGCTTTAAACGTGAGAAGACGTTTGACAAACATTAACCATTTGTTTCCAGTAAACATGCTAAATTGTACACACATCATATATGTTTTTCAACAGGTGACATGCTGGCCTATCATAACAAGATGAGATTTTCGGCGAGGAATCTGGATCTAGACACTAGCAGCACGAGAAACTGTGCACAGCAGTATAGAGCTGCCTGGTGGTATCAGAGTTGCCATAATTCAAACCTCAATGGTATTTATGGATCTAAGATTGACACTGGGATAAGATGGGGAGGCATCACAATGAAGCAGACAACTATGAAGATCCGTCCATCAAACTGAAACTGAACTGGAACTCAAATAGAGAACTCCATAAATCAATATGTTCTTTGGTCAGTGGAGATTTGATTGATTTATTGGTGATTGAGTAATAATACAATACAAAACTCAGTTAGCTGTGTAAATTTACATCCAGTTTTTTTTATATCATAAATCACAGAAAATGTTAGCAAACACTATATTACCTTTTTATGCCTGTTTTATAAAAATATATCGGTATGTGCAAAGGTTAATGGAGAATTCATTGATTCATTGGTGGTTGATTGAAAAACTATTACAAACCTCAATCTTTGCATGTTTACAGCCCATCTGATCATATCATCAATCACTGAATATATAATATATCATATAATGTGGTTTATGAAGTACAGGTATTTTGTCTACAAATGTTTGCTTCCAAGTGTTGTTTTTGACTTAGGAATGTTTTTGTGAAAATCTTCATTTGCAGTTCATTACAATTTCATATTTCACAACATTACATTTCATATTTCGTATCTAAGGAATTTTCTAATTCACTGAGTGAATCAATCTGTGAATAAATTAATATTGATACGAATTGTTCCATATTCTTCTTGAAGTTTCCGTCTGATCTATTACATAGATTGTCATCAAAACATATAACCATTGCGATCTAATGATGTATAGTATATAACACAATCTATGAAGTATTGGCTTTACATTGCCAACTAGATAATTGCATTATTCTCTGCAATAGATTATAGGAACATATAACTTGTGATAACAATTAGATTGTTTGTGTATTAATAAATCATTCCAATTAAATATCGCTGCAAACAACAACCCTTTTACAAATTTTTTGTTTGTATTTAAGTAATAGAATAAATTTGTGTTGTTGTTTCTACTGACAGATTATTTTCGGTAAAGAAACATTAATAAACTCATGTTGGAGAAAAAAATGAATTCCCTAAACGCCATAAAATATCATGTTCCGATGAAGTTTTAATTCGTGATATATATTTTAATTCATGGTACATATTTGATTCATGTTATTTATTTGTCGGCATGATGTAGTTATTACAATCTTCATTTATCTTTGTCTTCAGCTGAAACATATTGAACATTTGGAAATCGTAGATTTATGTTTCTTGGTTTCATGGATGTATGATAGGAAAAATATGGATAAATGATCGTTTAATGAGATATATTGTCGATAGCTCCAATGTAAACCTATGATTAAACTTACTGTTTTAGTTACATACTCAACCTGTCTTCTATACAAGACCCTTTGGTCCTAAATTATGAAGAAATCATGTTTTTCAAATATGCAAAGCAAAACAGTTAGTCAGGAATTACAACATAATAAAATAAGGCTATTTTTTTATGTGACTATATTTTTTAATAATCAAAATTATCTTCGTATCAAAATAATATGGCTGTGCTATGAGAACAGAGAGGTAGATGTCATTACAAACACAATGTGTACACGTGCTTTCTGAATATTTGAATATTGTTCCCTTTTCGCGGGGAGACTTTAAACATAGAGCACTTTAAAACACTGTTTTATAGGGGTAGTATTGTGGATATAAGAATAAATAGGAAATTTCGACTTTGTATACACAATATAACTCTAAATTATTAAACCGAAAAATAATCAAAATTGCAAGTGAAACCTATGCTACTATTGTGGAACGGCTCCCTGGGCATTACATTCCTTTGTTGATGAGAAAGTCTCTATTTATGTTTATTTTTTACGAATGACTACAAATATATTGAATCATCACTGAGTAGTAACAGTATTTAAAATACAGCAGATTTCTTATACTTCATGAAATGATCGAGGAATCTTTCTGAGGCTAGCTAAAACATCCCTTTCAACTCACAATATCAATTACCAATCAAGTGATTTGTCGTCCTAATTTATTTTATTCAAAAATTCAAACTCCAAAAAATATTTCCTGCACAATGTATTAGGCCTTATCCAGTGCAGCATACATTTAAAGAGATGGTTCAATTGGAATATTGGCTTTGAGAAGTCCGCCATTTTGTCCGTTTTTAGCAAAAACGTCAATTGATATCAAATCATGCTTTAATTCTACACATTTTCTAGATTTATATGATGACATTGTGGAAAGAATAAGTTTTTTGGGGAAAGTAAATGAAGCGTTCTTAAAATACCAGGATGTCGCCCCGTGATTGCACTTAACGACCATGAAATTTAACTGTCGGAAATGGAAGAAAAATGTTTTTGAGATATTATTTTGACTATATCAGACAACATCTTGTGGAAATGTTAACTAATTTAAATTTACTGCCTGTCAAGAGAATTTTGCATGTGTAAGGAGGATATTTCACAAAAGGGTTTTTAAACGGAATTTCTATGTTAAAGGCTTCAGGATTCAATGCATCCCTTTAATACGACATGTTCTCTAAACCGACATATTCATTTTGTTCCGAATTTTTTTTCATATTATCATATATACGTTATTTCAATAGATTGAATCTCAACAAGGTTGTTTGTGACACTTCCTAAAAAATAAAAGCTGAAGATGAAGCATAAAAAAGTCTCTAAAATGTCGCTATACTAACACCAACCAACGATATGAAAGTCTGCAGGGGCAAAATAAGAAATATATATATTCATAATTTCAATCAACGGAAACTAGAAAATGCAAGGCCGGATATAGGATTTTCGTATGGTAGGAGTGCGCCCTGTGTCACAATTAAAGATATTGAACTTATCAGTTTTAATAATAAAAAAAATATATGAAAATTAGCTTATGTAATGAATTTAAATTTCATGTCCTACGCTTCTCTTTATTACATACCCATGTAATCTTACAGTAGTAATACGTTATTGAAATGAAATCCGTATTGCACTCCGTGTTGCACTTCTCGGGGAACTACTTTCTCAGCGAGAGAGGTGTCATGTCAACTATTCTTAGAATTTGCTGAACGTCAACGAATGCTTCAAGTTATGAATGTTTACAGTGTATTCCAATGAAATGTTGATATACATGTAAGTGATATGCACGTGTCATTTAAGAAATTTTAAACATGTGAACAAATATCTTCCGTCTGATTTTTTTCAAATATTCATCACAGTTTCGTGTGCACTCTATTACCATGTGACGTCATAGGTGGAGGAATGTGATGACGTAATATTTCGTAAAAGGGTTGGCGGAGTAATTTCTTTAGGTCAAGACAACACGTAAACACTCTTCGGCTTTATTTGAAGTAAATTAAACGAAAAAAGGGTATGTAACAAATATATAACGTCATTCTAGTGCATTTTTTCGTTTGTATTGAACGAGTAGATGTCACAAAGAGTAAAGAAACAACTCGTTCTGCGACATCGTTGTTTCTTTGCTCTTTGTCCTTATCCTAGGGATATATGCAATTTAATAGAAGGATGAAAGAAAACAAAAAGAGACATTGATACTCTCATAAAAAGCCGTTTAAAATGAAAACACCGTAGGATTTTGGCCAGACAAAGGAGATTTTGCGGACATTTGTATGAGTCATTCATCGCAGTCTATTTATTCAAGTAATCACTTATTATTTTTACAATATCACAAAGGCAACTTAAGTCATTTATTCCTATGTCAACCTCTGTTACGGGTGGGCCATATTTTGCGATTCGTTCTAAATCCAAGATTATCGTCATTATTCATATCCCATCAAATAGAGTGTTACACCACCGATTTGGTCCTGTCATATATTTTTGCATCGCCCGTGTTAACGGAAGCAGTTTAAATGCTAAGTTGTGACATCATTTCGATGTTTGAAGATGTGTTAACATATATATCACTTTTGGCAACAGCCCAGGGGAACTACGCCCTGAAGGTTGAGCTGACTGATAAGAATAACAGAAAGTACTATGCGGAGTATTCTCACTTCTATCTTTCCAATATGTCAGATTTTTATAACCTGACTGTTACTGGATACTCCGGAAATGCTGGTAAGAAAATTGTCCTTTAACTGTGAATTGATAAGGTAAACTTTTTCAGGTTATAATTATTATCAGTAACCGTCACAATGTGCTGGGCTAGGCATCTAATCATAGATATCAATTTTTATCTTGAAAGAAAAAATAATACAACTATATTAAAACGACATATGATTTTTTCTTCACATTTAAAGAAGAGGTGACTTATTGTTTTGTTGTCATCTTGAGGAGATGTGTTACTGCCATGAAGCATTTGTTCACAATCAGCATATTAAATGGTATGACACATTTTGTATATTTGTTAAATAGGTGATAAACTAGCCCGACAAAATAAGATGAGATATTCAGCAAGGAATCTTGAACTCGATATCGACAGAAGGAGGAACTGTGCACAGACGTATAAAGGTGCCTGGTGGTATAAAGACTGTTATGATTCAAACCTCAATGGTATATATGGATCTAAGAGTGACACTGGCATAAAGTGGGGGAGTGTTATGAAGCAGACAACGATGAAGATCCGTCCATCAAACTGAAACAGAACTTGAACTTACATAGAGAACTCCATTAATCAGAATGTTCTTTGGTCAGTGGAGAGTTGATTGATTCATTAGTTGAGTAACTGATACAATGCAAAACTAAGTTAGCAGTTGTGTATATTTACATTCAACATGAATAAACCAATAGGCACTGTTTATACACAATCTATTTTCATTGAACATTAATTATATCGTATGTATGTCTAGTAGTATTAGGTCCACATGTTTGAGACAAAGAGTCGTGATAAACTTTCTAATGTCTGAATGTCTTGACTTCATTGCAATCTATTTACATTGAACATTAATGTTCATGTTATCATTTCTAAATGATTGTCTATGTCATCCTTTAAATCAATTAGTGAATAAAATGAATTTTTAAAGATAAGATTTGTTCCAAGTTTTCGACTGATGTTCTACAATTACAAAAAGATGTAATTATATATTGATATTAAGGTAATAACTTAATGTGTATAATAATATTACAATAATGATCTTAACAGAATTTAAACAATATAGGACTAAAACATACACATATATTTCAGTATAATGTAAAAGCGAGTAAGTCCTTTGCACAGAGGTGTGTATTGTCTAATACATCACTCAAAAACAAAGCTAGAGTCATCGATCCAGCACGATGTACTTTTTAGTTGCATATAGCTATGTACTCCAACTTGTTTCTAGACTGTTATTTTGACATTACATGTCCCTGTTCATAAATGAGTAAGTTATTGTTTAATGCCGCTTTGGCAATATTTCAGCTATTAGCCGCGTCCTTTATATAGGACTTGTGTTTTATATAATGGAAATCTAACTTTTTATCTAAACTTTATTAGTATTGATTTCAAATTTCAATTTAAAAAATGAAAATTTTCATTCAATCCTAAAAACATAGATCCATTGGCTCTGTAGCTCAATAGGATATCTATAATTTATTTTACAAATGGTCACAGGGTCTTCATGTGAGTGCCATAGAATGAAAAACTCTATCAATTAGAATCCCCATAAGGCGTCTGTACACAGGTATTGAGCTTTCTTGGCACTTTACTTCTGAAGAAGAAGATGAAAATAGGTTTTTTAGGGTTCATCGTTTTAACCTCACAGGGTCACCAAGTCCATAAATAAGAAACCTCATCTGTTGAGGGGTCTGTACACAAGTTTTCACTTGTCTTGAGCTTTGATTCTGGAGATGAAGATGGAAATAGCTTTTATGGCGTGGTTCCTATGGGCCTTATTGAGTCACAGATCTAGAGTACCTTAATCTTTAAATATAAATACCAACCAGCTTCAGAGCCTGTACACAGGGTTCACGCTTTCTAGGCCGCATGTTTCTGGAGAAGAAAATGAAAAAAGTATTAACCCTTCCCCTAAATCTGCATTCATTCTATCTATCTACCTCTCTGCAACATCTGCCTTCACTATATCTATATACTTATATCTGTTATATCTGCCCACATTCTATTTATCTACTTCCCTATACTACATCTGCCTATATTGTATCCATCTACTTCTATCAGTACATCTGTCTACATGCTATCTTTCTACATCTATCCAATACATCTGACCGCATTCTATCTATCTACTTCTCTCTTCTTCATCTGCCTACATCTATATATCTACTTATATGTACTACATCTGCCTACATTCTCTCTATCTACATTGACTTTTATTTTTGACAACTGTCTTCATTTTATTTTTTTCTACTATATTGCCTACATTCTATCTATCTACTTCTACTACAACATCCGCTTTCATTCTACCTACCTACTTCTATCTTCAAAATTGCCTAGATTCTATTGCCCATCTACTTCTATCTACTTCATCTGCCGACATTTGATCAATCTAAAGTACTTCTGTCTACAACATCTGCCTTCATTCTTTCTATCTACTTTTGTCTAGTACATGTACCTATATTCTATTTATTCATTTCTATCTACTACATCTGACAGTATTCTATCTATCTACATGTTCTACTATCTACAACATCTGCCTTCATTTTATCTGTCTATGTCTATATACTACATTGCCTACATTCTATTTATCTACTTCTTTATACAGCATCTGCCTTCTTTTTATCTATCTATTTATATCCACTATATCGCCTACAGTCCATCTATCTACTCCTATATGTACTACATCTGCCTACATTCTATCTATCTATATCTTTCACACAACATCGGCCATGAATTCTATTTATCTTCTTTTATCTACTGCATCTGCCCACGTGCTATCTATTAACTTCTATCTTCTACACCTGCTTACATTTTATCTTTCTACTTTTATCTACTACATCTGACTTCGTTCTATCTTTCTACTTCTACCACAATTCATCTTAAAGGCTTTCTTACTTATTCTTAGTTTCATTCAAAATCGCGACCGTGTCCTTGCTCAATATCGAAAGTTGAAAACAAATCGTAAGCTACTTGCATTTAATACAATATATTTTTTTGAATGAAGCATGCACTGCTAAAATTGTATAACACACATTTATCTTTAAGAAAGAAACAATTTCCAATCGACCAAAGCAAAAACGTAAATCTTAAAAATTAAGCATGCCTTTAACCATTAAGGACATTTTTATGATTTGGAATAACACAATAAACCAAAGTCTATCTTAGATTCTGTAACATCCAAGAAACTTAAAAATAGAACTGTATGTTGTGACGACATAAGCATCTTGTTAATTACAGAATTGCACTATGTGCTCTGAGAACTACGTAGTAAGAAAGATGCAAAGCTGATCTTGTTATGCAATGGGAAAACACTAAATAACATATCAGATTCCCTGACACATTCCTAAAATAACGTGCTACTAGGAAGACATATTTGGCGAAGGGCTTGAAGCTGAAAGAGACGATCAAGGATTCATTTCAAGGGAAGAGAGGGTTTCAGCAGCATTCAACTCTTGAGTACAAAGCGAATTACAGCATCATGATTTTCTCTTGGCTTCTGGCGGCCTCTCTGTTTGTTAGTGCATCAGGGAATATAGCAGGCGACTATTGTAAAGTACTTGTTGAATATGAGACATTTAAATCTCAGTTAGATAATTACCTGGCAAATAGAGATGAAGTCTGTGATGGGATGCATATCCGAACAGGTGAGTATTTTAGGTTAGTTTTATCATTTCAATGCACTATTACTAATTCATGTATTATTAAACTTTTGTTCCATTTTGTTTTTGACGTACTTTAGTTACAGTTTAAGATCCAATTGATATACAATGTTCATCCCATTGTGTTCGACAAGGTGAGATATTTGAAACAATTATTGCGAAATTTCACAAATTTCACATTGGCAAAATCCTTCAAGCATAAGTTCGGGGAAAGAAACATCAATAAATGCAATTGTTTTCTTACCTAGACAATAAAAACTCAAGAAAGCTTTTTTTAAAGATAAAACTCTAAAGTATATGAGTTGAAGTAAGAGACTTTAACTGATACATTTTTCAGGGGGTGCCAGTTTTGGTCTCAGGTTTGTGCATCAACGTAGATCATTTATCATGATCATAGTTCATGTGTATCACATGTGTGAACACAACATAAAATGTTTTGTTCTTCGCCTCCTTGTTCCTGTTGTAGCATATGTTATTTACTGAATACTGTATTGTTAAGTAGAGGGAGTGTTGTCAGAGAAGCTTGATAAATGCATGTGAGAACTTAAATTAACTTCAAATGCTCTTATTTTATCACATACATCAAAATGACACAGATAATGTCACATTTTTATTTGGCTGAAATAAGAGCCAAAATACCACCTGTCTTTAGTTCAACTAAATATTGTCCCTAAATAAAAATTAGGATATTGATGATAGAAAATCTCAATATAGATGTTAATAAGTCAGAAGTATGTGTCTTATTTACATGAATATCAGTTAATTTATACAACTAAACTCTACATTTAACCTTCTATCTGCTGTAAATAAGTTCCAGAATTACGTTTGAGTCATTGGCGTGAAGCACTTTCCGGTTTCCGATCACAAATTACAACTTAGACATGTTTATTGTTTCCATACTGAACTGTTCAGCAATACGACGCTTATTTTCAGAGACATGAAATACCACCATTTATAAAATCTGACATATTTGACTCCAATAACATACCACATGTGTCCCTTTAAGCTTTTAACTCAAAACATTCAGACAATTTTGTCCCTTTGAATATTATCTTTGTAAACGTGTAGACAAACGTGACAATATGTGAAATATACTTTTACGATGTGTGTGTTTTTCAATACGCTACACAATGTCATTCTAATAAAAGGGTCACATTATGGTTACACTAAGATTGATATAAAGAATCTCAACCAAGTGTCTTCGATGTGAAAAATATCCCTACAAGTTTAAAGAATGAGTCACAACTGTCAAATGCTTGATATATCTGATAACATGTTCAGTTATACCTGTGCGAATCAATTTCCCTACCTCAAACGATAAAAGGTCACACTAAACTGTCCGCCAGTGGTTGTTGCTTGATACTTGATCACTTCTTCTATGACTACGTGTGATTGACTTGTTATAAGATCTTGACCCTTTGAGTATAATACATTTGGTGTCAAGAAATGTTTGTTGGTGAAAATTTGGAAATTTTAATTTTAAAAAGAATTTCAAATATGTTGAGTTTTTAAAGTAAAATGAATACATATCAAGCATCTTTTACGTCTGTACTTTTATTTTATAAATAACCCTCAAAAGAATGTTTCGGCACTCTTTATAGCCATTGATGACAGTCTTGTGTTTTAAGGAATTAATGCAAATTTTATTCATTGGTAACATGCAAATGATTGTGTTTATCATTGTTGAGAGTTATCACTCTTAAAGAGGGAGTATATCAAGGCTGTGTCATCTCTCAATTCGATTACTTTTATTATATGTTATGTTGGAGCTTTCCCTAATCTTCCTTCTATTGTGAACAGATTGCTCACGGATCAAGGAGGAATTCCCGGATGCCAAGGACGGAGTATACAGAATAAAGCCTGCAGATGGAAAAGAGTCGTTTCTTGCGTTCTGTGACATGGAGAGTGATGACCACGGATGGCTTGTAAGGAGTTTAGTGATGATTTATGACATCCTTTATGATTGTCAGTAATGTGTTATCAATTCATTTTTATATTTGCTTTGTGAAAGTGTAACCAACTTTAAAAAAGATCCTCCACTGTTCTACGTCACTGTTGAGTCTAACCCTCATTTCGTTCAACATATACCATGGAACCATGATGGAAGATAACTGACAAGTTGAATGAATATGACAACTAATTAACGCATTATCAGGCCCTTATGCACAGATCGCTTGTTTGATTCTAAAACTTTCTCGGAACCAGGCGCCAATCACCAGTGTTAAGAGACAAATTGGCTTAGGCCTTATGTATTTTTATTTATACCATTTCAAAACTAGTGATCGTAATGTAAATCTTTCACTGTCTGAATTGCATAAATTTTTAAAACATTCATCTTTAAGAGATGTTCGCTGTTAAATCGACAGCGTAAGTTTCATTAGTTTTCTATATATATGTTGCTTAGATAAGAGAAAAAAACCATATGACATGTGTTCACTTCAAAACAACTTTCTAAATTTGAGTCTTTATCTCTTAAATGACTGAATTACGATATTTTTGTAAATGAAACGATCTTAAAAGTGTTAAGAAGTCAATATCCTGAGCCCCATTTACATGTTTGATAACCAAATGACCTATTAAGCACTAACAACCTATATGTTTCCTTGTGTCTACTTTATAAGCTTCCTAAATTACGTTTGAATCATTGGCACGCGCCAATGTTCGGTTTTCGATCACAAATCTCGACATAAACCTGTTTATTGTCACTATATTGAGTTGATAAGCTTTGGGATGTTGATTTTCAGAAAGAACAAGTACTTCGCGATCAAATAACACAAATCATAAACTCTGACATATTTGACCCTAATAACCTACTATGTGCCCCTTTAAGGAACACTGTATGTATTTCTGTTCTTAAAAAGGTTTTGATCTGAAAGGTATTCATTTGTGTACAGGTGTTCCAGAGGAGAAAGGATGGATCGGTGGACTTCTATAGGGACTGGTTTACTTACAGAGATGGTTTCGGCAATCTTACCGGAGAGTTCTGGTTAGGTGAGGATATCCTTGCTTTTCGTTGACTGTATATTTACTCTGAAGATTGATTTTTAAAAATATTTCAAAGCTTTTTCTGCTAGTTATAACTTCATGGTTGAACAAACTTTCTGGTGTTTCCTATAGAGTTGATTTTACAATCGTATACTAACGATAAATGTAAAGAGAACAATAACCTCGCTGTTGGTCATAAGAAAATCAAATCTTTTTTCCCTTTCCTTTGTAAATTGACTTGAAATAGATGAGGTGTGGTTATCTGACTTTTTAAAATTGAAAAGTTATTAAAGGTGTTATGATGTTAAATTAAAAGCGTCATGAAGTAAATATAACTGCAAACATAAAAAGAAATTTCGAATTATCATTCCCATGCTTGAAATATCCAAATAAGAAAAACATGTAAATTCGTTAATGGAAATTAAAGGCATTTCCGAAACCATCTTTAATCAATCTCCACTTGTACCCTGGATCCATTCCCGGCTTTTGCTACATGCTTTGTTAATCTACTGGAATGATGTTTAAGCATATCAGGTATCTTCGCTGTGAAATGTAGTGTACCTATAAATAGGCTATTTAGTACAGAAAATAGTATTCTTTATAAAAACGTTTATGACGGTTCATAGATTCAAGGGATTTAGGCAGTTTGATGCAAGATTTTTATATGGAATTGAGCGTAAATAATAAATAAATTTTGGATCTATTATCATCTTGTTACAATTGGAAGTCCATTTTCTCAAAGAAATTTAAACTTCGAATTTAGACAATACGTTCTGAACACTTGAGAAAATGCAGCCTGTCTTTTTGGTTCAGCCTTTTAGTCTCTTTTGATGAATACAAAGAATAAGTAATGTTTAAAGATTGTGTTAATCTTTTGACTTGGGCATTCAAAATAAAATCATTAAAGTTAGGTGTGAGAAAGATGAAAATGATAGCACTCTTAAAGAAAGTGTTCACTACTTTTGAATATGCCAAATTTCTCATGTTATTATAAAACCTGATTACAATTCTTTTAAATGCAACAATTGACAAGTATTAACTCATTTCAGGCAACGAGTACATCCACCGTATCACGGCCCAAGGGAATTACACATTGAGAGTGGAACTAACAGATAAAAGCAACAGGAAGACGTATGCAGAGTATTCCTTCTTCAGGTTGGCAAACATGTCAGAATTTTATAATCTGACTGTTGGTGGATATTCCGGAAATGCTGGTAAGAAAATTTAGTTTTCGTGTAAATCTTTGTGCAACTGTGCACGGGGTCGTAAAGGAGCCTGGTGGTACAAGAGTTGTTATAATTCAAACCTCAATGGTGTTTATGGATCTAAGAGTGACACTGGGATAAGATGGGGAGTCATCACAATGAAGCAGACCACTATGAAGATCCGTCCATCAAACTGAAACTGAACTGGAACTCAAATAGAGAACTCCATAAATCAATATGTTCTTTTCTCAGTGGAAATTTGATTGATTTATTGGTGATTGAGTAATAATACAATACAAAACTCAGTTAGCTGTGTAAATTTACATCCAATTTTTGTATATCATAAATCACAGAAAATAGTAGCTAATACTATGTTACTTTTTTATGCCTGTTTTATAAAAAATAAATCAGTATGTACAAAGGTTAATGGAGAATTCATTGATCCATTGGTGGTTGATTGAAAAACTTTTACAAACCTCAATCTCTGTATGTTTACAGCCCATCTGATCATATCATCAATCACTGATTATATAATATATCATATAATGTGGTATATGAATTACAGGTATTTTGCCTACCAATGTTTGCTTCCAAGTGTTGTTTTTGACTTAGGAATGTTTTTGTGAAAATCTTCATTTGCAGTTCATTACAATTTCATATTTCACAACATTACATTTCATATTTCATTTCTAAGGAATTGTCTAATTCACTGAGTGAATCAATCTGTGAATAAATGAATATTGATCCGAATTGTTACATATTTTTTCTTGAAGTTTCCGTCTGATCTTTTACATAGATTGTCATCAAAACATATAACCATTGCAATCTAATGATATATAGTAAATAACACAAACTATGAAGTATTAACAGTACCAGCTAGATAATTGCATTATTCACTGCAATATATTATATGAACCTATAACTTGTGATAACAATTAGATTGTTCGTGTATTAATAAATCATTCCAATTAAATATCGCTGCAAACAACAACACTTTTACAAAATTTATGTTTGTATTTAAGTAATAGAATACATTTGTGTTCTTGTTTCTACTGACAGAATGACAGATTATGTTCGGTAAAGAAACATTAATAAACTCATGTTGGAGAAAATAAACCAATTCCCAAAGCGTCATAAAATATCATGTTCTGCAGAAGTTTTAATTCATGGTATATATTTGTTGGCATGATGTAGTTATTACAATCTTGATTTATCTTTGTCTTTAGCTGAAAGATATTGAACATTTGGAAATCGTAAATCTCTGTTTCTTGGTTTTATGGATATATGATAGGAAAAATGTGGATAAATGTTCGATAAGTGAGATATATTGTCGATAGCTCCAGTGTAAACCTATGATTAAACTTACGGTTTTATTTACATACTCAACCTGTCTCGTAGACAAGACCCTTTGGTGCTAAATTATGAAGAAAACATGTTTTTCAAATATGCAAAGCAAAACAGTTAGTCAAGAATTACAACATAATAAAATAAGGCTAACTTTTTAATGCGACTATATTTTTTTATAATGAAAATTATCTTCGTATCAAAACAATATGACTGTGTTATGAGAACAGAGTGGTAGATGTCATTACAAACACAAAGTGTACACGTGCTTTCTGAATATTTGGATATTGTTCCCTTTTCGCGGGGAGACTTTAAACATACGAACAAAATGAATTTAAATCTCATATCCTACGCTTCTCTTTATTTCAACCAAGTATGAGAATTACTACGCTCAGCGTTTACTATATTTAAACTCTTTTGAGAGGGATGAGCGCCCCCGAATAATCCCCAAAGATCCCCAAATGAACAGCCAAGGGATATATGCAATTTCATAGGAGGATGAAAGATAACAACAAGAGTCCCATGGAACGCCGGTTAAAATGAAAACCCCGTAGGATTTTGGCCACACAAAAGAGATTTTACGGACGTTTGTATGTGTCTATTCAAATAATCACTAATTCTTCTGACATTCTACCAGAGGCAACTCAAGTCATTTCTTCCCATGTCAACCTCTGTTACGGGTGGGCCATATTCTGCGATTCGTTCTAAAACTAAGATTGTCTTTATTCACATCCAATCAAATAGTGTGTTACACTACCGATTTGGTCCTGTCATATATTCTTGCATCGCCCGTGTTAACGGAAGCAGCTGAAATGCTAAGTTGTGACATCATTTTGAACAATGTTTGAACATGTGTAAACATATGTATCACTTTTGGATAGCAAGTGCGGGTTTTTACAGAATCAAATCTTGTCTGTAAAAAAGATAGACCATTGACAGTTCTTTACGTTTCGTATGAATTGTTTTTCAGTCGGCCACGCGGACACTGATGAAAAAACGTGTGTAATTTGAAAAAAAATCGTGAATTGTGAATGGTAAGAACAAGTTCTGTGCTAACAGAGAAAAAATGGGAACGACAAAATGCAATAACTTGTGCTTCCACATTTAGCCTTAATTATTGCAGCCACTACTCTCGACATACCCCACACAAGTCTTCTGGATTGTTCATTGACGATTTGCTACCACTCCCCCATCTTCCAAAACATGGCCTGTCTAACGTCCAATCTCATTAAAATCAGTTCGAAACTTGTCCCTCGCACCTCACTGCGTTCCTTGGCAAATTCAGACTTCGCAGTATATCCCCTACTTTATTTTGCTTCTCCATTATCAAATCAAAAATCTTTTCGCCGAAGAGGGCGCTGCACTCAAACATGAAGTTTGGTGGGGAGCAGCAAAGTTTTAATAAGCCAGTGATGGAGACTGGTGAGACTTAAAGCCATGCAGTGACGATCATGTAAGCATGCCTCAAATTCCCTCAGGTTTGTAAAGAAAGTTCTCGTCAGCAATACGTTAGTCGACTTGGTCCCAATTATGCTCCATTGGCTTTAAATTGAGGAATGTTGGTCATAGGATATGTGTAACATCACAGTAACACCGCTTGGTAATAATATCGGATCGGGCGTCATCATCTTTGAGGAGGGGCCTTGTTGCAAGTTTGTGCTCATTAAAATCGAAAACAGATGAACCCTGAACCTCTTTGATATATATCGAGTGTCACCATATCCAACTTTGAGTCACAAGAGATACACCCAACATAATAACAGAGAGTCCATCTTGGCTAATAGTTCCTAGGTCAGTAACATGTCTTTTTGTAACTCAACAATCAACATTGTGTAAGAAAATACGGCTATCGTTTGACCAGTGAATCTTCCATTGTCACCTCACGTCCATTCGTTGTCAGTTCACACAACAAATCCTTCGGTTACCTCCGATCTGTTGGTATGGGTGTACTTCATAAGGTGGAATCGGCTTTCAAACATTAAAAAAAGCACCGGATATTTTAACCCCTGCTGAAATCGATTGTTAGAGTTGGATAACTTTCTGGCCCTCAATCCAACAGGTTTGATTGCACACAATCTGGTTCCTCTAACGGGGATTTTGAAGCCAGGTCTGTTTTGACGGAACTTTGGAGAAAGGGCTGGTGTGATTTCAACTTGAACAGGGTCTGCAAAACGGGGAACGGTCCCTTCAATGATTTTTATGAACATGTTCCTCAGAATACACAATAGTGTAAGGATATCACGTTCTTCTACCACGCTGTAGGGAGGTCTGCGAATAAGGGCACCATAATCTACTGTCTCAAATTTCAATGGATTTTAGTCAAACAGAAAGGAATTACCTCCAAAAGAATGTTAATAATCAATTTCA
The DNA here is from genome assembly GCA_921293015.1 of Phorcus lineatus. Classification (NCBI taxonomy): domain Eukaryota; kingdom Metazoa; phylum Mollusca; class Gastropoda; order Trochida; family Trochidae; genus Phorcus; species Phorcus lineatus. The sequence goes on along the minus strand of OV121087.1, from coordinate 18,030,055 downwards.
TACCAATGGAAGAACTGCATCTTGCAGAAAAACTAGTGCGGCATGGTATCAATCGAAGGACACGATTAGTGATATGCAGTTGATACAATATATCAAGTTTTCCCTGATATTCAAACGAAGTGAGCAAGGTTAGAAAGCACTTTCGATGGTCTGGAATTAAGGGTGCGCGGTATTATCTGTATATCGGTATACGTACCGGTACAGTCATATTAGAATATCCAATATATTGTAGGTTTTATAATGAACCCTTTCCGTGTAAAATTGCAGAAAAACCCTTTGATTTTACTGAAAGTTGTAAAAAATCTGTGAACGTGCAAAGATGAAAAAGCACAGACATATTAAAAGTACGAAACCAGTCGCTGAATTACCTCTCATTACAAAACGACGTCTACTTGAGCATTGATTACTGTTCTAACAACTAAAATATGAAAAGTACCAATATTTTGCAATACGTATTGCAATACGCTTTTGTGTATCGCAATATACAGTCTATATATATTACATATACATATTATTATTATATAACATAATATATTACAGTCTACTACCATGGAGCTGTATGAAGTTGAGGAGGGTACCATAGTGTTCAGACCATCATTCGATGCCAATTTGATTTGCTCCCTCTAGAAACGTATACGTAATGCTAATTTACATGCAGCTTAGTGTTAGTTAAGTTAACAGTATTTGTCAGCTGATATGTATTTGACTTTACATGTCTATTAATTATTCTGATGGTCATCGTGTGTTAGAATGTTTATAGTGTGGCACAATCTCCCAATGAGTTCATGAACACATGTTTCCCATAATTGCTTTATTCCTTTGACTGCAAGTCAAAGAACTCCTTAACCTATGACAACCATTTCTGACAAGTTGGAAATTGATACTTTAAATGACTTCGAGTAAATTTTGTTTTTATAAAGAATCTGCATTCTACTTTTACCTGGAAAAACAAGTTTGTACTCATTGATGAAATTACAACGAATTTGAAAATAAAATATTTTTTATATCACAAATTTTTATACTTGTTAGAATTTAGGCTAACAGTATTCACTATTATTAACGTGGCTTTGGAGGTGAATAAACACCGTTGAAATTTGTTGTAAAAATGGATAAAGAAAATTTAGCATTAAGTATTTATAGAACTTTTAATGATGATACTTATCATGGTAAGCTTACTCAGATTTCATATTTAGGCCTGACGTGTTTTATTTCAATGGAAAAATCGAGCAATGGTCTTAGGTATGTCAAGAATAGGAAATTACAGTCTCGGTGAATGTATACTAGTCATATGACTAAAAAACACTACCAACTGATATTGTCCTGTTTGTGTGACTAATAAACACTGCCAACTAATATTGTCCTGTTTGTGTGACTAATAAACACTGCCAACTGATATTGTCCTGTTTGTGTGACTAATAAACACTGCCAACTGATACTGTCCTGCTTGTGTGACTAATAAACACTGCCAACTGATATTGTCCTGTTTGTGTGACTAATAAACACTGCCAACTGATATTGTCCTGCTTGTGTGACTAATAAACACTGCCAACTGATATTGTCCTGTTTGTGTGACTAATAAACACTGCCAACTGATATTGTCCTGTTTGTGTTTAACAGATAAGTTTTCAAATTAACGTTTGACTCATTGGCGCGGGCCAGTCATGCTAAATTGTCTAAATTCGAATAACAAATTTCCGCTTGAGGATTTGATATACTGGGTCAATAAGCACAAAACAATGTTAAACAAAATTGATAATGTTTTGATAGAATTCCACCATTGATATCGTTTGAAAAGTTGTTGCCGAAATTGTAAACTAAAGATCAAAAGAAAGTTGTCTTAATTTTTTTTCCACCAAAATAATTAAAAAAGAAGTTTAAAGAAATATACAGTAATTCTCAAAGAAAGAAAAAAACAAGAAAAAAGTCGAGTTTCATTATCGAAAACCAGACAATGTTGCGCATCAATGACTGAGACGTTAATTTGGAAGTTATTTATAGCAGAGAGAGAAATATGGGTTGGTATTACTTAATGGTCATTTAAATTATATAAATGTAAATGGGACGCTGAATTTCTACTTCTTTACACTTTGATGGCTGTTTTAATGTAAAATCGAAAACAAGAAAATGTCACAAATTATGCATTTAAGACACAAAGATGCAACTTTGGATTAGCGATTTGAACTTAACTTAGGTCAAATGATATTTTGGTTCTATTCAAGCCATACAAAGTTAATGAAACATATTCTGTGTCACTTTAACACGATTTTACGATAAAAAAACCCCCCTTTTTTATGCATGCCGATGTGAACAAAACAGTATCACTATTTTCAGAGTTTTATCAAAATACAAAAATGAATATGGACACTTATTACGATGAGTTTATACAGTACAATAGGTGTGTAAACCAATAACTACAGAACCAGACTAAAGAATCCTTGTCCATATGTCATAACATTTTCTCCTTAATGTCGACTGGTTTATGCTATGTTAGTTGTTTCACCCAGGCTGGAAAAAGAGCAGGGCACATGATGAGAGCTACGCCCTGATTTAAACGCCTGGAGGAAACACTATGTATAGTGATGACATAAGATCTATAGCAATATGCAGGTTGGAGGATGTGATCTCCAATTGAGTTATTACATTGAAAAAAACTACCATTATCAAAATACTCATAAACATGCAACTTCATAATAACACTAAAAGCGCTATATGGCTGAAACAGCAGAGCTGACAGGTTGATAAGTGTTAAGCAATCTTAGTTTTCCCGTTTTGTGTGTAACTTATTTTTCAAAATAAGCGATAACCAATTATTCATACAAGGCCAAAATAAGAATATTGCTCGATTTCTTTCACAGAGAACACTAAAGACAATGTTTTCAACTTGTACCTTTCTTCTGTTTGACGAACGTTGATAATGTAGAAATTTTGTAGTTACTCTTCATAGGTTCATATGTCACAAACAAAGGAAATTCACATAGTATTTCCAATATGAATAACAGTGAAACATAACGCCATGATTTCAATAATATATGCTTGATACAGATTACCATGATTAAAGGTGTAAGTAACAAATCGATGCAGACATGATTACTTTATGCCAAGGATCACCGGCGGTAGAAATTCCTCCTGGCAGTACTATAAGTTCATGGTTCGAATCAGATATATCAGCATTTTATTTGGTCAAATGTATAAGTCCCTTTGTTTGTATTTATTTATCAGCTCATTACTGGCCATTGGTTTTAAGATGATAATACAAACACATCTTGGTTGTGACATATAATCTTTAACTTAAAGGCAGTAGTGCACACCAATAGTTCGCGAAATTCTACGAATGCATAGGTAATGCATATCTCTCGATTTTATTTACAATCTGCACTCCAGTAATCTCGCTTGTAAATTGTTTAGCAAATATATACGTATTCAGGCTATAACGTTCATTCGACAAGACCGCAACTATCTATGTAACGTTGCCCTAAATCCGCATAAACGAAGATTTTGGAAATTTTATTAATTTTGCTGACAGCCAGGAAAGCGCAAACAACATCCTTTATGGTTGATAATGGTTTCAAGATTGCTTTAATTAGCAATATTCGTCCTTTGTTCTCGCTTCAGAGTTTAGGAAAAATTGAAAAACTGCACACATTATTGGTTTAGCTGTCCATTTTTTCCATTTTGTGCAGAGCTGACCATAGATTATCTCATATATTTAGCCCGACTTGGGCCATCTTAACTTTTTCATGGTTGATTGTAAAGATGAATAAATATTTCATTGAATCAAAGCTTATGTGAGTGCCGATGTCCATGTATTTTCTTTAAAATAGCCAAAGTGAACCGAAAAACATGCTATAGTGCCTTTAAGCATGGGAACAAAATCCATGCAGTGACTTGATGTGATTGACAGGTGACAGCTTAATTTGTTAAGTAAATCATACATCCAAATTAAACAATAACCTATTTCTGGCTTTGAACTTTTAAATATTTTTTTTAATTTTGATATATTCTTGCACCTGAGACAAACAACAGGAAGTAAAACAGATGAAATAACTCCGGATTGTTTTTATCAGATGTTTACATATATCTTAAACATTTGTGAGTTTACCGTTTAAGTGTGCACTACAGAAGTGTTCATTTAATATAATATGATATATATGATATGTTTAGGCAACCCCAAATAGAAAGGGATTCTTGAGTTTATTTAACAAAATCCAATAAATTTGTTAGTAAATCAATTAGGGATATTTGTAAAGTAAAATATTAATCATTGACATATTTTGATACAAAATGATATTATCCTGGTGTGGTATTCTATGAAAAATCTACGATCTTTCTTTAGGTAATGACTTAAGTTTTTATTATTTGACTTATTTAAGTCGAAAATTTAAGTATGCATTCACAAAGCGACTGAGCTAAAAACTAAAACTAAAAGCCAAGTCATTAGAAAAAACTTAAGTCAATGGTTGCTATGCGTGCGCACCGTTGCTAAGGGGGAAATACTAGCAACAGTTACTTTCATTTGGAACTCTTTAACATAAGAGACTACAAAATGAGATTTAGATGTAGGAATTCCCTCCAATTATTCCAATAAGGAAGGAGCAAAAGTTTCTAGCAAAATCTTAGCTTAGATGTATTCTTACTATATATCGTTTTGAAATGAAAACACAATAAGTTTCTAGATGACAAATTTGTTTTAAATGCAAGATATTTGTTGAAAATATTTCATTTGAAGTGTAAGCAAATCATTTAGCAAGTGACTTAAGTCAGATGTCAGAATTTAAGCCTACCTATTTGAAGACTTAAAAAGTCAAAAAGAAGAAAAACTTAAGATCAAAACCTTTCATAAATATGATTTAGAAAACAGTAAAAAAAACTTAAGTCAAAACATTTTTTATTTGAACTTAAGTCACTTTTTAGACTTAGGTATTTTTAAGAAACCGCCCCGGTGAGCTATGACGCGTGTATCGCATGCACGATGCATGTGAAGTGTCATATCCTTATTTTCCTGAATAACAATTATTTTTTAATGCATTTGCTATGTTTGGAATATTCAGTGCAATTTGGTGATTGCGAAGCGTTTCGAGTCAACATGGTGTCAAAATATGGTCATGAGGAATGTCGAGATGTCTCTCAGACAAATTCGCAACATAATTTCCTAAATTCAGGAGAACTTATAGGATGTAAAACATTTCGCTAGACCTGGCAGACCCTGTAAGACACCAGTCACAGAACAGAGAGACCGAACACAGTAGCTTTATTCAGTAATGTTGGTCCATATGGCCTATAGTACAGTAGTGGAGTACATTCATTCATAATTAAAAAGCTTTTTAGGAACCTAGACACATATACTATTATTTCTCGAATTCTGCGAACTAATCATTAATTGCTCATCTTTATGTACAGCTGCAATCAACATGAGGTATCTACTGTATCTCCCAGAGTTTGGTCTAGTTTACAAATAACAAGTACTTGAAATTCATTTTTAACATAGCCTTCTTTACATTCCTGACATAAACTTTTTTTATGTAGCACACTGTTCTTTCTTAGAGTATTTTCATTAAAATGATGGAATGACATTAGTAATTTGCTAAACAGGCTCCTTGATATTTCAGATACATATTTTAAGGAGCAGGTAAAGATTTTGAATTTGAATAATGACAGAAATTTTGACGATGATGCCTGACTATACAAAGTTTTTTAAATATATCTTGCAACTTTTGATTAGGGATAAAGTTAAATAATTTAAAATTTCAAACGTCTTGAAAAATCCAAGCAAGGTAAAATCGAGACATAAATAGAAAAGTTCTTACCCGCAAGTCTTTACCATTATCATCCTTTCTTTTTAATATAAAATAACATTGGAGAGGTATTCTTTTTGAATTCATAGGCAGCAGCTTTAGTCAATACTTTGTTGCACGGAACTTTAATGTAATAACTAAGCTTGTGCAACCAGTTTCTTCAAAAATAGCCTCAAATTTTCCTACACCTAAAATATCTAAAATACAAAGCATGGGGTTTTCAACTGAATCATTGTATTTAACTCCCGATATCACGGAACCATATGAAGGATTGATGTAATTTTTTCTATCAACTATAATAGAAAACACCGAAAAAGATACGAAGTTATTTTCTTTAAAAATATTATATGTTGTAATCAAGGCTTTAGATTCTTGTAAAGTAAGATGCTTGCAGGTTGCCGACCATGACAGTCTAGAGTATACAATTAGTCCAAAATATTTATAATATGGAACAACATTTACTTCCTTACTGCAATATGTCAGATGTTCAATTTTTTTTAGAATACTGGCTTATCTTAAAAACAAATGACTGCTGGATTTTTAAAAATCAACTTCAAAGCCCAATTTCTCACAGTAATATTGAAAAATATTTAACTGTTCTTGACTGAAATTATATAGAGTAATATGAAATGCTAATAGTAAAAGCATTAAATAGACAAAATCCTGTGAAACAAAAAGTCCCATATACATGTCAGTTATAAGACATTCCTGAAAAAAATGTATAATACAGGGCTGAGCAAACCAGTTAAAGTTTTGAAATATTCTGTTACTCCATTCCTGATACATACCTTAATTGATGAGTATATATTTTACAATGTTCATTTACACGTGGCAATCGTTTACACCTTTGTGTCACGTGCACCTACCTTTCATATTATTAAAAAAATATTTATATCTAATAAAAGAGTATCCTAATTTCTAGTATGTGTCATAATGCTCAACGTTTATTTTTTCTATATTATTATGTATAACTCCCTTCCTTATACCTGATGACGCTTAGAAACTAAACTCTAATACAGAATATATATCTTTTAACTTAAAGATAATTAGTAATAGAGATAATATAATGATACCACTTATTAACAATTCCGTAAAAAAGACAATGCGTAGTGCAAAAACTGTGTCACAAATAACAAATTTATAACACAAAGGTCCTCTCAATATAAAATGTTCCATGCAAAATAAGTTGATTGCATTAATGCAATTCAATATATCTTATTCAATATTTCCACAAGGTTGATTGAAATTATCACATCATTAAATTTGTATTAGCACTTTGAAAATTAACGCCATTTCTTATTTCCAAACTACTGTAAGAGTGAATTTAACAAATTGAATATCGTCATTACAAATGAAATAAAAATTAGACAGTTTCTTGAAATATCCAAGAAGCTTGAAAAGTGATTAAGTAAGTGTTTGTCTTGACATGATAAGCATCTGTGTTGATTACAGCAATACACTAGATGCACTTAGACAGGAGCACACAGCTGTTATGCAATGGCAAAACACTAACATATCAGATACTTAGCACATGTTTATCTTTTCTTCAGAATCCTTTTCATACATTCCTGACATAACGAACTACTGAGAAGACATATTTGGCAAAGCGCTTGAAGCTGAAACTAGAGGTTCAAGGATTCATGTGAAAAGACGGTTTCAGCAGCATTCAACACACGAGCAGAGGCCAAACAACAGCATCATGATTTTCTCTTGGCTTCTGGCGACCTCTCTGTTTGTTGCTGCATCAGGGAATTTAGCAGGCGACTATTGTAAAGTTCTCGTTGAATATGAGACCTTTAAATCTCAGTTAGATAATTACCTGGCAAGTAGAGATGAAGTCTGTGATGGAATGCACATCCGAACAGGTGAGTATTTTATGTTGGTTTTACATTTCAACGCACTATTACTAATCCTTGTTTTCGTAAACTTTTATTCCATTCTGCAATTTGAAATACTAGGTGAGATAGTTGTAACAATAGTTATTCTTGTTTACTGGGGCAAAAAAGTGCCTCTAAAAGCGGCGAAGATAATAATTAATGCAATGGTTTTCTAAATGTATCAAAAAAACACAAAAAATATTACTAATCCTTCAATGAATTAAACTTTTATCCCATTGTTTTATTTGACCTAATTTTGGTACGACTTAATAACACTTGGTGAGATAGTTAAACAACAATTATAGTGCAATTTAAAACTTTTCATATCGACCATATCCATTAAAGAGGCACTCCGTGAGTTATAAAAGTGATATATGCCAAACTTAATCAATGGTGTCATTTGATCGCCAAAATGGCACATTATACATTATTGTACGGTGACAATATGAAGGTAGAACGTAGCAATTATGGCCGAAAAGAGAAAAGTGGCCTGCGTCAAATAGTCAAAGTAATTTTGGAGACCTTTCTAAAACAGCCAGGAGGGCAGTTAGAAGTTGATAGTGTTTAATTATTAGGTTATATAACTAGTTTCCATGTATATTGGACGTAATATCTACATCTCTCTTCATTTATAAGGCAGTTTTTAGATTTTCATGTAAAACCAGTATTTGTCATATTTATTTGTCTTTTGGACATGAAAAGTTAAGATGTTCTGATTTTATATCACCACATATATGACATTTAGGATCGTATCAAAGGTAAATGATATGTTATGAAAATCACGGAGTGGCTTTTTAAACATATATCTGGGCGAAAAAGTGCTTCTGAAAACGATGGAGATCAATCAATTTTAAGTGTTTTTGAAGGTAGAACTTTAAAGAATATGATTTAAAGACAGGACTTTTATTGATAGTTTTAAGGGGTTGCCAATTTCGGTCTTAGGTTTGTGTTTCAATACAGATGATTTACCATCATCGTAGTTCATGTTTATTGAACACAACGTTACAATGTGTTATTCTTTAGGTAAAGCTGGCACTTTGAATTTTTGCATGAATAACACAACACCTTTAAATTGTGGGCCATGAGTTTCCCTTCCTTGTCACTGTTGTAACAAATATTTCATTACTGAACATTGTACTGTTCACTAGAGGTACTTCCATTCTATTTATTTAGATACGACAAAAAAGAGGTGATATATTGTTATGCTTTTCGTTATGCCGCATCGAGGCATTAACATATTGGTAAAAATGATAGAATCAAAGTATCAGTAGGTATTTTGATAAATTGAACCTCGCCCAAGAGATTTCTTATATCAACTATAACAAATATATATACATAATATACATATTTGATATGAAAAAGAATGAGGATTGGATATCATCGATCTTCCAAAATCATTCTTCAATGCAAATTAGTAATAAGATGAGTCTCTGACTACTATTATTGTCTCTTACTGTATTATGTTTTAAAGATTGACTTTTATGCATCATGGCGAAATGCAAAATTTATCAATTGAGATTTCAGTTTCACCTTGACACAAGTTTCTAAAATTACCAATCAATCAATCGATCAATCTTTATTTACCCAAAAAACCACCAACGGTGGTACAAGAGCAAAATAACATTACAATGTATATGTTATAATATACATACCCAATGCAGCTTTCATTAATCCTTTTAAAAACACTGTAAAATCTGTGTCAACAGACCAGATCAGTATGTTTTGAAAGAATTGTTCATCTTTTTTGCCAAGCAAGGGTGACATGAACTTATACGTTTTACTGGGAGTGCCCTTAGTCTCTTCCAGTAGATTGATGCTATATCAAAATTAAGCATCTCTGGTCATTTGAGACACATAGTTTCTGTCTCTTTTGTACATTTGAGGATATATTTCTAGATTTGAACGTCTCCATCACCATTCTGCTACTAGTTTTCTGCTTAAATGGAGCATACTTATCAAAAAGTGATGTAAGGGTCGAATCTAGTAGCTGACATAGTTCATTCAAATCATCCGGAGGCTTTGAAATCAATATCGATTTCAGATCATTCCTGAAAGCTGATGAATCCATTGATTTGATATTCCTGCACTTAACCTTGATTGTTTCAAGTGGTGGTTTCATCGTTTAAGATTATCATGATTAATGAGTGGTCTGACATTTGTCGATCCTCTGTATTAACACATTGTATAAACATGTTATCTTCATTCGACAAGACCCAGTCAAGGATATTTCCTGAATTGTAGGTTGGTGTTACTATATGTTGAATGATACAGTGTGCTTAAAGGAGTTTCATGAACATCTTAACATCCGGTTTAGATGGATCATTGAAGTGGATGTTAAAGTCACCAAATAAGAGAAAGTCTTTCTCATGTTATTGTCCATGCATGCACCAAATTCCTCAATGAATTGTGAAGGTGTGAATTGATTTTTGCTTGATGGAGGAGGCCTTTAAACACACATTGCTCTCAACACAATCTGGTGATGTAAAATCGTCACCCTTATCAGTTCAAATTTATCAGTTACAGCGATCGAGTATTTTGAGAAATTCAAACACATTTTATATAATGCAATTTGATTACCATTGTTGAGAGTTATCAATGTTAAAAAAGGAAATACCACGCTAATGTCTAAATCTCTAGATATTCTGTTGGAACTTTCCTTTTATCTCCATTCTACTATAAATAGATTGCTCACGGATCAAGGAGGAATTCCCGGATGCCAAGGACGGAATTTTCAGAATAAAGCCTGCAGATGGAAAGGAGTCGTTTCTTGCCTTCTGTGACATGGAGAGTGATGACCACGGATGGCTTGTAAGAATTTACTTTTCAATTATGTGTTATCAATTCAGTTTTTTATTTGATTCCTGTAAGTCTAATCAACTTTCAAAAAGATTTATCCTTATCAAAGATATAAAATTGAATTGAGAAAACTGACTATTTCATTTAGTTTGGCAATTTAGCCAATATCAAGTTCTTTTTTTATAAAACGGATTGGAAACCTCTCTCAGAACCAGGCACCAATCACCAGTACTAACAAAGTGGCATAGGCTGAATGTACCATTCCTTACATTTCAAAACTAATTATCGCAAATTTAATTTTTACTATCTGAATTGCATGAATTTCTCACACATTGATGCTTAAGAGCTTGACTATTATATATGTAACAGAGGCGTACTGAACGTATAAAGATCTTCATTACATTGATCTATAGACGTCTTGATATCCGAGTGGATAAGCTGTTTTGACAGTCAGTGTTTGTGATCAGTGTCTGATTTTAAAGGTGCTGTTTGTAACCCTGTACGGTGCTCAAATTTTGACGTTGATACCTTTACTATATCAATGTCATGCATGTCTATATAGCACTTATCAAGTTTTACTGGGCCTTCACATCACCTTTTGTGAATACAAGGATCCAAACTTCTAACTAGCTCATTTTGGAATCTAATCACAGACATCTTTTTATATCAACAATCAACAAATTTGAGTTAATAACCATTAACTAAATGTTAGACATACATGTGCTACTGTACAAGAATGAAATATTACAATATTTCATTTGAAAAAGCTTTGAGGTTGATCAATGGATTATAAGAACATCCTTTTCCTTTTAATCCTGTTTCTTTGTTAAATAGAGTTTAGTGTGCATGTCTTTGTGTTCAGGTCTTATGAATGTGAAAATTAAAATCTTCGAGATGGGTTGACTTTTAAATTGAAATTTACACTTTTTAGCACATTTCGGGTTATAAAAGGTTTCATTATATCGTGCAGGTGTTCCAGAGGAGAAAGGATGGATCAGTGGACTTTTATAGGGACTGGTTTACTTACAGAGAGGGCTTTGGAAATCTTACCGGGGAGTTCTGGTTAGGTGATTATATTAATTTCTTTTTAACTGAAATTCATCTTTTTAAATAGATTTTCTCAAATGTTTATAAGTTCAAGTGTTTCTCTGGTTGAACTTAGAACTTAATAGCTTAGCAAACATCATGTTGTTTCCTATTGGGTCATTAGCAATCAGTTTATTACGAAATTAAATTTATTGATAATACATTTGTTTTCCAGTCATGATAAATGTTCAAAGGTGGACATTTACCTCTCCATTTAAAATTAGCTTCTTATAAAATAAAAGATATGAAAAGTCACCTTTCTGTTTCTCTTTACAAATTGTTATTAAGGAGATCAATTGTGGTTATATAAAGTATCAAAGCCAACGATTATTAACGGTTGTAGGATATTTATCAAGCAACATACAGAAGGTCATGACATTTACAAAGAGCATTTTAGACTTTTAAATTTTGGCCAATTTTGGCCAATTTCAATGTTACTGTAAGACCTGATGACATCTATTGAAATGTAACCTTTGACAGTTTAAACTCTCTCCAGGCAACGAATACATTCACCGTGTCACAGCCCAGGGGAACTACTCCCTGAAGGTTGAGCTGACTGATAAGAATAACAGAAAGTATTATGCAGAGTATTCTCACTTCTATCTCTCCAATATGTCAGATTTTTATAACCTGACTGTTACTGGATACTCCGGAAATGCTGGTAAGAAAATTGTCCTTTAAATGTGAATTAAAAAGGTTAACTTTTTCAAGTTATCATTATTATCAGTAACCGTCATAATGTGCTGGACTAGGCATCTAATCATACATATAAATTTTTATCTTGAAAGAAAAAATACTACAACTATATTAAAACGACATATGATTTTTCTTCACATTTAAAGAAGAAGTGACTTCTTGTTTTGTTGTCATCTTGAGGAGATGTGTTACTGCCATGAAGCATTTGTGCACAGTCAGCATATTAAATGGTATGACACATTTTGTATATTTGTTAAATAGGTGACAAACTAGCCCGAGAAAATAAGATGAGATTTTCAGCCAGGAATCTTGAACTTGATATCGACAGAAGGAGGAACTGTGCACAGACGTATAGAGGTGCCTGGTGGTATAAAGACTGTTATGATTCAAACCTCAATGGTATTTATGGATCTAAGGGTGACACTGGGATAAAGTGGGGAAATGTTATGAAGCAAACCACTATGAAGATTCGTCCATCAAACTGAAACAGAACTTGAACTTACATAGAGAACTTCATTTATCAGAATGTTCTTTGGTCAGTGGAGAGTTGATTGATTCATCAGTTGAGTAACTGATACAATGCAAAACTAAGTTAGCAGTTCTGTATATTTACATTCAACATGAATAAACCAATAGTCACTGATTATACAGTATGTATGTCATGTAGTATAAGGTAGAGATCGATCCACATGTTTGGGACAAAGAGTCGTGATAGATTTTCGAATGTCTGAATGTCTTGTCTTCATTGCAATCTATTTACATTGAACATTAATGTTCATGTTATCATTTCTAAATGATTGTCTATGTCATCCTTTAAATCAATTAGTGAATAAAATGAATTGTTTTAGATAAGATTTGTTCCAAGTTTTCGACCGTTATTCTACAATTACAAAAAAGATGTAGTTATATATTGATATTAAGGAAAATAATGTGTATAATAATGCTACAATAATGATCTTAACAGAATTTAAACAATATAGGATTAATACATACATAAATATTTCAGTATAATGTAAAAGCGAGTAAGTCCTTTGCACACAGATGTGTATTGTCTAACACATCACTCAAAAACAAAGCTGGAGTCTTCGATCCAGCACGATGTACTTTTTAGTTGTATATATAGCTTTGTACTCCAACTTGTTTCTAGACTGTTATTTTGACATTACATGCCCCTGTTCATAAATGAGTAAGTTATTGTTTGACGCCGCTTTGGCAGTATTTCAGCTATTGTAGCTGCGTCATTGTATAGGACTTGTGTATTACATAATGGAAATCAAAATTTTTATCTAAACTATATTAGTATTGATTTCAAATTACAAATTTCCTGGCACTTTACTTCTGAAGAAGAAGATGAAAATAGGCTTTTTAGGGTGTGGTCCATCGTTTTAACCTCACAGTGTCACCAAGTCCATAAATAAGAAACCTCATCTGTTGAGGGGTTTGTACACAAGTTTTCACTTGTCCAGAGGTTTTGATTCTGGAGATGAAGATGGAAATAGCTTTTAGGGCGTGGTTCTTATGAGCCTTATTGAGTCACAGATCTAGAGCACCTAAATCTTTAAATGAAAATCCCAATCAGCTTCGGAGCTTATACACAGGGTTTGTGTAAAGTACTCGTTGAATATGAGACATGTGGGCCTTATTGAGTCACAGATCTAGATTTTGACTCTGCCATATATCCCCATATCCAATTGTATTTAATAACTCCCGAATGTTTGATACCCAATTCGTCTTTCCTCTCTTATCATACAAACTCATCATATCATAACATTGCCGTGGATATCTGTAAGAAGGCATATTTAAAAGGCGAATCCAAAATGTTATTATTCTTGCTTTAGCTAAAATGTGAATCGAATATCTTCCGCATTCTCCGTATACCATACTGCTAGGGGTATTTGACTTCACTCCCAGAAATCTTTTACATGCATATAAGTGTATTTTCTCAATAACATCAACATTTTTAAATCCCCACACTTCTGATCCATACAATAGAATCGGAAGAATTTTCGAGTCAAATATTTTGAAAAATGATTTGTAATCAATATCAACAAGTTTACTAATACTTTTAAGAACACCAATTAGTACCCTTTTGGCCTGAGTGGAACAATATTTCGTATGCTCCAAGAAGCAAAGGCGATTTGAGAAGTAAACTCCAAGATATTTATATGATTTCGTAACAAATAACGACTGACCTTTAAAACAACACTTTTCCTTTTTTGACAGCTTACCTTCTTTTTTGAATACTATAACTTTAGTTTTCTCCATATTGATAGTTAGCCCTGCACCATCACAATAACGTTCTAATTCAGTTATAAGTCGCTGTAACCCGACAATACTCGTCGAAAATAGAATCATATCGTCGGCAAACAACAGTAGGAACAATTCTGTCATATACGGGTGTAACTGAACGCCATGAGAACAGCTATTTTGAATCATAGAAGCAAATTCATTTATAAACATAGAAAACAGAAACGGGCTTAAACTACAACCTTGTCTTAAGCCAACATTGCAAGTAAAGGAATCTGAAACGTCATGGTTGTTCCTGATACACACTTTTACATTGTCATAAATGCTTCTTAACAAAGTATTCATCTTAGGACTTATGCCGTGTGCCTCCATTATCTCCCAAAGTTTTGCTCTCTGTATCGAATCAAACGCTTTTTTAAAAATCGATAAACAAGGCGTACACTTTATTTCCTTTTATACTAAGACACTTCTCAACTATCGAATGTAATATGAAAATATTATCTACTGTGCTATAACCCGCTCTAAAGCCCGCTTGAGATTCGTCTATTTTATCTAATGTATCTGCCCAAAACGTTAGTCTCTTATTGATGATGTATACAAATACCTTCCCCAGTGTACTTAGGAGATTTATACCTCTATAATTGTCTACATTGTTAATACTTTCGCTCTTATGAATTGGAATAATTATTCCAGTAGTCCAAGACGACGGAAAGTTACCACTGTCTAAAATGACATTAAAAACTAACTCCAAATAAGGTAACAAATTATCTCCCTAATGTTTTATAAATTCCGGTAAAATATTATCTACGCCTGGCGCTTTGTTTGTTTTTAAATTTTGAATGCTATCTATTATTTCTTGTCTGCTAATAGGTATATCAAGAATATCACTTGAGATTTTGTCTAACTAAGTAAGCTGATCTACAGAAACATCAATTGTAGAGTTATCATCGCATGTGGTTTCTGTTTCCCTTCCAAGAGACGAAAACAAATGTTTGAAATGTTCATACCATTCATTAGTGCTGATATTATGTTTTCTTAATTGTTTTCCGTTCAACTCTTTCAGAATTGTCCAAAACTCTTTTAAATAAGTGTTATTTTCGAGCTCTTTCTGTTTATTGCTATAGTATTCTGTTCGTTTCTGCTTACACTTGGCTTTATACATATTTCTTGTTACATGATAGTCATCTAAGTGCTGTTTGTCTTTATGAATTCTAAACTGATTTAGTCTATGACAACGTTCTGCTTTCAATCTCTTACATTCACCATCATACCATGGACTATCATTACCAACATTTCTAAATGTTAACTTTCGCTTCATACCTTCCGCAACTGTGCACATGGCATCCACAACACATTGTACACTGTGAGTGATATCACTGAATACATAATCTAGACAATTATCAAGTAATTCTTGCACACTATCTAAGAACATGTTTTCTATAAATTCACCTGACTTACTTGCATCCCACACAAACTTAAAGCTATGACTAGCGTTATCACTTATTGCAACATCTTCTCTTTTATGTTTGGTAAGTACTTTCATCGTAAGTGGGAGATGCGCGGACTCTGTGCGCGACTGGATGTCAAAATTAACACAATCATCAAACAGACATGATGAAGTAATTATGTAATCAATAACGCTTGCCCCCATTGGACCAATGAATGTAAAGTCACCAATCTGGTTATCGGTTCCGCATCTGTCATTCACAATATGGATATTTAGAATGGTACATAATTCTAAGAGAGATCTACCAAATGAATTAACAATTTTATCGACGGAGAAGCTTTTGAGATTAAATTTAACTACTAGAAATTCCCAATTAAAAGAATTTTTCTCTACATATTCAAGGATATTCATACTTATATCTGTTATATCTGCCCATATTCTATCTATCTACTTCCCTATACTACATCTGCCTACATTATATCCATCTACTTCTATCTGATACATCTGTCTACATGGTATCTTTCTACATCTATCTAATACATCTGACCGCATTCTATTTATCTACTTCTCTCTACTTCATCTGCCTACATCTATATATCTACTTATATGTACTACATCTGCCTACATTCTCTCTATCTACATGGACTTATCTTTATCTTTACATATCTTTAACAACTGACTTCATTCTATTCATATCTACTGTATTGCCTAAATTCTATATATCTACTTCCATCTACAACATCTGCTTTCATTCTACCTACCTACTTCTATCTACAATATTGCCTAGAATCTATTTATCTACTTCTATCTACTTCATCTGCCTACATTCTTTCTATCTACTTTTGTCTACTACACGAACCTATATTCTATTTATTCATTTCTATCTACTACATCTGACAGTATTCTATCTATCTACATGTACTGCTATCTACAACATCTGCCTTCATTCTATCTATCTATTTCTATATACTACATTGCCTACATTTTATTTATCTACTTCTATATACAACATCTACCTTCTTTTTATCTATCTATTTCTATCAACTATATTGCCTACATTCCATCTATCTACTTCTATGTACTACATCTGCCTACATTCTATCTATCTACTTCTTTCACACTACATCGGCCAATTTTTTTATATCTTTTATCTATTACATCTGACTTCGTTCTATCTTTCTACTTCTACCACAATTCATCTCAAAGGCCTTTCTGAAATTTTGTCTTTCAGTATTCTATAGGAATCTTTATTCTTAGTTTCATTCAAAATCGCGACCGTGTTGACACTAATCAAATAGTTTAATCAAAGTCCTTGCACAATATCAAAAGTTGAAAACAAATCGTAAGCTACTTGCATTTAATACAATATATTTGAGCATAGTATTAATGAATGAAGCATACACTACTAAAACCGTACTGGTAAAGTTTTTGATAACACACATTTATCATTTAGATAGAATCAATTTCAAATCGACCAAAGCAAAAACGTAAATCTTAAAAATTAAGCATGCCTTTAACCATTAAGGACATTTTTATGACTTTTTATGATTTGGAATATCGCAATTAACCAAAGTCTATCTTAGATTCTGTAACATCCAGGAAACTTTATAAATAGAACTGTATGTTGTGACGACATAAGCATCTTGTTAATTACAGAATTATACTACGGCTCTGAGAACTACGCAGTAAGAAGGATGCAAAGCTGATCTTGTTATGCAATGGGAAAACACTAAATAACATATCAGATTCCCTGACACATTCCTAAAATAACGTGCTACTAGGAAGACATATTTGGCGAAGGGCTTGAAGCTGAAAGAGACGATCAAGGATTCATTTCAAGGGAAGAGACGGTTTCAGCAGCATTCAGCTCTTGAGTAGAAAGCGAATTACAGCATCATGATTTTCTCTTGGCTTCTCACGTCCTCTCTGTTTGTTAGTGCATCAGGGAATATAGCAGGGGACTATTGTAAAGTACTTGTTGAGTATGAGACCTTTAAAGCTCAGTTAGATAATTACCTGGCAAGTAGAGATGAAGTCTGTGATGGAATGCACATCCGAACAGGTGAGTACTTTATGTTGGTTTTATCATTTCATTGCACTATTACTAATCCATGTATTATTAAGTGTTAATCCCATTGTGTATTTGACGTACTTTCGTTACAGTTTAAGATCCAATTATTACACAAAGTTCATCCCATTGTGTTTGTCAACGTGAGATATTTGAAACAATTATTGTGAAATTTCACAAACTTCACATTGGCAAAATCCTTCAAGCATAAGATCGGGAAAAGAAACATCAATAAATGCAATTGTTTTCTTACCTCGACAATAAAAACTCAAGAAAGCCTTTTTTAAAGATAAAACTCTAAAGTATATGAGACTTACATTGATACATTTTTCAGGGGGTGCCAGTTTCTGTCTCAGGTTTGTGCATCAACATAGATCATTTATCATGATCATAGTTCATGTGTATCACATGTGTGAACGCAACATAAATATATAGAATGTCATACTAGTGCATTTTGATGTTTTATATTGAACGAGAAGATGTCATGGGAGCAGAGAAACAACGAGTTCGAAGAACGAGTTGTTTCTCTGCTTCCATGACATTTTCGAGTTCAATACAAAACATCAAAATGCACTAGTATGACGTTCTATATTTATTATAACCCGATCTTAATAAATAAAAATATGTTTTATAAAAAAATAAAAGTTTGCGTAGCGATACACATTTTCACGCCATACATACTTCCGCGTTGAGGTTACCTTGACATTGGTATTAGTACGCCGATGACCGAATAACGCAATTGACCTGAATGCCACATTCCTCCGCATGACGTCAAGTATAGCAAGTCCGACTTTCACATCTTACATAACAACAAATAGATAAAAAGAAAGATATTTTGATAAAATTCAGATTTGATTTAATATGATAAAGCATAAATCAAACAATGATCAAGCTATTTTGTTTATAAACAATCGTGTAGAAATCAGTAACTTTTAAAGTTCAAGGTCATTTTCAAAATTTTCAAATACGTTGTCGTCATATTGGCTCGCGCTGTCAGTTAGTCGGAGTCACTGTTGAAGATAACACGTCTACGCTAATTTTCATGGTTCATGGTATTTGTTTATAATTGTAATCAAATCATTTGGAAATGACAATCTTGTTTTATAAGAGCTTTTGTGCAACTCTCGCAAACTGGGAATCCTAATGACCTAAATGTATATCTATAAATAGCTGCTTCAAAATCCGGGAAGTCTCAAGGTTCAGAAAAAGTAGAACCGGCAGGGGTGCAATACGGAATCTCGAGTGCAATACGGAATTTGAAGACGGATTCCGTATTGCACCCTTGTATTACTATCCTAAGTTTACATGGGTATATAATAAAATGTGTTATTCTTCGCCGCCTTGTTGCAGTTGTAGCATATGTTAGATTACTGAATACCGTATTCCGATCATAGATTACAACTTACACCTGTTTATTGTCACCATACTGAACATTTCAGCAATACGACACTGATTTTCAGAGACATGAAATAACACCATTTATAAAATCTGACATATTTGACTCCAATAACATACCACATGTGTCCCTTTAAGCTTTAAAATCAAAACATTCAGACAATTTTGTCCCTTTGAATATTTTCTTTGTAAACGTGTAGACAAACGTGACAATATGTTAAATATACTATGTCATTCGAATAAAAGGGTCACACTATAGTTACACTATGTACTTGATTTAAAGAATCTCAACCAAGTGTCTTCGATGTGAAAAAGTATCCCTACAAGTTTAAAGATTAAGTTACAATTGTCAAATGCTTGATATATTTGATAACATGTTCAGTTAACCTGTGCGAATCCATTTCTCTACCTCAAACCATCAAAAGGCGCTTACACTAAAATGGCCGCCAGTGGTTTCTGCTTGATACTTGATCATTTCTTCTATGACTGCGACTGTGATCGGCTTGTTATGAGATGTTTGACCCTTTGAGTATATTACATTTGGTGTCCAGAAATGTTTGTTGGTGAAAATTTGGAAATTTGAATTTTAAAAAGAATTTCAAATATGTTGAGTTTTTAAAGTAAAATGAATACATATCAAGCATCAGTTACATCTGTACTTTTTTTTTATAAATAACCCTCAAAAGAATGTTTCGGCACTCTTTATAGCCATTTATGACAATCTTGTGTTTTAAGGAATTAATGCAAATTTAATTCATTGGTAACATGCAAATGATTGTGTTTATCATTGTTGAGAGTTATCACTCTTAAAGAAGGGAAATATCAAGGCTGTGTCATCTCTCAATTCGATTACTTTTATTATATGTTATGTTGGAGCTTTCCCTAATCTTCCTTCTATTGTGAACAGATTGCTCACGGATCAAGGAGGAATTCCCGGATGCCAAGGACGGAGTATACAGAATAAAGAATAAAGTCATATATACAAGTAAAGTTGTAAGCGATACATAAAGATTCCACATCTCCTCAGAATGTCATACAAACAGAGTTTCTAGACTAAGTGTCTTAAATAAGTTAACAGAGCATTGATGTAACTAATCAGTCACTACATACACGTCAATTAAACTCAAAAACTGGAAATAAAGGTAACCACTTTTTCGAAAAATTTTCATAAGTATTATTTCTTTTAGATATAAATCTTTCTACTGTGAATATGTCATTTAAAATCTTTATAAAATTCTCAAGTTTTGGAATATTGTTTTTCAATGAGCAGATGTATAAATGTCTTTTGGCACATAAAATTATGTGATGTAGTAGAGAGTTTTCATTGAGTGGACCAAACCAAACCAAGAATTTAGTCAGATGGAAGTCATCAATATATCTACTAACCCAATCCTGAAGGTGGTTCCAAAAAATTGTAGTTTCCTCACATTCCCAATATACATGACAAAGATTTTCATTAACCTCCTTGCAAAAGGAGCATATTGCATTATCAATTAATTTCATGCGCAAAAGCTCTTTTTTAGTATAAATAATTCCATGCAAAAACTTAAACTGAAAGTCTTGAAGTTTGACATCTTGAATGTTTTTTCTATAATAAGTAAAGAACTTATGCCATTCAAAATCATCATTTTCAAACAGATTTTCCCATTTGTGGCATACATGTACTGGCAGCTTAATATTTTCAGTCATAAGCTTATCATAAAACCTTCATGAGCCCCTTGTCAAAGTCTTAAAGTCTTTTTGTAAAGTACTGACAAAATCTTTTCTATCTATAAGATTAAATTCTATTAAGGTTTCCTTCCATGCTTTAGGTAATATATGGAAGATGTAATCAAGATCTAAGTATGTACCACTTATCTGGTACTTTTTTGACAAATCTGCAAAAGAAAGTTGGCCATGTTCTCCATAAAGATCTCTTACTGTAAGAATTCCTTTCTTTGCCCATTGTTTAATATAATGGTTCCGGTTTTTAAAGTTATGGTTCAACCATATGGGTTGAGATAAGATTTCATTTAAATTGTCATCCTCTATTGTAGTCTTAATACAATATGATTTCCAGGCTATCAAGACATCATTCCAAAAGGGATTGTCTATTGTAACAATATTCTGGAAATTAGCACCATAATTCAATATATCTTTTAATGGAAAATTGCATGGATTACTTATATTTGATTTCTTTAAGTAGAGTCTCAATGAGGATAATTTCATGGCCATGACAAAAGATTTTATGTCAATCATGCGCAAGCCTCCTTCCTTAAATTCCCTTTTTATAGTACTCCTTTTAATTTTGTCTACTTTATCATTCCCAATGAATTTAAAGAAAGTTTTCTCAAGGGATGAGATAAATGAATCCGGAGGATTAGGCAGAGTGTTGAAAATGTGAACCAATTTTGAAAGGGCCAATGTTTTTATTACAGTAATTTTTCCAATAAGTGTCAAATGTCTTTTCCTCCATGTTGCAAGCAATCTATTAATTTCCTCGAGTCGTTTTCTAGTATTGATAACCCATAGGTCCCTCAGATCAGGAGTGAATGTTATTCCCAAAACTTCAAATTCATTATTTTGCCATTGTATGTCCAAATCTTTGCATAGAATATCTCTACTACCTGCCTTAGAACCAATCCATATAGCTTTTGTCTTATCTATGTTTATCCTTAATCCCGACATACTGTAAAAGGTATTGAGTGTATCAATAGCTGCATATAGAGATTCGTCCGATCCATCTAAAAGAAGTTCAGTATCATCAGCATATTGTCCTAATTTATATTCATTATGATCGATAACAATTCCTTTTATTCTGTCATTTTGTCTAATCATGCAACCTAGGATTTCAGCTACAAAAAGAAAGAGATATGGTGATATGGGATCTCCTTGCCTACAACCCCGCTCATTTTGAAAGTAATCAGAAATATGTCCATTTTGGATAACACTTGAGGTTGTATCATAGGTCAATAAAATTATCCAACCTATAATTTGTGGACCAAAACCAAATTTAGTTAAAACTGAATTAATAAAATCTTTAGAAACCGTATCAAAAGCTTTCTCAAAGTCAATGAGTACTAAGAAGAGTAACGTCCCTTTGAGAGGTACACGAAGTAAACACCCAGCGAGAATTTTCTTGTCAAAATACACTCAAAGTACTGCTTACACCAAAAAGCCAGGTATGGGTGTAGACATTAGCACATGGAGATGCAAAATTGGCACTTTTCATCCTCGAAAACCCCCAGTTAAATTCAGGCCTAAAATTGTCAGTAGCGACACTGCTCGTGTTGGCCATGTTGACAATAACATTAGGGGGTGATGTAGAAACTAACCCCGGGCCAGACCACACGAAGGTTACTGTTAAAGAACTCAGTGAGATTGTTAAAACTCTCCAGGGGGAAGTGAAAGAATTAAAAGATAAAATTCATTCATTAACTCAGGCCTTAGACCGAAAAACGTGTGATATTGAGAGAAAAACTGATGATCTAGAAAACAGATCAAGAAGAGATAATTTAGTGTTTTATGGGATTCCTGAGAAAAGTGGGAAAGAAAAGGAAACTTGGAATGAATGTGAAACAGCAGTAAGAGACATTTTAACAGAAAAATTAGAATTGGATGGGGCTGATGATGATTCACAAGTTGGTATTGAAAGGGCCCATAGAGTGGGGAAGAAGATAGATGGTGGGAAGGCAAGGCCAGTTCTTGTTAAAATGACAAGAAGCAAAACTAAATCTGCTATTCTGAGCTGTGCAAGGGAGAAATTGAAAGGAAGCAGTGTGAAGATCAGTGAGGATTTCAGTTTCCCAGTCAGGCAGAAGAGGAAGAATCTTATTCCCCACATGGTACAGGCCAGGAAGGAGGGTAAAGAAGCTTTTCTGAGATTTGACAAGCTTGTGATTGATAGGATACCATATGAGTTCGATAGCACTAAAGATAAACTCTGTGTTTGTAAATAACACATTGGCCAGGGTCAAAGTGTAAACACACACATAACCAAAATCAAACATTCACAAGAAAGACCCTTAAGCTTATACACATGGAACTGTCAATCACTAAAACGACATTTATCTAATAAAAGTATACAAGAGATGTTATCACAGCATGCTATTGTGGGATTGTGTGAGACATGGATGTATGTAAGTGATCACTGCAGTGACTTTCTATCTTCTACTCACACACTTCTATCTTCACTGAGAGACAAGAACAAGCATGGTGGTGTAGGTGTATACATTGAGAACTCATTATTTTCACAAACAAGGAGGATTTGTTCACATGTAACAGATAGTGTTTATCTATTGATTGATAAGAATGCATTTAACTTTCATAAAGATATTGTTGTCTGTGTTCTTTATATTTCACCAGAAAACTCACAATATTACAATGATAAACAGAAAGACAGTTTAGAAGTGCTAGAAGACTGCTTATATGATATAGAAAGCTGTTATGATGCTGAAGTTATCTTAACTGGAGACTTTAACTGTAGAACTGGAACACTGGATGACTTCATTGTCAACGATGATTCAAATTATATGCCTGGAGGAGACTGGTATGACAGCGATGACTTCCAATATCCACGTAAGAACTGTGATACCGAAGTGAATAACTTCGGTCGACGTTTACTTGACATTTGCCGAACTCATTGTTTACATATTCTTAATGGCAGAGTTAACGGTGATGAAGATGGACATTTTACATGTGTTTCAAACAATGGTCGTAGTGTTGTTGATTACACTTTAGTTAGTTCACACCTTTTTGATTTTGTTTCAGATTTTAAAGTTTGTAATCTTGTTGAATCAGACCATTTTCCTATGTTGGCTATGTTTGATATTTTGTATGATGAAAGTGTGTGTGAGAACGACTCATGCGTGACACCATACTACAAGTTTCAGTGGGAGGATCGATATCGAAGCAAATTTACACAACTCATGTCTGATGATGTTTCGAGAACAATGATATCAGATATACTGTGTGAAATCGATACAGATATTGACACATCGATAAATATGATCTACAGTCTATATCATCGTGCCGCTGAGTGCATGAAGAAACGTGTAGGACCATACATTCGAGCAGACGACACACAGCCCGTGTGGTGGGACAGTGACTGCCAGACTGCCAAGGGAGATAAATACCATGCACTCGACGGGTTTCGACAGAGTAAAACAGATGACGATTTACAGAAATATAGACATTTAAAATCAATTTTTAAATAAACATGTTCAATCAAACAGAAACAGTATGAAAATGACATGAAGACTAAATGGAATTGTATGAAGAATGATGTAGACAAAATTTGGAAGGAAATAAAGAAACTACGAAGATCTAAAAGTACAAACTCAATATCAGGAACAGAGTGGATTGATTACTTTCAGCAGCTTTTAAACTCAACCGAAAATTCCACAACGTTAGAAGATACAGTTAAGGATTATATTTGTGCACATGACAATGAATGTGAAGACTGTATCATGAAAACAGGTAATGAAATATTCAATGCACCTATAACAATGTCAGAAGTAACAAAAAGTATTGAAAATTCAAAACTAAAGAAATCGCCAGGATCGGACGGAATCACAGCTGAATTACTACACCAATCTAAGACAGGCATTGCTCCAATATTTGTTAAACTTTTCAATAAAATATTCGACAGTGGAATGTTCCCTACAGAATGGGGAAAAGCAATCATTTATCCTCTTCACAAGAAAGGACCTACAAGTGATGTGCAAAATTATCGAGGAATTTCATTGTTATCGGTGATTGGAAAGGTTTTTACAAAAATACTAAATGAACGTCTACAATCTTGGTCTCAAATAAATGGTATTATTTATGAAAATCAAGCCGGATTCAGAAAAGGATATACTACTGTATCAAAGTCGGGAGGGCGCTTTTACTGTTTTTTCATTGACTTTTCCAAAGCATTTGACTGTGTGAATCATGACCATCTGTGGTATCGCCTTATGAACTATGGAATCCATGGGAAAGTTTTGAATATTTTAAGAGATATGTACTCGAAACTACGATCCTGTGTTGAAACTGAAAATGGACTCAGTGACTTTTTCACTTGCCACGCGGGTACGCGTCAGGGCTGCATGTTGAGTCCCTTATTATTTTCACTTTATATCAACGAATTAGTGACAGAGATGGAAGATTCAAACTGCAGAGGCATTTTTATATCAGAAGAGGCACCAAACATTTGCTCGTTATTATATGCTGATGACGTCACAAGTTCAGCCGATAGTGTAGGTAGACTTCAACAACAAATAGATCGCTTAAGTGACTTTTGTGATAGATGGGGACTTTCTTTGAATATCGATAAATCACAAATGGTTGTTTTTAGGAACGGGGGATATCTAAGGCATTATGAAAATTGGAACTTCAAGGGATCCCAGATAAAAGTGGTTTCACAATATAGATATTTAGGAATTATTTTCACACCAAAAGGAGTCTGGACAAAAGCCACTTCAACGTTGGCGCAGCAGGCTGAAAAAGCATGTTCTTCACTTTATAATCTTAACTCACTATGTGGCGGTCTCCCAATAACTACAGCGGCCCGACTTTTCGACAGTATTGTCTTACCTATTTTGACATATGCCTCTGAAATCTGGGGATATCAGACTTATAAATCTATTGAAACAGTCCAAACAAAGTACTTCAAAAGGATTCTAAGATTACCCCAGTCCGCTTGTAACGCCGCTGTCCTTGGAGATTGTGGTCGTCATTCTATTTATACATCGCAAATAATGAAGTGTATAACGTATTGGAGTAAGTTAATTATTATGGACAGCAGAAGACTACCAAAACAGACCTATCACATGCTGTACAATATCGATCTTTCTAAACGAACTTCATGGGTAACATTTTTAAAGGAGATTTTATATAAACTTGGATTTGGAATCGTTTGGATTACTCAAGATTTTGGAAGCCGTGAAGAATTTTTGTTTGAAGTAAAACAACGTATAAAGGATATCGACATGCAACAATGGCGCTCAAATATTGCTGAAAACTCACGTCTTGGTTCCTACCACATTTTTAAATCTCTATTAAATGTGGAATCATATCTTATCAATATTCAAGAGAAATTATATCGACAAGCCCTACTTAATTTTAGATGTGGTAATCATAATTTAATGGTGGAAGTAGGACGCAGAACTGGTGTTGATATTGAATGTAGATTATGTACTCATTGTTCACGTTATGGATTAGATTATGTTGAAAATGAATTTCATTTCCTATTGGTATGTACCGCCTTTAACGATTTACGTAAAAAATATATCAAAAGAAATTATACTGTAAATCCGACAAGGGAAACTTTTCGAAACATAATGAATTCCAATTGTCAATCAACTATTGTAAATCTTGGTAAATATATATATTTTGCATTTAAGCTTTATGCTACGCTTCATAAATGAATTGTATTAGAAGTGGTTATCACTTATTTCAATTGTACATAGCACGAAATGTTGATATTCATATCTAATTATTCTTCGGGACGAATGTTCATATGATTATTTTTTTTCAAAAACATATATATTTTGCAAATGTTATGTATGTAATGTCCTATGGGCCTGTGGCCTCTTTGACAGAAATAAACTATCAATATGAGTACTAACAATCAAGGAATGCCTCTTTGCTTTGTTTCAAACATGATATCATATAACAGTCTTGTATTTTCACTTAAGGTCCTACCCGGTATAAATCCAGTCTGATCACCATGTATAAGAGAGTCCAAGGTAGTTTTTAAGCTGTTTGAGATACAAACACTGATAATTTTATAAAGAGCATTTAATAAAGTAATTGGTCTCCAATTCTTCAATGATGTTCTTATTTTATTAGCTTTTGGTATGCAGGTGATAACGCCCCCTCTTCATGGTAAGAGACATCTTATTATTTTTGAAAACATCCTTAATAAATCTGAAAATCCAAGTCTTAAGTTCTTTCCAGAAAAATTTGAAAAAGTCAATTGGAAATCCATCTAATCCTGGTGTTTTATTGTTTTTCATGTTTTTAACTGCTAATGTAATTTCATTTATGTCCAGTTCCCTATCCAGGTATTGTCTCATTTGCTCACTTAAGATTGGGGTTATGACATTTTGTAATTTTTCTTCATTGTCAAAGTTCATATTTGATGCATAAAGGTTTTTGTAAAAAGATTTAAGTTCAGCTAAGAATAAATCACCATCTGTAATTTCCTCATTCCTATCTGTTATTATCTTGTTTATTGATTTACTTACATAATATCTATTTTCCAAATTGCAAAAGTATTTTGTTGGCTTTTCTCCCTCCTCATACCATAAAACTCTGTTTCTGATCTCTATTCCTCTTATCTCATGTTCTTTAATTTGCTGTAGTTCTAGTTTAGCCTTTGATAGATCAGCAAGTAGAGATTCATCCATATTTTGAAAGTCTTTTCTAATTGCATTTTCTAGATCACATGTCTTATCTTTTGTTTTCTTTTTCAAATAGGATGAGTATGAAATGGATTTTCATAAGAAAAGTTTCTAAAAATAGACAGTCGTCAATTTTAAGTTTAACTTCTGGGTCATTGGTACTTTCATCTGTGTCAGCATATTCTTCTATTGTCTCACTCAGAATTGATTTAACTAAATCAGTATAATCTTTTTGTAAAAGTAAAGAAGTGTTAAACTTCCAATATCCTTTCCCTCTTTCCTGATTTAATGTATTTGAAAATGTAAAGGTTATAGCAGAATGGTCTGATCTATACCCAGGTATTATGTCTGCATCCAGGGAGATATTAAATAATCCTTCTGATATCAAGAAGAAGTCCAGTCTAGCTTGCTGTCTTGGATTTTTCTTCCACCAAGTGAATTTTCTCAAATGATCATTTTGTTCTCTCCAAATATCAACTAGATCTAAAGATTCTATTTTATCTAAAACTATCTTTCTGGCTTTTGGATTGTTTATGTTTTTATAATTTTCCAAGTCCAATGTGGGATCAATGACCAAATTCCAATCACCAACAATTGCTATTGATTCATTATCAAAGTTTGAAATATCATCAAAAAGTTTGACATAGAACTTTGGGTCATCACTGTTTGGGCCATAGATATTTGTAAGAGTGAACCTTTTTCCTTCTACTGTTATGTCTGCAATTATATAATTACCACATTCATCATCAAGAGTCTGGTGTATCTCAACATCAATATTATTAAATAGAATAGCTACCCCTCTGGCATTAGATCTAAATGGTGCAATTAAACATTGCAAACCCCATTCATTTTTCATTATGTTCACATCCTCCTTTGCCAAATGGATATCTTGTAAACAGATAATTGAATAATTTTTTTCTCTATAAATATGCATAACTTCTTTTCTTTTATTCTTATCAGCTAATCCTCTGCAATTGGCCGATATCATTTTTATCTTTTTTATATTACCCATTATCTTTAAAAGAGATTGTAGAGATATTATTATAATCTTTGGGTCTAGGGAGATGTTGACATAGTGTCATTGGCGTTAATGAGAAATCCTTGAATAATATTTTATAAGATGACTCTGTTGCATATAAGATATGGGAACATGTGTTTTCAATTGTAAAAAAGAATTTTTAAAAAAGGAAAAATAAATAAAAACAAGAAAAAGGCGACGTACTGGCGTTATGTTCCAACAAAACCAGTAAATGTTCTTAAACACAAAGTGTTAAGGGGTTGTCAATTGTATGAACTTATTGATGATTTATTACTTCCTTTATGATTGTCAGTTAAATGTTATCAATTCATTTTTATATTTTCTTTGTGAAAGTGTAACCAACTTTCAAAAATATCCTTCATTACTCTACTTCACTGTTGAGTCTAACACTCATTATTCAACATATACCATGGAACCATGATGGAAGATAACTGACATGTTGAATAAATTTGACAACTGAGGCATTATCAGGCCCTTTTATACAAGTCGCTTGTTTGATTCGAACCCTCTCTCAGAACCAGGCGCCAATCACCAGTATTAAGAGACAAAATGTCATAGGCATTATGTACCATAATTCATACCATTTCAAAACTAGTGATGTAATGTAAATCTTTCACTGTCTGAATTGCATAAATTTCTAAAACATTCATCGTTAAGAGCTGTTCGCTGTTAAATCGACAAAGAGAATGTTTCATAAGTTTTCTATGTTGCTTAAATAAGAGCAAAAATACCATATGACCTGTGTTCAGTTCCAAACAACTTTCTAAATTTGAGTCTTTATCTCTTAAATGACTGAATTACGATATTTTTGTAAATGAAAACGGTCTTATAAGTGATAAGAAGTCAATATCCTGAGCCCCATTTACATGTTTAATAATTGAATGACCTATTAAGCACTAACAACCTATATGTTTCCTTGTGTCCGCTTTAAATATGCTTCCGAAATTACGTTTGAATCATTGGCACACGCCCCTGTGCGGTACTCGACATAAACCTGTTTATTGTCACTATATTGAGTTGATAAGCTTTGGGATGTTGATTTTCAGAAACAACAAGTACTTCGCGATCAAATAACACCATTCATGAACTCTGACATGTTTGACCCTAACAACATACTATGTGCCCCTTTAAGGGACACTGTATATATCTCTGTTCTTAGAAAGGTTTTGATCTGAAAGGTATTCATTTATTTATAGGTGTTCCAGAGGAGAAAGGATGGATCAGTGGACTTTTACAGGGACTGGTTTACTTACAGAGAGGGTTTCGGCAATCTTACTGGAGAATTCTGGCTAGGTGAGGATATCCTTGCTTTTCGTTGACTGTATATTTACTCTGAAGAGTGATTTTTAAAAATATTTTCTGATATCATTCTGCTAAAAGCTATAACTTCATGGTTGAACAAACTTTTTAGTGTTTCCTATAGAGTTGATTTTACAATCGTATTATCAACGATAAATGTTGTAATGAGGAAATTTTTAACTCGCTGTTGGTCATAAGAAAATCATGTCAAATATTTTTTCCTTTCCTTTGTAAATTGACTTGAAATAGATGAAGTGTGGTTATCTGACTTTTTTAAATTCAAAAGTTATTAAAGGTGTTATGATGTTATATTAAAAGCGTCATGAAGCAAATATAACTGCAAAAATAAAAAGAAATTTCGAATTATCATTCCCATGCTTGAAATATCCAAATTAGAAAACATGTAAATTCGTTAATGGAAATTCAAGGCATTTACGAAATCTTTTTCAATCAATCCCCACTTGTACACTGTATCCATTCCCGGCTTTTGCTACTTCGTTTATTTACTGGAATGTTGTTAAGCATATCAGGTATCTTCGCTGTGAAATGTAGTTTACGTATAAATATGCTGCTGTTTGATCTAGAAATCAGTGAATTAGACGAAGTACAGAAATTATTATTCTTTAAAAAAAACGTTCATAACGTGTCATAGATTCAGGGGATTTAGGCAGTTTGATGCAAGATTTTTATATGGAATTGAGCTTAAAACTATCTATCATTATCTATTATCATCTTGTTACGATTGCAAGGCCGTTTTCTCTATAATTGTGTAGATCAAATAAATTTAAACTTCGAAATTAGACAATACGTTTTGAACACTTGAGAAAAATGCAGCCTGTCTATTTGGTTCAGCCTTTTAGTCTCTTTTGATGAATACAAAGAATAAGTAATGTTTAAAGATTGTGTTTATCTTTTGACTTGATCATTTAAAATAGAATTATAAAAGTTAGGTGGGAGAAAGATGATAAAGAGAGCACTCTTAAAGAAAGTGTTCACGACTTTTGAATATGCCAAATTCAAATGTTATAATATGACCTGATTACAAAATCTTTTGAAATGCAATAATTGACCTATATAAACTCATTTCAGGTAATGAGTACATCCACCGTATCACGGCCCAAGGGAATTACTCATTGAGAGTCGACCTAACAGATCAAAGCAACAGGAAGACATACGCAGAGTATTCCTTCTTCAGATTGGCAAACATGTCAGAATTTTATAATCTGACTGTTGGTGGATATTCCGGAAATGCTAGTAAGAAAACTTTAGTTTTCATGTAAATCTTTTTAATATTTATTCATCTTTTCAGCATTAGTTTACAATGAGCATAAGTTAAATTGAGTTAAACGGTACCACAAATTTTGAACCATTATTCAACAGGTTCAACAAATGCCTATATGAAGATTTATTTTTTTAATGACAGTTAATTATTTCAGTCATTCATAATATAAGTAAATGTCGAAATGGGCGACACTAGGCATCTGGTCATAGATATTAGAATATTCTATTTCTAGTTTGCAATTAATTGCACTAGTCAGGTTTTCGGACGAAGATATATTGATCAACAAAAGACAAATTAAGAAATAAGAATATTCCTTTCTGTTGACTTGTTCGATGATATATATGTAATAATAAAATCGATATGATCTATTAGCGTTAGTATTTATATAGATTAAGGCATTTGATGCAACACATGTCTGATCATTAATCTTTTATTTTTATAATCTTATTCGGAACACAAACATTCAAATACCTGGTGATCTTTAACAAATATACATATAGCCTTTTATAAGTACTTGATGGGAGGGTATTGTAATTCAATAAAGCAAAATTTAAGACGAATATACAATAAGAATCATGAGAACACCTAACTGTTGTAGAACTATAAGGAAACGACAAGTAGAAGTTTATTGACATATCATGCTGCAGTGGTAACACACTTACTCTGAACATGAGAAGACGTTTGACAAACATGAACCATTTGTTTCCAGTAAACAAGTTAAATTGTATACACATCATATATGTTTTTCTACAGGTGACATGCTGGCCTATCATAACAAGATGAGATTTTCGGCGAGGAATCTGGATCTAGACATTAGCAGCACGAGAAACTGTGCACAGCAGTATAGAGCTGCCTGGTGGTATCATAGTTGCCATCATTCAAACCTCAATGGTATTTATGGATCTAAGAGTGACACTGGGATAAGATGGGAAGGCATCACAATGAAGCAGACCACTATGAAGACCCGTCCATCAAACTGAAAGTGAACTGGAACTCAAATAGAGAACTCCATAAATCAATATGTTCTTTGGTCAGTGGAGATTTGATTGATTTATTGGTGATTGAGTAATGATACAATACAAAACTCAGTTAGCTGTGTAAGTTTACATCCAGTTTTTGTATATCATAAATCACAGAAAATAGTAGCAAATACTATGTTACTTTTTTATGCCTGTTTTATAAAAAATAAATCAGTATGTACAAAGGTTAATGGAGAATTCATTGATTCATTGGTGGTTGATTGAAAAACTATTACAAACCTCAATCTTTGCATGTTTACAGCCCATCTGATCATATCATCAATCACTGATTATATAATATATCATATAATGTTGTTTATGAAGTACAGGTATTTTGTCTACCAATGTTTGCTTCCAAGTGTTGTTTTTGACTTAGGAATGTCTTTGTGAAAATCTTCATTTGCAGTTCATTACAATTTCATATTTCACAACATTACATTTTATATTTCATTTCTAAGGAATTGTCTAATTCACTGAGTTAATCAATCTGTGAATAAATGAATATTGATACGAATTGTTCCATATTCTTCTTGAAGTTTCCGTACGATCTATTACATAGATTGTCATCAAAACATATAACCATTGCAATCTAATGATATATAGTAAATAACACAATCTATGAAGTATTGGCTTAACAGTGCCAACAAGATCATTGCATTATTCTCTGCAATAAATTATAGGAACGTATAACTTGTGATAACAATTAGATTGTTCGTGTATTAATAAATCATTCCAATTAAATATCGCTGCAAACAACAACACTTTTACAAAATTTATGTTTGTATTTAAGTAATAGAATCAATTTGTGTTGTTGTTTCTACTGACAGACTGACAGATTATGTTCGGTAAAGAAACATTAATAAACTCATGTTGGAGACAAAAATTAATTCCCGAAACGCCATAAAATATCATTTTCTGATGAAGTTTTAATTCATGGTATATATTTGTCGGTATGATGTAGTTATTACAATCTTGATTTATCTTTGTCTTCAGCTGAAAGATATTGAACATTTGGAAATCGTAGATCTCTGTTTCTTGGTTTTATGGATATATGATAGGAAAAATATGGATAAATGATCGTTAAGTGAGATATAATGTCGATAGTTCCAGTGTAAACCTATGATTAAACTTACTGTTTTAGTTACATACTCAACCTGTCTTCTAGAGAAAACCCTTTGGTCCTAAATTATGAAGAAATCATGTTTTTCAAATATGCAAAGCAAAACAGTTAGTCAAGAATTACAACATAATAAAATAAGGCTAATATTTTTAATGTGACTATATTTTTTAATAATCAAAGATATCTTCGTATCAAAACAATATGGCTGTGTTATGAGAACAGAGAGGTAGATGTCATTACAAACACAAAGTGTACACGTGCTTTCTGAATATTTGAATATTGTTCCCTTTTCGCGGGGAGACTTTAAACATAGAGCACTTTAAAACACTGTTTTATAGGGGTAGTATTGTGGAAATAAGAATAAATAGGAAATTTCGACTTTGTGTACACAAAATAGCTCTATAACATAACAGTAAAAAACAAAATTGTAAGTGAAGCCTATACTCCTGGTGTGAAACTACTCCCTCGGCATAACACTCCTTTGTTGATCAGAAAGTCTATTTTTATGATATTTTTTTTACGAATGACTACAAATATATTGAATCATTACTAAGTGGTAACATTATTTAAAATACAGCAGATTTCTTACACTTCATGAAATGCAGAACCTTTCTGAGGCTAACTAAAACATCCTTTTCAACTCACAATATCAATTACCAATCAAATTCTTTGTCGTCCTAATTTGTTTTATTCTAAAATTCATACTCCAAGAAATATTTCCTACACAATGTATTAGACCTTATCCAGTGCAGCATACATTTAAAGAGAAGGTTCTATTGGAATATTGGCTTTGAGAAGTCCGCCATTTTGTCTGTTTTTAGCAAAACAACAAATGATATCAAATTATGCTTTATTTCTACACCAGTACACATTATCTAGGTTTGTGTGACAACACTGAATTTGTGTGGAAAGAACAAGTTTTTCAGGAAAGTAAATGAAGCGTTCTTAAAATACCAGGATGTCGCCCCGTGATTGCACTTAACGACATTAAAATATAACTGTCGGAAAAGGAAGAAAAATGTTTTGATATTATTTTATTTTGACTATATCAGACAACATCTTGTGGAAATGTTAACTAATAAATTTACTGCCTGTCAAGAGAATTCTACATGTTTAAGAAGGATATTTCACACAAGGGTTTTTAAAACGGAATTTCTTTGTTAAAGGCTTCAGAATTCAGTGCACCTCCTATAAACATACATCCCTTTAATACAACATGTTCTCTAAACTGACATATACATTTTGTCCCGAATTTGTTTTCATATTATGATCATATATACGTTATTTCATTAGATGGAGAGGTATCTCAACAAGGTTGTTTGTGACACTTCCTAATAGATAAAAACTGAAGATGAAGCATAAAAAAGTCTCAAAGATGTCGCTAAACAAAAACCAACCAACGATAAGAAAGTCTGCAAGGGCAAAATAAGAAATATATATATTTATAATTTCAATCAACGGAAACTAGAAAATGCAAGGCCGGATATAGAATTTTCGTATGGGAGGAGTGCGCCCTGTGTCACAATTAAAAATATTGAACTTATCAGTTTTGATTTTAAAAAATACGAAAATTAGCTTATATAATGAATTTAAATCTCATGTCCTACACTTTTCATGTATTTTAACAAAGTATGAGAATTATTACGCTCAGCGTTTACTATATTTAAACTCTTTTGGGAGGGACGAGCACCCCCGAATAATCCCCAAAGATCCCCAAATGAACAGCCTAAGGATATATGCAATTTAATAGAAGGATGAAAGAAAACAAAAAGAGACAGTGATACTCCCATGGAACGCAGCTTAAAATGAAAACTCCTTAGGATTTTGGCCAGACAAAAGAGATTTTACGGACGTTTGTATGTGTCTCTTCAAATAATCACTAATTCTTTTGACATTCTACCAGAGGCGACTCAAGTCATTTCTTCCCATGTCAACCTCTGTTACGGGTGGCCCATATTTTGCGATTCGTTCTAAATCCAAGATTATCATCATTATTCATATCCAATCAAATAGTGTGTTACACCACCGATTTGGCCCTGTCATATATTTTTGCATCGCCCGTGTTAACGGAAGCAGCTAAAATGCTAAGTTGTGGCATCATTTCAATGTTTGAACATGTGTAAACATATATATCACTTTTGGATAGCAAGTGCGTGTTTTTAGAGAATATAAACCTTGTCTGTAAAAAAGAAAGACCATTGTTTCTCAGTTTGTCACACGGACAACTAGACACTAATGCGTGTGCAATTTGAAAAAAAATCGTGAATGGTGAGAACAAGTTCTGTGCTATCAGAGAAAAACATTATTGGATGAACTGCAATAACTTGTGCTTCCACATCGAGCCTTTATTATTGCCGCCCCTACTCTCGACATAACCCGCACAATTCTTCTGGATTGTTCATTGACGATTTGCTACCACTCCCCCTTCTTCCAAAACATGACCTATCTTACGCCCAATCTCATTAAAATCAGCTCGAAACTTGTCCCTTGAACCTCACTGCGTTTCTTGGCAAATTCAGACTTCGCAGCATATCCCCTACTTTATTTTGCTTCTCACCGAAGAGGGCGCTGCACTCAAACATGAAGTTTGGTGGGTAAGCAGCAAAGTTTGAATAAGCCAGTGATAGAGACTGGTGAGATTTAAAGCCATGCAGTGACGATCATGTAAGCATGCCTCAAATTCCCTCAGGTTTGTAAAGAAAGTTCTCATGTACATGTATACATGTACTACTATCTACAACATCTGCCTTCATTCTATCTATCTATTTCTATACACTACATTGCCTACATTCTATTCATCTTCTTCTATATACTACATTTCTACATTCTATCTATCTATTTCTATACACTACATTCCTACATTCTATCTATCTTTTTCTATATACTACATTGCCTACATTCTAATTATCTACTTCTATATACTACATTCCTACATTCTATTTATCTATTTCTATATACTACATTCCTACATTCCATTTATCTATATTTATCTACTTCTATCTACAACATCTGACTTCATTCTATCTATCTACTTCTATATACTACATTGCCTACATTCTATTTATCTACTTCTATATACAACATCTGATTTCTTTTTATCTATCTACTTCTATATACGGCATTGCCTACATTCTATCTATCTATTTCTATATACTACATCGGCCTACATTCTAATTATCTACTTCTTTCACACTACATCGGCCATAAATTCTATTTATCTTCTTTTATCTACTGCATCTGCCCACGTGCTATCTATTTACTTCTATCTTCTACACCTGCTTACATTTTATCTTTCTACTTTTTTGTACTACATCTGACTTCGTTCTATCTTTCTACTTCTACCACAACTCATCTTAAAGGCCTTTCTGACATTTTGTCATATCAAAATAATTTTGTAATTTCAGTATTCTTTAGGGATCTTTATTCTTAGTTTCATTCAAAATCGCGACCGTGTTGACACCAATCAAATAGTTTTATCAAAGTCCTTGCTCAATATCAGAAGTTAAAAACAAATCGTAAGCTACTTCCATTTAATACAATATATTTGAGCATAGTTTTAATGGATGAAGCATGCACTACTAAAATTGTACTGGTAAAGTTTTTGATAACAGACATTTATCATTAATATAGAATTAATTTCCAATCGACCAAAGCAAAAACGTAAATCTTAAAAATTAAGCATGCCTTTAACCATTAAGGACATTTTTATTATTTTTTATGATTTGGAATGTCGCAATAAACCAAAGTCTATCTTAGATTCTGTAACATCCAAAAAAATTTATAAATAGAACTGTATGTTGTGATGAGATAAGTATCTTGTTAATTACAGAATTTCACTATGTGCTCTGAGAACTACGTAGTAAGAAAGATGCAAAACTGATCTTGTTATGCAATGGGAAAACACTAAATAACATATCAGATTCCCTGACACATTCCTAAAATAACGTACTACTAGGAAGACATATTTGGCGAAGGGCTTGAAGCTGAAAGAGACGATCAAGGATTCATTTCATGTGAAGAGACGGTTTCAGCAGCATTCAACACACGAGCAGAGACCAAACAACAGCATCATGATTTTCTCTTGGCTTCTGGCGACCTCTCTGTTTGTTGTTGCATCAGGGAATATAGCAGGCGACTATTGTAAAGTACTCGTTGAATATGAGACCTTTAAATCTCAGTTAGATAATTACCTGGCAAGTAGAGATGAAGTCTGTGATGGGATGCACATCCGCACAGGTGAGCGTTTTATGTTGGTTTTATCATTTCAATGCACTATTACTAATCCATGTATTATTAAATGTTTATCCCATTTTGTTTTTGACGTACTTTCGTTACAGTTTAAGATCCAATTAATATACAATGTTCATCCCATTGTGTTCGATAAGGTGAGACATTGGAAACAATTATTGTGAAATTTCACAAATTTCACATTGGCAAAATCCTTCAAGCATAAGATCGGGAAAAGAAACATCAATAAATGCAATTGGTTTTTTTACCTAGACAATAAAAACTCAAGAAAGCCTTTTTTAAAGATAAAACTCTTAAGTATACGAGTTGAAGTAAGAGACTTACATTGATACATTTTTAGAGGGTGCCAGTTTCGGTCTCAGGTTTGTGCATCAACATAGATCATTTATCATGATCATAGTTCATGTGTATCACATGTGTGAACACAACATAAAATGTGTTATTCTTCGCCTCTTTGTTGCAGTTGTAGCATATGTTATTTACTGAATACTGTATTGTTTAGTAGAGGGAGTGTTGTCAGAGAAGCTTGATAAATGCATGTTAGAACTTAAATTAACTTCAAATGCTCTTATTTTATCACATACATCAAAATGATGTTCCATAATTTATGAAATTTAAAGTGACACAGATAATGTCACATTTTTATTTGGCTGAAATAAGAGCCAAAATACCACCTATCTTTAGTTCAATTCAAATATTGTCCCTAAATATAAATTAGGATATTGATAATAGAAAACCGCAATATAGATAAAAATAATTCAGAAGTATGTGTCTTATTTACCTTGTATCTGCTGTAAATAAGTTCCAGAATTACGTTTGAGTCATTGGCGTGCACCACTGTCCGGTTTCCGATCATAAATCACAACTTACACCTGTTTATTGTCCCCATACTGAACTTTTCAGCAATACGACGCTGATTTTCAGAGACATGAAATAACACCATTTATAAAATCTGACATATTTGACTCCATTAACAT
Source organism: Phorcus lineatus (assembly GCA_921293015.1). Classification (NCBI taxonomy): domain Eukaryota; kingdom Metazoa; phylum Mollusca; class Gastropoda; order Trochida; family Trochidae; genus Phorcus; species Phorcus lineatus. The sequence continues at coordinate 17,991,301 of OV121087.1, read as the reverse complement.
ACCACATGTGTCCCTTTAAGATTTTAAATCAAAACATTCAGACAATTTTGTCCCTTTGAATATTTTCTTTTTAAACGTGTGTACAAACGTGATAATATGTTAAATATTTTTCAAGGTTTATGTGTTTTTCAACACGCTACACAATGTCATTCGAATAAAAGGGTCACACTATGGTTACACTGTGTATTTGATATAAAGAATCTAAACCAAGTGTCTTCGATGTGAAAAATATCCCTACAAGTTTAAAGATTAAGTTACAATTGTCAAATGCTTGATACATTTGATAACATGTTCAGTTAACCTGTGCGAATCCATTTCCCAACCTCAAACCATAAAAAGGCGTTTACACTAAAATGTCCGCCAATGGTTTCTGCTTAATACTTTATCATATCTTCTATGACTACGTGTGATCGATTTGTTATGAGATGTTTGACCCTTTGAGTATAATACATTTGGTGTCCATAAATGTTTGTTGGTGAAAATTTGGAAATTTGAATTTTAAAAAGAATTTCAAATATGTTGAGCTTTTAAAGTATAGTAACACATATCAAGCATCAGTTACATCTGTACTTTTTTATAAATAACCCTCAAAAGAATGTTTCGGCACTCTTTTTATAGCCATTTATGACAATCATGTGTTTTAAGGAATTAAAGCACATTTAGTTCATTGGTAACATGCAAATGATTGTGTTTATCATTGTTGAGAGTTATCGCTCTTAAAGAAGGGATATATCAAGGCTGTGTCATCTCTCAATTCGATTTATTTTATTGTTATGTTGGAGCTTACCTTAATCTTCATTTTACTGTGAACAGATTGCTCACGGATCAAGGAGGAATTCCCGGATGCCAAGGACGGAGTATACAGAATAAAGCCTGCAGATGGAAAGGAGTCGTTTCTTGCCTTCTGTGACATGGAGAGTGATGACCACGGATGGCTTGTAAGGAGTTTATTGATGATTTATGACTTCCTTTATGATTGTCAGTTATGTGTTATCAATTCATTTTTATATTTTCTTTGTGAAAGTGTAACTAACTTTCAAAAATATCCTTCACTACTCTACTTCACTGTTGAGTCTAACCCACATTGTTCCACATATACCATGGAACCATGACGGAAGATAACTGACAAGTTGAATGAATATGACAACTAATTAACGCATTAGCAGGCCCTTATACACAGGTCGCTTGTTTGATTCGAACCCTATCTCAGAACCAGGCGCCAATCACCAGTATTGAGAGATGAAATAGGCCCAATGTACCATAATTCATACCATTTTAAAACTAGTGATCGTAATGTGAATCTTTCACTGTCTGAATTGCATAAATTTCTAAAACATTCATCCTTAAGAGCTGTTTGCTGTTAAATCGACAGAGAGTATGTTTCATAAGTTTTCTATGATGCTTAAACAAGAGCAAAAATACTATATGACCTGTGTTCAGTTCCAAACAACTTTCTAAATTTGAGTCTTTATCTCTTAAATGACTGAATTACGATATTTTTGTAAATGAAAACGGTCTTATAAGTGTTAAGAAGTGAATATCCTGAGCCCCATTTACATGTTTAATAATCGAATGACCTATTAAGCACTAACAACCTATATGTTTCCTTGTTTCTGCTTTTAATAAGCTTTCGAAATTACGTTTGAATCATTGGCACGTGCCACTGTTCGGCTTTCGATCACAAATCTGGACATAAACCTGTTTATGGTCACTATATTGATATTGATGTTGATTTTCAGAAAGAACAAGCACTTCGCGATCAAATAACACCATTGATGAAGTCTGACATATTTGACCCTAACAATATACTATGTGCCCCTTTAAGGAACACTGTATATATTTCTGTTTTTAAAAAAGGTTTTGATCTGAAAGGTATTCATTTGTGTACAGGTGTTCCAGAGGAGAAAGGATGGATCAGTGGACTTTTATAGGGACTGGTTTTCTTACAGAGAGGGTTTCGGCAATCTTACTGGAGAGTTCTGGCTAGGTGAGGATATCCTTGCTTTTCGTTGACTGTATTTACTCTGAAGAGTGATTTTTTGATAATGGAAATTCAAGGCATTTCCGAAATCATCTACATTCAATCTCCACTTGTACCCTGGATCCATTCCCAGCTTTTGCTACATGCTTTGTTAATCTACTGGAATGTTATTTAAGCATATCAGGTATTTTCGCTGTGAAATCGAGTGTACGTCTAAATAGGCTGCTGTTTGATCTAAAAATCAGTGAATAAGACGAAGTACAGAAAATATCATTCTTTAAATAAACGTTTATGATGTTTCATAGATTCAAGGAATTTAGTCAGTTGGATGCAATATCTTTATATGGAATTGAGCTCAAACATACATTGTTACTTGTTACAATTACAAGGCCGTTTTCTCTAAAAGTTTGTAAAGAAAGAAATTTAAACTTCGACATTAGACAAAACGTTATGAACACTTGAGAAAAATGCAGCCTGTCTATTTGGTTCAGCCTTTTAGTCTCTTTTGATGAATACAAAGAATAAGTAATGTTTAAAGATTGTGTTTATCTTTTGACTTGATCAATCAAAATAGAATTGTAAAAGTTAGGTGGGAGAAAGATGATGAAGAAAGCACTCTTAAAGAAAGTGTTCACGACTTTTGAATATGCCAAATTGCCATGTTATCATAAAACCTGATTACAATTCTTTTAAATGCAACAATTGACAAGTATTAACTCATTTCAGGTAACGAGTACATTCATCGCATCACGGCCCAAGGGAATTACTCATTGAGAGTCGACCTAACAAATCAAAGCAACAGGAAGATATTCGCAGAGTATTCCTTCTTCAGGTTGGCAAACATGTCAGAATTTTATAATTTGACTGTCGGTGGATATTCCGGAAATGCTAGTAAGAAAACTTTAGTTTCATGTAATTTTTAAAAAAATCTATTTATCTTTTCAGCATTAGTTTACAATGAGCATAAGTTAAAGTTAGTAAAACGGTACCACAGATTTTGAACGTTTATTCAACAGGTGACCAGCTTGCCTATTCCTGAAATGCCTATATGAAGATTTATTTTTCATGTACATTCATATAACAGTTAATTATTTTAGTGGTTCATATCATAAGTAAATGTCGAAATTTAATCATTTTTTCGTAGCTATTCAAATATTCTATATCTAGTTTGCAATGAATTGCTATGGTCAGGTGTTTGGACGAAGTGATGTTGTTCAACAAAAGACAAATTAAAAGATCAGAATATCCCTTTCTGTTGACTTGTTCGATGATATATTTGTAATAAGAAAATCGATATAATCTATTAGCTTTAATTATTATTATTTATATAGAATAACGTATATGATGCAACACATCTCTTATCATTAATCTTTTATTTTCATATTTTTATTGGGAACACGAACATTCAAATAGCTAGTGATCTTTAACAAATATACATACAGCCTTTTATAGAGTAGCTGATGGGAGCGTACTGTAATTCAATCAAGCAAAATTTAAGACGAATATACAATAAAAATCATAACTGTTGTAGAACTATAATCGACAAGTAGAAGATTATTGACATATATATCATGCTGCAGTGATAACACACTTACTCTAAACGTGAGAAGACGTTTGACAAACGATGAACCATTTGATTACAGTAAACAAGTTCAATTATACACATCATATTTGTTTGTTCAACAGGTGACAAGCTGACCTATCATAACAAAATGAGATTTTCGGCGAGGAATCTGGAACTAGACACTAGCAGTTCGACTAACTGTGCACAGAAGTACAGAGCTGCCTGGTGGTATAAAGACTGTTATTATTCAAACCTCAATGGTATTTATGGATCTAAGAGTGACACTGGGATAAAGTGGGGGAATGTTATGAAGCAGACAACTATGAAGATCCGTACATCAAACTGAAACCTCTGGAATAAACTAAAAAAAAGAACTCCATAAACCGATATGTACTTTGGTCAGTGGATAATTGATTGATTTATTGGTGATTGAGTAATGATACAATACAAAACTCAATTAGCTGTGTAAATTTACATCCAGTTTTTGTATATCATTAATCACAGAAAAAAAGAAGCAAACACTATGTTACTTTTTAATGCCTGTTTTATAAAAATAAATCAGTATGTACAAAGGTTAATGGAGAATTCATTGATCCATTGGTGGTTGATTGAAAAACTATTACAAACCTCAATCTTTGTATGTTTACAGCCCATCTGATCATATCATCAATCACTGATTATATAATATATCATATAATGTGGTATATGAAGTACAGGTATTTTGTCTACCAATGTTTGCTTCCAAGTGTTGTTTTTGACTTTGGAATGTTTTTGTCAAAATCTTCATTTGCAGTTCATTCCAATGACCAATTCATGTTTTGATAAAGTAATTGTCTAATCCATCGAATGAATCAACTTGAGAATACATTTGATATTGATACGTCTTGTTAAATTTCTTTCTTGAAGTTTCCGACTTATCTATTGAAAAGGTTTTCATGAAAACTATAACATTCGAATCTAGTGATATATAGTAAATAACACAGTAAACAATGTAAAATAAATAATTGCATTATTCTCTGCTAATAGCAGCATCTGATTTGCGCCAACAATGAAATTGTTTATGTATTAATGTAAATCAATCAAAACAAAACTTGTGTTGTTGTTTCTAGTGACGGACTGACAGATCACGTTCGGTAAAGAAAAATTAATAAACTCGTGTTGGAGACAAAAATTAATTACCGAAACGTCATAAAATATCATGTTCTGATGAAGTTTTAATTCATGGTATATATTTTTAGGCATGATGTAGTTATTACAATCTTGATTTATCTTTGTTTTCCGCTGAAAGATATTGAACATTTGGAAATCGTAGATCTCTGTTTCTTGGTTTTATGGATATATGATAGGAAAAATATGGATAAATGGTCGTTAAGTGAGATATATTGTCGATAGCTCCAGTGTAAACCTATGATTAAACTTACCGTTTTAGTTACATACCCAACTTGTCTTCTAGACAAGACCCTTTGGTCCTAAATTATGAAGAAATCATGTTTTTCAAATATGCAAAGCAAAACAGTTAGTCAAGAATTACAACATATTAAAATAAGGCTAATTTTTTTAATGTGACTCTATTTATTAATAATCAAAATTATCTTCGTATCAAAACGATATGGCTGTGCTATGAGAACAGAGAGGTAGATGTCATTACAAACACAAAGTGTACACGTGCTTTCTGAATATTTGAATATTGTTCCCTTTTCGCGAGGAGACTTTAAACATAGAGCACTTTAAAACACTGTTTCATAGGGGTAGTATTGTGGAAATAAGAATAAATAGGAAATTTCGAATTTGTATACACAAAATAGCTCTATATCATAACAGAAAAAATCAAAATCGCAAGTGAAACCTATACTACTAGTGTGAAACTACTCCCTCGGCATTACATTCCTTTGTTGATCAGAAAGTCTATTTTTATGATTATTTTTTACGAATGACTACAAATACATTGAATCATCACTGAGTAGTAACATTATTTAAAATACAGCAGATTTCTTACACTTCATGAAATGATCGATGAATCTTTCTGAGGCTGGCTACAACATCCTTTTCAACTCACAATATCAATTACCAATCAAGTTCTTTGTCGTCCTAATTTATCTTATTCTAAAATTCATACTCCAAGAAATATTTCCTACACAATGTATTAGGCCTTATCCAGTGCAGCATACATTTAAAGAGAAGGTTCTATTGGAATATTGGCTTTGAGAAGTCCGCCATTTTGTCTGTTTTTGGCAAAACGTCAATTGATATCAAATTATGCTTTAATTCTACACATTATCTAGGCTTATATGATAACACTGTGGAAAGAACAAGTTTTTGGGGGAAAATAAATGAAGCGTCCTTAAAATACCAGGATGTCGACCCGTGATTGCACTTAACGACCATGAAATTTAACTGTCGGAAATGGAAGAAAAATGTTTTTTAGATATTATTTTGACTATATCAGACAACATCTTGTGGAATTGTTAACTAATTTAAATTTACTGCCTGTCAAGAGAATTCTGCATGTGTAAGGAGGATATTTCACAAAAGAGTTTTTAAACGGAATTTCTGTGTTAAAGGCTTCAGAATTTAGTGCACCTCTCATATACATACATCCCTTTAATACGACATGTTCTCTAAACCGACATATTCATTTTGTCCCGAATTTGTTTTCATATTATCATATATACGTTATTTAATTAGATGGAGAGGTATCTCAACAAGGTTGTTTGTGACACTTCCTAAAAAATAAAAGCTGAAGATGAAGCATAAAAAAGTCTCAAAGATGTCGCTAAACAAACAACAACCAACGATAAGAAAGTCTACAAGGGCAAAATAAGAAATATATATGTATAATTTCAATCAACGGTAACTAGAAAATGCAAGGCCAGATATAGGATTTTCGTATGGGAGGAGTGCGACCTGTGTCACAATTAATATATATATATATATATATATAACCTCTGTTACGGGTGGGCCTTATTTGGCGATTCGTTCTAAATCCAAGATTATCATCATTATTCATATCCAATCAAATAGTGTGTTACACCACCGATTTGGTCCTGTCATATATTTTTGCATCGCCCGTGTTTGAGTTTCAAATTACGGAAGCAGCTAAAATGCTAAGTTGTGACACATTTCCTTGTTTGCACATGTGTTAACATATATATCACTTTTGGATATCAAGTGCGGGTTTTTAGAGAATATAAACCTTGTCTGTAAAAAAGAAAGACCATTGTTTTTCAGTTTGTCACGCGGACAACTAGACACTAATGAAAATACATGTGCAATTTGAAAAAAAGTCGTGAATTGTGAATGGTAAGAACAAGTTCTGTGCTATCAGAGAAAAACATTATTGGATGAACTGTCAGTGTGTAGGGAACGACAAAATGCAATAACTTGTGCTTACACATCGAGCCTTTATTTTTGCCGCCCCTACTCTCGACATAACCCGCACAAGTCTTCTGGATTGTTCATTGACGATTTGCTACCACTCCCCCATCTTCCAAAACATGTCCTATCTTACGCCCAATCTCATTAAAATCAGCTCGAAACTTGTCCCTTGCACCTCACTGCGTTTATTGGCAAATTCAGACTTCGCAGCATATCCCCTACTTTATTTTGCTTCTCCATAATCAAATCAAAATTCTTTTCGCCGAAGAGGGCGCTGCACTCAAACATGAAGTTTGGTGGGTAAGCAGCAAAGTTTGAATAAGCCAGTGATGGAGACTGGTGAGACTTAAAGCCATGCAGTGACGATCATGTAAGCATGCCTCAAATTCCCTCAGGTTTGTAAAGAAAGTTCTCGTCAGCAATACGTTAGTCGACTTGGTCCCATGTATGCTCCATTGGGTTTAAATTAAGGAAAGTTGGTCATAGGATATGTGTAACACCACAGTAACACCGCTCGGTAATAATATCGGGTCGGGCATTATCATCTTTGAGGAGGGGCCTAGTTGCAAGTTTGTGCTCATTAAAATCGATAACGGATGAATCCTATATATCTTTGATATATATCGAACGCCAATATATCTACCCTCTTAGTGTCACCAAATTCAACTTTGAGTCACAAGAGATACACCCAACATAATAACAGAGAGTCCATCTTGGCTTATAGTTCCTAGGTGAGTAACGTGTTTTTGAAACTCGACAATCAACATTGTGTAAGAAAATACGGCTATCGTTTGACCAGTGAATCTTCCTTTGTCACTTCACGTCCATTCGTTGTCGGTTCACACAACAAATCCTTCGGTTACGTCCGATCTGTTGGTATGGGTGTACTTCATAAGTTGGAAGTGACTTTCAAACATTAAAATAAGCACCGGATATTTTAACCCCTGCTGAAATGGATTGTTAAAGTTGGATAACTCTTCTGGCCCTCATGATCAATCCAACAGGTTTGATTGCACACAGTCTGGTTCCTCTAACGGGGATTTTGAAGCCAGGTCAGTTTTAGGACGGTACTTTGGAGAAAGGGCTGGTGTGATTTCAACTTGAACAGGGTCTGCAAAACGGGAAACGGTCCCTTCAATGATTTTTATGGACATGTTCCTCAGAATACACAATAGTGTAAGGATATCACGTTCTTCTACCACGTTGTAGGGAGGTCTGCGAATAAGGGCACCATAATCTACTGTCTCAAATCCTCAATGGCTCCGGCAATCTCCCTCTTGACATTATTGAATTTAAGTCAAACGGAAAGGGAATACGTCCAAAAGAATGTTCATGATCAATTCCATACCAATGGGAGAACTGCATCTTGCAGAAAAACTAGTGCGGCATGGTATCAATCGAAGGACACGATTAGCGATATGCAGCTGACACAATATATCAAGTTTTCCCGATATTCGAACGAAGTGAGCAAGGTTAGAAAGCACATTCCCTGGTCTGGAATTAAGGGTGCGCGGTATTATCGGTATATCGGTATATCGGTAAATTGCAATACAGACACACCACGATACGTACCGGTACAGTCATATTAAAATATCCAATATATCGTAGGTTTTATATTGAACCCTTTCCGTGTAAAACTGCAGAAAAACATAACAAAAACCCTTTGATTTTACTGGAAGTTGCAAAAAAATTGTGAACGTGCAAAATTGAAAAAGCACAGACATATTAAAAGTACGAAACCAGTCGCTGAATTACCTCTCATTACAAAACGACGTCTACTTGAGCATTGATTACTGTTCTAATTGCTGTTCTTAGTCAAAAGAACATAGAAAAACTAAAATATGAAAAGTACCAATATATTGCAATACGTATTGCAATACGCCTTTCTGTATCGCAATATATTGCGATTTGGAAATGAGGACCGATACCCATCCTTAACTAGAATCAAAACAATTTTCGTAAATCCAAATTTATTGTTACTTGATTTCGAACTAATCATCAGCTATCAGACAGACAGACAGACAGGTTTATTCAGTATTGAAGGCCCAGTGGCCCAAAGTACAATTGCAGGTGCATCATGACAGACTTTGATCACGTGACATAGACAAAGGTTTAACTCGCGATTTCAAAAAGGACATCAATTTTTTTATAAAAATTGCAACTGATTTGATGACATCATCATTGTTTAAGTTTAACAGATTATACATCTTTTGATATGTTACATTAATACAATTTAAATACTTGTTACAAGCTGAAAATGCTATCACACAGGATGGTGAGCTTCGTTCCCAAAAATTGGCCTTTTGTACAAGGGCCTGATGTTGTATTTCTAACATCCGTTCAGTAGTAAATATTTGTTAGTTCATAATAAGACTAACAGCTTTGACTATTATTCAAATAGAAATGAATTTTCCTTAAACTATTTAAGATGCGATTTTTTATTTTTGTTTGCTTAACCTTTTTATTACACTTGAAAGTAAACTGAAGACCGAAAGAGAGTTGTCACAATCTTAAATGGAATTATGAAGACCTAAGGTTTATATATTAAACGAATGTATATATTAAACGGTGCATGCATAGAGTCAGAGTTCAAGCTTTTGTATTCTTAGCTTATTGAATTTTCATATATTTAGTGAAAAAATGCGAAAAGTTGGATGTCAACTTGCTACATACGTAAACTCACCTTACACAGAGGTAAACCGCCTTCTGGTAATCGATCCTTGTCATCATCATTGTTGCAAAAATTCATATAATTACTCCTAGAAAAGCGTAAGTATTTTCCGAAAATTGACAAAATTTGGTAAGAAAACTTTTGTATTTTCCACTGACAATACGATGTGAAACAAATAATACTGGGGTCGGTTGCACAAAAGACTATACAAAATCGCAAGATTCTATTCCATTTAAAATGTATGGAAATATTCAGAAAACGGCCTGCTTCCTTTGCAACGATCCGCTACAGTAACGTCACGAACAATGTTTTAACTGACATACGGTAACTCGCGCTGAAACAATCGTTGCTAGGAAAAAAACTATTGAAAATATGTCATCATTTATGATTGACCATATAGGTAATGAATAGAGATTATTACCCGAGGAAGTGTGACTCCATATGACTTTTACGGAACGTGTTGAATTTTTTTATTACCCGAGCAAAAGCTAGGGTTACACACAAACTCGCACGAGTTTCGGAAAAGTCATATGGAGTCTCACCTCAGGTAATGAGTTCTTTAATGTCGATTCTATACCATTTCAAACGCATGGAAATATTCAGAAAACGGCCTGCTTCCTTTGCGACGGCCCCCTACAGTAACGTCACGAACAATGTTTTTTTTTACGTCACAGATGTCGACATACGGTAACTCGCGCTGAAACAATCGTTGCTAAGTAAAAGAGATATTGAAAATACGTCATAATTTATGATTGACCATAAGGGTAATGAATAGAGATTAATACCCGAGGAAGTGTATCAGGTGACTTTTACGAAACGAGTGTGAATGGTTGTATTACCCGAGCGAGAGCGAGGGTTATGTACAAATTCGCACGAGTTTCGTAAAAGTCATATGACACACTTCCTCAGGTATAATGTCTTTATTACCGATTCTATTCCATTTCAAACGCATGGAAATATTCAGAAAACGGCCTCCTTCCCTTGCGACGGCCTGCTACATAACGTCACGAAGAATGGTTTTATGACGTCAATGGCGACAAAATACGGCCACTCGCACTGAAACAATCGTTGCTAGGCAAAAGTGATATGTGCACATTTGCTCATATTGAAAATATATCACTCCTTATTTTTTATCCAAAGGGTCATACATATGAGTGTCCATGGGACCATGAAATACTATGTTTACGACATGAGTGCTTAATATTAGTATTTCCCGAGGGAGAGCGAGGGATATATTGATATTAAAGCTCGAGTGTCGTAACCATGGTATGTCATGGACACGTATATGATATTTTATCTATTACCGGAGTCGAGAAATCAAAGAAACCAATCAAAATCAACATTTAAGCATAGACATAGGCGCATTTGAAAATCAACGTCACATGCGAACTGTGACGTCAAAGCATTTTTTTTAACGTGACGTCAAAATGAAAAAGAGGTATTTTGCCCTAGTGCTTCGCATGAAAAATATGAACCCCGATATGGTTGCCCTCGTAGGTAATAAAAGGGTTTTCCATGTATGTTTAGAGCACAATTTGTGCATTACCAAAATTGAGTGGCTTAAAAAGCGACTTCTGAGGTAGCCTAATCGGGAGCAGTTTTTCTTTAATGTGGGCTGGGAGCACACTTCATTCGTGTTTTCATACGATGCGACTTGTTGCGTTTTTCCACGCACACAACACGCATAAAGCTAGTGATTGAAACGCAATCATAAAACCCACATAAAACCCTACTTTTCTTCCACGTTATTTGAGAAGAACCCCCGTGATAATTACAAAATATGATGTCTTTAATTAGGAATTCCCATGCGATTTCGGTGCAGCATCTATTTTCATCGGATCTCATTAAAATTAAATCTGATATTGCTGCAGTAGCCTACGTAGTGCAGACTACGATACGCGTATAATGTTAAGGATCACTTTATATTTCATTGCATCGCATCAGATCGCATCGCATTGACGCATCGGCTGTAATCAAAACTAGGTCAGTAATAAGTTCCAACATCCACCTTACTCCTATATATAATAGGGGGTTTCTTCGATAACTGTTTATTCACATATTGTTCCAAGAGTTTGTTTTCTTGAAATTTTCCTGTCTTCCCACTTCAAACAAATGATTTAAAAAGCAATTGATCTGTCCGATCTAATATTATTTATTAATATCGTGTCTGTCATTGAAAACGCAGGTGTGGCAATAAATATTTTTTCTCCAATTCAACTTTATGAAAACGAAGGCGCCTAAAACTTTTCTAGGAATAGACCCAAACTTTTATTCTTAAGTTTAAAATTTAAATGTGACCCAGAAGGGGGAAAATAAGGAAATATGTCTGTTATAGAAATTTTAGGTTTTTTGAAAAAAAAAAAGTTAAATAACTTGATTCAGTGTTGAGATTTAAATTTCGATGCAAAACAATAATTTCAGAGACATTATCTACGCTGAAGAACGTAAAAGCGAGAAGATGCGAGTCGCCATGGAAACAATTAATTTCCGGTAAAGTGCCATACGCATAAAAGCGACCAATGAAATCTTCGGATTCGCCAAATGCTTAGTCCGCGCACAGACGCCTCTTTACAGCGATGTAAATTTCGTCATCGCTTCAGCAAGGCGTAGTTTGGAGCTTTGACAGCGGATGAGAATATTTATATCTGACGACTGTACGGCTAAATTGTGAGTAAATGCAATCCTTTAGCGAGTATTTCATCAATGTGAACTTATGACATTTCATCCTGATGTGTCCAAGAGCTAACAATTCATTTGCCGCAGCCGAATCGAGAAAAAAGGGTGAAATGAGTGTACACGCTATCGGACATCGATTTTAAATTGAAACGTTGCAAATGTGTTTTATGGACGTGCAATGATGGTGTAGTTTGGATATACTTAGTTATGTCTATGACTGTGAAAAATTCAATACATATTTTGATATAAAGTCAAGCTTTGCATTTCATTATGGGGTCATATTACAATGATTCGGTTTAGCCGGCATTGTCAAGATAGGTTTCGGTAGGCCTCAATATCTATGTGGCCAGTAATTGCACTTTGTATTCTCGCGAATTTACGAAACAGCATTTTTGTGAGATTATTTCAATATCAAGAGATGCACGCGTACAAACTCAACATTAATTTTTCAAATGAAACAATGGAGTGACATCGGCGAGGATTGTTCCTCCCACTGGAAGTAGTTTCAAGGGGGGTAACTCTTTCTGTTTTCGTTGGTGTCCAATCTTGACACTGTTTGGAAAAAGTTTGGTTGCAGTTCAAGCAATGAATTCGATGTTTCCTTAACGTTTTTGAACATTATAAAATAACGGCTTATCAGTATTTGAAAAGGTTATAACCCAAAATTTGCTCCCTCGGTAAACATAGTTTGTCTGAATATTGCTTATTGGATAATAGTGTGATAAATAACATATCACAGTCGTGTAATATAACAATTATCAACCAGTTTGTTTAAAGTCAACCAAAATTTACTAGCAACATTGAGGCAGTCAGACTAACTCGGTGGAAAACCTTAGATGAAATAAGTTTGTAAATTGGTACAGTCAATATTTTAGAACCTATTTTCCATAGGACGCAATTGATCGATTTTAATCAGGCTGTGTTTTCAACAGTCTTTGATTATTTAAGCAAAAGCATTGAATTTTAAAAAACAAATCCAAGGGAGAAGTAACCCCTTGAACCTCCCCCTTGTTTTCCACTGAAAGTTTAGATAATTGCTTATTTGAGAAATTTGGAGAGATTCTCTATAAGAAAAAAAGACACATTTTAATAATGTAAATGGTATTTGAGGAGATTTATTAGTAACACACAACTCAATCGAGTTACAAATGAAGATATGAAGATTTAAGTAAAACTTCCTATATCTGAATAAAATAAAAGCTAAACATGTAAACTTAAGTAGGTATAAACATGGGTTCTGGACCAATAGAGACTTACGTAATGCTGTTCTTCTTGTGATATGTTAAAGAGGTCGTACTATCAGCTTTGATGTGTCCACATGTGGGTATACATTTAGACATTAGCAATACTATTCTTTGATGTAGTTATTCATCGTTATGAAGGTGATGCTTATGCAACAGAACTTCTTGATTTTGATTTTTTGTCTTAAAAACATTAGTGATATTATAGTCATTAGTCATTATTGTAATTGGTTTCATATTTCTACCCGGCCAAAAAAAAGAATCTAATATGTTTCTGAGGTAGACTCCGCGGATAAAATTTATGACATTCTTTTTGCTCCAAAGTCATTGACAAAAAATTTTGCGGTCAGATGTGAAGGTGTGACATCTTTCTCTTGCTTATTGCTGTCACTCACAACAACTAGCCGTCGGTTGACCTTTCCTGCCTCATTATTAAGCGTCTCCTTGATCATGTGTTATAGCGGTTTGTTTGACTTCATTGTGGTAATATAAAATTTTATTTTCAGTAATAGAGATCTTTTTTTAATTTTCAATATAAAATTTAGAAATATGAGAATAAGCAATGGCTTCAAATTAGCCTAGAGTGAGGCCTAATTCTTAATCTGCTACCTATGTCCCATCAAAAGTTCAGTATTATTTGGCTAATGCATTAAAAATTATATTGAGGAAAATAATTTCGATTAAATTCTAAATAAATTTTACCTAACTGTTGCAATAGCTATATTCTATTGGACCTGCAATTGCGATAGTTTATTTGTAAATTAATTAACATAATTTGAGAATGAACACTGTCTTTTTGATTTATTTGTCAGACCCAACTTCCCCAAGCTTAAAGCAAAGAAAAGGACAATTCTTGCCATTTCAGGTTGAATCATCAAGATATTTGGGATCTGTCCCAGTATTTTTTGCAAATCTAAAAGCTGCAGGTGTTATTTGTTTGCAAATTTCACAATAGATTCATATAAATATTTTATTTGACTCAGAAGTTGTGCTATCGATACTATCAAATTCAATAGCTTTAAAATTACTATCGATGCAGTACTATTGACACAGCAATTATTGCAAAAAGACGTGGTTCTATCTCTTGTTACACCTCTACATAAATTAAGATTCTTATAATAAACAACCTACCATCAATCAATATGTCAATCTTTTTTGGTCCAGAAAATAAAAAGGTTTGCCTGACGGTATTAGAAGCTATGTAGTGAGAAATGAGTTGAAGAAACTGTGCATGGAGATAGGTCTAGCGCTGCAGGGATGGAACGAGGACTGAGACTAGGGCAAAATCAGTTTGACAATGGTGGGATACACTGTAAAACAATCAACGCAAATCAATACTGTCACATGGATCCAACCATGTCGGTCATTGGCAATCTACCGACACTGGCGATTGGTGCCTCTCTTGTGTACATCCTTTGTATGCCATCAATGTCTCGCTGAATTTAGATTCTTTCTTGGCAATATTAGCAATATTTTTCAAGGATATGCTCATAAGAGGACGACTGTAAATACTTTGTTGTACCAGTATATGAGTGTAACATTGAGGCTGAATGAATTGTAACAGTTAAGGAGAATGACATGTAAGCAGAATAAGTTGTAAGCAGAATGAATTGTAGGCAGAATGAATTGTAGGCAGGAAGAATTGTAGGCAGAATAAATTGTAGGCAGAATGAATTGTATGCAGAATGAGTTGTATGCAGAATGAGTTGTAGGCAGAATGAATTGTAGGCAGAATAAGTTGTAAGCAGAATGAATTGTAGGCAGAATGAATTGTAGGCATGAAGAATTGTAGGCAGAATAAATTGAAGGCAGAATGAATAGTAGGCAGATTTAGTTGTAGGCAGAATGAATTGTAGGCAGAATAAATTGTAGGCAGAATGAAATGTAGGCAGAATGAATTGTAGGCAGAATTAGTTGTAGGCAGAATGAAATGTAGGCAGAATGAAATGCAGGCAGAATGAATTGTAGGCAGAATGAATTGTAGGCAGAATTAGTTGTTGGCAGAGAAAGTCGCAAAAGTGAGGTATAATGAGTTATAAGCAGAATGAATTGTTGGCAGGATGAATTGTAGGCAGAATAAATTGTAGGCAGAAGGAATTGTAGGCAGAATTAGTTGTTGGCAGAGAAAGTCGCAAAAGTGAGGTATAATGAGTTATAAGCAGAATGAGTTGAATCTAATTCCTTGTGACTTTGCTGAATGTTTTCTGAGTGATGAATTTCAAGCCTACTCCTCATCTTTGGTCTGCAGGTTTATTCTTATGAATTGTATTACCAAAAATATACCTCCTAGCAAGAAAAGTTCATCCAAGTGCAATGTCATTGCCATATTTGTAAGAAATGGCACTGAAACATGAATAATGAAATCTGACTGGCATTCTGTATCAGTCGTCTGCCAATAACCAATTCCATCACGCCTCTCATGGGCACTCCTGTCCATATGTAAGTCAATCCCTGGATTACCTCCCTTGGGACTCGTTGGTCTGTAATGGCTGTAAGACAGTGAATTAAGAATGTCGGAATCATGCAGAAAGTAGACACCTATGAATTTCTTGAGAATTGTTTCTTGTTTGAGAATTACGGATTTAAAATAAATGATTTGAGATTTCTCTGTTGAAAATTATGCTTTGCAGTCCGTGACTGAGGATGTCACTTATGGTTGAAATATTGCCCAAGTGGATTTAAGCAATAACTCACACACTCACTATGAGTGAAGTTGCCCTTGGAACACGTTCGATCTTAATCCGACTGGACAGACATCTACTCATTGATTGCTGAAAAGATGGAAGTCAGTCGATAATTTAACATTGGATGGTAGTGAGGATCGTGTCCATGTTGTAAATGTCCCTGTTAGCAGATTTGGTAAAAATTGCATTATTTGGCCCACCTGTAACAGATGCCCATGCGGGATAAAAGGACTTGGGTAGACTTGTTGAGCTACTCGAGGTTTAGAGCATGAAGGCTTGTCATCTCATAACATAGTTCCTTTTCATAGTCTTGATTATAGTTCCTACTTCGTCATGTGATCGAACAATGTCAAGAACTTGCTTCCTCCTACACTCTGTGTTCCTGGCTTTGTTTCCGACAATAAGGAACAAAGAATTTTTGAGCCAATCGCATTGCAGATTTCTCCAATATGAATGATAATTATGATGATATTGATGAAGCAAACCAGCAATTCGAGTTGAAACAGACGATGTTCTATTTTTTTTTTGTGCTCCTAAATAATGCTTCATTCTGCAATGAAGCGCAATTTTACAAGTGAAATAATAGAGAATAAACGTCTATTCCCCGCCCCCCATCCTGTCTCCCAATGTAAACAAGTGCTTATTTAGATTCCAGCCTTTGTGCCTTAAGTTCAAGCTGATCAATTTATTCATTATTAACTTTATTGCAACCTTTGTCTATCTCTTCAATTGTTCCAAGGTTGTTCATTGAAAGCAAATTTTTAAATGAACATTTCCTTGGACATAAATCTTTCAGTAGTCCACGTCTGACAGCACAATAAGGCTGTTCCCCCATTGCAGACAAGAAAGACATCAATATCTGTAGCAGTCTCTGAGTACCGACTGCCCCTAAATTTGGACAGAGGCGTTGTTGAAGTTTTGCCAATTCAGCAGTTATTTTAAGCATGTTATTTTACTCCATTACGTATCAGCCATATGTTGACACCCAGTCTCTGAAAAATTATTTTTAAAGATGACAATTTGATCATATCTTTGAAATTGATATTATTATGTATTATTAATATATTATCAAAAGTATCTTCAATGTTATCAACCCAAATCTAGACTAAGGTAGAAAAGTAAAATAAATTATGAACGTTAGTTTTTTGGACTATACATTCCAATCTAGAGGGAAATGTTTGTTTTCTCAGTAAGGGACCATGTCAAATTCCTGTAACCAAATGGTGGAAAGTGGGAGTTGTTGCGTCCCAGCTTGACACTTGCCAATGTGAGAACTGATTTTGGGCTTGCCCTTGATTTTAGTCATGCTTAGTTACCCAGGGATAACAACAGAACAAGCTATAATGAAGTTAAATGTTCTCAAAAATGGGGGGAAAAGTCTGTTTATATAAAATTTCTGAATCATTTGGAACTAATCAATTAACACAAAGGGGCATTATTTTTTAGTGAACATTGTGATTTACTTCTTCAAATGTTCCCACATAGACATTGGTTGATGCATATTATCTTCAGAGGGTCAAAACATCTCATTACTTAACCAGATTTTCCGTAGTCAAAGTGGAAATAATCTTGTATCAATCAAAAACATTTGGCATCCATATTTCTGTGAACTATCTTGTAATCATTTAAGTGAAATTTATTCACATAGCTTTACCCATCAATCATGACACATTTGCTTTAAAACTGAACACTTTTATTAAAAAACATCGTCTCATGATTGGAAACATTTATTTTCATTTTTGTGAGATCACTCATTTATCTTAAAAAAATTTGCTTCTGCCCCTTAAGTGTTAATGCAGATTCAATAAGGCTCTAATTGCATAGCTGAAGTTTCATTGGTCATCTTTGACTGGGCACTGGCCATTGGATTTCCGGCCACTGATGACCACAGAAGTCCATCTTGTACTTAAGTGACTTTCATTGATGGATCTTTCAGCGCCACTAGCTCATTTTGATGTCTCCTTGATTGCTTAAGCCAGAGATCGATAGAATTTTGATTGTTTAATCGATTGATTGAAGAGTTTGTTTATTTAAGTTTTACTGAGTTAATTGATGTTTTAATTAGCTAGTTAAACTTTTGAGATTGATTTCTGTGGTTGTTTGATTGTTATAAATTAAGTGAACAACTTACAGATTGGTTTGTTTAGTTGATTTAAGCATGAGTTCATTTCCAGACCTAACAGTCGCCACTTATAGCTGAAATATTGCCCAAGCGGCATTATTAAACAAAAACTCACTCACTCCAGACCTAACTATCAATAGGTGCATTGATTGATATTTTGTGTGTTCATTTTCAAAATGAATGAATAATCTTCTTAATTGATTGGCAATGTAAATAGAGGATTTCATATGATTGTCCATGGCATGCTTTGTTTACAACACAAGTGCCTTAATTTCAGTATAGACCAAGTGATATTGGTACTTGGTTAACACAGGAAATCATGGTAATGAACATCATATTCTGTTTATTACAGATAGTTCCACTTTATTGTTTCATGAAAGCTGAAATAATTTGCCACATGTAATTATAAAACACTTGTCAGTCTAAATTCATCATTAATAAAAGCCTATATCGAGGAAGGTTATACTTATAAAGGCGTCAATTTCAACTGCTTGTTACATCCAAGTGCAGAAATAATTCGAAACTCTTGCCGGTTTAACTTCATAATTGATAAAAAAAAAAGAAGAATGAATAAATGCCTACAAGAATAGAACCACTTTAGATTCCTGAAAGAAAGAAATGTCCACGGAAGATTTTAAAGAAAACTCTAAAGTTTTTGATAAGATCCAAGTTCCAGTAAGTCAAAATGCAGATAATTCCACCTGCTTGTTTTATCACAGCGCTAAAAACTGGTCTGTGAAGGCCGCTTTTTTGCATGTTATTGATGTTTGTTTTCTTTTGCACATCGTCTGCTTTGCAAATGATTAATTCATGACTTTGAGAGACGAGTGAAAACCAGCAATAGCTTCTTTTCTTACCCAATTTACAAGACTTGGTCATTGTTTTCATGCTTCCCAATGTTGGTCGAAAATGTTAACCACCAGAAGATCAAATGTTACCCTAAAGGTCAAGGTTACACGAGCATGTCCATCACTTTCCGGGGTAACTCTGCCTGAACATTAATCAATGAATAGCTTTCAAGAGTTTAAAGTTAAACCTCCCAAATCCCTCTGTGTGCGACAATGGTAAAGCTTATAAGCCTGGCTGATAGTGGTAGGCGATGACATTATGAAGGGAGATAACTCTACAGGTCAATAAACTCCACCTCCTGCATAGAAGACCAATAATTATGAGTTTGCCCTAATCAAGGTCATTTCCTCTGTGGGTGTTGACATTGGTCTTTAATGATGGGATGGGTTTGTCAAATCATCAGATGTCATGAAATGTGCCTGATATATTAATGATAATAATAATAATGATAAATTTAACGCCTAATATCCAATCCAGGACTGCTCACTGTACTTTCGATGAAGCAACAGATACCTATAGACATAGGTCAGTATATCCATTGAGGATATATTGTTTTACAATCTTATTTCATCCACAGTAGGAAGGGATTGATGTCAATGAAATATCCTTAAATATATATATTTTATCATTTTCATATTTTAGAATAATAATTAATTAAGTTGATAAAATTTGATAATTTTTGTCAACTTTAAGGCACTTAAGAAAAAAACGTGATCTAACAAAGAGGAAAATGGATGCAATCAATTGCAAAACAAATGTTCAAAACCAATAAATTTGCAAGTTCAGAGTGTGGTTAAGCACATTAGGAGCCATTTCCATAGTCAAATGATTAAATTTGCCTCATTGAGATTTTGTTTAATGATTTCTTTTACAACTATATAGTTAATCGGATTATAATGAGACGTTGGACCCTAAAAACTAAATTTTTTGTTTAAAAAAAATAAAATTCAGAAAAACCTTCAGTGCAATTTACCTCCAACCCATATGAATGAAGACTATATCTGAAACCATATTTTATTTGAAAATACTGATGTCAACATGGGAAGCCTAGAAACCAAGCATTAATTTGAGATTTGATGATTGTTTATTCCCTTGTTAAATAAATAAATATAAACAAAGATACAAATTTAAATGTCCAGGGCCTAGATTTTCTTAAGCTTTCTTACTGCTAAGATAGTCGTAAGCCAGTATTAATGAATGGTACTTACGACTTTCTTAGCACTAAGATAGCTTCGAAAATCTACACACATGACTAGAATTGATTATTTTAGCAGCCTATATTTTTTTAGACATTGTTGCAATTGATATTGTTTTAGGCCAGACTTTTTTTTTTTATTGGTTTACGGATCCGCCGACCTTAAAAAGTGGAAATGTGGAAAAAAAATATAGTTAAAATAACGGTATTATTTTTTAACCGCCGACTCGAAAGCGTGTAAAAAAAATAAATATATAATATATCATATAAATCCAAATCCAATTTCACGATCTGTATCTGTAAAAAAACCCAGATAGAAATATACAATATATGTATATATATATGTGCCATTATGAATAAAAACAATTGAAATTTTTTCTTTTTTTTGCCTACCGACCTTCACTTAATTCAAACTGTAAAAAATAATTTGAAAACTGAATTTTTAATATTTTTTTTTTCCTACCGACCGAACTTTTTTTTTTACTCTAAATTCCGTAAACCAAAAAAAAAAAAAAGTCTGGCCTTATTTGAAAATACCAATGTTGACATGCAAAGATTAGAAACATTGCATTTATTGGATATCTGATGATTTTTAAGATTTGGTTTATTCCCATGTAAGTTAAGCAATAAAGATACAATTTTAAATGTCCAGAAATTTAGTCATTAGATAATAAAAGACTTGATTATTATAGCAGCCTGTAGATATTTTTTTTAGACATTGTGGCATTTGACATTGGGGCCCTCTGTGTTCCTGCAACTGATGATCAAAGAAATCCATCTTGTGACTTTCATTGATGGATCCTTCAGCGCCATTGTTCATTTTGATGTCTCCTTGATTGGTTAAGCCAGAGATCGATAGAATTTTGATTGTTTAATTGTTTGAACTAAGAATTTTTTATTTAACTTTCACTGAGTTAATTGATGTTTTGTTCAGCTAGTTAAACTTTTAAAGAGCCACTCCGTGCTTTTCATAACATATTATTTACTTTTGAAACGAACCTAAATGTCATATGTGGTGATATAATATCAAAACATCTTAACTTTTCATGTCCAAAAGACATATATATGACAAATACTGATTTTCCATAAAAATCTAAAAACAGCCTTATAGATGCACAGAGGTGTAGATATCACGTCCAATATACATTGATACTAGTTATATAACCTAACAAACACTATCAACTCCTAACTGCCCTCCTGGCTGTTTTAGATAAGTCTCTAAAATTACGTTTGACTATTTGACACGCGCCACTGTCCGGTTTTCGATTATAATTGCGACGTTCTACCTTCATATTGTTTCTGTAAAAAAACAGTCAGCTTTAAAATGTGTTCTTTTGGTTACAGTCGATACTTCGCGATCAAATGACACCATTGATTAAGTTTGGCATATATGATTCCAACAACTCACGGAGTGGCTCTTTAAGATTGATTTCTGGGGGGATCTGATTGATATTCTTTGGATTTTGACTTACCTTGAATGATATAATTTGTTGATTTGTTGGAAATTCTTGTAAGTGAACAACTTGGAGTTTGGTTTGTTTAGATGATATAAATATGGGTTCATTTCAAGACCAAACTGTCCAATATTGGAATTAATTAATATTTTTTTGTTCATTTTCAAATTGAATGAATAATCTTCTTGATTGGTTGGCAATGTAAATAGACAATATCATATGATTGCCATTAACATGCCAAAATTACAACATGAGTTCCTGAATATCAGTATATCCCAAGTTAGACACTCTGGCATTTGATTAAGGGGTTGTCTGTGTTCCTTTATGCCCCCAAGAAACAACTACGTTTGCCTGGTCCGTCCGGCAGGAAATTGATCTAATCAGGAGGAGGGTCGATATCGGATCACTTTGAAGAACTAGAGGACTAGATATGTCCCTTGAGCCCCTCTTGACCTCTATTCATTCCATAGCCCCCCTTCCTCCTTCGTCAAAGATAATCATACTTATTGCATGGGAGTCCAAGAAACTATAATCACAAAGTTGTTTTTGATGCTTTATAAAACAAAGGCTGACCCTTCAGGAGATGCTATCCAATGAGGGTTTTGCTTAGGGTATTGGCTAAAGGTCTTTGGGGTGATGTCAATAATATCATGAGATTGTTTGATGCTCTTGGATAAATGAGTTACTCGAGAGGGATTGTTTCATCTTTGACATTTTTTTCGTTGGACATTCCTTTTTCATTCATAAAGATTTTATTTTTTGTCTATGCATGATGGCAAAATTATACTTCAACAGTTGAAATACTGTAATATCATTTATTTTTGTGGGGTGTTATTTTCGCGCAAACATAAATAAATGACTGATTCGCAGGGTTTAATCCCACATAAGAAATAGCAAAAATATGGTGAGCAAAAGTACATGCACCATGCAGAAAAGATTACAGTGATACTAGTAGTAACTTCTTGTCACAGTTCTCATGTAATTGCAATCAAAACATCAGGACAAGCATATTGGCGGAAATAGCAGAATCCATGTTACATTTTGTTGACAAAGTCATTGACCCGTATGTGACCTCGACACGTGACAAGTTTGGCCTATGAGATGACCAGAAAGCTCTGTGTATTATTGATGTCTACAAAGCCCATCGAACCGAGAGTTGATTCCATCAGGCCGGATTATTGTGATGACTGTTTGCACAACAAACAATGTGCCAACGTATGTCAACCAATTTATTTGTCTGTTATTGTTTTTCTTCACGTTCATAACCATAATATTACACAATGTTTTACTATTCGTGCATTACGGCTTTGGGTGAAAACCGCAAAAATTAAACCCCCACAAAATATAATGATTTTGCATTAATTCAGAGGGTCATATTTTTGTTGCTTTAAACTAGATTTTACCTTTTATTTATTGATGGATTTGTCTTAATTAACTTCAAGTGTTGAAGGCTTTGCCAAGGTTGAGCATGACCAAACATTTTCGACAATGAATAGGCTGTTAAAGTTACTAAAAAACAAGCACATCTTTAGCTTGCCATCAACCTTTGGTATGGATTACCTGATGAGCTACAGAGCCAATGGCTCTATTTTAATTATTTCACTTATGCAAAAATTAAAAAAAAAATTTTTCCCTTGAAGCTGATGGAAAGGCTTCTGTATTGATGCAACAGTAACGGGCGTTCCCGTGTCAGGGTTAGTATGCTAATAGTTTGGTAATGAGCTATTTACCGAGACGCTGTCATATATTGACAATGGATCATACGCCTTATATCATCCCATAGATATATTACAGCTGACTAGGTGGAGGAGCTGTTATTGATTTTGCCAGGTGTTTCTAAAACCTAACTCTGGAAGTCGTTAAGGATTTTCATTTGACCAACGAGACAGATATTTTCATGTCATCTTGTATGTCATATCCTAATAAGACACAAATTGGACACTGGGAGAGATGCTATTAATCAATTGTTAGGTACCTTTGGGTGCCATGGTAATGTTGTCTTCATTATTGATAGAATGTTGCATGCTGAACAAGCCGCTGATGACTGAAATGTTGCCCAAGCAGTGCTGAACAATTTCTCACTACTTCCTGCTGAACAAAGAGCTTCAACTTGTATCCTTAGTCAAAATCAACCTCTATTTGAAACAGCAACCAATAAGGGTGCACAGTTACCAAGTATCAGTATATGGATAGTTTGCATTACAGAAACAACATGATACGTACAAAAATTCAATACATTGGACATTTAAATCAATAATTTCTGTATTTTTAAAAAAACATAAAGGAAAGGATTTTCCTGAAAGTTTTAAAGTATGCAGTGAAAATTAAGATTGGCGCAAATGATTGGGTCATAACCGCTGGATCAATTGAATCATCTCTCTCTCAAAATGGCGGACAGTTGAGGGAGGGGAGTGGGGGTGGGGGGTGGTTGGCTATTGTTACGTTATAAATGATTTACTATAAAACCATTCATATTTTCAAATTATATTTATTGACTTGAATCTATAATTGATTGAACCCCCCCTTGGATCTGCCACTGTCCATGATTGAAAGTGATTAGCCAATCCTTTGATTTTCCAAGTGTTAAAACTTCTTTCCTGTGATTCAAATAGGATGTCAATCAGTGACTTAATTGTCACATGTCACATTGTCACAAACCAACATCTGATCTGCTTTCCTTAGATGTCGATAACAGCTGCCTTTACAGTCGTGCCTAGTTTTATCTGGTTCAACTGTTTGAAATTGTTGTAGTCATAATCTATCTTACTGTATCTAAGTTAGATAAAACACTCAACCTCGGTTATGCTTTGTTTTTGTTAAACTTTCTAATCCTCTGTGAAGATTTGAAGATCTCGGGCACCTTAGTCCTATGTGTATTGAAACAACCTAAAACATTTAGTTTAACATTGCATGATTTTATACATTTTTGACAGGTTCCCTCTTAAAAAAGTGCATACAAACTGTATGTTACTATGCAAAAAATTGCCTGAATGTATATCACTTCCTGACTTCCTTGCTGCATGCTGCTTCAGAAATTGTATATAATACCTACCTGAAGGTAGGGGAAAAAGATGTGGGGGGGGGGGGGGGAAATATGCAAAAAATCATTTTTGTATATATACAGGAGTAGATAGCGTTTAGTTAGATGGGCAATGACTTATGGACTAGTATTTCATGAAGTTGCGAAGTCGCAGGTTAGAGATGAGATCTCATATCAGGTAATTAACCACAAGGTTCCTGATATGATTATTTTCGACCAATCCCCTCAAACAATGCAAACCGTACAGGTGTTCCAGTCCTTTTGATGTCCTTTACCGGATTCTCATCTAACCAGTGAGACTGTCGCCCACATGATAGGTGTCTTAATGGCACTGTGCCAGATAATTATGGCTGCGTCGTGACTTATGATCAGGGGGGAGGGGTGGAAGGTGAGAAGGGATAGAATCAGTTTTCAAATTAATGTAGTTTGGGACACAATATAGATGCTGATGGATTGGTCATGTTTCCTAGCCTAATGGGAAAAGGTTAGTTCTTAATAGGGGAGCAGACAAAGGAAAATCAAGAGAATTTTGGAAAGGGGAGACGAGTGAGAGTATATTTAGAAGGCACTGTTGAAGGTGTGGCCTCTTCCTTTCCCATTCCCTGCCTTGCAGCTTACCTGCAAAAATTCCTGTTTGAAGTGCAGCACCCGATCTCTGGCCAAATTTGCAATTCTCAGAAAAATTAATTGAACCACTAGATCTGCAGCAGCCTGGATGTAGAAATGTTGCAAGGTATAAATTTGCAAGTCATTTGGGCTGTCAAGGTATGTCATGTGTGGGAATTATTCGGTGGCAAAGAAAATGGCCCTAAAGTTGCTTAAGGAAAGAAATTTATAAAGGGAATAAAGTAGGCAAGAGAGAAAAGGGGAAAGAATAGAGGGAGCTTTCATTTCTATGCATTACTTGTAATCACCAAAATCCCCTTCAGCCTATGCAAGACAGGCATACAGTTTCTCATTAATGGCTGATATGACCTGCAAGGAGTTTGAGTGCATTATGATTGATACCAGTACATGTTGTATCAGATGCGTGGAGCTTGCATTGTTGGCGTTAAAAAAGTTATGGATTGTTGTCTGTCTGGGAGTATCACCACTTCCTGTGAGAGCAATTTTCATGCAGACTTATTGATAGAAAGATTTTTGGCTCTTTGGAATTGGCATCTTGCAATTTGACCAGTCTGGTGTCGGTTTGGATCATGTCTGCTCCTTGCAAATTTTATTCACTTGAATACAATTGTGAAAGAACCAACACATCATATTACTTAATTGTTTGAGTTATCTACTGATAAATCGAATCTTACAAAATTAGTGCATTCTGACAATCCTTATGAATTTGTCTATTGCAGTAATCTTGCTAGTTATGTGACTAAATTGATGTCTGCTTCATACAATTCTGTCAATGTTGTCTGCTTCACAGACTTCACAGTTCATTTTCTTCACATGGAAGCCACTCTGTGAGTAGTTAGGATCATGTATGCCTAACTTGACTTTTTATCAGGAAGTACTGACTTTTGCTGAAAAAATATCATTTTAGTGCTAAAGGGTATAGTAGAGTAACAATATAAAGTCGTGATTCTGAAAACCAGACAATGACATTGTTTATCAAACTAGTACTCATTTAAGTTTGTGATCTTGGTCAAGACATGTGGGGGTGGGATAGCGCAGAGGTTAGCACGTTATGTTACGGATCATGAGGACAGTGGTTTGAATCCTGCCAGTGGCGTAACAACTTTGTCTGCAGTAGAGAACTGTTCTACAGGCAGTAAGGTTTGGGTGCATGTCGAAGTGTATTTCAGCGCATAACCACCATGGTTCACTAGTTCCAGCCTATGCTCGCAGGTTTCACTGCACTGTTTAGCCATCATGGTGTTGCGGGCTTTCTCGCTGCAATAATACTAGCAGCCGTGATATAAGTGAAATACTCTTGAAAGCGACTTTAAACCCCAAATCACCTGACCTCTCCTAATACTTGTTCACATCTAAGAAGTCCCACTTGGTTAGCCATGCAGTGATTATAAGTTGATTCTGGGTCTTTTCCCAACATCATTTTAGAACTCTCTATTGTGTTCAGCAATGTGAGAAGCTCAAAAGTAATTTTAGTTTTTGAAAATCAGGCCCTGTTTAATGTCACTGAAACTAGCATGAATTAATGTATGCTTTCTTGGTTGACAGTCATTGTATATTATACAGATTTAGGGATTTTTAAAAAAATCAAACAATACTCTGAACCAGGATGTTTGAACAATCAATGTCCAACTGTGAGGGTTTGAATAAATTGTACGTTTTCAACACAACGTTATGCCCTACATCATATCAAGTTTAAAGTAAGATGTAGACAGAAATAGAATTATTTTAAATGAATATGCAGGCACAATAGTTGATTTGCTTTGATAGGTTGAATCTGTTTGTGTGTTTTTATATTGATGAAGAGAAGAAATTTACATTGTCAATTCATATTTTGCCTTTGGTTAATATTGACTTTACGAGTCTGACATGTTGAATTTGTCATTTGGAATTAATACCAAGTTAAGAAAATGTTGGTGGGTATCTAAAAGTAAGAGTACCCATTTGAAATTTCAAACACACACTGATTTTTAAAAAAATATACAATACCAATAAGTGGAAAAACTTATTTGGGGGAAAAGGTTTCATTTAGAAAAAAAAACATACATTATTTTCTTTTTAAATTTTATTGACTAATTTTTTTAAAAAATGTCTGGTGAATTCTTGCCTTTTGCTATTTGATGATTGCCAACATGTGCATTGCATGACTTTTATGTACAGCTTAAAATGTAAAAACCCTGATTCTTATCAGATTATATCGATCAACCATTATCTTAATCCCCCAATGCAAGTTGTCATTTTTTTAGTGGCCATGCAGCCTGCTAACCATTGCAACACTGTGTCCTATTGGAATGTATGACAAAGTTTCAATGTAGTTCTAATATATCTTTTGACAAAAATATTTACTGTGTATTATAGCTTTATCATATTAGATGTATGAGGAACCTACAGTTGTTTCTAATATGTTTCTAGTCCTTGTCAATCTTTCAAGAAATAATGTTTATCTTGTATGGTTTGATTTATTCCTCTTGTTGTCTCTCCACTGCCTATTTTATAAAACAAACAAATAAGAAATGATCAATACATACTCCATTGAAAATATGAAACATCATCACCATTGTATTAATATAGTTTTGAACGATTTATTTCTTCAAATGTTCCCCAATAAACATTAGTTCATGCAAAATGTATTAACTCAGAGGATTAAAGCTTCTCATTTCTCAAATCGTTCATTGAAAGTCAGTCATAAAGGATATGATCAAGAACAAAGCACAACCCACTAGCGGCCATTTAAAAAAAAACACCTTTTACACGCTGCTAATGACTGAAATATTGCCCAAGCGGCGTTAAACAATAACTCACTCACTTAAATAACTTTTAACATTTGAGGTAGGGAGACGGATATACATAACTCAACCGATCATGGGAGATTTGTTTTCAGCTTCTTTTGTTTAAAAAATATTGTCTTGCAATTGGAAACATTTATTTTCGAGTTTTTTAAATCACTTTATTTACCTTAATATCATTCTACCTTTTAAAGTCATTTCATTGGCCGGGTAAAGGTAATGATGAGAGGCAATTGCTTCAATAGTTAGCAGGGTATAGCTGGAGCCTTGCAAGCCTTGACAGAAAGAGTTTGAATCTCGGTAGAGTCAATATTTTGAAATTTTTATTCCTCAGAACAGGGTCTATTTTAATCAGACTGAACCAGCTTGTTAATTTCTACAGCATGAAAGTCATAGGCTCACCTTTGCCAGGCAAAATTTTGATTCATGCCAGGCAAATAGTTCAACTCAATCTTTTCCCTGACGTTTGCAACCATTTTCAGAACTTTGCATGCATTCTAGCCCTCAATATTGAAATTCAAAACACAATAAGCTTCCTCTTTGTCGTATGACTGCCCTTACCACATCCTTTTGCAAAAGTCGTGAAGTAAGTGAAGTTTTCCACCTGAATATGCAATGAAAATAGCTAATATTTACCTTTTTCAATTACAGAACAAACAAAAAACTCAATGAGTAATGTGTCTGTGTATTTATTTCTTTTTAGTGTATATATTTCTTTTTACTGTAAAGCGCCACTGAGCAGGTTTTACCTGGATGTTAGGCACTATATAAATCAATTGTCATTCATTCATGAATATTGAAGATACAATTACTAGATTTTCAGTATATCGCACACACAATGGGGTGCAAATTTGATTTGGTAACCGGCTGATAAGCAATGTTAACTTAACTGTAAAACTGGCGTAAAAATGAAAATTATGACAAAGGCGTCTGGAAATATTGGGGAAAGTGATCATCGTTTTGCCAGGAAAGAATAATTAATTCAATTTAATTGAAATGTGAGTATATGACTTTAAGTATTGCACCAAAACAGTATTGTGTTAGGAACATCCAGACGATATCGACTAGGTGTGGTGGGCGAGTTTATTGTAATCAATCTGATTGGCTGGGTAAAGTGGTAATGAAGCTGGATAATCAGAACTCTGTAAAACTTTTAAGATATTAGAGAGAGATCAAAATGGTAATAGGTCTGGCGTCGGTCAACTGAGAACATCTGTGATATTAGAAGGTCTTGAATGGAACAGGATTTAACTTTCTCCAATGTGTCAACTATGGCCTTCGTGCTATAGTCTTGAATGTGAAACTAATCCCTGAAATCCAGAACTCGCGATCAACATGTGCTGTTACAAGGAGCTTCTTTTGAGGGAACAGATTGTTTCTAAAAAGATTGACCATTGTGGGCGATAAAAAAATGTCATACGTCAAACAACTGGAGTTCATACACAATGAGTTACGCCACAGTCTTGATTTCTTTGGACTAATTTCAAACCAAACTATGTCAAACCCAATTTCTGTGGAAGACAACTAAGAGGGTTCACAATATCAAACCTTCATGGATGTATCTGTTTGCTAATTTGACTTGACTTTCAAATCCTGCAGATAGCTGAAATATTGTCCTAGCTGCGCTTAACAACAACAACTTTCAAAATTACGAAAATCTCATATGTTGTACCATGTTGATTTTCAGGTAATAAGTGATCTCACCTTTTGTCATCTGCTAGATAAAGCATTACTGTTTCATGAAATCAAGATATATTTGATTTGCGTTAATCTGACAATTGACATTTGTGTCTGCTACCCGCTGAATTTGTATCTGCTTCATCCAGTTTTGAAATCTGTAGCTGCAGAGGTTTCATTAAGGAAGCCGCCTGCTCGTTACAGTCTTTCCAGTTCAGGACCCGCCATTAAGCTCAACCAAGGGATCAAACTTTGGGGAAAGCTTTTAGGGATTAGGATGTCGTGCATGACTAGGGGGATTAACTGGCTGTAAGGGAAGTCCTGAGTGCAACATAGAAACAGTATACAAGCTTCGTTGACAACGAGCCGCATTTCCACTTTTCCTGTGGGAGAGAAGGAGGCTGCTTATTCTGGGGTTGGCCCATTTATTGATCCAACTGTCGGAGAAGTGCAACATTTATTACAACTGTTGCTAGATCATCTGTGTGAAAATTTGAAGACTTATCAGTCAGTAATGTGAAGGTAAGCACTTATTTCTACAAGTTATCGGGCTGCAGAATTTATGGTTTGCAGGGTTTCCTCTGATCATTTGACATATGATGTATGAATCAGGATTCATGTTGGAAGTTTACATTGGAAATGTTTAATGAATGGAAGTTAGCTTGAACTATTTGGATTTTGGACATTAATTTCCATAGAAAAATTTGTTTCTGTTGGCTCCGTCACTGTATCCTCATGTTGCTACACCTACAAACCATTGAAGGACCACAGAAAATGTTATAGGAGTCAAATATATCAAACTTTATTAATGGTATTATTTTATGAAGGAGTAGTGATGGTTTCAGAAAATCAGCATCCTACAGCTTTTTAGTTTACTAAAGTGACAGTAAATGTTATGATTTATGATTGAAAACCGGCCAACAGCACGTGTCAGTGACTCAAATGTAATTTTGGAAACTTATTTGCTGCAGAAACAACAACAAACATGGGTTGGTATTATCAAGTGGGTCATTTAACTAATACATATGTGAAATGAAGAAAATGTTAACATTTTGGCATTTTAGAGATATTTATGCATGTTTGGGGAGGTAATTT
The DNA here is from genome assembly GCA_921293015.1 of Phorcus lineatus. Taxonomy (NCBI): domain Eukaryota; kingdom Metazoa; phylum Mollusca; class Gastropoda; order Trochida; family Trochidae; genus Phorcus; species Phorcus lineatus. The sequence goes on along the minus strand of OV121087.1, from coordinate 17,960,267 downwards.
AACTTAACAAAGGTTTTATGGTATCTTAGCTCTCACGAAATCATAACGCCGCTAATGGCTGTAATATTGCCCAAGCGGCGTTAAACAACAACGTTAATCACTCACTCACTCACAAAATCATAAAACTTACTCTAGGTCACCTCAATGAAACAGGTCATTTGACACCGTCCCTCAAACATTGTATTCATTGTGTTGTATTTTGCCAATTTTGTGTTGTAGTTATAACTGAATAATTCAATAGGAAGTAATTTGTTGTATCAGTTTACTCAAAAGATTTTGTTCTACCAAAATAACATCAGATTTGTAAGATGATTTCAATAATTAAGTTTTGATCCATGAAAATGAGGAAAAGTGCAACATTTATCAATTATTTTTAAAAATCTAAAACTAGATTCTCTCCCGATAGAAAGGTCTATTTTCTTCTTCACCTTGTTTGAGTCTGAAGTCAGTTTAGATTTCTAAACTCTTAGATTTTAATTGGAAGTTTGCTTAGAGAACTTTTGATTTAAAAATTTAACATTTTGTTTTCAGATTTGAATTATTAGAGTCAGTGGGCATAGTAATGTTTATTACTGCCGTGAAAGCTGTTTCTCGATTTGATTAAAAAATTTGAAGTGACAATTTTATTAGATTTTTTTTAAAGCATATCAGAGTTGCATCAAGGCCACAACTTTACCAATGACATGGGGGAGTAATCACACAAAAACACATGAACAGTTTGAGCATGTTTACCAGTAATGGCAGAAAGTGACTTTCCCAATTGCAAGAAAATATTTTGATGAATATAAAAAATTTGAACAAAAAAGTCTAACAATTTAAAGACATATCTTTTATGCATGTTTTTTCCAGACAAAAACTCTTAAAGATTTATCAGTATATAGATAAAAGTATGTTAATAAATTAACCTTTAAATCTTTAAAAGAAAGTTGTTTATCTTATTCGTATTGTTTATTTATCAGTTTTTTTTTATTTGTATTGATTTCATAGCATGAGTCGTGAGACATCAAGGTTCTTACAGCAAATGATAATACTTTGATCTTGAGTGTTTGTACTTATATTTGAAATATTATTTACAATGTTTGATGTCTTCAACACTCTGCATGAGACAGGGGGTTTCATTAAAGATCAGATTTGCATAATGCATTGCATGTTGTTCGAAATCCAGCGTAAATTTTTTCCCTTGCAGAACCAAGATAAACAAAACTTAAATAACAAGACATATTCATTCTTGAATAATGTATTGTATAAAAGTAAAGAAAATGTATTGATTTTTATGACATGACATATGGCCATGTGTATAAACTGAAATTACATTTCTATGCACTGTGCACCAAACTGAAAGCGATATGCGATGCTTTAATGTATTTGTGAACCATTTAACCCAACTTCTGAGGATGTCATGTTTCATAAGTATATACTAATATAGAGCTTCAAAGACCGAGAGAATTCCCTCAAATGTAAAACACTCAATTTATCAATGTAGCATAAATCATATGAGATTAATCAGTGGAGTATGTGTATTCACCCAATAGATTTTTATCGACTAGAAGTAATCGAGACGTTTTTCTTGCATCTTGAAGTATCAGATCAATTGAGATTGTTAGAGCTCATTAATCGCTCTATTTACTTTAATAAATAATTTCATGAATCTGGACTCGAAAGGAAAATTTGTTCCTACAGCCTCCTTAAGTTAAGCTGATAGAATATTGTTAAAAAGATGCCATGGCAACTGTAAATTGATTGAATCATTTTTGGCTTCAGTTGCAAGTAATTATGAAATAAGTATTCATTAAAAAAATAATCAAATATAAAAATGATACTTTCAAAAGGTTATTTGAGATAAAAGGATGGTAATTTTAATTAATTGTAATATGATTACCTTATTATCCATTTATTAATGTGTAGAGGAATTAAAACTAATATCTATAAGTCTAATTGTCCAGCATTCTACATGATATGTCTGTATTAAGTATCAACCAAAGTCCTAACCTGCATATATATATATATATAATAAAAAGAAGAAGATGAAGTTGAATTACATTTGGCAAACGTTTTAAGCAGGTACGAATGTACCTGCTTCATCAGGCCGTTTAATGCAGTAACTGACACTTAATACATAATACTATGACGTCACACAGGAACTAATGACGTCATAATGAACTTGACAACAATAAATTGTATTGTAAGCAACATTATGTTTTGCCATTTAATTTTGGCGCATATTTATGAATGAAATATGATTCTTTCAAAAGTAAATCATTATCATTGTTATAATTGAGTTTATATATCGGGGAAAACCTTGAACTTGCCATTACCACATTTTTCTAAATGTTCACTGAGAGGGATAGTTCGATTTCGGGGCTGGTTAATGTGGGATCAATGAAGGTTCATTCTCCTCTTTAATTTTTGCTCTGTTTTCCCGATATATTTCTCATTACATCCAGCACATATGATTACATTAATAACATTTTTGGTGTCACAATTCATGTTTTGTTTAACAACAAATGTATCCTTTGGTGAAATATTTATGGAACATCCTTCAGTAATACTTTCACACGTGAAGCAACGTGAATCTCCACACTTTGATACTTTCGGAATAACCTCAACTGAGTCAAATCTAGAATTAGTCAAAATTTTGCGTAAGTTTTTGGGTTGCTTACGGCTGTTTATGAAATTGCATTTATCGACAATCTTTTTCATTTTTTGACTAGGACTTAAAATAGGGAGATAACGTTTCACGATAGACATAGCATTATCATGATTAGGGTTAAAAGTGGATACAAGATTGAGATTATTTTGAGTATCGATATTCTTTTCCACTTTAGATCTCAGTTGTTGCTGGTTCATATTTAAAGCTTTTGATATACTATCACTTATCAACTTTTCTGGATAGTTTTGTTTAAGTAAAAAGCTTTTCAGTTCATCAAGGCGATTGATTTTAACATCACCATCAGAAACAATTGTACAAACTCTTCTTGCTAATCAATAGGGAATGTTGCGTTTGGTATGATGGGGGTGGCATGAACCAAAGTCCAGATACTGATGTGAATCTGTTTTCTTATAGAATATATCCGTTGCTATGATACCTCCTGTATCTATCTTAACAATGACATCAAGAAAATACACTTTTAACCCTAATCATGATAATGCTATGTCTATCGTGAAACGTTATCTTCCTATTTTAAGTCCTAGTCAAAAAATGAAAAAGATTGTCGATAAATGCAATTTCATAAACAGCCGTAAGCAACCCAAAAACTTGCGCAAAATTTTGACTAATTCTAGATTTGACTCAGTTGAGGTTATTCTGAAAGTATCAAAGTGTGGAGATTCACGTTGCTTCACGTGTGAAAGTATTACTGAAGGATGTTCCATAAATATTTCACCAAAGGATACATTTGTTGTTAAACAAAACATGAATTGTGACACCAAAAATGTTATTAATGTAATCATATGTGTTGGATGTAATGAGAAATATATCGGGGAAAACAGAGCAAAAAATAAAGAGGAGAATGAACCTTCATCGATCCCACATTAACCAGCCCCGAAATCGAACTATCCCTCTCAGTGAACATTTAGAAAAATGTGGTAATGGCAAGTTCAAGGTTTTCCCGATATATAAACTCAATTATAACAATGATAATGATTTACTTTTGAAAGAATCATATTTCATTCATAAATATGCGCCAAAATTAAATGGCAAAACATAATGTTGCTTACAATACAATTTATTGTTGTCAAGTTCATTATGACGTCATTAGTTCCTGTGTGACGTCATAGTATTATGTATTAAGTGTCAGTTACTGCATTAAACGGCCTGATGAAGCAGGTACATTCGTACCTGCTGAAAACGTTTGCCAAATGTAATTCAACTTCATCTTCTTCTTTTTAATATATACAACATAGAGTTTGAACATTCTTTTTACTATTTTAATATATATATATATATATATATATATATTGATATCTTCAGGGAGTCAATTTATATCTTCAGGGAGAAGATTCCCTGAAGATATCAATGAAACATGTTGGAGTAATGTTCGCTATGTGTCATTTTTCAAAACTTTAGAGTCGTTTGGAATGAGAAAACTTTCCTCGAAAAATACAAGTATATACCAAACCTTTATGCGACAATAATACCATCATGCATATAAAAGACCATCCCCGGTTACCGAGGGTTCAATGTTCTGATGCTCTCCATTTTATCACCCCTGGGACATTTCATCAGGAAAATTTTCAAACCCTTGATTTGCGAAACTACTATGTTGATTGGACATGCAAGCCTTAGAAGACGTGTTACTGAATGCTTTTGTCTTACATTGAGAAAATGAACATACAATTCTATCCCTTACCTCACAATTTTGTGTTCAAAGCCAATTAGGCAGGAAAGTTCCTTTTATGTCACAAATTTGTTTTTGAGCATGTTGAGTTTACATTGTCAATGTGCATTGTGCTATGCAAACTCTAATGATATCCCAGTACAAGAGAAATTCAGTAATTAATTCTCCAGATTATGAGTTAATGTACAATCCAATTACTGATAAAGGATTTTGTTAAAGACATGAAACCATCTAAAACCTGTAGCCGCCTTGGAACTAGGCTTACTAAGCTGGGATTGAAGTCCTATTAGTGCCATACATAAAATGATGATGAAATAATTACAAGCTTGTCTTGTTTTATTCAAAGTGACAGGAAATGTGGGCGATAAATCACTTTGTTCCAAAGATAAGGATGCTGAAATTTTAACAGGCTTTATAATAGAAAATTATGTTTACTGGAAAGGTGTCAGCCAAGGTTGCCCTATTAGAGTAGTCATATTTATGGTACAGCAACAACAAGTTGATTAACCCTTGATGATCTTTTGCATGTTTATGAAATATTAGTCTTGGGATTCAACTTTTTGGCCGATTCTTGATTGGTCCATTTTGAAAAGTAAGATACCTTATGAAATTAATCATACCTTGGTAATAATTGTACCCATTCTAATGGATTAATTACTCCTTTAATTCATCTCGATGACAATATGTTTATATGAAAGTTGGTGTTTTGTTTCAGTTATTACAAGGGCGCAAATTTCTTAAATTCTTGTAAAAATGCCCAGTTTTACAGAAATTTTTTTTTCAGATTTTATTTTCCGAAAAAAAAACCTATCCAATAAAGGAAGTTCATATTTGAGAGAATCTACTGCAACAAGTTATGAGCCAAGGGTGTCAGAGTATTTTTCCCATGAGGTTCAATTCTTTGGGGAGCATCAGCCAACAGCCATCCCTGCTGTAGAGATATATTTTACATGCAGCGAAATTTGAAAATACTTTAAAATTAAGATTTCTTTGTAATTCTTAGATGAGAAAAGCTTTTGAAATATGCAAGGTGGAATTAAATTTTCTAATTGTCTCATTTCACAAGTTTTTAAGACATTTAAAATCATTGGATGTAAAGTGTTTTACTGCTAAAATGAACTGCATTTACCAGCGTGATTACAATTTGTCAAAAATCACAGCTTTATAGAAATGACTGAATCTTCCATAATTACCAATTTAATTGATCAAGATTTTGTTTTAAACCTCTCGGATGTTGAGAATTATTCCTAGTTAGTCTTAAGAAAATATTCTAAGGGTATTCATTAATGCATTTTAATATTTCATCCAAAAAAAATATATATTATTTTCCAAAATGGTTTTTTTGATAAAGTCAATAAAAATTTTTTTAAGTATTTTGTCTGATCAATGAAACAAAATAGTCACAATCGAATCATATTAATTCCAAATTAAAATCAAAATTGACAAATGTTTCAAAACGTTCAAATGAAATCTGAGACTTCATGATCAGTTGTCCGTCCATCACAAACACTGTCGGTGTTGACCAGTATTTAACAAGCGTCTTCAATTTGCTATTGATTTTGGGATGGATGATTGTTGCTTCTAAATGGATCAAGATCTGTGTTTATTCTTCCCGAAAGTTTGTATTTGAGTTTCATACCGTGTCTTTAAGGGAACATAAGCAACAAGCAGGGTTTTAATTTGGAATAGGTGGGATTAGTTTTCTGTAATAGGACGTTGTCGACAAATGTCATGGCAAATGGTTTATCGTCTCAGGTTTACCATTAGTCTAATTATTTGGATTGAATCGTGGATGAAAATTGGTTTCATATAAAACATGATTTGATTGTGCTTGGCCAAATTGGATGGCCCTTTGTCATGGACGTGTTCATGGAATTAAAGAAACTCTTCTACATGGTCTCATCACGCTTTTTGTCCTTCTCTTGAAAATCTTTTTGCCGTGCAGGCCCAGACATGATGAGAAATTTTACTTGACAATTCTGAAATTAGTTATTTTTCGTGCTTTTGGCACGTTTTCAAAAATATAGAGGCTCAAATACTTCTTATTCTGAATCTTGTAATCTTTCATGGTTTGTTTTTTGCTTGGAGATGCAAATTTATACATGCTCAAGTGGTTATATATGATCTTTCAAACTTTCTACTTAAGAAATCCTTTGTACCTCTTGCAAAAAAGTTTACCTCAGTTTTTCAGATCATGAAATGGAAAGTTACATATAAGTGTCGATCAGTGCGTTTGGTTGAACATGTTAATTAAGGTTCATAGCTGCTTCATGTGTGTGCCTATAAAACATATGACACTGTTTATGTTTTTTGAATGATTTAAGATATTTTTTTGTTTCAGTGCTGGGGTTTGATATGGGGGCAAATGGAATCATCCAGATCATTAACAGCAAGTCAGGTCGGACTTAATATATTTGGAATATTCGCCTTGCCAGGTAATTTTTTTTAATTATTGCTTTTTATCACATTCATCTTTAAAGAGAAATTGAACAGGAAAGCACAGAGGTAGATAGGTTTTCAAAATTTGGATCACAAGGTCTGAGTTTGCGTAGCAACTTTTATCTCCTGTGGGTCCTTGCTATATGTTCAGTATTCAAAACAGCTGTGAAGCATATGGTGGTCAATTATATTTTGTCCACTTTTAAATTTACAAGCAAGCAATTTGACTTATGGGTAAAAAAACCCTGTTTAGGTGAGATGGTTGAGTTGGTTAGTTTGCGGTGTTGCCTGTGGGTGTGAGTTGAATCCAAGAAGAAACTCAATCCAAAAGACTAGAATTTGTACTATTGTAGATAGTGTGCTATCATATGTATATTTTTTTTATCCAGAATAGCTTGCTGTTCTCAATTAAAATTTTCTCTATGAAATCAAATAACACTTGCATCAATGGTTCATGTTATATGCAGTACAAATGATATTCTGATGGTGTATATTTCATTAACTTGTCTCCTGTTTTGATTAACATATATTGTTTTTGTTTGAGATTTGTTTATTTTTGATTATGCTAATGGCCTTAATATTTTGTTGTGATTTGTCTTCGATATTAACCATAAACAAAAACATCCAAACTTAAAGTGTATGTATTCAATTCGATAATTATGTCCCTCGCAAATAGCTTTCGTTTCCAGACCATATCACAAAAACTGTTCAATAGTTTTTTTTGCGAAACTTGGTATGTGGTTAGATCAAGTGGTTGAGTGGTGCCCTTTGTTATTTTTGGTTATTTTGATTTTTTTTTTCTGGTTTCCATGGGAACAATTTTAACATAGTGCTAATGAGGGGTAGAGTCTGTTTCCTTGCCGAATCTAAAAAACTGTTCAATATTTTTTTTGAAACTTGGTATGTGGTTAGATCTAGTGATGGAGTGGTGCCTTTTGCTACTTTGGTTACTCAAGTTTTAAATATTTTTCTGGTTTCCATGGAAACAATTTGAAGTTTGTGCTTATGGGAGCAAGGTAACTTTCCAACCTATATCTAAAAATGTAATGAGTATTATTCTAATAAACCTGGTATGTGGTTAGATCTAGTGCTTGGATGGTGCCTTTTGCTACTTTGGTTATCCTTACTTTTCCATTTTACTTGGTTTCTATGGAAACAATTTAAACTTTGTGCATTTTGGGGGCTGTAGGTACTAATTATAATATTTGATGACGCTGTGAGTATCAAATGTCACATTCCCTACAATAAAGAAGTTGACAAATATATAAAACTCTTCCTTATGCACCATTGAACTTGTATATTTCACAAGTCATTATTAAGTCAAGTTCCTTAATGCTAATATATGAACCTTTTTAGTATATGTTTGGTAGGGATTGTTTCTGGTATAAGTGGCAATAAGATGAATAGGTTGGATTAAACGTTTGGAAGGGGGACATCACTGTGCATCACGTGCACATATTTCTAGTTTGTTTTAAAATCATGATATAATGTTATTCAAATGAAACAGGATGCAATATTGCTGTAAAATAAACTTCACTTGTGAGAAGTCGTTACTGAAAGGATTTTCTAACATTTTTAATAATTCTGTCACCTCGGGCTTCGTATACATTTGGCAGCAATCACTTCCTAGCGACTAACCAATGCAAAGCCAGCCGAATTATGAAGAATCTGAATAGTTCATACAATAAATAGAAAAACTATTTTATCTTGATAACCATCTAAGGTATTGAACTTTAGGTCCAGTTTGATAGGCAGTGGTTATGGAGCCTTGGTTCGGTACAACACAAGAATGTGACAAACTAAAATCACAATAAAAAACATTTTCCATTATAAAAAAGGTTTAAAGAGTTAGAACTGAAAGTGGAAATACTGCATTCGGAACATACTGTTTGATACAACTGTGATCAAAATACTGTGGTTCTTCTGCTGAAGTTGTGATTTCTACACTAAATGCACATGTATATCTATTTGAGTGAGGTAAAGATCGTTTTTATGATTGAAGGGTTAATGTTCATGTTTGCAAATGTCAATCCATTCTGGTAAAATTGCATATTTCTCATCTGTAATTGGGTAAATCTATGATGTTGATGAACTTCTTATCACATATCAGTCTTTTCAGGTAAATATAATTTATTCCCAACAAATTGATGGATAAATCTTATATGTTGCCGGCTTCTCATGAAACTAATTATCATTAATTTCAAAATGTCACGAGGTGATGTTGCTCATTTCAAAATGTCACGAGGTGATGTTCATTCAACATATCACAAGGTGATGTTCATTTCAACGTGTCACAAGGTGATGTTCATTTCAACATGTCACAAGGTGATGTTGTTCATTTCAACATATCACAAGGTGATGTTATGTTCAAAATGTCACAAGGTGATGTTCTTTTCAATATATATATCACAAGGTGATGTTGTTCATTTCAACATGTCACAAGGTGATGTTGTTCATTTCAACATGTCACAAGGTGATGTTCTTTTCAATATATATCACAAGGTGATGTTCTTTTCAATATATCACAAGGTGATGTTCATTTCAAAATGTCACAAGGTGATTTTATTTATTTCAACAATAGAGCAGCATAAGCTTGTGTTTCTGAATTGCTCACCTATTTTTTGAACCATGACTGAAAAAATTCCTTCGGGACAAGATGATCATACTTGATAATATGGCTTGACAGACATTTATATGAGAGACCTCGCTGATTGTGAATCCTTTGCTTTTGGGACTGTTTGTTTCTATTTTTAGCTTTGATGTCAAATCTATTTTTAGGCATGAGTCAGGTGATTTGAAATTTCAAAATTTAATTAAGAATTTTCCCTTTGAGACAATTTCAATTCTTGGTTGAATTATTTCATCAAAATTTCAATATAGAAATCTTTAAGTGTTTCTTTTTAATATAAAACTATCTCAGGAGTAGGAATTATAATTCTTTTAAAAATGCTAAAATTAATTCCAATTTTTATTTTCTTTACTTTAAGTGCCTTATTCTTGTTGATATTTTAAACATTGATTTGACAGCTGCACTACAAAACTGAAAAAGTAGCACAATTAAATGTAATGTGTCATCAAATAGTGGCATATCGGGTTATTTTTATAAAAATTTACCCCTTTTGATATTAGTTTATGCAAAATATATTTGTTCAGTGGTTAAACATCTCAATACTCGACCAGATATGAGTTGTCCTTGACCAAGGTAACGCTTATGAAGAGAAAGCTGGGTCCATTTCATTGTGAACACCTTTTATTCATTGCTATTAAAGAATTGACCATTTTCCAGTTTCGCGAAACTATTCAGTTTAGAGTGACGTCCCTTTGAAAAGTCACGTGACCGGGGCAAGCTGTCCACGCTTACGTTTAGTTGAACGTGATTTTGGTCTACTATTCAAGCTCCCCTAGACCTCAACTTTCATTCCCTCGAACTATGGCATGTCTCAACTAATTGTTCACCATATAAGCTTATCTTAAAATTTAACTGAAGGCGAATATTTTCTGTACAGAATGCAACCATGCTTCGAACTCTTTCAACAAGTTTAATATAGTTTCACATTTTCAAAACAGATGATCTAATGTTTCTACAGTGTCAGTAATAAGTGATTGCATTTTCTTTCTTCACTTTTAAATTTGTGTATATTATTTTTTAACCAAAAATACATGCAAAAATAATCTTGACAAGTTTCCAAAAATAAATTTAACTGAACTGAAGAAATACATTGTTTATAAATTTTACAGTTTGTTTGTTGAAATAATATTTGATGGTCTTAAAGTATTTGGAAATTTATCTTTAAATGATATCATGTGATGTGATACATGGTTTAAGTTGATATCTTTAGTTTTTCCCTTATGAAATTACATTTCAAATGCATGTTACATTATATTTCCGTCTGTACAAATTTTTTGTACATGTCACCTATATTTCCATTTGAACAACAATGATTCAATAAGGAAGTGATTTTTTCCAGAGCATGTCTTCAAGCTATTATAATTTAGGGGTAAAATGGATCCCCAAATTTGTCCTGTTAGTTTACATATTAAGAGTTTTACACTTTAAAAAGTTGCTCTTTAAATTCTTAAGATTTGAGTGGAACTGCATTGGCGAAATCTCTGTATATCTTCCATCTTCAAATCAAGTTTCGGGCAATATGCAAATAACCCTATTAAAACATAAGCCTCGGGTATTGAAAGTATTTGTTGCAAATCAATACTAATGCTTTCTCATGTTATAGAGAAGCTGATTATCAGAGGGCTCAACCTTTTCTGCAGATTATGTGAAAGGTTAGAGAGACCGCCATTTATCACGATTTAGCTTTTCACTGAGGCAGTTTGTGTGACATGTGATATCCTGCTTAAAGCCATGGTATGTATTTGAACAATTGGCAGGTTGACAATGTGATATACCTGTCTGAATTTTCTGAATTAAAAAAGTGAAAATTGCATTTTGAGAGCTACTCTTATTTGACATTGGTAAGTATGATTGAGCTGTCTTAGATTTTTATTTTTTATTTGGCTATTATTGATGTCATACAAATCTGTTAAATATACATTCATATGAAATTATGAGCCCTGAGAAAACGAATATAATAGATGAAGGAACAGTGAATTATTAAAAATTTTCATAGAAAATACGCTTGTGGAAGATCAAGCAATATTTCCTTGTAGATATTTCGAGAGTAGATTTAGAAAATTGCCCGTCAGGCTCGATATATGATTTCGCAATTGTTTTGTATATAATCATCATGAAGTAATGACATCACAGTGCTATGACACTATAAACACTATGATGTCGCCATGCTATGACAGGAGTGCAGTGTTCAGGAATGTCCATTTTTCATTGTAATGAAAATTGATTTTGGATGATAAACTTAAATGAAGCCACCCTTGTGTGGTCTAATATCAAACATATCAACTCTCGTTGATAAAAGTAAAAATATTAGTAACTTTTCTCAACTTTTGTTGATATATTTGATATCAGAAGACACTTGGGTGAGATTCTCTGTTTTCCCATTCCTTAGATCTGCCACTAAGATGCATTCGGAGAGCTTCATGTTTAGCCAATCCACAGAGCGGTCCACTTGACTTGTGATCCTCCCCTGCCACTTGACAATAATTCAATCATTGCAGGAAGGCGAACAGCAGGGTAATGTTGATCAAGTGGTCGTCCACCACGAGAGACTATCCTCCGGTTCTTTGAATATTCATCAATCAATCACTGCCATCATGGCCTGTCTTCCCTACATTGACTGGTAAAGCTTTTTGCTGTATGAATTTGTGATTTGTCTGCATTAGGCTGGGGCTGTGGTTTGCCAAATACCCACACTGAGTTGTGGCTTGGCAAATTTGAATACCACATTTGCTTTAATGGTAGCTTGTGAATTTAAATTGTTGCAGCTTTTCCTTGGCTAAATGATTTCCCAGACCTTCTATCTAGTTATCCTGACAATATATAATATTTTCATTGTTACTGATGAGTGACCAATGTGATTGATGTCAAATCATTAATTGGCTCCCTAGTCTTATAAAAGGTTGTTACTTGTCACTAATCCCATTCTCTCCCAACAGAGGTAGCTCCGTCATAAATTCCTATATAACCTCTGCCTTAATTCGAAGGTTTCTTGGCCTTCCGGCACTTTCCCCTAGTGGGACAATATTCCAACTTAAACTACCTGGCTATATTTCAGCCTACGAAAACAACGAATGCATGAATAACATATCTGATGTCACACAGGCCTGTGCAATGAAACAGTTGGAAAATGAGGCTTTTGTGTTCTGTAAAGATGACTCAAAGTGCATATTCGAATAAAGTTTAGCTTTTGTGAAGCTTACGGAAATAACTTAGGCGATTTGAATGATAACTTTTGAAACGGCGTCGCTAATTGCACAACTAACTTTGATTGCATCCAATCAGCGTTCTACCTTTCTTGCACAAGAAACCTTCGAATTAAGACAGAGGTTGTATAGAAATTTATGAAGGAGCTACTTCTGTTGGGAGAGAATGCACTAATCCATGATCTAAGGGAATCCCAAAGAGATCCAATATAAGCAATGAATCAATTTGTCTTGGCAATTTCGTTTATTTCCATATTGTAAATGTATGCAATTGACCGGTAGTATACATTTACTTCAGTGGATATTCTAACAAATTATATTTGTAAGATTCACATTTTGCAAGGCACAAGTTACCTCCCCTGATAGTAATGTAACATGATGAAGTATGGGGGTTGTGTTGACAATTGTGAACCAAATCGGAACCACAACATAGGCAAAGCTATCCAATTTCTTAAAATTGTAAGGGATAGTAAGCTAATATGGGTGGCAAATTTTACCAGGACTTAATCTAGGAACAAATCTGCCTGATGAAAAAAACATTTTCTGAGTGACACAGTGGCCCAGTTAGTAGACAAGAGACACTAAGAAATCAGCATTACTACATTAACTAATGCTCTGTTACCATGGAAACAATACTCCAGAATCACTAAAGAATTTTACATCTCTTGACATTTCAGATATATGTAATTTTAACCTTTACGATTCTGAAAATAAGAAATCAATTTCTATTCTTATCAATTTAGCATCATGCACTTAGAAATCTTTTTCATTTCTTATCAATTTATCTTCGGAAAACTTTCATCGTGAAATTTATTTGAGGGAATTCAGAAATGCCAAGGCTTCATAATGACAGTATTTTTATTTTAAAAATCAATTTCAATTGTTGTGTAATAGCCGTTATTCATTCTTTCTACTTTCTTTTAAAACATGCTTTTTATTGTTACAAATGTCTTGCAAATATGAAAATACGGAAATTCATTACCATACATAACAGTTGAAATAAAATCTGATAGCTGTCAAATTGAACTGATTATCTAAGTGATGTTTGATTTATAAAATGTGTTATACTTTTGTTCAAACCAGCAAATTTGGCAAGTGCATTGCAACACAAGATTTTATCGATATTGTATAATTGTTAAACTACCTTGTTAAAAGTTTTCCGAATGGATAGACTGAGATCATTAAGAATTATCTAAGTTGTTCTATCACCATATAAAGATCAAACAATTTTATCCCGATTGACACCTAAGATGAAAGAAATTAAGTGGATGGACACACATGGTGTCTAACAGAATGATTGATTGCTTCTGTAATTGGTCAGGAGATCAAAGATCCTGGCGGCCATCTTTGTTACGAGCACCATGTTGATATATTTTCCATCACATACCAGAACTTGTCAAGCATGATTTTCTTGTATAGATTGCCTGATGGAGAGGCAAGATAGCCAGAGGATGATCTGTTACCTTCAGATCGCCAAGAGGTCTAGGTTTGAATCTAAAACAGCTTCTTGATGTCAAACATTCAACATTCAGAAGGCTTGTTCTATTGCCTTCAAGGAGCATCAGCCATTTTGCAAATAAGCACAACATGAAATGTACCAATTGAACTAATATGTCCGAAATTAACAAATGCTTAGACATTGTTTTTTTAATAATGCCTTTTCACATCCTAGCAAAGCTTACAACACTTATATTACTTATGAATCTATAAACTTCTCATTGTTGTCTTAGAGAATGTGTTTGTTTTTGTGAAATTGTCAAAGCAAAAGAACTATCACCCTCGGGAAACCCTGCTACATTAATTAACAATAAAGTGGTAACTAGGCTTGTATAACCAGGAATGTCTCTCTAATTCCATTTCCTCAAAAATCCCCAGAAAGAACCGTCCCTTTAAGATCCAATGCTACATCACATTTCATACGAATTTTCTGCATACCACTAACTTAAACTTTTCCATAATAAACCTGCATAGCAGAAATTGTTTTAATAATGACGTCAAATCGACCACGCTCATGTTTTTCATGAATTAATGTTAGAGGAATTTCCATGGACAAATTGACCTAATATCCTACATAGACTTGAACACAAAAGGTCTACTAGAATGATTGAATGCTCCTGTAATTGTCAAATTAAGGGATCAAAGATCCTATCGGCCATCTTTGTTTCATAAGATCACCTTTGATAGATGTTTAAGACATAGATCATGAATCTTCAAGTATGGATGCCTTTTAACTCTTCACTGTTCTCCATAGAAGGGGGCCTTGTTAAATATGTTCATTCTCCTTGGTTAATTGGTGTCCATTGATATTTTGAGAATTTGGGATATCTGTATCAAAGGATCCAATATGTTCAAAATTGGACATTATGGTCATTTGATTTGTTGATTGAGGAAAAATACCTCTTTTAAACGGTCTTTGTGTCAGTCTGTCTGCTGTTATATATATTTCCATTTTTTTCAAGTTGTGTCAAAATAAGCTTGAAATGAAGCCAACCCAAAAGCCTTCTTTTCTAAAGTTTTTTGGTAAATTTTAAGGAAATCCTCGAAATGCTACTTGCCAAGTCCATAAGTAAACAGATTCCGTTCTAGTGGACAGACCTTGTTTCATACACTGGTTCATGAAAACATGGATATGGCTATCTTTTTATAAATTTGGGGGACAGGAAAGCGCAGTGGTTAATGTGTTCGGCTTTGGATGTAAAGTTCTGTGGTTCAAATCCCCCCAAAGGCTCGGCAACTTTTTCTGCAGTAGAGAACTGTTCTACACGCAGTCAGGTTTGGGTGCAATGCTACACTGAATTTCAGTGCAGTATCACCCATTGTTCGCTAGTTCCAGTCATTGCTCGTAGGTTTCACTGCAATGCATAGCCACAATTGTGTTGCGGGCTTTCTCCCAGCAATCATACTAGCGGCCGCAATGTAAGTGAAATAATCTTTCAAGGGTTGTTTAACCCTATTAGAAATGAAATATTAGCCTAAAAGGAATTTAAAAGGTTCACCAAAATCTATACTCGCTGTTAAGGAAGGTCTTATGTTTGATGTCCTTTTTAGCTTTTTTCTAAACCAGTGTTGAAGACAGACTACAACTAAGGACAATGGGACTACCAGAATAAATCTAGTGATGGCATAAGGTTGAGCATTGTTTGTCTGCATGATAAATTTAATAAAAATTATGGTTTCCTTGTCTTGAATTCAAAAATTTAATATTTTAATATAACAATTTCCTCATGCTTTTAACATGATTACAAAATGTAAATCATTTAAGATCCTACTATTACTTGATGAATAATGAATATTTGATTTAATTTTTTTCTTTCAAACGGTCGGTGTAGTTGAAACATTTTATTGACATGATAAATATTAAGAACAGGTTATCAAGCTTAAAGTGGTAAGTTTACATTGTAAGTATTTAACATCCTGGTTTCAAATCACTATTCAACAAGTGCTTGTAAAGTTATTCACTGATGTCAAATTTATTACCTGAGCACTGTTCAATTCAGGCTGCGTGATTGTGTCATTCACGCAAAGCATTTGAATATGATGAAAGATATTATAAGTTATAACATTCCGTCGAGGGTGACATAGGGATATATTATTCCCGCGAAAGGTTTTATGCAACGAGCGGAACGCGAGTTGCATAAAACCTTTCACGGGAATAATATATCCCTATGTTACCCGGGACGGAATGTTATAACGAATTTATCATACCGAATGTCTTAATGTATTATTAAAAACTTGCTCTCTAAAACTAAAAAGACAAACAGAAATGAACAACACCTATGACCTGATCACGTGACTTTGATTGATTGACGTTGAAGCACGCTTTACTCATGTAGCGGGGTATAAGGGATTTATCATCCCTCGGCGGCGGTGAATATGGATATTTGTTTAGGGTCACGTGGACCAATCAGAGATCGACATTCTTACATGATATGGTATGATAATGCCTTTTTGCACCCCTAGACGAAATTGAATTTTTAAAACTTTGAAATGAGTTTTGTGCTTGTCCTAAAAAAAACATTCATTGCAAATAAAAAGATTCAAGTCATTGAAAGATTGAAACAATGTCAACTAACTCTGGAATGTTATCATTTATTATTTACAACGAAGAAGAGGCCGAATGTTATATGTTATCAAAGCTCCTCACACCATTTGTTTTCTTCTTATCATTTTAAGCATATTCTATATTCCCTGTGAGGAGGAAATCAGGTCTGTTATTTGATCTCATTTGGAATATATACAATCGTCAAAAGTTTTATCATAGTTTTTAAAGTTTGACTCTAATATTTGACACTTTATTTGAATTTTGATTGCCTCATGGCAAGATAGACTACATAATATTGAATACATTTTTAGAACTTAATATTTTGCGCAGATCTCATCCATAGCAACGGTAGGCGTCATCTTGTTTATGTTTATGTTCTCGCTTTTCTGAATTTATCTTATGTGTTAGCCATTAGGCGCTTTCCCTTGAACCCTTGGACACATTGTAGAATATTTTTTAATGAAATCGTCGAAAGCATTGCTTGAACAAAAGAACAGAAGATTTATTTCATCTATTATTATTTTATTTTCATATTTTTTTTAGGGTAGGCTTTATTTTTAGTTATAGTTTATAGCTCGAGTGAGGATCAGTTTTCTCTTACCTTCAGACAAGGAAATCATCTAGGTTATTTTCCTAACTGTCGTAACTTGAGCTTTATCAGCTTGAATTGGTCCTAGAGGACACTGAGTTAAAGTGACATGAGTATGTTTCGTAATTTTGTATGTGGCTTGATTAGAGTCAATATACCATTTGGCCTGAGGTAAGTTGAAATCGCCTTTTATAGTGTAATTTTTTAACTCATAACTCAGAATTTTGATATTTTCTTGTTTTCAATTATGATAGAAAAACGGCCTTATAAAAGTTAAGAAATTGTTATTCTGCTTCCAATTAGCATGTTTATATGACATGTGACTTACTTAACCCTTTCAACCCCTTTTTGTCTTTATCTGTAGTAAATAAGATTCCAAAATTACTTTCAGTCATTGGCGGTTTTCGATCATAAATAACGACTTTAACTTGTTTATTGTGAGCTGATAAGCGCTAAGATTCTTATTTTTGGAAATAAGCACTATTTCTCTATGGAATAACACCATTTATGAAGTTTGTCATATTTGACTCCAACAACATACTCTGTGTCCCTTTAATGGTCCTTTTTGTGAAGGTTGTATACTAGTTTAATTAAGTCGAAAAACTTTTTAACTTGTTTTGAGTGTCAAATCAATCATTTCTAATACTCAAATCTTGTCATGAATGAAATTTTCATACTACTACTTCCAAATAAGGCCCTGACTAGGGTATGAGAAATGGATTCAATTTATCAATAACAATTAGAAAAGAAATTGATAAAAGATTATCAAACATTTTTAAGATAAAGCTAGAAAACCTTTATCAAGATGTCAGTATAATTCAGATGTGAACACACTATCGTTCTCACTAACAAAGAAATGAATTTATGTTTTGTATTTGCTCATGATATCATATTTTGAAAGAACTTTGAGTCTTGAGAAATGAACTTATTTTTTAAAGGACTGTTGCACTGAGACTGTACTGCTGATGTGAAACTGGTACAGTTAGCCAAAGAGACCTTGCATGTCATACAAATTTGGTAAAATGAAACGTGACAGTTATAATGTTAACTTTAAGAAAATAGAACTGACTTAGGAGTAGCTTTATGGCCCTCATATAAACCTAAATTGCCCATTTTTGGCCCCACATTTTCATAATCCTGGATTTAACACTGCCTGAGAGTGGAAATTTCGCTTTTTTATTCCTTAAAAAATTATAGAGGACTATTTTTTATTTGATTCAACAGTCAACATGGTTAGTAAACACTTCTAAAATTCAATACATGTCAGTTATAACATTATTAATTAGATATTTAATTTTTTTAAAGTTGAATAAGTAAGTTAGAAGAAAATAGAATTATTAAGAAATATGGAGTTTGTCGCCTGTAACAAATCATATGATTTAAGATATTTTAATATTTGTGCATTTTCTTTAAAAGCATTATTGAATGCAAATGCACTTAATAACCAGCAAAAGTCATGTGTTAATCCCTTGTTTCATATCTTTTGTTATTTCCTGTTTGTATATCCTAGTTTATGTGTGAAATAATTCTTTTTCCCTCCTAAATGTAAAACAAATATCTTATCACTTTTTATGCCATATATCAAATACTTCTCCTTTATTTTTAACACTCCTATTACATTTTTCTAAGCCAAAGTAAAAGCAATCCAGATGACACAACTTCCTTGTAGCATGTGATAGGTTTTAGAGTCCAGGATAACAAGGGCTTTCCAAGAACATAGTTCCTGCTGATCAGCACACGGATCCACATCCCCTCCCGCATTCTATGTTTGTCAGGTTACACATGACTAATCACAGGTCAAAGGTCCTAGTTAGTTGAGTGGGGTTGCCTGAGTCAACTTCACAATAGGGTGTAACTGTGACCACATTGATTTCACACAGGCTGTCAGCAGGGTGGTATGCTCTCTCCAGTTTCATTAATGCCTTTGTTGGATAATTTGCTGACCACATGGATTATATACTCAGGTCATCAAGGTGGATGTTCTAACAGTGTTTTGTTAATGGATATGACTATGCTGTACAAGGTGTGTGCTTCTTCCTTTCATATCAATGTCGTTGTTGGATGGTTGTTCGAATCCATGGATTTATAGTTTTCAAGGTAAGGCTGGATCGGGTCCTTGTGTTGTTATTCTGTGTAAATTTATAACGAATGAGTGATGTTTCTAAATTTTATCTATGGCACTGTTTGATAATTTGTTAGGACAGTTTTGCTTTTAATATATGGGGATATACTCTATCAAGTTTTGTTACCTTCCCTGATTAGAAACTCCTAAAATATTCAAGTTTAAATCTCTGACTCTAACTCAGGGTTATGTGCTTTCCTCTAGTGTTATTTATGCTATTGTTAGATAGTTTCTAAATCAATTTTCATTCATTATCATGATTTTTAGATAACAAAATAAACTATCTCTCCATACATGAGAAGTAACAAGCAAAAAAAAGGCCATAAATGGTTATTAATGGAAACGTGAAAATGTAAATGAAGTGAAATAAACGTTTTCAAACCCTAGGAATAAAAAAATGCTTTGTATGTATGTATGTATGTATGTATGTATGTTTGTATGTTTGTATGTATGTATGCAGGTAGGTATGTAGGTAGGTACGTAAATAAAAAATATAGGTACTTAAATGGGTACGTAAGTCAGTATTGGATTTAATTGGTATTGATATTTTTTATATGGCTACTGGATAATGATAAAAACATATCGTCTTGGTTATCTGCCAGCCTTAGCCTGGGAATTTGAACCTTAAAATATTCCCTTTATTACCACTCCATGAGAGCATATGCATGCTTGTTAGACAGCTGCTTCTGAAAACTCCGCAGTTGACTGCAAAAATCAGAATAATTATGTTCGTTACAATATTAAAAGTTTTGCCTTCTGCGACATACTTTGTTCACGGTCTTAAATCAAATCATTTGTTAAGTATTTGAAAACAATTGCTTTTTGTTTTAATGAGGTTTGTTCAACATTGTAGGATCTTTCAACAAAGTTTTGCAAATGCTCTTTTTTCTGACTTACACAACGTGACAGACTATGAAGGGTTGGTCAGATTTCTGTTTTTTTAGATCAGTGCATTGCTGTTTAAATAATCTTAGAACATAGTTCACTATCTTGGGCAACATGGATAAACGTAAAATCCAGTTTCGAACAGTATAGTGCTCTACGCCCAGGTTGTATTGCCAAACGCGTCTGGTTCTTCAACATGTTATAGAAAGCATGTTGCTGTCTACTTATTTTTATGTCTTAACAATACAAACTGTGTTTATTTTGATACATTTTTCAAACTGGGTGTGTTGTTCATTAAACGTTCTATGTGCAAAACCGTCAGAGCGAACTGAATGGGCATTCAGTTACACTGTCATGTGTGTCTCTATCCAGTGTCAGAGGACACAAAACCAAAATAATTTTTTCAAAATGTTGAAGACTTCATTCTCTTTTATTTCAAGGCAAGTGAAACCTGTTTATTCTTGAAATTATTTGTCTACTTGAGTGGGCATGTGTATCCCGGTCATATTAGTTCTTGTTGAAGCAGATTCACTCTCTTCAATGTTGGCGTCGTGAGTTAATCACTGCGTTTTGAGAGGTTTTATCTAGCGTCGGACACTACTGCAAGTAAGTACACCTTATGTTGATAGGTTTCTGGAATAATGTTCAGACATTGAAATAAATCCAGGTCTAGGTCTTCATCTTGAAATATGAAGGAATTTGGCTTTGGACAAGCAAATGATTTTAGACTTTAGTTTTTGTCAAGGTTATGGTTGTAACTTGAAAATTGAATGCATACTTTCCTCAAAGTCTGTAAGTGAAATTGACAGTGTTTTACCGTCCTTGTCAAATCCATTCAAAGCATTACATGTGTATCATGAAAGTGGACATTACAATGTCATCCATGCTTAGACTTGCCTGACAACTGATTAATGATTAATGTTAACCAGCAGAGTATGACTGCCTAAAGGCATCCAGCTAAGAGGTCATTAATTGATATGGAACAGGTAAAGGTAGAGTTTTATTCATATCAAGATAAGCCAACTTTAAATTAATTCAATTATAATTTCAGAGAAACATCATTGTGAATAACATGATTTATGTTGAACTTGTTCCTTTTAATATCTATATGTTGTGTGTCATTTTGTTTTCACACAGTTTTTACCCCCTCTCTCCCGCTGTTAATCCCCTCACCTCATATTACTTTTCATCTTATGTATTGCCAAAAAATTAGTTTCTCTCATGGGAAATATATCCAGCAATACAAAAATGTTTGTTATTTTGGAGATTTGTCAGAAAATTTATCAAAGATGTTTAACAGACCTCCTTGCAGAAGATAATTACTCTCCTAAAAAGTTATATAACATTTTGAAAATGTTGTATGTTAAATGTTATCCAGTAATGTAGGTTGTCTTGTGGGGGCTAATTGTTTCCCAGCAAGGCTGTCACTTAATTATTTATCCTTTGTGACATAATCCTCTCTATTGTTGAAGTCTGGGTATAATTAAGCCATTGAGCTAATGACTGACCTGTATTGTTGTTCACAAATAACAATTAACAATGTGTTATTGTTGACTTGTATGATGTAAGAAATTGGAAAAGGTTTAGATGCCATATTGCTTTTGAGTTGCAACTTGCTGCCACTTGAAGCAGTTGGCGGGTATCAGAGAGGTAGAATAGTTGTCTAAAGTGGAAACATAGATAGATAAGTCCCCCATAAAACTTTAACTCGAGATTGAAATCATTTGAGAAAATCTTTGTATCCAGGTGTCAGTTTGTAGTGTTGATGTTTACTTTTAATGCAATATATGTATCTTTGATGATGTTTGCTTGATAATAATTATATGGGTTGATACTTGCTTATGATATTCTAATACATACTTATATGCATCTTGATACATGTTTAGGGTATCTTTATACATATTGACAGCATATATTGATAATACTTAACATATCTTGATACAAAGTAACTTTACTGATATCTTGATTCATTTATAATTGGCATATCTTTTATAAATATTCAGCATATCTTTATACAAGGATAGCTTATTCTGAGACATACTTTTATCTTATTTGATACTTACCATATTTTGATACATGTTTAGTATATCTTGGTAAATGCTTAGCGTAACTTGAGACATTTATGTCAGATCTTCATGGATACTTGTCGTATCTTTATAAAAACTTAAAACTTATTTCATATTTAGCATATTTTGATACATGATTGTCATTTATGTTATGTATATGAAATCCCCAGAGAAAGTTTCATATTATCTTACAAGGAAGAGAAGATATCATTGAATTTGACAATTAGTATAAGAAGATTGTAGGCTCTGTCTTGACCTTTACAAGCTAGTTGATCATCATCGGACTGGAATCAATAACAAATAAAGGGCTCATTTCCCGTGTGCGTCTAGACACGAGGTGGAGTAACATTTATTGAAAATTCAGACGTTTATAATCGAACTAACCAATTAGAAGTACAAATTTGTATAACCCAGCACCTAAAATTGAATTATTCAAGATGAACTTTTGCTATAAGATCATCATAATTGCATTCCAGAGTAAGAAAGATATGAACATAATTGATTTGGAATTAGCTTTGTGGGCGGGAGTAGGGATGAATGTTAAATTTAATGCTAAGAATTTTAAAAGTTTTAAAAGTTTGTTAGTTTGGGTCCGTTTTAGAGATGTTTAAATTAAGCTCAAGAGAATCTTCACTGATATCTGATTAAACGCTTGATATAACTTTTCAAAATCTTCGTTTTAAGAATATCAACGCACTCAAGCAAAACTCTCTTCTTTGAAAAGTACATTGTTTGACAACCTTAATTTGAACTCATTGTTTATGAAGTTAAACCTGACAAATTATCTTCTCAGTGTAAATTTGCTATATTTGGAATCACACTTTCTGCAATAGTACAAATTCTTTGACTTTTTTTGGTATCGGCACAGCTCCCAAGTCTGATTTTACATCTATCAGAATGTAATAACAGCACGAGTATAACTACCACTTGTTGGTTAAACTAGTTAGTTAGCTGCTGTTATAAATGGTCAGTGTTGGCGGTGTTGCAATATTCAGAGGGTGTGGGTTCGAATCCAGCAAGGCACTCAGCCCGAAAAAGTACAAGAATTTGTACTTGTGCAGATGTTGAAATATCAAAGTGGAACAAGTTTTCATTTGTTCACTATTGAAATTGGATATATTTCTCTGATGTGTCTCCTATGTTAAGTTCCCTATGTGTGCTTGTATTGTGAATGCTCTGTTAAACATTCCAGACATTTCATGAAGGTTTCTCACGGGCATTATTTCATTAGTAGAAGCCATTGTGTAAATTTATTTCTCTCCCAACCTTAAAAGGATGATTTGTGTGTGGTCAATGCTGTATATTTTGTCCAAAACACTATTAAATATTACATCCCATTTCATGTTTATGCAAGTATCTCATGTTTTCATTACTGGATGCCATTTGGTTAATTTATTATCATTCCAAAAAGCATGCCGCTAATGGCTGAAATATTGCCCAAGCAGCGTTAAACAATAAATCACTCACTCATCATTCCAAACCTTAAAAGAATTTTTAGCTTGTGACCATATTCCATTGTTTTATCAACGGTGTGTACGTAAATCAGGAGTTGTTTTGAGTTTGTTTTCTTGTTTTGATAAGTGGATGCTATTTTGTTAATGTACCTCAAAAAAATGATTTGCATAGGACCATCATCATATATTTTATCAGTGAGAAATTATCAGCATTCTTGTTTTAATAAGTGGATGCCATATTTGAAATTGATTTTCTCTTGCAACCTCAAAACTATGTTTTTGTTGTGACCATCACTATCTTTTATCAGTGTGTTATAAGCATTGCGCATTTATCCAAAGATTCTTCTTTCATCAAATGGATGTCATTTTGTAACTCTAATTCCAATTAATTTTTGTGATCACTGTATGTTTTCACAGCGTGTACGTTGTTATCAGCATTGCATGTATCCTAAGTTTCTATTTTAATAAATGGATGCCATTTCATTACTCTAATTTCCTTACATCCAAATGATGATTTTCTTGTGACCTTCGTTGAATGTTTTATCAGCGTGTTATTATCAGTGTATATCAGTCCCTTGCTGCTCGGTTTTCATCGGAGCAAATGTCATGGATTTGGCTGAGACATAAATCAATCTGATGGTGTTGACCATGTTACGAGCTCGAAGTAAATCTCTTGTGTTCTCTCTCATCGCATGAACAGGTTGTAGACAGTCTCAGTTTGCTAATCAATTTGGTCTGGAGTGTATCGATAATCACTGGACAGGATAGAAGACAAGGTTGAAAATATGTGGGAACACTTTATTTTCATATTTGGAAAATTTGAGTCCCATCTGAAATCTGCAACTAATTTGATTTACCTGGAGAGAAATATTTTGTTATAATCTCGATATGAAAATTATACAACTGAAACAAATGCATTCATTTTTGACAAATTTCTACATTTCATAAATATTTCTTTTACCAAATTAGAATAGCAAATAGCAGAATTATTGGTCAAGGGGTGCCAATTAAGATCTTACTCACTCGCTCAAATAAAAAGATTTGGGAATAAGATTTCATAACCGTTGGTTTTTAGTTTCACATTCATCTTCCTGAAAATATCACAGATTCATTACTAAAATAATATCATTTACCCTACTGCAGAAAAATTTCCACAGTTATTTAGATCATACAGATACTGGGAAAATATACTGACAAGTATTTGTGGATGATCAACTTCTATATATTGTTCCTTAAAGATGTCATCCTCAGTCACCCAAGGCTAAAATGTTCAGATCTTCTTCACACTCTTCCCCTTGGGAATTTTCATCAGAACAAATTCTATTGAAATTAACTGTTTATTTGTCCACTTATGAAACATTAACCCAATAGAACGTGTGATGTGAGATGATAAAAATTGGTGTTTAGTATGTATGTATTTCATAGTCTTACATATTGTTTTTTTTGGGTCCTTTCCAGCCATAGCTCTGGAACTTGAAATTAAAATTTCGAAGAAAGTAAGCACACTGAATGACTGAGAAGATTTAAGTGTGAGCTAAGAGTTTGAATTGCAAGATGATATATTTGACACATTATTCAAAGCTGTATGCATGTTTTAATTCACACCTGGTTTAATTGTTACAGCCAATGCCTGCAGCTATCAATTAAAGTAATGCATGGTTAAGAAGTCTCCTGGCAAAAATAAAACAGATATACTGTGCATTTTCTGTTTCAAAGTCTGTTCATTTTCAAAAACAATTCCAGGATCAAAGTACTGAATTTTTTTTTAATCCAAGTGCTTTTGTTGAAATAACAAAGTGATAAATCTAATTCTTTTCTGAAAGTTTGTTTTGAAAATAGCTCAATAAAATTTTAAGTAAATGAAAATTTCATGATTTTGATAAATATCTTTATCATTTCAGGTCCGCAGTTGATGAAAAGCGGATTAGATGACTGAAAACTGACTTGATCACTTTTGGATAAAATTGACCTCGGCCCTGCGAGCAGACGTCAACGGCAGCCATCATGAATTTTGTGCGCAATCTCCAACATGGAGGCTGTGTTTGCCTCCTTTTGCTGGTGATATACATGTATTACGTCATTCTAAGTGGAGACGACAACGGATTTGACCCGTACGAAAAATATGGATACTGTATGACCTGGTTTCTGCTTGTACCAAGGATATTTTTATACTTTCCACTGTTGTTCGCTTGCTTCAATTTCCTTGGAATTGTATGCTACCACACCTTTCCAGAAAAACCTCAACTTCAAAGATCTCCGCTCCTTGGCCCATTCTTCTGTTTTCGGGTGGTCACGAAAGGACTGTTCCCCGAACTTGTGCGGGAGAATGTGGAAAGGAATCTCCAAATATGCACCAATGTTGGACTTCAAAACTTCATGTTCGAAGTAGTGACGGATATTCCAGTAAACCTGCCCAAAAATCCTCGAACTCGCGAGTTGGTAGTTCCAACCAACTACACAACAGTGTGTGGCACTTTGTTCAAAGCACGAGCACTTCAGTATAGTCTCGAACCAGGCGTTGATATTCTCAGCGACGACGATTGGATAGTGCACCTAGACGAAGAAACAATTCTTACTGAAACATCTGTCATCGGAACCATTAATTTTGTTTCTGAGGGAAAGCATTCGTTTGGACAAGGCGTCATCACCTACAGCAAAGACAAAATCGTAAACTGGGTAACCACTCTAGCAGACAGCGTCCGAGTAGGAATTGACCATGGAGCTCTCCGATTCTCTCTGCGTACTCTCAACAAACCATTCTTCAGCTGGAAAGGTTCGTTCATCATAGCAAATGCAGCTGCAGAAAAACATATCTCTTTCGACCATGGACCAGAATCATCAATTGCAGAGGATTGCTTTTTTGCGATGATGGCCTACAAAGAAGGCTACAGCTTTGGATTTGTGGAAGGAGAAATGTGGGAACGAAGCACGTTCACTCTAATGGACTATATCCGCCAAAGACGACGTTGGATTCAAGGAATTTATCTGACAGCTGTCAGTCCAAAAATCCCGTTTAAATACAAGATCGGGGTCAGTCTGATGAGTGCATCAGGTCTAAGCATGCCCATCACGACCCTCGGGTTTTGTTTTGGATACATCTGGCCCCTGCCAGCCTGGAACGGAATCCATCTAATCATGTGCTCTTTTCTAGGAACCATTCTCTTTCTTTTCATGTTTGGTACCATGAAATCTTTCAGTATTCGACGGTATGGAGTAATACGATGTAGCCTCTTAGTGATTGCTTCCCTGTTCTGTGCAGTCATATCAAGCATTCTTGAAAATGTGGCAGCCATATGGGCGTGGATTCCATATAAGCAACCTGTGTTTCAAATTGTCAAGAAAGACATTCGCCTCGAAACTATTGTATGATTAAGCCCTCCTTAGGTAACTTTACACTGAATTAGGTTGTAACTCATGGTTAGGAAACTCTTCACAATGAAAGTGAAAACTCATAGTTCAATGTTCGTTTTGGAAACTGTTCTCATGGTGACAGGGGAGATAACTCATTCATTTCTCCCTTAAGGAAAGTGTTATTTCCATACATGAAAAAGAAAATATGATTTACCTCCTCAAGTGTCAGCACTTTGAAAATAAGTGATTTCATTTATCTCCTGATGAAACTGTCATCACATCAAAGGGAGGTAACTCATGATTCAGCTTTTCAAAACCAAAGGGAGATAACAAGCATAATGCTCCCCGGTCATACCACTAGTGAGTGCGATATGATCACAAAACAAAATGCTCAAGATGTATTTTAAGCAAGATGTTTAGGGTACTTGTATTCAAAATATACAAATTTTCATTCCAAAATCCATTATCATTGCTCATATCAGAGCTTTATCACCAACGTCATGTGAACATATTTATCCATCAACAAATGAATGTGTGGCTTTGTGTGCTTTGTGCATTATAGAGTTTCATATTGAAACATAAATGCTTTTTGCTTTTAATCTAAAAGCTGTGTTTTACATTGGCAGGGTTTGTCTGTGTGAAAAAAGGGAAACTTTCTAGAAAATATCCCAGTGGAAATATTGAGCAAACTTAGATGTAATACCTCAATCCTCATTTTAAGGTTGACCATTTAGCGTTATCAGAATAGAGAAAAAGTGAAGAATTGTTTACTTCGTCATTCTGTGTAAGATCAGGTTCTATACTCAACATAATAAGTTAAAGACCACCCGGTGTTATCTTATTGACCAGTAGTATACTTTAGTTCATAAAATGCTCCACATGATGCTCTATTAATAAATAATCTGGTGGTCCTTTAATTTTTTTGTTGAGTATATAGATGGTAATAAGGTGAAATTCAATTTCATCACTTATTTTCAGAGAGCCAATGGTTGATATCTGGAATGAAAAGTTAAACAAATGATGACCTTTGAAGAAATTTCTACATTAAATGGTCCTTTATAAACATAACCTAGAAAAGAGGATTACTTATCTTTTTTAAGGAAATTAGGTTATTTAAAAACCTTTTTGCATCTAATGATCCGAAATGAACACCAGTGCAATGTGATGATTTGAGGATCAGAAACTATTAAATGTTATCAGATCTAATAAAATAGTTTTCAATATTTATACTACAGGTCTTCCTTGTAGGCCTTGCAAAAGACTTCACAAAAGTAGTGTGAAGATATTTCATCTTTTGAGTCTGGGCTCATGTATTCAAATCTTTCTTAGCACTAACACAGACATAAGACTATATGCCATTCAGCTCATGACATTTCAAATAGTACAAAAAGAGAACATGGCTCATGATTACAAACCTCTCAGTAGAACTAAGAGAGGCTTTAGACATCCATGTTTCATAAGATTATCTTATCGTTAAGAGAGCTTTATTTGCCAGGGGCATATTTATACTTATTTAACCACCTATCGCTATTTGAAAGGCTTTTATCTTTGTATGCTCTTACTATTTTAATATTTCATATGCTATATTGAAATACCTCTTTTAATATATTTTTATCTGAAATCTTTTTTTAGATTGTTTTTATTGATGATCTGTTTGCAGCTAAACAAATATTTTGCTCTCATGTTCTTTTAGTATTTGTTGGATGTATGAGGGGTTTTGATCTATGTATAGTTATCTTTGTTTGAATAAACTTTTAAATCAATGCATAATTTCAAATTTATGAAATATGTTAAATTTTAATGAAAGTTTTATTATAGATCAACTTTTCACAAAAGTAACTTTGTGTTTAGATCGTCATACAACTTTGTATGTATATGAAGGATTTGAATTTTTAATATTGCTATTTTGAAGTTTAGAGAGATGATCATTTATCAAGAATATCAACATTATCTGAGAGGGTATAAAACTGTAATTTCTTTTAAAGACTTTGATTTTTAGAAATAGCATGTGCTTCTAGATCTGAGATCTGAAATTAGAGCATTTTTGCATATCATTGTACTTAATTTTACATATACTCCATATATATATGATAATTCATATCAAAATCATTTCAATGTTAATTTTTGTGCATTTTGATAATGCTGTGAATTGAAGGAAATGATCTCTCATATTTGTATCAATATTAAAGTTTTGTGTACTCTTTTTAACAATATAATTTATACATTGTGACATGTTAGATATTTAATCATTCTTGGAAGAATTCTAGTCAGATGTCAAACTAGCCTGTGCTAAGATAATTTTGTGATAAACAAATAACCAAAAATAACGCCAAAGAAAAATTCGCCTACTCTTCCATTTAAGAAAAATATTTGAATGGTGAAAAAGTAGGTTATTATTAAGTCTATGTTATACTGTTGACATTTGTATATCATCAAAAGTATTATTGTATGTAATAAGTATTAGCATTTCTTGCCCAAATGTAGTCTTCTAGTTCTCATATTAGAAAATATGTTCCTTTAATCACACAGATTCAACCTTGGTTGTGCTTGATTCAGGACCTGGCAAAGCAATGGCGTACGCCATTAGTAGTAGAGCAAGCAGCTTACCACTTTATCAAACCATAGAATAGGCTATTTATCCATTAACCTTTAATCCTGATAGACTATTGAACTAGTTTAGGTGATGGTGATATTTTACAATCAATATACTAATTTGCTTGTTTGTTTTACACCGAAATAGAGGTGTATGCCCGTTGTAGGAATCTAGCAGGCCTTCAACTTACGGTCTAAGGGAGGTAACTCTTTGAATAGATACTTTTTCAAACCTGCAGAATATCTGCAACTGATAAAAATCAGAGCATGTCTGTTATTCTGTGCCTTGTATTGAAAAATTTAAATAAAATTCAACAAGAAAAATCTTCCCATATGTTTGAAATATGAAGTTTGACAACTTCAGGTCTTTTCCTGATAATAATGTTTAAGATGTTATAAACTCTATTGCACAAATGCAAAATCTGTCATTAGATTAAGTAATTCTCTGAGACTTGTGAATCAAAGTCATTGTTTCACTTCGGCAGGGCAAATTTTTTAACTTTGAAACCAATTAAAAGCATATTTTACTGAAGATGATTTGCAACATTGGGAAAATATCAAATATGTTTTTTGCATTTTCAAGCAAGTGTTTGTAGCCTTACTTGTAGATGTTATTTACCTCCGGCCAGGATTTCTGTGGATTAGATCTATATTTTCCAGTCATGCTCAACACTCATTGGATTTTAGACGACAAATTTATTTAAAAGATGAACTATTTGCTTGGTATGGATAAATATTTGTCTTGCCAAGTAAGGCTTTAAATTTCTCTTTTTATTATGCAAAACCAGTGTGAGATACTGTGGGTATGA
This sequence comes from Phorcus lineatus, assembly GCA_921293015.1. Lineage (NCBI taxonomy): Eukaryota > Metazoa > Mollusca > Gastropoda > Trochida > Trochidae > Phorcus > Phorcus lineatus. The sequence continues at coordinate 17,929,749 of OV121087.1, read as the reverse complement.
CATATAAGGGACAAAACAACAAGATATTCTATGGAATTTAAGGGAAAAAGTGAATTTTAGTAATAGGAGAGTATGGTTGCATATGTTGTTACAGCTCATCATGTAACTTATATCCCATTTTATCGTAAAAAAACAAACAAAAAAACATCCAATTTCTCTTTCAACAACCTATTTCAATGACTTCTCTATTAACTCTTTCAACAAAAAGTAGTATTACCATTCAAAAGTGCACTTGTGCACAGATGATATTTATGACATTGAATATGTTTACAAAATAGTCCATTGCATAGCAGAAAATTCATATGAATAACACACTAAATGAACATTGCTTATGGTTTGGATCCACAAAAATGCCTCATTTGTGTTGTCCCTTTGATGTAACTTGATAAAATTTGTCATTATTTGCTATTTATCTGCTGTTCATTTAATGTACAGTTTTTCCCATTCCATCTATGCTTGTGTAAATTTTCTAAGTCTGAATGTCTGAAGGAATGATTGTTATAGTAGAACTACCAAGAATTCAGCCCATTGATATCAGATTGTTTTGTCTTTTTGTGTCAATTAAAATTGATTTTGAAAAATTTCATTTAAAAAATAAATTATGACTCGGGTATTGTATTGTACAATTTCATGAAAAAGTTCAGGAATTTCTGACATGATTTTTTTTAAACCAGGGAAATCATGAATTTTGAATCATGGGAATATGATGATTCCAAATTTTGAAATTAATGAAGATTAAATTCTAAATGTCTAAGACATTAATTCAGTCTACTAAGCCTTTCAATTGAAAAAATATCAATTTAATTGAATTCGATTTATTTATAATGTTCAATTTCATTTTAAATGACCATGAACTTGATAAAACATCAGATGGAGGCCTGATGTTAGCCTTGGTAGAGGGTGAAAGTTCCGAATGTCAGAAACAATATATGTGAATTAATTAACCCATTAACCATTGTCTATTTGATATGTATATCTATTTGAAAAATACTTACCTGTACAGGTGGTTGTTATGTAACCTTTGCACAATGCACAAGTATGTGAGAAATATTGTAAACCAGCGATGTTTACCTTAATGCACAAGAATGGAAGAAAAATGGTTTCAACCATAATCAACTTAAAAACCCAAATAAGAATAATTTAGGAGAACACATATCAGAAAATTCCCCCTTTAAAATGTTGAATTATGAATGTGGTAGTTGTTGGTGAAACGAGTAGTTAAAGCATATCATTGGATCTTTGTAATAAATGCAACATTACTACCAGATCGTCTTTTGGTCAAGGAATATATAACCGTTAAGTTCACATGGCGTAAGATCTTCTGTATAGTATTTGTCATGAGAGGGCTATTAGTGCAAAAATCTCTAAGCAAGATTATTTAAGTTCATTAAAGTAATTTATTTGTATGTAAGTGATACCTCTTAACCATGATGTAATTTCATTTGTATTTTATCTTAATGAATGGAAAGATTTATTGTACGAAAGATTGATTTGAATTAAAACCATGATCATTCAACAACTTGTAAGTAATGTGTTGTGTGAATTTAAGTGTCAAATGTCTTCACCCATGCCAGAAATTGTTTACTTTAAGTTATTGTATGATATAAATTTCAGTTTTCTATCCAACATTTTCTATTTGTAATGAAGGGTGTTTTAGACAACATGTAAGAAGTTTTATTGTATCCAAGTGGTTTGCCTTTGTCCTTGGTATTCAAAAATGCCACGCAGAGAGTAAATCATAGTATGTAAGGATAACTAAACTTAACCTTATAAGACAACTTTTTGCCATCTGTCTTGAGTTCATTTCAAATATGTCCCTGAACTTTCATCTTTATCTGTAAATGCCTAAATTAAGATATTTTCTTGTTTTAATGATAATAGAAAAACTGACAGAAAGATGTTAAAAAACCTAAATTTTGCATCTTTTTTTACATGAATATTAGTTAATGGATCTATTAAACACTATTAACATTATTGTTTTCCTTGTAACTGATGTAAATTAGTTTCCAGAATTATGTTTGAGTCATTGATGCACGCGCCATTGTCCGGTTTTCTATCATAAATTTTTAACTTAAATCTGTTCATTGATGGTGATTTTTCAGACACAACCACTAATTCTCAATAAAATACCACCATTTATAAAGTTTGACATATTTGACTAACACTGAACAAAATGATTGTAAACAAAGATGTCTTTTGAATTTCAATTTCCAAATATATTGTGATTAAAAAAGGATAATGATTTTTAATAAATACCTAAAACCAAATTCAGGGTAACCATTATGTCTTAGAGGAGGACAAACCATAAATTTAATGAATAGCTTAAACCATTTTGTGACTGGCCTCATCGTGATTGTATGTTTGTGGCATAACGTGCAACAGTGCTAAGTATTAATTCATCAATTTTAATTTATGTTTTATTGATCATTCATTTCTTCAATCAACTTCAATTTTTATTCTCAATTTTAGCTATTAGGTTTGAACAGATAAATCATAAAATTGGTCAGTGTCAAAATTTAAATGCTGATAGTTTGGAATTAAAATGAAGATATAAGCTGATTATGAACCACTTTTGTTTCTAAATTTTCTAAAGTCTGAGCGTTTTATTCAAAAATTTTAAGGAAGGATTGAATGAAAAGCTTGTTTTGAAGTTTCCAAAACCAAGGTATCAAAATCTATAATGGAAGAAGATCTAAAATTTTGCTTAATCTTAAAATCAGTTTTGACATGTTGCTAAATGAATTAGTCAAAATAGATACATGATATCAATATAGCCATAAGTAAACTATTTTGGAATGAACAGAATACAGAACAGAAAGTAACGGAAATGAAGTTTTCAAGCAAAAAAAGAAAAATGTCTTTAATTTCCATAGTAAATCATCCATTTAACATAACCATAAACCTTTACATTTCTTGCAGGAATTTGTTTATCATACATAAGGAATAATTTGTATTTTGTACGATTGTTTCTCATCTTGAACTTATTTTAGTGTTCAATTTTGTACACGCCTTTGGGTTCCTGTTGTTATATTGTCAGTTATTCTTAAATAAAACTTTCATGTCAATGCACCAATTGTAGTATTAAAAGTCATTTTTTTTGCATTGGATGTTTTGATATTCTTTCAACCTAAACTTAAAGTAACTTGCCACATATGTCATGCCAGTCCCACTCACTGGTTAATGCAAACATTGCTGTAATTTTAAGTTTTCAATGCTATAGTTCTCTAGCCCCTTCTTTGGCTGAACTTGAAATTTAAAAAGGTATGACTCAAGCAAGGCTGAATTTCATAAAGAATGCACCCGTTTCCGAAAGGATCCTTCTGCAAATTTTGCAGGTTTATGTGACCTTAAATTTTTATTTTCAAGATGTGCAAATGTGATACATAGACAGCTTTAGAATAAACCAGAAGTAGATACCATAAGCATCAACCAGAAGTAAACACCACTAGCAACAGCTAGAAGATGACACTATTAGCATCAACCAGAAGTAGACATAATAAGTATCAACCAGAAATAGACACAATTAGCATCAACCAGAAGTAGACACTATTAGCATCAACCAGAAGTAGACATAATAAGTATCAACCAGAAATAGACACAATTAGCATCAACCAGATCGAAGTAGACACTATTAGAATCAACCAGAAGTAGACACAATTAGCATAGGCCAGAAGTCGACGCTATCAGCATCAGCCAGAAGTAGACACCATTAGCTTCAGCCAGAAGTAGACAAAATTAGAATCAGCCAGAAGTAGACACCATTACCATCAACCAACAAATAGACACCATTACAATCAACCAGAAGTAGACACCATTAGCATCAACCAGAAGTAGACACCATTACCATCAACCAGAAGTATACACCATGAGTATCACCCAGAAGTAGACACAATTAGCATCACCATCGATCAGAACTAGACACCATGAGCATCAACCAGAAGTAGACACCATTAGCATCAACCAGAAATAGACACCATTACCATCAACCAGAAGTAGACACCATTAGCATCGGCAAGAAGTAGACACCATGAGTATCAACCAGAAGTAGACACCATTAGCATCAGCCAGAAGTAGGCACCATTACAATCAACCAGAAGTAGACATCATGAGTATCAACCAGAAGTAGACACCATTAGCATCAACCAGAAGTAGACAACATTACAATCAACCAGAAGTAGACATCATGAGTATCAACCAGAAGTAGACACCATTAGCATCAACCAGAAGTAGACACCATTAGCATCAGCCAGAAGTAGACATCATGAGTATCAACCAGAAGTAGACACCATTAGCATCACCCAGAAGTAGACACCATTAGCATCAACCAGAAGTAGACACCATTAGCATCAACCAGAAGTAGACATCATGAGTATCAACCAGAAGTAGACACCATTAGCATCAGCCAGAAGTAGACACCATTAGCATCAACCAGAAGTAGACACCATTACCATCAAGCAACAAATAGACACCATTAGCATCGGCCAGAAGTAGACACCATTATAATCAATCAGATGTAGACACCATGAGTATCAACCAGAAGTATACACCATAAGCACCATCACGGTATCATCGTCATACGCATCAACCAGGAGTTGACGTCATAAGGAATATCCAGGAGATGACACCATAAGCATTTACTAAGAGTCGACAACATAATCATAATCCTTGACTTTACGTCATTAGAGCCAATGACGCAAACGTTATTTTCGAAACTTATTGTCAGCAGACACAATAGTGAACTACAGGTATGGCTTGATTGTGTTATGTGGATCCTAAAATTAGTAAACAAACTAACTGGAATATCCACCTCGTATCATTAATAAGGCTGTTTTCCGACTGGCGCAGAATTTCGACTTCGAATCATTAATAAGGCTGTTTTCCGATTTTACTGAACACAAGTTGATATCATAATTTAGGCATGTTATTGACGAAAAGCAAATTTTACGACATTACGTAGGGTATTTTGGCTATTATCTAAGCAACATAAACGTTTTTAAAACACACTCCGTATCACTTCACACCCACACATCACACTTCAGATAAATATATTTTCAAAATGTTTCAATACAAATGCATACGATACAACGCCCTCTAGATTTTCCTTTTCTTTTGACAACCGGTGTATACCTAGTTCACCCTGCACCATATTGACTTGTACTCGGTATAGCTGAGGATCAGATCTGCTGTATGTTCATCTACCGTTATGGATCGGCGTTCGTTGCTTAGCGTTATCCTCGTTTGTATGTCTGCAGGTAAGATTTGCAGCATTTTTGTAAACAATAACCTACTCTCTGTATTACATGTGTTTCAAGAATCCGTCGTTGAATTTGGATAATTTTTTCCTAAACTGGTACATATTTTTACAAGATGACTTTTGACATTATAGACAAATTCGCTGTACCTGAACTATAATGCATTTTGTTCAGGAAATCTTGAGGAATATGATAAATATGAAAATGTTAATGTTTGTGTTAATCGTTTTAAAACTTTTCACAGGGCGTTGTATTTGAAAATGCATCTCCATGTAACATCATACCATATCAAATCATATCATAGCGTTATATTAGAAAGTATCTTCATATCGTATCGAACAAACATTTGGATATATCATATGACATTACATCATATCATATTTCATTTAAAAATAAAAGCCTAACCCATCATGTGTCTTACAAAATAATCCATTTTTCTCATGAACTATAGTATTTGATAAAAGGGGCCCATTTTTTAAATTACCATAACCGTTAAGATAAAAAAAATGTCCACTCTAAAAATGTCAGGCAATAAGATCGAACAATTTATGTTTGATTGGCGATTAATTAGAATTGGCATATTTGAATAAATACATTTGCATGTCGATTTCAAATTAAACACAATATATGTCAAGTATGATTGATGGATAAGGCTGTACATTTCAGTATACTGTGACACGCACTTTAAGTATTACCCTAATTGGGAGCATAATCACCACACCTGTACAGCCCTCTACATGCATGCTTATAATTTTCAGGTAAGTTTTCTATATAAATAATACGGTGCATGAAACGCAAAACCCAAACATGCATCAATACTTTTATGTCATACCACACTAATGGTACCGCTTTATCAAAACATGAGCCAATAAATATGTGTCAACAAATATATGTAAAATTTGCCTTTTTGTCAATATCAACTGAATAATCTTTCGTGGTAGTTAAAATGAATGCGTTCGCACCTGGTCGCCAATATTATGTCAATATTATACCATAATGCAGTGTATGTATTGCTAAACCAAACATGCGCCAATACTTTTTTGTGCGAAAAATCTGACCGATGATAAAAGGCTAATATCATACCCATGATGCCATAAGGCGTATGTAACGCTGTATACAAACCCAATTGTTTTGTGTCTACAAACATATTTGTAAACTTTTACTTTTTTTAATTCTAAAAAATAAAAGACTGAAGATGAATCTTTGCATATCAATTCTTTACCAACCGGTTTCACACATCAATTTATTTCCCATTATTGGTCATGAATTGATGTGTGAAACCGGTAGGTAAAAAAAGCATATTTCAACAGGTTTCGTTGAATTGTATGTTATTTGTAGGCTATATTTTGTCCCCAATCACAAACCTATTCTAGCTTACTCTAAAATCAATAGAAATATTAATATTTCACAACGAACGTTATCATATTTCGCTGGTTGATTGTCAAGACGACTTGAAGACAAACGTGTTAATATACTATGGAACGTAGTTGCTTTCTTTACAAACACTTGTATGTACATGCATTTAAATTGTAAATACAATTTCGAATGTTTACTAAGCAATCTCTCATAGCTGAAATGTACCCATATAGATATCAAAAATGATATCAATTGTTAAGCACAACAAGGTATCTCGAAATGAATGCACGATATAGGTATGTCGATATGGTGAATTATTGCCCAACAAAGATGTATCTGTTTTGTATGTTCACATTGAACACCATTTTTATACATAATAATAATTATTAATGCATAATAGATCATTCTAAATTTAGGCTATTCGAATGAAAGCACGTTATTTACAAACATCAGCTATATGAAGTTTATAATTTTCTTATATTTGAAATGTACATGTGCGTATGAATTCGATTATAGTTGAAGAGCAGACATGTTTGAAATCGACAATTATGACGGATCGAAAATTAGTAAATGAGAGATGTCATTCGCTTATTGAATTATTCTACTTTAAAATATTCATGTACTGGTTGGAACCCCTCTCAATTCTTAGAAATCTTATAAATTCTAGAATTCTCCAAGACCATTTTGATGCCGCCTCCCTAAAAGAGACACACCATGATTTTTTTTAATTGGTCTCGATGCGTGTCAAATATTAAATATGTTGATATGAAATGAAAATATCTTACATTTTCATCTTTAAACGCCGTATATACGATAATTAAAGTTTTCGAAGATAATCGAACAACCAGCGCAGAAGCGGATGTCACACGCCCAAGTTACATGAATTTACACTATCAACGCAATTGTGTCCTTTCCTCTGTTTGTGATAGGTTTCCAGCCGTGGTTATTTATGTATTTATGTATTTATTCATTTATTGCCATTTTAGGGTTATTCAGTAAAGATTAATTTTTGTCTTGAAGGCAGCATTTTCCATTTTGCATGTAAGTGAAACATCTTTTCGTTTACTAAATTACCATTGTCAACTGTTGTTTTGAAACATGAAATTTATCATCGGTCAGATTTGTATAAATAACTCTACATTATCCTGTACAGTTATTTCTCAATGTTTCATATTCTATTTCCGATTCTATTTTTGAGTGCCAATGAGAAACATGAGGATAAAAAGTTGTTTTAAAGATAAAAAGTTTTTTGAAGCTTACCTCAAAAAAGTAGCTTGGTTTGAAAAATAAAGAAGAAAAAATTTGATTTTGGTAAAATAGGATTGAATTTTGAAAAAATAGGTGACGGTTGAAATATGATTAAGAATAAAATATGATAGAAACATTCATGTGAGAGATTTTTAAGAGCACTGCTTAATATTTGCAATACCGAAAACATCTTTCAAGTGCTAAGCCTATTGATATATAGTTCAAAAGTAAACAGTGCGTTAGTCAGAAACTCGTATAACGGAAAACTGCAACTAGGTCTAGGGGCATGAAAAGTGTTCATTACGGAAATTACCGAATGTTTGCGAACTGAGTCAGTATTGAATATCCATTGCAAGAAACCGGTAAAGCAAACATAATTGTGAAAGCCGAGCTTGTGTGAATGCACTAAGCCGTGAAATCGGAAATTGATGGTGTCGGTGATACAATGGATTGCATTAGACGTACCATTACGTCGACGTTTTGAAGTAGCAATATACAATTTTACCAGTGCAAAGAAACGAAACGTTATAATAAACGTGTAGAAATTGACAAGCATGTTTATTTCATGTTCACAAAGTGCGAATTGTATTATTCTTTTATTCTACCTTCTAACTTTGAATTCAGAATATTTGGTTTCCTAGCATTGTAGTGTCTTGATTCAATACGAAAAAAATATTTAGAATGACTTTGTTTAAAGAAAATAGAGACAATGTGTGTCTTGGCCTTACTAAAAGTCGTATGGGTCATTCTAAAAATTAAAACAATCATTGGTCCGAGATAACACCACCCGCCCTCCCCTCCAATAATCTATCTACGTGATAACAGAACGTTGCAGTAAAATCTAAACATGTGAGAAGACGGACTGTTTAGTAGAAACTTGATACAGTGGTTCAAAGTGACCCAGAGTTTGTCACATAAATTTTTATTTGGTTGAAATAGAAGCCAAAAAACTATGTCTTTAGTTCAATTCAAATATCGTCCCTGTACTTGCATCTTTATCTCTAAATACAAAAATTAGGATGTTTTCTCGTTTTCAATGATAAGAAAACCGCCATAAAGATGTGAATAAGTCAGAATTACGAGTCTTATTTATATGAAAATAAGTTGATTTATCTACTAAAAACTAAAATACCCCCCCCCCCCCCTCCTTGTATCTTCTGTAAATAAGTTTCAAGAATTATGTTTTAAGTCTCCATACTGAACTGATCATGCTTAGCAATAAGACGGTGATTTTCAAAGTAAAACCACTATTTCTCGATGAAATAAAACCATTCATAAAATCTGATATATTTGAGTCCAATAACATACTCTTTGTTCCTTTAAAGTGACACAGAGTATGGATTATGATTTTTCATGTGGCTTAAATTATATTCAAAATACCACATGGTCTGAGTTAAATTCAAATCGCCCCGCTAAACTTGCAGCTTTATCTCTGAATTTTAAAAAATGAGGTATTTTCTTGTTTTCAATGATAGTTGAAAAATAGTCATATACATGTTAGAAAGTCGAAAATCTGCGTTCAAGTTACATATATAATAGTTAAATGACCTACTATACACTACCAATCAATATTTGTCTTTGTGTCAGCTGTAAATTAGTTTCCAAAGTTACGTTTGAGTCATTGGCGAGCGCCATTGTCCGGTTTTCGATCACAAATCTCGACTCAAACCTGTTTATTGAAACCATAATGCACTAATAAGCATTCACATGCTTATTTTCAGAAACAACCAATACTTCCTGATAAGATAACAGACAGACAGACAGACAGTTTATTCAGTAAAAGGCCACTGGCCCATTATACAGTCATACGCAGGTAAATATTGCATGAGCGTTATAGAAAAGCACTAAAAAATCTTATTTTCCTAACCTGACATAAAAATAGACATAAATTGTTAATCACATCTTTATCTGTTGATGACATAAGATTAACAAAACATATTGTGAAATAGGATGTTTAAGATATTTATCAAGAAATATTTTCCTTATATCCGAATAGGCTTTACAGTAGACTCCGACAACATACTAAATAGTAGCCCTTTTAAGGAATATGGTAACACAATAAACTTTTAAAACCATGAGAGACTGAATTGTTGAAATAATTGCTACAAAGGACGTTGGAGTGTGGTATTTTTGCGGAGACATCTTCTCAAATATTATCCCTTGTATTAATTTATTGTATCATAATAAACGCTTGATTCGAAATAAATTAAAACCATTGCTTTCAAGTTCATTTTGAGGAACGACAACAATGCGCTTCGGTTATCAATCTTATTATAATCAGCTCGAACCAATAAATTGCCGCGTTTCCTGATCAGAGTACTTCTCAAAAAGGGTCATGTCAAGTGACCTTTTCAACTCAGCCAATCAGCGACGATGCTTTGAAAAGCCTTCGGGAAGATCATTCAAATTGCGTATCTCTTGTTTGAATTATAGTAGGTGAAAGGTCATAGACAAGGTAACCTTATATGAAGTCTGTATTCAGATCATAAAGGCAGCCAGATACGAGTGATACGTTTGGTATGATTTTAATGAGACTGATACGGTGACGGAGAAACCCGGTCGCAGTATTACTTTAATATTAATGTCTATCAAAAACTGTAATGTTTCAGCTAGTGTGTATGCGGTCGAGTGTGTGAAGAAGTATGAAGACGAGACTGTCAAGGTAATCAACTGTTCGGAGTGCTGTGGTGGAGTGTACACCAGATACTGCTGTCAACCGCCAGTACCGTACGTATATATACACTACCGTGCAAAAGATAGAATATTGTTTCATGGGTTTTGATGCTAGCAAAGTGAGTGATTTAACGGCTCAGAGTGTTTCGGGGAGTTAGTAACTGATATTTCTATATACTCCCTATACTGTACGAATATAAGCTAGTACTATAATGATGATAATAATGAGTATTTACAAAGCGCTATATCCATACACAAGGTACGTGCTCAAAGCCGAGAAAAAAACAGGCAATGATGTGGGTGGTTTCTCAGCATGCACAAGATGGTACATTAATTTTGGGAGTTGAAATGTAACAATGTGAAGTTTTTTTAATGTTCGGAGTGTTATGGGGAATTTCTAACAGATATTTCTATAAAACTGTACAGTAGACATAAACACTACGATGCAATAGAAAGTATATCTATTTTGATAGTGGTCACCAATGTGAAGTTAATTGAATGCATGGAGTAGTCTATGACTATAACAGATACTGCAGTCAACACAGGGGAAGTACATGTAAACTTCCATGCAGAAGAAAGTATATCGATTTTATCAGTGCTCACCAATGTGAAGTTAAAGTCATAGTCTCATTTTTGTAAGGCAACTAAACTGAACTAATTATTCTTCACGAACAAAATCTGATCACTAACACTAATATTTCCTGTCGCGTTTGCAAAGATTTTCATTTTTATGCCCGTGTTACAGTTTTGGATGAAGCAGCTTATTGGCGTAGTCCGTTTCAGACCGATGAGGTACCGAATCAAGTGCAATCCCATTGCGAGTGCGAAACACCGGAAATCTAGTCATCGCAGCGCCGATACTAATGACAAACGCATTCATCATTGAGTTTACAACCTTTTTGTTATTTCTGTATTTGAAAAAGGGTAAGCTATAAGCTATTTTTATTGGATATTCAGCTGGGAAATGTTATGTGCTCTTCGTCACGGCCTTAGTGAAATGACGTGGTAAGGACTAACGCTCGCCAAAGACATAATATTAGGGTAGGGTAGGGTAGTTTGAACTTCATTGTTGAGGGCTAGAATGCCTGTAGAGTACTAAAAACTGTTGAAAACGTCATGGGAAAGATTTCTGTGAGTGGTGAACTATTTGTCCGGCGTGCATTACAATTTGCCTTGTAAAAATGAGACAATAACTTTAATTGAATGCTTCGAGTAACTTATGATTATACCAGATACTGCTGTCAACACAGGTTTAGTTCATTTAAACTTCCATGCAGAAGAACGCACATTTTGTTATTGGTTTGGTATATGAAGGTCTATTGCTTAAATGATCTCGGGAAATTAATATTAGATATCCCTGTCAAACTCTTGTTAAATACTACTAAACAGAAGAATGTATGTTGTTTTAGCGGTTGAAGCCAGATATATATGAAGCTTTGTAACTATGCTATGTTATGGAGAGGAATATGAGAAGTTAATCGAATATTCCGAGTGCTTGGCTCGGTTATGAAAAAGCTCTATATGCAAATTCACCTATCAGATTTATTGAATTTGAAACCAAATAATAAAAAGTTGAAAAAGAGTTTACTAACATTGAAATACGAAAAATTAACATAAAGAGCATACGGAAAGTTTGTTCACTTACTACCGTCTCTTATTGGAAATATCACGTAATTTTTGTATAGCTTGGGCGTCAATAGAACACTTTCAGCAGAACAGACGAAGGAACACTCATTTTCCGCGTGTAAAATAGTCATTCTTTTACTTATTTTGAGAATATCTAGTCTCTTGTTGAAAAACTCGAATTTTGGCACGATGAAATAGACAGAAGGGGGGTCATATTTCCTTAAATTTTGATTTAAAAATTCCCTATCGACTCTAAAAAAATCAACACAATCACATTTACGTAAAGCAAATGTACAAACAGGACTTTCGTTGAAAGCTATTGATCACTTTGGAAAGTATTTTATGGAAAATATAAATATTTGTGTTTTCGAAATTGTGACCTCTGGTAACTTCAATGGCCTGCCATAACAGTTACAGTTAAATGTTGGGTATGATATCCGATAGCATTACGGTATTATGGATCTCTACTTATGTTTTGAAAATACATCCTAAATTACATTATATTTGCACTTAGATACGCATGTGTGTGAACAATCTTTCGGTATGTAGCTGTAGATTGTATTCATTCGAAAACAAGTATCATTAGTTGTAAAATAATTTAAGAACTATGAAACTTGGAATGTAGATAAATCAGCATGTGTATATATGCCTTTGGGGTTCTCATCTACTTTTGGTCTTTTTTTTGCGGCTTCCAGCGAAACTAAAATTAAACTCTAGTTTCCAGAGCAGATCTTAAAAACTTAACAACCTAGCTCGATAAAATTTGGTATTTGGATTAATCAGCATGTGTAGATGTGACTTTTGGGTTTTTCAACTTCTTAAAATTTAAATACTTTTCTAAAAGCTATGGTCATTGAAAATCACTATGTGAAGCTATCATCTTGTGAAAGTTGTATTTATTACCAATGATTTGTAATAATTTCAAAAGAAAGAAAAATAAGGAAAGTAAAATAATGTTTGATCATATTTATAAATCTATATACCACAGTTTTCCAAAATGGCGGGAGATATAAACGACTTTATCTGCATGTTTTTTCAGGGAAGAAGAGCCGGAATCGGAGTTCAGTGCTTCTATCATCGCTGCCATCGTCATATCTGTCGTCATCCTCGTCGCTCTCGTCATCGTTATTGCCGTGTGTGCTGCCTGGTACTTCTGTGACTGCTTCGGGACTGAGTCCCCCCTGGCGCCGTACAAACCTCACCCCTCTCACATAGTTATACATAAGGGTAAGTTTTTCTCACACATACAAACCTCACCCCTCCTATACTTATACATAAAGGTAAGTTGAACTCATGCATACAAACTTCACGCCTCCTTTAGTTATACATAAAGCTCACTCCCACACATACAAACCTCACACCTCCTATAGTTATTCATACGGGTAAATTGTTCTCACACATACAAACTTCACTTCTCCTATACTTATACATAAAGGTAAGTTACTAACACACATGCAAACCTCACCCCTCCTATAGTTATACATAAAGGTAAATTGTTCTCACACATACAAACTTCACCCCTCTTATAGTTAAACATAAGGATAAGTAATTCTCACACATACAAACCGCACCCCTTCAATAGTTATACATGAAGGTAAGTTGTTCTCACACACATACAAACTTCACCCCTCTTATAATTAAACATAAGGGTAAGTTGTTCTCACACACATACAAACCTCACCCCTCCTATAGTTATACATGAAGGTAAGTTGAACTCATACATACAAACTTCACCCCCTCCCATAGTTATACATAATGGTAAGTTATTCTCACACATACAAACCTCACCCCTCCTATAGTTATACATAAGGGTTAGTTGAAGTCATACATACGAACCTCACCCCTCTTATTGTTAAACATACAAACCTCACTCCCAATCTATAGTTTTACTTAAGAGTAAGTCGAACTCACACATACGAACCTCACCCCTCTTATTGTTAAACATACAAACCTCACTCCCAATCTATAGTTTTACTTAAGAGTAAGTCGAACTCACACATACAAACCTCAATCCCCTCTTATAGCTGTTCATAAGGGTTAGTAAAACTAACACACAGGCATACAAACCTCACCCATTTCTTATTCTCAGAAGTAGGTGCCGTTATAGGTCACATACCTTTACAAATCTTAACCTTACGAAAATATACGTTATTGTTTCGTCATCAACTTTTTTGCCCTGGTTGAACAAACATAATGACATACACCCACGTGAACAGGTAAATCTTACAAAACTGTTCAACATCAATTGAGACTGTCTGTACATTACATAAAATTACACCGGTCGCATGATTTCCCCGTGACTATAGCAATTGATATCATTTTGCTTGTACATTTCATCAAGCTGTGTCTGTTACACGTGCTGCATGTATAGCACGAGATTTTTGTTGTACGTTTCACGCTGTTTTTAAAGGAGCAAAGTCATCCAATCACAAACTTTAAATAATTCACGGGATAACATCAGAATTTTGTATGTGATATTTTTTCTTTTTACATCTATAAGATATGAAATATATATATATATATATATATGTCTTCTTCTCTTTGCAGTTGAAAACAAGAATTTGGGCTACAATGCCGACGAATTCGATGGAATATCGGAAACTTCTGACAACTGGAAATAACCTGGGACATGACATTAGATAATCGATAACAAGATTTAAGATTTTGACTTGTAATCCACATCAAGTAAAAATATGATACTGTTAAAGTTTGTTTGTATTTACAGAATAATAAATGTTTCAAACATTAAGCATTTAATAAAGATATTTTGAAAATGGGAATATATATCAAATGAAATCACTTATTATTCAAAGTAATACATGTTTTATCTTGAATTTAATGTAATATGATTTTTAAATGAATAAGCAAAAGATGGGTCTCGTTGTGTCTGAAAATACTTAAAGGCACTAGTGCACGTTTTGTGCACAGCTAACCATAGATTTTTATATGTCCAAGCCGACAGCGGCTGACTTAACGTTTTCATTGCTGATTGCAGGTAAATTGTAAAGAATTTTTAGTATTTCATTGCATCGATAGAAAGTTTAAGTGAATGCATAAGTCCTCGTAAACCTTAAGATAGCCAATTTAAACCTTAAAAGCGTGCACTAGTGCCTTTAATGTCTTATTTTATCGATAAACATACGAGGAAAGAGAAATTGTTTTGGGCGAGAAATGTGTCTCTAATATCCGTCATTATAGTGCTCAGAACAATGTTCACCAATATTCCTTCAATTTAGACAAAAAGGACATTAGTCTATGTCATATGTATTTTCTTCACATGGTCTCATAATCCAATTACGCAATCCAATCATTCGCAGTCGAAGAGGAAATATTCTAGTATCAAAAAAGCCACTTGCGGTCATTTTTTTCGCATAGCTCAAACAATTTTGTTATTTTTAAAAAAGCTGTTTCTCTTTATTAAATAAATGTCTTGTAATTGGAAATATTTATTTCATTTTTCAAGGGATAACTTTTTTTTATCTAAAAAAGGATGCTACTGTCCCTTTAAAGTTGATTAAGGACAAGTATGACTGTCCATAGAACTGCTCTCCTGCATAATATCAGCCTCTACAAGACCTATCAAAGAAATGGTTCAAGATTTCAATGCAGCTATGTAATTGACATTGGAAGGGAAAAGGCTAAAGATTAAAGTGAAAAAGAGTATATATATATGTTTATGATTTTGCCATGTCACTTAAATACGAGCCAAAATACCATATATCCTAAGTTACGCTCAAATCACCTCCTCAAAATTACATCTTTATCTCGATTTACGAAATGTTCTTGTTTTCGATGATAATCGGAAAACGGTCGTAGTAATGAAACGAAATGGAATTTGTTGCGTCCCATTTACATATATCTTACTTAAATGACCTTCTTAACACTACCAATCAATGTTTGTGTTAGCACCTGCTGTAAATAAGTTTTCAAAATTACGCAGTCATTGGCGCGCGTCACTGTCCGGTTTTCGATCACAAAACACGACTTATACCTGTTTATTGTCCACATACAGACCCTGTAAGCTTTATGGCACTGATTTTCAGCGAACCATTACTCCTCGATAAAACATCACCATTTAAAAAGGTTGACATATTTGACTCCAACAACGTACCTTATGCCCCTTTAAGCAAATTCTAATTACTAAAAAATCCATTTGAAATTTTCTATATAAAGCTTTAATGTTTAATAACCTTACTTCCTTTGAGTTTATTGGCCATATTCTTTCACAGATTTTGAGGTTAGGTTTTATTTGGGGTTGGTCATAGTCCATGTCCAATGATTGCTCTGCGATTGCTAGATGTAGCTGTTTTCTTACCTCTTCAATTGTCAACAGAAAAATGTCTTTTTAAATTTATCATGTATATAAATAAATAAATCTTTTAAATTGTTTTTTTTAGTGTTTTTTTTATTATTAGTGTTTCTTTCAAGAGACACAGAGCATGTTTCATAATTTGTTACTAGTATGTGGTTTACAAGAGCTAGAATACCCCCTAATCAGTGTTAGGTTTAAAGCCTTTCTTATTTACTTCTTATCTCTAAAATGACAAAATTATAATATTTTGTAATGTTTTCCTATAATCGAAAAACAATGTCTATATTAATGGCAAATACATAATATATTTTTCTCATGAAGTTAGGGCAATATAAAACCACAAACACCGTCTGATACAGGAAAATATTGAAGTGGAGAGGGTCTTTTAAAGGCGATGGTGATAAAAGGTGATGGGTTTTCATCTTTACATAAAAAATGACAGGGGCAATTTCATAAAATAAATTGAAACGGCGAATGTACATATGTATGTGGCGCAAGGAAGTATGTGATGCATTTGAGTGGTCAAAAGCGTTCGTAAAATGTTCCTAAAGTGTTCTAAAGCATATAATAATAAATTTTGAAAAGTTTTAAATGAGAAGAACTATGTAGCAACAGACAGAGTATATAACCGGCAGTCGTTTCAGGTCGGGTAAATCTGATGTAGAGTCCTATTTTACGACCAAAGAACCTGGAATTTTAATTATTGGAATGAAGCAGTATGGTTTCGTTCTTATTAAAACAAGCAAATGGTATCGTATTGCTAGAAAATAGTACGAAAATCTTGCTCTTATTACTCAGTGTCATCTGAGTAATAAGGAAACTTATGTCAGATCATATTTGAATAATCTGAAACTATTTTCAGATGTTTGTGATCGATTCTATCTTTTCTAAACCATCCAAGAGCTAGTTATATGAGTCGACAAGCGATGTTGGCTATGGTTATTCAGTCTCAGCGGTTAATACTTTGCTGCAGGAAAGCGCGCCAAAGCCATGTGCCCTTTCAAGGCAAACAACCATGGGTTTATTTTGTTTCAAAATATACTTATCAACATTGAAAGGGATTAGGCTAAAGTTATTCAGATTACCAAAACTCGCTCACTTATTCTATGGGAAATACTACACGATAACCACAACGAATTAAGGCAATAATGCTATTAGCCTAGATGAGATTAAACTCCTGACCGCTCGGTCCAAGTTAATAGCGCTGATCGCTGCTTCACAGCTCCCATAATGCCGTAGAATATGAAACTAAAGAGTCACTTCGAGACAAATCTCATTTAAACATTTTTGTTTTACAACGTAAATTAGGAAGTAAGATCTGTATTGTTTCGAGGAAATCAAACCGTCTATCATGTTCAAAGAAGAGGTTTCATATTTTGTTGAGGCATGTTACGAACTCAATAGATGCTCTATTGCTGAATAGGAACTTTTCGATAAGGGAAATAATTGGTCAGAGTTATTTTGCTAAAAATGGTTGGAATCTTTAATTTGTCCCACTAAATGTTTGAGAAGCACCGACTCACCATGCCCAGGTTACAATTAAAATTATAAATAATTTCTTGATAAAATGGATGTTTACATTCACCACTGTGTCCATTTCGTGAAAATATTTATAATTTATTAAAAGAATATCATATCCTGAATTTTTTAAGGAAAAAATCATTACCAAACACAGTACAGTTGAAAATGTAATTTACAAATATTATTGTGTTGTGAAAAATAGTATTGACAATAATTATGTAAATGCAATAATTTACTCCTCAGACATAAGTTGTATTGATGAACATAATTAACGAGCGATAGACTATCAAAAGACTGAAAAGAAATTCCCATGCTTAAAAGCAAACACATGCACTTTTTCACCAGGCATTGAATGAGCTCAATCTGTGACCGTATCAGTTCTGATTTCATGTTTTCGATTCACTCTGGCCACACCCACTTGAAGCACTTCCGGTTTTCTCCTGTCGCGAAGCGGTGATTTTCAGCAACAACTTTCTTTTATTAGGAACATATTTGAGGCGACGTTTTGGTGTCTGGAGGTAAATAATGGGCAAACCGACGGAAGGAACAATAGAAAAAATCTATCTCCATGTACCTATTTTGAGATATGCCGTTGTAACTGTTTCTTTACCAGCTTCCGCGCTACTGATCTGTTTTGTGACTGCCTACACTTTTCAATTCGACGATGTTAACGACACACAATGCAATGTAAGTATTATTATCTTCCATTTTATATAAAAACAATCCCATCATATTGTTTCATTTATCTTTAAATATTTGTTATTTACCTTACCCAATCTTAATATTATCATAAGTGGTCATGAATAAAATATGCTTTCTGGAATTTTCAGAACTTTTAACTTTTTAAAGTTGTAAATTCATCTATTATTATTACAGTTTTGATAATTATGTATTAAGTCACTTTTATCTTTAATGATTATGTTACTTATAAGTTATAAACCTTATAAAGTATTATAGAAAAGACATATTTGAATTAAAATATCATACACTTGTTGAATATGCTTTTAAAAATATCCTCACATCCAATTAAGGGGGATTATTATTTTAAAGAGTTTGATTTAGTTTCAATTTACTCTCACACTTGATTTGACAAATCAAGAAAGACAGTTCTCTTATGGTTATGGTTCATGAAAATGAATAATATATGATTTGATTACCCCAAAATCGACAAATTAAAACAGACTTTTATGACTGACTATTTATAACCTGTCTGATATTTGTATGATCTTGGAAAATGTATTGAATTCATGCAATGGATACAATCCGTCTCCATGGTAACCTGAAGCTAACACAATAAAACTAATTAGCCTGTCACAGTAGACTCACTGTAATTACTTGACTGTAATAGATGTGATGTAATGATGCAATTAGTCAGAGATTGAGCATGTGATTATGTATGGGAATTGTTTTATACCAATCTAATTCTATGAGAACAACAGGTGTCTCTGTCACTCAATATAGTTAATGATTTAGCCCATCCGGCCTTTTGATCATTAGGCCACAAAATAAATATTTTGTTTCTTTCAAAAGATTTTTTAAAGGGTATTTTAAAGCATGATAAAAATATTCGTTGTTACTAAAAACCCTGACGTTCCTATATTTTACGCTTTAAAAATTTTGAAACCAAATGTGAATCGATATATACCCATTTGCCAGTAGCGATCCAAAAAGTTACCATAACCAAAACAGCTAATACAATATTCAACCTTATGTTCACTAATTCTAAAGTACATTTCAAATTCTAATATATGAGGTCATATACACATAACTGTTAAATATTTTTATCTATTTTTTTCATCAATTTCATAAATTACTTTGAAAATGAAAAATGATGCTATTTCATCGACAAGTAGTGGTTCCTTGATTAATGATCAAAAACCGCATAACGGCGTTCGCCAATGACTCATACGTTGGAAACTTACATATAGCGAGGAATATAGGTTGATATTGATGAGTAGGTCATTTTACTATTATGAATACAAATGGGACATCGAATTTTGATTTCTGAACATATCTATGGCCGTTTTTGATTAACAATTAAAAACTAGAAAATGTCATAATTTAGGCATAAGCGATAAAATGCAACTTTCAATAGGCGATTTTGACTTAACTCAGGTGATAAGATATTTTGGTCAGTATTTAAGCCACATACAATTTTTTATGAAACATACTCTGTGTTACTTTAATGTAAAGATTATATTGAGAAATTAAATTTGTTTAAGTTATTCTGTGACTTTTTGTTGTAGTTGCAAAACTTATTTGAATCCAATGCGTGGATACAAGTGTACTATATGATAAATGTCTGTGGAAACCGGTAGTGAGTCGTTCTCTGAGCTATCTAACACAGCTTGTGGCACCATATTGTTTTGTCACATTGTTGGAACCAATTTGTTTTATTGTTTTGAAAGTTTTGTAAATTGGTAACTCAAATTGATGAAGAATATGTTTAATTTTTTATCTTAAAGTCATTGTCTCATTTTTGCAAGGCAAATTGTAATGCATGTCGGACAAATAGTTCACCACTCACAGAAATCTTTCCCCTGACGTTTGCAACAATTTTCAGAACTCTGCAGGCATTCTAGCCCTCAATAATTAAGTTCAAACTACCCTACCCTACCCTAATATTACGTGTTTTGCGAGCGTTAGTCCTTACCACGTCATTTCGCTAAGGCCGTGACGAAGAACACATAAAATTTCCCAGCTGAATATCCAATTTAAATAGCTAATAGCTAACCCTTTTTCAAATACTGAAATAACAAAAAGGTGGTAAACTCAATGAAGAATGCGTCTGTCATAAGTATCGGCGCTACAATTACTAGATTCCCGGTGTTTCGCACTCGCGATGGGATTGCACTTGATTCGGTACCTCATCGATCTGAAACGGCTTACGCCAATAAGCTGCTTCATCAAAAACTGTAAAACGGGCATAAAAATGAAAATCTTTGCAAATACGACAGGAAATATTCGTGTTAGTGATCAGATTTTGTTCGTGAAGAATAGTTAGTTCAGTTTAGTTGCCTTACAAAAATGAGACTATGACTTTAACCTATACCCTGAGAGTGGGGCTTCACCGCCAGCATAACCATACAAACGGGTAACCTTGTGTAACAATGTAACATAATTTTTTGACACATTTTAAATAAGAAATGCTACTCATAAGTGGTAACCACTCCCATTAAAAATATTTCCAAATCCAAATATTCCTCTTTTATTCAGTTGTGTGCCTTTTGTACCCATCGGAAAACTTCAAGTTTATTCCGTGTTTTCTTGAAGGAAACTGCTCCTATTTGTCCTGCCATTTAACATTTTGCCCAAAATTATAGATCTGTAAAACGTGAAAGTTAGTCAGGCAGTTCCCAAAGTCATATAACTGAATTGAAATTAAAATCAAATTTGTTGTGTTTCCAGGTAACAAATTTCATCCCCTCGATCAGCGCGGTGACGGGGGTTCTTCCCCAGACCTACATGTGGAGGATATCTGTCGCCCTTCACTGCACTCCGCGGTTTGCCGTCGCCATAATCTACTACAACTACTACAAGTCCTACACACAGCTCATCAGCAGCAGATATGTTGGACTCTTCTTCAAGGTTCTTACCGTCAACTTCTGGCTGAACATTGTTGAAAACTCATGTCTAGTCGCGGTCACGTACATCTCCAACAGAGAAAACTATCGTAAGTGAACAAGGCACTTCCTGATTTTCAGGATATTTTATGTGGACTCATCAGTGTCAAAACACCATTTTTATTCAAAATGTTTCACAAATTCATAAAAGTGTTAAATACAATACCTTAATCAGTTTTCAAAGAAAATGGAATGCCAAAGCTAAAATCAAAAATACCCTTTACAGGATAACTACTTATAAAAATTGAAAAACACTATCAACTTGAGTTTTATTTTTCACCTGTCACGCCGCTAACAGCTGAAATTTTGCCCAAGAGGCGCTTAACAAATACTCACTCACTCACTCCTCTGCCTGTTTCATCAAAGTTTCCCTAATAACTTTTTGAGAAATTGATGTGCATCATTGTCCGGTTTTGGATCAGAATCACAACTTTATACCTTATTTTCACTCAGCTGAACTGAAAATCATTGAAATGAAATGTTTCAGCAACTTTGTGTATGTATCAACTCACAGAGTGTGTTCTTAATTCATCATGGTTGCTAGTTTGTGCCAATGTTGGCAGGTTTCACATATTTGCATAGTCATAGTGATGTCAGAGGCTTTCTTCATGCAATGTAACTAGCTGAGAGATAAAAGGTTAATATTCTTGAAAACATAAACCGTCATCACTTCAATTTACCTTTTTTAAAAATCAAAATGTTGGACTATCCTATCTCATGTATGTATTATTCTTCATGTTTTATCATAATCATCATCATCATCATCATCATCATCCTTTGTTTCTCAAAGAAATGTGGTACATGAGACAGACCAAAATAGATGGACATTAAAAAAACATGAAAAATAATACAAACAGGAGATGGGATAGTCCAACATACTTTCTATAAAACTCGGGCGTCCAGTGAATGATAATTCTGACCCACCTATATTCAAAATGCCATCAGAACTCTCTTATTTATTCCATCATGTTTCAGCTGTCCATGAGAAGATCTTTGTGGTGTTTATGGTGACATCTTTATGCTACATGCTTCTTAACACCATTATATATAGGTGGACACACCAGCCCTCTGACATGTCGGAAGACGTAAGTAAATAACGTGGACCCTCAGTATGCCTTTAGGCTATTTCTCAGTTAACTGTATGTCATCCTTTGCTTATCTTTGTACTCTACTGTATTAAACAACGGAAATTGGAATTTTTTGGTTTATATTAAATCTGTTTGTCAATGATCAGATCGATCAATATCTTAGATTTAAAAATTTACATAAAGTCCTAACTATTTATTTCCAGTATATATATATTGCAATTATGTAATAGCATGAATTTTGAATATTGTCACTTATGTTTTGGAAGTGTTACTTAGATATTTTGATATTGCAATTTGAATTACATCAGCGTTTACTTCTATAAATTTTGGTGTATTAAAAAGTCTCTTATTCATTAATTGCAATGGTCCATGGATATTTATTGTTATTCCAAGAATTTTTTTTATCTCTTTTGGACTGAATTAGTAACTTCTTTCCCCACAAGGCATACATTGCTCAAGTTTGGATGTGATGGCAATGTGACAGATTAAGGCTCCTGGATTGTATACTCCTTGAATAAAAATGAAAATTGGAGTGAGGGAGGGAGGGGCTTTGAGCATGCCCTCGTTGAATCGAGCGCATCATTATATGAGTTACCTGATGTTGGGTCTCTTTGTAGGAGAAGTTTGGTTACAAGTGGAAGAAGATAATGTTTATTACCAACTTTGCTGCCACAATGGGCCTCTTGTACTTCTTCTATCTGCATCGCATGTTCTGTTTGCCGACAGGTGAGTAACTAGTTTACCTGTTCAATAATATTCCATCGGTCTGTAAAGTTTAGAGAGTTGATATCCTGTGTATAAAACCCAATGGCCGTTGGAGATTATGAATTCTTCTTCTCTTATGTTATCAAATTAATGCATGGCTGAGATTTTCGAAGCCCCTTTGAGGCAAAATCTCCATAATGAATTAAAGTATATTTAAAACAAATAATTGTAAATGACAATAAGCAATTCCGAAGTGAATAGAAAAGACACAACACTGACAAGTTTTGCCCAAAAAATTTTTTCAGCAAAATAATAGATTTTTTTAACAAACCATAGATGTGTTCATCATATATTTCATAATTTATGAAAGTTGTACAGACACCCAATTGTTTGAATTTACCCTTTGGTAAAAAAAAATTTAGAAAGAGAATATTGAGTTACAAATTAATTTTTTATTTAATTAATTTATTACATTTTTTGACTTTAATAAAACATTTTTAATTCTTCCAGCTTTCAGTTACTTTTCCCTCTGCGAGTATGTAATTGCGTACACAAACATGGCGTATCACGTGACAGCGTACTGGGACTTTAAGGGCATGTCCATTCTTGCTGGAACTCTTGGGGTTCAACACGCCAATGGCACCATCAACAACAATAACAACATCAGTCGCAAGAAGAAACAATAACCTTGGCGCCAGTTGATTTAAAAGTTTTACCATTTTTGGTAAAATTATTTTCTGTGAAATGTTCCCAGTTTTACCATTAATGATAAAATGGTTCCAAAACTTACCATAGTGGTTAAATTGTTCCAAAGTTTACTGTAAGATTAAAATGTTTCCAAAATGTTTTACTATGTTGATGAAATGGTTAAAAAAACTTTTACCACATTGGTAAAATGGTTCCAAAACATTTTATCACGTTGGTAAAATAGTTAAAAAATGTTTTACCACTTTCGTAAAATGGTTCCAAAAAGGTCAACTTTGTTGATAAAATGGTTCCAGGTTTTGCCATTATGATGAAAATGTTGATTTTTACCATGTTGCTAAAATGGTCGAAGTTTAAGCATTACAGTAAATTGGTTCCAAATTTTACCATAAGGGTATGATTGTCCAAAGTCTTACCACATTTGGTTCCAGTTTTACCATTTTCATTTCCAGTTCACAATGCCACCGTTTGAGATTACGCTTGATCCGTTAATCTTTTGTGATAATCTTGGTATCCAGTTTTGTTTCACTGAAATGCCTTTTAGCATTGTTGGAAAGTTTAGGTGCAATTTTTTAATTCTTTGACATTTTTCACTTAAATTTTTTAAAAGAATTAGAAACAGCCATTTGAATATAAATTTGACTTTTCATGATAAAAAGTTTGATAAGAAGTTTTCTAAAACCCTATTCCAAATCTTTAAGAATGTAGATTTCAAAGTCTTTTATTGTTAAATTTTCTTTTCTTAAGTTATTATATAAAATCGAACTCTTAATTGCATAATCATGTTGAATATCATCACAAATGCCAGTAATATTTTCAGGGATTGCGTAGTTAAAGTTAGTTTTTTCAATTTGATTATCAAAAAATGTTTTAAATGCTGTATGTTACAACTTGCAAGGCAATGTCCACATGTTATCACAAGCCATCCAGGACATTTTAAGATGTTGTCAAAAACACTTGTTAAAATAGTTTCCTAACCACATTTTCTACCCATGACTCTGTATGATGTCTTCTGTTAAATGTAACGCTTGCTCAGGATTTTTATATCTCATTTTTCCATGTTAAAAAGTATTTGCTGTTTTATCTTTTTACTTTCAACTTTTTTTTTTTTTACGAATTTTGTGTGAAATTTCACAGTTGTTTTAGATGTTCCATAAACTGGCGAAAATTAACACTATTTCATGAATGAAATGTTTTCATAGAATGAAATCTACAAACTTCCTGCTCCAGGCAAAAATGAGACATGTCACTCTCACCAGCACAAATTTGCACTCAAAATTAAACTTTATGAGCTGTCCAAAAAAAGGTCATTTTTAAAATATGAATTCAATTTTAGAATTCAAATAATGAAACAAAAATCACCTGAGATAGTAATCAAGTAATGACTGATATAATCCATTTCGAAATTAATTAAAAATCAATCAACTATAAACTTACAAATTCATGCAGATGTAAACCTTTTAATTAAGAAACACAAAGGTATAAAATTTGCTAAGATCTGATTTTGGGTAGGTGAATGCCTTTTTTTTCTTTAATACCCCCAAAAATGTGTGAAATCTTGTGCAAAATTTACACGTATTGCTCAGCTAGGTTAACCAACGGAAATACCCCAATTTCCTCACCAAGACATAACATGGCAATTGTTAAATCACTTATTCATCAAGCCTTACTGCATTTCCACACCCTTTCTGTGCCAGCTCCTCAGCGCACTGCACCAGGACTTGAAAGTCCTATCAATCCCAACTATAGGTTACCTTGGATTGCCAAGAGGGCGTTGCACTCCAACCACTATTTGGCACAATGCAGTAAGGCTTTAATTATCTAGTAATAGAGTGGTCTGAGTTTTGTCTAGCAGGGGAATTGTGAAAAAAACATGACTTTTTAGGGTACCAGAAAAAAGTTAAGTGAATAGAAATGGTTTGATGCTTCGGTGTTGTGCACTGGTTTAAAAGGCACAGTTTGACTAGCATGGTTCTAGTGAAGTCAAAATTGGCGGAAATTTTCTGATTCTGCCTCAATTCTGCTAAGTTTTTCATAATACAATAGGTTTAACATGACTTCCTTGATGAACTTTATGAAGCTGATGTGCTGAATTAGAACTGTCAACTTCTTTATTGTGATTGTACCAATATGGTCAGTCGTAAGTGGTGACATATTTTCAGTAGGAGCACATGTGCACATACCACTTTTGCCTAGAAATGATTATTGAAGCACAAGTTACTGTCTGTGATGTCATAATACCATTTTTGTGACCTCACAGAAGCCGTTGCGAGGGAAGCAGGCAGTTTTCTGAATATTTCTGTGTGATAAGGTGGAATAGAATCAATAATAAAGTCATTATTCACTCTGAAGCAATGTCATATGACCATAACGAAATTCATACCAATTTGTGTATAAACTTCGCTATCGCTTGGGCAATACAAAAATCACACTTGATTCGTTAAATCCAAATGACACACTTCCTCAGCGAAAAGGTTTCTTCATATGCGACTATGAGTGCAGATACTGGCTCAAAAACAATGAACGTATCTTTTTCAAAATTTAGAATATATAAAGATATATCTGTCTTTCTGTGACAAATACTATGTTTATCTTATTGAGTGAGGAGGAAAATTAGATATTTTAAAAGTGGTGAAGTCATAAGTATAATAATAATTTTTCTATTCAGGAGATGGAATAAATACGATGTTTATTATCAAGGGAAAGCAGATATTCTATTTATCATTTATCTTTATTGTTCTGATGGCATTACTCGATGGGTGATAGAGTTTATTTGATGTTAGGTGTTTAAGTTTAATCACCTCTGTATCCAGATAGAGGGTTTATTCTCAAGCATACGTTAAATTGCAATAAAGAAGTTGACTATCCAAAAATGTTTCTACTTAATGTCTAACATGGCAAGTGTTTAATCTTTTTCGCTTTTAGCAAACTGCATGAATGGATATTCTTCCAAATCGTTTTTTTTTTCGGAAAAATTTCTAGTTTTTGTGGACTCTTAGTAGATGAGCTGGTGATAAATACGACAAATCAAATTTTGTACGTCTCGTACATATCATGTAAGATCTCATTCACTTGATCTGTTGTGTTTGTAAAACGCATAATTAAGCAGCATGCTGGTGAGTAATTCCATTTTACATATTGGTGCGTGTCTTTTAACAGTGTTGAAGGTTTTTCTGACATGTTGAAATGAGTGTTGAAACTGGTTGTGAATATGTGTATGTGTTTTGGTGAAGTTGTTGAAATGTGTAAATGTTTTAGTGTTAAACTCTCTCAAACAAGTCATGATTTTATGTCGGTCTTGTATCTTAAGTGTTAATATTGCAAAGCTCTAGCAAGAGTTTTGTTTAAAAAATGAACTAATGTAATGATCCTTAGTTCATTTTGAGGAAAGAACTTATGTTACCTCAATGGGAAGAGACTGTATATGATCAACATTTTTAAAGGGACACTCTCTGATTGTGTTTTTTTTCCAAATATTTATTTGGCTTTGAAATTCAAAATACATATGCTGATATAAATGATAAATTTCTTACCAATTCATTACGAAATATATGACTTGGTAGTCTCAATGAAATCATAGCAGGCTATGATATGCAAATTCTTAAATTGTGTCTCCGACTTTTGATAAGTTTACCAACATAGGCCGTCTCTTGTTCATATTATGCCCTATTGAAAACATCACCTAACGAGCAACCGTTCACTACGAGCCTCAATTCACTATTGACTCTGCTCTGTTGATCTGTCTGCTTTGGTTAGTTTTCAAAATTATGTTTGACAAATTGGCAATCAAGTTCATGTACATTATTTGTTTTTAATCAAAATTGACACTTTGTCACAATAGTAGACCGATAAACATTAAAATTTCTCTCTTCAGAAAGAATCAACATTTCTTGAGATAAATGACATGGTTGATAATGCTTGCTTATCGTTTCAAATTACAGATGGAGTGTCCCTTTAAGAAGGGCAAAAAATACCTTCTTGTTGACTTTGGTAAAAATCACAATAATTGATACTGGTTAGGAAAAATACCATATATTTTTGGTGTAGTAAACATATGTTTTTGTTGCCTCTAGTTTTGTATTCTCAAGAGTGCCTAAAAAGTTTACAGTATTTGTTTCTTAGCAAACAGATTTTGTTATCATTATATCAAGAAGCTATATGAAGTTTTAATCAGAAATTATTACGCCAGTCATTTATTTATATTTATCCATATTTTACCAAAATGTATATAAGAACAGCTGGATATGTTGCGCTTGAAGTCTTAATTAAATATTTTGCCAGTTGCAGTGATTCAAATTCCGAAACAGTTTTGTATTTGCAATATTTTCATAAAACTTGCACATACTGTTACAAATAATGTTTTTGCTAATCATTTACAACCTTTTACACTATTCTTAATTATTCAATATCAATTGAGTGATTTTCAAATCTAGTCACATTGTAAACTTTTAGAAGAATATCATACTTAAAAATCTTTAGAGGGATCTTTCCTTTTGAATCAACTGCTTAAAAATCACCAATTTCGTCCAATGACGTTATTATATCCAAAAAAAAGAAAAATCTTAATGTCAGTTGTGAAAAAGTTTATAGTGAAAATGTGTGGAACCTATTATAATGAAAATATTTTTTGAAATGATTTGGTCTGTATGTGATATTTATCTACAAGTAAACTGTAAAAAGCCACTCAAACAATTTTTTTCTTTACAAATTGATACTTATTTCTGCGAGTTGCATGATGATTTCTCAAACCAAATGTTTCAAAAGTATTAGAAAAATATTTAAATACTTACCAGATGCTGATATACTTAAAGAGACATATTATTCTTGCTGTGGCAACATAATTTCAAATTTATTTTTTTTTAAAGTGTGCAATAATATCTTCATTGTACTCAGGATTGGTAGCAAAACTGTAGATTAAGTTTAAATAATGAAAATGTTTTTTATCATATTTATCAATAAGACAGTTACCCTATTTTGGAAAGTACATAAAATATTCTTTACTTTACTGATATTAAATATGTGTAAGTTGATTGTGTAAAACATGTTATGAATATTATTTTCTTTGATATTCTTGAAATATCAAGAACAGAAAAGGTTTATGATACATTAACATAAAATAAACATACCAATATTTTTTACTCATAAGGCAATCTTGTTGACATGTAGCCTTATACTCATAAGTTCTCAGATATTTGTAAATTTTGTTATGCCTGTTAAATCTGAAGTCATATATATTTTACATTAGAAGTGACTTTTCTTATTAGGCCTTGTAAACACATTTAAAGTTATCCACAGTTTATATTGTTATACAGTGATTATATTAGACTGATGTTAATGGTCACCATCTTTGACAATTCAGGGGAAACAACCCCGAGAAATCTTCAACAAGCAGATTAATTAATATCAGTTATCTTTCTTTATCTTTCAAAATGGCATTTGACAGTGAAACACTTATTGAATTTCATTATTTGAGGGAAAAAACAAGGTATATACTTTTCAGATATGTTATAAATTTATGATATTAAATAATTTTTTTATTTTCCACTTCATTGTTTGAATACATAATCTAAATATTTCACATTTGTGAAAATTGATAGAGTAGAAATTCAAATTTCTTTCTCTTAAAAACATTATGTTAAATGCTCAAATAAAATAAAGTACTTAACAATAACTGTCAATATTAATACCTTCTCGCCCTAAAAAGCCAACCAAAGATTCTATGATAAAATATGACAATGTGTCATATTTCTAATAAAAAGTTGTTTAAATATTGCAGTAAAGATACATTGTTACAATTATAATTTATTTCCATTCCATAATATTTTTTTAAATCGGCCCATGCTTACATGATTAAGATAAATTTTGATCTTTAAGAAAAGTTAAAATTGTAATCATAAAGGTTTGAATAAGGTTCAACCAAACGAATTTATTTATTCTCTCAAATCAAATTATCAGAACTTAATCAAAGAGTTTAAGTATGTAGTAAATTGAAAAACCACAACAATGATTTACCTTTATGCCATAAACTGCTAATTCATAAACACTGAAATAAAGAAAATCGATGTCTAAAGTCAAATAACACAACAAATATTTTTATATTACCACAATATATACATCAAAATGTCATTTATGTCAAATTATCAATTCTTTCAGTTATTCATAATACAAAGCATTTTACTGAAACTTTCAAAAGAAATTGTATATTTACCTCACAAGTTTTCAAAATCATGAAATTAATCCTAACCGTAGAATTTGCATGGGATTAATGAACTCAAAGTTATTAAAACAATGTTTAGTATCATACATAAAGATTATTTATGTCTGTGAGCTAATTTTGTTGTAAAAGTAGTTAAATGGCACATGATCTTGAATTGATGAAAGTTTTTGAAAATAGTGTCTAATCAAAATTGTTATGCTATTAAAATTTAATTTCTATATTATCAAGATGTCTATGAATTGGATAAAGGAATTTTTAAATTTGATAATTCTGTTCTGAATTTCTTTCGTTAATAAAGGTCAAGATATTGATACAGCAACTGGATGTATGGTTAATGTTGATTTGACTTTTGCCCTATCAATATGAATTCATCAATGATTTTCTTAATAATTGTCAAATAATGATGTGTCAATCAGTTGTATTGTGTAATTAGATGTCAATGTTTGATTTCAGCCTCAATGGAATTTGATGAATAGTTTTATGATTTTCTTGATAATTTAATATGAATGTGTCGTTGAGATCAATTTTGTTTGTCCTAGAAGTGGCTTATTTCATGCTAAGTCCAATATCTGTGGTAACCAAATTTGCCTACCATTCGTGATTGTCAGACATATTTTCATTCAACCAATTGTGATGATATATTTTGTTTGAATTTACATGCTTCTGTACCCAGGCTCCTGTTAAACAGATAGTTTCCATGTGGAGTCGAATACTTTAAAAAATGTTGATCAAATGCTTTAACATGACTAAAAAAAATTAATTTGAGATTGAATTTATCAAATATTTATCATATTTATCAAGTATTTGAACTTTAAAAAAAAGTTAAGGAATTAGTATTTTCCAAATGTAAGATTTTGGATGATGAAATAAAAGTTTAAGGATTGATGAACTGAGACATCAAATTAATTTAAGTATCAAAACTAAGTGTAAAATATAAGAATTGAAGTATTCATTGGTTTCTTATAAAATTAAAATGTGAAAAGTAAATATTGATTTTTCTCACCTATAAAAAAACAAGAAAATCCCCAAGGTGTTTAGTAGATCACATTTTCACTGAATTTATTGATATGAATGCAGAATTATTTTAGAGTTTTTGGTCACATTGTGTCTTACATTATTTTAATCATGTGCAGTTGTGTATATTTATATAGCAAATACATGAGCAGTTGTTGTAATATTGTGCACTCTAATCACCAATAAACCACATAACATTAATGATGCCAGTCCAACAACGCTGGAATGAGTAATCTTTTAGCCAGCTGATCGAAACATCAGGGTGTTGCTCCTTTCGTTGTAACTATTGGCTTTCCTAAAAAGCTGAATTAGATTTGGAAGTAACTGAGCTATATGACGCCAATGAAATTTTTTTCTTTTTGAACTATTTTTTCATCCTAAAAAACAATGTAATATGTTGCATCAAAAGAAGTGTTTTTACTTCGAGATATGGTAACCATTGGATGTCCCAAATATATGATTTGAAATCTTTGTAAACAATAAAATAAATGATTTAGGATATAGAAAAAGTGCCCCCTCTTCAACATTACCACCTTAGGTTTCTCTGATATTTGATTTAAGATCTGAATAAGCTAAGGTGGTTTCTCTGATATTTGATTTAAGATCTGAATAAGCTAAGGTGGTTTCTCTGATATTTGATTTAAGATCTGAATGAAGTAACATGAATTCTCTGAATATTCAAATTGTTTCTTATGGGCTATTGACTATGGCTTTTGACATGGTATCTAAAAAGATGATACAATATTGGGACATTATAAGTCAAAACTGCTATTAGAAAGGTGAAAAGTATATTTATTATCAAAAAAGTGTTGTTGGGACAAAGCGAAGGAAGAATAACATTATCCTGATTTCTCTCTCAGGTTACTCTCAGGCGAGGCTAATCCTGAGATGGCAATCATGGGATTTCAGGAGCTTCATAATACAAATACGCTGATGTAGCAGGATGATTATTTCCCAGTGTTGTTGCGATGACATCATATGATTGTTATGTTGTTTTGATAAGATTGTCATATTGTGAAGTAGTTAGGTATAATTAGATAGAAGAAAAGACGTTATCAAATTTTGATATGAATGTACATCTTAGGGGCCAAACTTGCTTCAAATAGCAGTGAATAATTTGAAATATACCCATGAGGGAAATGTCCATTCCAAAACAATGGTGATAAAATTTATCAAGGGTAAATACTACAAACATTGGCATTGTAACAAAAGTCTTTGTCCTCCAAAGTATTAAGTTAATACCATGTTGTTTTTCAGAATGTGAAGGGAAATTAACCCTTAACCTACAATAATTTGTGTATTTCAACAATACAGAATGGTTTGATGCGTATCAATTCAGCAGCAAGAAGATAGACATGGCTATTATCCATTTAAGCAAGTCCTTGTTCATCTACATCAAACCACTTATCAAATATTTTTGTTACCATGGCGATGTGAATTTTAAAAAAATCCTTCCATCCTTTTGGACCCCTTATCCCTCCCTCTTGGCAAGTGAGGTTTGTTCATATGTCGTATGTAGGTAATGAATGTATACAACTTGTACTGTAGGCATTTGTATAGAACTGTTGATTGTGTAGAAATTTTGTTGTCATTGTGGTAAAAAGATACACTTCTGTATTTCAAAACTTTCCAGAAATATTGTCATAAATTGTATAAGTCTTGATGTGGATATAGTGAAAATTTATCTTTGCTCTGTAATTGTTTTAAATTCTCCAGAAATGATGAAGACTGGAAAACTGATTTCCACATTGAAGAGATGATAGTCATGAATTAATTTGAACTTTATCCATCAGTACATTACCATAAATTCAATTCAAATGTCAAGTTTTCCAACATGAAATGTAGAATTCTCATTCATGATTTTAAAGATATCAAAACTTCAATGTTAACATTGTACAACTAGTTATTTAAGGCCTTCATTGTCCACGTTTGTTGAAAGATTGTTTTTTCTGAAATAATTGCCCCTTTAGCATATGAAAACTCTATAAACCATACAGCTTGTAAGTAGATATCAAGCCCCTGCCAAAGAAGCAATAAAACACTTACATTTGGCCATGTTAAATAAATATCTTGTTTCTCACCACCTAGTTTACATTCTTTAGCACAAGGGGAATATGTCCAGGATTTCCTTTGTATTTATAATTGGAAAGAACTATTTCATCTACTTGAAGGGCATTTAGTGACATTTTTAACAAAAGAAAGATTTCAGGCTGATAATATCTTTATTGTGAAAATGCACAACCTTTCTGAGTATGTATACAAAGTCCTTCATCGGGTCAAAGTTTTGGATGTCCCATTTTGTTTTTCACAACCTTTCACCTGCTGAAGCATATACTCAAAAATCCTGTGTATTTATCATTCTTAAGAAGATGTCCAGACAAACTTAATTTTTTTATTTCTAAATTTAAAAACAAATATTTTCAGAAAATCTTTGAAATTTAGCGCTGGAAGAAAATGATTTATCTAGGTAATGAGAAACAAGAATTTTTTTATGTGGCTTCAGCCAAATGAAGTCCGCTGTCACTCTGCTACATTGTCTGTGTATGATGTAAAATCTGTTGATGTTGTTCCCTTTATTCTTCATTGTGCATAATAAAGCATTTGTGAAGAAGAAAAGTTGTTTTGGTTGTTTGTAGATTTAAAATTATCTGTCAACATTTGCTTTAAGGGAAATTATAGATACATGACAGTTTTTCTCTAAATTATTTAAAATAGGATAACCAAATTTTATAAGTATCTTCCTAGATGGAACATAGAATTATTTTCTCCTACCAAAGAAGCCAAAGAACATTTTCGGGGATGAAGAAATGACCTTATTGCAAGATAATGTTGTTCTTTTCCAGTTTGTTGTCCAGGTTGTTGCACAAAGCAACTTAACACTAAGGTAGTTTTTGTGCCATTCTTTTACATTACATTAAGACTACACTTAAGGTTACCTTAGTGTTTAGTGCAACAATATCCAGAATAAAGTACATAAGGCCTAGCTCAATGAAACTTGGTATACGGAACATTCAAAATGTAAACTCTTCAAAAAAAGAAACTTGACATTCATGCGAAATTGATTTTTTACATGTCAATTTTTTTCATGAAACATACCTGTAATTTAAAGAAAGGCTTGCTCAAAAGTGTAAATTTACCAAAAACAATGGCCCAAAAAGTTTACGTTGTGTTCAGGGACGAAAACGAGCGATTCGTCCAAATGCATTTTCTGCAAAAGCACGTGCAGCATGGGATCATGAAGGTTTACATGCAGGCACGTCTGCTTTAGGAGTATAAAAAGCCATATCAGCCGCTGTTCATTCAGACAACACAACATCAGTACAGCGACCTGAAGAATGCCAAGACTGAACAGAGCGCAACGCAACAACGCTATTGGCAGACTGCAAGCAGGAGCGACGCAGCGAGATGTCAGGATTATCACGGCGTTAGGACACCCCTTGTGCATGTTGCGGGTAACCTCACAGGAGTCCGGTATAGGGACTTGATCCTACAGCCTTACGTTATTCCTCACGTCAACGTCCATGGTGGTCTCTTTCAGCAGGACAATGCTCGACCACATGTTGCACGTGTTTGTCAAGACTTTTTACAGCGTAACAATGTCCAGACATTGCCATGGCCAGCCAGGTCACCAGATTTGTCACCAATTGAGCATCTCTGGGACGAACTGGATCGACGCGTCCGCAGTAGGAATCCACTGACCCAAACACTTCCAGGACTTCTTGCAGCACTTCAGCACGAATGGCAGAACATTCCACAGGCTGTGATTGATAACTTGATTGCATCCATGGGTCGTCGGTGCCAAGCAATAATCAATGCCAATGGTAGCCATACCCGATACTTACATTTGTGCACCCCTGTGATGTTGAAACACTTGTGCACCTGTGCATTTCAAGATCATGCTTATTCTGAATAAAATTTACTGAACAGAGATCTTCAAACAGCATTTTAAGTTTTCAATTTCAATTGCATCTGTGGTCTTTATATTGAACTTTGAAAGTCAGTGTCAAGTTTCTTTTTTTGAAGAGTTTATATTGGTGCCTTCAGGATTTTCATCCTCTTCCTACATTTATTTTTGGCAGTTTCCATGGAAACAGAACATTTATATTCGATTCTGGACCAGAACTCAGAAACTACAAGGCCTAGCTCACTGAAACTTGTTAAATTTAACTATCATCATGTGTTGTGCCAAAGTTATCCCTATTGGGGTTTTAAACGTCTTCCTGCATCGAGGTTTGGCCATGAAACACCACTAAAAATCTTGTTTCTGGACCAAAACTCTAAAAAAAAAGGGGCTGGTTCATTCTTTGGTTTGACATAATTTTCAAGATAACATCAAAGCTGCACATATTTAGTTTATGGACACAAAAAGAGGGGTGATTAGATGGAATTAGAATTTATTTTTCAGCACATCTTCCTTCAATGTGATACACTACTGCCATCATTGTTGAAGAGCTTTAATCCAGTTCTGTAGAAGTCTTCGTGTTGAAACTAATTAACGGTGGCATTGAAGTCGTCAGGACCTGAATTTCAAGTTTCATCCATCATTATCATTTCATTTAGGAAACTCTCAGGATGGGCTTCAAATAAGGCTAGACTTTCTTTTGATATATGATTTAATATTAATATTGTACTATCTCGGCGCCCATGCAGTCTTCCATAGCTTATCTATATTAGCAGAAACAATGATGTACCATGGCAAACCTGACAAACTAAAACGTGCACTTCTGCAAAATATATGTATTATTTATGAATATTGATTAATACATAGAGGATGTTTGACATTTCTCGTCGAATACCATGAATATCTCATCGAGTGAAGTAGAAATGATATTTTCACGAGTGGCGCAGCCACGAGTGTAAATATATGATTTTCTACTTCACGAGATGAGATATACATGGTATTCGACGAGAAATGTCAAATGTTCTATTTATTATGTTTCCAAAAACCCCGTAAATTACCTTAACTATATGAATGGAGTAGCTAAATCCCTTCGCAGGCGCGGCCGTTGCATGACGTCATTAAATTGTTTCTTGATGTCACAGATGACGTCATATGATTGTTGCGTTATTTCACTGAGTAGGATACCATTATTATTTCACTCAGTGAAAATACTGATTTTATTTTCACTAATAAATGGTATATTTCACCATTGAAAACATAATAAAGAGGGATATTTCGGGGGTTCCATATTTATTGATGTGCCAGGGAGAGCTTGAAACTGATTGGTCAGATAATGGTCAACTGTCATTCGTTTGGGGTAATTTTGTTTACAGAGTTCATTTGACATGATCTCTACGGGATTCCGTCAGATTATAGATGAGTGACAAGCACCCAATATTTGACATGGTAACAAATCAATTATTTGGTTTCAATGAGATTAGTCTTGCTTAAAACCTCCTCATTGTTTGAATTCATCCTTGATGAATATTTCACATTATATTAGACTAATGAATTTTTCATATTTGAAAGAGAAAACTTAAAACAACAACATATTCACATTTTATTATTCTGTAACATCAAGTGTATTACAAGGTCATATGATTTACATTATCAACACAATGCGCACTAAAGCACTTCAACATTGGCAAAATATACATATTCAAGGATATATCTGCAGTCACATATCAATTTGTGTTTCCTTTGTAAATGAATGTAATCTTCTGCTTCATCAAATAGTTAGAAAATCTCGATTCTCATCAAATATACGAGCCCTTATTTTCATTTTTCCTTTCTCAAACGATGGCAATTGGGGTTTAAAAGCACTGAAAAAATTTCTGACAGCTTTTTACATCACAGTTATTGAAACCCAGTGGTGTGCACATTGCTTTGAAAGTGAAAAATACAATGTTATCCATATGATAATCTTTGGCCTGTCATGACAGTAATAAATAAAGTTACATAAAAATATTGGGTGTTACATTTTAAACATACATGATAGAAATAGAAATAGGGCCACTGGCTCTATAGCTTATCCGACTTCTCATTGTTTGATTTTCAAGACTAAATTGATTTCTCAAAAATTTCAGGGCATGTGACAGTTCTGGAGGAGGTCATAATTTGAAATGTTTAACTACGAACAAACGCTAGAGGATGAAATAATCCATTGTGGCCTGATGAGCTACATATTCAGTGAAATTATTAAAAATCTAAATATATTTTCTTTTAATTTCTTTCATGACAACTTACAAATAAAACAAAGTAGTGAAACAATAAATTTAAGATATATTAATTTCTTTCAAATCTCAAAATACATTATGATATTATATCTATCACATTAATACTTTGTGTTTATAGCAATGATTCAAAAAAATTCTAAACAAGGCTATGGAGTGTCCTAAAAAACAGTTAATTTAGTTCAAACTACACAACCTGAAAGGAACAAGTTCTCTTATGAGGAAATGAAAGTCCAAGAATCTGACTATTGAAAATTGACTATTTACAAAAAAACTTAAATTCTATAAGACTTATCACACTTGTTTCATATATAGATCATACAAATAAGCATATGTTTCAAAACAATAAAATATACAAACAAATGATGAAAATTCATATTTACAGTGAACAGAAATATACAAATAAATAAGTTTAATCCAAAATTTTGGAACATAAATTATCAACAAATGATGAATTACCTACGTGAATATAAAAAAAAAAAATAAAAAAATTATAATCAACTGTTCATTGAAGTTGTTTAATTTTGATTAAAAATCAACAGAGTTTAATACACCCTTAAAGGTACAGTAGCACATTTAAAAAAAAATTTCTTTCTTAAAATGTTCCCCAATAAACATAGAATTATGCCAAATGTATAATATTCAGACTAAATCAGAGGATAAAAACATATCTTTACTCAACCAGATAGATGAAATAATCAAGTATCATGCAAAAACCACTAGAAGCCATTTTAGAGTGAACACCTTTATATCATTTGAAATTAGGTAAATGGATTTGCATCATTATATGTTCATTTTAAAATTGCCTCTTTCCTTTCAAAAGCATTGTATTGCAACTGGAAACATTACTTTTATCTTTGTGAGATTTTATTTATTTAAAAAATGTGCTACTGAACCTTTAATCAAATCAAATGGCCAGAATAATCTTTATTTTGCATAAGAGGAAAACATTGCTAGACTTAAGGTGGGTGTACTTAAAAAATATGATGATGATCTTTGGAATGTTAGATATGATTCATTCATGCTATTGCATTTATGAAAGATTATACAGGGCTTTACCACATTTCTTTATAGTTTTAATAAAGCACACACATTAACTGTAACATGCATTTTAAAAGCGACACTTCACGCCAGCAAGCTTGCTTGTCTTTGTAAAAAACTAGATTTCACAATGCCAGCTCTCAACCCGAAGGTAAAACTAACCAAAGTCTCAATATCTTGCTTATTCAAGCATTTTAATACTAATGTGCCACCTCTTCAGCATAATGTTCCTGGACTTGAAAATCATATTAGAGTCATGATGTTATGCAGAGGGTGTTGCACCGATGGAACTTGATGTTGGCTACATCGACTTTTTCTAAATGATTCGACAATTATATATTATCCACAGACGCCAGACTCTGAATGTACAATATCATGTAAGTATATATATTTATACTTGTAGATATATAACATAAACAAGGTATGACACAGTCGGAAAGGGTTAT
This sequence comes from Phorcus lineatus, assembly GCA_921293015.1. NCBI lineage: Eukaryota > Metazoa > Mollusca > Gastropoda > Trochida > Trochidae > Phorcus > Phorcus lineatus. Next base: position 17,890,748 of record OV121087.1, on the reverse strand, counting down.
ACTGGTTTCCTGGCTCAATTACCATGTGTAAACAGATCCCAGTTCCCATTTCCGGTCCTCTTGCAGACACGACTGTGTCACACCTTGTTTATGTTGTATAGCTTAATGTATATATACTTACATGATATTGTACATTCAGAATCTGGCACCTGTGGTATTATCATCAGTTCAACACATGTGACTCTTTCAAGAAAATAAGTCTTGAAATTGATAATGGTTTCTGCTTATCATTTCAATGTGTAATGAGCCAACACTATAGCACTTTAAAACAAAACCATTGGCTCTGTAGCTCATCAGGTATCATTTTATTATCATCATCTCAAAGAGTGATGACTGACATTTCAGATGACAAAGCTTTGTTCATGATCAAACTTTTATTTACCCCCTTCCCAAACTAAATTGCAGGTTAGGTGAAGAGGCCATTCTTGAAAAGAGATAAAAATGTCAAAAGTTTATAGACGGACGATCTCAATTTATAGGCCTGATTAGCTATAAATAGGTAAATCATTACCGAATACTTGCATTCACCAAGTATATATATATGTATATATCTATACATATTCAACACTGAACATACAAATGCATAGCAATATGATTGCAATTCACACGAGACATTTCCATTTCATGGACAGGCGAAAAACAGACATTATCAATAAAATCTTTCGACACTCTCTACTCATGCACTTCTTTGCTGTATCACTTGTAAGACCTATACAGTCAACAGTGGGGAGGAATAACTAGTAAAATAAATGGTTGTACATCCTCAATGATTAAGGATAAACTTCCTGTTTATTCTCTACCAAACCCCTGGATTCAAGGCTTGACTTAATAATTTTATGTTATCTAAAGATTGGATTACCATTACAGATAGATTAATGAAAAATCTATCTTGTGAAATTTGGTTGATAATTTTCAACCTCTGAATCAAGTTCCTCTTAATAATGTCGCCCAGAATTCCCATGGAAAAGTAACTTTTTCCTTTACCATTTAAAAAAAAAAGAATATAAAGACAGACTTTTTTTACCGGAAGCAATAAGAGGGAAAAAACTATCTTCACAGAAATTCTAAAATATATCTATGAATTTTCTTTCAAACATTTGTGTATTTGGCAAGATGAATTTTTAAAAAAAAAGTCTTTGGTGGAGTTGAAGACAGCAGGGTATGATATAAGGCGTATTCAACAGACTTGACCTTGCTGCTGGAGTTGATAGAGAGTATGTTTCCTGATTTTTCATGTGGCTTTAGTAAAAGCCAAAAAAACTCATGACCTAAGTTAAGTTCATATCGCCTCTCAAACCTTGCATCTTTTTCTCTAAAACCCCAAAATAAATGTTAAAAAGTCAAAATTCGGTCTCCAATTAAAAGAGTTGTTAAATCAAATTTTCTTTGTTATTCCATAACCAATTGTTGCTGACAGACCACTTTCTTGCTGGAAACTTTTTCAAACACTGACGAAAACCAAGAAATTTAAATTCATGAGTAATATAACAGTAAATTCTTATCACCTTAGTGCAAGCGGGCCAAGATCATATGATCATAACACCATATTGTAACATGAGTTCAATGGACATTGAAATAAAAATATTACAGCACTTCATACAATTATTTATCTTTGGCTGCTAACTTCGATTACATAATAAAATATGATTTTAGATGATGACATCCTAACATCTGATCAAGACCTTCTTGTACATCCAACTTTTTCATGCAAAATATAAAAGGGAATGGGATTCAAGGGTTTTGAACCCAAATCCTCTGACCAGCACCCTTCCTTCCTCTGCCCTCAATCCCATTTTAAGACCCTCAATACCTCAATCGACACCTGATGGCTATCTCACTAGCAAACACAGTGACACTTGGGAATAACTTTTCAGACCAAAAACTCATTAACTCGAGTCCTGATCTTGCAAAGAGTCCACAAAATCATCAAGTTCTTTCATGCCTGACTCGAACATTGCCAACTGATCCGTGACAGTCTGAAGCGTCTCGTCAAAGCCACACTCTTCTTCGAACATCTTCAGGGTCGGAGCGCCCTGACAATCTCGGTAGAACTTGCCAAGGTCAGTGTTAGCATCCGCTCCTGCAAAGGGCGTTTTCTGTGAAAAGAATAAACTAACATTATTTACTTTCTAATTCATGTAGCAGATAACTTGCATCAAAATCACATATATGCAGATGCTTACAGGAAGATATGATTACTTCTGTGTTGTGAAGCTGTATAACCGAAAAATAAGAAATTTCTCTTTACCTTACTTTACAATTCGGTTAAGGTTTTTCTTGAAGCAACATTTTCATAGAAATGTATGCTGAATATATCTCTATGCAGGTGAGGTTGATATGTCCAAATCTCTAAAGGCAGTGTAGCATGTTTTTGCAAAATATAATTCTTAAAATTTGCCTCAATAAATACTGATGTATTCAGAATGTATTTTCTTCAGACTCATACAGTACATTACTCAACAATACTATCATCACAGTAAATGCTGTCAAGCATCAAGAAAAACTGTTGTAGCTTTTTGAGTGTGAACACCTTTTAACATCATTGATTCACAAGGCTAAACATGATTCATTCATATATGTCAACTATGTCAAACTTTAAAAGTGGTGTTATTATGTCAAGAACTACTGGTTGTATCTATAAATTACCAATTTGATTCTTATAAGTTCAGTGTAGTGAGAATTAACAGCTTGGAGATATATTTTGAGATAGAAAACTGGACAGTAGCGCCAGCAAATAACTCAAATGTAATTTCGGAACTTCTCTACAGTTGACACAACGATACATACGGCATGGTATTGTTAAGCATATCACGTAAGTAGTTTACATGTAGATGGGACGTGGAATTTTAACCTCATAAAATTTTAATGTCATTTTTCGATTATTATTTTAAAAAGTAAATTAAAATGATTTAGGCACTAAAGTGAACAATATGTAATTTTTTCAATATGGTTTGAATTTTGAGGGCACGAGTTATACTGGTTATAACTTAAACAACATAAAAAAAATTGAAACATACTCTGTGTCACTTTGAACATGTTCCAATGTCTACAAAAACTTCAACATGAAACCAATGTTCTTTCATCTCATACAAATCATGTAAACTCACCAATTCCACCATTACAAAATCCTCAGGTGCTGACGTGTCACTGCTGTTGCTTTTATTAATATCGCTAGTCTGGTTACTTGCTCCGTCCACAACATCAGCTCCTCCCGATGATTTCAGTTTCTCTGCAGCGGGAGGTTGAGAGACGGGTTTGCTCACCCGCTGAGCCAGTAAACTGAAGAATGGGATCTCCTCCATCCCGTCCTTCAGATCCTTGAGACTGCGGTGAGTCGCAAACGCTCCGACCCTCTGAAGCTCTGAGAAGCTGTTGGTGCTTTTTTCTGGAACACTGAGTAAAGAAGTTGTTAAAGATCTCCAGTGAATTGAGTTACCACTAACAGATCATGGGGAGATTTCAGGGTTTTTAAAAAAAATCAACTGTAAAATGGGTGAACCCCTCCTTTTCAATAAGTGAAAAATTCAAAATTTAAAAATTCCAGGATCCAGCACTTACTGGTTATTTTTTAATGTAGAGTTGTGACGATATGGCCATTTCGTGATATGACACGTATCACAATGTCTAAAAGAGATAAAATTTTATGTCATACATGTATTTCATGAGTAGAAGTGCTCAGTTCAATCAATCTTTATTTTCATTGATTGAACTGAGTAGAAGGGATAGGTTCATAACTATTTCAATGAAATTGATTTTTGTTATGGGAATATCTTCAAGGGGGTACTTGAAATTGCATTGAGTGACCTGCGGAAAATATCATCTGAAAACTAATGGTTTCTAACCTTCTAGGTCTGGTGTCATCTCTCGACTCCATGGATCTCTCGTTGATGATTGACAGCGGCTGTGAGCCACCCCCGCACTCGTGTATATACAGATCAGATGAGGGACTCGTAGAAAACATGGTAGAACAGAGGTCCTGTCGGTCTAGTCCAGCAGACAACTCATCAGATGTGCTGTTCCTGAAATATTGTTAACAAAATGGATTATAACTCATAAGAATCCAGATTAGGTGAGGTGGGGTGATTTGGACTTTAATGCTGTTTCAAGAGTATTTCGCATATGTCTAAAATCATTGCAGGGAGAAAGCCTGCAACACTATTGTGGCTATGCATTGTAGTGAAACCTGCGAGCATCAGCTTGAACAAGCAAAATATGAGTGGGACTGTGCTGTAATTCTGTTTAACAACACCCAAACCATATTACATTTAAGACAGTTCTCTACTGAAGGAAACATTGATTAGCCCCTGTCAGTATTCAACCCTAACCGCTTTATTATCTATTGATGTTTCAGGTCAAAAACTTACTTCACTTATGTCGGAGAATGCTAGTGATGGAATTTAGTTGGAGCATTGTTACCAGAGAACCCGGAAGGATCCGGCACGAAGTTTCTATCCCAGTAGAGGCATTATTCTAAAATTTTCTTCTTTAGAACAATGTCAATTTAATCAGAGACCCCCCAAGCAAAGGATTGAAAGGTTCCTTGGGTAAATCTTAACTGAATAAAGCCAAAAAGATTTAAAATTTAATTTTGAACATGATAGGGAGTATCTAAACTTATGCAAATTGTAGAACATATCTCTTGATTTCATGATGACATTCATTTGTCCCGAATAACCATTTACAGTAGAAATATGATATGCTTTAAACATATTTATTCATGATAAAGTACATGAAGGGATTGGCCAACAAGCTCAAAAGAGCTTATTTTAAGGCCGCTCCAATATAATCACATATGTAAATATATACAAACAAATTAAAGTGAGTGACGTATGACAAATCGTTATTCAATTTCGAAGAAAATTAATATACACTGATATTGCATGTATACCATTTGTTTATTTGGCAGTCGTTATAAAATAATTGTGCTTATGAAATTTCAAATCGATCAGACTTCATGATATAATTGTGAATCGAGTTCAGTAACTTTTCTAGGTCATTTTTTGTGAGGGATGGACATCCCCGCAATATTGTATTGGTAGAATATCCTTTCAAATAAAATAATGATTGGTTTCTTAACCCCGTGAACTTATGGCATGTGAAAATGTAGTGCACAGCATTTTCGATTGGGTGGCCACATGAACACGCAGGACTGTCAATGATGTGTCTATTAAATTTATCGGCATTCAAATCACTACAATGGAGCCTGAGGCGAGAATGAATTATATAATTTGACATGTTCTTGTGCCATAATTAAGATCGAAGAAAATAGGTCTATTTTCAGATACACAAACTGAATTTTTGAAACCGGACAACGTGTCATTTTTACGGATGTCAGGAGTTAGGGAATTCCATAGTTTTATTGTATTGGGTAAAAAAGAAAAAAAGGAAATATGATATCATTATCATTATCATGTCTGGGCTTATATAGTTTTTCCTTCTCCATTAATCTGATTAAGAGATCTTCTGTCTTCATACACATGCAAGGCTGTTATTGACAAAAAATGCTAATATTTTTCTACAACAAACAAGCAAACAATGAAAGGAATTACTTGCAAAGAGTTGCTGAAAACCTACAGGTTTCCATTTATAAGGGTTTCATTATTTATGCAAAATTAACCTGTGTCCCCTTTGTCTTTCAGATTATATTCAAGGAGAGGGTTCTTTGGCTTTATTTACCTATAATTATATTTGTACCTATATTCCAATTGGTCATAATCATATAAGAACAGTCCTGTCAGCATCTCTTTTGTGGAAACTAAATTTGAGGGGAAATTCCTCTTTATTCATATATATTATTAGTACATATTATAACAAAACAAAGTTGAAACATGTTACCGAGGGTAACATTTTGGTTGATTCAGATTTGATAAATAAAAACACACACTTGGTCAAAAAACACAACGAGAAGTGAAGCATTTCATCAGTACTAGTTAAATCTTTAGCACAATTTGTCTTCCTCGCAATGAAGAAAAGATGTAAACAACTTCAATGTCCTCAATCTTGACATTTGAAATATTCATCAGTGCTACAAGCTTGAAGAGTCTTTCTAAGGCATTACAAGGCATTGATGATAGTCGTATCATTAATTAGTTATATTTGCTATTCATTCATGTAGTTTATTATTATAATGTTTTAAAATGAGTTAAAGTACAGCCCATTATGTCATGTCATATCCTGAAAAAACAACATGGCGGAGCGATTGCCGATTAGATGGACTCATTAGGTACCCATGCCAAAGAATTTGAGGTAATTTCAACTTAAACATGTAAATGAAGTGCAATAATAGAGACAGCACTATGGTAACCTTAGTCTTATTGTTGGTAAAGTGCTATGACCCCAAGAATTATTTTAGAAATTACCTTCTGAATCCCAAACTGCAAGGCTTAGGTGTTGTCGGTCGTCTTGGACTTGCGTCTCTCTTGAAATGATCGTCTTTAACTTCAAAGGGAGTCTCTTTGCTTGTTTTATGTGGAGAGATAAGTAGTTTAGTTCTGTATGCAAGGTTCAGAGTTATAGTTCCAACAGGCGTTGGAACGGTTCCAACTTTGGTGGTCTGGTAGGCATCGCCCAACTGAAAGAATTGTGGGTCTCCGAGATACATCCTGTAGCATATGACATAATCTCCCCCACCATTGGCACTTTGTCGCCGGGCAAGTCTATAAGCTGGCGGTACACGTGACACTGAAAAAAGCGATTTTAATGCGATCCCCATTCTGTTGTATACAGTATATGATATTTTAGCTCCTGGTTCGCTTTGTTCCTTGTTCAAGGTAATGTACCAAGTCTCTAATACCATTGTGTCGCCTTCCGCTGTGCGCAATGATATTTCGACACAAACATCCTGTCCCAGCATTCCCTGCTGTCCTGATAATACCTTTTTTGCTTCTGCCTGGACTTCTGGGATATCTCGTATTGCCAAGTTGAACTGAAAATGTAAATCATTTGTAACGTGATTAACATCAGATAGGTGAAAAGATTAGGTGATTCAGATACCTAGATTCCTAATTTGACACAAATAATAAACAATTCATAATCTTGTTGTAGGAATAAGTTTTAGAAGATGCATAAATTCAATGCCAATTGAAACTAATTAAAGATTTTCAAAGATATCTCTCTATTCTCTTTTTCTTAATATTTGGACGAAGTTATAAATAAAATGAAAAAAGGAACTTTCACTAAAATCAGTGAAAAAAGTTGAATTTGTTCACATATCACGTTTGCATTAATTTCAAACATATTTTTTTATAGATACAACAGTGTAATGTTGACTGCATTTCCCAGGTGCTTGTCAATTAAATTAATTTGCTACTATCTTTATAGCCCTTGGGTTCCGGTCTCAAGACATGTTGAAATGTGTTTGTCAGTTACACTGAAAGTTTGCAAACAATGACCCCCCTATTCCAGTAGGTTGGCATGTGTAGACTAAAGATATGCAGGCAGGGTTTGAATACACCTAACATTTCCATTATTATGATTTTGATAGATTTTAAAACTGTTTTCTGAAGTTTTATTTAAGGACAATACGATAGTCAGATTAATATTTGGTTTCCATTGACAATTGTTATGTGAGAAGGCAAACTGTTTGATGACACCATGTTTGTTAGGAATTTTGTTTGTTTTGACGAATGTTTCACTCTTTTATGCGACTAATCAACATTTCATTTTACCATTTTAAAAAATTCATAATTTGCCAAATTGTCTAAAGACGCAAAGACATCAATCTATAAGAAGCTAACACTCAAATCTTATTTACTAGGTCAAGCTTTGGTTGAGTGTGTATGTTTACCCAACTTTACCCGACACAGCTGTATTATTTTAGCCTGAACACATTTTAGTGAGTGAGTGAGCTGGTGTTTAACGCAGCTTTCAAGATTATTTCACTTATATTGCGGCTGCTAGTATTATTGCAGGGAGAAAGCCCGCAACACCATTGTGGCTATGCATTGCGGTGAAACCTGCGAGCTTCGGCTGGAAGTAGCGAACCATGGGTGGTACTGCGCTGAATTTCAGTGTAGCATTGCACCCAAACCTGACTGCCTGTAGAACAGTTCTCTACTGCAGACAAAGTTGCCGAGCAACTGGCGGGATTCAAACCACAGATCTCCTGATCCGCAGGCGAACGCGCTAACCACTGCGCTATCCCGCCCCCCTGAACACATTTTAACCCTTGCATCCCAGTTGATGATCTATCAGGGTGACTGGTCAAATTGTCAAGGGTAAGGATTGGTAATGTTTTACAGTTGATAATCAAGAGCATCCAGTAAAGTGCAATAATCTCAATTGATAACATATAGATCAACATTTTCTTTGAATAGATCTAAGTTCCAGGAGAAAATATCAAACAACAAAACAGACAAAAAAATCAGATGAAAATTGAAACAAGGAAACATCACTTACCCAGTCAGCGCCTGATGAAAATGGTTTAGATTTTGATTTGATTTTCTCGCCAAGTCGTGACTGCACAATAATTTGCAAGCTTTTGAAGATGAAAAACTTGGTAAATTTCTCCAAGTCTTTCTTATCTTGGTTATTTAATCTTGCAGCCATATTCGCGTTCATGTTGTTTACGTTTTCGCCAGACGCAGTTGTGTTTTCGATCATTTATATGTTTTCTGTCATGCGAAGATATGTCAATCGGAATTATCAAAGATCATCCTTTGACAAGGAATCGTTTGACCTACATCTTGATAAGTAAGCTTCGAGACAGACATTGATTGCTAACATGCATAATAAAGATGGGTATTTTTACTGTCAACGCAGACATTTTCTAAACATCCTGTACCCACAATTCCGTTTTAGTAATTTCCACACGACTATTTGCATGACCATTGATATATCCGCCTAAGAATACCTCCCCTTCAAACCGGTTAGTTAAACGAAATCACCTTTTCCAATTGCTATAATCAGGGACAATCTAATTGACTCATTTAATTTGCCCTAATTTAATACACGCGTCAAACAAACACATAGTTCCAAAACGTATTTTGGATACACAACACAATATATCAACATATGTCATTCTATTTTAACTTGTCAAGTTAACACATTTATCTCATCTAATATCATTTTGATTATCAGAAGCTATTAATCACGATACCTAACAACTGCATTGAATAAATTTTCTTAATTTAAAATGCTACATGCAAATATTATGATTAATATCAAGGGCTTATTTTCAATTAAGATGATTAATATCTGAATACAACATTGTTTTTTTGGAATTCTTTGGAAAGAAAAAAACCTTGAAACCCCAAAAAGTGTTGACAATGTTCAAAATGTGTTTTACGTTTGCACTCGATTAGTGAATGTCAAACAAAAGCTTTTGAAACGTCTTAATAAGTAGAATATGGTTTAACATTATCAGAGGCATTCAAAATTGTTTTTCAAAGAGTAAAATGAATTGATAGTTACATTTTAATGAATTCGAAAAAATATACTTCATGAACAGTATAATGTTTTTTTACCTGGACTTACCTTGACGTGAAATAGGGAATGCCAAAGTGCCCCAATTAATATAATTTTTATGATTAAGTGGTTACCTAAAACTGGAATCAAATTAACTTAAATGTAGTTTATCTAAAAAGGACAGTGGTTTTTATGACTTTTTTTTTCAAATTTCCACAATTAAAATTAGTTTTTGCCAAATGTATAACCTTCAGAGAGTCACACATCCCATTACTCTACCTGGTCATCCGTAGTCGTGGAAGATATTATAAAAATCAAGCAAAAACTACTGGAAGGATCTGCATATGTGGACATCTTTTAATCATATTGGGTATGGATTTGGTATGGATATGGATTTGAATAGTTATAACTGCTCTTTAAAATGAAAAACATTGTCTTTCAGTTGGTTACAATTGTTTTCGTTTTCATGAGATTACTTTTTTATTTATCTAAAAAAGTGCTACTACACAGTTTTTTCAACTATATTTTACTCCTGAACAATTATAATTAAATTGATTCTTACTACAAATGGGTTTTTTTTTATCAAACGACTGACCAAATTGCATTTTTAGGTATGTATTCTTAGTGTAACCCGATTTAACATTTATACTGAACGGTAGAGCAATGTAAATAAAGATTAAAAATATTTTTTTTCTGCTCAGCAATAGCATTAGTACTTACAGGTAAATTACTAGTGTTGTAATTTTCTATTTCATTTATAAAATAGATCCATACCGAATGTACAACGTTAACCGTTCCTGCTGAATTTTATTTAACTTTATAAATCATTGTTGAATAACCATTATCACAAAAGTAAAAAAAAATGACGAATTTCGGATTGTCAGTAGAACGCGATGATAAAATAAATTATATGTAATCAGTCTCAGCACAAATAGTATTTTGTTCATTTGCGTCAAAACACTTCCGGGTTAGGGACCCCTGCGAAGTTGAAATAGTAGCTGTCAGAATCTACTGTTTCTAAGCAAGATTGCAAATAACAGTAATTTAAGATGAGTGCAAGTTACGCAGAAATAAACAAGCCAACTCATTTCAAAATAACAGTATCATCGCTTGGAAAGCTTGTCTGTGCTTTGCCAGTCTTTGCAACCTTTTTCTGTGTTGGTTGGTCGGTCGCCTTTGACTTCGATGCATCAACTCGTACCCACTGCAAGGTAATTTTTGCAATGTCTTATTTTTTATGTTGACTCCAACGATAACTTGAACAAACGTAATAGTCTATTATTGTAGACATATTACCTCTAATGTAAAACTCTTAATCTAAACAGAACTTAACAAAATAACTTTTCTAGCTTTGACCCAGGTGAAACATTTACATAGAAAAAAGTAAAAAAAAAGTGTTATTTCATTTGGTCTCATGTGACCTAGATTTCCAAGTTCAGTCCATCTATTGAACTCAAATAAATATAAATAAAGTAAATTTTGTGCTTTATTAAAAAAACTCATGAAGCAAAAATATGAAGTATAAACTTTATTCCAACCTGCAGAATGGACCAGAGTGAACACAATTTTTACTGCAGATTGTCAGAACTATTTTTGCATTTTATTATATTTCATGTTACAAAGAGTGATTGATTTGAGAACTTGCTTGTCTAGAGACATGATTATAGGTAGGGCTGAGTATTGCACCAAATGTTTTACTTCAATATATTGCAATATACAGCTCATGTCAATGTCATTGCAATGATACTGCACTATATTGAATTAACTATGTATAAATTAAACTTTTTATACTTTTTTCAGAACTTTAAAAATTAAAGAATTGAAAAAATACCTTCAGATATAATGAGAAATACACTATGATACTTAAACAAATTTGTATGTAAATTTTGATAGCAAATAAGTTCGAAAAAATTATATATTTCTTAATCTAAATTTGTCATCTGTTAAATTAATGTTATCAAAAGTGTTTTTAAAAAAACCTGTTAACAACTTTAATTGTGAAAAGTATTCTCTTAGGTTTTTTACCTTTCACAAGAAAAAATAAACATGTAAAAAATATATTTTAAACATTAAAATTGTTACATGTTGTTTAGTTTGAAAATTATTAGTTTGATAATGATTATCGTTCATATCATCATAAAAGAATAATCAAAGAAACTGCAACTTGAAACAAAATATTCATGATCACCTCTGCAAAATAAGGAAAATATGTAAACTATTATATCTATCATCAAGAGTTCATGATTGAATTGATATTCAGCCTTCTTCAAAGTTTATTCTTTGATTTCAGGTTCCCAACTTTTTACCGTCAATAAGTTCAGCTATCGGAGGTTTCACCCCTCAACGATACATATGGAGGATTTGTATTGCCTTGCATTGTGCACCGCGGTTCATGGCGGCCATTGCTTACTATAGCTTCCATACATCAATTCACCTTGGTGCGAAAAATCAACTGTATAAAACTTTAGCAGCGATTGCCAGCCTTCTTCACGTCTGTGAAAACTTTGCACTCATCACTTTATCATATATTTCATCGACAGAAAATCATGGTGAGAAATTAATGAAATTGTTGACAAACAATTTTATTATTTTTTCTTTTAAACCTCTTAAATGCAAAAATAATGACATTTCTTGTTTTTGAATGTAAATTAAAAACGGTCATATAGATGTTAAGAGGTTGAAATTCCGCGTCCCATTTTCCTTGATATTAGTTAAATGACCTACTTATTAATAAAAACCTTTATATTTTGTTGTGTCTGTTATAAAAAGGTTTCCAAGATTACATTTGAGTCTTTGATGTGCGCAATGGTCTTTTACTCCATCATAAATCTTGACATTTTCCTGGATTTTTTTTATCATTATGCTAACTGATAAGCAGTTGATAATGTTTAGTAAAAAACAACTACTTGTAGATGAAATAAAACCATTTATGAAGTTTGACAAATTCGACCCCAACAACATTCTCCGTCCCCTTTTTATTATTTATTTCTTCAAATGTTTTAACAAAAACATTGGATAAAGGCAAAAGTATTATCTTCTGAGGATAAAAAAATCTTATATCCGATCATTATATTTCAAATTCTGTCATAAACATTACATAAATGGAAATCTGCTAAATCAGAGAGACTGAAATTGCGATAAAATATCAGAAATATAATCAATTATATGTTTGTCTAACCATTGTAAATCTCTAACATAGAATAAAAAAATTAACTTTCTCAGCTCATAAAGTTATTTGTTTGAAACAACATCTGTAAATAATATCGGGATATATTGTCTCTTGTGGCTATACGTGAACTAAACGCTGCTGTATTATGGACCAAGATTATTATCAAGATATATATTGTCTCATTGTTACATTGTTTCAAACCAATCCTATCTTTAACAAACGATGCAAACATTGATACTATCAATGAATTGTTAAACCACTATTTTTCAGTAGAAGGTGACAATACTCATAATCTTTATCAAATTCATGTAGTAAACAATTCAAACATCGATACTATCAATGAATTGTTAAACCACTATTTTTCAGTAGACGGTGACAAAACTTATAATCTTTATCAAATTCATGTAGTTACAAACAATTCAAACATTGATGCTATCAATGAATTGTTAAACCACTATTTTTCAGAAGACGGTGACTTAATACTTACTATCTTTATCAAATTCATGTAGTAAACAATTCAAACATTGATGCTATCAATGAATTGTTAAACCACTATTTTTCAGATTTGACGGTGACTTACTTATAATCTTTATCAAATTCATGTAGTAAACAATTCAAACATCGATACTATCAATGAATTGTTAAACCACTATTTTTCAGATTTGACGGTGACTTACTTATAATCTTTATCAAATTCATGTAGTAAACAATTCAAACATTGATACTATCAATGAATTGTTAAACCACTATTTTTCAGATTTGACGGTGACTTACTTATAATCTTTATCAAATTCATGTAGTAAACAATTCAAACATCGATACTATCAATGAATTGTTAAACCACTATTTTTCAGATTTGACGGTGACTTACTTATAATCTTTATCAAATTCATGTAGTAAACAATTCAAACATCGATACTATCAATGAATTGTTAAACCACTATTTTTCAGATTTGACGGTGACTTACTTATAATCTTTATCAAATTCATGTAGTAAACAATTCAAACATTGATACTATCAATGAATTGTTAAACCACTATTTTTCAGAAGACGGTGACTTAATACTTATAATCTTTATCAAATTCATGTAGTAAACAATTCAAACATCGATACTATCAATGAATTGTTAAACCACTATTTTTCAGAAGACGGTGATTTAATACTTATAATCTTTATCAAATTCCATTTTTTCAGGTTTACATGAACAGTCATTCATCTTATTCATGATATTCTCCGTCGCCTATATGATGTTGTCCATATATATTTTCTCCTGGGGACGAACAGCCAATGGGAGGGCTCCGACTCACATAGTAAGTGTATCAGAAATCAAGTGTCAATTTTTTTGTCGGAATGTACATCTATCCCAAAATGCTAAATGTAAGCTGATTTTTGTCTTATAACTGTGTATGAAAAATGAGGCCTGTCTGCCAGCTCAACCCGTTTTCTTCAGGGCCAGGCTGGTAACTTTTGGCGTTTCTTTACAGAGGCTTGCCTATCGGCTATTGTCCACCATGTTACTTTGAGGGAGAAGGACAAGGGAGCTATACATTTACGTATTCAACAACAGTATAGAATTCAGGGCTCCAGATAATTATTTGGACTCAGGGGTATTTCACTCCTCAAAATAAAATTTGAGGAGTAAAATTACCAAATGGAAAAAATGTAGGAGTATTTCAAGGTTTATCGTTTTCAGAGCCTCATTCGTCTTTTTCGATGTTAGTTGTTGAATATATTTTCCCAGTGTTAAATCTGTAAATAAATGAGCGATTTCCTTTTGATGAAATATAAACTCGGTAATCTTTGTTTTCATACAGGTTGGCATCAGGTTGGCACTATTCGAGATGTAGATCAGACATGTACAAATGAAACTTTATTTTGACAAGTCATGATCACTCCTGTAAACATATATCTGACTCGTTTTCTGTGAAAGTTGTGCGTATCTGTCACTCATTGATTTCATTTTTAATGCGTATATCTGAATAACCCGTGCGTATTTTACGCAGATACGCATTTTATCGGGAGCCCTGTAGAATAAAATATATGTATGAATAGAATATCCACAAATGAACAGATGATTTATGATCAGACTAGACAACACTGTCTTGTAATGCAAAGGCAACACTTTTCGCGCCAGTAGCGCCGATGAATGGCTTCGCTTCTCATTCTTGTTCAAGTTTAAAGAGAGTGCGCTCTCATTTATCTAGTTTTAACATCTACATCGACCAAAATGTTATCCTCCGTACCATGTTTCAACTAGGTTATGGCACAATCGTGTACGGATAACATATCTAGTTGTAACATCTACATCAACCAAAATGTTATCCTCCGTACCATGTTTCAACTAGGTTATGGCACAATCGTGTACAGATAACATATTTAGTTGTAACATCTACATCGACCAAAATGTTATCCTCCGTACCATGTTTCAACTAGGTTATGGCACAATCGTGTACAGATAACATATCTAGTTGTAACATCTACATCGACCAAAATGTTATCCTCCGTACCATGTTTCAACTAGGTTATGGCACAATCGTGTACAGATAACATATTTAGTTGTAACATCTACATCGACCAAAATGTTATCCTCCGTACCATGTTTCAACTAGGTTATGGCACAATCGTGTCCGGATAACATATCTAGTTGTAACATCTACATCAACCAAAATGTTATCCTCAGTACCATTTTTCAACTAGGTTATGGCACAATCGTGTACAGATAACATATCTAGTTGTAACATCTACATCAACCAAAATGTTATCCTCCGTACCATGTTTCAACTAGGTTATGGCACAATCGTGTACAGATAACATATCTAGTTGTAACATCTACATCAACCAAAATGTTATCCTCCGTACCATGTTTCAACTAGGTTATGGCACAATCGTGTACAGATAACATATCTAGTTGTAACATCTACATCAACCAAAATGTTATCCTCCGTACCATGTTTCAACTAGGTTATGGCACAATCGTGTACAGATAACATATCTAGTTGTAACATCTACATCAACCAAAATGTTATCCTCCGTACCATTTTTCAACTAGGTTATGGCACAATCATGTACGGATAACATATCTAGTTGTAACATCTACATCAACCAAAATGTTATCCTCAGTACCATTTTTCAACTAGGTTATGGCACAATCGTGTACGGATAACATATCTAGTTGTAACATCTACATCAACCAAAATGTTATCCTCTGTACCATGTTTCAACTAGGTTATGGCACAATCGTGTACAGATAACATATTTAGTTGTAACATCTACATCAACCAAAATGTTATCCTCCGTACCATGTTTCAACTAGGTTATGGCACAATCGTGTACGGATAACATACTTGTATAAACGGAATCTTCCCTTGAATTTCGTTTCCACATGATTTTACCGAATAGGACCGTCCTTCTAAGTTTACCCCATTATTATTGTATCGGTCTCGCAACTTCTCAGATTTACTTCACAGACTGGTTTAATATGGTTACTCAGTGAATGTGAATCAACTTGTGTTTAAGTGTTTTCCAAATATGAAAAAATAGAGCCCTATTGAATAAATTTCAGACACCTTTGTAATGTAAATAAAAATAAAATAAAACATAGAAATTGCATTTAGATATGGCTTTATTTCATTATTTTCACTAATTCACAACCCAACCTTGCTTGTTTGAACTGCTATAAAAAAGCAATAGTCAATACCCTGATAGGTAAACTTGTGCATTCCTTTCTCTTAAAGAGCCACTCTGTGAGTTGTTGGAGTCATATATTCCAAATGTAATCAATGGTGACATTTGAACGCGAAGTATCCACTGTTACAAAAAAGACACGTTTCAAAGCTTGTTGTTTTTTTACAGTGACAATATGAAGGTAGAACGTCACAATTATGATCGAAAACAGGACAGTGGTGCGTGTCAAATAGTCAAACGTAATTTTGAAAACTTATCTAAAACAGCCGGGAGGGCAGTTAGGAGTTGATAGTGTTTGTTAGGTTATATAACTAGTATCCAGGTATATTGGACGCGATATCTACACCTCTGTGCATTTATAAGGCTGCTTTTAGATTTTTATGGAAAACCAGTATTTGTCATATATGTCTTTTGGACATGAAAAGTTAAGATGTTTTGATTATTTATCACGACATATGACAATTAGGTTTGTATCAAAAGTAAATAATATGTTATGAAAATCACGGAGTGGCTCTTTAAGTATAGGTTTATCATTGTCATTCAAAATCAACTTTGCAGCAGTTTGGGGGTTTTGGCTCAAAAGAATATTTGGAAACGTTTAATTTGCCACTGAGTGTATTTATAAACATTAGCATTGTCATGCAGAAAAGACCACATGTCAACATGTCAATAAATTACCATAATAATGTCTACTAATTATTGTTTGGGATGACATGTCATCAATCAGATTTATGACTCTAGCATTCCAAAATTTTGAGCAACTTTGCAAGGTGACATTAGAAAACAAAACTTTAGTGGGCAAAAATGTAGTGTTTCCATTGCAAATTTCCAGTTAAAGGGAAATGAGCATTTGTTTGACAAACACTTACTAGTTATGAAAAGTATCAATTTCAGGTTATTTGTTGATTTTATTGTTAAAATAGAGTTATAAAGTTTTGATTTTCATGAAATACTGGACAATAAACCGCTTCTTGTACCTGCCAAGCATTCAAACAGATTTTTGAAATCTTATTCAAAGCAGCCATAGGGAGTAATTCATAGTGTTGATAGTTATATGATAGTTGTATTCATGTAAATAAGGCGTATGATTTGCCATCTTTGCTTGTATATATAAGAATAATCAATAAGATGCGAGGAATGTTATCGCATGTTCTTGCGTTAAAGAGCCACTCTGTACATGATTTTTCATAAAATATTATTTACCTTTGAAACGAACCTAAATGTCACATGTGGTGATATAAAATCAAAACATCTTAACTTTTCATGCCCAAAAGACATATATATATATGACAAATACTGGTTTTCCATGAAAATCTAAAAACAGCCTTATAAATGCACAGATGTGTAGATATCACGTCCAATATACATGGATACTAGTCATGTAACCTGACAAACACTATCAACTCCTAACTGCCCTGCTGGCTGATTTAGATAAGTCTCCAAAATTACGTTTGACTATTTGACACGCGCCACTGTCCGGTTTTCGATCATAATTGCGACAGTCTACCTTCATATTGTCACTGTAAAAAACCAACAAGCTTTGAAATATGTCTTTTTGGTAACAGTCGATACTTTGCGATCAAATGTCAGTGTCACCATTGATTAAGTTTGACAACAACTCACGGAGTGGCTCTTTAAGGGGTGAGAATCACTGTGGTTGGTTGGTTTGGGGGTGGGTTCGGGGTTTGAATCCTGCCAGGGGATCAGCAGCTTTGTCTGCAGCTAAGAGAATTGTTCTACACGCAGTCAGGATTGGGTGCAATGCTACACTGAATTTCAGTGCAGTACCACTTATGGATTGCTAGTTCCTGCCGATGCTCTCAAGTTTCAAAGCAATGCATGGCCACAATGGCTGACCAGCAGTTGTGATATAAGTGACATATTCTTGTTACCAGCGTTTAAATGCAATTCACCTCATCTAACCTTCTTGCAAAAAATCAAGAAAAATTCATTTCAGAATGACAAAAATGTTTTGTTTGACCAGTGGAAAATATGATTTTATATTTATGTGATTGATGGAAGCTCCACGATTCAAGCTTCTTTGTGAAATTTTATATATTGATGATTATTAAATGATATTGTTAGAGTAATGTTGGCAATTATATTTACTTTCAGGAGAAGAAATCCCTCCGATTGAAAATTTATTTATTTTTATTCAACGTGTCTGTCTTCATGTTTGCGGTATATCTCTTCTTCCGTCATAACCGATACTGCGAGTCAGGAGGTAAGGGCAGAGAACTCTTTCTTCTTGTTTTTTTTGGTAGAAAAAAAGTAAGATTTAAGTACTAACACATTAGAACTGAGTACCTTATGATTACAGGCATTACGATATGTCAAACCTTCGAAAAACTTCCAAAAAAAATTATAACCAACATCAAAGGATGTGATGGTGAAGAATTTGAGTCAAGAAGTAAGGGCAGATAACTCTTTTAAGCATAGGAAAAACTTCAAAAAGATTGGGAGTGGGGTGTTTTTCTTTAAAAAAAAATGTAAATATTCAATTTGTTGTTAGTGACATTTTAAAAACATTTTTTTCAATGCTATCTAGAGGCTTAAATATGTTTTTTAACAGTATGTGTCTTGGGCAATTCAACCTTTTATTGATAATTTCAGGTGAATTGCATGTTTTATAAGAATGTCCTTATATGGCCAAAACCAGCCAGTTAGAGCCCAAACATATGTGCTATGTTTTTCCTCTTTATAATTTTTTCACAAGGTTCATTTATTTCCATAAGAATTATCTTACAGTGCCTCTAAATGAAAATTGTTGTATGATTTGCTGATACAACAGAGAAAATCCATTTTTGAAAAATATTTATTTAATACTTGATTTGTGTTGGAACCAAAAGTCGACTGTTCGCACAAAAAATATTAATCTTATTAACGAATTGTGATTTGATCGGAAATTTTTTAGAAGAAAATTGCAGCATTTTGTTAATCTGGTAAGTATTTAGTGACATTAGAAAGTTAAACATTTGATATTTTTAATTGAGGTATTTATTTTCATTCACCTATGTTATTGATACATTATTTTAGCATTAAAGAGCCACTCCGTGATTTTCATAACATATCATTTACCTTTGATACGAATTTAAATGTTATATGTGGTGATTTAAAATCAAACATCTTAACTTTTCATGTTCAAAAGACATGTATATGACAAATACTAGTTTTCCATAAAAATCTAAAAACAGCCTTATAAATGCACAGAGGTGTAGATATGACGTCCAATATACATGGATACTAGTTATATAACTTAACAAACACTGTCTACCCCTAACTGCCCTCCTGGCTGTTTAAGATAAGTCTCCAAAATTACGTTTGACTATTTGACGCGCGCCAGGGTCCGGTTTTCGATCATAATTGCGACTTTCTGCCTTCATATTGTCACTGTAAAAAAACAATAAACTTTAAAGTGTATATTTTTGGTAACAGTCGATACTTGGCGATCAAATGACACCATTGATGAAGTTTGGCATATATGACTCCAACAACTCACGGAGTGGCTCTTAAAGGAGTGAGTCTAGTTTGAGAAATCATGTAAATATTAGTTGTCAACATCATTCTCTGAGCATTTAGGATTCAAATTAAATGGTCAATAAGGTAGGTCAAGAGCAATAGAAAAGTGTTTTTGTTTTAAATCTTTAACATTATTCCAGCTTCAAATATTTTAAATAAATAAAACTTGTTCCATATTCCATGTTCCATTCAATGTTCCATGCAAGTGCGCTTGTGCCAGTCATTGGCTAATTCAAGCCTTGCTGCATCACACCAAAAGTTTTCAGTTAGGAGTTCAGCTGCAGTAAGTTAAAGTGCTGGCAATAAAATTGAGGAAATGCAGTAAGGTTTAAAAAGGTCAATGATACCTGGTGCAAATGCAGAGGAAGTTGCATTTGGTTGAGATTTGAAATTTAAAATTTTTAAATACAAATATTTGTAGTTTCATGTCTTTCACAGTATTGAATCAGTAGAACACGAATATAACGAACTCGGATATAGC
Organism: Phorcus lineatus; assembly: GCA_921293015.1. NCBI lineage: Eukaryota > Metazoa > Mollusca > Gastropoda > Trochida > Trochidae > Phorcus > Phorcus lineatus. The sequence goes on along the minus strand of OV121087.1, from coordinate 17,870,489 downwards.
GGACAATCGGATATAGCAAACACATTTTTAAGTCCCGTCAAGATGATCCAAGATGGTGGCCAAGTGAATAGCGAACACCGGATATAGCGAACTAAATTTGTTGGTCCCCTGGAGTTTGTTATATCCGTGTTTTACTGTATATTAGAATCTGACTTGTACTCAAAATTGTTTATTTCTTTTTTTCAGTATTTTCTGCCTTTGCTGCATGTGAATATTTGACAGTTTTGTCAAACATAGCCTTCCATTCAACAATAATGTTGGACTTTGAAGATTTTTCTCTTGTACTGGCCAACAAAGAATTAGTTATGAAAGTTGAAAGAAAGGAGCCCAAGTAACCAAAGATACAGATTGTCATCTCGCTTTACTCTTCCATCACACCTAAGGAAATTTCCTTCTGGCAAATGTTGGACAACCCAGGACATTAGGTTTTGACCCTCTATACCAAATCAATAATTTTTCAGTTGGAAAGTTCAGGAAGATTTGATCATGCTTTAAGTTTCCTCGTCAATCTTTTGTCAATCTTAAATAGGACAATCATTCTAGACTATGACATTGATACGATTGAATCCTTTAGATTCCATTACAAAGGTATTTTGCTAATTGTAATAAAGTGCTTAAAGGCACTAGTGCACGCTTTTACGGTTTAAATTGGCTATTTCAAGGTTTACGAGGACTTATGCATTCACTTAAACTTTCTATCAATGCAATGAAATACTAAACATTCTTTACAATTTACCTGCAATCAACAATGAAAACGTTAAGACAGCCGCTGTCGGCTTGGACATATAAAAATCTATGGTTAGCTGTGCACAAAACGGATAGATTATTGACACTTGGAAACGGCTGAACTAGTACTGTGTGCAGCTATTGAATTTACCAAAAATCTGAACTGAGAATAAATCATGAAATATGTTTTAAGAAAGCAATACTTTAAATTAACCGATTTAATAACACAGTATTAGCATTGTTAATAGATTGACCGTTTCCGCTTTTCTGATTATGAGCAAAATTTTAATATTTTCGATATCGTAGTTCATGCGGATCATGTAACATTAAATACTTCCGGCCTTTAAAAATCCACTTTTCTACCTGAATACGTAAATATTTCTTAAAGAACTTATGAGGTAGATTTAGAGAATAACCAACGAGGTACGAGTGATTACGGGAAATATCCACGAGTTGAAATAATGTTCACAGTCGCGAGCCTTGGCGAGCGACTGAACATTATTTCTACGAGTGGATATTTCCCGTAATCACTCGTACCGAGTTGGTTATTCTATATATTACCCATATTCAATTAAAATAACCAATTACGACTGAAAATCCTTGTCATTAAGAGACGGTAGTGATCGACATTGATCAGCTGATCCGTATTCATACGCGTGTAAAAACCAAACATCTCAGGAAGTAAATTAGTCAACAGCGCTACGCAATGTACTTCTGTTTAAAAAGGCCATGAAACTGACGAAAGTTTGTTCCCCAAATAATACATAACATGATTTCATATTTGAGACACATTAAGATCATGACAAAAATACTCTTAGAAGCTATCGCATGACTATGCTTATGTGAATGTGTGTCGTCGTCCCTACCTAGGCTACTTACTAACGGGCGAGTGGCTGAACGCACAGTGTTGAAATGAAAATTGGAAAAACCTGTCAATTTTTTAACATTTCAACAGATAAAAGTGGCAATATCTTGAAGAGAAATATATAATGAAAGCATCGAAACGAGTTTGTATGTCAATATTGTCAACTAATCTGAAGTTTGAACAACATTTCTTCTCTTGGATGTTGCTTTCAATCACGTCTTGTTGCCAGTATCAAGAACGATAACTCTTATCGGATTACTTATCGTGTAGTCGATGAACCTTTGTTAAACTAATTAAATATTCAATTACAACAACGAAACGTTTGCCCAAAAATTTGTACGGAGCGTTTCTCGATTTGTATTAGTATTTTAAACAGCTGCATACTGCGTGGGTACGACGCCATTGTGCAAAGGTTTGTTTTGTGCGAGCGTGTTCGAACTAGATCGAGTCCGTCAGACCTGCACGTTTTCGCACCGACAAAAGTGTATGGTTTGAACAAACGTTGGCTTCATGTGATTTTAGGTGATTTTATGTTGTGAAATCATTATGATCAATTCTAGGTTATCATTAACCTGTGTTAATCTTCAGATTATGTTTTGATGTTTCATGAATATTGTTACGGCAGCCATGTTTGTTTACAAACGCGACGCCTATTTTCAAGTATTTTGCTTCGGAAAAAATTATCATTCTTGTAAATTACAGTCATAGCGAAACATTTTGATTAAGTGTCAAATTGTATGTGTTAGAATTTTAACTTGTAATAAATGTATAAGAATTTTCATCTATCTACGCTTTTCTTTGAAAGGCGATGCATGTGTTCGGCACGTTCCATTTATCAATGAAACGTGAAAATAGTCCCGTCAACCAATCGTATTTCATTCTCAGGGTAACCGACCAATCAACGTCGAGAATCACTAAAGAGCACATGTGCGGATATCAAAAAAATATCCACCTGTGTCTCCTCGCCCATATGGGTAATATTACTTGAGGGAGGATAGTGAGTAATAGCGAGAGATATGCAGTATGTGTGCATTCATTGTGTTTACGAAATACTGGCGTGCACTAGTGCGTTTAAAGCGTTATGAAGCTCAATGTTTGAGATTGTTATTGAATGTTGATTAGTATATTTTGTTTTGTTTGAAAATCCATATGAGATTTTAGACTAGGAAATATTTTTTCATTACTTTAAACTATTTGATTTAAAAGTTTGAACATTTGCAAAGTATTTTCTAGTTTGTAAACCAAATCAAATTTAGTTGATGTTCATACAACTTTGAAATAATATATTATTTTAAGAATGAGCACAGTTGCTTAAACAAGGCTATCTTCAAATGTATATTTTATGAGTGTTTCAGTCACTTTAAAGTGTGAAAGAAAGAAAGTTTATCTCTACGAAAAATTCGTAGTGAATTTAAATGGGTTTGTAAATGCAGTGAGAGATTTAAGTGTTACAAAGACATTTGATTGTTTGAGACACATTTTGTATATCTATTTATGAAGTCATTTATATTTTAGTGTTTAAACACTAGTCTGTTTAAAGATCCATTTTCAACTTTGCATTCGTAATAACTCCGTTTTCATATATCGCACATACGACTATACAGTTCTGTAGAAAAATCTTTCAACAATTTTTTGAGACCATAAAAAGAATTTATAATCAACGAGAAGGTATTTAATTTTAATTTCAAAGTATACCACCCTCCAAAACTTGCCGTAGCCATAAACGAACCCACAATCCGTGACGTCACAGTTTTATGTGTAGGATTTACCATACTTCCTGTTTATTGCGATGTCATTGTTATGGCTTCCGATCATGATGATGGATATTTATTTATTATTTATTCGAGCAGATATACGTATATTCTATCGAACTAAATGCTGTTCCAAAAAATGAAAACGTTTCCTTACCTCCAAACTTTCTAAGAGTTTTCGACTCGGTCTCCGCGAACGTCTTGATTCGGCCATCTTTGTTTACATCCTCTGTTTACGTCCCACAATCCTTCACGATCTTGCAAATAATACGCCCCTTCTATTTATAGTATCACGTCGATTCGGGAATGCCCTTTCCTTTAATTGTAATTATTTTAATGAATTTTGGTCCGATTGTCGTTTTGTTTGAATTAAACGTTTTCTAATTTTGCAATGAATACGTTAAAATTACTTAGAACATTATGCAAAGATGAAAATGGATCTTTAATTCAGTTAACCTTTCTCTAAACATTTATAAATAAGCTTTTTTAGTCATTTCCATTTCCATGGAAAGTCATTATGTGATTTAATATTGAATGTGTTTTTATTTTGACTGCAGTAGTATTTTTGTTAATGATCTGTAAACTTCAATTTTCTTCTACTTTCTTTTACTTTACTTAAAATTGGGTACTGCTGACAGTAATTAACTAATTAATTAATTAAGGGAATAGAAAAATAAATTAAAAATACGTGATTTTCTTTTACCACTGAGGATAATAAAGTCTTATAACTGTTCTTTAATTTATTCAACAACAAAAGATTTAAAGAAGTCTCCCAATTTGGAAATGAAAATTATAGAAGTGTTGGGGTTTTTTTTCTCAGTAAGTTATGATGTAAATCAAGAAGACTTGAGTTCTTTCTTCTGTGTGGTGCCCACATATCTTATACAAGTTAAATGGCAAACTCATGCAATGACACTGTGGTGTACATCTAATAAAATTGAAATTTCTATAATATGTTTCAATTGGTTTTAATCTTAATTTTATTGCAACATTTGAACTAGATATTTCTCCTTGAAATGTAACATTTAAGCTAAGTTACTTGATGAAAATAAAAAATTGTAGAATTTCTGATGTTTGACAAAAAAGCCTTTTAAAAACACTGTAGTATTTTTTCTATGGGTACTTTTTAGGATAATCTGATGACAATAAACAAAATATTACTATATGCTTGACAATCTATTTTGATCTATGAAAAGAGCTGTCTTGAGGACAATACCAAGTATGGTAATCCTATTCAAATTTCAATTCCCTCAACTTATTTAACTGAAAGATGTTCATGTAAAGTGGTTGCTTGAAACATGAGATGGCCGTTACAACTGCATTGAGTGAGGAGATGTTTCTTAAGGAAATATAATTTGCATCAACTTCAATTTAATGTGGAAAACTTTTAAAAAATAGAACAGGAACAGTTGTTCTATAGTGCTGTTAAGATGTCCATAATTACTTTGCCATATTATCTTGACTTATTCTTTTAAAATCTCAGATGAATACATGAAAGTGGGTTTACCTGAATACTTTAGATCTATATAGACAATAATGCCAATTACTGTCTTTATATTTTATGAGTGCTTCAAAGAAATAGAATTAGTTTTAAAGACAGTGCTTATATATTTTTCTTTTCTTTTATCATATTTCATAAGGAGCTTATTTCTGAAACATATATAGAATAGTATTTAGAATATATATGTAAAAGAAAATTCCAAAAAAAGTTTTTAAAACATATATCACTATCATATTTTATGGATGTTTCAAAATAAATGGTATTTCAAAGAGTTGTAGCCCAATCATGTAATGTATGAAATATTCACAAGTTTTTAAATAAATCATAAGAAATTAATTATGTGACCAGCATATTTCATGTGTGTGTCAAGAAATGACATTTGCAATATTTTTGTACATCATTTCGTAACAACATGACTTTGATTACATAGAGGGATATTTTTCAAGTTCATACAGTTTTAACATTAGTGATGTTTAGTTGAAAAATTTTGATCTGACGTACACATGTTTATCATTCATAAAGCATACCTAGATTCAAGAGAATCATTTCGAAAGTGGTCAGAAGTAATTGTCAACCATATGTCTTGTCTTTTTCTATTTTATGTAATGTTTTTGCATCTACTACTTTTGTTAATATAGGGAAATGAAATTTTTGTAAATATAGGTCATTTGATAATTATATTTGGAAAGTGTTTTATAGATTATGTTGAGATTATTTCATTTGAATTGTTTTATTACGACAGTTATGTTTTTGTTAATTGAAGTTTAAAATGTACTCTCCACAATTTGTTAAAGGGCATCTGATTTCTATTGACATATACTGAAGAGAAATAAGTTCTTAATGAGGCACTTCTATCGACTTTATTTGGTCCCCATTTACTTTTATTTTTTAAGGAAATTGTTTTCTATTACAACAACTTTTGCCTTGTTTTGCACTGGTAAAACTTTCTCTTCAAGTGATGGTGTCATTTAAGGACAGAAAACCCAACAGAGTTATTTGTTTAAATAAAGATGGTGTTCACCGCTCCAGTTTCAACCAATTTCAACAATTGTCAACCATAGGCAAGATTTCTTAAGTGTACTTAGCACTAGGATAGTCATATTACATTAACATTGGCTTAGAACTATCTTAGCACTTCTTAGCAATAAGACAATTCGAAAATCTGGGCCCAATTTCAGCCAATGTCAACTCAAATTTGCTCAAACAAAATTTCAATAACAGATACAAGCAATTAAAAGAAACCTCTGACTCTAAGAATCTTCTGACAATAGTTTGTGATGCATATTTACTGGAATGAAAATTGACTTCATTTAAAACTTCAGAGATCAGTCTCGTTACTCAGCACTTTCTTATCTCAACCTTGTCAAAGAAATTGATTTTTTTCATTTCAAAGCTCTATGACTTTTTTCACTGTTATTGTAATTTCACTGAAAATTGTATTTTCTCATGGTGTAAATCACTATGAAACTATTTTCCCTTCAATTTATTGTTATTATTTAACCCAGAATAAAAAAATTGTTAGGTTAACATGTAGATTGTTCCTCTGTTTCAGTTTAATCTTTTTACAAAAACTGCTTTACTTTTTATTTCTTTAAAAGTCACATCTGGGTTTTTTCATATTTAATCGATATGGTGTTTTATGGTTTGAAACCAATACCAGAAATAAGCATATGATCATAATTATTATTCATTATATTTATCCAAAAATGTATTTATTTTTTAACATTTATTCAAATCTTATACATAATTACCTTGTTTAATTAACCATAGAGTTCATTTTACACTTTTTTCATTATTTAGATTTATTTAATGCATCTTATTAACCATATATATCTCTGAATAAATATCATGATATATACAAAGGTTTTGCTATCCACCCTTGATCTGAAATAGCACATCTAAAGTTGGTATTGTAGAAAAAAAATGTAAGCAAATGGATAGATCATATTTTACTGAGATTGTATTACAACCTCATTGTTTGTGTTATGACATTATATGGAATGATCTTTTATTATTGTTTTTTTTTTATTACTGGCATGAAAAATGTTTTCAAAGAATGAGCATCCTCAAGTAAACATTCTTTTTTAATATAAGTAAAAAAGAAATGTTTTCTAAATCAAAATTTTTACAGAACCATTTTTGTCATGTAATGGTGCTTTTAGATTGTTAATATTTTCTTTGTTTTATTTTTGTTCGAATTTGTTCATGAATAAATCAAATTTGTATTTAATTTCTTTATCATTATTTGTTGTGAGAGACACAGGCCCCCAGGTCATATACCTTCCCTCTCCCCACCCCCCTCTCTACCCCCTATTCCCTTACCCCACCCCATGTACTTTTAGCTACTTCAACGTACCATACAAAAAGACATGGCTGAACCGTACTTGGACCCTTATGTGCATTAAACTTGTGCCTTATTATCAAATATACTCTCCACAAAAAATTAAACAACATGTTAACTTTTGAACACTTGAATGCAATCTACTGTGCATGTTTTTTGTGTGATTTTGTTAGAGAATTTGATAAATGATCGTATTTAAGTATCAAAGAAAATGCCGTGCCTACATTTTGTCTGGATATTTGGCTACCTACAATGATAATGGTATTTTACTGAGAAATATCCTTGTTGCTTAATTTCTTGTGAGAAGTATAAATTTGATTTGACTGATTCACGAGAAACTTCATTCTCTCCCAACAGAAGTATCACCGTCATAAATTCCTATACAACCGCTGTCTTAATTCGAAGGTTTCTTAGTCACGAAATGTAGAACGCCGATTGGATGCAATCAAAGTTAGTTGTGCAATCAGCGACATAACATAACATAACATAACTTAATTTTGAAATTGATTCGTATTTTATTGACCTTCGTGATCATTCTAGACTTGAAGTACGGTTTTCGTGGTTTCAGCGAAATATACGAGATAGAATAATGAAAAAATCAACCGAATAAGTAATTCCATGTATAGATTAAGGCGGATCAAGAAATTGGGACACGGTGAGGGGTCACTCCGGGGGTGTCCATTTTACTGAGGCTTTTAAAAAAAAGCGAAAAGGGAGGTGTTGTTATCTCCTTATTTGTATCAAAAACCTTAATGAGACATGTTTCCTTGAGTTGTTTTCTTAAATAATATATCCGACCATTTAATCACATGCGTTTACACGTTTACATTTCGCTTTTAGTGCATGGTTGTTATAAATAAATAAATGTACTTACAACAAGGAAATATCAATTTACCAAGGGTTATCTACTTCTGTACTCATGTACGTACGTCTGTATGTAAGTGCAATCACGTGAAATCTTTAAAAACTGTTGCATATCTAAATGTCCTCATTTTAACCAAAAATTTAAGTTGCTTTTAAAAAAGTAGGTTTAATGCACTTTCATTTATTTTCCATAATTTACTAATGACTGAACAATGCTGACTTAGCAATTGACAACTTGTATATCATGTTTCTGTTGGCTTCACTCCTACATCGATACGTCGAAGCTCAAACATAAAATGTTTAAAATAAAAGTACAATATGGAATGATAGAGTACTGGTAAAGTTAGAATATTATCAAATTGCAGTGCAGATCTTCCTTATAATGATAAAATTCACATTTTTAAAGTTCATAAATATAATCATTCTAGATCAATTCAAACTAGATAACTCTTTGAGTACTTCTCAGTGTTATTTTACTTTACGGACACTCTTCTTTATCTCATCTCTCTACATGTAAGTATGTATGTATGTATGTATGGACGTATGGATGGATGGATGGATGTATGTATGTATGTATGGATGAATGTATGTATGGATGGATAGATGGATGTATGTATCGATGGGTGTATCGATGGATGGATGGATGGATGCAATGGACATAGGAGAGGGTTCCAATTAGGTTACTAATGTATACAATGGACATAGGGGAGGGTTTCACTAAGTTAGATAATTATGTATGCAATGGACATAGGAGAGGGTTTCACTTAGTTAGATTACTTATGTATGCAATGGACAAAGGAGAGGGTTTCACTTAGTTAGATTACTTATGTATGCAATGGACAAAGGAGAGGGTTTCACGAAGTTAGATTACTTGTACCCATTCCTTTGATCATAGCATGAAATGCGACAAATACACTCTACATAACACGTTTTAAATTATGGACAAATAATAACTTGTTACAACCATCACATAATTACAGAAAGTCAGATTACAACTACAAGGTTTCATTCTAATATCAAAAGAAATAGAATAGAAATACTACGGGGTATAAACACATTTCTAGTTAGGTTAGCCTTATAACAAGGCGCACCGAAACGTTTTCCAGTTTGCAATAGTGCATATGCTGAATGCAAAACATGTGACGGATCTTGACTATTTTGTTCTTACTCTGAAAGCTTGGAGAACCGTACCAACATTTTGTTCCAACAGATAAGACTCTTTGCACAAAGCAAGTGTCGAAAACTTTCAACAAATTTAAATTTACATTAAAAGATATTAATTTCCTTATTAAAATAGTCTCTGTTTACACTTCTTGTACAAAACTGTGGTATACTATTTCAATTCAACTTGTCATCAATGATGGTACCCAGGTACAATATTCCGACACGATTTCAACAGGAGTTGCTCAAGTTAACAGGGACCATCGGCTTTTCCCTGAATTTGAAATCAAATATCATTTCCTTCGTTTTGTTAACATTTATATGGAGAAAATTATTCTCGCACCATTCTGAGGGATAAGAAATCTTTGAATGATATCCATCTTCGTGAAAGTCGTTAGAACAATGAAAGCTAATGGTTTTTCTGACATTTCTTTAGTATTGTTTTCTTTAATATTTCAGTATATTCCTGGTTCGCTTTGTGTGAGTACCTCATCGTCTTCTCCAACATCGGTTTCCATGGCACCCTCATATTGGACTTCCGGTCCACGTATGTCATGTGGATAGACCTTGCAACAGAAACATCAGGGACAATGCTCAGTGTTTGACCAGGGGCCCCTTTAACACAATTTCACATCCTTTGGAGGCGCAACCACCCATTCGAACTCCATGTTGACATATATAAGCATTCGTTCAAATTTCCAGATCTTGAAGAATGACAACGATCCATTCCAGCTCCATGACGACACATGTAGGCACCACTACAAATTCTCGGATCTTGAAGAATGAAAACGATCCATTCCAACTCCATGACGTCACATGTAGGCACCACTACAAATTCTCAGATCTTGAAGAATGAAAACGATCCATTCCAACTCCATGGTAAAATAGGAACCATTTTCATCGACTTCCGGCCTATGTTTGCTATGAGGGTAGACCTTGCCTCTGTCCGACAGACAGCAGGTATAATGCTCAGTGTCTGAGCTGTGACGCGAACATATGCTTAGTTCTTTTAAAGGGGGACAAACTATCCTGAATCAATGGTAAGATTTGGACCATATGACTTGTGGAAAGACAATCCAGGAGACACAAGGAACAATACTTATCGACTCAGCTTGTTTTAATGAAAATTTACACATTCACAGATCTTTCACAGAGAGAACCACTAATTCAAACACCACTAAGAGAAGTGATATGATTGTTTGCAGACTTTTACATCAGTTAAGCCAAAAAGGCCTGACCAAGATATTCCCAATAGGTCTACACACCTTAAGGACCTAGTTGAGCATACTGTCATTTAAATGGATGGCTAGCATACGTTATCGTGTTCAATTGTAGTAGGAAATTTAATTGAATTTTTATGGAAAGAATGATATGTTGAGAAGCAAGATCGCCATTGTGATGCAAAAACGAAAAGACAGTACTGTTTTATTTGAAAATGAATCGAAGAAAACACTGACTCTGGACTTATAACTTAAGAAACAATCACGGCAGTTGCTCGTGGTCAAAGGTCGTTTGTAATCTTTAAAAAATCATGACACGCCGATTGCAGTTGTTAAACCTTAAAGTCATAGAATATCTTTTGTAAGGCAACTAAACTGAAGTTATTATTCTTCACGAGGAAAAATCTCAACACCTACACAAATCTTTCCTGTTGTGTCTGCAAAGATTTTCATTATTCCCGTTTTACAGTTTACGGTCAAGCTGCTTATTGGCGTCTGCCGTCGATAGTTTGGACAGACGCATTCTTCATTGAGTTTATCACCTTTATTACTCTTTCTGTATTTGAAAAAGGTAAACATTAGCTATTTTCATTGCATATTCAGCCTGGAAATTTATATGTTCTACGTCATGGCTTTTGCAAAAGATATAGGGTAGGGTGTTTTGAACTTAATCATTGAGGACTAGAATGCACTAGAGTTCTAAAAATTGTTGCAAACGTCAGGGGAAAGATTTCTGTGAGCGATAAACTATTTGTCTGGCGTACAAAATAATTTTCCTTGCAAAAACTGAGCCTATGACTTTAAATATTATATACGGATTTTCTTCCTTAGAAATATTATGTGAATAATGTTCAAATAGTTTCGATGAGTTAAAATCTAAGGTTGAGATTACCACGATTTAAATATATCAGTTTTAATGAAGGGGTCGCTCTTAAAGTTAAATAATTTATATTTTAAGTGGTTTATAACGGTGTTTTTATCAATAAAACCACACCCACCGTCTTTATCGTGAGAATACCTGATAACATATTTATATCAAATTATCAGAGTTGTGATTCGCCTTGTTTCGCCTTGTAATATTTTAGACTCTGATATGGAATATTGATATGTAGATATTACATGTAGGCGTAACCAGAGTACCTCAACCTATATACGAGTATATTTAAAATTATATACAAACTTTATCAAATTGTAACTTCGGGTATGAGACAATGTTCGAAATTATTTCTGGTCTCCATTAACAAACAAGTGAAAAACTTGAAAAATCAACCTTACATCCTGTAAAGTTGACATTGTTCGCTACGTATTACTGATCTCTTCTCCAGCAAGCCCTATTTGGAATTAATCAGGAATTGACTGGCGGGCATGTATTTATTTCGAACTCTGGCACCCCACAAAATGTTTTCTATGTTTGACATGCATGATACCATTTAAAGTTGATTTTATGCTGAAAGTTTTGGACATGCAACGTATCGACTTAATCGTGTAATAGGTAACAATGAAAGTTGATGAACACCGACATCGTTTAGAACTACCCACAAACTATGACTGACATGAAAAACGTTTTCATAAATCTTGGTAAAGTTTTTGTTCTATTAGTAGACATCTATCCAAGTAGGTTTCCCAATTAACTGCAGAGAGGTCAGATCTTTGTAGAAAAAGAATTCATTGTATATACTTCCACTGCCAGCCTTAACATCTTCACTGCACTAATTCTGTCGTATTATCGTAATTTTCAGCGACATTTAATACTTCTCTATAAGGTAACACTATTGGTAAAGTTTATATATTTCACTTCAAGTACAAACTCTCTGTCACTTTATTAACGATGTTTTTATATCCAACATAATTTATACGTTTTCCTCTCTTTTGAATAACAATGCATTTTGTGATTTTTATTAAGTGTAGTTATCTTTGTCAAATGTTTTCTGCAACAATTTTTTGTCTTAAAATGGTTTTATCATTTGATGTATGGTTCATTGAAAATAAACAGTCGATTTTTTTAATTGAGTGCTTTAGTTTGAAAGGGGAAGCTCGTTAAAGGAGTAGTGGTGAAATACGCCATTTATGGGTTAGGAAACACTCCGCATTTTCACTGAGTGAAATAACATGTGATTCTACTAAGTGTGATGACATTTTCAAACATTTATTCAGCGTCGTCATAAACAATTGACTGACGTCCTCAGATTGCCGCGATAGTGAAGTGATCTACGGCAACTCTATTCATGAGATTAACGTCATTTATAATTTTTGAAATATGATAAGTACAAAATTGACATTTCTTGTCAAATGCCATGTAAGTATCCATGTAAAGTGGAATATTGAATATTAACACTCGTGGCTGCGTTTCTCTTGAAAATATAGATATCTACTTCATTCGATGAAGTATGCATGGTATTCGACGAGAGAAATCAAATGTCCTCTAAGTTATATACCTCTTTCACAAGGGAATATCTATCCGAGGGGGGTTCATACAATAGCCTGATTATCCTCTCAGGATTTCCTCGTACATAATGTTCTGCACGTGATATCATGCATACCATTAATGTATGCACAAGCATTATCAACAAATCACCATATTTGAAGATAACACTGAAGTCGAAACATGTTTGACAAGGAAACGTTTCTATCAATTGACTGGTCACTTGAGTTTTACAAATTTTCATATTAAAAATTCATAATTTCCCTGTTAGTTTTTAACCCTTTACTTGAAAGTACTTGCAAATAAGGTCAACAAAAATCGCGTTTATCTTTATGAGAAGTTAACTTCCCTCTTCCTTCTACCACTGAATAATAACTTATTTTAAGTTCTCACACTTTAGAGAGAATTATTTTCCTTATTTCTTTCTTATACAACTACTATATAATGATAACATGTCTGCATCCAAGCCCATTAACGTACCCATGATAGTAAGGGGGTTAACATTATAATCAGTCGCGTGTGCTATGGCTTACACCGTCCATTTACGTGAACTGAAATTGGGTGCATTTGTGGAAAGGAAACGAAGGTAACATCCCCGTTTGTTTGTGCATACATTTACTGTTTATCAAATGGGTTTTTTTTAAAGAAAACGATTCAAAGTGTCTCTCGTTATCAAGCATATAAGGCATATGTATACATACAAAGATACAAAGATGAATTTTCTCTAGAAAGATTTTGTACGTGGTCTTACGTTAAAATAAATGTCTCCGGTATAGAGAAGGATATGTGAACTGGCTTAGTTTCTATGGAAACTAACTTTAAAGGATCGTTCTGGTTTTTGCATATGGAATTCCAAATGAATACCAGTAGTATTTTCACTGTTTAATTCAATCGTTATTTTTCGCCTCACGAGACTGAATTATGCTTGTGCTGGCATTCAGAGGTTTGAATCATTGGATCATATTTCAATTTCCGACAAAGTGAACACACTTAAAGACATTTCCTGGTTCAAAACTGAAGAAAGAGGCATGTGGATAACGATGGTCCTGCTTGTATTTCATTGGATTGGCGGAAAAAGTGAGTTTTTTACAAATATTTTCTGAAACGGTTTTGAATATTATCATGTATACATGTAGTTAGAATTTATAAGGCTTAGAACTCCAGATGTACAAATGGCATGAGTTGTTGCCAATGCCTTCAATTGTCAATTGTTTTTTATATTTTCTACTGCTCCGCTAAAATTAAAAGTTTGTAATTTTGTATTTCTCCTCAACACCTTACTCAACGTACTGTTTGTTCTGCCTTAGCTTGAAATCAGGAAGTTGAATGCTTGATGTTACAATTTAATAATATACATGGTAAAAATATGCTTCACTGTAAAATACATGTAAACTTGATATATAATAATTGATAGTTAGCTGACGAGAAAAACAGAAGAGAAGGAAACGTAGGGAGTAAATTTATGTCATAAAGACATTTAATGTCATAAAGAAACGTTCTACAGACTGTGTAACTGCAACTGAATTTATTTGCGGAAGGAAACTGGTGTTCTAATAAAAATGCCATATTTGGTAATGAAGGACCACTACTTACTTTCCATATGAGTCGATTAAACACTAGATTTATTACCTAATATTTAGCTAGCAATATTGATATACTGATATATTTGTGATTACATTGCGGTATACTTATAACGTGATATGGGTATTTGACGTCATAAAGTGTTGATCATGAAGACTTTGGTCGTATGCAAAAATAAACCTAACATGTAATACCTAAATTGATAACAGTTGTGATGATGGTTTGTATAAGTGGTGTTCACGGTCGGTAAGAGAGATGTCAATGGTAAGTAAGTAAGGAACAGGGGGGGCTTGGGGGCATTCAACAACACCCCCCCCCCCCATTTTTTTTCGAAATGTATTTTCCCCAACTATTTTGCCCATTCTACTACATATTTCCCAATAAGTGGTCTGGTCGTGATACAAAACAGTTACCATGCATTACCTTGAGGGTAGTTCTGAGGTTTTTTGTTTTTTTGTTTTTGTTTTTTTTGGTTACAAAATTTCAATTCAAGCCCCCCCCCCCCCCCCCCACTTTGAAATTCGCTCCTACGCCCCTGGGTTGGTATAAGTGGTCTAATCGTTGCCATGAGTGATGTTAAAGGTTGTCATTAGTGGTATTAATGGTTGGTATTAGTGGTGTTATTGATTGGTATTAGTGGTGTTATTTGTTGATATAAGTGGTGTCAAATGTTAGTAAGATTGGTGTCAAATGTTAGTAAGAGTGGCGGTAATTGTAAATAATAGTGGTGTTAATGGTTATTATGAGTGTTGGTAATTGTTGGTAATAATGACGTTAATGGTTGGTATTAGTGGTGTAAATGGTTGCTATTTACGGTGTTATTTGTTGATATTAGTGACCTAATGATTAGTAATAGTGGTGTTAACGGTTTAAAATAGTTGTGTCAATGGTTAAGAAGAGTGTTAATTGTTAGTAACATTGGTGTTAATGGTTAGTAAGAGTGATTTTAATGGTTGTTATTAGTGGTGTTAATGTTAAGTAACACTGGTGTTAATGGTTAGTAACACTGGTGTTAAGGTTTAGTCAGAGTGGTGTTCATGGTTGGTAAGAGTGGTGATGATGGTTATAAGAGTCATGATAACGGTTGTTAATAGAAATGACACAATGACAGATTTATGGTTGGTAATTGTGTCGATTGTGGTTGGTATCTGTGGTGATGATGGTAAAAGTTGGAAAAGGTGATAATGGTTGGTAACAGTAATGGCGACTGTCGATAACAGTGTTGATAATGGTAAGTAAGACTGATGATGATGATTCGAAATATATGATTATATGATTTCATTCATTGTCTTTGCCAGATGGATCGTTGGCTGCAAAATGTCTTACCGGATTATTTACGGTGACCGGTCCAGATTGTAATTTGACCTTAAACGGTTGTTTCGACCTGCCTTCTCTGACCAGTTGGAGTCACTGTCCAACTTTGGGAAACGTTTCAGGTAGGTCCAAATTGATATCATAAACGAAATCCTGCTCGGCAACGTCAATATTTGTGTTGCGAATCCAAAGTGGTCAACTTATGATAATTATGAAATGATTATTATCTTTGATTATAGGTCACACTAAAGTAAATTGTGTTACGAGCCTAAAATTTGAAAAAGACAAAACGGTGATAGCATTGTACAACAAAACACAAACAGATGAATACTACTTTTTTTTGGTAAGTACCCACCAGTTTCTACTTCGTTACATATTCGAGAAAAGGTAAACGATCACCAACTGAAACCCTTTCTTGCCCTAATCAATTTATGTATTTTGACTTAAATTTTAATATTCACAATACTTTTTTTTAAATACGATTTTGAGACTTAATACCCCGAAAGTAAACTTAAAGAATAAACTATTTTCGTAAGGAAAGTTATTTTATACCCTTTCGACACTAAAGGATGTACTCTTTTATATTGTAACTTTATTTTAAAGAAATGTATTGCGACACTAAAACATGATTTTTGATATACCCTTTATGTTAAAACATTACTGTTCACAGACACTGTATCCGAATGAAACGTATTTATCAATATCAGTCAATGACACTCTAGTGGATGGAAGTGCGAACCATGTTGCTGAACAGAAAGGTGAGTCATATTTAAGAATAACTTTTGAAAATGAAAATTTAGTGAAAAACGATGCATAAAACATTTTTCAACAGTATCAATCAATAGATCTTGTTTTGTTTCATATTTATTTCAAATTATTCATCATTATCACAAATAACGTCATTATGACCAATATGTCCAAATTACCATCTTTAAATTTTCATAATACTTATAATCTTTTCATCTACCTTGTCAACAATACCATCTCCAATTGCTCGCCAACATAACCATCTTAAAATGTTCTTGTCCGCATGGTTGTGCTTTAAACGCACTAGTGCACGCCAATATTTCGTAAACACAACAAATGCACAGATACTGCATATCTCTCGATGTTACTCACAGGCCGGAAGTGTTTAATGTCACGTTACATTAAATCCGCATGAACTACGATATCGGAAATATTAAGATTTTGCTCATAACCAGAAAAGCGGAAACGGTAGCCGCTATGGTCAATCTAATAAGGTATCGTCCCTTAAGACAGAATTCCCAAAAGACAGAAAGCTTAAAACAACACTTTTCATGGTTGACTGATCTTGTGTAACATGGGCTCTACCCTTTGAAAATATTGGAACGGCCCAGATAAATAAAGACAGAATTACCAAAAGACACCATTAAGTTACAACAGTTTTTTTCACACGAGGATGATAATAACATATAAATAAACGTTATGACATGAAGCACTATTTTATTCTATTCACATTTTCAGATTCACATTTTTTGTAAATTACTTGTTTTAAAAGGTTTATTTTAGGAAGAAAACAATTATACTTGTCATGTGGAAAGTTTTGATAAAATCTGCTTTAGGGTCAAAATCTGGACAGAGTTACATTGTCCAGGTGTGAGGGTCATAGAATCTTTATAAATTCACGTTATAAAAATGAATAATGGAGATCATTTATTTGAACAGTGCAGTTGATGTTTAAAAATAAAAAAACCCCACCCGCTTCAATGTGTAACGTGTCCTGTAATAGTGATAGGATATGAAAACTGTTACCAATACATCTCCTTTTTTCTCAAAACACGGTAGTTTGTTGCCTAGAAATGGTAGAAGTGGATGGTGTTTCACTTGATATTTCTTTGGATAAAGATAAAGTCTAGCTTCATGACTGTGTATAATTAGAAGCCTTTAATAAGTCTATGTCCTAATTCAGCAAGTCTAGATTTGACTGCAAACACAATTTAGGAGCCCGAAAGAAAATATAATGGATGAAGGTACAGTAAATTATTAAAATATTTTATAGACTTAATATTAGTCTAAATCAAATTATGTCGATACTAGAACATGAGGCGGGTTGGGTCAGTCCATTAATTAATGAAGGGTGGTCAGCATTGCTCAGTTCATTAATGTTGTGATTGATTCTGTCTTTTGGGAATTCTGTCTTATGGGACTGAACCTCTAATAACAATGCTTATACTGTGTTATTAAATCGGTTAATTTACAACATTGCTTTCAAAAAACATATTTCATGATTTGTTTAGGTAAATTCAATAGCTGCACACAGTACTAGTTCAGCTGTTTCCAAGTGTCAATAATTTACCCGTTTTGTTCACAGCTAACTTTAAATTTGTACATGTCCAAGCCGACAGCGGCTGTCTTAACGTTTTCATTGTTGATTGCACAGGGGCGTGTATCGCCGAAAATAATAATAGTAATATATAATGAAGAAAATAAGGGTATCTCTACTATATAAATACTAAAGGGATGTAACGCCCTCCGACCCCTCGTCTTGTTCCGGGGCAAAATCAACTTGGAAATTCAATATAGATTAATATAACAATATACACACATGAAGCCTGATAAATTCCCTTTCGTTAGAATGTAAAACAATCAAAATCGGTTCAGTTTTGACAGCGCTACACTGTTTTGAAATCGAAAAAAGTATGTTTTCTTGTGAGTACGCCAAAATCCTGCCTCACTAAAACATCGCTTTCAAACTGATAAAATACGAATTAAACACTCGAAAACGTACTATGCACGACAAAAACAACTTTATCGCAATCCCCTTGCATTCCGATTTCGTAGCGTGACTGTTCAGATGGAATATTATGTGATTCATACCTTGTAAGCGAGCTTTTACTGCATTAAATGCGGTTTCGATCGCTCGGGTCAGCCATGTTTGACCTTAATATCGGAAGGATAGCGCTAGCGGCTCGCTGATTTGCTAAACATTAATTCTTCGTAACTTCACTACAGAAGAGTTAATGTTTAACAATTCAGCGAGCCGCTCCTATTCTATGCCATCTGTCCAATATTGAGGTCAAAATAATGGCAGACCCGAGCGATCGAAACCGCATATAATGCATTAAAAGCCCGCTTACAAGGTATATATCACATACTATTTCATTTGAACAGTCACGCTACGAAATCGGAATGCAAGGGGATTGCGATAAATTTGTTTTTGTCGTGCATAGTACGTTTTCGAGTGTTTAATTCGTATTTTATCAGTTTGAAAGCGATGTTTTAGTGAGGCAGGATTTTGGCGTACTCACAAGAAAACATACTTTTTTCGATTTCAAAACAGTGTAGCTCTGTCAAAACTGAACCGATTTTGATTGTTTTACATTCTAACGAAAGGGAATTTATCAGGCTTCATATGTGTATATTGTTATATTAATCTATATTGAATTTCCAAGTTGATTTCGCCCCGGAACAAGACGAGGGGTCGGAGGGCGTTACATCCCTTTAGTATTTATATAGTAGAGATACCCTTATTTTCTTCATTATATATTACTATTATTATTTTCGGCGATACACGCCCCTGTGGTTGATTGCAGGTATAAGGATGTTAAGTATTTCATTGCGTCGATAGAAAGTTTAAGTGAATGCAAAGTCCTCGTAAACCTTAAAGTCATAGTCTCATTTTTGTAAGGCAACTAAATTGAACTAATTATTCTTCACGAACAAAATCTGATCACTAACACAAATATTTCCTGTCGCGTTTGCAAAGATTTTCATTTCTATGCCCCTTTTACAGTTTTGGATGAAGTAGCTTATTGGCGTAATTAAGCCGTTTCAGACCGATGACGTACCGAAACAAGTGCAATCCCATCGCGAGAGCGAAACACCGGAAATCTAGTAATTGTAGCGCCGATACTTATGACAGACGCATTCTTCATCGAGTTTACCACTTTTTTGTTATTTCAGTATTTGAAAAAGGTAAGCTATTAGCTCTTTAAATTTGATATTCAGCTGGGAAATTTTATGTGTTTTTCGTCACGGCCTTAGCGAAATGACGTGGTAAGGACTAACGCTCGCAAAACACGTAATATTAGGGTAGGGTAGGGTAGTTTGAACATAATTATTTAGGGCTAGAATGGCTGCAGAGTTCTGAAAATTGTTGCAAACGTCAGGGGAAAGATTTCTGTGAGTTGTGAACTATTTGTCTGACATACATTACAATTTGCCTTGCAAAAATGAGACAATGACTTTAAAATAGCCAATTTAAACCGTAAAAGCGTGCACTAGTGCCTTTAAATTTCTATTCAACATTACCCTCTTTGAATTTCCTTTCTAAATTGCCATCTCCAATTTCTTGTCAACATAATCATCTTCAAATTTCTTGTCAACAAAACGTCCTTTAAATTTCTTTTCAACATTATCATCTTAAATTTTCAAATTTACAATGCCATCTTCAAATATTTTGTAAACATAATCATCTTTAAATTTCTTTTCAACTTTTCCATCTTAAAATTCCTTTCTACAATGCCATCTTCAAATATCTTGAAAACATAGCTTCCTTTAATTGATTTTCAACATTGCCATCTTAAATTAGAATTTTAAAAAATGTCCTTATGAAGTCAGTAATCCCATTTTTGTTTTCATTTTCAGAGTGCAGTCGTGAGTGCACACCCTTTTCTAGGCATTATGTCGGATTCTAATTGTACAGGAAATTAGATATCATTACTGGTTAAATAATTTCATTTGGGTGACAAGTGAATCTTTGTCAAATATATAATAAAAGAAAATAACCAAAAAACTCAACTGGGATCATGTGTATTTTCTATCTGATTTTCTTTGGATTCAGGCAAAACTGGTTTTGTTTATATCTGCCAAACCCTTTACTTTATCTATAAATGTATTCAAATCAAATGTGAGTTTTTTTCTGATCACTCGAATTTAACAATTTCAGCTTCCTCATCACCAACAACAACGACAATAACAACATTAACGACATCAACAGCGTTGCACTCCTTAATTGCCATCCCTGTCCTTGTCACAGCAACAGCAGTCGCCATTATCGTCGCTTGGCACATTTACAAACAGCGAAAAATAACTAAAGAACAGAACGAACGCCGGAGAGATCTTCTTACTCAAGAAATTGTCAGTCGACGATATCGTAAGTTACGTTTTTGAATTTATGATTATGCGGGACGAGTGTTCAGTGAAGCGATCGCCATATTTACAGCCGTATGATGTCCAGATAGATACTTTCGTATTATGTTTCATTTTTCATAGACAGATATAGCTAACTTTACTCAACTTTTAAAAAACTTTTAAAAAACAAAACATTATCAATGCAAGTTAGGCAGCTATGATACACTTTGTTGATTTTAAAGTCATAGTCTCATTTTTGTAAGGCAACTAAACTGAACTAATTATTCTTTACTAACAAAATCTGATCACTTACACAAATATTTCCTGTCGCATTTGCATAGATTTTCATTTTTATGTCCGTTTTACAGTTTTGGATGAAGCAGCTTATTGGCGTATGCCGTTTCAGACCGATGAGGTACCGAATCAAGTGCAATCCCATCGCGAGTACGAAACACCGGAAATCTATTCATTGCAGCGCCGATACTTATGACAGACGCATTCTTCAATGAGTTTACCAACTTTTTGTTTTTTCTATATTTGAAAAAGCGTAAGCCATTAGCTATTTTCATTGGATATTCAGCTGGGAAATTTTATGTGATCTTCGTCACGGCCTTAGCGAAATGACGTGGTAAGGACTAACGCTCGCAAAAAACATAATATTCGGGTAGGGTAGGGTAGTTTGAACTTCATTATTGAGGGCTAGAATGCCTGCAGAGTTCTGAAAATTGTTGCAAACGTCAGGGGAAAGATTTCTGTGAGTAGTGAACTATTTGTCCGGCATTTATTAAAATTTGCCTTGCAAAAATGAGACAATGACTTTAAAAGATGCAAGCACACACTCAATATGTATTGTTTGATTCTACCACCGAACCTTAAATCTGACCAAACCAGAACAATGTCATTAGAATTAGATCATACAGATTTTCAAAAAGGAGTGCAGCTAAACAATGAACTTTTTCTAGAGAGACTGCCGCCATAACAATGGTTTATTTTTTACAAGAGAGAAAAGTGGAACATATATTCTACAATATGCATGATTTATTGATGCCTTGCAGTTAGATAATGAGATTTTTTACTCGCCAGTGTAAGATACAGCAGTGTTATATTTATACGGCGATATCAAACTAGTTTAATACCGCTTCACGTATGACGTAATAATATTGTGTAGATGTAACGTCATAATGTAAGCATCGCCGTTACAATGGCGGCCCAATCGCGGAAATGATTCGTTCAGATAATTTTCGGCAATCATGCTCGATTAATTAGGTCAAGTAATAAACAGAATACTAAACTTTTTTCAATTCAATTTTGTATCGCTTTCGCTCGATTTATACTTAATCGTTAACTCGGTTGATAAAAGTAGTATTAAATGGAAAGTCATTTAGTATCCTCTATAACTTGTCCTAATGTCATTTCATAATATTTTCTGAATGGAATTCCTTTCAAGAATCTAATCATGTTCGAAAAATGATAAGAAACAATCTTTTCAAAACTGATTCATGATAACATTTCGATTTCATTATTATTTTATTCCTAGAATCCTCACAAGAACCCAGTACCAATGAGGAGACGTGCGAAAATGGTAAAACATACATTAGCATTGAAGGTAAAATTCGTTCAAATGTTTCAATTTGTACTTTTTTCAATTGAACAGAAGACTTTTTGCATTAATGATTTAGGACTACTTCTTTCAGTTATAAACATTGTCTTGCAATTGGTAACATTCAATTCAGTAGCATATATATTTTTATTTTTTTTCTGGAGGAAAATTTTGTTAACTCAAACATGTTTTCATATTTAAAAAAATGTTGCTCCTTCGTATCTCTCAACTCTCCGTTCCCAGGATCAACATCTTTTGACAGTTCCCCATTCCAAGTTGTCAGCGTTCGGAAAGAGAAGCTTCCAATATGTTGCCCCTGTCCTATGGAATGCTTTGCCACTCAATATCAAACTTTCACCATCTTTGGATGCTTTCAAGACAGCTCTGAAAACACACCTCTTCAAAAGAGCTTTCAACTGAAATTCTCCCTTCTCCTTGTACATAGTTTTAAATGCGCCATGTGCATGCACTAGTGGTGGACACTTGCGCACAAGAAATATCCACCATCATAATCATCATCATTTTATATGACATCTATTTATCTCCACTTCTACGCCTCTCAGGCTAATTTTGTTATTTCTGTCTACAGATACCACTAGCTTGAATATTGAGACGCATCAACAGAACGGGCGCGAATCAGAACAAGTATATGAAGGTACAAACATCCCAAAACTGGTACATTTATTTCACAGAAATTATTGCTGTATTTCATAGGGCTTTTATGCTTCTTCACCAAAACATTTGTTAATACAGCGAGACTGATATTTTTTTTATCACTATAACCAATGTCCAGTTTGAGAAATTAAGCTTACACAACAACCTGAATTCTCTTACTCAATATAGATCTTCTCACGTAAGTGGCTCATATTTTTCGGTTTGCTTTGAGCTCCTAGCGGTGGAAATGTCAGTGTCGATTTTTAACAAAATGCCATCTGATATCTCCGGGTGATATCATATGAGCGCATCGCACTAATGAATGGGCTCTAGCAACTCAACGGAACGGGAGGGGGCCAAAATGTAAAGATTAAAACAGTGTCTCTGATTGCAAAACTAACTTTGATTTAAACAAATCACAATTCCGTAATTCTAGCTCAATACATGATCTAGTTATAGTTAGTTCCTAGCGGTGGAAATTTCACTATAGATAACTTACATAATATCGTATCATATCTCCGAGATATCTTATCTTATGTGCGAATCGCACTATTGAATGGGCTCTAGCTTCTCAACGTTACGGGAACGGACCAATGGCTAAGTTTATTTATCTGATTGCACAACCAATTTTAGGCCAAAATATGATTGTTTTGCCAGGAGTCACGTTGTAAGAAATTAGTTCAGAATAAGGGAAGGTATGAGTAGGATTTACCAGCGGTGATTTCGAAAGATATAAATATAATAATAGCATACTTGTAATGCGCATATATCCATGCTCAAAGCGCATAGAGAGCAGAAAGTTGTGTGTGCGGCCTGTGAAGCACTCCACTAGCTGGACACCTCCATGAGGAGATAAAGTAATGGAGAAATTGTCGGAAGAGATGACTTGACTATCCTCAGTGCAGAGTGTATTACATATAAAACCAAAAGCATTCCTCCCTAATTGCCTTATGGATACATTAAGTTTGTTAAAATACAAAAACGCCTACATCTTCTTTTTCAGTTGTAGAAAAATTCCCTGAACATGGTAAAGAAGAATCGGAAACCTTGCAGTGAAATTCAACTGGGACTTAAAACCATGGCCTGGATCCAAATGCAGATGTATTGGTAATTTTATCCGCGAGAGCTAAACTTGTGTGAAATGATGCAGAACTTCATCACGAGAACTTATTTCAATCATGATGAGCTGTAATCCGTTTAAGGGGCCAAGAAATGGCGGATCTAGAAATTTTGAAAAGGAATGAAGATTCATCTTCGTTTAGAATAGGGCGAGGAAATTGTGCAGGAGGATAAATATCAAAGTGCAAATTTGAAAAGAGTTTAGCTTAACGAAAGCATACGGAAATAACCGAGGCGTTTCGAATGCCAAACTAATTTTTATTGCATCCGATCAACGCTCATTTCTAGACCAAGAAACCTTCTTATTAAGACAGAGGTTGTATTTGAATTAATGACGTAGCTATTTTGTTTGCATTAAATCATGTTTCTACAATTCCAGACCGAGAAACGAGCTTATTTGGACAGTGATTGTATACATTTTATGAATGAGATACTTCTGTTAAGTTTTAAAACTGAAGAAACTTGATTCAGGAGGCTTTGATGGTATTGACCTATGTAAGCCGCTTGGGTTCTGTGTACTGGAGGTACCTGGCTAACACTGTTTATTGAACTTCATGGGCAGATGGTAAAGTTCCGTTTTGTCCACTAGATGGTCGTAGTTGATAATTTAGACTGTTTTGTCCGTCTGGAATTGTTTAGTTAGTATAGTAAAGTGTCCTGTTTGCTGAAAAATATGTAGCACATATGAGTTTTGTTTTATTTGTATTTGACATGTTTAATGAGAAACACATATTATGAACTAACACAGTTCCTTCTCAAAGAACTTTACTTGTGTGCAGATAAGCGTGTCACTGTCACAACAATCACAAGGCATTGTTCATAGTAGGCGTTTTTCCTTGTAGGCATTATTAACCCTTAACCTGTTGGGAGAGAATGTGTATGGGATCACTTAGCTGAAACATAGTCCAGTGATTACAGTATTAGGTAAACTTAATTCTAGGGTGTTTGTGTTAGGTGCTACTGTCTTTCAAACCAGTCAGTTAAGGCGACTTTGCTTAAACGCACTATATGCACACCAATATTGCTTTAACACAACGAATGCACAGATACTGCATATCTCTCGATATTATTCAAGATCCTCACTCACGTAATCTACCTCGTAAGGTATTTAACAAATATTTACGTATTCAGGTAGTAAAGTTGATTTTTAAAGACCGGAAGTATTTAATGTTACGTTACAACAAGGATTTGAATAGGGCTATGAAATGAACAAGCGATGTATACAAAATTGGTATGAGACAGATGTCACATTTTCTCGTGCATGTGCCAAAGTTTGCTCGCGAACCAAGCACGAGAAAATCATGATGCATGTGTAGAACCAAATGTACACAGATTTGCTTGTGTTTAGTCATCTTAGTTTGCCCTTGTAATGTGGTGCTGATTTCATCAACGCCAAAAAAGTTGGCTGTGGAAGCAAAGTGGTCATGAATTTATTTTGGTAGAAATTAAAGGGTTCGAATTCCGCCAGCTAAATGCTATATGAGAGTTAACCGTCAAGGCTTTTGTTATGTTGAAATTAAGGCCAGTGAAACTGTGATTTGCTTTTTTCCAAGTTAACCTCAAATGAATTCAAATAGTTATTACTTATTTATAGCGCTTAATAATGCTTCGAAAACATCAATGATTATACATCATTTTAAAAAGCACATACTTGAAAATATACGTATAAAAATCATTTTATCGCTTGATATCACCTTACTTGCTGACGCATCTCTTGCAATAAAGAAGTTGTCAATCCATAAATTTCCTATTTCTTAAAATCGACTCCATGCAACGCTAGGTATAGATCCATGTCATTGGTATTTTGCATTTGGGGCGCCCTCACTTGTCAGACACTTAATTGAACAGATTTACAGACGCTGTTTCTCATCAAGAAAATGTCCATTTGTTAGACAGCAGGGCCAAAATGACAGAAATGGATCCTTCCTTGAGTTGACCCCAACAGTGTTGACGACACTCTCGTGTTTAAATTAAAACAACACTTCTGTACTTTTACAGTGATTTAACTATTAGACAATATCAATGAAGTTCAAGTTATGTTCTTTATTCACTAAAACCACTCACAGTGGTACATACTACATTTTTACAAAATCATTAATACATTTTCCACAACGAGGCAACATCATATTTTTGAAAGTTGTTCAGAGATACATCTTATGAATTTACTTAGATTGTCAACAATCGTATAGCAATTCTGAGAAGAGACTATGAAGTTTAAAGTAATTAGGTTTTGTACAACAATGCTTAGGTAATAACGTTTTTCTATTTTAAAATCACTCAAAAATATAATGGTACTCGTCACTCATCACCGAACTCCTTAACTCTTGGCACAGGCCAAGTTCAGCGCTGTGCAACGGAGATGGAATACCCAGTTCGCTCATCATTAAAATTGGTTATTTTACAATCGTTGCGCAACGCTAAACTTGGTCTGTAATCATGGACACTCTGGTAAGGATAAGTTCTGTGGTTACCTCCCTTTTTTTATTTGAAAATGGTATTGCAAAACCATGGCTATCTAAAGATGTGTATCTGTATGAAGATGAATATCTATGGATGCGAGGGCTTGGGATAAATCCATAAAGAGTTGACGTCTGTGCTTTTGGATAAATTCTGTTTCTTGAAGAATATCCAATACCTCTTCTGCAAAACAAAACTTATATTATCAGAGACCATATTTATTTATATATATTATGGACCAATTAGATATATATAATTAAATTATATAATTGAAATATTTTTTACATTTTCAATTTAGAATGAATTCTCAAAAGAAATCTTCTAAAGAATGAAAAAAATATTGTATAAGTTAATTTTTATTTATTTGTTATTTAATTACTTAAAGGTCATTCAAATGATTTTTGCTGCTTACAGTTAACACTCTCACGTGAACACATATGCTATAATGTAAGAGAGAAACAAATTTCGTGTTCTCAATTTCCAAGCCCGAGGGCATAGATTTTCTAAGCTCTCTTTGAGTTTCCTCCTGCCTTTTTGGTACTAAAGATTTCGTTAACGCTAGAAGCCAATAAAACATTAGAAACCTACAAATTCAAATCATTTACAATATCTATAATTCAAAACACTTACCACGAAGACCAACCACATAGACTTGCATATCGATTGATTCATATTCAGACACAGCCTGAAAACAGTTAATGTACATAAGTGTATAACGCCCCTATAAAACGACACTTGAGAATAAGAAAAATGGTTGAAGAGGGGTTTCGGGTGGCCATCATGTAATGGACAAATGTACAGCAGCATACCGAAAGTTTGTTCACCAACTTGCCTTTCTCTTGTCATCATCAGTTATGTTGAGATTTCTTTGAGACAACATACTATGCAGACAATGTTGTGTTTTAAGGTCAGACGCGACGATGAAGACATTATACCATGCAGACAATGTTGCGTTTTAAACGCACTATTGCACGCCAATATTTCGTAAACACAACGAATGCACAAATACTGCATATCTCTAGATATTACTCACTTCATTCAAGTAATCTACCTCGTAAGTTATTTAACATTACGTATTCAGGTAGTAAAGTGGAATTTTTAAGGCCGGGAGTAGTTACATAAATACGCACGAACTACGATATCGAAAATATTAAAATTTTGCTCATACCCAGAAAAACGGTCAATCTAATAACAATGCTAATACTGTGTTATAAAATCGGTTAATTTACAACATTGCTTTCATAAAACATATTTCATGATTTGTTCACAGTTCCGAATTTAGGTAAATTTAATAGCTGCACACAATACTAGTTCTGCCGTTTCCAAGTGTAATTAATTTATCCGTTTTGTGCACATAGATAACCATAGATTTTTATATGTCCAAACAAACAGCGGCTGTCTTAACGTTTTCATTGTTGATTGCAGGTAAATTGTAAAGAATGTTTAGTATTTTATTGCATCGATAGAAAGTTTAAGTGAATGCATAAGTTCTTGTAAACCTTAAAATAGCCAATTTAAATTGTAAAAGCGTGCACTAATTTGCACACGCATTTCGTCATCTGTGACGTCGCAACTCGCGTTGAAACAATCGTTTCTTGGCAAACGTGATATGTGCACATGTGCTCGTATTGAAATTATGTCATCACGTATTATTAAACATATGGGTAATAAACTAGTTTAATGTTGCCGTATAAATATTACTCTGTAATATCTTACTTATATCAGGAGAAAATATCACATATAATTCAACTTACAAGAGTCAAGGCTTTAGCTCCCATGCTGTCAATAAACGTCACCCCCGCCATGTCGAAGATGATATGTTGGGATGGGTAATCTTTTGTAACTTCTACGTCGGTTTTGGTACCGTTTTCTGTTTTGACGTCATCATTGTTATTTGGTATTTCAGTATTTTTCTGAAAGGTAAATGACATTCACTTTGACGACCTTTATTAATAGACGTGACTAAATTTGCTCTCAATATAAATTGTGAAATTGAAAAATAACACATTGGGCCGAAAATGTATTTCGCTAGTGTTTAAGAACAAGACTTTTTCTAACGCGTACATCATCTGTAACTGTATAAAAAGTTTTGATCTTGCTCATAATTATTGAAACAAAACCCTCATATAAACCGTTAGTCATGTGTGCCAGATATATTGACAAAGTCACATCTGAGATATATTCCTTCTTGCCACATCAGCGATTGTGTATCCACATCAGCGATTGTGTATCCACATCAGCGATTGTGTATCTACATCAGCGATTGTGTATCTACATCAGCGATTGTGTATCCACATCAGCGATTGTGTATCCACATCAGCGATTGTGTATCCACGTCAGCGATAGTGTATCCACATCAGCGATTGTGTATCCACGTCAGCGATAGTGTATCCACATAGCGCTTTCAATACCCTGAGTTGTATCGAGCCAAATTACTCAAACTAACAATGAATGAAACAGTATGTCTAGAAGGACATGACATGTGGAATACAACGTTTTTGTTTGTTGCGACGTTTCAGAGTTTATGCTTACGCCTTCATCAGGTGGGATCTATGGACTTTAGTGCTTCAAATGAGTATCTCTTTTTGCAACGTATTGGAGATTTCCAATTCAAATTAAAACGTATTCAATAGGACGCATGTTTCCATTAATGACTGACTAATCTGTTACCGAAGATAAGGTCTCTGGAAACACATTATTCTCTTTTATTTCATCTAATAATTTCTACTGAACTAATGTGTCGGATTTCGCCGGACATTCGCACGGGATATATCATTTGTGGTCAAATCAAAAGGAATAAAAAACACTTTTGCACAAAAAATATCTTAGTAACGTAACTTTTCATCATAACAATTATCGAAAAGAGATAGACAAAAATCATTCAAATATAACCTCTCTTTTGGAGGCAATCGTGAAATCTAACTACGGTACCATATATGAATATCTACTATCAGGTATAACATGTTACATTTACATATATGTGATTACTTCAGTTATCTGTTTAGTCGAGTAGGCAATCGTTTGCTTCCGCTTGATCTTTCCGGGGTCGATTCCACTTTCCTTGAAACTCTTGCTCACAAACAACTCAGAGTTTGCAAAATACAAGGGCGCTTCGAACGTGAGAATTGTCACATTTGGCAGATATTTCACCTGAAATGAAAAAAAAAAATAATGTTTTCCAAAAAGAGGAGTAAGAATGAAATCTTCGAACGTCTAAAATAAAGAGCAACCACTGTAATGTCCATGAACCGTTCATTTAATTAGTGGATATTAACTCGGTGCGAAAAATGTTTGTTAGACCGTAAGACAGACTTCTATTATAAATTATCAACTATTAAAAAATCAATTTTAAATATCACCATACCGATGATGTCATTGTTGATTGAACCCCACGTCACAGTTTCACATTTTCAAGTAAATTGTTTTGAATAGAGTATCGAAATGTCAACTTTCGTTACGTCTTGGTGAACTTATGTATTCTCGCAACACTAAACTTTTCTTAAAGGCACTAGTGCACGCTTTTACGGTTTAAATTGGCTTTCTGAAGGTTTAAGAGGACTTATATATTCACTTAAGCTTTCTATCGATACAATGAAATACTTTAAGTTCTTAACAATCAACAATAAAAAAAATTAGACAGCCGCTGTCAGCTTGGACATGTAAAAAAATTTATGGTTGGCTGTGCACAAAACGGATAAATTAAAGACAGTTTAACGCAGCTGTACAATTGTTATGTGCAGCTGTTGCATTTACCTAAACTCTGAACTGAGAACAAGGAATGAAGTTTGTTTTATGAAAGCAATGTTGTAAATAAACCGATTTAATAACACAACATTAGCATTGCTATTAGACTGACCAAAGCGGCTGCCGTTTCCGCTTTTTTTGGTTATATGCAAAATCTTAATATTTCCGATATCGTAGTTCATGCGGATTTAAAGTTACGTTACATTAAATACTTACAACTTTACCATCTGAATACGTAAATATTTTTTTAAATAACTTACGAGGTAGAGAACTTGAGTGAGGATTTTGGGTAATATCGAGTGATATGCAGTATCTGTGTATTCGTTGTGTTTACGAAATATTGGTGTGCACTAGTGCGTGTAAACTCTGAAAGTTGTATTCATGATCGTAGCAGACTCTTGGCCTATTTAACACTTAACATCAAAAACGCATTTTCTGGGAATGAATTTCGAAAACGTGATTTCAACTTCCGGCACTGAATATTTTTCATTTCCTTTCGCTTAATGGTGACGCTGGCATTTAAACGACTGGTTATCGATTCAATCTGGTTAAAACTAGCTGTAATATAGTACGTCCCGAAGTCCGTTATTAATACATCTAGTTTTAAAGAGCCACTCCGTGATTTTCATAACATATCATTTACCTTTGATAAGAACCTAAATGTCATATGTGGTGATATAAAATCAAAACATCTTAACGTTTCATGTCCAAAAGACATTATATGATAAATGCAAGTTTTCCATGAAAATCTAAAACCAGCACAGAGGTGTAGAAATCACGTCCAATATACATGGATACTAGTTATATAACCTTACAAACGCTATCAACTCCTAACTGCCTTCCTGGCTGTTTTAGACGAGTCTCCAAAATTACGTTTGACTATTTGACGCGCGCCACTGTCCGGTTTTCGATTATAATTGCGACGTTCTACCTTCACATTGTCACTGTAAAAACAAAATAATCTTTAAGATCCATCTTTTTGGTAACAGAAGATACTTCGCGAACAAATGACACCATTGATTAAGTTTGGCATACATGATTTCAACAACTCACGGAGTGGCTCTTTAAAGTCATTGGCTCATTTATGCAAGGCAAATTGTTTTGATCGCCAGACAAATAGTTTATCACTCACAGAAATCTTTCCCCTGACGTTTGCAACAATTTTCAGAACTCTAGTGCATTCTAGTCCTCAATGATTAAGTTCAAAACACCCTACCCTATATCTTATGCAAAAGCCACGAGGTAGAACATACGAATTTCCCAGCCCAATATGCAATGAAAGTCCAATATGACTCCAACAACTCAAGGAGCGGCTCTTTAACTAAATTGGTTATCGATAAGGCTTAAGATTATCAACCAACCGCAAAAGATATAATTATTTGAAAGTGTTGAGAGAGATAATTGTTTTCAAATATATCATGGGCAGTATATGCTGCAAAACAAAAGGCCAGGTTTCTTACAAAGATCATATGAAGTTTATTTTGGAGGTTATGATATGAGGTGATGAGGACACTTATATAACAACAACCTCATCTCGAACCGCTGATTTATTACTTGAGTATTCAAGCTTATAAGGTGTCCTTCTCAATGAATTCGAATGAACCAATTGACCTAAATATTTACCTAAGTCCTATAACCGTAAACAATGCAATGAGTGTGACCTAGTTGGGTCATGTTACTTATTGCGATTGTAGGTCAAGGTCACAACCTTCGCAAACCTTTATAATCACAATTTGAGCCCATCCATACTTATATATCTACTTACTTAAAGGGCCTGCAATACGTTATTTTCTCATTATCCTTTTTAAAAATTGCCGTTTTAATAAGAGTTTATGGGTTTTTAAAACTTTATTTTGAGGTTAAAGCATCTCATTACACGACCCGATTATTTGTGGTCGTTAGATGTGGTGTGATGAATAAAGCGAAAACTGAGAGCGGCCATTTTCACGTGATCATCTTTTATTATTCCGAATTACCAATCGTTTGACCGAAAAGCATACACTCGTTCTTGAACTTGATTTTCCAAAGAAATTGCGGTGGTAAAGTCTTGGCCACATTAATTATTAAACACAATTTAGCCACTTTAGAGCGAAAAAAACGTGCTACTGCCCCTACAATTGAATAAAACTGATGAATATAACGCTGGATGCATCGACCAACAAAAGTAAATTCTTGTTACGTAACAAAGGTTAACTTACATATTCGTAATACACGTTAACTTACATGCACGTTAACTTACATATTCGAAATACATGTTAACTTACATGCACGTTAACTTACATATTCGTAATGCACGTTAACTTACATATTCTTAATACACGTTAACTTACATATTCGTAATGCACGTTAACTTACATATTCGTAATACACGTTAACATACATATTCGTAATGCACGTTAACTTACATATTCGTAATACATGTTAACTTACATATTCGTAATGCACGTTAACTTTCATATTCGTAATGCACGTTAACTTTCATATTCGTAATGCAAGTTAACTTACATATTCGTATCTTTTGTCTGATCTATATTGCGACGTCGAATCAACGTCCCCTTTAGAAACGAAGCCAGCTCTGAAACAGTGAACAAGTATGCAACAGAACGTTGAATGAAAGAAATCCACAAAGGATAAGCATTTCGTTTTTAAAATGAAAAAAAATATGATTCGATTTTAAATGGGTATAATGACATCGGACCTTCCTTTAGCATTCATTTTAGGACTTACTGGGCATAAGTATGCGTATAGTCACCACAACTGAAACAAAATTTGAATGCCGGATATTGGATGCGGAATTATGAATTGACTGCTGACCTCTGAGTCCTGCATACGACGGTGAGTACGGAGTAGATGATCCCCACCCCAAGACCGACATCTGCATCCAGGAGGACCACACACAGAAAGGTCACGATCCAGATACTCTGGGGTCAGAAAAGTATAATCTTTATTGAAGATATAGAGAATCTCACCCAAGTGTCTCCTGATGTCAAAATATCAATAGGCTTGGACATTTTTAACTTTTATCAACGATTTATCTGATATCATAAGACACGAGGGTATGAGTTT
The DNA here is from genome assembly GCA_921293015.1 of Phorcus lineatus. NCBI lineage: Eukaryota > Metazoa > Mollusca > Gastropoda > Trochida > Trochidae > Phorcus > Phorcus lineatus. The sequence continues at coordinate 17,837,009 of OV121087.1, read as the reverse complement.
ATCAAATAACGTCCAATATAATTTTTTTCATTACGTTTCGTTGAAAACATACATCTCTGAACACTGCACAAGCAATCGTCATGTTTATGTCGTCTTAGCATTGTGATGGCATTATTTGATGATGCAGAACAATTGTGATGTCATGAAATTGACTATGGCAGGGTATTGTTCAAAATTTGCTGTAAAACAATGTCTTCAGGCGAGATCGGTATTTCGCTTGGAATAGTACTTAGATCAGATAGTCAGGTACTCGAGATGCGAGTGATACATTGAAGGTCAATTTTAATGTTTTCTTTCATAAGGCCGTTCAAACGACCTTATAAAAATCCTATGATTTCAAGGTGTTAGAAAACGTTAGAAATTCATGTAAGTTTTTTTTTCTAAATCCTTTAATGAATGACTGTTAAATTCGAATCTGTCTTACTACACACAACGAAAAACTCTTTTTTAACACATTCCATTGGAATCGCTTTTATTCTAAATTGTTAGAAAAAATATTTTTTTTAATAATCTCAAATAATGTTAAATATTGCCCTAGCATTTCATATCGTATTACAGTACATGTGCCCGATGATAGCAAAACAAATATCGAACGATAACAGTTTTAGGAATAGGTGATGATATGCTACACAAAACATTGCATTTCAAAGTTTAAGCATATACTCACGAAATCCCATTTTGATTTCCTCCACAGTATAGGGAGTTGCAGTGTCTGTCGGAACATGCTCCGGAGATTGACGAATATGACTGAAGATAGTACACACTGCAATAAATATAAAAATCATTCAGATATGACAAAAGAGTGTACGCTGCTGTTCAAAAGTTTCTACCCTTAAAAAACGTGTAACGATCGAGAGAAGATCGCGTGGTCTATGAGAAAACTACAGTGAATAGTAGCGTGCTACAGAATAAACTAAAAAAACTTGTTTCCATTGCCAATTTCCAAAAATATTTAGTCTTGATAATATCATTACTATAAAGACATTTTATTTAAATCTGATTTAGAATTAAATCATACATCGGAATCGTATTTAAGCAAAAGACTGCAACCAAGGAAATTTTTATGACCGAAGTTAAATCTTCAACTTATAAAGTTCAAGTTTCATTTTCACTAATCAATATTTGAATCTTATGACTGAAACTTATCTTGCCTAATATTTTAAGAAATACGATGAGAGCCATTTATTGTCTTTGATGTTAACGTTATTTCAGACGGAATTCATTAATAATTTTATTGCATGCAATGTTGACAATTTGAATTGAAAGTGTTACTTTTGAATAGTTCTTACCGAGGGGAGTGAATAGAACAGCGGTCCTACTGCCATGACAACCACTAACACAACAAGACAACCAGCAAGAGAAGCAATCTACAAAATATTTTACCATATTTTGACAATCTCATTTCTTATATTCAAAAACGTTTCACTAAATGAGAAAAGACAATCAACATTAGTGTCAATATAAATCTCTCAGTTATACCTAGATCCCTTCAAACTCTTGCATCTAAACTGTTCTTTATTGCAGAAAAAAAGATGATAGCGCCTCCTCTATTTCGTGGACACGTTACTGTACGTCCAACGTTCGCTTTCAAATCACACGCATGAAATACACAGAGATCGTGAGACGAACGCTAAACAGTCATTGAAATTTTGACCATCAGCGTAGAAATAAGCTGATAGATAGATAAGATAGATAGATAGATAAATGTTAATTTGAGTCTCACCTCACAATGTATACACAATAAAATTCATCAAACACATACAGTACATTAAAATAGTGAGCCACCCATACAGGGTTACGATCAGACTATGAAACAAAGATAGAACAACATATACAAATGGACATAGACAAATGAAAATAAATATAAAAGTATAAACACACATGCTAAGAGATCCCCTGATGCATGAGTATTGCGACAACATAGATATATTGATATATGGCTATAATTATCAGTCACTGTTCTCATGCATATACCATTCTTTTCAATGAACGAATATTGGTCCATCGTGAGTCCAGTCCAATATGCTCCTACTATAAAATACTGCGATCAACGGAGCTGCAATACTGTAAAATTGTCTGTACCTACAACCGAAATTTATTTCAATGGTAACGCTTGGCGATGTGGGAGATGATATCGTGACAGCAAAGTCATGTTTAACCATTATTAAAATATACTTATAACAGAACAACATATAGATAAGCTATAGTACAAATGAAAAAAATTCAGTTCAATGTTGAAATATCAGTCAAAAGATAAAATGTCAGTCCAACCTGAGTTATACCCCCGGCGCCTTCCTGAACAACGCTGCGGGCCACAGAAGCTGCTGTGATATAACCAGAAAAAATAGAACACAGGACACTGCCAGCTCCGTAGGCGAACATTTCCTGTTTGTAAGAGAGAAATATATATATAAATAAAATCAAAATAATATTTGGAAATAACTGTTGAAAACCTGAACATCTCATTCTCTCCCAACAGAGGTAGCTCCGTCATAAATTTCTTTACAACCTCTGTCTTAATACGAAGGTTTCTCGGTCTTTCGGCACTTTCCCCTAGCGGGACAATATTGCAACTTAAACTGCCTGGCTTTATTTCAGTCAATGAAAACAACGAATGCATGAATAACATATTTGATGTCACACAGGCCTGTGCAACGAAACAGTAGGAAAATGAGGCGTTTGTGTTCTGTATAGACGACTCAAAGTGCTAGGTGCATATTCGAATAAAGTTTAGCTTTTGGAAGCTTACGGAAATAACTTAGGCGATTTGAATGATAACTTTTGACAAGGCGTCGCTGATTGCATAACTAGCTTTGATTGCATCCAATCAGTGTTCTATATTTCGTGCAGAAGAAACCTTTGAATTAAGAGAGGGGTTGTATAGAAATTTATGACGCAGCTACCTCTGTTGGGAGAGAATGGCATATCCCATTGCTAGCGCGGAGTGTTGCAACATTATGTAAATTCAGCCATCATGTCTTCGCTTTTTGTAAACGTATCCAGTGCGGAATTATGTTTTTTAAATGGTCATGTGCCAACAGCTACCACGGGGTGTTGAAAAAGCTAAACAATCCAGCCACCACATGTTTATATAAAAAATAAAGCGTATGGAAGGTTTAAATTTTTTCTTTCAGGCTGAAAATTTGACATTTTACTAATGACTTTTATAAAGTGAACACATGTCATCATTTCCTTTTCCTTTTCAAAGCAAATGAAAATGTTTTAACATTGACGTTTATATACCTGATTAGGATTGACGGAATATTTGTTCTTCATAGCCAACGTCTTTGCCATGGAAACTGATTGTGCAAACGCAATGACTCCAATGATGACGGCATCCCCAATGTGTGACGTCACCAAACCTACATCCGGGATAGTTGGAAGCGGTATTCTGTTTGGAAATCCATGTTAACAGTCACGCTTCTAAGATTTTTCATGACGACTTTTAAAAAAACTTGAAAAAACTTTTAAATTCGTAAGACTCTAAAAAATTTATCATGCCACAATTCAAATGGAAAAGACATACTTTAAAAAGAGAATTCAATAGAATACATCTGTGAAAATTTTAAGTATCTGCACAACCCCGGAGGCCTACGATACAATTCTTGATATATATAAAATACCTTTTTGACAATATTTATCACAACTTTGTTGACTTTACAATTATAGTTAAATAAAATCCAGATCAACTAGTATGAGATCTGATTACGGTATCTCCATATTGATATAAAACCAGACATTCTTTTTAGCGCAAGCGGAACGAGGCCCGGGAAGTAGGTTGGTAAAAGATTTAGCTCACCCAGCAGGAATTTCCCCAACGACCTTGACCCCAAAGTTGACCTTGAACTGTCCAAAATGGGAAACAACGGTTCCTAAGATAACCTGTATAAAATAATAACATATGTAGTAATTCAAATTCCTTAAAAAATGAATCTTATCTACGCAAGGAAACGTCAATTAGCAATCGCTTTGGAAATGCTAAGAAATATAAGGCAAACTTCGAGAATAATTTGAGACATTGGTAAGAATTGTATTTTGAGAAGCAGAAAGAGACTTAGTCAAAAACCTAGTCTCTAAACAATTTAAAGGTCACCTAAATTATGATATACGAAAATCTTGACCTAGTGCTAGAGTTGAAATCATTAAAAAAGATTATTACCCGAAGTAGGTTGCATTATGACTTTAAAGAAGCAAACATGATTTAGCTACTACCCGAATGAGAGCGAGGATTTAGATTAAAAAGACACATGGTTTTAAAAGTTAATGTCTTCATTATCAGCTCTTTTCCATTTCAATCGCGATGGCCCGCGATATATAGTAAAATTGCTTTATGACGAAAACTTCTTGAATTCATGCCGTACCAAAACAAAAGTGATAAATTATTAATTATGTTTCACCCCTAATAGTAAAATGTTTTGTAATCTCAATGTTCACTTACCACTATTAGTTCTATAGGTAGAGGGATTCTCATTGTGCTTCTAAATCGTTCGTTGATTTGAGTTTTGATGACGTATATGATGACCATACTGACAATGGACGTTACAACAGGAACCCAGTTGGTGTCTCCTATATTCGTGAATATCACAATCCATGTCTGAAAAGATTTATTTGAAGAAATATATGTTTTGAAGAATGAAAATATTTTTATCTGAATTATTCGGTTATTAGTCATTTACTTAAATCCTGGCTAATATTATCCAAAACTTACTAATTGTAAACGCTTATGATTAAAAATACAAGGCGATTCTATGTAAAAGTATCCGAACGTTAGCTGAGAGAGTTTAAAGGTAGTTGATATTTTGAAAATTGATGATTTGAAATTCTTACCAAAAAGATGTTTTATAACGAGTTTATTGCCCCCTTTCATTTGTCACTTTTGAGCAAACGAAATAACACTGTTTATTTTCGCTGACCATAACAATCACATGACAAATCCTACCTTGATGATTTTAAAGACACCGTTGAAGCGCTTTATCCTCAGTCCAAGAATGTTCTTCATCTGACTGGACACGACGTGGACAGCGACGCCAGTAGTGAAACCACTGATGAGATACTCGGACATGTACGTCGTCACGAAGCCTAGGCCAAGCTTACCCAGGAACATCTGAACAGAGTACGTATTTTTTTAAACTCTTGTCAGTGTATCACATAGATAAAAACATAAACAGCCACCTTAATAGTGAAACCATGGATCAGATAGTCGGAAACATACATTGTCGCGAAGCCAGGTCCAAGCTTACCAAGGAACATCTTAAAATAACACGTGTTCTTGACGCCCTTGTCAAAGATGCATATAGATAGAATACATCATGTTTGATATAAGACGTGGACAGCAAGCCCATTAATGAAACCATTGATCAGATACTCGGACATGTACGTTGTCACGAAGCCTAGGCCAAGCTTACCCAGGAACATCTGAACAGAGTACGTATTTTTTAAACTCTTGTCAGTGTATCACATAGATAAAAAAAAATAGGTACAAAATAGCCACCTCATTAGGTGAAACCATGGATCAGGGCCTCCTTTCCTTAAGGTAGCCTTAGTGCAATGTTAAAGTATGGGAGTTAAGGTTAACCTTAGTTAAGGTAGCTTTGTGAAAGCAGGCCCAGGTGGTTGGAAACATACATTGTCAGGAAGCCTAGGCAAGGCTTACAAAGAAACATATGATTAGAATACGTGTTCTTGAAACCCTTGTCAAAGATGCATATAGATAGAATACACCATATTTGATATAAGACGTGTACAGCGACCCCATTAGTGAAACCACTGATCAGATACTAGGCCAGCTTACCAAAGAACATCTGAACACAGTACGTATTCTTTGAAACTCTTGAAAATGTATCACATAAGTGGAATGAATGGTAAATGATACAAGACAGCCCCTCAATACTGAAACCTTGGATCAGGTGGTTGCAAACATACATTGTCACAAAGCCTAGTCCAAGCTTACCAAGGAACATAGTAAAATAACAGGTGTTCTTGAAACCCTCGTCAAAGATTAATCTAGATAGAATGTACGATATTTAATACACGCCATGGACAGCAGCCCCGGTAATGAAACCTCTTATCAGGTATTCGGACATCCACCTCCTTCCGAAGCCTGTTAGCTTATCTAGGATCATCTGAACAGAATACAGGTACTTTGAAACTCTTGTCAAAGATTCATATTGATAGAATTCAAATTACCTGTAACCCTTTTCCAAGCCTTGACATCTTACCAAATTGCAAGGTTCTAAAAATAAGAGGAGCATTTACAAGAATGCATGTTTCTTCCATGTCCGCATATGCCATGTCCGTTCATACCAAAGAAAACCTAAATAAATTCCGCCTTACTTATTGCAAGCTTACAGAGTACCATTTCAACATCCTAAATGATGCCTTTAATCCTAGTAAAAGCTTATCAAAAGAAATAGTAAAAGAATATGTGACTCTTGAAACTGTCCAGATGCAGGTGGTCAGAATACGTGATCCTTAATATAACACCCTAGGCAAAGCTTACCAAATAACATCGGACCAGAATACACGATCCCTGAAACCCATGTACTGAATACGTGACTCTTGAAAGCCTAATCCAAACTTTCAAAGGAGCATATGGACAGAATACGCGATCCTTAGAAATTCTGTTCAAGTTGACTCGGGAGCATGTGAATATAATGCATGGTCTTCGAAATCCTAGTCAAAGCTTACCCAAGACCAGTGGACAGAATGTACTATCCTTGAAACCCTAGTCAAGGCTTACAAAGCATATGTAAGCCAAGGCTATTCAGGAACATATAACCTGGTCTAGGTAACACGTAATTTTCACAATGAAAGATACTTTATAGAGACAATATGCTTCTGATTGACATTAAAGTTATTAAACTTACAGAAAATCATCTTTAAATACATTTTTAGGAAGGCGCTTAAAAATACATAAGACATTTACCATGACAATGCCGGATATGAAAGATAATGCTGTAGCAATCTGTATTTTTCTAACGTTGATGGATCGTTCAAGGTCAAGGTCAGTTAAGGTTCCGTTGAGAGTGGCGTTCAGAACGTTTGGTGACGTTACGTCATCTGCAGCCAACCGGGTGTCGAGTACAGCAGCGATCATAAGACTTACAACAGCGATAGTACCTGAATCAGAACAGAAAAAAGTTGAAAGAACGACTGCAAATGATAACACATGGCATGCGCTAACACACGGTGAACCATTAAAAAACGAACACATTCTTGGCGAAGTACGATTATCAAGATACTTATTGATAAGGTTTTCATTCAAATAAAACACGATACTATTAAGTTGTTGTTGAATTTTTTCATCTGTAATTAATGTATAAAGATTTTTTTTAAACCGTTACTATAAATAGTATTATATTAATATGGGTACTTATGAGTTAGTTGCTTTAAAAGTTTTCGTATATTTTATTCAACCATTCGACATAACTCCTTGCTTTTTTACATAGATCGGTTTAAGAATAAAGTTGATGTTGGATAAGCAATGAATGTAACTGTAATGATAAAACTATATGTATGGACAAGAAGTATTTGAATATTAAATATAGTCGCGTGCGACAATAACAGGACTCAGCCTAATATGATTCCCTGTAGCCGCAACGTATTTAATTTAGCATTAATCTAAGAAAAAAATACGTTGCGGCTTGGTTTTCTGAGCACTGCAGTCAAATGAAAAGTGTAAGATATAATTTATTTGACTTCTTTCCAGGTTGGCAAGGAAACTCTAAAATCATGAGTTTATGGTATACAGATGGGAGAGAATGCATGATTTAGAGTTCGATTAGGGTGATAGACCATTTTGAAATTGAGTTTGAGTAGAAGGACCAAGATGGAGGGGAGCATTTCATAATCTTCTTTCAACTTTCCAGATTCGTCTGACCAGGCTAAATCACGATTCTCGTACAAAAGCTCGCATCTCATAACTTGTCCATTGTACTTACGGTACAAACAGATATGAAGAGCAGTTCAATACCAGTCCTGTATGTGTGTTTAAAGATTGGGGGGTACATTTGATGATCTCCTTTCAACTTTGTTCAATTTATTTACTTGACCTACGACTTGGTGATGATATGAACTTTGTTTGCATGTTTTCTTATTGCCATCTTTTAAAACAATTTGAAAGTTTATGAGTGCATTAAAAGATCATCATATTTATTTGTAATACTTAGATCGTTCTGTACCTTTAATTAATCTTCCGATTGGGCCCAAAAGCTTACTTTTGCAATTCAAAGGTGAGGGCTATCATATCGCGAAGTTGTATTTCAGATAGCCGTTTAGGCTGAATTTAACGCTAAAATTTGCACGCCAATAACAATAACGATTCAGCCTGATAGCTGAATCCTTGAAAATGTGTCTTGTGACCTTCGTGTGATTTTCATAATTTAAAATGTCGCGACTCCTCTGAAGAAAGGGGACATCACTAGCATAATTACGTTGGCCAGTCTAGGATTGGTGTATTTACAATCATGACTGTGCAAAACAACGTATGAAAATTATTGAATGTTTTCTTTAGAGGCAAGAACATAAAAACGTCTCCTTATGTTCTGAAGAGGACAATTCTGAACCGAAACGGACAGTGACAGCTTTCATTTTATCAACCTTCATCTATTTATTGTAGAGGGCAAAGGCCTAAAAAAAGGATCATTTGTCTGGTTTATAAAGCTAGATGTAGGATAAGGCCAGACAAAATTGAAAAATTGATTTACAGATATTTTGGGGAAATATACGGAAGCTTCTGTAGAACCTAATAAGCTTCCGTAGAAATATGTTTAAAGGCAATAGGCCAAAACAAATTAAGCACATTTTCTCTAGTGTATAAGAAATGTTTTCTGAAATGTTCCAGGCATGAAAACGAAGTCCAGAAATAGATGAAATTATAAAAACTCTCCTTTTTTTGAGTTTGGGTGTAAAATTCGTGAAAATATTTTATTAACAGATGTTTGTACATGAATTTAGACGGAGCCGCCTCTGTAGGCAGCGAATGCGTTTATCCTCGCGACAAAAGTGACAAAAGTGTTCATTGACATTGATTGACGTTGAAAACAAGTCGTATACATATGGTTTAACAGAATGAATACAGCAAGGTTGTAGTTAAAGATCCAATTTCAACTTTGCATTCGTAATAACTCCGTTTTCATATATCGCACATCCGACTATACAGTACTGTAGAAAAATCTTTCAACAATTTTTTGAGACCATAAAAAGAATTTATAATCAAGGAGAAGGTATTTAATTTTAATTTCAAAGTATACCACCCTCCAAAACTTGCCGTAGCCATAAACGAACCCACAATCCGTGACGTCACAGTTTTATGTGTAGGATTTACCATACTTCCTGTTTATCGCGATCTCATTGTTATGGCTTCCGATCACGATGATGGATATTTATTTATCATTTATTCGAGCAGATAAACGTAAATTCTATCGAGCTAAACGCTGTTCCGATAAATGAGACCGTTTCCTTACCTCCAAACTTTCTAAGAGTTTTCGACTCGGTCTCCGCGAACGTCTTGATTCGGCCATCTTTGTTTACATCCTCTGTTTACGTCCCACAATCCTTCGCAATCTTGTAAATAATACGCCACTTCTATTTATAATACCAAGTCGTTTCGGGAATGCCCTTTCGTTTAATTGTAATTATTTTAATGAATTTTGGTCCGATTGTCGTTTTGTTTGAATTAAACGTTTTCTAATTTTGCAATGAATACGCTAAAATTACTTAGAACATTATGCAAAGATGAAAATGGATCTTTAACAATATTGTGGCTTTATTGGCAGCATAACGCTTTGTCATAATGACTTGAACAAAACCCGACATACATATTAGCTGGGTTAAGAGATGTTGCCACATAAAAATGTCTCCTAAAGTTCTAAAGAGGAATGTTCAAAAGTACTCAATGGTCAATTTGTATCAATGTTGAATATTTTGTTATCAAATGATATTTTTGGAATAACAGAAACATTGCTAGAATATTAAATGAAAATAAGGAAAAATACACGTGAAAAATCACGTTTGTAAGCCATGCTTGATTTATCCATGCCTATTATTAGAGGCAGTACCATATAAACATGTCTCCTTTAGTACAAAGTGGATTAGGATAGGACCTTTAAATGGAAGTATTTACGTTAAGAATTTATGATTCAAACACCCAGTTAGCTGAAGAATCCTTTAAAAGGGTACGAGGTGCTTCAAAATATCTTAAAAGTACATTTACCATCTGAGTGGCACAAATCTCTAATAGAGAGGCATCTTAGCTACTTAATCGGCTTACCGTAAAAGTAGGTAAAAGTACAAGTACCAGATGACAGTTTATATGTCCTCGTTATAACCCCTTGATATCTGGATGTATCGGGTAATCAGAGAGTTAAGAAATATTTTCGTCATTTGAGAAATTTTGTTTTGATGATACCAATATCTGTTTACTCTTGGTTTATGTTTGATTGACCCTAAGATACTTAGGCTAAGAGGCCGATGTAAATCAATCACTTCTCACTCATAGTTCCAGTCAGATTCATTTTGAAATTTTTACAGTTTGGACGTAATGAAAAGTTTCCCTATTCACCCCAACCCCTTTTTTACCACAACCTCTGAAATTGTTTTTCTTTTACACCCAAAAGTCATGTAGTCATAAACAAGACCCCCAATTCACTGGGTATAGTATATATAATTTTTCTCGGGAGAAGTTTCCATTCCACCTTACAAATATGAGCGTGTTTGGAGAATCAGATATTACAGTAGATGGACGGCTGAGTCGCAAATCTAGATACCACAGATGAATTATATAGATATCACTATGTAATCTTTATTACTATTATACCTGGGGGCGGGAAAGCGTAGTGGTTTGCGCGTTCGGCTACGGATGAAGAAGTCCGAGGCTCGGCAACTTTGTCTGCAGTAAAGAACTGTTCTACACGCAGGAAGGTTTTGATGCAACGCTACACTGAGTTTTCAGCGTAGTACCATCCACAGTTCGCTACTTCAAGCCTATGTTCGCAGGTTTCACCGCATAGCGAGGGGCTCGACAACTTTGTAGTTGAGAACTGTTCTACACGCAGGAAGGTTTTGATGCAATACTACACTGAATTTCAGCGCAGTACAACCCGATGCTCGCGGGTTTCACCACGATGCATAGCCACATCAGTGTTGCGGGCTTTCTCCCTGGATAACACTAGCAGCCGCGGTATAAGCGAACCTATTTTTTATATGCGATTAATAGCTTGGATCGGGGTCTAGACAGTCATTGGTATTAAAGAACATCCCAAATGCCATTTTGAAATAGATATTTATGCTAACAGCATCCAACTAGAGAACGTCATCCATTTGGCTGTTAAAAGAAACCCGATACATTTCACAAATTTCAATTGCAGCTGCCTATTAATTGCTAAAGAAAGCATTTATGTAAACAAATGAAAAACAGTAATGCAAAAAGCCTGAAGCAACGTATCCCGAACTCATTTGTCCTCTTATCCGGGTAGTGCCAATATTGCTCAAGTTTAAGTAATTTAATTGGATGGTTATACATGACGATAACAGTCATTTTTCATGGCATCGTGGTATTGTTGGAGTTTCGTGTAAACTTTTGTAGCAGGATGGATAACAATTAAAAAACAAAAAGAGGAGCTCACCCATTGAGGCATGTTTGGATGATCCAAAGAAGAAGTAAATCAGAGGTCCAAACAGGGAAGTGTAGAGACCGCAGATAGGCGGCAGAGAGGCCAGCGCCGCGTATGCCATACCTGAAAAAATCGTCGAATCAAGCACTCAAATTCTTACTATGGTTAATTAATGGCGTAAATGGAATGTAATAATCAGCAATGCAAATCTGATCATGCATTAGGTAGATTTATATGTTCAAAGTTTATTTTCCATGCTTCAAATATGAACATAACAAACTTTCAATCACCGGCAGTTAAGAAAATATTACATTCGTGTAAGTTTTTAAAAAACTGCAAAAGAACCTATATAATACTTTAAAGGGGCAAAGGGGCGTATTTTAGATAAATAAAGTGCGTTGACGAATACGAAAATAAATGTTTTTTTTAATCATAAGAAACCATTTCATAATAAATGTACCATGATTGGTTAAGCTGTGTGAATCCATGCTCTAACTGAAGTGGTTTAAAGGTGTTCACATAAAAATGGTTGCTAGCAGTTTGATGGGATGAATGAGGAAGCAGGAATGAGATGTTTTGAGATGACTCTTTGAAGATATGACCTTTGGCATAAACTAATGTTAATGGGGGACAATTTTGAAGAATAAAATCTTACATCCACCCTGTAAACTGTGAGTTATTTTTAAACAAGATCAAATGATTTTCATGGTTTTATAAAACGTAATCTTACGATACTTTTTAACTGATGGCCTCAGTCGGTGCGTAACATGTACTACCACATATTACAATATGTCTGTAATTACAACGGGATGTGGTGCTCCATTGTACAACATTTTTCCTGTTTGATACGTGAGCGACAAACAATGACAGTTCTGTTCTATGTTAAACCCGAGCTATTATAAGCCTGTGTGACATATTTAGACACCCACGCACAATGTTTCGAATTTTTCTTTACTTTAGAGGAAAAAAAAACATGGTTAACACTTAGTTTGTAAATCTTTTTACAGGAATGTGTAAGTGTAGCTGCAGACAAATTTCATTGACGCCGGAGGTGAAGAAATATTTTCTTTTGGGAAAAATTATTTAACTAAAAATGAATCGCTATAATGTTCAAAATTAAACTTATATTGCTTTCTGCTGCTTGCTTATTTTGATTTAATTTCGAAAAGGTTTTAATCAACCTCTTATTTTTATTCAATGACAGTATATCTGCCATGCAAAATGTGTTAGAGGAAATAATTTTGACATCTCTACCAACGCCAATTAAAAAAAAGCTGTGAAATATGTATATGATATAGAAACTTGTAAATTGTTATGCATATTTGTATCAATGGATGAAATGTAAAACGTAAGTGACTTATTGAATGTCAATCAAAGACCTCTGAGCAGACGCAATTTTATGCTATCTTTAACATGCGAGAATATCTCCTTTATACCAAACTATCAGTTGTATAATATTTTGTTTAGGTCATTTCATGTTGAAGTTTCAACACAATAATTTCGTGCTAAACGTGCAACAAAACATTTTCACGCTGCACGTTCAACACACTTATTTCGTGCTCCACGTTCAACACACTTATTTCGTGCTCCAAATTCAACACAACTATTTCATACCGCACGTGCAACACAATGATTACCTGCTGCACGTTCTTCACAATTATTTCGTGATGCAAGCGCAACATAATACTATCGCGATGCACGTGCTATATTTGTTTCTTGCCTCATGAACGAAAATGCCGTTCTACTCATTTTATAGAGTTGAGGACTTACTGCAGTTATTATTCTGCCAAGTGATTTAAATCTATTCGAATAAAAAGGTCGAAGCTTTCATCACTTCAAATAAATATTTGTTAGAGTTTCCATACTTTCGTTTTCCTTTTTTTAAATTTTGAAAATCTTTATGTATCGACACAATTTCCATTTGGTACACTCACTACAATTAAGCGAATTATAGCTGTTTTGACTTAATCAAGGGGCGAATTTTCCACGGACCTATATCATGAACTTAGATTATCTGTATGAGGTGAGACTGAAATAAAATATCTGTCTGTCTTGTCTGTCCGTCTGTTGAATTAATGAATTGACCCCTTTGCGAATGAACATAACGGCTTCAGAGTAATTAAATTTGCGACATTTTGTGTGTTCAAAATCTCGTTTTATATTTCATGCCTATGATGCCAATGTTAACTGCTCTCAAAGTGTCATATTCCTTTGGATAATAGTAGATGATTTGGAATTTGTTTTAAATTCATTTATCAAAACAAGCGGTTTTTATGCTGTAGATCAAATATCAATTGATAACAAGACATCGTTTATCAAAATACAAATACACAGTGAAAAGTAAAATATGAGATATTTTTGGATTTTGAATATGTTGAATATTGTACATTCGTAACAGGATTCGAATTCACACGTGAATCGCGCGCTATTGAAATTAAAGAAAAACTAAAAATGACAATGTTGGTAATTATTTACTAACCTTGTGGAATTTGCATTATCCCAACCGTCATTCCAGCAATAACGTCATTCGGTAAATCCCGGAGCACTTTGTAATCACGCATAATTTTCAAAAAAGGAAAATTTCCCAAAATAGATTTTTTGATAGCCTTTTTCGTACATGACTTCTTCGCCCATGAACTGATACACTCTGAAACTTTTTTCTTCTCCGGTTTACGCCGATATTTCTTCTCGAAATCTGACAAAAAGCGCGGATCATATCCTTCGTCTGCGTCCTGAAAGACCACCATCTTTGTTTTCTCTTCTTCTGTCATCGTGAATGGTTGTTGTTGTTTATATACTCCCTTGTTTATGTTTACTCACGTATTCAATGGTGTAGACGCCGTTCTGAATTTGACACACAGCTGCTATCTGATCTGTTTATCACAAAAAGACAATATCACACAGGGAAATGAAATGTCCATAGAGTCAATTAACATTTAACAAAAGGTATGGTGATTTACAATGGGTTCGTTTTTTTATGAATCATACAGTTTTAACAGAATGTTTGAAAGTTTAAAAATCCGTGACAAACTGTTGGTGAAACCATTTTTAAAAAAATAGAGATTAAAATAATCATAATAATTTTGGTTTGAAACTATTTAATTTTTGTAATTCATATTTGTTTTTTTTAAATTATTTATTGAAATTTCATTATATAAACTCGTTTAAATTGTCAATAAGAACTGTCGTTAATTATGTCTTAATCGTCATATTTTCATTTCACAGCTTATGTCAGAACTGAATAAACGGTCACTTCCATTTTGATTTACCTGTTCAAAATGTATTTCGATTACGTAAAATACAGCAATTTATAAAAAGTAATTGATGCATGCTTAAAAGTTTTTAACATCGAATCTTTATTACAGAGAATTCTAAATAGAGTAGTAGAATTTTGTCCTAAAATGTTCCTCTGATTTTTTTCGGCATTTCAGAAAATGAAAGATGTATTCGAGTTATTTGTTAAATAATTTATTCATTATGTAATAAGCAATGAAATATTTTCAATAAATCTATCAGCGTAAAGTTTCTAACTACAGTGACGATATCAGTGAATATATTTTCACTAATGTATCTCACTAGTCAGCTGGAAGCAATTCTGAGTTACTTTCCTGCTCTAAGGTTATTTCAATTACATATTGTCAGAATTATACAACAAATATTATAATAAATACATTTTGACAAATGCCATATCTATATAATCTCGTGACTCATTGAAATAAACGTGGTATTTGACAAACATCATTAAGTATCCTCTGTATGTTATGTAATAGATAACGTCATTTCTGCATTCCTCTTAAAGTAGGATTTTTTTGATACTATTTATGATAAAGATAAATTTTTGTAGCCATCAAAAGGTTAACACCTTATGTGAGTTTACTATTGGCTCTATGGGCGATCATCTACTAGTCTCGATCTGATTTTATCAATAATCAAGGCTTTGAATTAAGAGGTCCGTAGTTCGAATCCCGAGGCTCTTCAACTTTCTCTGCAGTAGACCTTTTCTACATGCAGTAAGGTTTGAGTCAATGCTACCTTACCCCAAAAACCAAACCAATGTTACTGACTGATTTTGTCCAGTATATATAATTTTCGTTCGCGCTATAAAGAAAAGGAAACAAGTCGACTAAAAGCTAGTCTAGAGAAAGGCCTCGGGACAATGTCAGAACTCATCTGCTGTCTAAGATAATAATGTGAAACGTGATCTAACCGGGTCATCGATAAGGATGTATTAGAGTTTTTAGTCTTGGACAGAACAGAACAGGAAGTTACTAAAGTCTAGAATTCCATAGCATGTCTAGATTTCTTCAACATATTCAAGTATCGATTAAATATTTATCTAATGAAATGATCGTCATTTGCATGCAAGCGTAAAATTGTCAGCCTAGATGCTCAACACATTTGGCTGTTTCCTTAAATTATATTTTGAAAATAGCGAAAAGTGTTTACATTTAGATTGACATATCGTAGGAATGATGAACTTGCATTTTTTCATGCAGTGCTGATTATTTGATCATATTTTTTAAAACAAATAAATGACAATTTATCACAATGTGAAATACTTAAGTCCATTAGAACTACATATTCATAAAATATTTTTTAAATGATTAAAACTTATGATTCAAAATTTTAAAAACAAGATCTTTCAAAAGTTGTAATGACGTTAGAAAGTTATACCATTATCAATATCAACCTTTAGTGAAAACAGTTTTCGTTAAAGCAAAAATTACAAAATCAAACAGATTTTTAAAATTAGTACTTTCTGCTGAATTCAATAAAAAATATTTTATCAACAATCAAATTCGATAAATGATACTTCGATTCTTTGGAGAGACCTACCTCGAGACGTGTCGCTTACGACATGACCGGCTGAATGACATTCAAACCACAATCAGCTATCAGGTCGAAGCAATGCCTATGACAAGCTTGGGGTTCAACGGCACATATTAACCTAGTGTACATTTTCACTTAAGATTTGCGTAATAGATTAGGATATTATCAAATTTACATATCCTAAACGCACAGAGCGAATGAAATCAGAAAAACACCGTATCTTCAGTCACCAAGCATATTTTTACATTGACAACTTACAGTTATTTTTTCAGATAACGTTTTATGGAAACAGTTTCCAGTTGACTACGAATAAGCATTTTATATTACCATCATGTATGAATTAACATGCCCCTGTCTTTAAGTAGACGTTGGATCATATCATATCAAAGTTATGACTTGACCTAACTTTTTGATAAAGTTTGTATCGAATATTCGCATACCGTTACATTTTTTAAAGATCGATTAATCTCTTTCCTTATGTAGTAATATATTTGCTATATATAGACTGACTGTACACCTGAAGACATTAATTTTTAATTGATATATACAAGCTGTGTATTATACAGTGTATTACATTCAAAAGATTGAAAAATGACACAGGGCAAATTTAACTCTAACGTGTTTCACCTGATATAACCATATGTTGTATTGATTGCGATAAGAATTAAATTAAAGGTGGTTGGTCGGATCCGTTTTTGGTATCAATATCGTTTCAAAATATAGTTCAAGAAATGATTTAATCATATCAATATGTTATCGTTTCTGAATAAACATATTATACGTGTCACGCAGTTCGAGCGTGCGACCTATTTCTCGCCTCTCCTCTAATGTACTTTCATAAAATATAATCAATTATTGTATATATCGAAAGTACATATTATGTACTTTACATTCATGTATCTATTTTTATCATTCATGTCTTTATTCGCCGACTGTGGCTATTTTTATATGTTCAAATGTCATTTTCATGCTCCATATATCAGCCTTTTTACATGTAGCATTAATATGCCAATGCTCATGTTACATATATTTATATCTTCTTGTAGAGGAGTTTGCGCCCTTTACAATAAGTCATTGTAGGGCTCCATACCTTAAATATTTATGGAGCTAGGGATAATTTAGTTTCGCAAAGAAACACAGTTCGCGATATCCTTACGATAGGCTATCATTCTGTTCTTCGAGCTAGGCATGGGTTACTCCGACGTCCGCACGGAGCCAATAAATAGCGAGCTAAGCTCTGGTACCAGTAGTCTTGAGTTGACCCTGTGCTTGTTGTTTATTCATCCCTATTGTTAGTCCACCCGTGCCCCGTCACTTCTTTTGTATAATCGCCCAAGTGTTGATTTGTCTTATGTATGCTATCTCGTTAAAACGGCCATTTAGAAACCCATACAATTATTCTCCTAAATGGGTCTCATTACAAGTTGAAATAATACTGAGAGATCATTTTCATCAATCCTGGCGAAGTTCTGTTCTCAATAGCTCTAAAGGAATATATTATAGCCTATTCAAAGATACCCCTTCTTTCGAAAAATATTTACTATTACAAAAATCAGTATATATCCCACTTATAAGATTAAGAACAAGTAATCATAATTTTCCAGTAGAAACCGGCAGATGGCGTGGTCTACCCCGTGAGGATAGAACATGCCCTCTGTGCGATTCTCCAGCTGTTGCAGATGAAATACATTATTTATACAAATGTAAAGCCTTTGAAAGAGAACGACGTCTTTATATTAATGAATTTTATCACAAATGGCCAAATATGTATAAGTATAAAAGCTTATTATGCACAAAAAAACTGTCAGAAATGAAAAATCTATCAAAATATTTATGTATTGTCTATGAAAAATTGAAGTAAGCTGTGTTGTTTATATCACCATTCTTGTCTGTTTACATAATATACTGTATGTTTGTATATTCTCTTGTACCACCGTGGGTGGTTTTTGAGGAAATAAACATTGATTGATTGATTGCTCATTCATGGGTTGTTGACTTCCTTAATTAGTTGTTAATTCCTGTTGAGTGGATTACGGGTAGCTTGTTGCTGTACCCGGTTATCGTCTTGTTTAGACTGCAAATAAATCACTTGATTCACTGATTGGCTTCTTTCTAGTTATTTATTGGCTTGAATATTTTCTTTTCTTATTTTTCTGTCGGATAACGGGTCTCACCTGAGTTTAGATATCGTTACACCGTGACATACGACATGAATATTTTATTATCGTACATGAATACGTAGAGAATTACAATCCTTTATTATGCATGCAGGAATTATCAGAGAATAACAGGTGACCTATTGAATTCAATTTCAATTTCAATTGATTTACAAGTTCAGGGTAAATAAAGGCCGATGAGAATATACTGAAACATCGCCTATCCACAAAAAAGATTATCATCAATGAAATACTTCATTGTAGTATTTTCCTTTCCTTCTCTTATCTCTCTGAAAGTATCGTTGTACCAATCATGTTCCTACCTGGCCTTAATAAATTCATTCATGAACAATCTTATCATCATCTATAAAGATCTTATTCAAAGGTCATTTTTAGATTGCACAATTAAAAAATAATTTCGTTTCAAGACTAATTCAAATAGTACATGCTTATTTAAAGGAAATTTTATAACTTCATGCATCAATCATGCATATTAAAGAATCGTACAACTATGACTTCTTTGAGAGGCATTTAGAAGTTGGTGAGATGAATAGAGAAAAAGTTCTATGGATTTACAACTTCTTTATTGCAGGAATGCGACGTTTCGGTGTAGATACTAACACCGTTACTTGCTTGATAACGGTGGTAGTATCTACACATTAACGTCGCATTCCTGCAATAAAGAAGTTGTAAATCCATAGAACTTTTTCTCTATTAATCGTACAACTATACCAGAAAAGCACAAATCAACGACCTGATGACGTCACTTCCCGGGAACTGAACTCTGTGAACGTGACTTCGTTAGGTAAACAGATGTCTTCCGACAAGGCATTCTACTAGTCTTCTGTTTATTATCTTTAATTTAAAATAAGCAGCACTTTAAAGGTACTAGCTCACACTAGTTATTTCGTATATACAACTAATATACAGATAACGTCATTCTCTCCCAACAGAGGTGGCTCCGTCATAAATTCCTATACAACATCTGTCATAATACGAACGTATTGGTCTAGAAATGTAGACACCTTATTGAATGCAATATAGTTGTGCCATCAGCGACTTGGGTTCACAATTTATCATTCAACTCGCCTAAGGTTTTTCCGCATGCATTCAAAAAACTAAATTTTATTCAAATATGCACTTTGCACTTTGTGTCTTTTTTACAGAACACATACGCCTCATTTAGCGACTGCATCATTGTATAGGCCTGTTTGAAAACAAATATGCTATCAATGCATTCGGAGGTCTCATTTGCTGAAAATTGAAAGGTAGTTTATGTGCAATATTGTGCCGTTAGGGGAAGCTCTTATTATAACAGATATCGGATATATTATGGTGCCTTAAAAAAACAGAGCTGGAATTTTAGCAGAATTTTTTTCACAAAAAATCTTCTTCGTTTTCGTAATTTTATTTTAGAAATTCAAAACGTATAAAATACATAATTATTTCATAAATTTGTTCCCTTTGTTTCAAAAGTAGCATCTCAAAAAGTACCGTCTGATTGATAAAGATCTACTCACGACTTAGGATTAACTTAGGAATATTAAAAAGTATATCTTAGAAAGGAAGATTATGTGATAAGGATTGGCACTCAACGAATCCAACTGTCAATTTAAGATTCTTGTCTTGATCCCTCTGACCTAGACATTTTATCTTGGGTTTGTTTCTTTATTATCATTGCATAATATATAAGAAGTAAATAATGCTTATCAGTAATATATACGTTTTGTCGCAGCGTTCTTACAACGAATTGTTGTCTCAGCTTGTGATAGTGGATTACTATTGGCAAAACATAAGTTGTTGGGGTTCACATATACCGAACTTTATCAATAGTAGTGTCATTTTATCAATATGGTCTGACTGTTGATAAAAAATAGCGATTATGATCGAAAACCCGACAGCGAAGCGTGGCAATTAGTGAATTGGTTATTTTGAGAACTTATTAATTTATAACAGAAAGGAGTTTAACGCGTTTCATAGGATGATTAACAGGTAGTTATTCATTTATGACATGTGATTTCGCTTCTGTGCGTATATAAAGCTGTTTTACATTTTCACTAAAAAACAAGGATTTATCATATATATCTATGTACATATATGTATGTTATTTGGTCCTTAAAAGTGAAAGTAAAATGTCCATGAAGAATCATTCAAGTTAACTGGTGTTAACTGTCGTGAATAAATGCTTTTGTGGTATAGAGATACTTCTTGGTGGTGAGAAATTACCACGTGTTACAAAAAATTCTAAGATGTCCCGAGATATCATAGGTGATATAGAAGTTGGTGACTATAACATGCCTTTATTGACAAAAAGGACTTTGCTGCTTGTTGATATATGATAAACATAATATGACGAAATGTTACCTCAGGTTTAAGAGACAACGTTAAATCTAGAACATGATGTCATAACAAAGTGGAATTCTTCATGGCCATAGAGCTTCCGACATTGATAAGATAGGAGATTCCATTGTTTAGAATTACAAGATCATGGAATATTTCATTGTCAGGCCGAAACGATACTTTTGTTCTAGGGTGAAATGTAACATAACACGTGTACAACTTGATCATAAGGAAAGCTTATATGGATACAAACAGGGTCTAGGTGGTCGAGTAGGTAAGCTTTTGGTACAGTCAGTGCTGGAGAATGTTAAAACTTAGAATCATAGGGATATAAACCAAAACAATGTACCGCTGCTAATATGAGCTCAAATATATAAAAGTTAGATCAAGAAATACATCTCAGCCTTTGGTTGTAGAGTGGAATGTTAGAAAAGAAATAAAACTAAATATAAGGCAAAATATGAAACTCATGACATTTTAAAATCATACCTGCAGATCATTTAATACGAAGAGGATGAAAAGATACCGCCAAAACGTGATGACATGTCATATAATGTAAAATAAATAACTTTTTATTCAGCGATTCGATAGGTCTAATTACATGTTTGATATACTTATTTTTAATAAAGAAGTCAAAGATCAGGTCGAAATATCTTCTTATCATAATAATGATGATGATGATGATGATGATGATGATGATGATAATGATGATAATAATAATAATAATAATAATAATAATAATAATAATAATAATAATAATAATAATAATAATAATAATAATAATGATAATGATTATGATGATGATATGCACTTACCTGCATGTTGTTGATCATAAACTGATTTGAATTATATAACTATACAAAACTCCTTAATCACAACAAGGATACTCTAGGATCCTGTTTAGAGGGACACTCCCTATGTTTTCATGACATATTCTTTACTAAATCTATGAAAATGAATAGTTTTCAATGAAAATTGCAATCCACAAGGACAAAGCCCAAGTCTCACGTGTAATACGATTACTCTATATATAATAGTTTTACAACCTATCAAATATTATCCCAACAGTTCTCCTGGCTTTAGATACGTTTCCAAAATTACGTTTGAATATCGAAGCCCGTCATTATCCGGTTTTCGATCATGATCACAACTTATCATCATATTGCCATTGTACAAAAAATCGATTCGCTTCAAAATGATGTATTTAGCAAACAGTAGGTAGGCTAGTTTTAGATCAAATGACGCAATTGATAAAGTGTGGGATAGGTAGGCCAAACAACTCATGAAATGACTTTTTTAACATTTAACCTAACCTATACGAATTTTGCATGACCATTTTGCAATAACATCGCACAAAAGAATTTTTATTCAAACCCACATTAACATTTAGAAAGTAATGCCATTTGACAGACAGACCCTTCGTTTACGTCGCCTATATTTCAAAAGACACTCTTTTTACCATGTTGTGAAACGTATCAGCAAAGACATAATATAATATTTAAAAATTCTTGATGCAAAATTTATGAAAGTATATACAACTTTCCTCCGAAAACTTTCCATATTTTTTTTTAAAATTGTAAAATAATATTATAATTTGCTTACCGCTTAGCCATTCCTTGCAGAGTAAGTGTTGGCCACGAATGGCATGGGTTGTAGATTTCAACTGAAGTGTTTCTCACAAAACGTATTCATCTCAGTATGAATGACGAAACGTTAAGTAATAAATAGCCAAAGTTCTCCTTGACATTATTGAATAAAAAGTCAAGAGTTGTTATCTGAGGGCACATATTTTCAAAGACGTCTTAGCACAAATCGTTGGTATCTTCTAAATACCTTTAAGTTCCTATTATCATGCATCGACTTTCGCGATAAGGTTATACCGAACCAATAGTTAATACATTGACTTAAGATTAGCTGTATGCTGAGTTAACTTTGTGCGTCTTGTCTATGTGATATACAAAGCCATACATATCTAGACATACTTATCCCCCCCCCAAAGATTGACACGAAGAGTGCTTTCGTAGGGGTTGATTTGTGAAAATCGCAACTCGCCCATTCGAAAATTTTTCATTGTACTTATTCATTATTGTTCTTTAATACAGCATTTCTCGTGTATTCGCAATCACTGGATATGAATAATTGCATTCTTTGAAAATTTGATTAAAAACTAGACAAAACTATTTCGGGATTATATATATAATTATAGTTTGAATTTAAATTTTGAAGGTAAATTTTAAATCGACACTCTTTTGAAGCGTTTAGCATGTCGAGTGGCTGCACAATTTGTGTGTGTGTGTGTGTGAATAAAATTTCAAGAATTTATACGAAATTTACAAGGATTCATGTTTGAGTGACTAATTCTATTCTTCCTGAAAACACCTGATAATGTGTTATTGTCCCAAAAGACAGAAAGTTTAAAACAACACTCTTCATGGTTGACTAATCACGTGTAACATGGGCTCTTTGAAAATATTGGAACGGCCCAGATAAATAAAGACAGAATTCCCAAAAGACACCATAAGATACGTCAGTTGTTTTTATTTTTTTCACTCGATGGATTATTTTGAATTTTATTCAATACACATAGGGTCTCTGTTAACACATATATGGGTTGTTTTAAAAAATCTTAGCATTTTCTGGCCAATCAATATTTTTTAAAAATTACTTGGGTTATTTTAGGAAGAAAAGTATTATTCTTGTCATTTAGAAAGTTTTGATAAAATCGGCTTTAGGGTCAAAATTGACAGATTTACTCTGTCCAGAGGTCATAGTCATAGAATATATGTTAACAAAATCTGTATAAATGAACATAATAAAATGTAATAAAATAATACTTATAATTAGGGATCATTCACGTTAACATTGTGGATTTTTCATTTACTTAAAAAAAAACTCTACAATCTGTTTGTAATTTTTGTGACCTGACAATTACTGCATTAATAAAAATAATTTCACCCCTGACCTTGATTCTATCAATACTTGCTGTTTCTGAATGACCTAAATCCTGTAATAGTGATATGATATGAAATAAAGAGATTCAGCAAATTTTGTAGAAATGAGACACCAGCAAGTAAGTATAAATTTAATTCGTCAATCTTAATTGTCCAAACTGTTACCAACTTTAAAACTCTCCCTTTTTTTCTCAAAACAAGGTAGTTTATTGCCTAGAAATGGTAGAAGTGGATGGTGTTTCACTTGATATCTTTTAGGAAACATTCATTCAGATTTAGTCCTTCTTCATGACTGTGTATAATTAGAAGCCTTTAATACAGTCTATGTCGTAATTCAGCAAGTCTAGATTTGACTGCATTCACAATTAAGGAGCCCGATAAAAATATATAATGGATGAAGGAACTGTAAATTACTAAAATATTTCATAGATTAAACTTGAGTCTAATTCAGATTGTGTTGATACTAGAACATAAGGCGGGTTGGGTCAGTCCATTGATTAATGAGGGATGGTCAGCACTGTTTATTGTTGTGATTGATTCTGTCTTTTGGGAAATCTGTCTTATTCCACATGCTCAGCAGAAGATGTAAACTTGTGGAGAACAAATAACTTAATATTTTAAAGTAATTTTATGTAAATTGCATTTTATCTCATTTTATTCTCTCATTGTACATTAATGATGTTGTTGTTTTGTATCTTTTGTATTTTTTCTGTTTATATGAAAGTGTATAACTAATGGGTAATGAACAGATGAATGGTATGTTTGTGTGTATAGTCAATGCTATGACTGTGTGATGTGTGTTTGTAATATATCAACTATGTGTGTAACAACGAGTGAAGCAGTGTGTGTGCCAGGTTGAGTGGAGGTTAGTTTTTGTGTGTGTGTGTCGGGGGGGGGGGGGGGGTGGTTGGGTCTGTGTGTGGGTATGGGTGTGTCCTTGTGATGCAAGCGTAGTTAGGGGTATGGTTTATTGGTTGTGAGTTTTTGTGTATGTTTGTGTGTGTGTGTGTGTGTGTGTGTGTGTGTGTGGGTGTGTGTTTTATGAAGTGTATGAATAATAGTGTATTGTTTGTTTTAGTACTGTATATTTTAAGTATAATTGTGAAAAATGTCTCTCATAACCCTTTTGGGTGGCCAATATAAAAAGTGATGTTTTTAAATGTATTTTAATCATGTATTGTATCGGGTGAGACAGTAATAAATAATATCTCTCTCTCTCTCTCTCTCTCTCTCTCTCTCTCTCTCTCTCTCTCTCTCTCTCTCTCTCTCTCTCTCTCTCTCTCTCTCTCTCTCTCTCTCTGTTTTTTTTTACAATGACAATATGAAGGTAGAAAGTCGCAATTATGATCGAAAACCGGATAGAGGCGCGCGTCAAATATTCAAGCGTAATTTTGGAGACTTATCTAAAACAAATAAGAGGGCAGTTAGGAGTTGAAAGTGTTTGTTAGGTTCTATAACTAGTATCCATGTATATTGGACATAATATCTACACCCCTGTGCATTTATATAAGGCTGTTTTTAGTTTTCATGGAAAACCAGTATTTGTCAAATATATGTCTTTTGGACACGAAAAATTAGAATGATTTGATTCTATATCACAACATATGACATTTAGGTTCGTATCAAAGGTAAATAATATGTTATGAAAAGCACGGAGTGGCTCTTTAAACTGAGAGCGTTTACGTCAATGGTCTCAGGTGTAAGCTTATGATGCAATACTTCAACTAGTTGTAAACTCATTGCAATGTTTTGACATTTTTACTACTTTCATTTATGATTTTATTGGGTACAGAAGAGGATGCTATAACACTAAACGACATTTTCCGTTTTCTAACATAGAATTTAACATATTTTCAAATAGTTCTAAGCTCTCACTTTTGCCATGGCATTCCGTTTTGGTAAGGATTTTAATATCTTTTCCATCATTTTCAAAACAAAAAGAATCAGAAAAAGACCGATTTGAAAACACATTCTGTACTCTTTTGGTCGTATGAAACTTAAAAACATATTTCTCTGTAACTCGCTAAAGATGATGTTGATGTTTTAAAACTACTATTTGCGAATGCACCTTGTAAAGACAAAACCTTTACTTTTACTTTACCGTATATGTAATAGAGCTAAAAACTAGCATATTAAAAAAACATATTATGACTAATAAAGCAGCATCAGCGATGAGTGAGTTGTTAGACCTTCATCTGCATTTATACCGGTAAATGGAGGATGCATTCAAACGCGCACTGCCGTTGAAAGCGAAATTGCAACTACTAAGAAAAGAGATTTTTAACAGGAGATAAGGGTGGGAAACATGATGGAAAATCGTGAATTTATTATTACTATTCACCTTTTTCTAATAACTCATAATATATTTGTAGAGAGGTGGGGTGAGTTGGTTTTCAACACCGCTTTTAAAATTATTTCACTTATATCGCGGCTGCTAGTATTATTGCAGGAAGAAAGCCCGCAACACCATGTGGCTATGCATTGCGGTGAAATCTGATGCTAAACCCGCGAGCATCGGCTGGAACTAGCGAACTATGGATGGTACTGCGCTGAAATTCAGTGTAGCATTGCACCCAAACCTGACTGCGTGGAGAACAGTTCTCTACTGCAGACAAAGTTGCCGAGCCCCTGGCGGGATTTGAACCACGGACCTCTTGATCCGAAGCCGAAGCCCCTAACCACTGCACTATCCCGCCCGCTATTTGTAGAGAACGACATAACATTTTCAAGGGTTTTTTTATTGAGTAACACCACACTGCATTTAAATTCATCATTTGATCAGATTTTAAAAAATGAGAAAAGTTCTCACTCCATGTCCCATGAAATCCTGCTAAATCAGCGTATTTGAATCCGCTGATCTCCTTCCAAATACCCTCACCCCTTTCGATAAAGCTTGAAATTCCTGGCTATGTTCACCTGTTATTTTTTCAGCTAATGTAATATCCTTATGCAAGGAGCTTGAACTCAAGGGATAGCAATATCGGATAAAGAAAATGAAGATGTTTTCTCTATATCGGACCAGCTTCTTTGGGAAACTATACTATTGATGATAAGGGGGAAATCTATACTATTTGCGAGTACAAAAAAGAAGAAAATGGAAAATCTATTAACTGAACTGAATACGTCAGTAAATCGCTTAACTGTAGAATTAGACAAAACAAACATTATTACTCAAAAAAAGATATTTTGAAGGACATAAAATCTATAAATAGTGAATTAGAAGAAATTAGTACTATTAGAGCTTAGGGAAGTTTTATTAGATCAAAAGCTAAATGGGTAGAAAACGGTGAGAAACCAACAAAATTCTTTTTGAAACTAGAATCACGGAATTTTTTAAACAAGGCAATCACGGAGTTGGAGGATAAAGATGGGGAAAAAATTTCAACAACCTGTGAAATCTTGGAAGAAACTGTAAAATTTTATAAATCATTATACTCTAGCCAAGTATGTTGTAATGTTGATTTGGATGAAATAGTTCCAGAACATTCCTGTAATAAACTTGACGACAGTGTATCAGCTAAACTTGAGGGAGAATTAACTTACAATGAAATACTATCCGCTTTAGAGCGCATGAAAAATGAAAAAAGTCCATGTCCTGATGGTTTTACAGCCGAATGCATTAAGTTTTTCTGGCGAGATTTGAACAAATATTTACTAAACTCTCTTAATTATGCTTACAAGAATGGTTCACTATCAGTTACTCAAACACAGTGTGTTATAACATGTATTCCAAAGGAAAACAAACCAAAAAGATACTTGAAAAATTGGAGACCAATATCTCTACTAAATGTTACCTATAAACTAGCCTCCGCCGCAATCGCAGGTCGTCTTAAATCAGTTCTCGTAACCATAATAAGCGAAGAACAAAAAGGATTCCTTCCCGGTAGGTATATAGCTGAAGTCACCAGACAAATCTATGACGTAATGGAACACACAGAGAAATATCAAATTCCGGGCCTTTTGATGTCGGTAGACTTTGAAAAAGCTTTTGATTCTGTTGATTGGAAATTCATACAAAATGTCTTGACTTTTTTTTAATTTCGGACCTTCGTTTCGTTAATGGGTTTAATATTCTATATCACAATTCTGAATCGTGTTTTTATTAATGGATTTCCGTCCTCATTCTTTAGGCTCGGTAGAGGATGTCGTCAAGGAGATCCTATCTCACCGTATCTGTTTATCCTGTGTACGGAAATATTGACAAAAATTATTAAAAAATAACAACCAGATTAAAGGTATCAAAATAGGAAATATTGAACATCTTCTAGCTCAGTTTGCTGACGATATGTCCTTGATGTTAGATGGATCTGAAAAATGCCTCTATGCAGTTCTTGCTACTCTTACCCTTTTTGAGCGCTTCTCTGGACTTAAGGTAAATGTGGAAAAAACTAAATTAATTTGGATCGGCTCAAAGAAACGTAGTAGGATTAAGCTTTGTAACGAGTGGAATCTCGAATGGGTACATTCTTTTAAGCTATTAGGAATAATGTTTCATATTGATCTTGAAAATATGATTGAAATTAACTATTTGGATAGGTTCAAGGATATTGAAATGTCGAAATATAGTCCTTAAATCATTGCTGCTACCCAAAATAAATCATATTTGCGCATCTCTCCCATCGCCGTCTGATCATATTATAAAAGCTTTCCAATCAAAATGTTTTGATTTTATATGGAAAGGAAAACCGGACAAAGTAAAACGAGAAATTATAGTAGGCAGTATACCCAATGGAGGTATTAAAGTCCCACAAATATCCTACTACATAGCTGCTCAGAAGATAGCATGGTTGAAACGCTATTATAACACATATAGTGAGAAAACGTTTTTTATTTTTCACATTAATATCATACCGGCAAATATATTAGAGAGGGATTCTAAATATATCCAGGATTTTATTGTTCCAAATGTGACCAACAAGTTCTGGAAAGATACATTACAAGCGTGGAGTGTATATCTATCGAACTGTAAATCCTTGAAGAGGGAAATATATTCTGAATTTATTTGGTACAATGATAACATAAAGACAAACAACCAATCCGTTTTCTATAAAAACATGTACTTCGCTGGTGTGAAATTTGTGAGTGATCTAATTACTGATACAGGCTGCTTATTATCATATGAACAATTTATAACTTTGTACACAGCTAAATGTGACCTGGTGACCTACTATGGACTTATAAATTCTATAAAGGAATATCTTAATAAATTTCAACCCAATGCTTATCAGTTACCTAAAATTCCAATATTGCCTTACAATCATATGCAAATACAAGCTGGACGTAAAGGATCAAAACACTACTACGTAAAGGATCAAAACACTACTACGATATATTATTGAATAATTCTTTCCAAAAAATGAAATATAATCATAAATGGGAACAAATTCTTAACGAAATCTATTCTGACTCTGAGTGGAAAATGATTAATGAAATGCCTTTTAGATGTACCGAATGTACTGAATTGAGATGCTTTCAATACCGACTTATACATAGAATTTTACCTGTGAGGTCCTATCTCTTCAAACTTAACTATATTGATTCACCATTATGCTTATTCTGCAAAAATGAAATATGTAACATTGACCATTTATTCTGGGACTGTGAATGTATTAACTCTCTTTGGAAAGATATCCAACAATGGATCAATATCAACGCCCATCTTAACATAGTGTTCACAAAGAAAGAAATAATACTTGGATA
Organism: Phorcus lineatus; assembly: GCA_921293015.1. NCBI lineage: Eukaryota > Metazoa > Mollusca > Gastropoda > Trochida > Trochidae > Phorcus > Phorcus lineatus. The sequence continues at coordinate 17,807,420 of OV121087.1, read as the reverse complement.
TGTATCCAAAAACAACGACCCATTAAATGTTATTATTTTGTTGATCAAACAAATTATTCTGAAATGCCATAAATAACTATTGGAAGAATTCAAAGGGAGTTAACACACTATTATGATATAACAAAAGCAATACCCTACTCCTCATGTCAGTACAAGTTTGTTAAATTTTGGTCAAGTTGTCACCACCTGTTCACTTAGTCAATCGATTTGCCTTTTGTCCATAGAAAATAAAAAGATTTAAAAAGATGATGCTCAATACCAATTGTACCCTATATCCATATATGTAACTATGAATGAAGAATGTGAATGAAATTTGTATATATATGTGCACAAAAAAATGTGGAATAATAAAAAAAAAAAGGGATAGCAGGGCTGTTGCTGAATGCTAGTCCTCTCATTGGCTGGTTAGATAGCTAGGGATAAAAGACTTTTGGCCTGAAGGAGATCAGGGTAATAGTAAGGAGTTCAGCGGATTCAAATATGGATTGAAATACGCTCATGTAGCAGGATGGTCTCATGAATGGAATAAATTAACAAAAGCTTAGTTTCATGAAAGCTTGCAAACTTTTTATTGCATCACAGAAAAGTGAACAAAAACTGAAAATTGAAAGCAAAACGTGAAATAAAAGGCATGATAGCAGGAATGTTGGTACGTTTTTACATGAATGACTTGGTGATTGGTAAATTCATAATCATATAGATATTTATAGAGAAATGATGTAGGTTGGAAGTAAATATATTAATTACTTAAGGGTATTTTTTATGAAATCATATTTTATGAAAATTACATTCTTGAAGTAGCTGACAAAAAAATAATAGAATGCATTTAATCATACAGTTACAAATGTAATGACTCAACAGGTAAATTCCAATTGTTTGCGAGTGAAACATGATAAAATGCTTAAAACCTTGCTGAAATCACAGATACCATCTTAAGCTAAACGTTGAGATATTAATAATGTAATTTGAAAGAAACCAGCATTATACTCATGTGAATTAATGACATTCTTCAAGTATTCTATACCATATCAAATTAAGATATGTGAAATTTAAGAAGAATTTAAGAAAACATTTAGGATATAAAATCATTTTCGTTAATTGCTTTTAATAGCATATAAGTATTCTGCATCTTGTTAGGAAACCCAAAAAACGTTTATGTTTTTCTACAATCTTATACAGTGGAAAAAATAAAAATAAAACATAGCCAAAAAGTTCGGTACAGTATTAACAGAAATGAAGAAAAAAATGAAGTGAAGAAAAGGATAGAAGTGAAGAAAAAGGACAGAAGTGAAGAAACAGGACAGAAGTGAAGAAAAGGACAGAAGTTAAGAAAAAGGACAGAAGTGAAGAAAAAAGACAGAAGTGAAGAAAGTCAATCTTATCAAAATCATAAAAGTATTACTCTATTTGTAATTTACAATTAAATTCATTCATTTATGAAACTTATGAAATGAATCCTTTAAATCAGCATATATTCTCATATTTTTATCTTGTTTGGTAATAATAATTCATCTCTATCAAAAAAGGTCCTTTCTGATATTTGACAAATAAAATGTTTAAAAAAAAACCCAAACTAACAAAAGTTTTATTAGCTGCATTCTGATTGGCCTATTTACAGAAACCAAAAATCAGTAATCTTTTACAATGATAGCACTCTAGATTTGGCTTAAAGGGACAATAACACATGTTTTTAAGATAAATAAGATGATCTTGTGAAAACAAAACTAAATGTTTCAAATTGCATGGCAATGGTTTTTTAATCAAGGACGCACTTTTAATAAGGACCAAGGTGACATGATCATTTAAGTTATGCAAATCCATTTCCCATTTAAAATGTGTTAAAAAAAAATGGCCGCAAGCAATTTTAGCTTGATAATTGATTTTTTCATCTAGATTTACATGGATAACATAGTAAGGTTGACTAATGAGATGTTTTGACCCTCTCAATATAGTGCATTTGGCATAAACTAATATTTATCTTGCAAAAAATGTGCTACTGCCCCTTTAAGATAAGCCAGAATTAGTGAGGGACCAAAGTAGAAGGCTTAACAGAATATAACTGATATGATTGTTATAAGATTGTAAAAACATAACAACCTATATGATGAAGTAACAAAATTCAAGCAAAACACTGTACAATTTGGTAACAAATTTTTACCATGAATACTGTAAAAAAGAAGAAGCCATTTTCACATTTTTTATCCCGTCACAATGAAACTACATTAGCCGAGATTAATTGTAGTATCTTAAGCAAAAAATATAAGCACTTTTTTACAAATCAAACTTTTTTTGCAATTGTATGTCTAAAGTCTATTTACAATTCACAATTATCCCTTTTCCCATCTTTTAACTATTTTTTACAGAAGCATTTAAAACAAATTGAATCTGAAAAGTGCTTTAAAGAATTTCAAAGAAGTGCATCAACATCTGATAGTGTGTTTCTAGAATCTACATGTAATAATCCATTAATCCATTTCCAATAAAATTCAAATATCAATTTTTGTAACCACATTTTATGTGTAGATATTAAAAAAGAAAATTACCTTTAGATAGTGATACATATTTTTCCAAAAGGAAAGCCAGTACAAAAAAACAACAAATAATAGTGATTATTGCTTATGTAAATTAATATAAAAAGTAATAAATTACATCCCATTATATTTCAAAAAGATTATTTATAAATAATAAAAAAAATAAATTTGGGTGACATGGATGTGGTTATATTTGCAATATATATTTGGTATTTAAAGCAATACTTTGTTGAATAAGGAATGTTACATTCATAATGTATCACTAAACAAAATGAATACTTTGTTTATAGTAGTCTCACATACTCATGCTTTTAGATTATAAATTTAATAACAATGAGTTAACTAAATCATTATGATATAAAAATATATATTATTAATTAAGTTACACAAAAAATATGAAAAGTATAGTTCTTTACAGAAAGTTTGTAAGTAAATAAGTATATAAATCAATTTATTAAGTTAACTTTATTAGTCAGTTAGTTATTGGGTTAGTTGGTTAGATCGTTAGTAATTTACATTATTATATATAGTTATTAGATAAATTATTAACTAAACATAAATGCACTGAAAACTATCATAATTTATTGTGAGATAGTCATTTATTAGTTAATTAATAAGTTGGCTGAAAATAATTCCTTTGTTTGGTTAGTTACTTGGATAAAAAGGTAGAAAATTGGGTCAACTTACCAGTAAATAAGTAACACATTGTGCAAAGGGGTCCAAAAATTATTCTTTCAAATTAATAGTCAAACACTAAATTAGTAAAAGCTATAAAAAGCAATGTATAACTCAAATTAATGCTTTTTCAAAGACGTATCATAAAAAATGGTTTTCATAAAGAAAAGCATTAAATTAACATGGTGTTATTAGCTATTGTAAAAAATGATTTGCACACAAAAAAGCAAGACGATAATTCTAGTGAGTAACCAAAAACCCTCTCTACAAACTAACATTAAAGAATGGCAGACATTTAGCAAACACATTAATAAAATCATTGTTTTATTGCAGCTGTGTATTAAAAAGACAGACAAGTGATAGTTTTTACAGTATTCCAGATTACCAAGGTCTTGTTTTCCAGAAATAATCGAATTGGAAGTCTTTTACCATTACAAGAATATGGAACTAATTCCTGATAACCTTGATAATCTAGAAAAATGAAACTGCAGTGACTAGAAGTGACTCTCTCATTACACAACAGAAAGACCATGCAACCCTGAGCAATAAGCGTCCAGAATTCTTGCCAATACATTCCGTTACCAAAAGCAAGCATCTAGAATTTATACAACAAAATATATTAGTTACCAAGAAGTACCTCCTGAACATGCATTTTAGAGCTTCCATTTCCTCCTAACTTCTTTAGGCAAATAATTTATATTCCAAATTTCAAAATTTTACATTCTTTTCCCACCAAAATACTTTGGACCAGGCTTCAAAATTTTATCCCAAATTTTACTCTCTATTCAGAATTTCCTAATGGCTGCGGCCTGAGCGTGAAATCAGTCTTTGCTGGAAAGCGCTCTTAGACTCTTAAGCAATTATCATCATTTAAAAAAACAACAACATTTGTTGTTTAACAGCTTATTTTTGAATGTGCATGTTAGAACTATTAGAGGTATGACAATGCCGATATTTCACGATATGATACTGAACATAAACTAATTCTATCCTTTCATATAATACTTAAAGCAAAGGTAATGCAAGGGAGTTAACCCTAACAGGACAAATAAACAAATCCTGAGCATATGGTAGTAGGAATTGACTACGGCACATTCAACTACCAAAACCACAGAGCAGCAAGCAAATAAATTCTGTCCAAACAACCTTCAGCAATGACACAACTACATCCTCAGCAAAAGAAATATAATCTTTGACAACCTTCCAACTCACAAAAGCACATCCTTAGCAACAGAAAATGTTATCTCTGACAACCTTCTAAATCACATAAGCACATCCTCGACAAAAGAAAATATAATCTTTGACAACCTTCCAACTCACAAGGACATCCTCAGCAACAGAAAATATAATCTTTGACAACCTAACACTACCATAAGTAACATTCACAGCAACTACCGGTAGCATACAAAATCTGACAAACTTACATTACCAAAAGTTCACTCAAAGCAGCAAATATAATCCTAGACAACCTAACATTATCATAAGCTCATTCCATGCAACTAGCATACAAAATCCGACAAACTAACATTACCAAAAGCATACTCTGCCAAGCAAATAGAATTTTTGATAACTTAACCTTATCATAAGCACATTCCCACCATTAGCATACAAAAACAGACAAAAATACATAACCAAAATACTTCTATAAGCAGTAAGCCAATAGACTTTGATAACCATTACCATAAAAAAATTAATCAAGCCAGGTAATTCCATTGACAGCCTAGCTTCTTATCTATCAAAAGGTCTATCAGCATATGGATAAGTAAGTTTATTTTCAACATAGAACATTCAAACATCAACCATCAAAATTAATAATAAAATTATCTCCATTCACCTTTATCTTAGAGCAAAGAATTGGATATTCTTAATGTATTGTTACAACTATTCCTCATACTCAAAATGAAAACCGCCACATTTAACCCTAAAGCCCAAGCACATTAACTATCATATATAACTCATACATTCATGAAAATGATTTATAAGACAGAGCAAGAAATTCATAATCAAGGAAGGCCATATTTACTTAGCTGACCAATTTTCTAGAAAATGGTCATCAAGTCACTGAATTTTCTTATTACTATTTAAACCAGACTATTAACAACCGAATATGAAATAAATTTCAAAGCAAAACATTAACTGCTCACAACCTATATTTATACAAACTTGAAAAAAAACATGCAAACTTTCTCAATCACCTACAAAATGATAGGGAGAAAAATATTCACCTTGTCTCATTTGGAAAAATAAGAAAAGAATTGCACAACCTATTAAACCAGACACAACTCCTTTTTTCTCAAGACTGATCTATATGACAACTTATATGCACTTGTGCACACCAATATTTCGTAAACACAACAAATGCACAGATACTGCATATCTCTCGATATTACTCACGATCCTCACTCAAGTAATCTACCTCGCAAGTTATTTAACAAATATTTACGTATTCAGGTAGTAAAGTTGATTTTTAAAGGCCGGAAGTATTTAATGCAACGTAACTTTAAATGCGCATGAACTACGATATCAGAAATATTACAATTTTGTTCATAACCAGAAAAGCGGAAACGGCAGCCGCTTTGGTCAATCTAATAACAATGCTAATGCTGTGTTATTAAATTGGTTTATTTACAACATTGCTTTCATGAAATATATTTCATTCTTTGTTCTCAGTTCAGAGTATAGGTAAATTCAATAGCTGCACATAATACTAGTTCAGCCGCGTTCAACTGTCCATAATTTATCTGTTTTGCGCACAGCTAACCATAGATTTTTTATAAGTCCAAGCCGATAGCAATTATGTATTCAAAACAAACCGAGGACCAAGAACTTTCATTAACATGTTTAAAGCAGAAATAATTATAATATATTTTGTTTGGAAATTAGTTCTTTAATAACCCCTTAATGATAAAGGACAAACTGGAATATTTTTTGTTTCTTTTATCTCTATCAGCAACAGTTTTACACAAAGCATTATCAAAGCTGACTAGATCAAAGTTCATATACCACAGCAAATATAATTGGATAGCTGGAAGAATGTAGATTATATCCTACTTATAGTTATATAGTTATATAGTAATTTATTTTTTTTCATATCACACTTTGACAAAAAAAAATTATTTCATTCTTCAACAAATTAAAAACAAAGTATTAAAATGATTTTTTAAGCATAATATTTCTTTATATGCTTTATGAGTTAATTACCAATTAATTTGATTGAAACCTGACTGAAAGATATATATGTTAATCTCAATAAACTTCTTTCCAAGAGTAATTTCTGTATACTAATTGGTATATATTGTAAGTATTAGAATATTCTCAAATAGAGCATATCACAGATGATAATGGTTAGTAATGTTTAGTGGTTATGTAAAGTGTATCACACGTTTTCACAAAAAAAATCAGTGAATATAAGGATACAAAAGTCAAAATAATAATAAACTAAAAAAATCCAAATGTAATTATTCTTTTGTAATTTTGGAGAAAATAATCAATGAAATAAGTGTCTGAGAAAATAATGGGAATTAGGATACACAAAAATTATAATTTACATAGAAAACAAATTTCACAATTGCTGTTGCAATGAGTAAACATCGGCAAAATAATTTACAAAAAAAGGCAAACATCAAAAAGTAAAATAAATTACAAAATGGACATTTGAAATTTTTCTTGTGGTTTTGAATAAAACATAGAAAATACACTGAGCATGCAAAACTTAAATATATACAAATATACAAACATAAAAAATCCACTTTCTGATGCAATAGCAATGAACTAGCATATAACGCAATAGCACTTACAAACTTTTCAATCCTACTTTTTCGAATTTCTTTGCGCTTTGAAACGCCTGTATTCCCTTTCAGCGTAACGTTTTTCCAAAGCCATGTCATTTTTGGCCAATCGTTGTCCAATATTTTCCTTGTCCGAGAGTGACCGTCGGCCATTTTGGTACGGCTTCGTAACTCCCTCATCAACAAACACAGACGAGTTGTTGGTAGTGTAACACGTGTTCATATTCTTCGGTTTCAAAACTCGACGAGATATCTTGCTGAAGAAATTTCCAAATGAGGATTTCTTTTCCATCTTCTTTGGTTGAAGAGTTCCTGGCTTTGGAACGACCATAACTGGGCCTTCTTGAACGGACATTTCTTCTCGGTACGCAAACTTTCCGTTGTCTTCCAGATGCAAGGTAGCGAGAGTGCAGCTGCTCTCAGGTTTTGCAAGCGGTGCACGCACAACATCGTTTTGTTTGTGTTTCATTTCCTCATATTTGACCCATTTTGTAGCTGCGCACATTGACTCTCCAAGGTCGCTTCGACTTCTGTAATGTGAAGGTCGTCTCTGGATGGTGACCTTGCTCCTTTGGGTTTTTGGTTCATCTTCAAGTAAGTTGTTCTCTGTTGATTAATAAAAAATAAATGATAAATCATATTTCTTTCATAAAAGATATAGCATTTAAGAACTTATTTTACAGCATCATCTGAGCTTTTAAAAGAGATGCCACCTGGAAATTACCAGAATTATTTGTTTATGAAGATGTCCTTTTAAATTTGAGATTTCAAGTTTTATTGGGAAAATTTTGCAAATAATTGTTGAAACAAGTGAAATGTTTTTTTCAAAACACAATGCCACATGAACAGTTTAAAGCATAGCTTTGTTTCAGAAAGAAAAATAGAGCCATGGGCTCTGTAGCTCATCAGACTTTTGATAGAAATAGGTGTTGTGGTTTAGACCATGGGGTCATGGGCAGTGTAGGAAAGATAGCCTGTCCCAACGTCCGAGTTATTCACAATCAAATAAAAAAGGCCCATTGCCCATTTGGGGTCAAGGGGTCACCAAACCTTCAATTCAGAATCCCCATTGTCCAAGGAGTCTACACACAACTATTAAGCTATCAAGACCTTTTGGAACTGGAGAAGAAGATGAAAGTAGGATTTTAAGGTTTTGACCCCTGTGACCCCATTTGGGGTCAAGTGGTCACCAAACCTACAATTTAGAATCCCCAGTGTCCAAGGAGTCTTCACACAATTTTTCAGCTCTCTAGACCTTTTGGAACTAGGGAAAAAGATTAAATTAGATTTTTTAGATTTTGACCCCTGTGACCCCATTTGGGGTCATGGGGTCACCAAACCTACAATTTAGAATCCCCTTTTGGCCAAGGAGTCTACACACACCTTTTCAGCTCTCTAGACCTTTTGGAACTGGAGAAGAAGATGAAATTAGGTTTTTCAGGTTTTGACCCCTGTGACCCCATTTGGGGTCATGGGGTCACCAAACCTACAATTTAGAATCTACAGTGCCCAAGGAGTCTACACACAACTATTCAGCTCTCTGGAACTTTCGGAACTAGGGAAAAAGATTAAATTAGGTTTTTTAGGTTTTGACCCCTGTGACCCCATTTGGGGTCATGGGGTCACCAAACCTACAATTTAGAATCCTAGTTGGCCAAGGAGTCTACACACACCTTTTCAGCTCTCTAGACCTTTTGGAACTGGAGACGAAGATGAAATTAGGTTTTTCAGGTTTTGACCCCTGTGACCCCATTTGGGGTCATGGGGTCACCAAACCTACAATTTAGAATCTACAGTGCCCAAGGAGTCCACACACAACTATTCAGCTCTCTGGAACTTTCGGAACTAGGGAAAAAGATTAAATTAGGTTTTTTAGGTTTTGACCCCTGTGACCCCATTTGGGGTCATGGGGTCACCAAACCTACAATTTAGAATCCTAGTTGGCCAAGGAGTCTACACACACCTTTTCAGCTCTCTAGACCTTTTGGAACTGGAGACGAAGATGAAATTAGGTTTTTCAGGTTTTGACCCCTGTGACCCCATTTGGGGTCATGGGGTCACCAAACCTACAATTTAGAATCTCCAGTGCCCAAGGAGTCTACACACAACTTTTCAGCTCTCTGAACCTTTTGGAACTGGAGAAGAAGATTAAAATAGATTTTTAAGTTTTTGACCCTTGTGACCCCATTTGGGGTCATGGGGTCACGAAATCTACAATTTAGAATCCCCATTTGCCAAGGAGTATGCACATAAAATTTCAGCTCTCTAGAGTCATTGGTTCTGGAGAAGAAGTCGAAAAAGTTAAAAGTTTACGGATGGACGGACGGACGGACGCCTTGCCATGCCATAAGCCCATCGGGTCTTTCAGACCTGATGAGCTAAAAAGGAAAAGTTGTGATTCAATGTAAAAAAATTCTTTCAACTTGCTTCAAAAATACTTTCAAACATGATGCTGGATGAGCAATTCAAATTCGAATTCATGCCTTTTAGATCGGGGGAAAAAATGTTTCATTATTTTATTTGACATAACAATCTTAGACATCTTTGCACACCCTCACACAGACTCACACCCTCATTCAAGCAAAAATCCCCAGCACGGTCTTTAGATACAACTTATCAACTCAACTACCAGGACTTGTTATGGGTGTATGTGTATGGCTATGCTTGATTGGTAACCCGGCAAAGTATCCGGAATAATCCGCCAGAAATGACGAAAGCAGCGAGTCACTTTATTGGCAACCGGAGTATGTCTTAGGAGCACGCCTCAGGAGCACGCCGGATTCGCCGGTTTGAAGTGAACAGGCAAACCCGGCGTATAATGACAGACAAATATTTTTGTTGCGACTATTCCACAACTATTTCATAGTCATCATCATTTTTTTAAAATAACAACTCAAAATGATTTAATTGGCAATATGTATAATTATTAAAAACCATCCATAACTTGATAGTGACATTTAAAGTCACATTTCAAAATGTTTGAAAAATATCTATCTATCTATCATATTGATGAAACGTATTTTGAAACAAGTCTGAGGTATGATGACTGCTTCCTGTGTGTATGCCAACATACTTGATTCAACTTGAGCCTGTTACTGACCCGACGTACGCCGGTTCCATGTCCCGACTAAACGCCGCTTGGACCAATCAAGCATAGCCATTGTGTATGCATTTAGATCCCACAAGGGATAGAGAAATTAGTATAATCTCAAATTATACAATTCTTTTTAAAAAAACTGAAAAGAAATGCAATCCACTTACCAGAACTAGTTTTCGGTGCCCCTCCACGATGGTTGAAGTGCAAGAATTCATCATCATAAACCTCACTCCGAGGTCGTGTAACCATTGGTGTGCCTTGAACGCTGATTCTACTCAAATCCAGGGGATGGAACTCATTTTCTGGAGTTTTCAGCTCTTTCTGCTGCACAGTGATCTTGGGTTTCCTTGGGACTTCTGACTTTGGTGTGTCAATAAGGGAGGCAACTGTTGGTGTAAAGTTGGCAAGGTGAAGGTCATTGAGGATCTTGTCAAGGATTCTCTTTTTATCTTCTCTCATTGAAGAGCTTGCCTCTGAAGATAAAGATATGTTAGAATAAGAATGAAATCTTGAATGTTGAAATATGAACTTGGCACATTTATATTTTTTAGCTCCTTACTTAGAAAACAATGGATAGAACAAAATGTATAACCATCATCAAAAGAATGTTTACATATCATTTTGTATAAACGATTTATAAAGATTAATAACCAGAGTGTAACATACAGTATAAATTATTTTACTGTTGACGTTACATATTTTATTGATTGTACTTCTGTTATATGGGCTGAATGGCCTTATTCATGAATAAACATTGATTGATTGATATGAACTGAGTGTGATATAAGATAATCAAAGTATTTCACAAATTTTTTCGTGGTTATTTTTACTTTAAATATCTCTGTTGCTATGCAGTAATTAAGACACATGCACATGTACAGATCAGCCAGATTTTCTTTATTGAGGAAAGCCTGCATCATAATCAGTACTGTTCTTTTCAATGAAACCTACAAGCGTACAAAATATAATATGTGAATGATTTTGCTGGTACTGAAAAGTATAAAAAAGAAATATTTATAAGCAAGGTATAACTTAATAATAATTTGTCATTACACTTTCAAAGAGGTAGGTAAATAAGTGTATAAATACCAAAAAGTCAGTATCTTTCAATTAGGTGGGTATAGGGCACCTTCAAACAAACTAGTAATTTTGATGGTAATTGACAAGGTAACTTAGGTAAGACAGGTGTAATGATCAGATATAATAAAGATAAAAGAGTTAGGTAATTATGCATTTGCAAACTTTCAGTGAGTTTAAATAACCAACCATAAATAACCATACAGTTCTGCCAAAGAAAAAGCAATCCTATCCTTGCTAAAGTGCAAAAAATCTTGTTTTCATGGAAACAAAAAAAAACCATTCAGGAATCTGATAACATCAAAAGGCAGTCCAGGTGGATGATACGTATGTAAAATATTTTGAAAAAGTAATGAATGGTTACGGAATTTGGATCTAGAAAGAAAAGAAATGAAAGGACAAAGTGATAGAGTGATGACTTTATCCTTTGCTGGAGGGACACAAAGAGATTCTAATCAAACAATTATATAACGAGTATTTTGCACTTACTTGCTTCTTGTCCAAACTCCAGGGCAAGCCTTTTGTGTCGGATTTTGGACTTGAACTCATCACTTCGTCTTGTTGCCAGTTTCTCCTGTTTGCCAAATAGACTGTTTTCCTAGAATATAGGAACATAAACATTGATAAACTGAACGGCCAAACGATCAACTCAAACATAATTGTAGGTTAAAAGATGCACCTTTCAAAAATCTCCTTGGACCTAGCAGGATTTTATTATAATGCAAAATTGAAACTTTTTAAAGGCTTCCAAATGTTACCATTATTCGTAAGGACTTGACAGAAAAGATGCATTTTGCAGTAATAACCACAATGAATGATTTTAAAAATATTTTTCAAAAAATGTATTACCTGTCGACATTTCCTCACTTCCTTGCAGAAGGCATGTATTGTTTTAAAACAGCCCTGAAGGTCAAACTCAAGGTCGGGTTCACAGAAGTAGAGCGCCATCTGTTGGGAGAGACTTCGCAACTCACATATTGACGTCTGCATCTCTCGGAAATCTCGCTTCACGTCCTGCAAGTAACAATAAATTGAAACTGGTGGTTATGATGAACCTAAGCTGAAGGACAATCTCATCAAAACAAGATCTAACATTAGCTCATTCTTTAATTTAAGCCCCTCAATCGCTCTTAAGATATCAGGCACTCAGCTTGAATTTGGTGATCAGTCACCTGTGGCCAGGCATTGACCCCAAAATTACACCACACAGTATTTAATCATCCAACATAACAGCGTTTGTGATGTCATGAGTTTTGGAAGTGCACTCGGGGTTAGGTAGCAAGCTATCTGACTTGTATGATGTCACTTTCGCTGGTACAATCAACTCTGTTCTGTTTTAGTAAGATTTACTGTTAGCTATCCACTACTGATCTAAAAACAGCACATCTGATGTTGTGTAGAAAATGGCCAGATCTTATTTTGATGAGATTGGCCAAATATTTTCTCAATGATGGTTCATTGAATATCTTATGATTCAATTTTTCAAACCAATTTTTACTATAAGGTGTACCTTTTGCTAACTTGCACGCATCGAAAAATAAAGTTCTCAAATTTTTCAAGTAGGGTAGCACTGATAGCAGATTGCATGAAAAATGAACAAAAATATTTGCAACTATGTTATCAAAGGTGATTTACAAAAAACAAGTAAGTCATGCACAACCTACCTCCATAAAGAAGTGGAAGACATCTTGTATGGTCGGATGGGCAGTAGAGAGTTGATGTACAAACTGTTTCAGTTGCTGGTTCATTTTAGTCACGTCAGTCTTAATGTCTTCAGGGGAGTAGCTTGCAAAGAAAAAATATGTTGAATATACTATATTTCCTCTAATAAATGGGTCTCCAATAAGCGCCAAGCCTCTACTAAACTCAGGGGGTCAAAGATAGTTGAGAAAATAAGCGCTGATGATTGACTTCACGTCCCATTCTTGCACAGCCACCTACTAAGCCCAATCTGGGTGACAGAGCCTTCTCAGCTGCAGCTCCACATCTCTGGAATAGCCTCCAAGTCTCCATCACAGACCCTTTCAAGAAAGCCCTCAAAACCTATCTGTTCCAACTAAACCAATCTCTCCCATAGACTTTCATATTTTCCTCTTCAGCGCCGTTGAGCAAATTAATTTTGGAAACAGGCGCTATATAAATTCATTATTATTATCATTCTTATTTTATCTTACCGAGTGTGCACCTTTATTTATATCGTCAAATCTAAATCAACCAAAATGTTAACCTCAGTGTTTCAACTAGCTTATGTTATAATCACGCACTAATAGCATACTTTTATAAACGGACATGTCCCCTTGAATTTCGTTTCCACAAAAAATACCCCGATCAGACTGTCCTTTCAAGCAGATCTCGGAAGATGTCTTCAGAACAAATCAGGAATTCTTAGTATACCATAATTCAAACATTTTTAAGCAATTCAGTTTCTGCTATCCAATTACCTTGAAGCCTTCTCAAGTTTTGGTATTTCTGCCAGGAATCCAAGAATGGAATCATCAGTGTCTACAACCACATCAACCAGATAATGGAGCAATGTCTTGTTCAGGATTGAGGATTTCACGTCTCGCACACGCTCCAAGCTTGACAGTTTGTATCCGGAAGCATTCCCATTGAACTTGCCCTGGCAAGAAAAGGAATTGTTAAATATTTGTTTTTTGATAAATAAGGAATAAATCCTCACCTTGAGATTTGATAAAAGGGCAATTCAAAATGGCAGACAGACTGACCAAATTTCCTAGGCCAAGTGGTTACTTTTTCAAACTTAACTATGGTGTAGGTTATTATCCAACTTATAAACCAATAACATGCACAAGTAAGAATATTAGGGAATTGTTTGTTTACCCTATTGAGATCAACTGCAATGTGCTGGCCATTTTGCCATGCAAGGCATAACCTTAGCCAGCCCCAATGAGTGGCTAATTTAAGTCTTGCAGCATTTCTCCAACACTTCCTTACTTGCTCTCTAGTCTGCTGCATCTTATCTTGAATGTTCAATGACAAATCTCATAAGAATGGCAACTTTTTGCAGAAGAAGTTGCTGCACTCACAGTTAGCAAGTGAGGGAGGTGAGGTTATTTGAGGTTTAATGCTTCTTTCAAGAGTATTTCACTTCTATCACAGCTGCTAGTATTATTGCCGAGAGAAAGCCTACAAAACCATTGTGGCTATGCATTGCATTGAAACCTGCGGGCATCGGCTAGAACTAGTTAACCGTGGGTAGTACTGCGCTTAAATCCAGTGTAGCATTGCACCCAAACCTTACTGCATGTATAAGAGTTTTCTCCTGTAGACAAAGTTGCCGAGCACCTGGCGGGATTCGAACCCAAGACCTCTTGATCTGAAGCCAAACAGGCTTACCATTACAATATCCTGCCCCCCACATAATGATAGAGACTGGCACTATTTTCTCTATTTGCTACGAGTTTTATACATAAGTAACATAAATGCAACTTACATGGTTCAAGAAGTTTCCAACTCTTAGCACCAGCATGAGGAATTCTTTAAGGTCAGCGCTGGAAAGGATAAACTTGCAGCTTGACACCATTGCTGCTAAGGTAGACTTGAGTCTTGCTATGTTGGACGTGAACTCGGCTCTTGTCAAATGGCCATTGATGAGAGTTCGATAGTTTGGGATGTCTGCTAGATGCAGAAGGAACTGTTCAGCCAATCCCAGCTCAAGAAGATTGCCTTGGTAGGACTTTAACATCTGGATCTGCAACAGATAATCATCAGAGGATTGAGTCTTAAGTGTAAATTATTGGTGTCGCTGAAGCAGGTGATGTTTGAATAGCTGATACAGGTACCCAATAAGATTCCCATTCTGAAAGTTAACAACAAATCCTTTACTTATCTCTTCAATTTGAGAAGTTCTTCAGTAATCTGAGTTTAAGGTGAAAGTGTTATCTCCCTTACTGACCTCTCCCATTTCATAGAATACTTTACTCATTTGAGAATTGGCAGATGTCTGTGGAATAGGTAAGAGTGATATTGTACTATAAATCACCTGAGCTTTTCTCAGAAGACGACTGAAGCACTTCAATAAGGTCACAATAATATTTGTGAAGTTATCTCCCTTACTTACCTCTTCAGGTTCAGGAAGTACTTTTGTCAGATATCTGAGCATGGGCAGGGAGAGGCTGGATGGGTCTCCGTCAATCAGGTTACGAACAAGTTCCTCTGGTTCAACTTCCAGCCGGTTTATGAACAGGTTGATGTTCAGTCTTAATGTCTGGCTCAACAGTGGAATCTACAAACAAAATCATTGAAGCCATATTTTGAAACTTCATCTTCTTTTAAAAAATGCCCATCCTGTTGGAAAGAAAGAATATTATCAAACCTATTTACAATGCAAACTTCAGGAGACGACAACTTTTGAATAAATGGAATGTTAAATAGAAATTATCCAAGCCAGGCTATTCTATTAATCTCATTCTGTTCTGGTAAGTAGGAATGATACTTAAATCTTATAGATTGAAATTAAGGGATTCTAATTTTCACATTACAAGGTTTTTTTGTACACATGGCAAACATTTATAGTTAACCAAGGCAATGTTTATGTCTTCTGAACTGGCATCCGAACAAGCTACAATTCCAGCACCTGGAACCCACCTCATCGTAATCCTCGAACACATGAGTCTCACAGAAGATCGTCTCCACGTGATTGTAATCCGGCTGAAGACGAGGAATATTCTCCAGTTTCTGCCAGATACAACTCGGGTGGCTCTCTGGGAAAGAAAATAATGAGTTGTTTTAAAAGATAATTGATTGAATTAAAACTAGGACTACTAATATGCATAGTGACAAAGGTTTAAAGTACAACTTCCCTGCAAGGCTGGAATACACCAGTCTCCATCATAAGACAATCCAAACCTTGCTGTATTGCAGTAAAATGTACGATTTAATGCCCTCATTTGCAACCTTCAGGAAATTAGTGATTGGACTATCAAGTTAAGCTACAGTATGCTAAAGAGCTGACTGAAAAAGATGAGAAATTAAGAATATATAATGTAATTATATATATAATTAAGTCATAGAAGCTTGAGTGAGTTTATTCCTTGCAAGAAGATTCAGTGCCATTAGACAGAATTCCCAAAAGACAGAATCAATCACAACATTAATTAACTGAGCAGCGCTGACAACCCCTAATTAATCAATGAACTGACCCAACCCACTTTTATACTATGGCCTTCACCTTCGGACAGAGTAAATCTGTCAATTTTGACCCTAACTCTGATTTAATCAAAACTTTCCAAACGGCAAGAATAATTGTTTACCACTTAAACTGACCATTAACATCTAAATATTCTTCATGGAAACTAAACACTTTTTAAATCAAGTAATTAAAAAAAATCTTGATTGAGCAGAAAATGCTACCAATTTTTAAAACAACCCTGTGTGTTAACAGAGAAAACATGTGAATGGAATAAAATGGGGCTTCATGTAAAAAGTACATATGTGTCTTAACAGTGTCTTTTGGGAATTCTGTCTTTATTTATTTGGGCCATTCCAATATTTTCAAATGGTAGAGCCCATGTTACACATCATTTGTCGACCATGAAAAGTGTTGTTTTAAGCTTTCTGTCTTTTGAAAATTCTGTCCTATGGAACGATACCTGCAAGAAATTTGCTCTAAGTTCAATAGAACACAATCTCAAAGCGTGGTTTGTAGTGTACAAAGATATGTGAAATTTGTAAGATAAGACATACAAGTATCTACAGTTGAAAGCAAAACAAATTGCGGGACAAGCTTTTTCAAGCACATCTAGCCTTTGATGTAGGAAGTTGAATCTGGTTTTAATTAGTTGAAGGGATATTTTTTGGTTTGCTGAGCAAAGTTTTTCACTTAAACAAATTAAATTATAATATGTTTAATATTGCAGATTTTCAGCCAACAAATAATTTTCTAAAATGTTCTTAAAGTCATAATAAAGCTATTAAAATCATAAGACCCAAATAATCTACTTACCAACTACAGCAGTTTCTACTCTAATCCACTTAAAGTTTCTCATTGTCTTCTTAGGAAGGGGAGTTAACTGCTGTTGGAATGAATCTCCTGATACAGATTTTCCCTCAAAGCTTTCCTTCTTTTGCAACAAACTGTTGATGTTATTGGTCCAACCCAGTTTTCTTCTTGTCGGAGTATTCAAATCATTCAAAATCTTCTTCTGCGTGCCAAAATTGTCATAATCGCTTTTATTGCCATCGACTTTTTTACATGGAGGTGTGAAAACTCCTTTTTCAAGCAACTTCCTGTGGTGGCTGGTTTTCATGTTGATATCCGGATTAAGAATATTTTCAATCTCATCGGGCGTAACCTGGGAGAGAGTTTCGTCAGTTTCCGACCCATGGATGAGATGGTGGACCTGTGTTTCAATAGTTGTCCACAGTTTTTCGCTGAAATGAGTATTCAAGTTTTTATATCTTACCTGTTAATGTTTCAAGATTTTAGCCATGCATTGAGACTAATGTGTAAAGTCTCCAATCCTTTAAAACAAGATGAGTCTCTCCTGCTATAGGAAGAGAGAGTGTCAAAGACATTAATCTCCCCAAACAATTTCTTAGATTTGTTTTCATACTTTTTAATCAATCTATTGTTATCTACACAGCTCCTTCAATTCCCTGATATCCATCACGACAAATGCCTCATATAGCTAAAGGCTGATAATTCATGGCTTTAAGGTTATAATTTATCAGCTTATGCATAGTAATTATGTAAGGAGCTTGAAGCTCATATCTTGATTTTAATGAACTTTAATTGGAAGAGTCACTATTGCTAGATGGAGTTTTTTCATTGGCTGGTTATATGAATAGAAATAGAAGGAATTTGCCTGATGGATATCAGGGTTTTGGAGAAGCTCTGCAGATTCAAATATACTGATGTAGCAGGATTCTTACTTTGAAACTTTTAACTTAACCGAATGTTTTCAGGTTATAAACTCTGCAATAGCCTATATAAATATCAAGTTTTCTCAATGGAAATTTATCTCAAGAAAAGTAAACATGGTCAATCTCACAACCTTTTTAGGTGTGATAATACTGAAATGATTAATTGTGTCATGATATAATATGATTCAATACCTTTCATGATAAATTATTTTATTTCATTTAAGTAGATGTATGAGCAGTTGATTGCTGTAGCAAATATTATACATCAACTCCTGGTAAAGACTGATATACTTCAAGTCCCCTATAAACTTAACTACCCTTGTTATCATGAATAAACCAGACAATTTGGTGAAAACTCAAATAGTGAACACATACCTTGGATGCGTAAGTTCAAGTGCTAACAGATCCTGAAGAATGTTCACAAATGATGCCATCTTTGGGCTTCCAAATACCTGAAGATAATAATTATAGAGTGACAAAAATTAATCAAAAACAGTTACAACACTACAATAAACATAAGGTTATGTATCTTTGAAAGATATTTACGCTTTACACAAAATTTGCATGCAATGTCTGTATTAGATATTCTTTTTCATTTTCTAGTGCATTTTCTTTTGCTTATGGATAAAACGTTTTTTTTTTAAATCCTTGAATACGTGGGGAATGAAACATGGCTTTGCAATGGTTCTGGGAAACTTCAGCTTAAGGAGTTTTCGAAGTTTGAAAAACCTAAATTGCACAAGAAGTATGGAAAACTTTTGCTAGAATTTCATCACTAAATAAATTATTTGAGAGGATTGGGGGGAATGCCAATGAGGGATCTGACCTTTTCCTGAAGTTTATCTACAAGGTCACTGGGACTGCTGAGGTCAAGGTCAAGTTTGGTCTCCATTTCTTCTTCATCTCTGTGTTTCTTTGTGTGGAATGTCTGCAAAGTCAAGGTCATCATTCAGAATTACTAAAGGTCAGTCAGGCTAAATTTAGCATTATGATTTCACTACAAAATACTTTATATTATTTACTTGAGAAAACTTAAGACACGTGCTCATCACTGCTTAAATTGTGAACTAACTATTCTCAGTGGCAAATTAACAACATCTCAAAGATGAGAATAATTCTTGATTGGCCATCCAGGTCATATCCAATTGAAATATACTGCAAGACAGGCAGGTAAAGAGTTAATACAACACACCTGCAGCTGAATGTGAAGGTCGTCATCCACCTCTTCTCTTTGAAGGAAACTCAGAACATCGAGCAGGCCAAGCCCTGGGACAAAAAAATTAAAACTCTTGTCTATTCAGCCATGTTTATTTTATTGGTGCAATAAGTGAATTTCAAACACAAACAGGACCAATGAGACATACAATGTCTAACAAACTGAAACATTTTAAAGGTCAAGGTCATGAAAATCAACATTCCAAAGAGCAAGCTTGGTGTTTATATGAAAAATATCTAGTGAACAGTTCTTGGGATAACCTGAACTTAACATGGAGTTAAACATTTCAAAGCTGGGTTGTTACCTTGAAAATAATGTCAATTTCATATTTGGATTTACTAACAGACATCTGAAACTAAAGATATCTAGCATTTTTGCTTAACATGTTACCGTGATACATTGGTCATTATCTATTTGGTAAATATAAATCATGTCATGTCATGTCAAAAAGGACTAACCAACAAACTCATTGCGACTGCGCACTCTCTCTGTGATGTTCGTGTTGCAGTTGATGATGCAATTGAGGAAGGTCATCACGGCTGTTTTGTACGGGACAGTTTCAGCACTCTTCAGCTCATTGACCACCACACTGAATCTGTGGGTTTGATTTCCTTTCCTCTGACAAAAATAATAATAATTCATTTTACTTTTGAAAATATACATAATTTCCAGATATTCAAGGCAAGTCAGGTTACTTCTTGGGCCACTTGTTTGAGCTTCTACTTGTTGTCTAACTATGTGCTCAGCTTCATGCAGTGGCAACATTATTCCCCATCACAGTTACTATTAATAATCAGGGATGGAAAGCCTGCAAAACCAATGTGACTCCATAGCCCTGAATCCTTTGAGTGTCAATTGAGCTGTTTTCAGGTTCTGATAAAGCTCTTACAAATTCTAACGATTTATTTATATGATTCTGTAGTCAAAAGAATTTTCAAATATTGTTCAAGAAAAGGCAGGCAAAATTGTAAAATATTTATAATTTTTTTGATGATTTAAAAAATAGATGTTTCACCTTGTAGTGATCCAGAGCTCCAATAACCAACTTGTATCCACAGGTACTGTAGGCCATTATAGCAGACATTAGCTCTAGAACTTGCTTCTTTGGAAGGGTGTTGGTGATGGTCAGAGCTGGAGGGAAAAGTAGGTAAAAAATGTCTTGGGATTTGTTTTTAATTGATAATCTATTTAAAATACAAGACGATTGAAAAATTTTAATCTTGTGAATAAATATGTAACATTTTGGCAGAGAAAAACTTTTTTGTACAAATTGTCAAAAAACAATGGACGTATGATTTCACCTTGTCACAGAACCTAATTTTCTGAAGTTTGCATTTGCATTCATCCTTTGCTTGATATATGGCAAAATTAACTGAAGTTTTTTCATTGTACAAAAAAAACAATGGTTATATGCGATCACCCTGTCACAGATCACAATACTGGGACTGCGTATCTATTAGAAACAGTTACACTTTTGCCTTCAACCGATTACTTAGCAATACGAATGTGAAGATAAAGTAATGCCTATTATTGTCACCTTGTACGAGTTTGTGTATAAGCCTTGGCTGAACAAGGAAGTGCTCCAGACCGACTCTTGTATTGAGAATGGCCCTTATACAGGATATGCAGTCCAGCTGAAGGATCGCATCTGAGAAGCCAGTGAAAGCCTTGCCGGTCATCTGACATAGAGAGTCCAGGAGGGAATCCAGACCTGCCAGGGAGATGAACTCCTGGAGCCATGTCTCATCACTGGATTCTAGCTTGGTCCTGAGTGCATAGTACACCTGGGGAATAAATCAAATGTATATTTAAAATGGAAAGGAGGGAGGTAGGGATGAGCAACAAAGATATAAAATTCTGGTGCCATTCATAAGGAATATATAGGATCCTTAGAAAAGGTATTCAATATGGATGGATGAAGAGGTGGGTTGGTTGGGTAGTAGATGGATGGAGGAAATGATGGGGAAGTGTTGATTGCATGGATGATGGATGAATGGATGGATGAATAGGGAGGTGAGTTGATTGGGTTTGGTGGTTGATTGATAGATAGATAAAAGGTGAAGTGAATTGGGGTTTAATGCCGCTTTCAAGCTAGCGGCTGCTAGTATTAGTACCAGGAGAAAGCCCGCAGCACCATTGTGGCTATGCATTTTGATGAAACCTGCGAGCTTCTGCTCAATCTAAGGAACCATGTTTGGTGCTGCGCTGAAATTCAGTGTAGCATTGCACCCAAACCTGACTGCATGTAGAACAATTCTCTACTGCAGACAAAATTGCTGAGCCCCTGACAGGATTCGAACCATATACCTCATGATCTGAAGCCGAACGTGCAAACTTCTGCTCTATCCGGCCCTCGAGTGTTGGAACTGACAATAAGGGATGCCAAATATTCCTCAACTTAATGATAATCGATTTAGGTGTAAAATGACCTACAAGCACTACCTGTGTAGGAGATGGCAAAGGACACCAAATATTCTTTAACTTGCAGGCAAAGGATAAAGGTCTTGAATCACCTCCAAGCAATACTTGTAGAGGTAATTGGGAGATGACAAAAGGGGATAGCCAATATCCTTCAGCCTACAGGTAAAAGGTCAAGGTCATAAATCACCAGCAAGTTTTACCTGTAAAAAGTGTGGGAGAGGACCAAAAAGGGATACCCAATATTCTATTGCCTGCAGATCATAATCCAGCAAGGGCTACCTGTAAAGGATGCGTGTGAGAGGACAAAAAAATTATACCTAATATTCTTCAGCCTACAGGTAAGGGATTAAGGTAAGTCACCTGTACGGAAGGTGTGTGGGAGATGACAACACACTGATGTGGATCGCTGCCCTCCAGTTGCTGCTCAAGCTGCTCCGACGTGATCGTCTTGTCCTCGTCACAGTTTGACCCTCGCATCCGTAACATGCTGAGGGACAGGTCCTCGAATCCAGGATTGATCCGACTAAAGAATGACATTTTTTTAAATTATTGAATTAGAAAGTTACAAAAAACATACTCTTACTCTTGCTGACTGATTCAAAGCCTTGGTGCATTTTATCATCTTAACTGTTCTAGCTCTTTGGCAACCTGCATCTGAACATGATACTCCAATCAGATAGTTCTACTAACTGGTATGCAATAGAATCACAATACCAATATATTGCGGTACAGATTGTGCAAAAATATTATTGAGATATTATTTTTCATATCACAATATATCCCGCCACCTAATTTCAACTCACATCTATTCAGAAAACTTGTTCTAATTTGCTTAAAATGCAAGAAAAATTATTTTGGTGTGCAAAAAATATGTTGGCTGTAATAGAGAAGATAGCAGATGGTTTTTAATATTCCATCAAAATTTACTAACAAACTTTATCTTTTTACGTAATGATCTATTTTAAAAAAATTATTTAAAGGTATTTTATCAAATGTGTAATGGTTTAACTGCATAAAAAGGATAAAATGATTTATGAAGAGTTCATTCAATATATTGCAATATTGCAATACATGAACTGGTAATCGCAATATATGGCAATACAAATTTCAGTACAATACTCAGCCCTATAGATGTGAATCCCTGTCAGCTATTTGCATGAAGTTTCAGCTTTCTATACATTTGTTTCTGGTGAAAATGAAAATAGGTTTTTAGATACTTGTCCTTGTGGCCCTTATCAGGGGTCACAGGGTCACAAAATCTACATATTAGAAACTTGGTGCATACTCAGCTCCACTGGTTTGCATCAATAGAAATAAATCTGACATACAAAAAACCCAAATTAATGCATTCAACAAAATATAAAAAGCTATCTACACTTCTAATCACAAATGAAAGATCTTTTGTCACAGCTGTAGCTTCTTTTAATACCCTCACAGGAGAATAATCTTCAATTTTATTGCTTCAAAAGACTCAAAAAGCCTTTCATCCCTATTGAAACACAATTACATTGACACTGAACTTTCAAACTTGACAATTTTACTGGTGAACAAATTAGATAGCCTTCGAGTACCCTCCTACAATTGAAGGATTTGAGCCAATAAAACAAAATTAAAGACAGAGAAAGTCACCTAGGTCACCTGATTTGACAGACACTGTTTCCATGGTAACTGATGGTCACTACAAAGAGGCTGTTAGGAAGATCCCCTTGAAGTTACTGACCCTAGCTTAATGACCACTTGGACAATGGCCTTGCTATAACATTATGCAACACTGGACAGACAGAATGATGTCAAAATAAATGAAAGCTATGGTTTGCAGACAAATTGATTTAAGTTTTGAAATTGCTTAGATTACTGTTGAAAAAAGAAACTTAATTTTACAAACACTTAATGAAATAATTCATCAAAAATGTTATTTTTAGTTAACAGACAGGATGATTGCTGTCTTAAGAAAAGAAAAGAAAGTGTTGTGACCTTTTAAATGTCTTTTCTTAGATATACAAAGGAAATCAAAACATTCCAGTTTTTGTTTTAATTTAAATAATCAAACTAACTTTTTTCAATTTTTAGGTGGTGTCAGACAAGGATATCAATTTTCATAAGCTTTGTTCAACAAATATAAAACTGATGCAAATTATTCAATATGATCCCAAAAGATGTACCTCAAAGTGTTTCAGAAATAAGAAAATAAGAAAAACATTATAACTAAAGCAACCCTTTCAAAAACGTCAGCACCCCCTTCCCACCACTCAATCTGTGTCAAAAGCCTCGTCAGTTTCACTGATAAATATTTTTAGCCTCATTTTTTCTTCCATTAGTACCAAGATTCATTAAAGTATATCTCAGACGACCATCTTTTTATTCCATATTGTGGCAAGCAAAATGAATAACCATTAAAATTTTCATTTTACTTTGGTGGCGAAAACTGAGATTTTTTAGATCTAGAAAATCAAGACATTTT
Source organism: Phorcus lineatus (assembly GCA_921293015.1). Classification (NCBI taxonomy): domain Eukaryota; kingdom Metazoa; phylum Mollusca; class Gastropoda; order Trochida; family Trochidae; genus Phorcus; species Phorcus lineatus. Next base: position 17,783,269 of record OV121087.1, on the reverse strand, counting down.
ACCCAATCCAGTTAATTTCATAGTAATCCATATTTTTAAGTGCCCTCTGTTTTAACCTTCTGAGTGCCAAGGGCCTTTAATATATCTAATACAGTAATTCAAGCAGGAATATTCAAATCAACCAAGTAGAACTTCAAATAATTTGACTAATTACATGATTGCTTGTGTTTTCTGATCTTGGCACATGTTTTTTTTATCATTCTTTAAAAACTAACAGGGCTCCAGATGATTATTTTGACTCAGGGGTATTTCACTCATCAAAATAAAAATACAGGAGTAAAGTTACCACACGAAAAATACTAGGAGTATTTCAAGGTTTATAGTTTTCAGATCCTCATCCAAACTTAGCATCTTTTTCGAAGTTAGTCGTTGATTATATTTTTCACACGTTTAAGCTGTAAATAAACGAGAAATTTATCTTTGATGAAATATTAACTTGGTAATCTTTGTTTTCATCCATGTTGGCATCAAGTTGGCTACTATTCGAGATGTAGATCAGACATGTCAAAATGGAAATTTATTTTGACAAGTCACGATCACTCCTGTAAACAAATATCTGACTCATATTCTGCCACAGTTCTGAGTATCTGTCACTCATTGATTTCATTTTTAATGCATTTATATGGATTACCCGTGCGTATTTTACACAGATACGCATCCTATCTGGAGCCCTGCTTAATTTCAAACACAATATCTTCCCTCAGAAACAAGTTTATTTTATTTATACGATTAAAGGCCACATTTGTAATTGCCTAGGATTTAAATTTTTAAAATCAACATCTACATCCGCCAGCTATTATTAGCATTGGCCCTTGATAATTTCACTTTAATGTCTCGAATGTTCTTATTTCTTACACTAAATTCTAGTTTTTCATTGTGCATTGTATGTTTTGAACATAACGCCCTTTGTGAAAAACATAATGTTCCTACAGGCTATTTAAGGGACAACCTATTTCCATAATCTTTTCACACGATCAGGCCGTCCCGATGTTAAGTATCTGAATATGCAAATGTTCTTTTTTTCAAATTTGAATACAAATAGTCATAAATATCAGTTAAAGAAACATTTAAACTTGGGGGAAAGCACAACAGGATTTTTATGAGGAAGTGACATTTGAGGGAAAAACTGCTGTTGTGTAATTTGCGATAACATGCTATCTAGATTTATTGTGCTGTTGTGTAGTTTATGGTGTATCATTTTAAAATTTCTGTTTTGAAGTGACTGGAAATGGTTAAATTGTCATTCTATTAATAGATTGGGGAAGACTATTGATTGGTAAGGTGAGGTGAGGTGATATGGATTTTAATGCTGCTTTCAAGGGTATTTGCACTTACATCACAGCTGCTTGTATTATTGCAGGGAGAAAGCCCGCAACACAAATGTGGCTATGCATTGCGGTGAAAGTGCGAGTATCGGCTGGAATTAGCTAACCATGGATTGGACTCTTGCATTAGATATTGCATATTGCAACTCACTATTGCAATAGCAATTGACTATTCTGCCCCACTATTGCAATAGTTTTGCATAGACTGTTCAATTTGATAGGGAAATATGAACAAATATAATATAAAAAATGTGAAACAGTGCCTTTAAAAGAAAGTTATTTCAGACTAATCAGTATTATTCATCTAAATCATGCCAAAGAGTATCACTGCACAAATAGATATTAATGTGTCATACAATTTTTTTTTAAAATATTTTTTTTTCATTCCTCAAAATTGTTACAATAAGTTGAAAATGCAAAGGAAAGTTACAAGTTGATACAAAAGGTATAATGAAGACATAAGTGGAAATAAGACCCCCCCCCCCCCCTCCTCTACCCCCCACCCCACCCTCCCAAAAAAGTAAAGAAGAGAAACACTCATTCGCACCTTCATGCATACATTAATTTACATTTGCATAACATTATTTCCCACAAAATACAGCAGACATTCTGACTCCATCTCCCCATCAATAGTCTGTATGTTTGATTTCATTTTCGACTACAACAATGTATTTCATTAAAATACAAATTCAACAGATTAGTTGAAACCTGGTACTCAAAGAGAATTTTAGTTACTGAATCTAAACTTAGAGTGTTACAAAGTCTTTGTATTTTTGATAATGTAATCTTTACCAGACTTTTGGTGACTCACAGTTATAAGGTCAATGTCTTTTTTTTTAAAAAGAGGTAATTTGAGTTTATTTATAACTATAACATAAATTATGATAAGTGTTATACTAGTAAACAATTTCTCACTTCAATTTAGGCATACTATATGTGGTCAATAGCTCAAAAGTGTTTTGATAAATTTGAATAACCACTTGTTGATCTATAAATCAGCAAATGTAAACACATCAAACTCAATGGCATATAACTTAGAAGTTGTTTTAAAAGTAAAAATGATCACACATAACGAATTATCCACATAGTTCCAGATATCATCTTCATTTAAATCTTATGTCAACAAAACGACAACCCACCGCCATAACATTGCATGAGCATACACTTGAATTTTGCATATTATCATCATTGATTAGATTTGAACTTACCTGAAAATTGGTATTTCGTCTAAATACGGTGTCTTGACTAGAAAATACGATCATCGGTACGTCCAAACCTTTACATGCACAAAAATCGACATACAGTCTCAAAAGCTAGTTTAAAATCCCCGGTGAACACGCGACTGTCGTTTATCGACCGTCCTTGGGCCTATCGTAAAGCTAAACACCTGTGACTCATACGATTTGAAAATGGCGCCGCGAGCGAAGCGCTTGAATGGGCGACGACGACAGGTAATTAGGTGCAATGTTTAGGGGAGATGGGGAAGGGGGGAAATCAGTTAGGCGATATTTCATCCTCACCTCATTTTGATTTCAAATGTGGCCTAATCGTTGTCGGTTGACGGCCATTGCTGTCCAGTTAAATCTGGGATGGATGGACACATTTCAATGAGGGGAAATCGCACGTGAGGTCATAGGTCGCTTATGTCAATTTCAACAGGTGCGTTGTCTATTATGCAATATATCACAACGGATGTGTTGGGGGGATTTGAAGAAGGGTGTGTTGACATTGGTGATTGACGTTAGAAAAAAAATGTTATCGACAAATAATTGCTGGATCAATTTCACCTTCAGTTGATGTAAAAAAAAGGACCTTGTAAATTTGTTTTGAAAATATAATAAATTTAAAGATTTTATGTAACATGTGAATTTTCAAAAAGCTAATGTCGGCAAATTTTCAAAAAGAATACATTCATTACTGAAATTAAAACGAAATGGAAGTGTTCGAAAATAATGAATAACCATATGCAATAGATTAATAAATAAATAGATCAGAAACATAATATATGAAATTTAACTGTAAAGATCAACGATCATAATATCATATTTAAAACATCATAAGATAGATAAATAAGGTAAATATTGAGATTATACCAAGGTGGGAGATCGTAATCTACACCATTCACCTTTGTAAAGGTTCGTTGAATCTACATAAGAGCTTCGTGCTCTAGGTATTAAGTGGAAACAGACAAAATCTTTATGTCAGTAACACAATATAATGTAACGATAGCAATCTTAACGGGGCGATACCCGATCTTTCAGACTATATGATTAGCGTATGTCTAGCTTAGAAGTTTTAGACGGCATAAGTAGAAAAGTCAACACTTCACTTCAAGCGGAATGCTTTGAAGAGTAGAATGTAAATATCCACTGAAAATCTTTGACCGCACATGGAATTTTTAACGGTTTTAAGGGTATAGATTAAAACATTGATGATGATGGTGATGATGCTTGAGGGAGACGATTATGATGATGATGATGATGATGATGACGATGACGATGACGACAATGATGAAGTTGTGATAATGACGACGGCGATGAAGATATTGATGGTGATAGTTTTAATGAAGACAAATATGATGGTGATGATAATGCTGATGATGACGTTAATAGTAATATCAATAGTGATGATTATGATGATGATGATCGTCATGATGACTTGCAGAACTATTGTTCTTCTGGACTCTTTAAAGCTTTACTGTCATTGCGTTTTCTAAAAATATTTCTTCTTTTCTTATAAAGAATATATGGTCCTTCTGCATGACAAGAATTTTAAAATGAAAACAGTAGGTTTGGCTTTATTCTTTATATGCTTTATATGCTTTGTAAGCATATTGATTTACATCTTTCTAGAAAGCTTTCTCCAAATCCAAAACATCCAAATTGAATTCGGTGGGTGTGTCTCAGTCTGAAAAAAATCTTCAAAACGATCTTCCGTGTTACTTAAGAACGTGTATGTGCATCTAAGACTCAATCATTCATATTCATTCATCGTAAAGCTATCCTCTTTATCCGTTTATTTGTTTGTCAAATTCATTCATTCCCTTTCACATACAGAGGTGAGGTGGTATGGTTTATCGCCGCTTTCAAGAGTATTTCATTTATATCGCGGCTGCAAGTTTTATTGCAGGGAGAAAGCCCGCAACACCTTTGTGGCTATGCATTGCGGTGAAACCTGCGAGCATCGGCTGGAACTAGCAAACCTTTTCACATACAGAAGCAATGACTTGTATTCGTTCAGTGTCAAACATTTATCACATCATTTATGTTTTAAATGATTATTAACGACCCTGTTGATGTTCTTTTCTTAAAAAATTATATGTTCCATGTATGGTGAACATATAATACATTCGATCGGTTGTATGCTTTCAATATGCCATAGAGATAATATATAGGGATAATCCAATGTACACAAGTTCGTTGAAAATGTGACAATATGTGCTTATTAAAATGATATAGAGATCATTGCATTTGATATTAACGTAACATTTGACATTGTTTTTACGTCATTGAGTATAGTATACATGAACAGTTTGGTAACTTAAGTTTATAATGATAATGTTGATTGTTGGCAATGTCAGTGTAAAACCATTTATGACGATACTGATACGATGTTGACATTGATAACGTTTTAACTGTTGATATAGGTGATGACAGTTTTTGTATATGTTTATTTGATGGCAACGTCTATGTTGAAAAAAATGGTAGGTATGAAAATGTTTACCATCTAGCTGATTTTAAGGACGCTTTTATTAATGATGTGGATAGTATTTGACGTTGCACATGGTGATGTCTAAATCAATGCAAACGTTAATGATGGTATATTCAAAAGGTTTCAAATGCTTGAATTTAAGATATTAATGGACACTTTTATTATAATGTTGATATTAATGACAATTTTAATTATGATTTGGATATTGATGACATCCATCATTATATTGAATTTCCTGATGTTAATTTAAGAGTACTTTTTTGAGTGGCATAAAAAAGCAAGGTTTTGTAGCTAACAATTTTTGTGATAGGGAAGTGCTAACTCGTTCACATAGAAATATAGGTATTAACAAAATAGGATACGTATATACCTTAAAGGCTTTGTAACACGTTTTCTTGGGGTAAATAAAGATATCACATTCAAAGGAAATTATAGATTTAACCAATTGCAAAACAATCTTTTCAAATCAATACGAGGAAATCTATTACGGGCGTACCGAGTTTGATCAAGCGGCGAGAACCAATTTCATTATCTCACGATCAAGTGATTAAAATGTGTTTACACAAAAATGGTCAAATGTAGTTTTATAAATAAGTTAAGTCATTTATAAATAAGATTCGTCATAATTTTCTTATACTTATAGATAATAGGACGACACTAAATTGTCGACATTATGAAATAAGTTTGGTGGAATTAATTTTATTGGATACTTTCATCGTAAATGATGTGACAATTACGAAATTCATGATGACGTTGATACAATAATGACGTTCAATTCGTCAGTGATGGAGATCTCATCAACTTAAGCCTTGCAGTAGAAGTTTCAGAGAGGATTGAAAGTAAGTATGTAACATCCAGCTAGATAAATGGTGGAGTTTTGGATGTCCAATCAGGGGATTTTTCGTGGAAATGAAATTCAAGGGGACATTCCGTTTATACAAGTATGTTATCAGTATATGATTGTAACATAACCCAGTTAAAACATGATACCGAGGAAAACATTTTGATTAATTTAGATTTTACAACTAGGTAAAATAAAACAAGAATGAGAAGAAAAGCCATTCATCGGCGTTACGAGCGTGAAAAGCCTTGCTACGGCATTACAGAGCATCGTTGATTAGTCTAGTCATTTTCTAATTCGTGGATGTTCTGTCCATGCATATAGTTTATATTAACGGAGTATGGGACATGGATTCGTACATTTCGGGGTACCTTTGTTGATTGTAAAAGATTGTCCTGCATTTGATATGATTTTTTAAAAAACATTTTCTTTTCCGAGGAAAAGTGTTTCGCAGTTCATTATCTAATTCAGAGAGCCCCAAAGTTTTTTTTGTAATACCTTTTCCACGTTACCGATATCATAGGCCTAAGTAAAAAAGAACTATACCATCCAGCATTTTTACGTTTCTTATCAATAACAAATTGACCTTATATGATGTAACTTGATGCTTTTTCATTCATGGTTTACCAAAAGTTGACATGTCATGGAAAAGTATGCAAGTGCGTTTTGTTAAACAGAATCATCTCAAAGGACCGATATACAATTTGAATAAATAGGATTAGAACAAATTCAAGATCCATATTAATGAGAGTTCCCATAAGCTTATTCTTTAGAGAAAATATAGGAATGTATGGACATGATTTCTTTTGTTTATCTCTGCCATCAAGATAGTGTTTTTTTTAAAAACCCAAAATATTGAAATTTGGTTATTAAGATTAGAACATATTGAAACATTTAAGCTATGAAATAGGTTAAAAAAATCATTATTATCGTTGTCGTCTTCGTCGTCGACGTCATCATCATCGTCTTCCTCTTTGTACATCTTTGAGAAAGCGTGTCAATAGCTTTTGAAGCATTCGTAAAATAACCTTTTAATTGGAGAAATTGTATAACTTTTAAGAATAATGTGTTTTTAGGTGACATACACTTACTTTTGTTTTCAATGAAAAAAGTACCTTTGTATGCTGTCGTAAAGGCAACAGTGATTATTAAATCAGAAATGTGTTTAATTTGAAAAATGACTGCTAAATTATCAACTTGTCCATTTGTGTAAGTTATTGTTAAAAAAATTTTTTTTTGTTACAAACCTTTAATGTGTGGTTTATCATGAAGTAAAAAATCAAATGACAACGTGGGTAGGGTTTGACAATTGGAGATGTTTTTACCGCTATTTTTATTTTGCATTGTCAGGTTTCCTTGCTGAAAACGCGATCATGGTAATTTCTACACTCGTGATATTAAAAGTTCATCATTTGAAAGAAGAAATATGGTCAAACGAGTTAACATTTCCCATTCTAAATCCCGCATATTAATGCATTTGTGTTATAATGATATATTGAAATATAAGAAAGCCGTAATTACCTAAATTATTAAATGTGTGGCGTATTTAGTAATGAGGCATTCTCTTTGACATCAAGTTTTTAATTTTCAATTGTGTTACTTTAACGTTTTCAAGTTAAATTGTTAAATGTTCTATAGGTTAAAAATAATTGAAGTATATCAAATATTTTAATTGTAATTGACGGTCGAGTCCTTCAAAAGATTAGCTTCGGTTCATGCCAGAATGATTGAAGCGACAGTAATATCCCTATTTTCATCTTCAATAGAGCTGCGCGGTCCCGTAAAAGATCAATATGCTTATGGCATTTAATCAATTTAAATATTCACTTTGTGTTGAAACGGTCAGATATTATATTGAAAACTCATTAGAACTTATCATTGTTGTAAGCTCTCTTCAATTAAAGTAACTTGTAATAATAAATGTCTTTATGTTCACATTGTTGTCAATAAATAGTTGGCATTTGTAAAGAGAATTCTAATTCATTAATAATTAAAATTCTGATGAATAGTACAACGACAATCATAAAAAGGCCCAACAAGAACTTTGCTAATGAGCTATGCCTATAAGCGATTGCGCATCCTTATTGATAAACGTTGCACTTTAAAGGGACACTATAATGCAGGGTTTTTCATTGGAAACGTTTTATAAGCAAAGCGTGACAGAAACCATATTTCATCGCTTAAAGACACTGTAGCTCGTTTTCTTATAAGAATAAAGTGTTCTCACCGAAAAGAGAATATAAATGTTTACAACCATTCTCTCCCAACAGAGGTAGCTCCGTCATAAATTCCTATACAACCTCTGTCTGAATACGAAGGTTTCTCGGTCTTCCGGCAGTTTCCCCTGGCGGGACAATATTGCAACTTAAACTACCTGGCTATATTTCAGCCAATGAAAACACCGAATGCATGAATAACATATTTGTTTGTCACACAGGCCTATGCAATGACGCAGTCCCTAAATGAGCCGTTCATGTATGTGTTCTGTAAAGAAGACTCAAAGTGCAAGACGCATTTTCGAATAAATTTTAGCTTTTGGAAAGCCCGCAGAAATTACTTAGGCGTTTTGAATATTAACTTTTGAAACGGGGCTGATTGCACAACTTACTTTGATTGCATCCAATCAGGTTTCTACATTTCTAGACCAATGAAAAAGTCATGAATTTTCACCCTCTTAAGTTTTCGTATTAAGACAGAGGTTGTATAGGAATTTATGACGGAGCTACCTCTGTTGGGATAGAATGGTTAACAACTGCAAGACAACATTTTGTAATAACAGGAATCCTTAAACAAATATTAGAATGTTTGATAAAGCTTTTGATAGTTTAAAGGTGTTCACATTAAAAGTGCTGCATGCATTTTTTGTTAGATACTTTAGACCTTATTCTACATCTATGGAAGTTTTACCTTACAAAATTTATTTTTACATAAAATTAAATTAAATTGGGAAATTTTGAGCAGTAAAATAAGCATATTACAGTTCCTTTCAAAAGAATGTTTTTTAATTTCTGAATGTATGTTTGTATGCCAAAATTGACACATAGACATTGAAATAAAATATTTGTAACACAGAATTTACTGTTACAAATTAAACAATTCAAGAATGTTAAATTGTGCTGATGTGGAGAGGGGGGACTAAACTTTTCAAAGGTAGAGATTCAAGAGGCAAAAATATATTGTTTCATATTTGAACTTTCAAAGAGAACAAACAATAAGATACTGTTTGGTAATATTTTATTCAGCAATGCAACAACGTGCAGATATCAGCCAATCGCAGTCTCACATACACTGTGTATATATGTATATATCACCATGACAACGACGATTCCACATTTCAAGCAGGGTAGATCCCGTCATACATACATTTACTTACGTTTATGGCACAAGGCATATCAAAATCAAATACAGTGGTATTATCTAAAGAGAAAACTGGAATGGTTCAAGTTCTTGTGTAAGTAAGCCCCAGGGCATGAAATGATAAAAATTCATGGTCAGGGCCTCAGAGGAGAAAGTGTCAAGCCTGAACATGGAAAAATAACAACTAAATCAAACAAATCAATGATCTATATAAATACTGAATGGTGTTAAAATTACTAGAAATAAACAACCAATATTATCAAAATTATAAAACTATAAACAACTATGACAGTGCATTAAACCTTTTTCAGAAACTGTTTCTTTTCACGTTTTGTTCATAAGAATATAAGCATGAATATCCAAACCACAATTTGCTTAAGATATTGATAATTTATGCAAAACTGTAATAACATTTTGAAAATTACCATTTTGTAATGGATCTCAAAATAGAATAATATAATAACGTATTGGTACCAATAATAATTGATGTTTTTACTTTTGCATGTATTATGCAAATATGTTTACTTGCAAATCTTTAATACGGGGTATACCAAAACCTTAAAGTGAGATAATCCAATTCCATAAGGGTGATATCTGCTTGGTGATATGGAAATAATCCACTATTTGGGTATTTCATATTCGCTAAGGGAGATTGAACTTTTTTTCTAACGTTCAAAAACGCTTTTTACTGAAATCAATAAACCCAAGTTTTCTAAATCTAAATTTACTGAAAAAATAAAATCCCAAGTTTTCTAAATCCAAATTTACTGAATAAGAAAATCTGAAAAGTGGAATGGAGATAAAAGTAAATTTAGTAAATTAGAAATTTGTATATTAAATTTTTACTCATATTGTAAATCATCAACTACAATTAGCAACACCAAGCTAGCTGGGTAAATTAACATATGCGGGTGGTTGAAAAGTCAAGAAATTGCATTTTTTGGCACTGCTTTGCATCAGTTTACAACATGAAGTATCTTTCTCTGTCGTAGGTAAAATGTAGATATTATTCATATAATCAAGGGTTTTGCTAAGTACATAATTCATTTATAAGAAATGTATTTTCAAGTAATAAGCAATAGGTCTTTGGTTTTATTTGAATATAGATATGATATATTACCTTACAAAAACAATCATCATAAACGTTTTAATATACCCAAATAAAATTTCGAACCATCGAACTTAACTATCAGAGATTTACAGAAGTTCAAATAACTATAATCCAATGATATTTCTATTGCAATGATCTTTAAAAAAAATATCTATTTTTAAATCTCAAGCTCTGCAATAATGATATGATTTTTCTTAGACAAATAGGTTATTTTAATATTGTTACCCCATTATAATCAATAATTTTGACATAAATCATAACTATCCATAAATATCCATAAAATTTGTATTATGTCATCAGAGCTATTAAAATGTGAAACATTGTACTGTATAATATTATGTAGCATCAGGTTGAGTATCACATGCTTTTGGACTTGTTGAAACAAAAAAACAGTAATCCTAGATCAGCAAATTTACATAGACAAACATCATCCATTAATGATCATGATGTTATAAGACCCGGATTATGTCAACAAGAAGAGTGACAATATAGAAATGTCATCATAATATGCAAATCATGCAAATCAAGACCATATTATATGAATTTTCAGTTTTCTGAAATGTATAAGTTTCACAGCAAGAAGCAGTTTATCTTTATGTATCCCTTAGTATCAAAATCCTAAATACTATAATATGTTTCATAGCCATTTTTTAAACTTTGATTTTGGTAATTAGAGCAAATTTTGTACCTGAATTGAGGATGATTAACATATCTGATGATTTCAATATTGTGTATTACATTTTACTCCTAATAAATATACATTCAAATCCCCTTAAAGAAACCCTTTTCACATTTTCTCGCACACATGAAATCTACTTTACAGTTTTTTCTTTGATCAGCTTATTCTCTAGATTGTTTGTGAAATAAATTACTTGGACATGCAAAGCCAATCAGTAAATTACACAAAAGCACTTTTTACTTGGGACGTTACATCCTATTGACAGAATCTTTTTCTCAATCAGCATAACATCAGTGCTTTCCCATGAGGCTGATCACATAATAGACAAAGGAACTTTTGCTCATGACTGTACCATGTCATGAAACATTTTGTCTTGAAAGCAGTGAGTCACACTGTACACATACTTATGCAGAGGACTGTACCACAGAGGCAGTTTGCACTTGCAAAATCACTTTGTAGGTATAAGAACTTTTGCACAGCACTGTACTATGTGATGTAACAACTCCTATAAATCTTCAGACTGGAGTAGTTGTTAGAAGCAAGTTTCTTAACATCCCTTTTACATGGAGTGTTTTTGAATGTTCACAGAGAGTCGAGAAAACTTACAACATGACCAAATGAAGTCTGAAATATGTGAATTACAAATTCTCTAGCAGTTGCATCATAATTTGTCTCCCACGAACAAACTTTTGCACAGAAGAGTACTTCACAATAAAGATCACGAGTATAGCATCACAGAGATCTTCAAATTAGGATTGCAAATTCTGCAGTTCTTATGAAAATTGGACCAGAATAATAACTTGTGCCGGCAAAGACATAATGACAAACACTTATTTCAAAGCAAGTGATAGATAACCTTGAAAGATTATCAAAGATTTATGTTTTAGTTTATGCAAAAGGAACACAAATATTTCCATGGCTGCATATATGTGATTATCTGAATAGTTCATTACAATTTTGTTTTAGAATTGATTACAATCTGCCAAATTCTTCATCTATAATAAAATTCACTTACGGTAGATCACATTTCTTCTTATATGTGGTGCATCTACCGAGAGATGAAATGAATGCTTAATATCAATTTGGAATGATTGAACAAAAAATATGAATGAAGACCTGTACAAGATGTTTGGTCCCTTATTGTTATTTATGCAGGCTGATTAACTGCAATGCACTTACATTTACTGCAAACATTTTTAACCAAATTATGTCACTCACAAGACAATCAAATTTTGTCCTTAAATGATATTGCATAATGGACTCAAAATGATGATCAACAAAGATAAGCAACAATATCAATCTGGAATATCTGATGATCTGACATCACTTGTCGAATATAGTCTTTTGAATAATTTGATATTATCAACTTTAAGCAGACATAACATCACTGGGACGGTCCATAATTCTGAATCATCCAATTCTTGCAATGACAGTACTTGCTGATGAAGCTTTAGCTAGAGAATTGTCACAACTAATGGCATCCTTTCACAAAACATTATAGTAATGGTCTGTTGTTAAGGTTACTTCAGTGTCATTTTAACCCTTTCACCTCTAGAGTCCTGAAATCAGGCTTGAAATGTATTTGTGTCTGGTTTCTTAGGGACATAATGGTTAATGAAAGAGAGCATCGATTAACTTTTGTAGCTGCTTTGCAAATGGCGTCCCATAACTAGAGGTTCAATTTGACTATATTCAAGTTTGTTAAAACATTTCCTATCATGTGGACAAATGAACTTACTATCTATTCACTGAACTGGCAAAGCAGTACACAATGACTTTTTTAATCTTGATACCATTGACATCGATGGAGAAACATGAAGAACTTGATACGATGACTGCCTCAGTTGACTATGACCACTTGCCTATCACTGGTCACAGGGATTTGAACTTCTTGATGAATGAAGAACCTGTTTAGACTTTGAAATTACTGGAGATACTTGTGCAGCCTAACCAAATGGTTGTCTGAGTCTAATACAGCTACAAGCCTATCATTGGAGTAACATTAGATGTTCTTGTTTTGTGAAACTTCTACTGCCTTAATGGAGCTACTACTAAGGTCTCCACGACCATCTGCCCTTTTCTGATGACCTATATTATGACCTTTAGCAGGTCCTTGTACAGGTAACAGCAATGATTAACTAGTTTCGCTACAAGCACCTTGTCTTCAGACTTTGACATTATTTGAGGTACTTGTAGAGCTTGATGCAGTGGTTACCCGAGTCTTCTACGACCAGAACTGCCCTTTGCTGACTTATATTACAACCTCTTACATTTAAGAATTTCTGCAGAGTTAAGGGAAGTATTATTGTACAGTTAGCAACAATGGTAAACAGGTTTGCTACAAGACCTTATCATTACTGGAGGTACTTATAGCCTAAGGCTTAAAAAAACACCTATCCATATTACTGGTGACTTAAATATCAACTTCTTAATCATCATGGAATCCGCTCAGACTTTGACATTACTTGAGATGCTTGGAGAGTTGATTAAATGGTTGCCCAATCATGCTACAAACACCTGCCTTTTGATGATGACTTACATTACAACCTCTTGAAGTGAAGAACTTCTGCAGAGTTACCAGAGATACTTGCACACTTTAGTTACAACTTACAAGCACCTTGTCTTCAGACTTTGACATTACTGGAGGTACTTGTAGAGCTTGATGCAGTGGTTCCCGAAGTCAGTTATGTCCATCTGCCCATCGCTGGTGACCTATATTACAATCTCTTGCAGGTACTTGTAAAGTTATGGGCGATGGTCAACCGGGTTTGCTACAAGCACGTTGTCTTCAGACTTTGACATTACTGGAGGTACTTGTATAGCTTGATGCAGTGGTTGCCCGAGTCCGCTACGACCACCTGCCCATCGCTGGTGATGGAGAGACCCTGTGGACCGTATAGGGGATCAGCAGCTGTGTTCACATAGGACAGGAACGAGCCACAACTGTCAAACACCTGCAAACAGAACAAAATATCTAGAATTTTCTATACTTCAAATGGAAGTATATGATCTGCAATGAATAAGCGAAAAGGTTCAACTCGAATTTATATTGCAGGAATGAATTCAATTAACAAATCATTAAAAAACAATTTGAAAAAAATCAGTGAGCTTGTGAAAACAGGTAATCTCCCAATGACAACCATTATGATTTTATCTGAAATTTTTCGAAACTAATAATGAACATTTTAATTTTGAAACAATTTTTTCACTGACCAAGTTATCGCATCAATAGGTAAAAGTTCTTGCATGGAAAAAACATGCAAAAAGAGAGGTGAAATAACATATCTCTTGTATCTCTTCTTATGGGTACAGTAAAATTATCTTGATAAGAACAGTCACATAAACAGCATTCACAACTGTGATCACAATTATCAATTTTCAGCCTGTAATGTTTTTTTACAATATATGATAATATATCTATAAAAGTCATATGCTATAATGATTGCTTTTATTTCATAAACACTGTACCTTACACATTGTAGGAAAAACAACTACTTCAGTACTATCTAACTAAATAGTGACTCACATTAAAAGCATATCTTGCATGGAGACAAATGCACTCAAAATGGTGGGAATCACCTCTCAAGATATGAGTATATAAAGTTCAGGAAAGGCCATTTAGTTCAAGTATAGTTCATTAGTACAAACCCAGGAGATTATGTCCATACCTCGAACGTGATAAATGACTATAGAATACTCAACAGAATTACAAATTGCCTTCTTAAAACTGCAACTGTTGTAAGTCAAATAAAATATTGACTTATACCTGGGTCAACACCCAATAGATCGTCTGTATAGGGGCATGTTTACTTGTACAAAGACGTTATAGCAAAGAGGGGACCCCTCCATAGAAGGTTGTTAGGTAACATAACGACTTTACAACTTAGCAAGATCATCGTTTTTCTTCTTTAAAATGCAACATGACACTTTAAGTAGATGTCACATATTTGAAGTACCCCCTCTGGAGGGATTGAACTTAGGGTCCTTGGAGTGATTTGAAGAGGGTCAATTTTTTAGGAGAAATGAGAAGAGATTTATCTATTTCATTCAATGTTCAGTCATAAATGTGAGATTGAATTGTCAAATGTTTTTGTCATGGTAAAAATTCAGTATGAATTAGAAACAGTATCGGGACAATTCTTCTATTTTGCTCAATCACAAAATGAATGCCCATGAACATACATTTTAAAGCACTATGTACTCAACAGGTTGGTTGATAAATACATCATAAATCCTTGAATTTTGCAGTGACTTAAATAACCTAACAGCCTGTAACCTGCAATTTTTCACTACCAAGTTGGTTACTTTTGTAGTCATTCCTTCAACTTTGGCACGAAATATGAAACATTTACCATTTTTGGCTTGCTAGTTTATTACATATCCTGGAATTTTTTCACCTCAATTTGAATTTTGTTTCCATTTTTGATAGAATAAAAACCTTGTCCCAAAAGACAATGTAGCCTGGCAAGTTACACGCCCCACTGCTACGTTGTTGAAATAATTAAAGTGCCAAAATGATAAAAAAAAGTTTTTCAAAGACATAAAATCGTATAATGGATAAAGATAATAAAAGAAGTCAAAGTCAAAAGTTCCTTACCTGGATCCTGGAGTTGCCCCAGTCTGCTACCAGGATGTTGCCATTGCTGTCCGTGGCAACGCCAGTTGGAGCGTTGAATTG
Organism: Phorcus lineatus; assembly: GCA_921293015.1. Taxonomy (NCBI): domain Eukaryota; kingdom Metazoa; phylum Mollusca; class Gastropoda; order Trochida; family Trochidae; genus Phorcus; species Phorcus lineatus. Next base: position 17,767,567 of record OV121087.1, on the reverse strand, counting down.
ACCATTCCCTTCTCCATTGGATCCGAAACTGAAGAGGAAGGATCCTTCACAGTCAAACACCTTGATGCAGTGGTTGTGGAAGTCCGACACAATAATATCATTGTTATTGTTTACTGCAACATAATGAGGTCCTGCAAACTGGCACTCATCGTTGCCCCGAGATCCGAACTTGTGAAGAAGCTTCCCATTCGATTGAAAGACAAACACAGTGCTGGCTTTGTTGTCGACAACAATTATGTGTCCATTGTTGTCCACAGCAACTCCTTTTGGTCCAAGGAGTTTCCCTGTGCCCAGTTTGTTTATGTATTTCCCTTCAGGGGAAAACACGCTAACCCACTTGTTATCGTAGTCTGCAATCAGGTAGTTTCCGTTCTTGGTCAAAGCGAGTCCAGTTGGTCTCTGCAATTTTCCTGCTACCCGTCCAGGAGATCCAAATCTTATCTGACAGTCACCTTTGTTCGAAAATACCTGGACAACTTGGTTGTTGCTATCGGCAACAAGGATTTTTCCATCAGCGCAGCAAACTCCTTGTGGATTAGTGAATTCACCTTTGTTGCGACCCTTGGCGCCAACCTTGAAGAGGAGATCATCCTCAATGAGATTGCTACGGCGATTGGATCCATGTGACCTTGAACTTGATGGCCTTTTTGTTCCCTTTTGCTTGACAGCACTTGTTCTTGGAATTTTGGAGGAACTGCCAAGTTGGTCATTTTCCTCGCTTCCCTGACTACACTTGAGTTTGAAGGGAGACCCTTTAACATGTTGGTTGAAGAGCATCACATCCAAGGTATATGTTCCTTCTCTCTTGATAGTGAAGGTGAGATCGTAGGATCCGTTTCTGTGGTCAGTGATGGTTGGCACCATCTTGTCCTGAGTGTCAACACATGTGATCTCAGCCATGATCTTTGCAAACCCAAATTTGATCAACTCTCCCTTCCTATCCTTGGTAGTGATTGTGATGACTGTGGGTCGTCCCATGTAGCAATGCTTCAAGCCTTCTCCAGTGACCGTGGTCTCAAATGCAATTGCACTGTTTGTCTGGACAGCGCCAAGGGTGTTGAAGGTCTTCCCAACAGCATGGAAACAGCTCTCATCGAAAGAGAGGAACTCATTTTCCTCTGGCTGGAACTGGACTTCAAGATTGGCCAATTCTTGAAGTTTCTCACACATCTCCTTCTTAACCAGAAGGACCTCCATCTCGTTACCACTCTCCAGAGTTTCTTCCGTGAAGTCACAGCAGTTGCTGATCCGGGCTAGAATGCTCTCCAGAGTTTCCCTCTGTTCCAAGAGGGTTTGTTGTTTGGTGCTGTACACTGTCCCGAGTTCATGGAGCAGGTTCGACTTCCTTTCATTCAGTTGTCTTGACAGTTCATCAAAGGCAAGGGTAATCCTGTCTTCTGTCTGTCGGGATCTGGACTCCAAAGCTTCAGAAACATCTGTGACTAGTGATATGGACTGTTCTAGCTTGGGAGTTTGGGATCTTGCTTGTGAGATCAGACTCTGAAGACACTGCTTGTGTTCTTGGATCGCTTCTTGAAGGGAGATGGTCTTGTGACCTATATGTTCAACACGAGTGCAGTCCTCACACACAGCGGTCTCACACTCAAGACAGTAATATGGTAAAATGTTTCCATCATGATTTGGACACACCAGCTGAGGTTCGTCGCTATCAGCTGGACCGGACAGTTCGTCAAGACTGACCACAGTATGGCTGACCTCTGTGTCCATCTTGCAATGACAGAGTACACAGTTTTCACACAAATATTCTTCACAGTCTAAACACTTTGAAACAGGTCTTGCGTTTTCCTCACCACATGTCATACAAACACTGGGCATGCCCACGACGTCCATTAGATTGGTGATGAAGAAGTTGGTCTGAAGGGCAATAACTCCATCCATCGGCAGGATGGACTGCTGACGACATATTGGACAAGTCAGAGAGAGACTCTCGGGAGGGATATAGTCACTGAGGCACTTCTCACAGAAAGTGTGGAGACAGGGCAGCACCTTTGGATGCTTGTATCTCTCCAGGCAAATCCCACAGCTCAGCAGTTCTCGGTCGATCTGACGCACAACTGGCATTGAGACTGGACGCATCGTGGATACATTGTCAGCCATGATGATCCCACACCCGGGCACAACTGCCTGCAACATAGAGGAAAGAAATATTAAATATGATAATAGTTTATGTATATGGCATATTTTCCAAAGCAGTTGCATGCTCATAGAGCTTGGCAATATTTTACCCTTTTCAATGAGTACACAAATTACCTGTTGAGGGAACAATTGGTCACGGGTCATTACTTATGTTTTTCTTTTACACTACCATTGTATAATACCAGGTTCCCAATTTACTGCTGGGTGGACAGACCAATGTTTGTGTATAATATCGTAAGTATATTACCTACTTAAAGTGTCTCAACTCATGTCTCAGTGTGAGACAGGAAACCACCCTTCTAACTCTGAAATTATCCATCAATGAAGCGGGTCACCCATCCATCAGACAAACCGTTCTCATTTTTGCTGAATCACACTGATCATGTTCAGATGAGCTTTGAAGGGTGAGAACAATCGGTTGGTATGGGGGTTGATGGGATAGGTTTCTGGGGGAAAGCTCTATAGATAATTGCATTTGACTGAATTTCTTTAGATTTACTGATAAGTAAAAGTGATGTAAGCATAATACAAGAATACATATTTTGATATCAACAAACCTAAGGTTAGAAAAAAACAAAACAAATCAAAAAAGATCTTCTTACATATTGATACTAAACATAAACAATTTGAGTGTCTACAATTATCCAAACAAATTATTTTTACACATATAAAAAAATTCTTCCTATAAAAATCACGAAAAACATAAAATTTCCATGATAAAATATCCTCAATATAAAAATTTATTAACGAGTTACTAAGTTAATAAACAATCCCATCAAACGATCGAAGGAATTATCCATTTCAAGGGAAATAATAAATGTTCTTTATACAATCAATAACAAAATGTTGTGATAAGCCACCCTGGATATAAGTAATCTTTTCTTTTATATACATTCAAATAACAAAATGTTTCAGTAAGCCACTCTCAAAGCAGGAGATCTCTTCTCAATAAACATCTCAATAATGAAATGTATAATGTCCTGACTTAAGCCACTGGTGGCCTCTGTAATCTTTTTCTGATAAACAAAGGGTTCAAATATTTCCAGCCTAACCTGTCTCCCATCAGGTATCAACCACACTGAGTGTCAGAAGAATGGCAGGCTCAGGGACAATACCCACAAATACTCTGTCTGAATACCGATCGTTAAATACTCTCATTTGTCACCAATCCGTGTTATCTCTTATTTGACAACTGACTCTGTTAGTCGTATTTACTCTACCAACTGTTCGCTAGACATCTAAATCCGGATAAGGTTGATGTGCCCTAACAAATCTGGCACTGTCTTTAAAATGTCTGCTTTTAACCTTTAAAGGGACAGTGGTACATTTTGAAACATTTTATTCCTTCAAATTTTCAAGGTTTGTTTATGTCAAATGCATTTTCTTTAGAGGGTTAGACATCTCAATAATTAGCCCTAGTATCTGTAGTCATAGAAGACAAATTTGAGTATTGTGCAAAAACTGCTGGTAGCCATTTTAGTGTAAACACCTTTTAATCATTTAAGATAGTGAAATGGATTTTTGTAGCTAACATGATATGTCCATGTTAGAATTAATTTTTAATCAAAAATGTTATTGCGCAATTGGTAAAATTCGTTTTTGTTTTGTGATATCAATTTTTTACCTGAAAAGACGTGTTATTCTTTCATGTTTAACTATATTTTCAAGGAATCAATTTTCAAAATATGATCTGAGATTTTTTTTTTCATTTTGAACACCGAAGGCAGTTTTTTGGAAAAAAAAACCCAGTTAACTAAATATAAAAAGTTAACCAAAACTGGCCATTTTGCTTGTAACATTTGGCTATTCTTCATCATTTACTTTGGCTAAACAGCCTAAAAAGAGATTTACCAAATTGAAGCACAGATTAAAACAGTTTGCATGAAAGCTGCCATATAAAACATGCAGGAAAAAAGTGACATTAATGCATCCATTTGAAGGGATTAAACATAGATTTAATGCGTTTCAAGCATGGTGCATGTTATATGTAGATTGAATCCGTAAGCACGGCATGACTGTGATTTGGTCTGCATTTTGGAATTTTGTGATGAGTCATCAAAAAAATGTTTTCCAAATTTTTCACGTTTTCGAATAACAAGGCTTCCAGTTAACAAGGTTCATTTAACAAAAATATAACGGAAATGTCCAAGGCCATTCTCTCCCAACAGAGGTAGCTCCGTAATAAATTTCTAAACATATTTATTGTCACAAAGGCCTGTGAATGAAACAGTCTGAAAATGAGGCATTTGTGTTCTGTAAAGACGACTCAAAGTGCAAGGTGCATATTCGATTAAAGTTTAGCTTTTGGGAAGCTTACGGAAATAACTTTTGAAACGGCGTCGCTGATTGCACAACTAACTTTGATTGCATTCAATCAGCGTTCTACATTTCGTGCACAAGAAACCTTCGAAGTAAGACAGAGGTTGTATAGAAATTTATGTTGGAGCTACCTCTGTTGAGAGAGAATAGTCCAAGGCCGACCAGAGGGGTTTTTTGTTAACCAATGATTTTATTTAACTGGGTTCTTTTAATGACCCAATCAAAATGCTGTCACTGGGACCAGAGGATAACTTTGATTTAAAAGCATTTTTTAATTCCAGGGGTTAGAATTAGCAGGTTTCCACGGTATATTTACATCATATATTTGTAATTTTTCTTTTTTACAAATGTTCATATCTCATCAATCTATCATTTTTATATCTAAGTACTTCAGTACAACAGGGGTTTTTTTCAAGTTAAATGTCAAAGAAGCAAGATGGCCGACAAATGCTGACAGGATTTTCTCTTTCAGGGCTAGAAATGGCCAGTTAGTATGCAGACAAAAGGTATGTGACCTAATGAAGTCAGTGGTAATGAAATGAAGACAAACAATGTTATCATATGTAACTGGACCAATGTTGGACCACATCGGGTGAGCAGACATGTTAGTGATGATATCAAACCCCCACACAGATCATTGGCGACATGTTAATATCTGTACACATAGTTCACTTCTGATAGTAGTGATATGACACAAAACATCATGATTTTCAGAGTCAATAGGCAAAGTCACACATAATTTATTTAGTTAAAACTTTTTCTTGTAACATTAGGCCAGATAAAATATATTGGTTGATTTATGGATTTTAGGAGGGCAAAATGTCTAAAGGCAGGAGCCAAAAAAAATCCAATCGGTTTTTCTCAAGTGTAGACGAAATATTTTCTGACAGTTCAAAAGTGAGCGAATGTAGGCACAGCAATGGATGAATATCTGATAATTTCCCCCTCTTCCTTTTTTAGCTTGGGGGTAAAATTTGGCATCACTTCTTATATGGGTGGATTCTGAGACAAATTATTCCCCCAAATAAGGCAACATCAAATGTGGAGATTTAGTAAATAAACTTTTCAAAATGTTTGCCTCAGAAGTTTCAAAGTCCATATGAAATTGATATAAAACATGATATTAAGAATAATGAAAATGATTGTAGGACAGTCCTTCCCTGGATAAATCGCTCTTGATGTCTTTGGGTGAGTTAAGTGTTTGGGGTTTAACACCGCTTTCATGAGTATTTCACTCATCATTGCTGCTGCAAGTATTAATGCAGTACGAAAGCCTGCAACACCATTGTGGCTATGTATTGCAATGAAACCTGCAAGCATGAGCAGCAACTATTGAACCATGGGTGGTACTGCCCTGAAATTCAGTGTAGCATTGCACCCAAACCTTACTGCGTGAAGAGCAGTTCTATACTGCAGAAAAAGTTGTCAAGTCCCTGGCAGGATTTAAACCAAAGTATAACCACTCTTTATTAGGTTTTATACGTTAGGTAATTTCAAATACATATGTGACTCATTAAAGCTATCTATATAATGTTAATGTGGCAATCTGCATGTACACAAAGTCAAACATAAGTGTAGAGTGTTACCTATATAATATCACTGTGACCACCAGATAAAAGTGAATTTGTAAACAGTATTGATAACAGGTTAGATTACACATAATGTAATGATTTTTATTCATGATTTATTATCCACTTTCAAAATCAAATTTGGGAGGAAAGAAGACCATTGATTTTAGCTTTAATTAAAATTGACTTTTGAACTATACAAAAATTACCTAATGAAGGTATTTCAACTAATCATGAGTCTGTGAAGAACAGTATATTGTATTTAAATTTTAAAATCTCAAAATTGATTTCTCAAAAAAAACCATGAATATCTGAACTGAGAAATAAAATGAAATAGATTAAGGCACAGCGAAAAATTACATAATATTATATATATAATTTGCATAATTATATTTTTATTTCCAATTTTGATCTATTCAAACCTATATCTTCTGCAATTAAGTGTCTTACATCTAAAAGCTTTTTGACTATTTCTGCAAGGTCATGTTGACACGCTTTGACATAGTTAAGTTTTTAATGAATTGTAAAATCAAATGCCAAAACTAAAACTTTAAAAGAAAAATCTTAACCCATGTGTGAAACTATTTTCACTTAAACTGAAAATGACTTTTAAACAAAATTTTCAAAAATAGAATTCCTTAACTACCAACACCCTCACAGAGACTTTGAACATAAGTGTGGAACACGACTTATCTGTTTCCAGCTGCAACACCCATTTGAGAGAAAGCTGAATCCTGCTCAGCACTTTTGTGGGGGGTTCGTGATATGTGTACCTGCCGTGCTATTTTGTCCCTCCCAATTCCTTTCATCTTCTCATTACAGGTAGAAACAATGTTGTTTTGCTTTACTGTTCAAACATTTAGCCTTTGTTGTACCTATGTTTTTCTCTGCCCAGGAATATCTGACCAAGCATAAATAGGTTAGGAGGGAAAACATCCCCTTGTTTAACCCTATTTTGAAATTTAAAAGCAACCTGATATACCAAAATATATGTACATGTATATAACTGAATTTTCCTTCTTTGGGGAAATAAATTTCTATCTATTGTTAACATATTATTTTCATCTTATTTTCATAATTCAGATTGTTTTGTTTTTCTAAGATTTAATAATCAGTGTTCAATGTATGTGAAGTATTCATAATCAGTTATCAAAGGAAGATTTATAGGTATTTTTACAAAAATGCTTTTGCATTTCATTTTAAACTCTCTTACCATTAGATATTATCACTAATATCATAAATAAAAATAACTTACATATTTCTCATTACTGTGAAAGTCACTTTCAAACAAAGTTACAATTATAATTTTATAATGCCTAATTATATACGCATGTATACTGCTCTTCCTCATTTTTATTGCTTTTTTGGTTGTACCTGTGGCAAGAATTATAATGGATTGTGACAGTTCTGCACTTGCTCATTATCATAACAATTAATTGGAGCCATATTTTCTTGGTAAAACGATTAAATTACTTGAAAAGAGGTTATGCAGTTCTCAAAGTATAAAAGAGCAATTGGCTCTATAAGCTCATGAGTTTAATCGTTAAATCAAATAAGGTAAAATAAACATTACCCAAAGTTTTATGAAGCAGTTATCAGAAATTCAACAAATCTATAGCTTGTAATTCACACTGACCAAGTGGTCTACATAGAAGATTTCAGCTTTCTAAGGCTTTTAATTTTGATAATGATAGTCCCTGTGGCCCTTATTAGGTCAGATCATTTTACTGAAATTTATAAGTAATCTTTTCCAATGACCACCAAGTCTGAATGCAAGATTTCTGTTGTCAAGGGATATCGATTCAACAGAAGATCAATAAAATAGGTCATGGAATCATTTATGCAACAGGGCTTTGCAAAAACAACAGAACAGTGATTTCACAGGCCATCACATGAACCATGTGACTATGATTTTAACATTTAAAGGCACTAAAGCACGCTTTTTAGGTTCAAATTGGGTATGACACATGTTAAGACATATGATGACAATATTAGGCACTCACTTACAATGAAATACTTATATTTGACCTGTAATCAACAATGAGAATGTTGCATGAAATATTCTGGTCCTTTAAAATCAAGAATACAACCTGAACATGCACATATTTGTTAAATAACTTATTAAATAGATTACCTGAATTCGAATAATAAGTAATATCAAGAAATATGCGTTATCTGTGCTTTTCTCATAAAATATACCAAATATGGGTGTGCACTAATGCCTTTAAAGTTAGGTTGATATTTTCATATGTTTATTCGGAAAATAGCATACCTTTAAACAACAAATTTCCAAAACAGCAATATTTATGTACTATTCAAATAATCTTTTCAATGCATTAACTAGAAAATAAAATAACTTTATTTTAGTAAAGATAACATGATCGAATCAACATTCAAATGTCAAACCTATTTCGAAATACATATCTCTGAATGTTCATCTTCATTTGAAATCTTCAAAACAAAAGATACCTGACTAAAAACACAATATTCAATTTTAAAGTTAATATTTTTAAATACTAGATGTACAAATTAGAACAGAATGTAAAATCTTAATTCCACAAATGTCAATTCAACTTCAAAGAACATACCTGACAGAGATAAGATTCCATTTACACCTGAACATGTACACAAAGGAAAGCATCAGTATCCCAGGTAGACAGGAAAGGTGTTTCTAACTCAGGTGAATAAACGAGTATTTGGCCCAGGTAATATATCATTGTCTCTGACGACACAGTCAGGTACACCAGATGATGTAACTCAACCACTGTTACCTGCCTTTGAAGTACTAATTGCGACCAATTAAGGGCCCAGGTATGAAGTAAGCAGAGATAAGTATTACACATTCAGTGTTTGGAGACTGTAGGAGAAACCACCATGGTAGAGACTGGGTCATATTGTAAAGAGTTATGCAACCTTTGTTCTGGCATGTGACCTATTTATGTGACATATGTGGCATTTGTAATTTCAGATTTTAAAATAATCAAAATGAATTCTAATATTTTAAACGTAAAAATTGTTTGGCATGTCTAAGTTAATTAAGCAAAGATTGGATTATATTGTGACAAGTTATGCAATTTGCATTAATTGCATTTGACCTAGATATGACACAAGTGAAATCTGGAATATTTAGATTTGAAATTAACATTCTTTCAAAAATTATCATGGTTGCAGCAAATTGTAGACTTGAAAATTTTCCTCTTTTGATAGTAATAATCTGATTAATAAGCATATGATGTATTAATAAATGTATTTCAAGATATTATATTGCAAGAAAGTTCAGGATATTGACATCAAGTAAGTATTCATCATTTAGTCATTTAATCATAAAAATGAGAAAAACTCAATATGATACTGACATACTATAATTATGCATAATTTACAACTATGTGTATATTTCAGGTGACTTGGCATACAGCCAGGTGTGACACAATGACACTTTCCAAAAGGTCATTAGCATAATCTAATAATAAGAAAAAATATTAAAACAAATTACACTATTACAAAAACTTTATGAAAAGGTAAGTTTTTAAAAATCTTCTGCATCAAATTTTATGCATCTATTCAATCAATGTCAAATCGTGATATATGACATATTGTAAATAATATCATATCTCATTTGCTTACAGAATGACAGATATATATTCATACTTTTAACTTCAGGAACAATAGCTTGTTGACGTAAATAAAAACGGTCAATTTACAACTGTCAATTTGATGAATGTTAAATTTTTTTAATATACATAGCTAACTACTTACATCAAGTACCGGTATGTCATATTTTAAATGAAAAACCTACCCAAATATGTATTTTTTTAAACTATCAAAGTCTAGAACGGCATTTCTGAAATAAGTCTTCTTCAATTTATGTATACAAGTCAGTGGGAAAACAACGTTTGCTTTTTATCATCATTTTAATTTTTTTTTAAAAACAAACCTGAGACATCACCTATCAGAACATTCAGGTACTTCAACTTCACACAAACTCAGGTACGCAAACTCGTTAACAAATCCAGGTAACTCATCAACACAGGTAAGTCTGCACACCTTGCATCTGCGGCCCGACTACCTGAGTGCTGCAATCTGTGAGAGTTATCATCACACGTGTGAGTGTTTGATCGTGTGATTACAGTCGTGACCCTCGACTACAATCAGCCTAGCTTGCCTCGGCCCACAAATAGCACTATGTTTGTTCGTGTGAGTTCCCATATTATCCTAACATATTATCCTAACATACAAACAGAGGCTTTAGAGAAAATCAGCATCAGACGATTTCGACAGTCATCCCAAAACACACAAAATAATTTATATAATCTCTCTCCAAATTCATGAAAATGTTAACAATGATTGGTATCATGATTGTTATTTTTTTATATCGTGATTATAGATTAATATGCCTTGAAACTGGAATGGCTCCTCCCCCAAGAAAATCGAAAACAATGTCAAGAAATGAGAAAACTGGCTCCCTTCTCCGCTGATATCAAAATGTTGCAAACCCCTTCCCCGAAATCAATGGATATAAACAAGCTTAGACATTGGAATGAGAGATCTTGCTCCCTCCTCCGCTAACAGATATTAAAATGTTGCCGCCCCCTTTGTCAAAACAAAACACCCACCACCCCCCACCAACTTTTTAAATGTTCCAATGTCCATCAGATTATTGCAGTTATACCATAAATAAATAACTTCATTACTTTGGTTACATTGTAATTTTTTCTCTATTATCAAAATTTTATCTCTTGGTTGATATATCGAGTTGTTTATTTTAATTTTGATTATTCAATAAACTAGTGCAGTTATTCCTTATGAATATCTGTTCACTTTGACTTAATAATATTGATTTTTAAGCTTCACCTAATGTGTAGATAATTAATCTGTGTTGCCGTTTTACAGGACAAAGGGGTCCACTCTTTTTACTGGTGATATAACAAAACTTTTTAAAAGTGGCAAAAGGGGAAAAACTGGCATCAGCAGATACAATGTAAATTTGTCCAAAACATGTTCAAAGCTAAAGTTGTCACACAAAAGTTAGCTTAACAGGCAGATTATATACAGGATTTATGTCTAAGGGAGGATATTTCTACTTAAAAGATTAGAATAGCATTCTTGTGCTTTCATGACTTGCATATGTAGAACATAACCATAACTCAAATATTTAATACTTAAAAATAAATTATGAGCACATGAGTATAATCCTAAAATGTGTGTGATGGACACATAATGATTGATGTTAAGGTCACTTTGACCTAGGGTTGTTGAAGAAAAATGAACAATGATAATACAACCTTTAAACTGCTTTTGCAAAAATATTTCTTGCAAGGTCATAATTATAGCTCTGACCAAACTCAATATAGTTTTTATGTTAACACTTTAACTGTTTAACTAGTGTCAAACCTTTCTGAATGGACTATTTAGGTAATCGTGACCTTGTGGTATGCAAGACTTAATGGTTACAGAAAACCTTTCAAGAAATATTTTCCAGAACCCATGAAAAAGGGTTAACTTTATTGAAATTGTAAGAGAAATTTGATATGGGCTATCAAAGACCACAATGGTACCATTGAAAATAATTTAGCAGATTTAGCAATTTATTGATATTTCTTTTTTAAAACTGAGCCTTCTATCTTGTAATGATAGATCACTAACTCTCATTGAAAAGAGCTGGGCCTAGATTTTCTAAGATAGATTTTCTAGATATTTGTAAGCTGATGTAAATGTATGGTATTTACGACTATCTTAGTGCTAAGAGAGCTTCAAAAATATAGCTTAGGGTTATGAGTAAACAGTTAATGTATAGGGAAGTACACCCTATAAGAATTTGACTCTTTTAAAGTTATTACGTCAATTTTCCATTTATAAAGACCCTGGTTTTCAATTAGATTCAGGGTTCTTGTGTTCAAATGGTGTCTTTTTGCAGTTAAAGATCGGAAAACTTTGATAGTGTTTGCATATTTAAATTTGTTTTCAACTTTGTGTGCATAAATTTAATAATTTTGAAAATCAGTTATCTGGTTGGAAAATATGACATTCTAATCCATCTGTCACACGAAAAAATCAAACTTTGCAATCGACTTCAAGAACAAATTTTTTTTAAATACAAATACTTCACAGATCAAAATAATATTATACATAAGTTATACTTATAGTGTATGCTTTTTGCAAATGTTGACTCATATAAAATCAAATGAAATCAATAAAGAATATTTAAAAATTGCTATTGTTGTGGTTAATTTTTTTAACTGTTTTGGATAGTTTGAATTTTTTTATTAGCAACTATTCCTGCTAACAGCACTGAGAGATTTACAAGTAAATTTCACTGTAAAAAAAATATGATAAAAAAACGTTTTTTAGCATATCAGTTTTTAATAACCAGTATTCAGATTTGACTTTGGCTTTGAAATATGCACTTGACAGTTCACAGAATATGACATCAGTCGATTGCTTTGTTTTTTTCTGAACTGACAGGGTTTCTAGAATTTCACAATCTGATGAACAAATTTACTCAAGACAGAACATAAGAAGTTGCAAACAGGGGTGTGGCTATAATTTCTACTTATCAACAATTGGCAGATTAAAGTGTTTGTTTTTTATGTATTGTGTTACGTTGTCGGTGTAAGTTCTGAAAGTTACATGTTTCAGCGTTAGTGTAAAGGCTTGTTAGGGTGTTGTCGATTTCGATGAAATGTACACCAAAAGTTGTTAATTTCACTTACATCAGGATTTTATTGACCTATTTCATAGCATTTCTTAATGTTGAAATAACTGTAGCTAAGGAACAAATTTCCAAAATTTCTGAAATATTTCAAGTAAAATTTTTGAAATGACGTTGATGGAACACAAGTGCCTAGAAATTGCATTTCTAAATGTAATTCCTTTAATAGATTATTGATTGGCTCATAAAAATGATTGTTATATGTATTTGCTACATAAATATAATTATAAATTCCTATGATGAATACAGAAATGGAAGAAATGAATTGGAAACCTTCTCCCATAGTAACCACTTTTACAATAAGTTATTGCTACAATCTTGAAGTCTTGAGGTTTGAAAGATGACAGAAAACTATTTAGCTTTTCATTAGATGCAAATAAATGAAATTTTAATATTGCTTGTGCAACCACTTCACCATTTATGTTTTGTTACCAACACTTTGAACAAAAGTTCAAATTAACATTTCAAAAACTTTTCAACTCAGTGGTAATATGATGTTATGTTCTGGAAAGTATTGGTTTTGTAACAATATTTGTTGCCTCTACAAAAATTTCAAATAATAGGGAACTCAAAATTGCAAAAAATGCTTTGAGAGCAAAATTATTTCCCATTCATAATGGTATATTTCCTTAAGATGTATACAATGTCAAAAAATAACATCCAATCAAATGGTTAGCAGAGCAACATATGCATTCAATTAAGTAAATGTGCAATAAAGGTTTTATTTCTATTAAAAGCCAACTTATATATACTTCAACATCAATAGACCTCCAAGATAAACGATAGACCATGGAGACGACAGCTATTTAATCAACTAATAACATTCAAATTTTTGTCAAACAATGTACATATTGGCTATTAAATGCCTTTTTTTATGACAGTAATTCTCATTTTACCCTTAAGTGTCATAAATTGCTTCCCTCATTGCAGTTTAAGGGGAGAACATTATCTTTTCTTTACAGGTGTGCATTTTTTATCTCACCTGTATGACATAGGTATACCAATGTATATATATTGTAACAGGTACAGCCAGGTGAGATGGCTTGTGGCAGTAATAAAATTTGTATAGTTGTGAATATCAAACCATGTGACGGAAGATAACTTATTACATGGTGTGACAACAATGAAGGTTGACATTATTTTATGAAAATGAAATAAAATGTATATTTTTCATAAGATACAGATTGCTGTACAAATTGATTATTCTTAATTAGATTTGTTTAAATAATGATTTTAGGATTTTATAATTCAATCGTTGACATTGAACAAAATGGAATGTTCCACTATTTTTAAACAGTTTCTACTCTCGGACTATTCCTTCAGTAAGCAAGTAGTGATTCCTGTAAAGTAGCCACTTAAAATTGTCTGGCATTTAGTAAAAAGTGAAAAGCAATAAAAAAAGGACAATTTCTTATGGAATCAATTTGCTTATTTCATAGGGTAGATGCAGTGATTCCATTAAATTTGAGTAAAAAATTACATAAGAATCACGTTTAAATAGTAAAACTTATAACTGCAATCAATTATAAATCATGACTAAAATCATATTGCAATCAAACCCAAATTGTATCACAATAGTGGCCTAATTGTATCTCAATCACGTCCTAATTAAATCACAATCATTTCAAAATTGTATCTCAATTTTGTCCCATTTGCATCTAAACTATTTACTTATTGTATCACATTCATGTTCTACTTTCAGGATACCGGTATATTGCAATACGGAATCAACAGTTCTCTTCTCTTCTGAAAATATCCAATATATAAATTGATAAAACATTAACAATTTCCTTTTAAAATACAACCAAAAAAACTGATTTTACTCAAGTTGAAGTGTAAACTTGCAAAGTGAAAATAGCACAAACATGTAAAAAGTCCAAAACCTGTGACCGAATTATCTGTCTTTGCAAAATGAGCTAGTTGAGCATTGCTCACTGTTCTAAATGGCGTTATTTATTCATGAAAGCATGGAAAAAATAGAATATAAAATATACCAATATAGTGCCATATGTATTGCAATACACCTCTCTGTAACACAATATATTGCGATATGGAAATGAGTAGCGATACCCATACTTATCAAATAGTTTCATAAACATGTCTCAATTAAATCACAATCATATCCCAATTATATCCCAATCATGTACCAATTGTATCACAATCATGTCCCAATTGTTCCCCAAATTCTTGTCTCAATTGTATCACAATTTGTATAACAATCATGTCCAAATTGTATGACAATCATGTCCCAATTGTATGACAATCATGTCCCAATTGTATAACAATCATGTCCCAATTGTATCACAGTCATGTCCTAATTGTATCACAATCATGTCCTAATTGTATCACAATCATGTCCCAATTGTTCCCCAAATTCTTGTCTCAATTGTATCACAATTTGTATAACAATCATGTCCAAATTGTATGACAATCATGTCCCAATTGTATGACAATCATGTCCCAATTGTATGACAATCATGGCACTATTGTATGACAATCATGTCCTAATTGTATCACAGTCATGTCCTAATTGTATCAGTCATGTCCTAATTGTATCACAGTCATGTCCTAATTGTATCACAGTCATGTCCTAATTGTATCAGTCATTTCCTAATTGTATCACAATCATGTCCTAATTGTATCACAATCATGTCCTAATTGTATCACAGTCATGTCCTAATTGTATCACAATCATGTCCTAATTGTATCACAATCATGTCCTAATTGTATCACAATCATGTCCTAATTGTATCACAATCATGGCACTATTGTATCACAATCATGGCACTATTGTATCACAATCATGTCCTAATTGTATCACAATCATGTCCTAATTGTATCACAGTCATGTCCTAATTGTATCACAGTCATGTCCCAATTGTATAACAATCATGTCCTAATTGTATCACAATCATGGCACTATTGTATCACAATCATGTCCTAATTGTATCAGTCATGTCCTAATTGTATCACAATCATGGCACTATTGTATCACAATCATGTCCTAATTGTATCACAATCATGTACCAATTGTATCACAATCATGTCCTAATTGTATCTAAAAATACTTCCTTATCACTGTACACTAATATAAAAATCATGCCAAAAAGGTTCACAATCATGTCCTAAATGTGCCACAATTAATCACAACCACATTGAAAGTAACTGTCTATTTCATACCATCTCCACTGGAGTGACATGATCATTAAAGAGCCACTCTGCGATTTTCATAACATATTATTTACCTTTGATACAAACCTAAATGTCATATGTGGTGATATAAAATCAAAACATCTTAACTTTTCATGGCCAAAAGACATATATATGACAAATCCTGTTTTTCCATGAAAATCTAAAAACAGCCTTATAAATTCACAGAGGTGTAGATATAACGTCCAATATACATGGAAACTAGTTATATAACCTAACAAACACTATCAACTCCTAACTGCCCTCCTGGCTGTTTTAGATAAGTCTCCAAAATTACGTATGACTATTTGACGCGCGCCACTGTCCGGTTTTCGATCATAATTGCGACGTTCAACCTTCATATTGTCATTATAAAAATATAATAAGCTTTAAGTTTGTCTTTTTAGTAACGGTCGATACTTCGCGATCAAATGACACCAATGATTAACCCTTCCGTTGCTGAATATTATTTTGACCAGTTTTGCCCCCGTGGCTGAATTTTCCAGCACTCGCCTCGCTACGGTAATAACGCAATTAGCCCCTGTGGCCGAATTTTCCAACGCCGCCAGATGCGACCGTTTTAACAACATATGGCGTGTTTACATGGCGGAATACGAACGTTATCGTCGTTTTATACAAAGCTAGTCGGCGAATCCCGTGTTATAAATGGATGATACTTACTTGACACTTTGAATGAAATTTCTATCACCCCTGGAACGGTTTCTACAACCGAAGTAAACTTGTTTTCAATTCGGGCGCCATAACTCAATAAATTCCAAGAGCGCATGCGCGAAATCAAAACGAAACTAAAGATGAATTGTTCCTTTTCACATCGATATAAAAATTATTTTTATAATATGTCTGGAACGAATTTTACTAAATTTTAAAAATTGTCTTCATTTCAAACATTATAAAATCATTTAATCACTGAGTGCACACATGCAAATTATATACGGAATTGAAGCTAATTTCTTGCTCTATATTTCACGATAAATTTTATTACGATACGCCATCCTAAACGAAAGATATAAATAACGAAAGCAGGGTAGTGATAAATCCCGATAACGTTCTGACCCCCACAGTAATATTACTAAGCTAGTAGCCCCGGGCAAACGCACGCGCTCAGCGCGTGCAGGCGGGGTATCCCCGCTGAAAAATACACTCACACTTAACAGAAATTGTCTTTATTTCCAATTTTATAATTCAAGTTATTCGCTTTGTATACATGCAAATTATATATGGAATTGAAGGCAATTTATTCTTCTTTACGAAAAAATAAATCATAACAATCTTTTGCACTGTAATTAGAAGTTATTACCAACGTAACGTGGGTATAGCTAGTGAATAAAGTCTTTGATAATCGCCTTACCGCGACATTTGTCGCATAATTTCCACACGTTTTATTTTGATGCAAATATGGGCAAATTACACATGAAAATGAAGGTATTTATTTCCTCTTTACGTTGATATGAAAATGATAAATATGTACCGCTTGGTTTGGAATATATATAGTTTGCAAAGATTGTACCCTCAGGTATTTGAAAACAGATTTTGATGATTGCGACATCACTTACCGCTCCTTTATTGTTTCATTGTAATTTGCAAATTTTACATAGAATTGAAGACGATCCTTTTCTCTTTATTGTGATATAAAAATGTTGATAATGCGCTCTGCCGTTAAATGGATAGGAAGTGTAAAAAGCAGTTGAAAAAATCACTTCTCGGTTAACAAGATATGAATAGAGAAATTGCCTGTTTGCGCAATGCTCGTCGGGTCTTTACTGATTTTCGTTTACATACAAATCTTATATGGAAATAAAGATCATCCTTTTCTCTATATTTTGATATATGAAATTTCAAAATGTCCCGAGAACTTTATGTGATATAAAGTGCGAGAAAATGGTAAAAACAAAAAGAATAAAGAAAAGTCGCAATTTTGCGGCACTTGCTGTATCTTTATTTTATATACTGCATATAACTTTTTTACATCAAATCGAAGACAATTATTTCCTCTTTATCACGAGGTAATCAATTTCAAAATACGCCTAGCTGTTGAGAAGATATAAACGAAATAAAGGCACATGTCAAAATCGCCGTTCAGTTTACATGATTTGAATAGAGAAATTAGCTTTTTGTGCGGCGCTTGCTGTGTCTTTATTTATTTTTGCGCATGTACAAATTTTACATGGAATGAAAGACAATCTTTCTCTCTATCTTATAATATAAAAATTGTCAAAATAAGTTGACCACATCATGTGAAGATTGGTGTGACAAAATGGTGTAAAACTAAAAATATGTAAAAATCACCTTTTTTGCGGCACATGCTGTATCTTCATTTCAGGTGGCGTAGTTATGTATTTTATATTGAATTGAAGACAATTTTCTGCTCTTTCAAAAGATCCAACCGGTATTGTAATACGCCCAAGGGTTCAGAGCATAGGGCGTGCGATAGGAAGGCGTGCATAGGGTCAAAATGCACGCGTCTCAGTAAACGATAGCATGCGCGGGTCGGTAAGCTCGTGCGAGAGGGTAGAAAGTGCCCACAGGCTATTAGCACGTGCGGCGGGGAGTGGGGAAAAATTGAGTGATTTTAACGTTTATTTTCGATACGATAAACATTATCAATACTCTCATAACTTTCGGAGCATGTTCGCTCATTATTTAGAACACCAACGAAACAAAACACGGTTGCTTAGCGGCAGCCGGAACGAAAATACAAGCGTTGAACTGAGACTACTGCTAGGCAATAAATTTCCGGGACCCGCTACCGAGACCCGCGGTCATAATTAGTTAGCGTGAGAAAAATAGAGTGTGCTACTCGCATCCCGCTAAGAGGACTTGTGGGCAAAGCTAATTTCATCCCGGAATATTCCGGGACCCGCATCTTAAGGGTTAAGTTTGGCATATATGACTCCAACAACTCACGGAGTGGCTCTTTAAGCAACTGCGTACCCTTATTCCCTAACGAGATCTGCAGGTAAATAATTGTTATCTACCTGTAAACCAAGGTGTATTTGTCACCACCAGACAATTCATAAAACATCAATTTGTCTATAAGTGTTGACTTAGTGTCAAACATAGCTCTTTGTTTGATAAACAACTCATATTTGTTTATGATATCCACTGCATATAGAAAGTGATGATCCTTTTAATAAAGCATACTTCAGACACTCGCCAACAAGTTATTTTAACAGAAAAAAATGCTCAAGGGGAAAATAACGATGGAATGCACTTATGAATTTCATAAACAACATTTTCTTATCTCATGGCTTATGAAAATTTTATTATGATGAAGCAAATCTGCTGTTGAAAAAACTTTTGAAAAAATAGACAATTGTGTCTTTGTATTTTGTCATATAAAAATATATTCATTATCTATGAAAAAAATAAAGGAGGTTATTTAATTTATTGAGACTCCAAATCAAATAAAACAGATTTGATTATCTATCACACATAAATCATGATTAATATTTTAGTCAGTGTACGAAAAAAGTGTGAAAACATACTGGTCAAAAGTAGATGTCTCAATTAGTCAATTAAATGGCAAAATTTACAACAATAAAGTTACCAACTTATTACTCCTTCATCAGGTGGGATGTATGGGAATATGAAATGGGATACAAATTTACCTTACCAAGAAAGCATTAAACATTTCGAAGGAAAACTAAATAGAGAGATTATCGAAATTTTTCAAATTCCAAACATCACACCTGATGACAGAGTAAGCATATACCCCAAAACGTTGTGAATTTCACAACAAAGAAGTTGTTATCCAGAAGATTTTGTCTTCCTTATGTTTATCACTTCTAAATGCCCTTCAAAGATTAGAATAAAATAGAAATCCTTCTGATATATGAAATTAGAATTAACCTCTCAAGGTGTATATTCAGACTCACCTGTCATGTAAAAGTCTTTAACAAGAAATTATGATTTACCTGTCTGGGTATAATTCTCAGACTTACCTGTCAGGTAAAACTTGTTAACAAGAGATCACTGTAGCATCTATATGACATAAAACTGTCATACAGTCCAAGCAAATACGTACAGTCCTGGTAGAGAAATAAAAACCTACGAAGACGCTCCACGTATATTTAGCTTATGCTATATCTATCAGCCTCTATGAATAGCCTAGCACGAATTTCAACACGAGGGGTGAAAAATTCTCTTCATTGCAAATTACCTGAAATCTGATATTGAGTATGTCAACACTGAAAGCCCAAGCTATGTTTTCTCAAACTTTCTGCTTTTGAAAGTGTTCAATATTTCGCCGAATGGTTAGCTTTAGCATTTTTATTTTATTCTTTATCACACATCTTTAAACTTGCTTCAGATTATTATCAATTTATTGATATCAAGTTTCATGTTTGTTTTGACTTCAGCCAGAGTCATGAGCCCCCCTAAACTTTCTCTTTTTTCAGGTGAACACGTTGCTCAGGTAAGATAACGAGATGTGTTACCTGTTCGGGGGATCAGATTATGGGTCATTCTTGATGGGGATAAAGGCTGTACTGTGTATTGGTGTGATATGAATGGTCATCATTGTAACCTCTGATTTGGGGATAAATATTTGAATGCTTCCAAAGAGCTCAAACATTGTTTGCTATTGAATAAATAGACTCTATCTTAGGCTAAAACATATTTTCTCTTTACTTTATTTCTTATTGATGACCTTTTCAATTGAAAACTTTATTTTCATCATTTCAACATTAACATCATCATCAACATCATCATCATAAGCATCCTAATCAGTATTGTTATCATTATTATAATCCTCATTAGATTCATCATCATCATCATCATCATCTTTAGCAGCTTCATCATCAACAACATCATCATCATAAGCATCCTAATCAGTATCGTAATCATTATGATAATCATCATCAGCTTCATCATCATCATCATTATCATAAGCATCCCCATTGCCTTATAACTAAGAGTTTAAAGAATGATCCCTTGCCCCACACTGAGACACGAGTTCAGAAACTTGTGATGTCACCATACGCAATACACTTATTCAGTATGTGCCTCTGTTCACCCAGCAGTACAGTTGGGTACCTGGTTTGTAAGTGATGGCATTGTGACAGATAACCATATAGTGTTTAATTGGCTGCTAGGTTGCATACTCCTAAGAAGTTCTTACACCAGGTTAATAGTGTGTAGCGCTTTGAGCACACCCTTGTGGTGTGTAGTCCAGCCCAATGTAAGTTTTATCTTTATCATTATTATCAGCATTATAAATCATGACAAAAAATACCAAATTTCAACCTCAATAGCTACCTCAAAACAAAATATCAGCTTTATGAATACACTAATTTTGGAGACCCAGGCAGAGGCATTTTAAGTAAACCATTATTAATCCCTATCTGGCCTTATAATCGGATAGGAAACATTTGATGATAAAATCATCTTTATGTCCATATAAGGTTAAAGTAGTTTATTTTTTATACATACTTTCAAAGTTCAGAATAGAATAATTCCTGAATATGCAACTATATAAAATGAGACAACCAAAAGGTTTACCGGTACTTCTACATTTGAAATTGACATGATGTTGTGCGTTATCTGAACACATCAAAACCTTATCTTTTATATACAGTTAGTTTGAAGTACTTAAAATGTCTTTAAACATTCCGGCCATTGTTCATGAACAAAAAAGGTCCTTTTCAGTTCATGGCACGCATTTAAAGCTATAGAAATATACTTACATTTAGATAAGTGTTTACTTACATAAGGGGGAGATGAATGCCCATTTTGTTGAAAGACGTATTCGAATTTTACAAACTCTGAAGAGTCTAATATGGGTTGACAGAAATTGAAAATATACTTACATTTAAAAGATAAGTATTTGCTTACCTACATAGCATATTACAAATTTGTATACAAGAAAATCACATATTAATATACAGGCCAAGTACCATCTAAAGGACCAAAATGTCTTTTATACAATGTTTTGTCAAAAGATTATTCAAGAAATAATATCTATTTTATAGCATTCTTCAAATATGAAATAACATATGATATTTATTGATGAATATGAAATCATTTAACATTTGAAAAAAGAATTCATTAAAAGTCTTCAAGTGTTGAACTAAGATTTATACCACTTTGTCAAAAGTGATCCAATAAAATATATTTTCATTTCAAGCCGACAATTTTGAAAGTAGAGGATGTCATAAATTACACCCCCTGCCCCCTGAAAAAGCAAATATATACCGTATTCAACACAGTGAGCACCCCCTCCCTATAAGCGCCCCCTTTTGAACTCGTGAACATATAAGAGCCCCCTTCTTATATGTTACATTACATGCTAAATCTTGAATACTTATGTATATATACACATTTGTTGATTAGAAACACCATAAAAGTTTTCAATTACAACCAAATTGATTTTCAGAAGTTGTTCTTTCTTGCATCTATATCATCAAGACATTTTACTCATACCACTGAATATACTGGTTTGTCATGTTAATAAGCACCCTCATTGTCAATTTTCTATGAGCTCAGGGCGCTTTAAATATGTTAAATACGGTATTTGTGTTAAAAAGTCTTGTAATGATCACCCTTGTCCAAATTGATTTCTCAACAGTATGTAACACTTGACATGAATAATAATATTTATACAATAAGAATATTGTTAAAAAGTAAAAATACAGAAAACAAGAATACAAGACTCAAGGATCACCATGTGGTACAACAGGTACAAATCAAAGGTACAAAACCATTTTTTTATGCTTAGGTCTTCAATTAAAAGGTGCAAAACCATTTTTTGAAGCTCAGGTCTTCAATTAAAATCACATAAAAATGTTGTCATAAAAACATTCCAAAACCATTTCATATGACTTTTATAAAGTTGACAGGTATGACAATGTACAGGTGTAATTAGGTAGCGCGTACCTGTTTGTACAGGTGTCGAACACAGGTGAGATATGTGGGACTCAATTAGTCTGTTTGTTCTGATGTCAATGACAGTTGTACAAACTTAAGAAAACTTCCATCAATCAGAACACTACACCTTTTATTTTTTTACCATTTTGAAAAAGTTTAACAATGACATTTTGTCCTGGTTTATAATTTTGTAAAAGAATTTTAGAATAGACACTTTGTCACTAAAATGTCTCTGAAACATATTTCCTTATTCTAACATAGCATATTCTAGAAATAACCTATGTAATGGGATGTAATTGGAATGTTTCTGAAGTGTTTTTGCTGTTGTGTTATATAATTAATTCAGTGAAGAACACTTTTCTATGCAACCGAAATTTACAATAACAATAAGTTTTTTGTATTTACTCATTGTTTCCATAGAATTTTTTTCTCATATTTATTGGACACGACACATCAAATGGAATGATATAAGTATGTTTTTATTTTAATACTTTTTGAAAATTATTGCATGGCATAAAATATGACCTAACAAGTTGAAAGTCCTCTTATTATGTAAAAGTAATTGTAAAAGTTCATAACATACAATTATTACCCATATGGTTAATCATAAGTGATGACATGTTTTCAATATGAGCACATGTGCACATATCACTTTTGTCTAGCCACGATTGTTTCAGAGCGAGTTACCGTATTACGTCGTCTGTGACGTCATAAAACCATTGTTCATGACGTCACTTTAGCGGGCCGCCGGAAAGGAAGCAGGCCGCATTCCGAGTGTTTTAGATGAAATAGAATCGGTAATAAAGAAACTATAACCCTCGGAAGTGTGTCATATGACTTTTACGAAACTCCTGCAAATTTGTGTATAACCCTCGCTCTTGCTCGGGTAGTAAAAAAATTCACACTCGTTTTGTAAAAGTCGTATGACACACACTCTATGGTAATAATCTCTATGTTGCTACTTCAGGTATTTACATCAAATTTTCATAAAAGGGACAGTTGGACTGAGTTGAAATGACAGTCACAATCTAACTCAAGCCTTGCTGCATTGTGCAAAAATTCATTATTTTATAGCAAGATACCCTCTCATTGGTGAGAAGTTTAGCAACCTCCATTAGATTTCTGATTGGACTCTCATAACCACGAGCCAATCTTATTACAAATGACTGTATTTACAGGAATAAAAGTTTGAAAAATGAGTGTACCAGGATTAGAACTTGTTCTATCAGGGGCTTCCCTCTCAACAAAGATCTGAAAACAGACCCACTACTCTCTTGTTCCCATTGGATTCAGCCTTGTGAGCAGTGGTTCATTTTTCTTGATGAACACGGCTAGATACTGATTGTAAAATGTCACCTAACTATGAGTTGTTGGATCTTGTTTTGTTGAATTCTCTGTGGTTGAGTTGAAAAGCTGATGGGACGGACAGTGATAGTTTTGATATTCTCTGGGTGTGAGGACTAATGTATACCCAAATTGTAACAATGCTACACTATATGTTTGTTTGAACAGTAATGTAATATGACTTGATACTGGCAATGTAACCTAGCAGTTTTTTTAAGATTAAACATAACATGTTGATGATTTTTTTATATTTTTAAATATTTTTTTTAATTAATATATTATTTTATAACTATATTAGTAACAAAAAAAACAAAAAAACATGTTGATGATAATAAACTGTAAATAAACACAGAATTTGTATCATGGAATAAAAAAATGGAAAATGATTGAAAAACTGTAGTTCAAATAACTTATGATTTAATCATCTTAAAAAAATCCATTTCCATACCTTTACCTTAAAAGTAAAAATACTCTTATCCTCAACATTGTAACACATGAAAGATCATGATTGTGAATTTCACATCGTGCATATTCATTCAAGGCAAGGCAAAGAATTAATCATCTGCCACCACAAATAGCCTAATAAAACACTTCAGGTAAATCTCAGGTAAATCTCAGGTAAGCCTTTGATCTTTGCAATCATGTCAGGTAAGCAGGGGGGAATCTCCCAGGAACAAGAGTGACATTCCCTCAATTCCTAATCCTTGGAAGTATCTAAATAAATACTCACCCCTCATTCAACCCTAACCCCCCTCCTCTCCCCACCATCCCCATCCCCCCTCCTCAAACACTTCAAGTACAGTAGGGGATGTTGTATTTAATATAATATATAAAGGGCCATATATCATTTTTAAAATCAATATAACAGTATTGCTTATGAAAATTCAATCTACATAATTTATTTGAAAATGCAATATATATACATCCTCAATTCAAATCATTCAATCTGAGTTTGAGTTAAAGTTTTAAACAGTTTAACTGACATCGTGTTTGAGTAAGATTGACTATTTGACTGAAGTACATTTTATATATAGGAAAATCCTATGAATAATTTGATTCAGGGCTTTCATAATCAATTCACATTCAATTAATTTTTGGGTAGTTATTTGTTACAGGAAATGTTATAAAACATTTTTTACTTATATTTCATAAAACTAATTTTTTTAGAATATTAAAACACATATTAGATTCTCTCGGTTCTGAAATAATTTTCTCGGTTCTGAAATAATTTTAGTCCTCATATTCAACATAATCCAACAGCCCTGGTCTGATACCAGATCATAAAAAACTTTTGCGCTCTGCTGGATTTTTGAAAATTTTTCTTTAATTTTGTCAATAAATTCTCACGATAAAACTTTTTCTCTTGATACTTTCAGGCCTATTTCAAACCTTGGCGATATCTGATAAATGTAAATAGTGAACTAGGAAGAAATGCCTAAACACATATGTACTCCATAAGTAAAATACCTACCCTCCCCATCAAGTACCTCTGTTCAAATATTTCTTTATTTGCTGTAATTTCCATCCACTTTGAAAGACCCAATTGCAAGGTCAAATCTGAATTGTAGGAATCTTGTGAAGTGTCAAGGAATAATTACATTCAGTTAACCTTGGAGACGGTTGCATTTTATGTAAAGAATGGTTTTGTTGTATAATGGTCGGCTATGATGTGTAAATGCTTTACAATCTTTAATGGTTTCTTACAACAAGGAAATGGGTCAAAATATACCAAAGTTTGTTTATACAACCTTAGCAATATTCAAATATCCGGTATAATACTTTATTTGATTTTTCTCTTCTTTTCTCATGAAATATAAACCTGCACAGGGTTTAATCAACATCATGAATATTAATGAAAGAATATATTATTTAATATTTTTTAATTGACATGAAATAGAAATATCGAGGATGAAAATGAAAAATATACTCAACCACAAAGTAAAGGAACCCCTCAATCAATGATGCATCTCCCCAGCAGAGGGAGGGTTCGAATTAGTTTCAAATATCAACCATAAAATGGGTCACCCGAAAGGGTAAACCCTCCCTTTCAAAATACTTGACTCAAACTTCACTTTAAGACTATCATTTGAATCACTATAAGATATCTCTATATTAAAAATCAGCATGGTCCTTTTCTTATTTTGTTGAGTATGTACTTCGTGTCAGAAGGCAGAAGATGTCCTACCTGAAGAGGGTGAAGAAAAGTTGGCAGCATACAGGTCCACTTGCTTTTAAAAAAATTTTATCTCTTCAAAATTTCCAAAATAAACAATAGTTCATGCAAAATTGATTTTTTTCTAGATTTTTTCTGATTATCCCTAGTTGTGCAAGGAATCCTCATTCATAGGATTATCACATTAAAAACTTAATGTGGCCATTTTTGTATGAACACCTTTTAATCATTTGAGTAAGGAAAATGGATTCCTGTAGCTTAAACATAATTGATATGTTTGTTTAAGGTCTTCTTTTATTAATTATTAAAGATTGTCTTGTGATTGATAACAATTGTTTTCTTTTACATAAGATCACTTTATTTCAGTAAGAAAACACACTACGGTGCCTTTAATGAAAGTGTCCTCTTGGCCATTTTTACATTAATAGAATTCATAGGGACAATCCTATTTATGAAGTCATAAATACATTATTAGTTCACAATCCATTTGAAATATCTTACTAAGTGTGATAATTTTGTTGCTAAATTAGTTACAGGTTGCCAAAGAGACTGAGCTCATTAAATAAAATCCCCTTTTTAAGGAAAAACATTGAGAAATAAACCAAAATTGATAGAAATTAACTCATTACATTTATGACTGCATATAATTAGTAGAGATACTTTAAACTCTAAATAAAATCATAACAGTGTTGATTATTTAAGTTTAACTTTTCATTGAGTTAGCAATCTCTGGAGATTCTAAGGTAAGGTGTCAAAAGTTATCTCCCTTATATCAAAACTTTACAATTGGAGGTGAGGTGAGGTGATATGGGGTGTAACGCCGCTTTCAAGAGTATTTCACTTATATCGCAGCTGCCAGTATTATTGCAGGGAGAAAGCCCGCAACACAATTGTGGCTATGCATTGCGGTGAAACCTGAGAGCATCGGCTGGAACTAGCAAACCATAGGTGGTACTGCACTGAAATTCATTGTAGCATTGCACCCAAACCTGACTGCGTGTAGAACAGTTCTCTACTGCAGACAAAGTTGCCGAGCCCCTGGCGGGATTCGAACCTCGGACCTTTTGATCCAAAGCCGAACGCGCTAACCACTGCGCTATTCCGCCCCCTTTACTATTGGAATTTGTAATTTTGTTTTTAGAAAATTTAATTACACAACATCAGAACTCGATCCATGATTAACAGTCAAATCCTAAACTTCAAATTAGAATTTGAAAATAAATTTATAATCTCAATGAAAAATCAAATTAGGGTTAGTCACCATAGTAAGCAGTCTTAGCACAGTGATGTAGTGGTTAATTAGCATGATTATAGCCTCTCACGGATTATAAAGACCCTGGTTCAACAGTGGAGACACCAAAAATATTTTGAAACACCCTTATAATGTTTTGTGACCTTATGCAATTCATCCACATTACACTCTGACACAAAGGTTGATTAAATGGGTATGGTGGGCGGTCACTATTAGTATGAGGGTCCCACCAATCCTTGTGTCACACCAAAATCTTGTATCTGGCTTTGATGAATGGTTATACTCTTGAAAGCAAAGACAAATAGGTTAATTAGGTCTCCTGAAACATCTCAACCAAAATAACATTTTAGACACTAATGCTTTATTCATTTGAACAAGGATATAAAAAAAAACAATAATAAAAAAAAAACTGAAATTGAGAAAACAATTTTTTTTTTATATCAGTTGACATTTGTGCAACTGAATGAAAGACTAATGTCACCCTGCACTCGCAGACAATTTTATTGATTATTTAACACTGAATTATTAATTGATAACATGCTCTACAAGTGAAATCAATGATCAATCTGGGGAGTGTCTGGTCTTGGTATATCGTCATTACTTAATTGCATTAAATTTTCGTATCTACAGCTGGTGTCTCTGTAAAATCATTTAGACTTTTTAACCGTTGTGGAGAGGACAGCCCCTCATAGAGTATGTTCGAATCCCGCTGAAGTTGATATTTGAAAACTTTTATTCCTCAGAACACTGTCGATCTTAATCAGACTGGCTTGTACAGAATAGAATACTTGTAAGCTAAACTGAATATCCACCGTTGTCACAGTTGTAGTTCTAAGAGAAAATTAAATTTCTGGCATGTAACAGTTCTAAACAGTTTTACAATTCACTTACACTTCAATGTATTCATATCTACTGCCTACATTCTAGTTTCTATGCTGTGATAAATACCATACTGACCTACATTTGTTCATTCAAGAACAATTTTCTGGATAATAGACGCTTAGAATAAATTTGGGCAATCACATGGGTCAATGAATGGCAGTAAATTATCCACTTGATCTAATTTGAAACATTAACTTACCCTACTTGAATATAATAATAATATACTACCAATGGTGTTTATAATTTGAAATATTTAGACTTCGCATACTCATAATACAGTCTCTGCAGAATTTTAAATATTGTATGTAAAAGTGCTAAAGACCAAAGGAGGCCCCCATTTTTCCACTAGAACTCCCCCCCCGCGAGACAACAAAATTTCATAATTCCTGGTTCTGCCATTTTTCTATTCAAACTACTAAGACCCTGGGACAATTATCCAGAAATATTGTATATGTCAGAGTGATATATTTTCTTTTATAAACAACCAATTCTCTTCTGAAACCAGCTTTAAAGTATGATAATAACAATAAGAGTATGTATATTGCACTGAAATCCACACCACAAGGGCATGTAAAAAGGACAACACACAATATGAGTTCATTCTTAATTCCTTTGTAGTTAGCAGCTTTGCTGCCAGTGATGGTGCTTCATGGTTATATTGCTTTCATTTTCAAACCAGGTACCCAATTGTACTGCTTTGTAATCAGATAATGTCATAGTGCTCTCAGTTACATTACAAGTGTCACATTTAATGTCTCAGTACTCATCTGGGAATCAACCTTCTAACTCAAAGCTTATCCAGCAATGAAGCTACCAGGTCACCCATCCATTCTGTAAGCGGTGTTCAATGTTGCTGAACTACACTTATTTTATCATCTAAGTTAATCACAGGACAATGATCCTTCAATAAACAATAGAAACTAGCTCTAAGTCATCTATATGGTGCGGCAGTATGTTTTTTTAAAGATTAGATTCTTAAAATTTTAACCAATAAACATTAGTTTTTGCCAAATGTATTATCTTCAGTGGGTAAAAACATCTCATTACTCAACCTGATCATGTTAAGTAAATGAGAAAATAATTAAATATCAAGCAAAAACCACTGATTGCCATTTTTGTGTGAACACCTTTTAATCACTTGAGGTAGGGAGATGGATTTGCATAGCTTAACCAATCATGGTACATTGGTTCACAAGCTGCTTCTTTTAATAAAAAACAAATTGTCTTGCAATTGGACATTCTCTTCCCACAGAGATATCTCCGTCATAAATTCCTATACAACCTCTGTCATAATACAAAAGTTTCTCGGGCTACAGGCAGTTTCCCTTGGTGGGACAAGTTTTACTTTTACTACCTATTTCAGCCAATGAAAACACCGAATGCATGATTAACATGTTTGCTTTCACACAGGCCTATGCAATGATGCACTCGCAATATGAGGCGTATGGGTTCTGTAACGACGACTCAAAGTGCAAGGTGCATATTCA
Organism: Phorcus lineatus; assembly: GCA_921293015.1. Taxonomy (NCBI): domain Eukaryota; kingdom Metazoa; phylum Mollusca; class Gastropoda; order Trochida; family Trochidae; genus Phorcus; species Phorcus lineatus. The sequence continues at coordinate 17,737,602 of OV121087.1, read as the reverse complement.
AATAAAGTTTAGCTTTTGTAAAGCTTCCGCAAAAAACTTAGGCGATTTGAATGATAACTTTTGAAACGGCGTCGCTGATTGCACAACTAATTTTGACTGCATCCAATCAGCGTTCTACATTTCGTGCCCGAGAAAACTTTGTATTAAGACAGAGGTTGAATAGGAATTTATGACGGAGTGTTTTAGGCCAGAGGATATCAGGGTATATGATGGAGCCTAGCGGAGACATATACGCTGATGTAGCAGGATGTTAGGGATGAGGGTAGTTAGTTTTAAAAGTAAGACAAGAAACATGGACACCAACTAAACTAACTGACCATGACATATAATCAAAGAATATTGATTCTACCACAGGTAGATCCTCAGGTTACAGGTAAGCTATGTTTGACTCAGTTACCTGGCTGCAGACAATACAGTAATTAGCAGGTATTTGAACAAACTGTCTGGTCTAGGTTAAATAGGTTATCAATATATGTATGTATAAATGTATGTGTATATGAGTGTGTATATGACAATCTGTCCAAAACTATTAGAAAATTAAACTTGTGTCCATTTTTTAGGTTGGACAAGTTTTTTTATATCATATTTTGTTATTGGGTCTTTTATTAAGCCATTACTTGTAAATTTGATAACAAGTCATTTTATAAAAGAAAATATGTCGTTGTTTAACCATGGCATTATAAAATGCAAAAAAAGTTTTGTCCAGCAGATTAATTGTTAATGTTGGCATTGATTGATACTTTAAACCCTTAATGTTTTTCTTCTGCCAGGGGAAAAAATAATAAGTTGTTTCACAGAATCTACTCTAATAATTTTGTCAAATATAAAAAAAAATGCTTTCCCTGCAAAGATATGTCTATCCATTGTTGCACCCAATGACCTCATCATAAAACTTTCTGAATACTTTTCATCTACACTAGAGCAAACTTTCTTTTTTTTGCATCCTGCCTTTAGACATTTATCCCATAAAAATCTGTAAATCTATTTATCAACTAATTAATTTTGTCTGGCCTTAATATGCATAAATCTTTGCACTCAAAATTAAACAACATTTCCTAAGTGGAATCTTTGAAGAAAACATTCCTAGAAAACACCATGACTAGAAATATATACAGCAGGTAGATAGTTAATGGTTAAAAGACTATTATTTTGACACATTTATGAATTGAAATATACACTCAGATTATGACAGTTGTCATATCAAATGATATATCATCTCCATGCAATTTGTTTCTTCATTGAAGATTATTTATCTTTTACAATGGTGTTGTGTCTGTCTGTCTCAGTGCAAAGTCATTTACAACAACTTCAGTGCACCTGTCAAAACAGGCTAATGTCTTTTACACCTGTGCAAACAGAGTTCACATTTAAATAGGTGTATAAAATTTTAAATAAAAAATCAAAACTTTAAGGGTTAATGGAAGTAAGATTTAAGTTACCTATTTAAGTGTAAATATAGCTGCTGACAATATAATCATTTTTATTTTTTTAAAAAATTATTTGATATTTTCAAATCTGAATTAAAGTAAATGATAGTAATTGTTAAAAGAGACATGAAATTTGAGTTTGAAGTTCTTGGAAACTTTAGCCATTTGGGTCTGGGTTTAGCAATCTTGATATACCATAAACGCTGATATACATGTAAGTTTCAATGAAAACAAGGTTTCATCATTTGATTATATTCACTAAAAATCTCATAAAAACATTTAATATCACATAAAAAATATATATATACTAAGTAAATACATTATAAACCAAAAGATTTTGAATTAGTATAGACAAAATATTTTAGGTTTTGGATGTTACTTGCATGTTTTATTTTCTTTGTTAAAAATGTTTTATCAAAATCTGTTTTAAAATTCTAACCTAGTCGTAAACCGTAGGAACGTACGAGATGAAAACAAGATTTGAATTATTGTTGATTTAAGATTAGTTTTGGAGATCATAATGATATATTTTTTAAAAAACTTTTTGTTTATTGCTAGCCTTTATTTCATAAGAATTACAAGGATTCTATGAAATGAAAAACTTGATTAAGCAATGTAGAATCGAGTCTGCTTCAAGCTTTCAAAGGCAAAGCCCTTAATTGTTTTCGACAGCAGCTGTCACTGTAAAAAATGATGTTTTTGGTTGTCTCATTTTTTGGACAGATCCTAGATACTGATAATGGGCTGAGTCACAGATTTCAGAGCAGAAAACATGAGATGGGCAGCTTAAGTAGATTTACACATAAAGGCATTCCAAAAATTCTTTAAGGATGTTCATTCAAAACTTCTTTGCAGAAGATTATCGTTTTCAAACATTTTACTTTTTAATTTTCAAAATATAACCATGATTTGGATATGAAATATTTTACAGATATACTATATATATATATATATATAAGTTCATATATAAGTTCATATATACCACCAAATACATAAACATATCATTTTTCTTTCAAGTTCTATAAGATGAACCTTGAATTGTTTGGGAAAAAGCAATTTTTTTTTTTAATCAATATTTCAATATTTATTTGATATGTCAATGACATTCAAATTTTTATTTGTAACAAATACAATTTTTAATGTATCGAAAAGACCATTTGTTTGACAATTTTGACATGAAAACACTAAAAGCCCATCAACTTTAATAATTTCAATTCCTGGGTATAAATAAGAGTTAAAGAGTTACACTATTATGTCCTGAGAACAAATCCTTCAAGGGCATCCAAGCTGATGCACATTGAGCGAACCAACTTTATTAATCAATATTGTTCATATTTCTAGAATAAGAATAAAATACCTGTCATCTTGATGTTACGATGAAATTGACGTACAGGTAACAGATGCTGTATCATTGATGTGCTGTGCAATGTACATGCATTCCTCAAATTCTTGTACCACTGTTACAATACATTGAATGATCAATTAATTTTTATTCATGATGCATGAATATCTTGAATGATTTTAGAGTATATCCATGGATTTTGATAACAAAGGAATTCTCCGTTCAGCATTCTTTAAATCTTTTTATTTTGTGTCCAATAGTCACGATTTGAAAATTTGAAATTTCTTTAAATGAAATGAAAAGAATGAAACTTAGAACTGGATAACAGTAAGAAAAGTTTCTTAATAATTTTACTAACTTACATTTTCTTGCAATATTATCTAGGTTACAAATAAATTCATTAACCTTTTGTTAAGGAGCTTTTTATTGATTAGTTTTGAAGGATATGAATCACTGAATTTTGTAAAATGAAAGTTTAATTACCTGACATTATAAAGGACTCTATGATATATGCCAGTGATATTTTTTTAATAAAATATCATTTATATTCAGTAACAACTCCCTCAAATGAGAATTATTTTTTATTCTATCTTTTGATACCGTTTAGTCAAACACGATGATGTATCATCAAATTTATTCCTTAAATATATAGTTCCCATTTATTTGTAAGTTATTGTGCTTTTCCGAATAAGAAAAAAACATCACATGTAAAATTATAAAAGAAATAAAAAGGTATAAGGGAAAAATTTCAAATTCACATTCTCTTTCAATAAAAAGATAGGGAGTGAAGTAACAACCTTGTTGTTTACCAATAGCTCTTTGTACTATGTAACCAGTTATTATCATTAGTTAGTTTTTAAAATACTATAATTAACACACATATAAGATGACTCATCAATTTCAAATTCAAGGTGTGGTGGGATAACTAAATATCCATGTAGCTATCAAGTACTTGTGTTAAGTAAATAATAAAAGGACATAAAAACTTCAATTTAAACTTTACAATCTATTTCAATGTAAAAATAAGAGGACAGGTAATCACCCTGTGGTACACAAGTCATTTTTCTATATATGTAGTAGGCATGCAAACATCAAACAGCTTTTCTCTTAAAGCATGTAGATAGTATTTAAGTCAATGATGAAAGTCATGAGCCTTACCAAAACTACATTCAATTTTGAACGACTTAGTAAAATTGCTATTCTTCAAGCTCTTGAATTACATAACATGTGATATATGAGACAACTTAATAAGGCGTTTGGTTTGAATCAAAGAACATCAAACATCAAATGAGAAAAAATCAGGTTCATAAAATGTTGATTAAACTACACAGCGACTTTCAAAAGCCAAGTTGAAATAAAATTGGTATCACTATGTAAATTCCCTTTCAAAATTTCCATTGATTAGATTGATTTACATAAGAGAAAGAAAAGATTTTTCTTTTTAATCTGAAAATTCGAGAATATAAAATTAATCATAACCTCATATATCCTTTGTTGCATTTGATGATGTGTCTTCGAGGAATGATTTTGTATCTGTGTAATTTGTTTTTCAAGAAAGAAAGATTTCAACAAGTTAAAAGTAAATATCCAGCCATTCATTGGTGCAAATGAGAGACAATAAAACAAGTTTTTCCTTTTAGTAAATATTTATCTTCAGCAAATATTTAACCTGGAATCAATATGACTGTTTCAATATTTAAATGAACTTTTAAAGATGCAGTTCTATCAGATAACTTTATCATTTCCTTTTGATTTAGAATGCACATTTGAGATAAAGAAAACTTCTCCAATATCTCAAGTATGTTTAGCTAACAATTGTTATATTTAAATTTGAGTCACTTTGTTTGATTTTCATTGAAAACTAATAATTGACCGTTTTCCCATGCATGGCCTTAACTTGCTCAAGCCCCAATGACTTGCTAAGATAGGTCTTGCCGCATTTCCCCAACTTTTCTGTCTTTGTCGTCTTGGCTGCCACGACCAATCACAACAGTCCAGTAAGAAATCTTATGAGTATTGCAACTTTTCAACAAATATTGTGCTACAAACAAAGAATGAATTTGACGCAGTGGCAACAAGGTTCAAATCAGCCATTTATAGAGACTTGTGTAATTTAAAGCCATGCAGGGGAAGATGATAAATGACGTGTAGTTTTGCATTTCTTGGATGGAAATATGAGATATCTTGAATGATTATCGTCAAAATATCATATACCATGAAAATCATCCATTGTAAATACTGACAATGTATGTGAAATGACTATGTACGGTACCCTCAGAAAAGAAATAAGTGACAAAAAAAAAATCAAAAAATCATAGAGTTGCGCTTTGAGTGAGAAGAGTGGGGGTAAATACAATTGGTAATAGTTGTCATTTAGGATTGATGCTGGCGTGTGGGGGGGGGGGGGGGGGAGGGGAGGGGGAGTTTGTAATTCTGATTGCAGTTTTGGCAGGGTCAATACACCACATGGGACGAAGCTCTATTGATAGTAACCTCATTATAAAATCTATCAGCACATGGTATTTTAGTAGGACCAGTCATGCACGCCTCACAAATCAATATAGTTCATGAATTAGGCATGACTCTGACATCCATACTCGACGTATAATTGCTATGCTGTCAGCCATTGAAAATTTCATATCTAGAAGAATCTAGACGTATAAAATATTTAAATTGGCAAATATGAGATTTCACTATATTGCAGTTTTGAAATACATTAGTATATTGTTATATTCAATTGTCAAGAAAATGTTAATTGAAATTAAAATTCATGTTCATTTTATTGATAATTTGATGAATTTGCATAAAAATTTAAAGAACTCAAAATTACCTTTGTAACGAATATGTTTAGAATTAATGTCATGGTGCCACAAAAGACGTATAAATATAAAATTGTTATTTTTAAAAAAAAATTTGATATGATTAATCCAAAAGTGTTGAATCTGCGTGATCACGTTGATTTGATGATTATTGGTTTGACAGACACAATGCATCAATACAGATCAGACAATGCATAAACCAAAAAAATAAACAGCGACAATAACAAAGAGCATTTATATTATACAGTCCCATAGTTAGCCTGAGAGCTTGCTCAAAGATAGACAAAATAGGTCTAACCTCAACGGATGTTATTTCTATAAATTACCTTGCCGGCAAAGTGTGGGTTCCAAAAGCCATCTTGTTCTGTCTCTGACTGGAGCCTCACTGTGGTTCAGGCTGATGATTATAATAGAATATGCTTAGTAGCTTGAGCTTGAGTATTGATCCAGTGAACATTACCCTCGGAAGAGAGAATGCTCGGAACAGTGTAGGGTCAGAGCCAGGGATCGAACCCTTTGAATGGTCTTATGACTCATGAGAAGCAGACGGGTTCTAGGCTCGTTACACTGACAGTCTGTACTGACACTGCGGTAGAGCTGTCTCTGTAACAAGGCTTTTGATGGCAGCGGTGGCAGAAGGGAAATCCCCTTCGCTGGCACTGGCCTTAACCCTTACTCTGCTAATACATTTTTGGTTTCTTTTCAGAAAATTTCAAAAGAATGGAGATGCAGAAATCCACACCTGCCCCATTATGACCTTAACCCTTTATTTGCATAAACACCTTCTACTGCCACTGGCCTTAACCCTCACTCTGCCATTACTTTTTCATATTTATCCTTAAAATCTCCGGAGGACTGTTCATATAGAATGAAACATGAGGGTTTCCAGATATTCCCAGATATTAACTCTTTATCTGCTTACTCACCTTCCACTGTCACTGACATTAACCCTTACACTGCTTACAACATTTTTGCTCTCTTTTCGTAAAATGTACATAACACTGTGGAAATAGTATAGAATATTTGTTAGTGCAGATTGATGTAGAAATTTTTTTTAATTTAAAAAAAAAAAAATCTGTCCTTATTACACGTTAATATCAATTTGTGTCACAGTTTCAGGAAAAAAAGTTCCTTTATTTGTGCTGTCAAAGTTTTTTTGGGTTTTAAAGTACTACGATGCATTATTACTTTCAACAAAAAAGTGATATTCATTAATATTTCTAAGAATAAAATCTTATTTTTCCAATATCAAATCCAGATCCATTCATTGTAAAAAGAAGTAATTCTGGCTTTAGATTTTTAAAAAACTAAATCAATAAACCTCATCAAATATATCAATAAAAGCATACTGAGGCAAATAAACCATCTGGAGATCAATGTAAAACTGATTTAAAGTGAATTTCAAATGAATTTTGTTTATTGATTTCTAATTGGTAAATCATCGAACAATTTCATGTGACTATTAGTCATCATGTTCAATGAAATTTATTGATTTTGTAAAGATGGGAAATAATTTAATTAAATTTTTTTAATGTGAAGCAAAATTATTTTTCAGGCAAATGAATTTAATAGAAATTATTAAGGTATATGGTGTAGTTGTAAGTGTGCTGGCCTATTACACTAATGGCCCGGGTTCGAATCCCAGTGGAGGCACCAATAATTTGTAACTTTATAAATTGTTGCGTCCCTTGGCAAGACACTTCATCCACATGCACTCAGTTCACCCAGTTGTACAAATGTGTACCTGAACACAGGAGAGAATGCGGTGGCCTGAAGCATGTAATAGGTTGTATTAAAGTACTAGTCCTTAAGGGTAATAATAGAATTTGTGCACTTAGAGCATGTTCATTGAGGACATATGTGCAGTGCAAGAATACTGTTAAAGGGAAGAAACAACCACAATTTTATAATGAAATATTGATATCCAAGGAGCATTTTTGCTGTCAAAACTCATTAAAATTATCTTCTAAGGAATATGTTTAATTTTGAAAAATGATTATCATGTTAATAGAGAAATTGCATAAACAATACTTTTTACTTAAATTTTGTATTAAAATAAAGAACACCCCGACAACACCCTCTATTTGATGTAAGAATAAAATTTGTAACATACCCAAATAATCCTTATTACATTTTTGTGTCTTAAATCAACAATAATTCAAATCTTGTTTTTCATCACGTACATTCCTTTGAGGTTTACTACTAGCTTAGAATTTTAAAACAGATGTTGATAAAACATTCTTAACGAAGAAAATAAAACATGGAGGTAACATCCAAAACCTAAAATATTTTGTCTATACTAATTCAAAATCTTTTGGTTTATAATGTATTTACTTAGTATAAATATTTTTTTATGTACTAAATGGCTAAAGCTTCCAAGGACTCTCAAACTCAAATTTCATTTCTCTTTTAACAATTACTATCATTTACTTTAATTCAGATTTGAAAATATCAAACAATTTTAAAAAGATAAAAATGATTATATTGTCAGCAGCTATATTTTCACTTAAATAGTTGACTTAAATCTTACTTCCATTAACCCTTAAAGTTTTGATTTTTTATTTAAAATTTGATACACCTTTAATCTTAAGTAAATTCACACTTCTGAGCTTGTACCCTGCCAGATTATTCATTATAGATAAGCAGTTATTGGAAACTACAAGAGACATAGATTGACTAAGACAGTGGAAACTGAAAAGATTTTCAGCTATCGAAGCTAAATTTACAATAATTTTCGTACAAAAATTGAAACTTCTAACAAAGGTCAGATTTAAACAATTTCAATTCCCAAATAAAATTGCAAATGTTGACCTCTCAACAATGAAATCTTTCTTTTCGACCTTAAATGACACACTTCATTTTTGGAAACGTAAGGTCACTTAATGTCATTACCTCTTGTCACAGAGCTCGCTATAGACGTGAAATGTATATCACCTTCAAGTGTGCAGAACCTGTCAAGATTGAAATAAGCAAGCTGGAAATTGTGATTGACGTTCTGATTATAACCTAGAGGCAACTCATAATCATAAAATCAATTGTGATATATCTTTTAAAAGATTAGAATCAGCTGTCAAATGTTGAGAGATAAACATTAAGACTACTGGTTAAGTTTCAAAACATGTTAGTTTTGATACACTGCCTTGCTACGGCTGATAGGCAGTTACAATCAAAACATAAAAATATATCTTTTAATTTTTCAAAAGAATTTCATTTCGAAATTATGAAAGTTTAATTTTCATCTGATAAAGGTTGTTGATTCTAATAATTTGATATATTTCTTTCAAATTAAATAAAACTATAACTTTATTTTTTCCAGGTAAGTCTCAATAGTTATTGATATCCTAAACACATGAACAATAAGGTTACGTTAAATAAAACTTAAGATAAAGTTAAAGTATTTCAATTAATACATTAAATTATTAATTTTGAGATATACATTTTAATTCCAATCCATACAAAGAATTATACAATACAATAGAAAATCAATTTATAGATATAATTGGTTCCGAAATACAATCAATTAATTTGTACTCTTGTAAATTCTCATATAGGAAGTTAAATAATGTCAAACATTCAAGACTATCACAATGAAGCAATGTAGGTAATGTAAGTAATATATGACAGATGTCTTGTGTCATTAATTCTGAGCATATACTCTGGGTCGCTTTGACCTACAACTAATTCATGTTACATGAGATACAGAGAATTATAGAATTATTGACTACTACAAAAATATCAACATACACTATATATGATTGTTAAAAAGAATAACAAAGACTTTTATATTAAAGTTACTTATAAATAAGATGAGGTGAGGTGAGGTGAGTTGGGGTTAATGCCGCTTTCAAGATTATTTCACTTAAATTTATATCGCGGCTGCTAGTATTATGACAGGGAGAAAGCCCGCAACACCATCGTGGCTATGCATTGCGGTGAAACCTGCGAGCAGCGGCTGGAACTAGCGAACCATGGGTGGTACTGCGCTGAAACTCAGTGTAGCATTGCACCGAAACCTGACTGCGTGTAGAACAGTTCTCTACTGCAGACAAGGTTGCCGAACCACGGACCTCTTGATCCGAAGCCGAACACGCTAACTACTGCGCTATCCTGCCCCCTTATAAATAAGGGAAATGATTGTAAGTAATGAACTGATTTAGCTTCATTTCTGCAAAATATTTTCAGAACAAACTTTGTAATCATTAAACAGAAGAATTAATTGTGGATGAAGGAAAGATCTTATATATATGTAAAATTGTTCAAACATTATTTACAGCTGAAGAAATCATATGAAATTTAAACTATAGCTTAATTTGAAATTTTAATGAAACTACATTTTTGTTTTTGCACCATTAACTTAAAAACTATCGCTTCCTTTTCTTTGGAAAGTTGCCGATAGTTAATTTAAGCTTCAAGCGTAATAGTATAGTGTAGGAATCAGAGTTCATATAATGCTAAGAATGCTAAGGCGTTTAGCATCTTTGTCTGCTGTTGATAATTGTTTAAAGAGTCTGTTCTATTGGCAAACCATCCGCCATGTTTTATTTTTGGGAAATGACAATAAAAATATGCTGTACTTTTACTTATTTCTAAACATTGTAACAATAAACTATATATGGATGAATTATCCAAACATTTATAAATGATGTGGAGCACAGTGGTGTAGTCAGTTAGCATGCTTGACTCTCACGCCAGAGACCTGGGTTCGAATCCCGGTGGAGACACCAAGAATTTGTGACTTGGGTCTCATCCTGTGTTGTGTCCCTGGGCAAGACACTGCATCCACTTTGCACTCAGTTCACCCAGCTGTACAAATGGGTACCTGAACAAGGGGGAATTACAGACCAATACGGTCGCTTGTAAATTGGCGGCACCAACCATACTATCCCTCCAGGGTAATAATACTCATGGTGCTTTGAGCATGCTTTGTCATGGATATATGCACAGTATAAGAATGCTATTATTATTATTATTTATAAGACTAATCAACAATGCCTTGTAATACCATAGCAAGGCTTTCCATACTAATAACGCTGATGAATGGCTTGAATCTTATCTATCAAGTTGACAAATCTGAATCAACTAAAATGTCACCTTCAGTAACATATCTTTCAACTGTGTTATGTTTGTTACAATATGATGATGATAATGTACTAATTTTATACTGAATAAACAGGAATGTCCCCTTGAATTTCGTTTCCACAGATATTACCCTGATAGGACTGTCCTTTTAACTTTAAGATGCAATAATGTTTAAAGGCACTGTAGTGTTGATGGTGGGTACATGGGTGTATTCTTATTCCATATAGCGATCTTGTGATTTTTCATGATTGTTTTAACTTACTTGATTTTTTATGATATAACCCTGAGGCTTGAATGTCACCTATGTTTTTATAATGAAATTTTGATCATAAAAAGTGCTAAAATCTGAAAGGTCAAATTGTCCCATTGTGTGTTGAAGCAACACGTTACATAACACTTCAATTACCTTTTGAACTCGTACCTTTGTTGCTTAATGGAAATAGAAAATTATTTATTGATTTCGGCTTGCGGTGTGATTCTACATAATTTCGCGTTATCCCAAACAGCCTGGAATTTGGCAGACAACCTGATGATTTAATCTAAAAAAAAAGAAGTTTATCAGCTCGCTTACCGTATTTCCTGGCATCTATTTTTTTCGAATCACTTGAACCCTGGTGTCTATTTGACACCAAGCGTTAATTCGAAACTGGCTTCTATCAAAATATTGCAAGATTAAATCATACAGGATTAAAAAATATAGGTCTTTAAACTGAGATCGGCTCAAATTGGGTGAATATTTATGATAATTTAACATGTACTTATCAAACCATTTGGTGTACTAATTTTGATAAGAGCAACATCAATGTTTATCTTAGATTACTAGAGTGTCAATTTGTCAACCTTCCAGCATCTATTCGAGACTATCCGATGTCTATTTGTTTTCAAACGGTCACTTGGCCTCTATTCGAGACCAATCCTAAGTTTGAGGGAATACCGTACCTTCAATCCTAAGGTTCAGGACCCTCATTGTGTTAGAAAAAGGTTGGTGATTTTGTTTTTGTCAGAAAGTGAAGTAATATATGAGAAAAATTTGCTATTTAACCTACTGCAGTTTTAATCCTTTTACCAATAAAAAACAGCAAAAAAATCTTTCCTAATAATTTCAAATTTGAAGTATCAATTTTATTTAAACTATTCTTTGAATAATAAAAAATGCTTTATTGAAATTGTCAGATACATGTTTTAGATCATTGAGTTGAAATTGGTAATGTGACATTAACAAGTCATGAAATGATTTAAATGTTAATAAACATATTTGATCAGTAATTTATTTATTTCATAATTTTGATGATTATTAGAACATCGAAATACATAAATAACACACAGACCTACAATTGTACATTTAGTCAGTAACTTCAATATTTCCATAATTAAACCATATACATGGACTATCTCAACCGTATATATATTCTATGTAGGTATTAAAGTGTGTGCATGAATATATGTATATGTGTGTTTAATAAATATGTATCAAAATAAATGCAGTAATAAAGTAAAGGAAATGTGAAAAATCATATTTAAAAAACCATTCTTCTTTATTGCAAAATACACAATATTTCAAAGACTATTGATAATTCTTCATCAGGTAGAGCAAGAAGTTATCAAACTTACCTTTCCATTTTAAAGATATCGGTAAACTCCATATTTTAAATATCCAAGTTGTTCCAACTTCAAGAAGTGAACCATTCAAGTAATGGATCCCAATATACTGGTCTTTCTTCAGTCGATGACACACTTTACAGTGCTTAAGTCCCTGATAAGAAGCTTCTTCCAAATTGCAAACTCGACACTATGATAAGCTAAATTCTGGCCAGCTCACTGAATGAAGTATCAGAAAGATATAAGGATTAACCCTTTAACACCTGACATTTTAAAGTATTTGGGGTTAACTTATTTTTATCTACATCAGAGATTTGATAACAACATTGATAAATTTTTTATAACATGATTGACACTTAACCTTGTCGAGCAAAAAAGTGGCCCAAACTATGGCCAACTATTATCAACATGCTCTCATAAAGTCTTCCAGGAGTTTTTGAGATTGGCTAGTCAAGGGTTAACACTTAGCTTGTTCTCTATAATTCTGTAAAATCTTTGGCACTAATAATTCCACCAGCAGAGAATGTTAACCCTAAATAGTTTTTCTGACACTGTTATTTATAAGCATTAACCCTTTGCTAGCTTATATGAATCTAATCAGACAACTCCTGCTTGCTATATCTCTGATGTAATTATAGGGGAAGGACAAAGCTAGGACACCCCGGAAGTTCTTACACTAGCAGGTAAGGGGTTAACTTTTTAAATGTACATATATCATCAGCTAATTGCATGAAACAAACCGTAATGTCCATTGACAATTAACCCATTCTCAGCTGAATTCATTAGCACCTTTGTAACAAAAAAAATAATACATGAATCTGATTTAAGGTGTTTAGGCTTTAGCAAGGGTCTTGAGATTTGCATATCTGAAATTGTTAAAAAATAGGCAAGTAAAAGGTTAATTTTTCTGTGGTTAAATTTCATAGTTTAGTCAACCTATTTTCCCTTCAACAGACAAAGGGTTAACACCTATGAATCTTAATGTTGTAAACTTGCACTTTAAATATGTTCTATAATTGCCCACATGACCAAATTCATGATTCAACAGTCTAATGGAATAGCCATTGATAATTGAAATGGACTAAGGGTCATCAACTCCTAAAGAAATAAATGGCTCTTGAGATGCTGATGTTTTGAATAAAATCTACTTTGAATTTAGCTTCTGAATACCTTGTGTCAACCATTGGATCATCTACTGATAAGAATAATTCAAAGATTAGATTTTAAAGTAGGATAAAATTGTAATTTAAAATCAGGTGTTAAGAATGAAATTACGAAAAAGATTAGAAAGATAAAATGATATGTTCTTAGCACAAGTTCTTATCAATTTTGAAACATATGTAAATAATTGAAAAATAGATTGTTCTTTAACAATTAACATTTATATTGAAATATCATATATCTATACTTTAATGTAGAAACTCATATCTATTATTCTTTTAAACTTCCTGTCTTTTGTCATTAAAAAATGCTTAATTGGATTACATCACCTCTTAAATTTCAAATCTTTTGGTATTTTCATAGTTACATTAATTTAATTCTAGCTTTTTAATATCACCTCCTATAGTATTTGTATCTATTATATTTATTACATTTGCCCTTAAATTTCACTTCCCTTTGTATTAGTACTGGTTACATTTATTACATTAACTCTTAACTTTTATGTACTTTGGTACTTGTTTTAAGTTAAATCCATCATTTTTTCTGCTTCACTTGGAATATTGTAGAATAGACAGTCTTTGAGTTGGGTGAATGCTGAAATTATTCCCTTGGCAACGGTTTTGCTTTCCTGTGAACTGACCACACAGAGTGGTTTGAAATTTATTGATTTAGCAGCTTAAGGGTTAACATGTAGTATCAGATACTGCAAGACTGTGCGCTTGAATGAATTACATTAACCAGAAACCAATGTATACTATTTCTATAAGCTGACCTATAACAGAATCCTCTGAACTCATGGAGTTTATCTGGAATAGCGGAAACACTCTAATCTTTCTGGAGTCGTAACAGTCTTGGAGACATTCCAAACGATAACAGTTAGACTACTAGTAAATAGACTGAGGGCCGGAATTAAGTGGAATTACTTTGGCAATTTATTTTGGTCCTTTCATGCTCAATTGAAACAGGTGAAATGTGAAAAACAGTGGTTACTAAAGTTACTCTTGTTGCTAATAGAATTTTTTTAATAAATATTTGAAATTGAATGATTGAATGATTGAAGGATCTTAATAAAATTTGCTATTTTTAGTCTTTTGACTAAATTTTAGGTCAAGATTAAGGAATATTTTACTAATTTCTAGATAAACTATAGGTCTAATTTAATATGACAATTGACATTTATAGAAAAAGAGCTTTAAAAAATTTAAATTTGTAAAGAAATCTGATAAGCAAATTGATCACAGATGTGTGTTAGATTTAATGCTGTTCAACCCAAAAACAACAACGTAAATTGTATTTTCATTGTGATCTTCATCAAGTCTGACAATAATGATAATAGAACATCATAATAAACATACCTTTCTTCCATTGTTACTTTATGTGTTTCTTTATCAGTTTCTATTTGCAAAATGTTCCTTTCAAAGTGTTGTTGATAGTTTAGTCAGTATTCACAACTCACGGAAGTGAAATTCATTACCAACACAAGGAAGAAAATAATATTTACAGATCAAATTCAAAGGCTTATCAGAAAGTGGTTTATCAAGTTACATTTAACGTTGGGTAGGAGTAAAATGCTGATCTAAAAAAAATTATTTGATAAAATTTGATTTGTATCTATAGCTGTACAATAATTAGCATTTATAAGACAATTTATCTGAAATATCAAATCAGTGAGATATCCAAAAATATGAATCTTTATCTATTATTCATATATTCTTTATCTATAATTAACTAAAATATTGTGTACTACAGGGTTGTTCTATCACACCTTTCTTTTTGTACTTGCAGTATTAAATAATCCATACCTATTCACCAACATGAGTACTATCAAAATACTTTTAATGCATGTATACACTTTTACCAATACTAGCTACAGTCATGTTCTGTATAATTATTGAGAAAAACATTTAAAACTGTTTGGTCCCCCCTCCACAAAAAATTAATGGCTCAATCAGCACTTATGCTTTATTTATGTGGTTGGGTAATAAACAGAATACTAAAGTTCCTATCATTTAATAATATTTTTATTTATTTCTATTTAACTTGTGAATGATTTGGTATAAAACGATCCAAGGCAGTATTTTCATATCTTGTGAAATGCTTTATCAAACCATATTGAAATATGTGTAATAGTATGTGACACTTAAATGAAATTATTCTCTTCTTTCTTCTCCTTTACAAAGTATAAATCTGCCTTGCAGGCCTATATGTGAAATATACATGTGAAATATACATGTGAAATATACATGTGAAATATACATGTGAAATTATACATGTGAAATATACATGTGAAATATACATGTGAAATATACATGTGAAATATACATGTAAAAATATACATGTGAAATATATGATAACATGACCAAGATAGATGTAATCAAGTATCTTCATAAGTACACAATGACGCCAATGAGTTCGTTCTATGTCTGCCAAACACAAAGCGGTGCGTATGACTATGTTTACTTAGTCGAAGAATCAATTCAGTTTGGTGAGGTACCATCTACTTTAAGGCTTGGGTCTCAATGCTATTACGGAAATTGATAATAAAATCCATCGCAAATTGTCAGTAACCTTAAATGAATTTTGCCTATACAGTCAAACTGCACCAGATTTCAGTCAGAGTTGATCACACAGGGATTCAATCTTGAAGAAATCCAATGGTTAAAGATTTCTTATTAGCGCACTCAGAACCAAATTATCAACTCTTTGATAAATTGCTTTACTATTAGATGATTATTTCATTACCTATGTATATGTTTATTTAAACAAAATAAAATCCAATATTCTTTAAAACACTAAACCTATCTTATTTGACATTTCACAAAAAATGGGTTTTCAAAAACATTTATACTAAGTGTATGCATGGTTATTACACATAACACAAGTTACAGTCTCTTAAAATGTAATATTGTCATCGACTTGACGATCCAAAATTACCTCACCCCCCCCCCCCCCCCCCCCCCCCCGCAAAATGACATAAATTCTGATACCATATCAGTTCTATTTCAGAGAAATATATCATCTAACCCACAGACGCTTCCTCATGTCAAAGCATGTCTGTATTTAGAAAACCATTTCTCTGAGGCGCCTTCCATTATCAAATAAAATAATAAAAAAAAATTTTTAATGTACTTTCTATGAACTGAGTGGTAGTCTAAGAAAAATGAAGAAGTTGCAAGCCTTACATATTTCAGTAAACTTAGCTTCATGAATACATATATAATTTATAAATAAATATTTATAAAGACCATCACCTAACCAGCTGTAGACAAGAGGACCACTCTGAGGTCAATCTGATAAGGTTTTTATGTAGAACAACAGCTCTACAGCTTGTTGTCGTGTTTAGATATTCCATAACCAGTCCAATTATCCAAGTTAATTAACTCATTAATCAGCCAACTCGGCAATAAAGCGTCAACAATAGTGACAGCTGGGCTTGTGCACAGATTATGGCCATACATAAGCTACAACACTATTTCCTCACGAAGGTAGCTCAAGTAATAAAATCTACACTAACCTCTGTTCTAATATGAGCAGTTCTCGGGCTTAAGGGAGATTTCCCAAGCATCAAAATATTACAAAGCAAACTAGCTGCCAAATTTCAGTCAATGAAAACACTTCTTGAATGGAAGGCTTGTTTGCTTCCATGGCAAATGACATTATTCCGTCGTCTTGTTCAACCTGACCATGTTCTGACAAAAAGACAATTGAGTGCAGTTCACAATGAACTATATTTTTCTTTTCCAAACTATATGGAACTGACCAAGGCCTTGAAAATGAATATCTTGAATAATGCTTTTCTGATTGCACATATATCTTTCATTGCATCATATCAGGCTTCCCCCTTTCTAGTCCGTGAAGAGCTGGAATTGGAACTGAGGTTAGCGTAGGATTTTATTACTTGAACTACTGCTTTGTGGAGAGATTGGAATTACAATCATCACTTCAGATATGAAAGTCAACAGAACATTCACTTTACTTAATAAACATGTTTAAATCTGTTAAAATCTATAGTTACAAACTTCTTAATCCTGGATGCAAATTACATAACCATACAAAAAGATTTTCACGTAATATATATATATATATACTAAGTATATACAAATGTAAGTCACTAAAGTGCAAAACATCATCTTACTTATTACAGAAACAAACAATTGTTAAATACATCTAAATAATGAAGATTCACATATGATAAAGATAAAGATATGATGCAGATAATATTCATATTGGATATAGTTTGAATACATCATTAATATAGATTGGGTACACACATATGCACATCTAACTGAAGATGTAATCCTAAAAGGCTACAACATTAAATAAATACAGGATACACACATTACATAAAACATGATGTTGCTACGAAGAAAATATGGTCCAGTTAAAATCCAAGATGCAAAATCATCAAACCTAAAACAGTTATCAAAGACACTTTTTTCCCTGTATGAGCATTTACTAAATGAAATAAGTACATATCCATTCAATTACTTATGCACAGCCATTTCGGATGATGAAAGTAGAAACTTCTCTATAAATATCACAGAGCAATATTCCCTAATCAATTGAGATTACTTCTATCCATGAAAACTGATCAAGGATAATTTCTTGTCTGAGAATTGGGCAAAAAAGCAATATATTGCTCATTATTTATCAAGAGCACATAATGGATGTTGCAAGAAGAAGAAATTGAGGTCTTCATCAGTATAGCCATGTTTGGTCATCCAATTTTTGTGTATATTAATTTTCATGAGGTTGTTGGCGGATAGAGAGAGATAAAAAGAGTTTGTTTTTTTAAAACTGAGCTTATTTTTTCATTCGACTTGCACAAATGTGAAAAAATCGCATGTACAAACGAAACCAAATTACAGCTACCGAATGTATGAAACCTCATAAGGGGTGGATGAATCCAGTTTAGAGAGGGTGATTCAACTATTTAAAGAGGGGAGCGGTCATATGAGCAATTTCTTTAAAAAATTCGAAGAAGCAAGTGCTTACATTGTCTTTGGATTTTAACCATCCCTTAGGATTAGCAGTATATCTATATTTTACTTATCTAGTATACATTTCTCTAGTGGATGACCATCAAGATAATAAAATTCTTGACCACCAAAATTTTTCCAGTATCTTGCAAAAATTAATTTGCAATTTTTTGTACATTATTTATTTTTGTTTATGATTTCATGATTCATTTATCAACATTTGATACAACTTAATTTTCTTTGGAAAAAAATCATTGAAATTCTGCTACAAATGCAAAAAAACTTCCTCTTTAAATCAAATGCATTGTCAGTGTCAGCGACTACACATCAAAAGGTTTTGACCATGATCTTTCCAGGTTCCTTGTAGAATTGCAATTGTCAGCAGTTTCTTAGAGTTCGACCTTTACTGCAGACTATGAAATAGATTTTCTGTCTAACGTCCTCCATCAATGCCAAAGATAAAAGCTACTTTTTTCTGGGTGATACATGTTTATTTCTTCTCTAAGAATTTCCCTGTGTTCAATAAATTTGAGAATTTTCACAAGTTTTCATGATACCAGTTAACTACTAAGTTTGACTTCCGTCTTATTATTATTATTATTATTATTATTATTATTATTATTATTGCTATAGTAAATATGATTCTTGATGATGATTCTTTCACAAAAAGAGTTTGAAATTGAAATCGAAGAGTACAAACATATTTACAGAAGATTGGTAAAACGTTGTACACTTTCAAGGGTAATAACATCTTTATATTACCCATGTAATTCCATTTAAGTCAGAAAGTTTCTATTCTGTTTTACTTTAACCCACTGAAGTGATGCAATGATAGATATTTTGTGACATTGCAGACCATGAATTCATGAAAAGAAAATGTTTAATGTCATAAGTGCACATTGGCACTCATGGTTTATATGACATGGGTTATGTTCACTTTATGGTTAAAAAATGAAATGACCATGGAAAAAGATTACTTTTTATCATATATATATGCCATTATTGACCCCATGGCTAAATACAGTTTATTTGATATACTAGTATGTTTTGAGGAAACGATAAGTAAGAAAGTGTAATATGTTTTCATCATTTGTTTATCATTTGAATAAAGCATTGTTATTGATATATGCATAGCATTTCCTTGTAATTAGATGTTTTTGGTATGAATCAACATATGCACATAGTTTAAAAGTTACTCTAATCAAGTTAAATGTTTTCAATATACAAATAATAATACAGTCTGTTATGCACATGTATTTGTCTTCTCTTTAAAAGATTGGAAGAAAATTATCATCATTATTATGATAATAATACATCTTTAAAACTTTTTTTAAAAGTACAGAGAATCCCGCTTGTTACATCCAAATTGTTGTATTTTTGATGAGGAAGAGTTCATGGATTCTCAACTTCTTTATTGCAACTCAGTGCACATTTCGCTGTAGATACTAACACAGAAATTATTTGTTGGATTAAAAGTGGTAATTCCTTAAATGGACAGTCCTATCGGGGTATTTTTAGTGGAAATCAAATTCAAGGGGCCATTTCCGTTTGTACAAGTATGTTATCAGTACGTGATTATAACATAACCCAGTTGTAACATGGTACTGAGGGTAACATTTGGTTGATATAAATTTAACACAAGATAGATGAGAGTGCACACTCAGTAAATTAAAGTGGAGCCATTAATCGGCATTACGAGCATGAAAAGCCTTTGAACAGCATTACAAGGCATCAATGATTAGTCTTATCATAAATCTTTTGTTTATTTGTGTATATTCTATCCACAATTACATCTAATTTCATAATACTGTGAAATTAGTAAATGTACAGCGACTTTTTCATGTCATGTCATGCCCCATCAAAGCAACATGGTGGATTGTAGTCGATAGGTAATTAAGTCTCTTTAATTCACAGAAACATTGCACTCTTGCAATAAAGGAGTTGAAAATCCATAACTTCTTCCTAATTCATCTATAAAAAATTTCAAAATGTCTCGTATTAAAGTCATGTGATATTATCATAGAGACAAATTGCTGGTATAATCTGTTTAGTAAATTTCCTATTTGATGGTAATACGATCAATTTTGAAAATAATTTGCTAACAAGGTTGATTAAGGAAGAAATCAATAGATTATTTTGGGCGATATCCCTCTGAAATTATTCTTCACCCAAAAAATCTTAATGGTAATGTTCCTTTACTGAAAACTGAATCAGTTCAGAATAGAAGATGCTATGATCAAGAGCTTAGTATTGATCAACAGGTCAAAGGTCATGCGAGGTCACCAGGTATAGTATGACACCTTGACTCAGAGGTTAGGCAAACAAGATGATGTCATTCTTACTTCAGAATGACTCACCCATTGTGGAGAGGGTAGGTCAACGATATCGGAATTCTTCCAGAATAATCAATAAGAATGTTCATTTTTTAAAGAATATCGTTATCTCATTAATAACTTTAAGTTGAATGTCTTTACATTGTCAATAGTTTCAAACGTTGAATCACTATATTATTGGTTTTGTTGATTTTTTTTTCAAATTTCATATCCATCTTAAACCAAATGGTTATAAGTACAGAATATTTTTTTTTAAAGATTGTGGTAGAAACCATAATGTTTATTTATCTTTGTGTATGTTTAGAGCATTATACTTTAAAAAGGATTTTTTTCAACATAACTAAAGTTACCCACAGGAGAATAATTCATAGTTGCAATTACTACAGACCACAAATTTTGTAATAAATTTTGCGTAAGGTTTCTGAAACTTATTTTGACTTTCTCTAGTCGTTGAAGTGGCATGTATGAAATTTGTCAGTATATATAGATAGATGACAAAATAGTTAAATGAAAACCATCTTCTTTTTTTTTCATAATATAATCAATGTTCATCAAGTTTAAAGATCTGATTTTATCTTTTTGAAAAACTACCCTCATCTTTGTCGTCTTTAAACTGAAATAAACTATGAGAATTTTTTATATGACGTATCAGTCTAAAAATAGAAATTAAAATTCATGATTTTTTTTCACATTTCTTCATATAGACTTAAACATGTTATCCAATATTAAGTTTGATAATAATATTCTTCTCATTTCCCATTGTTGCAAATCACATAATTACAGTTCATCATTCATAACATGCCTAAGTTCATGGTGACCCAGACCATATCGCAGCATTACTACAAATACAGTGCATTAATAATTCAATAGATCTAAACACCCTTATGATAGACTAAAGGCCAAAGCTGTAACAGTCATATGATAAACATGTTTATAATTGTACATAATTCATTTCCGTTTATTATCTGTATAAATAATTTTCACTTTAGCGAACAATTGTATTTAACACACCCCCTCCCCCTCGGATCTTGAAAAATATTAATGTCCTATTTTTCAAGAAAATCAAATTTGTTTAAAAAAAATATGATTTTCTGGAAAAATTTGACATTCGAATTTTTCAAGAATTTTCAAGCATTGCTTATGAAAGTTATGAGATATTTTTCTTGATAATTAAGTTATGGGTTGTCTATATATGCGAAGATAAATACTTGTTCAAGTGATCCTCTAGAATGCAAAGTTAATATCAATCCCCATTTTTACATTAATTTTGAAAGAATATTTCTTTTCTGAGACTACTGAAAATTAAACATGTTGTACTAATATGAAAAATAGATACCTGGTAAATTGGTATATTTTGACATATAATTCATGTGCATATCATGTAATATGTCAATATAAATTTTACAATGACTTATCCTATTTCCATTTAATGGAAAATGTGCCTATTAAAACACATTTTCAACATACACTTATTTTAAGGAAATATGAATGTTTTGGTGATAGTATTTTTGGCATGAGGTGAATTTTCATCTCTAGACATAATATCGACACCAAAATCAATATATACTGTCAACGTATCCTTTTTGGAATAGGATACCGCAGACACCATTAAATAACGCCATCTTCAACCCGTGACCTTATTCAACACTATTCTTAACGCGAAAGACACGCATATTGACTTGACCCCATGAAATCAACATGTATCAATCGTTTATAACAGGTGGTGTCAATTTCAGACGATTTCGCCGCCGATCATCATCAATAAAGGCATGAATACGAATGCATCGTACTAACCTCATATAGAAAAATGTAAAATCCTTTCTCCTGCGAATCCAAACCCTTGGTTCTTCAAGATTGTCCATATTCCATTGTCGCAGAACGATTTGGTAATTTGCATCCGCGATCACTCATCGCCAGCATAGACCATGTGCTGTCGTTCAAACACAATGCTTGCAGTAGCGCATTTAAGCCAAAGACATGTTAATAAATTATGTTAATATATTCCACAGTTGGTGTTTGGATGCGGGAACGGTGTCCCAAAGCCGGAAACGGAAATCGATAGAACTTGTTGAAGTGGGATGTTGCGTTTGTTTCTGAACATCAGCGTTCAAGAGTTCCCACAAGTGATGCAGATTTGAAATATCGTTCAAGATTTTGAACGGGGTATATTTGAAATTTTGTTTAAATGAAGGTATTAAATGGGAATTTAAGGAATTTTGGTTCAAGCCTTTAAAAAAGAGACTAAATATGTTTTAAGTTATGCCAAAAATGTTCAATGGTATTTAAAATAACAACAACCCGTACTGACTGTTTCTAAAAGTATCGTTTTGAGGGTTTATGAGTTGTGATTACGGTGACAAAATAAAAGATAATAGTCGCGTGCGTCAATTACTCAAGCGTAATTTTTAAAGGAGTGGTAGCAACGTTTTTAAAAATCTTATTTCTTAAAATTTTCCAAAATAAACATTTCTTTATGCCTAATGTTTATCTTCATAGGGTCAAATATCCCATAACTTGATCCGGTCATCCTTAGTCGTAGAAGAAGTATCAAGTTTAAAGCAAAAAACACTGGCGTCCACTTTTTTGCCAACATCTCTTCATTGACACAGGGTATGTTTCATAAATTTTGTATGCCGCTTAAATAAAACCGAAACACCATATGACCTGAGTTTAGTTTAAATCACCTTTCCAAAGTTACATCTTTACCTCCTTAATGTCAACATTCTGATAAATTTATATTGTTTTCAGTTGTAAATGAAACACGGCAATCTGAATGTAAAGAAGACTAAATTCTGTTTTCAGTTTACATGTATATTAGTTAAATGACCTATTATGCACTACCAATCAATATTTGTCGCTGTCTGCAGTAAATAAGTTTTCAAAATTACGTTTGAATAATTGGCGCGCCACTGTCGGGTTTTCGATCACAAATCACGACTTAACCCTTTTTTTGTCACTTTACTAAACTGTTAAGCATGAAAGAGCCACTCCGTGAGTTGTTGGAGTCATATATACCATACTTAATCAATGGTGTCATTTGATCGCCAAGTATCGACTGTTACCAAAAAGACACATCTTAAAGCTTGTTATTTTTTTTACAGTGACAATATGAAGGTGGAACGTCACAATTATGATCGAAAAAGGGACAGAGGCGCTCGTCAAATAGTCAAACGTAATTTTGGAGACATATCTAAAACAACCAGGGATGCAGTTAAGAGTTGATAGTGTTTTTTAGTATCCATGCATATTGGACGTGATATCTACACCTCTGTGCATTTATAAGGCTTTTTTAGATTTTCATGGAAAACCAGTATTTCTCACATATATGTCTTTTGGACATGAAAAGTTAAGATGTTTTGAAGCCAAAAGCATGCGTTAATCCAACATGAATATCAGTAATATCCCCTTAATGACACTATCCACCCGTTACTGTCTTTCTGCCATCTTTAAATAAATTTCCAAATTAACATTTGACAATTTGAAACGCGTCGTTGTCCGGTTTTCAATCATGATCAAGACTTTATATCTTCATATGATCGCTATAAGAAACGATACTTTCAGCAACAATTGGTACTTCTCGATGAAATTACACCATTGACAAAAGTTTGCACATGCCAGTCCAACATTTCACGAAATGTATCTTTAACTATTTCATAGCAGACAAAAGACAGCTACGGTTTGGTAGGGTTTTATTGGTCACATGTTCATGTAAATCGGACATCTGAATATTTATGAGGCCATTATTTTATTTTCATTGAAAACATGAATTTTTCATGTATTTACAAATCAAGTGCGCTGATTTGAACTTTGATCAGCATGTATTGTATTTAGCCCCCTTTAAAGCCAAGAGTAATTTTATGCACATTGTCACTTTAATGTTTATTTTGTGATCATAATGTCATAATTGATAAGTGCGTTTATGAAAATATTTTCAAAATGTTGCTCACTATCTAAAAAAAGTGAAATTTTATTCTTTATTTGTTTCAGAAATGGAAAGATGTATTTCCCGCAAGCAACAACTTTTCTTCATCATTTAAAGTGCAATACTAAATGGTGTTATAAGTACGTTTCGCTACTTGATTTACACCAAAGTTAATTATATCATTCAGATATAAGATTTCTCCCAAATTTCTTTAAAACTTTAATTGAATGAAATTGATCGAAATAAACATGCTCTATTCAAACAGATACAACTTAAAATTTTAGTTTATTTGTTAACCTAACCCTCATTGTACAACCAAAACAAAATGCACCTCCACTCGCTACTCACGCAACATAATAAAGCCTGCAGGACTTTGTTTATTTCACCAGTATACACTACCCTCGTGTTTCTATTGAAAATCCTTATTGTATAACATAGGTATTTTTTCAATATCTTTGACTAAGTTTCCTCACTTGTTTGTACATGTTTTCTTTGCAATGGATTAACATATGTAACCCACTTTGTGTGGTGGAAGCGCTAGTAAAATCTCTGTTCTCTCTCTATAGGTGAAAGACTTAAATGCTTGAATATTTTTTAAATACTCAAAATTATTTCTATGTCAAATTTAAAGGCCTATCATTAGGATAATAGAATGATGTTTAGTATATTTCTATGTTGCCGTATACCACGATTAGGAAATTTTTTTATTCAATTCAAAATAATGTGGTCTTAGGTGCCTACTTCAGTCTTCACAATAATACGACCTTATTTCAAAAGAAATAACCATTGTCCGTTCAGTCTGATTAAAATCGACCGTGTTCCGAGGAATAAAAGTTTTTTAAAAAATGACTCTAGCATGGGGGCTTTCCTATACAGATAGAGTTCGAATCTCGGTAGAGTCAATATTTTGAAACTTTTATTCCTCGGAACACGGTCGATTTTAATCAGACTGTTGTCCGTTTAGGCTGTTTTCGCGAGCATTATAATAAATTGTTTTAACAAAAAGATAAAGTATTATGTATCAAGTTTTGTTTCTAAATATTGCATGAAATACAGAGAACCTATGATTTATGAATCATACACGTGGTGATTTTCAATAAAAAAAACTGTTGAACCTAAGAGTAAAAAATCTTTATTTACTTGAGCTATAAATAATTTAGAATTATACGTCTATTTACTCCTTTAGTACTTTTATCATTTGTCGGAGGCCTAAATTTTAATATAATCTTTTGAGTTTCAACGTTTGGTGAAATAAAGTATGTATACAAACAACGATTTCAGCAATGTATACAGGTTTAAATGATGAACATCGTTTTCGATAAAATGAAATAAAGCTACCGCATACCGATAAATTCATCCCTACGAACAGTAAAATGTAGGAAAGCGATATATGCAAGATCGTTTTTACCTGATACAATAAAATTAATGAATTCTTTAACTCCTGACGTGCAGAGTATTGATACATTATCTAGTTTCAAAAATTCGGTTCACGGACCTGGCAATAAAATTGTTACTTTCGATTTAAACTATGGCCCAATAATGTGCCAGATTATCCACTCTCGCTTCAGGCTCCGCTGTAGTGACATATCATTGAAAACCCGGCCTGTTTCTGTGGTCACCCAGTGGAAGACGCTGTTAACTAACTATTTCTTCACATGCTACAAGTACATAGAATTAAGAAGAAATCTTTCTTTTATCTGAAAGGATTTACTATCAACACGGTCCTACGGAATGTACATCGCTCTCATTAAGTGATTCCAATAGATTATTGAATTCTATTCACCATTACATAATGGAATCTGATCGATTAGACATTTCATAAGCGCTTTCACATAATGACTGCCAAACTAACGAATTGATATTCACGCATAACTATTATCTTTGAATCTATGATTGTAATCAGATATGTGTCACTATCATAAAATTGTATATACCTTCTCATATGTCATTGCTTCGGAGCGGCCTTAAAATATGCTCCTAGGTGCTCGTTGGCCAATCCATTCATGAATTGTTTTTTTTTTCATGAATTACACAGACATTTGTGACTGCATGAAATGCACGTACATTTCTATCTGTTACATATCCAATCAGTTGTGATTACGAAAGCTGAATAATTTCGTGGATTTGAAATCGGCTCTCGGAAATGTGAAAGAATAGTATAATAATATAAAATTTCAAATCAACATTGGTAAAAACAAGTATACCGATTTAAGGTATTTTATGTACGCTTCGAACACTTTATCAAATGTATGTAATGTTGTCTCCAAACGTTTTACTCAGTATAAATAAGTTTTCGGCTTTTGCCTGTGCTCGTGTTTCCTTCTGGTTATCCACAGGTTTGTGTACCTTTTCTTGGTATCATATGTACTGTGTATTCAAATAATTTTTTTACCCTATTACGTACATCAGGATTAATTATTAATCATTAAAGAAACCGTATTTGTGATGAAAGGCACCAAATCAAAAGAAACTGAAATGATTGAATGAAATATGATAGTTGGAAATTTGTTTACATTTGAATGTTTTTATAATGAATTAGCATGTTTTGTTCAGTTTTTATTATATTAAATAAATATTTAAAAAAAAGGGAAATTGTTGTAATTCAACCATTATAAAACCATTGCAATATCAAAATATGATTTTTTTGTATGAAAATGAATATGAAATTTACACACATGTTAAATATAAAGATACGTGTGCGTCTCCAACACCAAACGAGAAGAAAAAAGACACGAGCGATCCGCTCGAGTGGAAAGATAACACCGGCAGCCAACAGTGAACAAAAATGATCACGTTTTCCAAGGTCCAAGAAGTAACATTTTAGCTGGGCAAACGTTTGCATATCCTCCCAAAAGAGAAACGCCCAATTGAAACCAATTTTTTAAAAAGTGTATTTTAAATATGATCTATTGAATATAAGCCATTGTGTCCCATGACAATTATCTATATAAACACTTAATGCAAATATTGTGTACATTGACAATTTAAACGCAATTCCACTTAAAATCATTTTAACATGAAATAGAAAACTATCGCGATGTTTAGGTTTAGATGGTAAAATTGGTGTATAGGTCCCTCGTAGGATCAATGCAAAGGTGATGCATCGTTGTGTTTCTATGTTGCAATTTACTCAAAATTAAAAACTTTGATATTGTATTCTATTGTACAAATATCTCAAAGAACATTTAGAGATCTCAAATTCACGTTCAAATGTTGAGAAAGGTATGTTTCATGTAGTATTAACCGCCATACTGGGACTTTGAAATAAAAACAAACAAACATATTTCACCCCGGAACTGCCAAAGAATTAGATGACATGTCATTTTAGAGAAAAAAACGTTTTCACTTGCAGAATTCTGACAATGATTTTTAGTCAAAACACTTTATGCAACCCATTTTCCCCTAAATTTTTATGATCAGGTGATGATGTCAGAAATACGAGATTTACTGGGTAACGACTTCTTTATTGTGAAATTCACGACCTTTCGGAGTATCTTTGATTAGGCAAAAATTGGTATGCGTTTAGAAAATAATCGCGTGAGCAAACCGATCAATGCTCTTAAGATTGGACTTTGTTCGTTTTCCTTAAAGGGCAATAGTTTTAGTCATTTAAACCGTCGGTGGTCAATATTTGTTCCATTGCTTACAGTTTAGAAAATTTTCGAAAACTGTCTATTTATTGGAGACATTTTCAGAAAAAAGCTTCACGTCGTTAGTCATATGCGTGGCGTTCTATAACCCTACCCAATGCTCTCAAGAACTCCAAGTTTTAGAAATAATGCTCACTGTGCATGTTGTGCGATAGACGTGTTATCAATGAAAGACTTAACTTTATGTTGAGCAAGTGAATCCCCGCTTAGGATTGATCGATGCGAAGAGATATAAAACTCAACTTTTTACAAAGCGACTTTTAAAAAGCCAACGCTGCTTAGCTATTGAGCTATCAATGCGTCTTCCGGGAGTCAAAACGATAAGATTTTATTAGGCAAAAAACGCCAAACCAGAGAGTTAACTGCTTAAAGAAAAGCTTTATTTAGTATTGAGCCCATAGGGTCGAGACTCTTTAAATAGGGAAGATAGCAAGATATAGAATAATTCAGGGTAACAGGACAGGAAATACCAACTCACTTCAGAATGTGGTCACATGTGAGATCAGTTTTTGAATTTGTTTTAGTTGCAGTAATATGTGCCCTTGTCGCATATATTTTGTTCCTTGCATACGTTTTATACAAAATATGAACGTACTGTTTTACGGAGTATCGATTAGGAATCTTGCAATCTTACATCAGGTAGGTTCACCTTTTGTGTTAATTTACAGTATCGAACTGATGCATAAACATTATTCATGATAATCAATCAATGTAAGACAGTTTGATAGTGTGATGTTACTGTTAACATGATTTTGAAAAGATGGTGAAAACATGCCTAGGTTGCTTTAATATGTCGAACTACAATGGACTCCAACTTCAAAGTAAAGAAGAATTGGTTGTTTATGAAAGCTACTATCTCAATTTTTGTCACTTCAGAAAATCAAACTTGTTGAAATAGTGATTTGTAATCGAAAATCGGACAGTGACGTGCGAAAACTTATTTACTGCAGACACAGCTACAATCATTAGGGACCGGTCATTTATCACGGGGGGGGGGGGGGGTTCTCTCTTTGGATTGTCTATAAAAATGTGGCCCTCCCCAACTCGTCGCAATTTTTTTCATGGCCCTTCCAATTTAAGCTTTTTTTCCCATTACCCTATCATATTTACGAAAGTTCTTGAAATTAGTCTTTTGAAGTATTATGGTCGGTTTTACATTAATTTGTTTTGGGGATATTTCCAAAAGAGAAACTTATTAAAGTAACGCTAAAAATAATGTTGAAAAACAACAACAGATATACCCTTCCATTGATGGGTTTAACATGATATCTGATAATGGTCTATAGTGTTTTAAAATCAGTTTTATTAGAACCTTTTTTTACATTAACTGTATATCAAAATAGGTTTTGAATACTATTGAATACTTATAATACAGACATATGTTTAACATAGTGTACTTTAAGGCTCATTTTTTATTTATTTTTAAAATTCAAATGACAATGTCTTTTTTTATCTTTAAATAACAAAATAGGTTAGCACTGAGGGAGAGAAGGATTTTCTTTTTATGGATGATCAACATCTTTATTGAATTTACTTTCAACAGAGATGAAAAGAGCTAAGATATTGCACTAGTTAAACATTCCATCAAAATACATATCTTACCGACATTATTCCACTGAAAACTTGAAACAATGAATTCATAAATTGATAAAACCATGGAAGGATCAGGTTGGGAGATAAGCTCTTGACAAAATGATTTCTTTTAAAGCAAAAAAAAAGGATTTAAAATCTATCTACAAACACTTTCAGAGTATAGGACCAAACAATATAAAATGTCAAACCTTTACTTTATAGGAATTAAATTATCAAATTTCACAACATTTAAACTGTTTGTGTATGAGTTTGATTAAAACAAATATAACTGTCTATACTAAGTTTGTAGCACAAGAAATCTATAGAATTTTGAAGGTACATAACATAAGGATAATAAAGGCACATCTAGGTTTCACAGAAATTACATTTGTTACATTTGCTACATGTTACATAATATTAAAACAATAAAGTGTGAAACCCAAAAAGTATGGAAGCAAAATACAGCAAATGTTCCCAATTTTTGGAATATTAACATTGGAATTTATTTTCTAATATGCATTTAGATATATTTCATAAGTATGGCTATATTAACAAATTTGCACCAATCAAGCCATCTGCTAAAGTGTTACGGTTTCATAACTTTGTATCATTGAGAACGATTAATATAATCATTCAGATATTAATAATTTGACTAGCTGTTTTAACTTTATGAGTCAATAGTTATCAAATATGCATCTTTGTTCTATAAAAAATATAGCAAACACCTATTAACTGATTGTATAAACTCTCAGTCCAACAGAACTACTTTTTGTTCTACAAGAATTAAGAACAATGAATTGAGCAGTGAATTCATTTATATATATAAGCATGTGTTTTTAAGAATATAAACCAGTCTTGCTCATATTCTGGAATTTCTTTTCATTTGATAAGGCTTTATGATAATGTTTCAGCCCCAATTTCAATTGGTAAAGAAGGATGGTTTTATAACTGTGAATTTCAAAATAACCCACCCCAACCTTTCGTATTTTTTTTCATGACCCTCCCCTGGTGGCTGTATATTTTTTTCTGACCCTCCCCTGAAAACCCCCGGCCCACTCCCCCCCTGTAATAAATGACCGGTCCCATTGCTAGTGCTTTATAGGTCATTCAACTAATATACATGTGAATGGAATGCAGAATTGTTTACATCGATATGACCGTTTCTCATTTAAAATTGAAATTTACATTTATGAGATAGAGATATAACTTTAAAAGGCGATTTGAACTAAACTCATATGGTCATGTGGTATTATGGCTCCTTTATTATGGTAATGCCACACTAAACATTATTTAAACATACTCCGTGCCACTTGCTATGATTTTGAATGGGACTCTACACACATTGTACCATTGAGTGATTAAATAGTGTTTGATGTTTTGTCAGGAATATTTCAGCCATTTAAAACGTTGGAGTGGGGAAGGGGCGAAGGGGGGGGGGATTCTAATGTTTACAGGGGGATCAATCATTTATGGTATATTTTTAGATGGGGTTTTGAAGCCCCTGAAGACCACTTTCCGAATTATAACGAGGTAATTGTTCTAGGAATATCAGCAATCTTGTAAACAATCATTATATATTTCTTATATTTTAAATTTGTTTGACAGTGGCGTCCCCAGCCTACAGTGAGGGATTACGCAGACGCAATTAATTTTGGTGACCTTTGCCTTATCTTCAAGGTAACTACGGCACTTTACCACTTTGTCTACTCTTTTTATAACAATATCACATGCACCGTTGAACCGTTTGTCTTCGTATTTGGTGACAGCCTATATGGGGTTAAGCAGACTCGAGTAGATTATGGTGACCTTGAATTTATTTTCAAAGCCATACCGACACTTTTCTATTCTCTCCCAACAGAGGTGGTTCCGTCATAAATTTCTATACAACCTCTGTCTTAATTCGAAGGTTTCTGTGCGCGAAATGTAGAACGCTGATTGGATGCAATCAAAGTTAATTGTGCAATCAGCGACGCCGTTTCAAAAGTTACCATTCAAATCGCCTAAGTTATTTCAGTTAGCTTCCCAAAAGCTTAACTTTATTCGAATATGCACCTTACCATACGTCTTTACAGAAAACAAACGCCTTATTTCCCGACTGTTTCATTGCACAGGCCTGTGTGATATCAAATATGCTATTCATAAATTCGTTGTTTTCATTGGCTTAAACGTGGCCAGGTAGATTAAGTTGCAATATTGTCCCGCCAGGGGGAAAGTGCCGGAAGACCGAGAAACCTTCGAATTAAGACAGAGGTTGTATAGAAATTTATGACGGAGCTACCTCTGTTGGGAGAGAATGGCACTTTACCTGCTTTTGAAATTCTTATTTACGAGATATTCATGAACTGTCATACTCACTGCCTTTAAATTTTGTGGCAACCTCCAATTTGAGAATTCCGCGAACACCGCTGAATTATTGTGACCTTGACCTCGTTTTCAATGTCACACGGCATTTCGACCAATTGTCCATGAACTCCTCCACTCAAAGTCTCCGTATTTCGTGACAGCTTTAAGATTTCTGAAATTTTAACTTTGTTACATCTTACAAACTTGCCCTTTATTCAAATTTGTGACATGATTTTTCACATATTAAGCTTAACGCTTATCATTCCTCCTACCAAATTATTAGATAAGGTAACTCAAATTTAAATTTCATTCGATGTCAGTGGCGGGTAGATTGCCATGTTATGTTACCTTCAACACTTGTTCTTTCAGCTTTCAGAAATGCTGAAAAGACCATGGCACTTTCATCTTTACCACGTGAACGCTCAAAGACTGGTTTTCCGTTCCAGAGAAGCGCTGAAGTTTTTGTAATTGCTACGGAAGCCAAAACTTATTTTTGAAAGGGATTTCTTGTACTTCCAATAAAAAGTCTTGAAAGTTGAAATGTTAAAAAAGTTACTTAGTATTTCGATATAGTATGTTATAATTAAAAAAATTGTAAGTTGAAATTTCAAGATGGTATGTAAAATTATCAAACTATTATGTTGAATTTTCAAGACACCGATTAATAAAATTTTATTTTGAATTGTTGGCCCCAATTGGCTCCCGTAAAATGCTTTTGGATGTACTATATTTAATTGTATATCAAGTTCCGATTGTAAATGTCGTAGAATGTAACACATTTCATTGTATTGAAGTGCGGATGTGTTGCTGTTTTACATTGAAGTGCTTGTAATATGCATGTGTTATAAATCAAAATTGGTCGATATCCTATACAATTACAGTGCTGAATTTTGTGTGGTATGAAATGATGTTGAATGTCTACTGTCTATGTTTATATTTCATTACATGCTGTTTCAGAACATAGAATAAAACGTTGAAGATAACCTGCGGTGTCATCTATTGTCAGACAAATTAACACGTATGGCCCACAATCTTATTGAAATTAGATCTAGCCATTCGCACAATTTTTTATGCAGTATGTTAGACAGCTATTTTGAGATCATTAGTGAACAGCGAACGGTAGATCTTACGAACCCAATTTTTATGCAGTCCTGGGGGAGGAGAGATCAGATAGTTGGCTGTATGTACCAAAATGCATGCACTTAAAAACTCTCAACAATGCAAACACTGAAATTTCAGCTGATATCAGTGTCCGGAGTATTTTTGGATATTTTCGGGCCACAGGCTACTTGAAGATCCGCTTAAAGCTGAATGACTGAATAAGATCTTCAAGTCTATTTGACCTTAAAGAGCGAACAAGTGGGGTATATCAATTAAATGAGAAAAGTCCAGAACTTATTTCAATATGATTGGTATGACCAACTTCCTTAAAGTAACATGTAGTTATGTATGTTTCTTAAAAGTTTATGTGGCTTGAATAAGATACCATATGTGGGAGTTCAGTTAAAATCACCTCTCTAAACTTACATGTTTATGTAAAATGTTTTGTATAGTTTCTTGTTTTCAAATGGATTTAAAAAATGGCCATATAAATAGTAAGAAGACGAATTCGTCGTCATAGTTACTTTCTTCACATTTGTCTATGTGTCTGCTGTAAATAAGTTTCAAAATTACATCTGAGTACCTGGCGCGTCATTGTCCGGTTTTCCCAAAACACGACTTTTACCTGTTTTGTTTATTACAATACTGAACTGCTAAACAATGAGATGCTGTTTTGTATATAAAATTACTACTTTATGATCAAATGATTTCTGAAGTTGGACTTATTTCACACCATCAACATACTCTGTGCCCCTTTACAGAGAACAAGAGGAAGGCGACAGTTAGTGACAAAGTGACACTCTCTTACTGTATAAGCCTATGGGACTGCTCTATCTCTTTATCAAATTATGTTCGTTACCATGATGGTATATCTCACAAAACTTAATAAAAACTTGACTTGCGAGCCAAGAAAAATGCAAGTTGTATGTGAATGAGTTGTTTTCCACTTTCAGAACATCTTAATTTCAGCCATTAGCAGTCATACTGGTCATCTAAGTTTTGTCTCACACTTGAACTTTCATCAAATCAGATAACTGGTATATCCCGATCTCAGGTCGAGGAACCTGTTTTCATAATCTTATATAAAGTCTCTTAATTAGTTATTTTTTTCATAATAATACGTAAATGCTACGCAGAGGTTCGGGTTTTCCTGATAAAAAATTAACAGGGGAATACTTAGCCCTTGCGACCGATGTTCTTAGCATTGATTAAGATTAACTTTAAATCACAAAGGAAATATGCCAAGAAAAAAAATCGTCGGATTATTGCGTTACTCCAACCCGTACATGCTTCAAGTACATATCAAATGTGTCGCCTTAGCCCAATTACTTTCAGCAATACAAGACCCTCTTTATCAAATGAATAAATCTTTAGACAAGACAGTAGAACTATTTATAAAACAAATGTCACTTTGACCTAAGATAACAGTTACTGTCACATTGACCTAACAAATCGAACACTAAACGACAAATACCTTGTACGGATCATAAATGGTTTTACGTGATTCATTTTGTATTAGCAAACAATGCAATAAAGAAATCAACATTGATTTTTTTACGCGATTTGAGTTGTCTTAAATAGTTCGTCGATATTTGCTCAATGAAAATAATTCATATACTTATTTCTTTATTTAAACTCTTGAAAAAGTAAAGGACCTCAAGAGTTTCAATGATGAGATATTTTAGTGTACAAGTTAAGTGTACCTTTGATACTTATATATTGTATGCGGGCGTGGTCCTAAAGAAAATCCCAACAAATCTGCCTCAGCTATAAGGGTGGGTGGTAGCGCAGCGGTTAGCGCGTTCGGCCTCAAGGGGATCAAGGGGTCCGTGGTTCGAATCCCGCCAGCAGGGTCTAGGCAACTTTGTCTGCAGTAGAGAACTGTTCTACACGCAGTCAGGTTTGGGTGCAATGGTACAATGAATTTAGCGTAGTAAAACCCATGGTTCGCTAGTTCCAGCCGATGCTCTCAGGTTTCACCGCAATGCATAGCCACAATGGTGTTGCGGACTTTCTCCCTGCAAAAATAATATCAGCTATGCAATTAGAGAAATACTCTTGAAAGCGGCGTTAAACCCCAGTTCACCTCACCTCACCGAGGAGAGAATGGTTTATGCAGATGAATAAGAACAGGCATGACTGAAATCCTTGCAAAACGAATTCCAAATTGTTGTAGATTTTTGCATTTCGATGACCTTTTGTTTTTGCATATATATTATATACACCTAAATCTTCATACCAAACGTTTGTTCACTTACCTGCATATCCTAGCGCAAATATGATGTAATTTGGCATGTCTTGAGGCATCGTTACAATGCGAAAAAAGAACGGATAATTTTACATTTTCAATACAGAAGTGAAAATCCATTGCACCGTAACGCAATCGTGTGCCATTGTATACAGTTTTCCATGATAGTTTTTGGCAGGTCACCATGGGTCAAAATTTCGAAACAATCATTTTTCTCGACATAACCTTTTTAAGTGATCAACGGCATTAAACACCAGTCATGTTTGTTCGTTTGCATTAAGTCAATATGATTTTGCTACGATTTATTCAGAGAATCGAAATTGAATATTTTAATCGAACTTTTAAGGAAATCAGAATTTCGAAGATGTGACCCCTTCTGTCTATTTGATCATGCCAAAATTCGATTTTTCGCACGAGAAACTACACAAGTTCACAATACGATATGCAATGACTACTTTACAACGAGAGTTACTTTGTCAGTTCTGCTGAAGGTATCATATTATATTTCAAACTAAACCCAAATTACATGATATTTGCGCTAAAATACAGTGGTAGGTTAACAAACTTTTGATAGGCAGCTGTAAATCGTATTTTCTTTGAGAGTAGGAAAAAAACCCCTTTGAGTGATTTTATATGTTAATTGAGTCATGATAAAGTTCTTGAACCGCGGTTGCAAATTCAATTTGTTATGTAACGTTCAATAGAGTTCCATATGTACAAATCATGTTTGGAGAGGACAAGTTAGTCATCGTGTTATTTAGTCGGGCACAAGTTAGTCATCGTGTTATTTAGTCGGGCACAACTACTTTACCTACCAAATATCGATTGATGGTTTCAAGAAGATGAGATAGATAATAAACCAAACCTTAAAATATGATTGTAAATAACATGTTTTAACTCCTATTCAAAAGGTGAAACGATTTTTTTCAGATTCTATTAATCTATGTTAATAGTATAAAGGTTTCTCTCTATCAAACAACTTATCTCTTAAAGGCACTATTGCACTATTAACGTGCTCAAATTTGCTATTTTAGGGGAAATGAGTTTACGGTGAACTTATTTTAGCTATCCTTTGATGCAATAAACTCTTATTATTCATTATGATTGACCTGCACTTAATGATGAATCACGGTCAAGGTCACCAGGGGATATGCAAAATCGTTAGGGTCGGTAGTGCCCAAAATGGAAGATTTTAAGTTTTTTTAAACGCCGAGGAATGAGTGCAGCTTTATAATATACCTTAATTTTAAACGGAGAACAAAGGGTGGATAAGGTACATGTATGTTTGTCACTTCACCGATTTCTTATTCTCAGTTTAAATTTGTTAGTGTATAGACAGTAGCTACTGTAGTTTTCGGTTTTGAGAGTTCATTCAAAATTTGAAACTTTTTAAAATCGATTTTCATGTGGATTCGATATAACGTGTATGTGTAGGTGAGTGTGTGTGTGATTGTGTGACTGCCTTTAATGATATCTCTTATGTAACAATATCCTGAGGAACTTGTTTTTCCTTCCTAGGACGTGAGATTGTACAATCGACTCTTAATGGTTGAAGGAAATCAATATGCAAAAAGGTGATTTATTTTTAGAGACAACAGACTGACCCGTCGCGTCACAAGCTACTTTGTCCAATTGCGCAGTTTAATCTTCGTTTGGAGATGGTAATGTTCTGAGGCGAGGTAGGGTTTGAAATAATTGTAATCTTTCATCAAAATCAAATCATATAAATTTCGATTTTGTAAACTTGACAAGACGTTTCTTTTAGTTCTTATTTATTTGAATGATTTGACTTGTAAAAATTATCAAAGTGTAAGGTTCTTGAATAATCAGGGGAACAACTTCTATTTTTTACAGTTAAAAATAAAAATAAAAATAAAAATAAAAATCTTAACTACGCTAGGATTAAAAAAAATGTCTCAGAGCCAGTTACGTGACGTAAGATGTCACTGAATAGAATTTCTTCTTTGTAGGTAAAAATTTAGATAATTGTAGATTTAAAAAATCATATCAATACCAATCGTCTTGATCAGATACTCTATCGTATATTCCCACAGGTCATACATGTATTTTAATTGGATTGTTTGAACTTTCCATTTGTAAACGCGACTGCGAGATTGTTCAATATTCATGTCAACTTACTATTCACATTGTAACATATACAAATTTGATATGTTTTAAGATATGTTTTATGATTTTTACATTAAAATGTGTTGATAAATGTATTTCTGTATTTGGTAAAAAGGTAAAACAGGTATGATTTATTGACAAATATGAATTTGATTCTGTTGTTTGTTCTCTTAACTGATTCTTGGAATATGTAAAATAATTTTGGTTTCATCAAATTGATATTTATATAAGCAAGTGGTTTGTTTACTTTCTCTCTATTCAACTTGTTATACAGATTTAGCTTACTGTTTGTAAATATTTCTCTACCAGATATAGAGAATACTAAACGACCTTCCATATAATACTATCTTTATTAAACGAGTTAGTGATTAAATATAATTATAAATCGAGCGAAAGCGATTTTGATACCAAATCATGAACGAGTTTAATAATAATAGTATCAACTTTATGGAAGTTAAGTATTCTGTTTATTACTTGACCTCAGTAATCAAGCATGATTGCCGAAAGTCTACTGAACGAAGCATTTCCGCGACTAAGCCGCCATTGTGACGTCGGTGCCAAGAATGTGACGTCAAACAACATAATATTATAACGTCATACGGGGAGCGGTATTGCACTAGTTTAATATCGCCGTATAAATATTACACTGCGGTATCTTACACGGGCGAGTAATAAAAGTTCATAATTCAATGCTTTCAAATGATATTTTTCTATTCAGATCAAGTGCCTGTATGTGTTTAACATTAGTTAATATTTCATATTGCATATTTTGTGTACATTTGCAAATACTGCATTCCACGTACTTTGTGTTCAATTGTTGATACAACAGAATGGATTGTTTGAATTTGATAAATAATGCATACTGCATGATAATTTTCAATTGTCAGTACAACAGTACACAGTACAATAACCACAATTCATTATCATTCCATGTATTATGAATTTACTTGCATACTGTTAATTGAATTACATTAAGACATTATGTGTATTTTCTTCGTATTTCATAACGCATATTTGAAAAAATTCTTTTGCGGTCGGATATACGACGATAAATATCAAAATTTTGAAGTTCCAAACTTTGAGTATTTGATTTGAACACATTTAATTCACTGAAGTGAAACGGATTGGCACCAAGTCGTGAAACTTATTAATCCCTCTCAATACTATTTTATTTCAGACAGACAGACAGACAGACAGACAGTATTTATTCAGTATTCAAGACCATGGCCCAAATTACAATAGCTATTACAAATCCATGTGCTGCTGGTAAACTTGTAACAAGATACAAGTTACAGGAATTGGACAAGCGTTCGTAAAGTACCTATAAGATATCAACAATTTTCATAAATACTTAAATCTACACAAGCTATTGAATGAAAGTTTTCACTATAACATTATGTTTACGGTCAGATATAAATCATACGATACAAAAGATAAGGAAAGAGATAGGAATTAATAGAACTGTAATGTTAAAAGCCACACCTAAATTTCTTTGTTGCTTGAATATACACATTTACATGTATTTGAATACTGTTTCTTGATCACAAAGCAATAGATATGCATTACCATTTAGTACCAAACGGATATAAAGGGAACTATTCATAGAGTACCTAATTTGATAACCTTTACCACTGAACGTGACACATGATACAACATTTTCGCACTGATTTACATATGAAGAGCTGTGGTCGCCAAGTAAACATACTGTAAATAATAATACTCAAATTGACTTCACAAATGTGTAAGTTGTTTGTGCAAAACATACCCTGTTTCCTTTTTTTGAATTTTTCAAAATTTTAATTCGATACAGGTAGGTACCAAGTTCCTGTAGAAGCGGAGAGAAGAGGATGTGAATTGAGTACTTTCGTGTTCCACACAGGCTTTTTGCATAACAATTTATCTAACACAGATGCTTTTGTTAAAATACATTTTTAGAAACTTGGAAAGACAACACAAACTTTCAAACAATCTCATAAACTTCAAATAAACCGTAACACAAGGACATGACTATTCCTATGAAGTACTGTGTGTTCCCAATGTGCCTACAGCCCAGTTTGCCTACACTGCTATCAAAACAAATCCATGCATGAGTGGTTTGTGTATCGGGTTCCTACAACCTATGTTTGACAATTGACTCTTCCATTTGATCCATTTGAAGTAAGTAAAAAGAAATGTGTTGAAGAGAAGTTTGACTATGACAAATTTCACTTGACACTTCACATGACATTTCACGCTTCCTCTGGAAAGACATCTTCTACTTCTGTATAAGTTTATGACTTTTTCATTTGTAACTATATTTTTACTCATCAAAACAGTTATTCTTTTACATTTACTGATAAGGCTTACTTTGAAAGCAAAAGCTCACTACTCTTCATGTGAGGAGCAGAATTATACAAGTGTGTTAACAAACTTAACTCATTAGGACATCTGAGGGGAAGAATTAAACAAGCTGATAACGTTTTGTTAACACTGCTACACAGCGTGTTAACCACTTAAATTTACTTAAAATTGCTTTTATAAGTAACAACTGTTGACTCTGGGTGATCAATACCAAAAAAAAAGACTTGAAAATGTAAAAAGAATTCTTTTGAATTGAAAGAAACGAAACTTAACTTTGATGACAAATAACAGTTATCAAAACATTGGCTTCATCCACTTTTGTTTTTCTTATTTCTCTTCCAAATCCTCCTAGGGATTTTATAGCAAATTTGAACAATATATTTTTCAATTTATGTGGAATGAAAAGAGGGATAAAATCAAAACCTTTGTCGATTCATTGAAAATTTCTTGTTTAAAGAGATACGTTTCTAAATCAAACTACTATAGCCTAGCTGGCTTTCTCATAAAACATGTTCTCATGTTAGGTGCGAATATAAAAAAATAAATGTAAACCCTTTTAGAAGGATTCATTGGACGCCTGGTTTAGTTATATTCGAAATTATGATATGAATGACCATAACATAAATGAAATAGTATGCAACCGCTCTGGTTAAATCAGCTATGATTTAATCCAGATTTGATAATCAACAACTGGTTCAAAAAAGGACTTACGGGTCATACCCATTTTCTGAGAAGGGGATGTTTTTTCAGTTCCCAAAGTGCCTACACAGTTTTTATTGGGGTGTAGGCACATTGGGATGTAGGCACATTGGCACCAAACCGATAAGACACCAATTAGTTTGTTCTGGCAACTTCTATAAATTGCTCTTGCGTAACCTAATCATTCCCTTCCCCGTCGAAATGATTTTCTTTTCAAGACTGGACCGATATTGGCAATTGATGTGGACATTTGCATTTTTGGCTAAAAAAGGTCAGACTCCCGAGAAGACTCTTGAATCATGAAAAAGGATCTTACTTAATTCAGATGATTTCATAAACATTATATTTCTTAAAAATTGAAACCCTAGCAACTTCATTTGAAAAGTTCCATCTTCCACCTTGTAGCAATTTTATCCCACCGGTATATCATACGTTGTGACATAGTCGTTGCTCCGTCAATAATCATTTTGTAAAAGGTGTTCATTATATTTTATGAACTTTTGAAGTTTGATATGGACCACGTACAGCGTTTGTTCCCTTTCAAAACTGTTAAACTGATCAGTATATCTACTGAAGTGGAGTCTTTTGGCAATTTAAGAATTCAGAAATATTTTGTTTCCTAGGAACAGATTAAGTTCAATTATATGCTTGTTTACGGGTGAGAACTCGAAAACAGTTATTTCTCTACTGCATAGCCCAATTACTGTTATTGATACATTTTCAGATCGTTGAAATGGTTTGTTTTAGAAATTTCTCCAATGACAACAGTTAGGAGTTAGAATATATACAAATTATATATTTGTCCCTACATTATGCATACAAATGTTTTATCTCTAGTCAATAGTTAAATACTACGATGCATTGATAAGTGATTATTGATTTATAGGGACCAATCGGATACGTCCTCCTCTTTTGACTCTTGTTAGCTTAATGCAGCGCTTCTATAATATAATTAGAGATTTTATAACGAATGTATCTTATTATCCACGAAATGAAATTTACATTCGCATTTTTAGGTTACCGGAATATAGGTAATGAACGCTTAGGAAATGAACTGACTTCGTTTACTTATCCACAAGATAAAAACAGAAAGTTGTGGTTGTTAGTCAGTTTGAATTTTGTGACTTGTAGCCAAAAATCCCGGTTTCAAGGACCATGAAAAAGCTGAAAGTTTTGCAGAGACGCCTTGGTCAATTTGAATTTTGTGACTTGTAGCCCAAACTCCTGGCCACAGTAACCATGTCTTAAAAGCTTTGTCTTCATCCCCAGGACCAGCAGTACTACAAATCAGATATTATGAGAGCAGAACTACACCCCTTGGCTAAAAGGTACATTTTGGGAATATTTGACCTAAACTAAGGGTCAAAATGCTCACACCCTAAATGATTTGTTCACGTTTTTATGACTCCTTCTGGAAAAATCAAGTTAATGTTTATTTTCATCGTTTTTACGTAATATGTAATATCGTGTAAACATAAGCCAAAAAAGTAATTCATATTGCACTGTACTACATTTTTGTTGCTCAAGTATTTGATGTGATGTGCAGTTTCAGAAAGATGCTTGGTGGCATGTGGAGCTACATGATACATGTTCCGTTGGAGGTGGCCAGGGTGTTGATACTTCCAGTATGCATGTGGATACATCTCCTTACCAGGGGCTGTGATCTATGCATAGACCGTTTTCCAAGATTAAGACTACTTGTTGGAAATGTTCCTGAAGGTAAATTTTATCAGTTTGGATGTTTGGAATGAATGCTCCATCAGGATATTGTGTTCACAAGGCTTCTATTGTACCCTGATTTTCATATCAGGATTTCAGACCTTCAGATTACGTTTCAATTCATAGAAAAGGTCTTCGGTCCTCTCATCCGAGCACTGCCAAATTGCAAGATTTTAACCCATTTCATTGTCAGATTATCAATAAGCAAAACGCTTCCTGAGAAACAATTAGTAAGACAAGGTAAGGGCCCTAAGTTAAACGACCTGAAGAAACAGGATAAAATCCTATTTGCCAAAGAGTTTTTCCTTATTATCCAGATATGTTCGTCAGATAAAAAAGCATTAACGAAATAAATAAAATATTCATTTTGAAGATAGTTTCGATAAAAGGAGGCAATAAGACATCAGTCATTGTCCCATTGTTTATAACAAAATGAAATATTATGTCACAAATAACTGTAACAATGAGAACGTTGCTCATTTTTAATTTTAAAGATTGTGCCTTTTTATACCGGTCATACAATTAAAATCTATGAAGCCTAACAATGACGATCCTGCTCTTTCAATTATCTTTACTACCATTTCAGCAGTCGTTGAAAACCTGCCGGTTTGCTGTTCACTGCTTGCATTATGGGGTTATGTAACATCTCTCTCCTACTTTTCTCTCGGTATGACATGTGCATGTGTCTATTTTCTTGCCGTTTGGTGGAGCGGCCAAACAGGTAGTTATAAACTTTAAATATGCATTTGAGCAAACAATGGCTTGATGTCATCAGATTATGCATTAAAAGCTAAAATCCATGTTCATTGAAAGTAAGTAAATCGTAGTTTTCTATTAATCCCAGCTACAATATCGTAGGTTTAAATAGAATTATAAGAGTTTATTGATATTTTCAATCATTTCAGACACGGCATAGAACCAATACTAAGCATTTTCTATTCTTTTCAGTTTCTTCTCATTCAGCGCCATACCGGACCAATGAAATTTCTCTCATTGTGGTCGTACTCATATTATCGATATTACCCAAGTACATGACCTTGATCTATACATTGGGACTGTTCATACATATGTACACAGAGCAAGCTATTATTTCAACCGACGCAAGCAGCACTGAGCCAATACCAAATCTTCCTCTTGATGTTATGGAAAGAAGGAATCAGGGGAACAATCAGAGGATAGAAATTGACAACAACGTATCTGGAAAAGTAAATGTTTCCACTAATTTTGAATCGGCGGATACAGTATATACTGCAGGAATAGTGTCCGGTGGCGTTAATAATAAGTTTGACATGAAAAATAATAATATATCTGGCAG
This sequence comes from Phorcus lineatus, assembly GCA_921293015.1. Classification (NCBI taxonomy): domain Eukaryota; kingdom Metazoa; phylum Mollusca; class Gastropoda; order Trochida; family Trochidae; genus Phorcus; species Phorcus lineatus. Next base: position 17,693,827 of record OV121087.1, on the reverse strand, counting down.
CTCTGACCCCCTTAGTTTGGGTGCCCCTTTCATATCAAGTGTGACCAATAGAAGAGGAGGTAATGAAGAGGCCATTTCGAATGGCGGGTCAAACATCGGGAATGGAATGACAGGACAAGTTACTGCAGGAAATATCACTGGGCCGGTATTGACAAGAACTGATGTAAGAGACAACAACATCAAAACCAATGTTCAGAACTCGACTATCTCTTCTTCAATGCTTGAAAGTCTAAATCGAAATGACCCTCCTGGCGAACAGAATTCAGCAAAAGGTACATACATAAATGTTGTGAATTCTGGAAAGGAAGGGAAAGAAAACGAAATGAGAAAACTGATTGAAACGGTCAATGACACACATAGGACAATAAGCCACTTGCAAAGCCAAATGGAAGCCATGATAACTGATAACAAGTCATTTGTTTTCAGTATACAAGAGATGTGTCTCAGACCGGTTGCAAACCTGAATAACATGATAAGTGAAATAAAGGCTGAACAAAACAACAGCACAGAAGACATCAAGACGCTTACGTGTGAGATGAACGCCCTGTCTAATACACATGTACCAGAACTGAAACGTGGAATACACAGCGTAACGAGAAAGCTGAGTCAGCTAGATGACGTCTCGGAAACCATCCACGAACTTCCGCATCAACTTAAAGATCTCGATCGGAGAATCCAGGACATGATCGACAAACTTCAACAGCAACTAACCATTCAATCTAATACTATCCAAAACATACTTGACAATATGAAAGAAAAAAACGTAGAATCCAACAGGGTGAGAAATGACAGCGGAAGAGATACAGGACAGTCTCCTTTCGGATTTTTTCCAGGTTTACCTGTAGCTAGTGGTCATCGCCATAGGTGTCCTAACTGTAACGAATAATCCTTGGTGACCACATCCGGCTATTCAGTGTATTTCTTTACTCTACTGCTCATTGACTGTCCTGGTCAGGAGGGGTGTTAGACTTTGTCATTTTGAAAAATACAAGGCCGAGTTTGAAAATGATATACAGATATTATTTACATGTAATGGCAAATTTCATATCATATTCTATATCAGCCCGAGACACCAATATAAGCTCGAGGGCTGATATTGATCGAGGGCTGATATAGGATGTGATATGAAATTTGCCATATCATGATACATTCATCATGTACTCTTCATAGATAAAAAGAAACATTGTCGTGCTTTAATTTGCTAAATCTACATGTATTTTAACATTGAAAGATAATTTTTCTTACCTCCAAATTAATGAAATAGAAATCATGGAAATTCTAACCTGAGCTAACAATTAACAGATGCAATAGCAAAATTACATAGCCCCGACCCGGCCTCTTTAGACGAGTGGAGGAAATCCTTTGTCGTACTTTCGCGCATCTGTTACGACTTTCGCGAACGAAAAAACTACATCAATGCTTTCTTTGGCCTTATACCTTCACGTTCGCCTCTTCTTGGTAATAAAAAAGTTCAGAGATAAGTATTTATAAGCGGTCAAACAACTCAGTCGATCTCTCGCGATCGGTCGCTGCCATTTTGAATCACGTAACCTATGACACTTCGGGGATCCCCCCAAACCCAACCCTCATCAATTCAATTAAATTCAATGTTTATCCCAACAAACCACCATTGGTGGTACAGGAACATTACAAACAATAGTTTAACATAAGTAAATAAGAAGTAGTGATCACTTGGTAACAGCAAACATTGTTAAGTTAAATATTTATCTTTTCATGGTATTATTGATAACTCTAATAGAACGTGACATATTTTTTTTACAATTGAGTATTTATTTACGCTAAACAACTGTTTAAATTTTACAAGAGTCTGCCATTTTCTTACAAAGATTGCAATTTCTATTCATTCTTGGTATATTTTTCCAGCGGCCAGTCTCTACTGGTAAATGATGATTCGATGTCCGAAATGATTTAATAGGCCGAGAGAGAAAATCTGGTAACAGGAGGTATTTTCCAAAGGAATTTGGTAACTATAGCATATTGACTTTACTAATTTTTTGGGATGCCTAAAAAGTTGTATCACAAAGCCTCTTACGTTTGATAATAGGATTTACGGAGAACATGCTGTGGAAAATCAAGTTCATGAAGGTTGTATCTAATTGCCCCATATCTGATAAATGAGCAAGGAGAAATAGGTGTAGTAAGAAATGATAAAATATGTTCAAAATTGTGACCTCATTATAGACATACTTGGATTGAGATTGAAATGCACGATGATTCGCTTGATTATCTGACTTCCGACAAAAACACAACACGAAATTGAAGGCGGAATGTAGGCAAAATAAAGTTTTATGACCATTAATCCTGTGCAGTGCCTGTTAGTAAGATCTTCAGAAATAGTGGAAAGCAAATAAGCAATATAGCCTTCGGAACAATTCTATAAGGGAACACAAGAGTTATTTTCATCGGAACTCTGTAATGAGTTAATCAATCAATCTCACTTGATATTTTGGAAAAAAATACTTTCAGGACAATCTTCAATTCATAGGAAGATATGTTCATATCTTATTATTTATCTTATATTATGTATTATTCTATTATATTAATATATTTGAAGACACTAATATTCTGTAACAAAATATCCCCCTCTGTTTACTGCATCTTATGTAAATCATTTTTTATATAAATGTAAATTCATTTATCTTGTATATCATAGGTCAAACTTTGTTTTCATGTTTTAAGGTTTTGAGTTTGATATGTATCCTTTAGTATTAGCACATTATCACACTGTTCAGACGTGCTGCCTCTCTCTGGATAAATGGGTCTCATCTAAGTTTAGTTTTCGTAACACCGTGACTATCCATCTTTTATTTCAGTACTTCAAGGCCGCAGGGCTGTAGGACATTCACGAGTAGATCACATTATCAATTCTTTTACTTGTACTGTAATCTTTCTAAGCAACATTACATAATAAATATACATTGAATGGTTCTGTTACAATTGAGTATTTGTGTTGTTAACACTGACAATAGTTTTGTAATATATGGGTATTTATGATAGTATGGTTTAAATAGCCACCCCGTGAGTTGTTGGAGTCATATATGCCAAACTAAATCAATGGTGTCATTTGATCGCGAAGTAACGACTGTTACCAAAAGGTTACATTTTAAAGCTTCTTGGTGTTTTTTACAGTGACAATATGAAGTAGAACGCCGCAATTATGATCGAAAACCGGACAGTGGCGCGCGTCAAATAGTCAAACGTAATTTTGGAAACTTATCTAAAACAGCCAGGAGGGCAGTTAGGAGTTGATAGTGTTTGTTAGGTTATATAACTAGTATCCATGTATATTGGACGTGATATCTACACCTCTGTGCATCTATAACGATGTTTTTAAATTTTCGTGGAAAACCAGTATTTGTCATATATATGTCTTTTGGACATGAAAAGTTAAGATGTTTTAATTTTATATCACCACATTTGACATTTAGGTTCGTATCAAAGGTAAATAATATGTTATGAAAATCACGGAGTGGTTCTTTAAGATTTGTTTGTCTGTAAACGTCAAAAGACAGGACAGACTAACAGGAAATTTAGCTCATCTTCTACGGCATTCATATAACTTTCATACAAGAAACTTGACGTATTCTTTTTTCTTCTGTAAACATCTGCTTATCTGCCAGTTTAAGCAAACAATTCTTGAGACGAATAACGAAATGAGATAAACAAATACGAAACCTTTTTTCATCTTCTTTTGAAGATTAGACATCTTTCAGCTTTCAGTTTTCTTAAACATAGACAATTTGATGATACTAACATGCCTTCAGTACAAGATTGCAGATATATATTTTTTGTCTGTTCTTGAAGTGGTAAGTGAATTTGAACGAACACTTTTGTTGTAACAAATATAACAAAATTCTATTTTATTGAGAAGCTCACTTTTATCAGTCAACCGATTTTGTTTACCATCTCTATCACATTTTGTTATAGAATTATTTGTAACTGCAATTTACCTAACACTCCATACAGCTGCATTCCAAAAGTTTGTTCACATACCCTTATATACTAGTGCAAATATCATATAATTTGATATGCCTTTGAGGTATCGTGGCATTGCGAAAAAGAAACGTATAATATTGAATTTTCAATACACTTATGCAGATCCATTCCTCTTTAAGGCAAATGTTTATCGTACCCCACAATTACCCGTAACAGCTTTGGCAGGTCATTGAAAAGACCAGGGGTCAAAATTCCGAAAACACTTATTTTTCTTTTTCGCCATATAATCCTTATAAGTTATCAACTTCTTCAAAATTTAGTCACGTTTGTTTCTTAGCACAAAGTCAATGTGATTATGTTGGTTTTAATTTCAGAGAGCCGATGTGGAACATTTTATTCGACATTTAACGAAATCGAAATTTCGAAGATGTGACCCCTTCTGTCTATATCAATATGTCAAAATTCGAATTTTTGCACAAGTGACCAGACAATGCCAGAATGAGTTCACACCTGGACAGTGGGTGATCCATTGTCAGTCTTGCTGAAGTTATTCTATTGACGTTGAAACGAAACCCAAATTACATGATATTTGCACTACGATTCAGTGGTAAGTGAACAAACTTTCGGTATGCAGCTATAGACCATTGTGTTACATGTGCTTGGTTTAACTCCTAGAAATATTTGTATGCATAAAGATGAATTTTTCAATGTCGTCATAATGTTTCAACCCCAATATTTCAGATCCAAAGTTTTGGACATTTTTCTCTATTGACACACAACTTAGTTTTGTTAGTTAATTTATCTAATTCGTCTATTTTTTCCGTAGACCTCTTATGGTACCGGAGAATAATACAATATCTACGGAAAAAAGTAACAGAAATAGTTGAACCGTATCAGGATGCAACCGGATTCCATTTGTAAAAGTGTCTCGTAATTGCTGTGGAAATTGATTATGAAAAAACTAAACGAGAAAGGACTTCGAATACAACCTTGTCTAACTCCAAGTTGGCTAATTAATAGTTCAGATATTTCATGAGTATTTCTTACACATACTTAACATGTTGATAGATACTTTTCCAACACTTTACTCATTTTAGGTTTATTCCAGGAGATTCCAAAGTTTATATCTCTATACAGTGTCAAAGGCTTTCACGAAGTCTACAAATAACGCCTAGCACTTCTCACCTTGAAACTCAGATATCTTTGTATAAGACTATGAAGAATATAGAGGACACTTAACAAGTTTCACAAACCAATTCCGAATCAGCAACGATTGTAGGTAAATTGGGTATACAAATAGTTTAAACTGGAATTAAGGTCAGTCCGTCAGTTAAAAGGCTAAAGATAATACTAATGTTACAATAAAGTAAACATATATGTCATAATCAGAGATCAAAATATTAATCTGATGATGATTATGTCAACACGAACTCCAAAAATCAGCGAAATTAGAAGAAAGTGCAGGCAAGGGATGGATTAAATTTCCCGAATAGGCCCAAATTTATATCAGTTGCACTTGATTCGTGTTAGCATTCGTTGTATCCTTAACCCATTTGTAACTGACTCCGTGAGGTCTTTAAGACTTCGGAATAGATTCCTATAAATCGTAGTGAATTTGATGGCATCATTGTTGCGATTCTAGCCGAATACCACAAATATTCTTACTTATATCATATCCGTATATTCCATCAGAAAGTTTTCAAAATATCACGAATCCTCATGAATTTTGTCCATACGCGGTCGGAATTTGGGGGTGGGGGAGAGCATTGGACATCTGTGACGTTTTCATATAAGACTGTAGGTCTCAAATTTACAATTGATTAAGCCCATTTGTTTGTAAAATTTATTGGCAAGCTTAGTTTGAAAACGTTACAAACTTACTACTTCGCACCACGAAGAAGAACCATCTTATGTATAATTTCTTTTAAGAAAGAAAGTTAATGTATCACTAAAATATATTACGCTTGATTTGAATTAATTGCAGATGTTGATTAAAAAACGAAGCCAAAAATACACAGCAATTTTGTTAGACAAAAATACCCTGATCAAACTGTCCCTGTCCTGTAAACATAAGATTAAACACTATATCAAGATGATTTATTAATTGCAGATTTAACCGAGCTGCGTTATTAGAATGTCAAAATACTGAAATGATGTTCACTAAAAAAAACTGAAATTGCAGCAATTTCGACAGTTGGATGCAGAAAGAACGAATATATGCCAACGTGTTTGATTTCGATTCGGCACAGCAAAGAATACGTTAATATCATATGAAAATAAACCCAGCTTATCACTTCTAGAGTGTATCTTCATTAGTGTCGAGGCGAACATCATATAAGATTTTGTGAGTTCAGCGTCTAACGGAGTTACTTACTTTAATGATAAGCCATCATGGTTCGCTTGGCTTGGCAGCTCTAAATGTGACTCGCGAATGAGGGCGCCTGGGCGGGCAAAGGCGTTCAGGATCGAGCGCCTTCTAGCCTTCGCGGGTGCTTTGGATTCTGAACATGCCTAAGACAATCCTTAACCACTTACCAACTGTTTTGAGTCGTTTCTAATTCATTATAAACATTGCACATTGAACAGAAAAGAAATAATGTGATACCATTTGTAAATGAACGTCATAGAAATTTTGATTGATTGCAAGTTATATTCAATTTTTTCCCCATTTATCTCTTTGTTTTATCTAAGAAGACTGTGAAATGTGTATAGGACGTTTACTTACAGGTATTCTTATATGTAAGTTATTTGGAAAATATGAACGTATTTAGTCAAGGGACGTTACTTCTTTAATACTGGGTTGAATTATTGCAACATTGCATAAAATTCTCGTGAACTTCGATATCAGCATAATTATACCCCCGCCTTACAGCGTAAGCGGGGTATATAGCGTTCATTCTGTCCGTCCGTCTGTCCGTCCGTCACGAATCTTTGTCCGGAGCATATCTCCTAAACTATACATGCTAGATTCACCAAACTTCATACACTTATCAACCATGATCCCTAGATGTGCCTTTTGAGGGTTAGACCAACAAATGATTTTTTTTTGCGGTTTCCATGGAAACATGACTAAATCAGTGACTTTACGACCAAGTCCTTTGTCCGGAGTATATCTTCTAAACCATTCATGCTATCTTCACCAAACTTCATACACTTATCAACCATGATCCATTGGTGCGCCTTTTGAGGGTAAGACCAAAACATTATTTTTATTTTTTGCGGTTTACATGGAAACGTTACTAAAACAATGACTATCTGACAAAGTGCTTTTTCCTGAGCATATCTCCTAAACTATACATGCTAGCTTCAACAAACTTAATACACTTATCAACCATGATCCCTAAGTGAGCTTTTTGAGGGTTAGACCAACAAAGAAAGTCATACTATAGTTTGAAGCGGGGGTATGTGAGCTGTGCTCACTTCTTTACTTGTTCAAATTATGCATGTCAACCCGTTTGTGAGGAAAGACTAGAACATGCAGTCCATCGACGGGTTTTTCAGCGCTTATATCAATTGAATAAATATATGTAGATTAATCTCTCTCCATTTATATAGAGTCTTCAAAACTCATGTGAATATCGTTCATGTTGACAGATAATCATCTTCGGGACTCTTCTGATTATGTACCACGAATCCGCTGCACTTCAGGCGTTATCAATTACATAATGTTTTTCGAGAGATGATTATATTGATTTTTGTCAATGATCATTATTGATGTCAAATAGCCATTTCTCTTATTTTCCCCTATTTCACTTTAAAATTGTTTCTTTTTGTTTGAAGAGCATATATTAGATTCTTATTCATTGTCGGTAGAAAAATGCACAAAAAGCATGCATTAGAATGCAAACACTGTTAACTTTCTGAGCCTTGCAAGTTGACTGCTCTTATAGCTTAGCTGGTATGTTAAAAGAGAAAACACTTGGTTTGTTGCTGAGGACTGTCAACGATGCTGTTAACAAGGGGCGTATGCCTTTTTTGCACATTTTTATTAATTGGTATGTATCTATTGCGCCTGACTTATACTGTTTTACTTACAACTCCTCATTGGTTAATAACAATGGGCCTTCTAAGGGTGTTGTCCCAGGGTCACAGGTGATGAACTCGTCATAGATATCAATGTGTTACACCGTACACCGGAATAAGCCCAATTGGAAATGTGGATATGTTTTATGTTTATTCAGTTAATCGGTATCAATTCATTTAAAAATGTAAATCCATAATGTTTCGTATACCCTACATTGAAACCGGCGATCTTCTTATCCATACTAATTGAATCAAGTTGAATGGATGATAGGATGTAGAAAGTATAGTAAAAGTGTACCAATAAAAACTCGTACTTTAATTAAATAAATACTTATTGATAATGGTGACAATTTGGTTCATAAATGCTCCTATGGCGACGGTGATAAATTTATAGCTCTATTTCAAACTTTAAATTTCTTCCAGGAGTGTTGCTGTTCAAATTTTTAAACACTGTGAGAATAGACAGCGTGTATCAGGGAACGGCATTTTGTCTTCATTGTTAAAGCCCTCCACAATGAATTTGGCGGGAGATTTAAAAATGACCTTTGTCTGTCCGTCTTAGCGTTCAGACCTTTCTGTCCTTGACAAGAACTCAAATATATGATGACGGATGAGATGACCGTCCCATGATCACAAACAGGTCCCAATACTCAGAACTGACCACAAAGAGTTCACAATTTCGCGTAAGTAGTTGATAAAAACCCTCCAAGTACCTAAGATTTACAAATAAGAAGGCCTAGAGCTCTATTAGCAGATTGGCTGATGCCTTTAACATTGCATCATATTCAAGAAGCTCTGTGAGCAATAGGCCTAAACAAGTTTAACTGTTAACAATTTCGAAACAGAATTACCAACAGTAAACACAGAACTGGTTTTCTGTGTGCGTACATTTTTTAAATGTAAAATCTCAGATGTATCATTATTTATACGTATATCAGCATTCACACACCAGTTATTCTATATACATTACAAATGATGTAAAAAAAACCTGATGATTCAGTATCAGAATAAGGTCATGAGCATATGCTAAAGCTACAATAGTGGTTCCATCAACAGAAATACCGATGACACAATTTTCTAACTAACTGTGTGAACAAATTTGGTTATAGAAATGGTCTTTGTACGTTCATACTTTTGTATCCTTGGCCTCCTTTCATAAACAACCTTTACTAAGGTTAACCTTAACTTCCAATCTTAACAATGCATTAACCAGTGCATAACATGCTATACATAGGCTCACTATTTCACGTGTACAACACACAACCACGTTCATGACATACAAAGGCTCTCTATTTCAAGTGTACAACACACAACCACATACATTTATATACATTGGCTCTGTATTTCACGTGTACAACACACAACCACATACATTTATATACATTGGCTCACTATTTCACGTGTACAGCACACAACCAGCACATATCCCTTTCATAAGCTCGCTATTTAATACGTTTACAGAAGATATCAAAACACATTCATATTCATAAGCTCACCGGTTAAACCTACTTGTATATAAATAATACAAGAAACTACACCCAATCGAAAAGTTAAAAAAATATTATAGACGCACGTACGCGTATTATGATTGCATAATATATTCATACCCTTACTTTACAATTTAATGTATCCATTCAATACATGCATGGCAACTTCCTGTCGATTCATAGTGCTTGAAAGAAATCAATATCAATATGCAAAAAGTGATTTATTTTTAGAGACAACAGAGCGTCACATGTGATTAAATCTAATTGCGCAGTTTATGTTAGAGGGTCTAAGGCAAGGTAGGGTTTGAAATTATTTAATTTGTTTTGGATATTGATTGACATTGACATCTCGATCTGTCAAATTCTAGTTTATTTGGTAAATTTACTTTTTAGAATTGTCATTGTTGTAAGAGAACAATTTATATGGATTTACAACTTCCTTATTGCAAGATTGCGACGTTTCGGTGTAGATACTAATTTGCTTGATAACGGTGTTAGTATCCACACCGAAACGTCGCAATCCTGCAATAAAAAAGTTGTAAATCCATATAACTTATTCTCTATTCATCTCACCATATGCCTCTCAAAGAAGTCATTGTTGTAAGGTCAAATGATCTGAAGTACAACTTTCATTGTGACCCCTAAGCATATGGCAATTGCAGGTAATTTACAAATTGTCTGTTTTATGTCCTTGTATGAAACCTGTACAGATGACTTTCTAGTAGCTGAGAATCTGCATAAGGCAAAAATTACAATGTCTTTTCAAATGATAAAGGGATACTTATGTCGTGGTGTGATTATTGGGAACTATATTCAAGACATTCCTGTTTATATGCATATATCATTGTACATTATAAGTTCACAATTCACTCCAAGCAGGGATACTTGGTATTGCCTTTTGCTTGCTTAATCTAACAAAGAATAGCGTGCATTCACCAAAAAGGACAAAAAAAGAGAGAAAGAAAGTCAGAAATCGGCGGTACGATTGTAAGCAACCAAGGCATTGTTGATCAGTCTCATTGATTTTTTGTTTGTAAATTTGTGTGTATTTATCTGCCGATTGATGACGTTAATCCTTATTAATCTAATAACAACAGCTGTTTTTTTCAAGTCATGCCAAAAACTAACACGGGAGATAAGTTAATCAGTTCATCAGTCTCATTGATTTGTTTTGTAAATTTGTGTGTATTTATCTGCCGATTGATGACGTTAATCCTTATTTATCTAATAACAACAGCTGTTTTTTTCAAGTCATGCCAAAAACTAAGACGGGAGATCAAAAGTCAGGTCTCACACAGCGGAATGTGATTACACGATGATTATGAATAACATATATAACATTCAAAATTCATTTATCTTTCATTTTCTTTTAAGTCTTGTGAACCTTAAACACAAATATTGACTACGACACAAATTATGTAAAACCACATGTCTTTCAACCTCAACACTTTCATTACAGTGAAAATATACTCTATACGCATTCTTATCTGTATATTTGCAGCTTTAGAAATGTAAAAGAGCAGTACCTGATCTGAATTTGCACAAAGCAGAGCGGTATGAACGGGGCATTTTCTTACTCATATAACGTTCAAATCTGTACTGAATCTTGACATATATATTTGATATAATTCATTATATCCCCTTCTACTGCTTGGCTTATGTAATGTCTAACAACTGGAGGGGACTCAAACCCATGTCCCGATTCACAACATTGTTTGGAGAAAATTTTGCAAACCCCAGGAAAAATCCTATCGTAGCTTACTTAAATACATAGTATCATATATTTTCAAGTTATTTGTGGATTCCATTCCTCCAAGTGCCTTTTATTTATAAATAAGAAGGCCGATCTCTAATTTCAGACTTTGCTGCGGCCTTAGCCATTGCATTATAATAAAGATGCTCTGTTAGCAATAGGCCAAAATAAACCGACAAACAGAAGTACCAACAGAAAAAACAGCATCCTTCATCTGTCTACTAACATGTCTAAAATGTTATACTTTAGATTTATTATGTCATCTGTTTGCCACCACTTCTCAAATGCGTATTTTAGATTATGATGTCATCTGTCTGCTAATATATCTAAAATTCATATTTATCATGTCTCATATCATCTATCATGTCTAAATTGCAATATTTGTAGATTTGTGATGTCATCTATCTGCAGATATATATAAAATGTTTCATATTTGATTTATCAAGTCATCTTTCTGCTAACACTTCTAAAAAGTATTATGTCAGATTTATTATTTCATCTGTCTGCTAACATATCTAAAATGTAGTATTTCAGATTTATTATGTAATCTGTCTGCTAACATATCAAAATGTAATATTTCAGATTTATTATGTCATCTGTCTGCTAACATATCTAAAATGTAATATTTCAGATTTATTATGTCATCTGTCTGCTAACATATCTAAAATGTAATAATTCAGATTTATTATTTCATCTGTCTGCTAACATATCAAAATGTAATATTTCAGATTTAGCATGTCATCTGTCTGCTAGCATATAAAAAATGTAGTATTTCCGATTTGTTAAGTCATCTGTCTGCTAACATATCTGAAATGTAATATGTTTATATTTTTCATATATCTGTTAACATATGTAACATTTTTTAGATTCATCATTATTTATATAGAAACCATTATTAACACACATATTATACAAATACATGTCAAATGATGTAAAAACCTCTGATTATTCAGCGATCAGAAATAGACCAAAAATATATGCCAGGGTCACATTAGTGGTACCATCCACAAAAATACCAATGCTGTAACTGGCTGAGTAAACGAATTTGGCGGGGTTATAAAATTACCTTTAACCATCCATTTAGTCTTTTCTATCCTTGGTCTTTTGTCACAAAATAATCTTTACTTAGGTAAACTCCCATTTTTAACATTACACTAAACAGGGCCTGGGTTTTCGAAGTTCTTTTAGCACTAAGATAGTCGTAAGTACTATTAATTAACATTGTCTTACGACTATCTTAACACTAAGAGAGCTTCGAAAATCTAGACCCACGGATTTACCTAAAATTTTGTGTCTTAACACACAAACAAATTATATGAATAAATCTGAAGATAAACTTTAAACAAACATCTAAATAAAAATGTCACTTTAACCTCAGACATTTAACACCAGTCAAAGTGACCTTAACAAATCAAACGCAGTTGACGACACGTACCGATATTGTGCCTACTGTCCTTGACTATGTTTACACCATTTAAAAGAGTAATACTATCGGATATCTGTTGGTGTGTTAAGTATAATCGAGCCCACAGCTTATCAATGAGGCATGATAGATTGACTGTTATGAGATGTGGTCCTTACAACATAATTAAACTATTTAAATATATATTCCAAAATATATATTAAGTAGTAAAAATAATTAATTTCTTTTGCAAAAACACTGTCATCAAAAGTACAACTCTGGTCTTTTATTTTAGATTTTTATTCACTTGTGTTCAGAATTCCTTTTTTAAAAGTGAGACAATGTTCTATCCTGTTCTATCAATCTCTTCATTTATGGGATCTACGATCTATCGAAATATATATCTATCGATCTGTTGAAAGTTAATGTTTAGATCATTCTATGTTTTATCTGAAATCAGTTATCATTACGTTTGAACACTGCACTACGCTAAGACTCCAAATGCGGGTTGTCATAGCATTGTGATGTCATATGCTTGACGGTAGCAGGGCATTGTTAAAAATCTTCTTAAAGATCTCTTGATCTCCCACTAGCTTTGGATGATAAAATATTATGAATGCAGCACAAGCACTAGTTGAACTCTATGTTCCATTTCATAACGTGACACCTCCTTATCGATTCCTATTGTGTAAAAAGAACCATTATGCGAAAAAATTATCATTTATTTTTAGAGACAACAGATCGACCCGTTTCGTCACACGCATCCAATTGCGCAGTTATGTTGAGAAACGGTAATCTGAGGCAAGTTAGGTTTTGAATTTATTGTATCCCTTGTTGTAAAACAACTCAATTCTTCATTTTAATCTGGTAATATCGAGAAACATCTGATTTATTTGAATAATTTTACCTTTTATTTTTTAATTGTGTAAGGTCACTTGATCTAAAAAAATCGATGAAACTGTATTTGCCTTTGAATCTTAGACAAGGAAAAGCATAAAATCAGAATATTATAAGTAATTCTTTGAGTTTAAATCCACTCACTATATATATATATATATATATATATATATATATATATATATATATATATATATATATATATATATATATATATATATATATATATATATATATAAATGGAATCATTACCTAGACTTTCTTTACCAGAACTAGAAACCACAAAACCTACAGCTAAATGAACTTGATACTTGGCGGGAGATAGTGTCTTTTATATCTTTCTATCTATAGTTATACTTAGAACTATTTAAGGTGTACATAAAAAGAATTACCCTCCTTTAAACTGATCAAGTGTCATCAAAACTAATTTCCATTGGATCTAACGACAACTATCCTTGATATTGAAAATTTGGTTTCAAAATGATGGCAAAAGGTTTTAGATATTTACGGGTAAATAAATCATTTTGTCGGCCTTTTGTCAAAACCTACTTTTATGCATGATAGATAATGAAAGGTACCCAAGTACAATGCCCATGTAATATTATGTGTGTGATTTGAAGGCGAGTAAGAGGGAACTGTTATTTAAGCCCGCTTGAGCAAAGATAGCGGCGTGATCTGAAGGAACAAGAAGTGAATTTTGTATAGGGCTCATTCTAGCTAACACGATATTTTAAGTGATTTCCTACATAATTTGTAATATGATAATGTATAAGCTCATTGTCCCGTTTTAATGTAAAACTCTTATCTGAATTGCCACATGATGTATAATTCGATTGAATTCGATGAAAATATTCGACAAAAGTTAAAACTAGTAAAATCGAACTTAAGTCTGAAGCAACATACGGCCATAGAAAGATGGGTTTTCTATACAGAATATGACAATAAGATTATAAGGTATGTTATTTTGAATATGTAAGATCTATTTCAAGCAAAATCAAACGAAGAAATCTTAATGATCTTTTCTTTTTTTCCAGAATCTTTCCAACCATGAATATCTTCCTGACTATAGCGTTGGGATTATTTATCCTGGCAATGGGTCCTCTACAATTTTTCATCGTCTTTCTGGGCTGGTCCGTGGCATTTCTGTGGAAAAGGATTATACCAGGTAACAACATCTTACGAAAAACATTAAAAAAATATCAATAGATCTAGTTTTTAACACATGATATTAAGGCAAGTTTATGTAAAGGACGAATAAAAGAAAGTGAAATGTTTTCAGCAAGGCTTATTTTAAAGTAAGAAATTCTTTGTCTCGAGTAGTCAGTGGCGTAATGCAAATAATCCCTGTCAAACTATTATATTTAAAGTAAGGTGTAAGGAAATGGCCTCAAATTCTTTTTCAACCAAACAACAAAGCGATAAATCCTTCCAGGTTACATGATATTAAACATATCATATGTAGTCACTGATTCCTCAGTCATACAGGGCTTAATGTTGAGGACATCGATATCATCTACAGTTTATCACTCCTGGAATTTTTCATCAGTGATATTCGCACTGAAATTACTCTTGCTTGAATTTATTAAGCTTCTCAAACTGCTATGTCGATTGGTCTGACTTCTAAGGGTCTCTGGTCGGCGTTGATGAAATTGTTTTTGGAATTCCGGGTGGCCAGTTTGCCACTGACCTTTACAATTAAAGACTCCTAACATGTGCTGAATAGGATGATTCAAACATCTACTTACCACAGGTGATCGTAATAAAGAGGTCTGTCAAATGTGTAAAGGTGATACAAGAGAGATCGCAGATTGTACGACATTTTCGATAAACAACAATATTTTGCAGTATGCTTATTTCTTTCTCAAGTGTCGAAACACAAAAGAGAGCAATGTAGAACACAAACAATCCAACTAAACTGCACTGATCAATATTGAAATTTATTACCTACAAGGGCAAACATATCGGGGGTCCTATTTTTCATACGATGCCCTAGGGCAAAATATCACTTTTCATTGTGACGTCACATCAAAAACAATGCTTTGACTTCACAGTTCGCCTATGACGTTGTGTTCAAAATGTGTCCTATGCCTATGCTTGGATGTTGATTTTGATTAGTTTTTCTGATTTCTCGACTTCGTGTTATAAACAGAATATAATATTCGTGTCCATGGCATACTATGTTTACGTCACTCGTGCCTTAATATCAGTATGCCCCTCGCTCTAGCTCGGGAAATACTAATATTCAGCACTCGTGTCGTAAACATTGTATGTCATGGACACTCATATAATATCCCCTATGTCCCTCACAATAACTTTCCCTTACTAGGAATAATAATGCCTCCTTGTCATTAACTGACTCCCATACAACAATCAGTTGATCAAGGAGTGTTGGCTGTTTAGTGCAACCAAACAAAACAAGTTTGCCTACAGACGCTTTAGTATAAGTCAGTGATTACAATTTAACTAATAAAGTTTCAATTCCTGGCCAAGCTTTGCTTCACTAGATTTTGTTCGTCTCCGATGACCTGATTGTGGCTGCTACTGACAGGTTTAATTTTGTCTTCCACTTGGACCTCACTCATGTGGCCGCTGGCTGCGTCAAGCAGGTGGTTGTTATGTGGAGTTGTAATCTATTGTAAAATCGTTGGCAGTTGTCGCATCAAGCAGGTGGAGGTTTTACCTCATAGGTAATCTGCTTGGGAAGTTATGACGGTTCTTCGGCAAGACTTTTTGATGGTTATATTTCTCAAAACGAGATTCAAAAGCAGGAAACTGGAGCAGATGTATTCTGAAGAGAAGTGCAAGGGGTGATAAAGGTGAAGAGAACAGTAAGCACCTCTGTGACCGATAATACACTCACTCCCATTTGTCATTTTCTAAAAGAAAAGCAAAAATTACCTTTTCTGTAGATTTTCACTTACACAAGAACAGTGTTGAATGGTAGCCTTAAAATGCATTTTACTGATATATATATTTGAAAATAACAAACTGAAGATTGGTCTTCATATAAGTTCATTACCAACCGGTTTCACAACACAGTGATCATCAGGGTAACTTATACATTGTGTTGCTAATGGTATAGCGTTAACAATGGCAAGGGACGTAATACCACTAAAAATATATATAGTAAATGCGACGTCAACATGATTTAATATTAGTTACAGTTCAATTTAGGGGTATATCCATCAATAAAGAATCGTTCTTTTATTTTCCTCAGATCTTCATTATCTGTGCGCATTTTGTAAATAGGACAGATTGTGAACTGGGGAATGCAATTATTTGCGCATGCATCTATATGTGCGCTCAGGGGTATACATCTATAGTTTGGTGTTTTAATCTGTTGTTTATGCACTCGGACCTTGCCCTTAATGTATCCCCCGTTTGACCAATATACTCTTCGCAACAACCAGCGCATGTTATTACATATATTAGATTTCTTGAGGCGCAAGATTCTTCTATGGATTACCAAAAGTTCATAAAAGTGTAGATATAAAGGAAGGTTGCCATGCTTCAAATACAGCCTATGTCAAATTGTCGCCCCCTACGGATCTAAAACTAAGACCAATAATAGCGGGACCTCAATGCCCAACACATAGACTTAGCAACTTTGTAGACATCCTCTTAAAACCATTTACAAAACATGTGAAAAGTTATTTAAGAGATACAACAGATTTTCTCAACCAGCTACCTTCAGAAACAAATCCAAATTTGATGTGAATAACCTTTATTCAAATATCCCTCATGACTTAGGTATACAAGCAATCAATTATTGGTTGGATAAACACTCCCATGAGTTACCTGAGAGGATTTCAAAAGATTTCATTATAGAAAGTGTGAAATTTATCCTTACAAATAATAATTTTCATTTTAATGAAAACTATTACAAACAAATAAAGGGGACAGCCATGGGAACGAAAATGGCGCCAACTTACTCTACACTTGTACTAGGATACCTAGAAGAGTTATTATACCGTAAGGTTGGCCAAAAGTTTGGAGATGAAATCGAAAACGAATTAAAAAAAAGTTGGAAAAGATTTTTGGATGGACACAAGATAATGGTTCCTTGAAAGACCTACATAATATACTTCAAAATTTACATCCAAGTCTATCATTCACCATGGAAGATAGTACCGAAAAGTTAGCATTCTTAGATGTAATGGTAACCTTAAAATCAGGAAATATAGAAACTGATATCTATTACAAACCTACAGATTCCAAACAGTATTTAGACTATAGGTCCTGCCATCCGCGCCATATTAAAAATAGCATTCCATATTCCCTAGCCCGTAGAATATGTACCATAGTATCAGACCCGACTAATCTAAACTTGAGGTTGAAAGAATTAGAGAAATTATTAAAAGCCAGAGGGTACCCTGATAACATCATTTTGGATGCTATAACAAAGGCCCGTTCCTTTAACCGGGAAGATCTTCTAAAACAAAGACAACAGGACCACAATTCGGCAGCCCTACCTATTGTTACTACATTTAACCCCTTTAATCCAAATATCTATCCAAACGTGAAAAACTATGTACAGGCGCTAGACGCATGTCCAAAACTAAAGCACGCTCTAAAAGATACTAAAATGA
Organism: Phorcus lineatus; assembly: GCA_921293015.1. Taxonomy (NCBI): domain Eukaryota; kingdom Metazoa; phylum Mollusca; class Gastropoda; order Trochida; family Trochidae; genus Phorcus; species Phorcus lineatus. Next base: position 17,675,719 of record OV121087.1, on the reverse strand, counting down.
TAAACAGTAAAAAACCTGAAACAACTGTAATCTAAAGCGTGCTTTAAAGATCAAAAACCTGAATTAGGTGGAAGTATCACAAAATGGTGTACACACATTTTAGAGTTAAATTCATTCACCTTTAGGAATAATTCAAAATTCAAATTAGGAAAAATATGTCTTGCGCCTCAAGAAATCTAATTTATGTAATAACATGCGCTGGTTGTTGTGAAGAGTATATTGGTCAAACGGGGGATATATTAAGGGCGAGAGTCCGAGTGCATAAACAACAGATTAAAACACCAAACTATAGATGTATACCCCTGAGCGCACATATAGATGCATGCGCAAATAATTGCATTCCTCAGTTCACAATCTGTCTTATTTACAAAATGCGCACAGATAATGAAGAGCTGAGGAAAATAAAAGAACGATTCTTTATTGATGGATATACCCCTAAATTGAACCGTAGCTAATATTAAATCATGTTGACGTCGCATTTACTATATATATTTTTAGTGGTATGCATATGACGTCATGAATTACGTCCCTTGCCATTGTTAACGCTATACCATTAGCAACACAATGTATAAGTTACCCTGATGATCACTATGTTGTGAAACCGGTTGGTAATGAACTTATATGAAGACCAATCTTCAGTTTGTTTTATTTAAAGAATATTTAATACATAAACCATGAACATTTAACTTTTACATATATATATATATATATATATATATATATATATATATATATATACACACACACACACATATATATATACATATATATATATATATATATATATATATATGTATATATATATATATATATATATATATATATATATGTATATATATATATATATAAATCGATTTAAGTATACGACAGTTGTCTTCATTTAGCCCCTGCTTGCTTATTTTCAGATAACATGACAGCCTACTTTTACCTTGTCGAATGGTGTGTCGCTATCTTAACAGCTATTTGTTTATGGAATTCTTGGAGTGAGGCAACTTACTTTGTAAAGGGCTGCATGGTAACAATGATAGGACTAATAACATTCATGTCGATACGAGAAAATGCCCGAGATAGAAATCTACCTGGTGATGATAATGACGACACGGGTGATTTTGCTTATGATAATTACAACATCGCTGATGACGATAATACTAATGATGTCGATAATGGTGGTGATGATAATGACGATATCGGAGAAGGTAGTAGTAATAATGACATCAGTGATGTTGGTAATGATATTGGTGATGGTGAAAATGAAAATGATCCCAGTGGTGATGTTAATGGTGATAAAGATGACAGAGATGATGAAAGTGGTAATCATGTTGGTAATGACAATGCAGGTGGTAGGTTGGGTGGCAGTGCTAGCTGTAACAGTCCATGTGGTATCAGAGAAGAAACTGTTGTTACTGTTGCTACTGATGAAGGCAATGACCCTGATGGAGATAATGAAAATGAACAAAAGGAGACGTGTAAGGATATAGATGAGGCAAATTTGAGTGAGTCGAACATCAGTGAAAGGTGTTTTGACAGTGTCTGTTTCGCTCGCGGTAATGGTTCCAGTGGCAGTATAGGTGGCAACACCAGAAGCGAAGTCACTATTTCCAATTCTGAAATTGTTGATTCTGAAACTAATGTTGACAATAAAGAAGAAAAGGTTCATGATTCTGATGAAAGTATAACTGATGAACAAAATGGAAAGCACGAGAATCAAGATAACGATAATGTCAGGGAGGTCAAAACTGATGACGGAAGCATCAAAGATGAATCTGTTGAAATTGAGAGTAAAGATAGAATAACAGATGTTGAAAACAAGACAAACGACAATGAGGACGATGCCTTTATAAGGCAGGGCAGCAATGAGGATGGTGATGGCAATGATGATGTCCGAGCAGATGACCACAAGGTTGGAACTGTTGCCATTGACAGTCATGGCGACAGTCAAGAGCAATACATTCATGACGATGATGATGAGATGGGTGAAGAAAATGAGGAACATGATGTTTCAGATACATTGGAGGTCAAGGCAGAACGTGGACGTGATGGAAACAGTGGTAATGAAGAAATTGACAGTGATGGAGGTGATGACCACAAACATGGAATTGCCACTGAAGGTAATCCCGCAAGTCAAGCTGGGAATTCCATTGACAGTGTTGTCAAACATGAAAAACATGAGAAGCATGAAGATGTTGATGTTGTGTATTCGAGAGAGGTCAATGATGTAGAGCAGTCACATGAAGACACTTATATTAAAACAACGAATACTGCACATACTGTTTAAGGAGGAATGGATAATGAATATAATATGAGCAACAGCAATGTACAGGGAGACATACCTGAATTTGGAAAGACAAGTCCAACCTTGGTTTCACATCAAGACACCTCAAATACCAATGAACCAAAACCCATTCTTTCAGAAACGAGTACAATAAATAAGGCTGATACAGTCTATGGCGATGTTGGTTGCACCTCACACATTTCTGATAGCGAGATTAAAACTTCAGACACGAACATTAATGCACCTTTGTTAGGAAATATTGAGGGTATTCCAAACATCAACATGCAAAATGTTTCAATTGGATCAACATTAAGAGATATCATTTCAAGCCAGGATAAGCAAAGTAAAGATGAAGTCACTCTTACTGATACTCAAGTCGAATGTCAAAGTGGATATTTTCAAGACGCTGAGAAACCTGAACCAGCACGAACTATTGACAAGAATGTAAGAAAAGATAATCAAGTCAAAGATGATGACGACGATGACAATGACGATATGTATGACGACGACGACGATGGTAATGATGGTGAAGAAAACAACGGTAATTTTAAAGCAAGAAAAGCACTAAAACGTGTTGCTAAAGATCTAAAAGATACGAAAGACCACGTGAAAGGAATTCAAAGTTCTCTCGAGTAGATGAAATCAAACTCGAATGACAAACATGAGGAATATGACATGAATAAGTTGCTAGATCTTTGGAAGGCTGCAAGAGAAGGGAACTATAGATACTTCAGACGTCTCCTGAAGGATCCAAACTTGGATATTAGAAAGAGAGACGAACAAGACAACAATCTCCTTCACATGGCATGCATTAGTAGAAATGCTGACATAGTAAAAGAGCTCCTTGTGGAATACAAGTTTGACATAGATTCTAAGGGTGAGAACAAACGAAACCCTGTCATGCTTGCTGCATCACATGGCCACTCTAAAGTCTTCAAACTCCTGCAAGACTACGGCTGCTCCCCAATGATGCAAGACGTTGATGGAAACACTGAAATACATTTAGCCTGTGCTGGAGGGAATATGGAAATTGTTGGCTATCTCCTTGAGCAAATAAAAATACACGTCAATGCAAGGAATCTGTATGGCAGAACCCCACTCATGTTTGCATCTCAGAACGGTAAAACGGAAGTTGTGAAGTACCTTGCAAAGGTCAAGGGTTGTGACCTTCATGCTGTTGACAAGGATGGTGATGATAGCATCAAGTTTGCTCAACTCGGGGGACATGATGAGGTAGTTGAATTTCTAACAGGCTAAACAGCATGGTGGATGTAAGGCATGGTTATTCACATCCAGTTTGAAGAGCCAACATTTTTAAAAAAGAGTTGTATAGGTTACAATGAGGAATATGTTAATGCAGGATATTTTTTCTTCTTAGGGATTTTGGTGAATGCGACACGGTGTCGATATCACAGACTTACTCGATCCTTTTGACTACATTTAAAGAAAACATGTGATGAATAAATCTAATAGATAAATAGATAAATAAATAAATAATAGCATTATTTAATTTGATTCAGCAAATCTAGGTTATTTAATTACAGTGAAATACGGAGAAAGATAATTTGGCAGAATAAAATGTTTGAATTAAAGCATTATGTAATGTTTACAGAAAAGTAAGAACATTTAGATTTAGGAATAGTTTGAAATACATTATGCGAACCAGTGCCAGTGGTTCGTTATTATGTCGTGTTGGCCATGCCGTATCCCTCATCTAGGAATCAGCTTACAAAAGTGACGAAATTTCAACAGGACAGGTTTTGTCAGTGGCACCATGATCAGTCGAATACTTTATTTTGCTGTCGCTGTCAGCTAGACTATTTAAAAAATCCATTTTGTGAAGTGTCATGACAGGCGATGTCTTTGTCTAGCCGCCTTTGCCGAGGAGAAATTCCCCATTTGCTCCCGAGATCTGTAAATTGAACTCTACCCTTAGGCAGCCTCATAACCTCATGTTGGGGGTTTGATTCCTGCTGTTTTAACAATTGTTTATACCAGGAACTAAACTTGAGTACATTTAAAGGTGAATGTAAAAACATGTGACTGTGACATGAGACTGGGCCCTCTCTGCTTATTTTCATTGTTTGTGCAGTGGCCAAAATAAACGAGTATTCTTTAACTTCGTTACGGCTGTCATGACTATACTAGGTTTGATAATTTGTATGTATATTATAAATGTTGTAAAAGTACTTATCAATTTCAGTTTATGGCAATAACAGCATGTATAAAGGTTATTTGTGTTTTGCAACTTTGATTTGTACGTTGACAGTTTGGTCATGCGCAGTAGGTGAGGAGCAAGTTTTTTTGTTTTCATTTTGTCATTGTTTGGCTGAAAAAACAAAACATAGCCTTCGAACTTCGATTACATGGATTTTGAAAGAATAAGAAGTGTATGTTTCACCTTATTCAATATCTTAGTGAAAACATTTGTCCTGATGTATCCACTATATTTCGATAATCCTGCAAGTTTGCCTTTAAGAACTTATGTTATAATTATCTTTCCACCACCTGTCAAATTAGAAGGTTTTTACAACTTGTTTGTAGGTTTTGTTATTTGTTATAATGAATCATTCATTGAAATGATCAAACGGTGCACTTACTTGTGAGTAAATCTAGACAGCATTTTTATTCTGAATATATATTTTCTGTTACTACTTCTTTCTTATTCTTATATGCTGAGAACAATTTTAGGCTTCAATAACAACCATTCATTTTTTTTATTGCTTTCAATGACATTTTATTTTTAGTCAATTCTCGAATCCTTTTGTATTTGGGTTTGTATTATTTCAATACGTTTTGTTTATATTCAATAAGAAGTATTTTGCCTTTGTAAGAAATGTATTGTTATGAGACTGTGATTGCTTAAATTGTAACATTGTGTAACAAATCTCGTACTATTCAATGGGTCACAAACTTTCATGGTTGTAATATTAGGTCAGGTTTTTGTAGAATGATCTCTCTTTAAAGTTCGTTCCTTTTAATGTTTTCTTGTCTCACTGATCTCTCCACAATGGAAAGGTCTGGAAATCTTTTGATCAGCTATTGGAAAGCACCCACTCACTCACTAACATTTGATCAACCTTCTTTTTCTACAATTGACTTTGCGATCATTCTATTGTGCCATTGTTCACCACTTTTGGAAATTATTTACAACCGTATCCATCGCGGAATACCATCAAGGACAGGACTCCAGTGCTATGAGATCGGAAATTGGTGAATGTTTTTATTCATATTTTTTTTACACATTTGATATTTTATTAGTTTATATTGTAACTTTAAACTCTTTGCTTATTATTAATTAAATTTGTATCACTTATATATTCAATTGTTTGTCATATTTTTCTGGTTTCACTCGGGACAATTTTATATTTATAAATGCCTACATGATGGTATGTATAGATCAAGGTGTATGTAGGAAGTAAGGTAACTGCAGTAAAAAAAAATTAATTACTTTTATCTCTGTAAATGGACACTACATTTCCATCATGTGATTTACATAATAAACGATAGCAACAATATACACATTTTGGCAAAAGTTTATCACGTCAAAATTAACATCATTACTTCATCTAATTCAAGTCCTCAGCAGAAAAACTTATGATACGAGGCCAAGCTATATCATCCTATAAAAGATCGTTTATAAAGTCAAATGATGACTGAGTTACCTCTTATTTGCGTCTTTTCAAGACAAATACAATGAACCTAGATTAGCCAGTGCATTGTGATTTAATTATACTCATTTTTCACAATCTATATCATTTAAAAGCTCTCAGGATGAACAACTTTAAGGAAATCTCATTGAAACTAACTTTAAAATCTTTGAAAAAAATATAAAAATTAACTTTAAACAAAGCTGAACAATAGTGACTTTCAATTCATGTTTTTTCTTGCCATAAAATTCGATTTATATGAAGTTATGTGTGAAGTGTCTTATTAAATGATGTTTTTTCTAAACTTCTGTTCATCAAATTTTATAATGTGACATCTTTAATTTGTTGCAATTTTAAGAGAGGGATACAACGGTGAAAACATTATATGAACGAAGAAATGAACTTTCTTAGGCTGCTTTTTAGTAAGCCATAAACGTTCGATTAATATGAAGTTATGTGTGAAGCGTCTTGGTTAAATGATGGTCTTTCTAAACTTCTGTTCATCAACTTTTGTATTATGATATTTTTAATTTGATTCAATTTTAAAACAGGGACACAACTGTGAAAAAATTATATAGACGAAGATATGAACTTCTAGAGGCTGCTTATTTAGTTAGCATATATTTTTCACAGGTATACTTGAAATCGGCTTTATGTAAAAAAACTTGCAAGGGAATAAAACCATATCCTATTTGTTCTTTTTATGCTATTTGGCGTTATTGTTTGGAAAAGTTTGATAAAACAAAAAGAGCATATTTTATGTAAATTGACAACAAATCTTGGCCAGCGAATCAGCGGACGCACATGTACTTATCATTACAATCGTAAATTGCTAAGTGAATCCTACGGGACCAGAAAAAAGTTATAAATTATCAAACATCAGTTTTGTTGAAAATCAATGACGAGATTAAACAAGAGTCATTGCTTAAATCCATGTTTTGCTTATAAAGTCTTTTATTTACGAGTTGTGGCTGTATTTTTCTTTTTATATTAGACACTTTGTGTGTTTGGTTGCGAATTGACAATTGAAAAGGCTGTTTTTTATGTTTCGTTTTCCCAAGTCAGAGTAGAAATTATTAATCAAATTAATCAGAGACACATATCATGATATTGGTTATCATCCATCCGATCTATTGGGTATAATGCTACAGAAACGTTCCGTTGAATAAAATGTTTTTTAAGGGGTTTTGTATTCAACGAGCGGACGAGAATTATATCCGAAACCATTCATGTATTTGATATGAATGTTATCAATCAGGACTGCGTTTAGTATTTCATATTATGTATCACTGACTCATATCATAAAAAAATACAAGAATATAGCTGATATTGGCCATTCCGGTTCTCTGTCGGCAGGGCGCGATCTTATTTCACAATCTGTTATAACATTATTGATATAATCAACAAAAAAGAAAGTGTAATATACGTTACACGTTTGTTTTTTTAAAAAGGTGTGTTGTAAATTCAGTTAATTTGTGTTAAACTTGACAGGGTTTTTATTATGATTATGTATTTTCTATGTTACTTGTTCTTACCTATATCGTACATGTTGAAAACAACTTTAGGCTTCAATCACAATCATTCATAGTTTTAATTACATACTTTCAATTACATTTAATTGTAAGCCAATTATCGTATCTTTTATATTTATATATGTTTTATTTGAGTATTTATTACTTCATAATTATTTATCTATATTAATTCAGCAGTATTAGGTCATCAGAGACTCCGCGTTTGTATATAGCAAGGTGTATGTAGATTATAATGGAGATAAAATCTTTTTAAAAACTTTTTTGTAAATGGACACTACAGTTAAATATGTGATATACATAATAAACAACAGCAACACTATACACATTTTGGTAGAAGTTTATAACTTCAAAATTATCATAATTACTATGTCTTATCCAAGCCTTTAGCAGAGATCTTATGCTACGTACGAGGCCAACATATATCAGCTCATAAACAATCTTTTTAATAACTGTTATGTTGACTGAGTTACCTCTCAAGAAGAGAAATACAACGAAGCTAGATTAGCTAGCGCATTGTGAGTTCATAATAATCACTTTGCACAATCTATAGCATCAAGAAGCTCTGACATGGCCATTCCGGCCGCGCTGTCGGCAGGTCACAATGTTATTTCACAATGAGTTATAACATTTTTGATATACTCAACAAAAAAGAAAGGTACGGTTTATTTTAAAAAGGGTTGTGTTTTGAATTAACGATATGTTTCTAATGTTCTAATGACAACGTATGTGCAGCCATCAAATAGCATTTGTTTTTTTCCTTTAAATCAAAAGCACTGGGGTTATAAGCATCTAATATCGTAGATTAAATGTCAGGGCTACAGGCATACTCTGCACACGGGTGTTAAATGTTTTTGAGGAAATATGCGCTTTGCAAAAGACATTATGTTTGGAATGTTGGAGCAAAATACATGATCATGTTTAACGGGCATACTGGTAGCGATATGCCCAACAAAGACAGTTTAGTGAATAAAAGAGAATTTAGTTCAGCACTGAAACGTATCCACTTTGCGTATTACTGATAGTAAAATGTAAGTTCACAGACTTTTATTAAACGTCTGATATAGGTTTTAGGAAAAACGTTACAGACCTATTACAGAATCTATCGCCATGGACTTGTTCAACAGCATTGAAATTAAAACACGTTCACATCTTTCTTAATGTTTTGAAATTATACTGAATTGTAATCAAAGTAGATGATCTTTGTCAATGGGGTCTGCTGACGTAATTAATGACCTTTATTACCAATATGGTTAATCGTAAGTGATGACATATTTTCAATATGAGGACATGTGAACATAACACTTTTGCCTGGCAACGATTGTTTCAGCGTGAGTTACCGCATTTTGTCGTATGTGACGTCATAAAACCATTGTCGTGACGTCATCGTAGTGGGCCGTCGCAAGGGAAGCCGGCCGTTTTCTGAATATTTCCATGCGTTTTAAATGGAACAGAATCGGTAATAAAGAAATGATTACACTCGGAAGTGTGTAACATGACTTTTATAAAACTCGTGCGAATTTGTGTATAACCCTACCTCTAGCTCAGGTAATAAAAAAATCCACACTCGTTTTGCAAAAGTCATATTGCACACTTCCTCGGGTAATAATCTCTATTTGTTATTGGTAGATGGAAAATGTTTAAGATTAAGGGACTATACCATGTTAGCCTAGCGTATGAAAAGCAGTCAAAATGTACCAATGATATCTATTGACGAAAACGACGTCGCCATCGGGTGGATGTATGTTTTGGTTGAATTATACCATATCATAAGGTGTAGCTGACCACTTAATTAATACCATCATAAAAAATATTTGACACCTGTGCGATTATTTTTCATAGTGTCATCGTCTTTGAAAGGGTGTTTGCTTCAAAATATTATACTCGTGTTGTTCTTTTTTGAGTGAGTATATATTAAACAAAGCTATTTTCAAAAGGCGAGTGTTGAATGCCATAAGATATCAGTTGTCATCGTTAAGGTAGAATAGTTTCATTTTAGTTCACCATTCCATGCCTTTCATGTGCGATTTAAAGGTAATTTAGAATGAACAAGAAGCTTTACACCCTGAAAGAGGCTTGAGAATTTTTTTTTTCGAATTTTCTACGAAAACATACGTTTATGCCAAATGCCTTATCTTCAGAGGGCTTAACACCTCACGACTAGAACGGATCATCCCTACTCGTAGTGGAAATTTTCAAGTATCAAGCACAACCACTAGCGGCAGTTTTTCTGTCAATACCCTTAAATCATTAGAGGTAGCCAAAGGGATTCGCATAGCTGGTGCGTTCGTTTTAAAGCTGCTTCGTCATGCAATTGAAAACAATTTTGTTCGTTCCGGTGTTATTTTAATAAAAACACGTGCTGCTGACCCTTTAATAGATCAAGATAACATTACTGTAAGGCATTGTGCATCAAACAGCTGCATACTAAAAGTTCGTTCATCTACCTGTGTACCATATCATGCAAATGTAACGTAATTTTTATTTCATTTTATTTTCATTTGCATTACATCCATCGCCTTTACAATACACCTTTCTATGTCAATTTGTAACATGATCATTTTTAAATGTAACATTTGGTCGCCAAGTGGATGGTTCAATTTTTAGAAATTTTCACAAGAAGAAATAAATAGGTCAGATTTCAAAATTCCGATTTCCTTAATTCTAAAAAGAAATTGTCATCATCGGTTTAATGAAAGAAATTGCATCATACGTACATTGAATGAGTATGAGATAAACAACATAACTATATGTATGACGATATTGAATAACTATAAGATATATTTTAAAGGAAAACAATGAAAACTTGAGTTGCCAAAACTGTTAGAGTTAACTTTTTTATATAAATTTACATAAATTTACGTTATTGAACGTCAGATCGTCACTAAATAACACACCATTTTCGGTTACAATTTCTCAATGGAATGATTCCTCGGTGGAATAAAGAAATATATATTTGCTCTTCGGAAGGCAGGGAAGTGAACAAACGTTGAGAATGCAGCTGCAGTTCCGTCTCTCACATCTCTCCTTAGTTACCTGAGCCAAATGTTTAAATAGATTTATATACGTTCTTGAACCATCAAAATAACATTACGGGAAAGATATGTAAATTATAATTCCACACGTCATGAAACCTTTCCTCTTTAGTAGGCTGAAATAAATGGCTGAACATCATTTCTGCTCCAGAACTTTAAAAAAAGTCTGATTAAGCCTACAGCTACAGCTACATCAGCAATCCACGGCACCACCGCAAAGAAAATTCCTCCTTTGTAAACGTCTTTCTCTTTACATCCACAAACGTTTAAAAGATGTGTACCTGGATTAAAAAAAAAGTAAAGAAATACAAGTTGGTCAAATTGAATTAACATAAAGTTTATCAAGGCAGCCCTCAAAATAGCTACGAATTTTTTTGGTTGTAATACGACCGAAATAATAATGCATCCTCCATGTGCTATGCTTCATCTGATTTTTGTCAGACAAAATGCGAATTGTCATAACCTGCATAATTTTTATTTTATTTTTTCGATAACATAATAAAATGCTGTATTAAAACAGGAGCTTTTATTGCCATTCAGTTTATGTCTGTAACTATAGAAGATCTTATATTCTGTGATCTAGAAAAGTAAGTGCCAGTTACAAATATTTAAGATATTTTGATTGCCAAAGTTCATATTAAATTTTACATTATAAGTTTAAACTTGGTTTGTCAAAATAAGAATTAAAACACCGTGTACCGTAAAATACGATTTTTTTCGGCGTTCATCCATAAAATGGGTTTGGGTATAAAAGACATTTCCTCGTCATTATATCCTGGGAAACAACACGATCTTGACAAAATTTAGACTTACATGCAATCAGGCAGGAGATGGATCCGATGAAGCTTAGAATGAATACTGTAAGAAAAACTTTATACGATATCTTCTGGCTTGTAGTCTCAAAACAGTACTTTAAAAAATACGAAATTGGCATTCCTGCTGATAAAAGGCCTTGAACAAGTATTGTAACTGGTAATCCTGGGTGTGAGAGACATGTGTTAAGAGTTCCAATGCCTGAAAGAAAATGCCGAATCATTACATGAATAAGAAATATTAACCAATGAAATTCATTTATTTCGTTGTCGATTTCACTTCACTTTACACAAATCCACATCATTTATTAACAACATTCAAGAAATGCATCAATGTTATGACAAAGGTTCAAAGTTTTAAAAGGTCCTCAATTTACCAATAACTTTCGTTTATACTGCTACCATGAATGATATCCTGATCAACATTAGATATGTGGAACCTCTTTAAGATCATTTTACCACATTTTGAGGACCGTTAGATTAATGCCAAATTGTGAATATGGATATTAAAATGTAATGATGATGAGAATGTTTACTTCAACTCAGCGATAATGAAGATTGAGACCAGTTATTTAAACAGGAATAGTATCCGTTAAAACATATAACTAAAAAAAAAAATTTAATAACAAAATCAATCTTTGATCAGAAGAACACAGATATATGCATAAAGTACAAGTTACGAATTCTAACTGTATTTTGAATTAAATTTTAAGAAATTCATGAGGTTTTTATTTTAAACATTCACCAATACTTGGTTCGTTTTCTTTAAAAATCACCGTCTTATGCCATGCAAAATCACACACTTACCATGCATACAGTTTTCTTGGTCACAAAAACAACACGCAGACTTAGACAAGGCAAAAGATATTAGCTGCTACAATTACATTATTCAAACTACGAGGGTTGTCCCAAACGTTTCCGGCCTGAATATGAAACCATGCCTGAAACGCAACCATACTGTGCGTGCATGAAGAACCTTCATTGACATGTAAATGGCATCCTCTTCAATTGCATATAATAGCCTGTCATTCAAAGGTACCCTCACATCTTTTACCGAAATGGATAAAAGTGAATGTAGGACTGTTATCGTATATCTGAGTTTAAAAAAATACACTCCAAAGGAAATTCTTGGGGATATTTCAACAAACATTAGGTGACTCTGCTCCTTCATAAAGCACCATTAAACACTGGTGTGCTGAATTTGAACGGGGTAGAGTAAGCAATAAAAGACGAGCCCCGTCATTGCTGCAGTAGAGTATTTTTATGGGTCTCGTGATAAGAACTGGTTTCAGATGGGTTGCAAATGTTACAGAAAACGTTGGAGCAAATGTATTGAGGTCAAGGGTGATTATGTCGAAAAATAAGTCATAAAAATTTGAATGTTTGTTTGATTTTGATGGTCAGGCCGGACATTTTTGGGACACCCCTCGTATAACAATATATGCAAGAAAACAATACACACATTACTTTGAGAATATGATGAGGTGTTAAAATGTGGCCATAATTCATACGATATAGAGCAAGCACTCGGTCTTAAGGCATCGTGCAAGAGTTGAAGATAAATAAAGTTAGAAAACGTTTTCAATAGGCACATAATGTGCATAATTCTAACGGCAATAACTGATATACATTGTATTGTACACTAACGTAACATTACTCCCACGAACAATATCATATTCCCACGAACAACACATGATCTCACGAACAATATTATGGTCTCATTGATAATATCATAATCCTTGGAACGATGTCATAATCCCACGAACAAAATTAGGATCTCACATATATGTACAATGTTATGATATTATGGGGAATATCGTGATCCTACGGACCATATCGTGCTCCCTTGACCTGTATTATGATTCCATGGACAATATCATGATCGCAACGATATGATGATCAAACGAACAATAGCATGATCCCATGAACAAAATCATGATCTCACAAAAATATCATGATCCCACGGACAGTATTAGCTCTGCCATCACACAGTCACTTAAAAAGTAAACTCTTTTAGGGTCTTTATTTTAACCTCTGAACTGAAATAATCCAAGCACGAAAAGTACTGGCATCAACATAGAAAGATCTACGTAGCGTATTGATAGTGAATTGGAATATTTATATCTATAATTAATATATATACATATCATCGAAATGTAATATGATGACAATTATTATTAATTGAAAGCATCTAAATTTGTGCGGTCATCTTAGAACTCCTAGTACCAGCCCTAACTTGCTCCGAACAGTATTCGTACCAATTAAGTGAGAACGAGTTAGAAGATATACTTGTCACACCATCCACTGCTGCATCCGAAAGTTTACCAGCCTTCTTGTATATCTAAGTGCAAATATCAATTTTGCTTCGACATTACTGCCCTAACGATGACCATCCTTTTTTCGTGTCCAAAGAGTCATTCTCTGACGTATACGTTTGCAAGGGTTCGAATGAATGAAATTACAATTTTTCAAAATTCCTATTTCTATGCTTTTTAACTATTGAAAAAATGTTTGAGTGAGCGTAGAGAGAATGGGGTAGATTGATGACCCAAAGGCTTTGGTCTAAATTACGCGGCAAAAGGAAGTAAAGGTTGAAAAAGATTTATTTTAAAAGAATATATGATAACTGGGAGATATCGGGTATTCTGACAGTCAATGCCCTGTTACTTGGACCATTAAATTGTATCACTCAAACGCATCTGAAATGATGGTGCCGTGTCGCGGCGGGAAAATGGTAAATCACGTTTCAGGAATACAGCACGAAATGCATGTGTTAAAAGAAATTTATAATTACAGAAATCTCGTACCTGACATTTCGGTTAATAAAAGCACAACGAAATTATTCCAAGAATGTCGCGAGAAGAAAGAGAAAGGACTGTTGGTATGGCTGTGTTGGGGGCAACAAGGGTCCATATCGTAAGAAGGTTTGGCTGTGCGCATTTAACAGTAGCCCGGCTTCTGAAACGGTATTGGCAGACAAGCAGGATAGATGACAGGCCCAGAACAGGGAGACCGCCAATTACAACGCCAAGGGAATACCGGCAGATAAGAAATACCCACTTGCGAAATCGTTTTATGACGGCGACGGCAGCAACAGCACTCGGGCATCGAATTAGTCAACAGATATCGCTACGAAGACTTCATGCTGCAGGAATCAGACCGTATCGACACCCTTCCGAGGAATGGCTGTGTCTACAAACCACTGACTCCAACGACTCCGATGGGCACGAATACTTCGAGCCTGGGAAGTTCGAAAATGGCGCCGAGTGTTGTTTTCAGACGAGAGTCACTTCAAAATGTTTCAGAATGATGCCAGACAGTGGGTTTATCGTCGTGGAGGCGAAAGATTGGCTCCGGCATGCATTCGAGAGGTCCGTCCATTCACCGGAGGAGATGTCATGGTGTAGGGCGGCGTTTGTGGGGATCAGAAGACGGATCTCGTGTTTGTGCAAGGAAACCTGAATACTGAACAGTACAAAAACCAAATTATACAGCCAGTGGTGCTTCAATATCTACAAAATCAACAAGAGAGCACGGTGTTTTAACACGACAATGCCAGGCCAAACACCGCATGAGTGACTGTAGATTTCCTCAACCCTGGCCTGCCAATTCATCTGATATTAATCCGATTGAGCATCTGTGGGAACATTTGGACAGACAGATAAGAAGACGCCAACAACCCCCTTCGACAGACAATAGCTGGAGCTTGCCCTGAGGGATGAGTGGGAAAGAATTCCACCAAACCTCATCAGGCGTCTGATGTCATCGGTGAAACGACGAACCATAGCATGTATTGAGGCACGCGGTGGGCCAAACACGATATTGAGACTGTTCGGGTTTCGAAAGTGAACTGTACAAGAACGCTATAATATCATCAGCATTTGTTCGCATAACACTTAAAATCGTTTATTTTGACCCCACCCAAAGTACTTTATCAGACAATAAAGGTATATTTTTTTCATGACGTAACAATTGAATGACGTTATATCCGCTCTTCCCCTCTGCCCCCTCGTGATCACGCGTCCATGGTAACCTTTCATCTCGGTTCTTTCGATCAGCATGGCTTATCCCTATCAATGTCTATCGTCCTGGCGATTTTGCCGAAACCGTTTCTTTGGAGACTAGTTTCGAATCATCTAGTTCTATTTACCGGACAGAAGAATGGAAAGCAAATGCTTATCGACTGTCGAGTGACCGCGTTGTTTCACGTCAGGTCACGGCACCCCGTGCGACGTGGGCCTGTGACGTTGGTTCACGTCAACCGTTTCTACCAGGTTCAATGTGATAAGGTCAACCTAATAATTAAGTAATTCTGGGTGTAGAGACCCAACAGTCTGCTTATATAAGAGATTAAAGCATCACCTTCATCGTTTATGACAGCAGCAAAAAAACATAGATGTCAGGATTCATGATCAGTCCGCCATCACGCTTCCAAAACAAACATTAGCCATAATTCTTTCTGGAATGTTATACGTGATAAGCCTAATATGGGAAATGGGACCCGCATTGCATAATCGCACGACACGAGTTTGTAAAAGTAGTTTTTTTTTAAAACAAGAGGTGTTCATTTGTTAGTTTAAGTTTTTAAAACTGCAGTTATCAAAGCTTTAACCAACTAAATGTCGTTTTAAACTAGGGGTTGGGTTCCATACTTGAAATCGCGAAGAGTTAGCCCTGTTAATGGATTATTAATGTGAGCAATGTTAACACTATATTTTATTTCGAGATTATCAAAATCAGAGTGCTCCCAGTATAGATTAATTAAGCATCTTAGAAAAGAATAAAGTTCGCTCTACCCCATTGTGTTTTGTAATAAAGTATAGTTTCCCCCTGAAATATTATAACGTTGGGGTAGAGCGAACTTTATTTCTTGATTAACTCTAGTTGAGTATGACATTAAATTTAAACCAATATATACTTTGTCGTCTTATTTTTACTGCCGACTGAAGCTGACCTATACTTTCTTTTGCCGCTTAGATTATTTTCCTCGACAGTCCTTACATGATCAGTTTCCATATTGTTTAATACGATGTATCATAAAAATGCACGGTACATGATACTTGCAATAGGTCACGAAAGCAGGTGAACAAACTTTCGGGATGCAGTTCTTGCCAGGACGTGGAGCCTGACCCACCGAAAAAAACCATTATGACACACAACAGAAATGCAACGACGCACGCTACGATCTGGATCACTGAAAGAACGTATATTAGTTTAAAATGTATTTCTGGATAACAGTTCACATGTATATGCCTACTTTAACATCAAGTGAAATGTTGAGTTTGAACAAATGCTGGTCCTGTGAATGGCATTTTCAAATGACTTTCAGTAAAATGTTGTGATAAAATAATCCATGATATTAAAATTTTTAGTCGAAGAAAGTTGTTACAACAATAGCCACCCACTTATCTACTCATTTCTGCAATCATTTCGTGAAAATTATTTTTTCAATTGACAAATTGATACTTTAATTATAAAGCTTTAGATTTTGTAGACGCAAAACAATCCAAACCTTCATAATGGGCTTGAGAATTTGGAGGCGTTTGGTTGCTGCCAGTTTCTGAAAATTCAAAAGATAATAATTGTTTTTCACTTGTTCGAGAGGTGCATCTTTAAGTAATTTAAAATGAAATTCATCATTGCTCAACTCCTTCCTAATACCCCGATCTCTTTCAAGACAAAAACTCCGTATCGCTAGCTATCAAACCAGCCAATGAGACGACTCGCATTCAGCAACAGGGGCACAACCCGGATGGAAAAATCCATTGCGTTCAGGATAGTAGCTTCAAACTACTTGCCTAATGACATTTCATTGACTTCAGGCCGATCAATCCGTACGAGGCTTTCGGCGCGAAAGAGATCAGGGTTTTAGGAAAGAGCTTATCAATTAAGCAGGATGTTGATATGACGCTTTTATGTGCTGAGTAAGTTCATCAGAAATATTGAAAATTATATTAATCGTGTTACGCTTCCTATACCATTAATTCTAAATTGAATGTATATTACCTCCAGGTACCGGTGTCGTTTCCGTCATTGTTTTTCTAAATCGACTGAAGTCCTCTGCAATAACAAAAACGGTTAGATGAGGACGTCATGTTTAAACACATTGATTTTGAAGGTGACAGTTAGATATAATGTTTAATCAAAGAAGGGTACAATTTAATACGTTTGTCTAAAGCTTTTTAGATTAATGTTTTCTTAACTATCCTTGAATAATCTCTTTTAATCCTTTTGTTGTACATTTAACTTACACTCAGCAGTTTGTGCTTTTTTTCAGTCGGATATCTACATGTATAAGTAGTAAGTCATGGTTTTTGTGTACTGTAGTACCACATTCAACATTGACAAACACATTAACATAACACATTTCGTACAATAAGAGCTTAATGTATTATTTTGCAATGCGAAACACGAAAACGTGATGTTCATAATTATGAAAGTACAACAGGATTAAAGTTTGGATGGCATTTTAAAGTGATGATTGCTGGATGGTTGCAGTGTGTGGATTTTTCTGACAAGTGTCAACGTTCTGTTGCCACAGGTGTCGCTGCTTATATGTTGTCAATTTTAGAAACATTTTTCACATCTTCGGTAGTTATATAGTTCAATCCTCGAAATTATCGAACTCCCTTCGAATGTCCGAGTCGTAAATAAAGTTTTTAAGGAGTTTTCTCGTCAGATAGGAAGGTACAGAGGGTGAAACAGTATTTCAACAATAAAAGCTTAAGGATTGTCCAGGGTACCATCAAGCTGAACCCTTGTATTCTTATTGGTGTGCTTTTAAAAAATTCCGTTATTCCACGGATCTTGTTAACAAGATTCAGCCAAAACCGTTGAAGCTATTACAGCCAAACGTCCTGCTGGTAAGTTTGAGGAGAAGCGAATATGAGCTTTTGGGCCCAACGAATGAAACAGAACAAAAAAAAATATTTGAAAATTGATTTTTTTTCAAAAATGCATCTAAAAACTTGCAATTACTAGCAAAAATCGTAAATCATGGAGAAGCCGTAGGTGATATTATGGATTTGGGGCATCCTGATTTTTGGCAATTTTCAGATATGTCCGAACCCATGCACCTTTGAGATATCGTTTCTTCTGATAAAAACACTAGAGAGGTCATACATTTCTTCAAACCTATCACCCTAATTAACCTCTTAACCAGGCATTGATTCTCATCTAGATACAATAAATGATACGATACAATTAAAATACAATTATGATCTTCAAGTTTAGTTGCCAACCTGGCAAGATAGCTGTAAATTACAGTTATACTACTCTTTTCAAACGACTGCAGTGCTTAACAAACGTAGCCACGACGTATTTTCCTTATAACGATATTTAACTAACGGCTACAGACTGGCTCAGACTGAATCCTGTTATCTTTGTTTACCAATTTATTTGCACATTATATTTCCTTCCCATTAAATCTCTTATTTGGGAGACACTTATATTAAAGTATAACGTCTCATTGTGATGCCTTTAGAGACAGATTATAAAACCTTATACAAATATACAGATTAAGGGGATCAACAAAACTAATCGTGCTTAACTGTACTTTAGCACTGAACTTATATATTTGTATAATGAGAATAAGATTATTTACCTTTTCCTTCAGTTCTTGATCTATATTCCTTGTTCTTAAGCCAATCCGTGAGAGTTGTTTGACAGCGGCAAGCAACATACTATATTTACCTTGTCCTGAACATGCATAACAAAAAGCTTATAGAAAATGACTATTGGTGCATGAATGATAGAAGCATTGATTTTACAAAGCTTACTTCCTGGATCAGAATATCAACTACATAAGTATAATCAACTACCATATAGATTAGGTTACCAATAAGAGGTTTGTCTTCAAAGAAGAGTAGTCACATAGGAATAATTCAACTATTTGTACGAAAGAAGGTAAACTGCTAAGGTCTGACAGTTTCATAGATAATTTTGAAGCGCGTTATTGGCCCAATGGTCACATGTATATCGAGGCCATCAGATATGAATGTGGTATATCATTGTATTGAGCAGTATACTCTGTCAAAAGACTAGACGAGAATTGTCTATAGACATCTTGATGTCTAAAAGTAGACTCAACGAATACACATTTGAAATTGCTATTTTGTGCAAAAAGTCTGTGCATGAAACGAATAGCGTTGATTGGTTAAGCGGTATTCAAAAGTTTCAAGGCTGTGTCTTTCCACCCATCAATTTTTTAACATTTGAACTTTCGACTAAACCAAAGCAGCATTGGTTCTTAAGGTATAATGTATGCAAAGGCGCTGGTAGCAACGGATTAAATGATTATGTAGATCTGGGGACCCTGAGATCGATCACAAGGGCTTTAGCCTGACCCTTCGGCCGATCTTGAGGGCAGGGGCTTTCTTTCGATGTAAAGTGATTGAAAAGTGGTATTCAAAACGTCTTTGGCTGTTATAATTTTACTAATGGTTAAGCTTATATTTGAAGGTCCGATATCTAATGACATTGTGTCTGTCCGCCCATCAATTTGTTATAATAACATTTGAACTTTCGATGGGGCTTTTGTTTTTTACATGATGCAATTATTTTTTACTTTCCCCATTCTCACCTGCCTTCCATCCATTAGTGCATAATACCTTTGTTCAAACGATCATCATCTATATATCTTGTTAAACAATTTAAGTACACAATCTTCCCAAATTCGGTTCATGTATAAGTTATTTACATACATAACAGAGACGGTCTGCTAATATGGAAAACAGATTGTGTTCTCCAATGAAAATATTACCTTAATCTGTTTCGAAACTTCCAGAAGCTTTAAAATATATATCAACCGGTCATTAAAATAATTGCGGGGTAGGATATTGTGCTGGATATAATGTTTATCATGTTGACACAAATCAAATAAAGATTACATTTCCTGATGTAATTTCCAATTCACGGTGGTGTAGTGGTCAGCGCGCTAGCCTCTCAAGCTAACGACCCGGGTTCGAATCCAGGTGGAGACACCAAACATTTGTGACCTGGGCTTTACACTGTATTGTGTCCTTGAGCAAGGCACTTGATCCAATATGCACCCAGTCCACCCAGCTTTACAATTGGGTACCTGAGTGTATGGACAATATAGGTCGTGCGAAGCGCTTAGTAGCTGCATCGAAAGTACAATTCCTTCAGGGTTATGATTTAAACAGTATTTTATTTCTATAAAACATGTAATACACAACATTCTATATATACAAAAAGGAAAAAGGATTAGCAAACAGGCTAATGCAGCCTATATAAATGCTTCTCCTCATACAAACAAAACAAATGAGGTTATAAGTACATATATGGAAATACATTTTAACTACGCATGTCCAAAAAAAGCAATTTATATTTTTTTAATTGCACAAGTACAAACAGTCTATAATTCCTGTAATTTTTTATACCAAACTTGAGGTCGAAGAAAAATTAAATTTAGACGGGAAACTATGAAAACCGGTTAGTTTCATTTATGTAATGATAAACTGATTTAATTATAGTTTCGTTTTCGCTATGTGACGGGTTATAAATGTGTAGCGCTTTGAGCATCCTTGGATAGACTATGGAGTATAATAAGTACACATATATTATTATTATTACAATTCACTTTGCGTTCTCTGACTACATGCATCTATATTTTGTTCTCGGTCAAACAATCTACTTTCTAATATCAGATAAGAGAATTGTGACTTTAACCTTATGTGAACGCCATTTTGTCTGGTCCAATCATTTATGCAGATATCAGGCCAGTCTAGTTTTGAATCGACCTAAACAAATATAAAAGGTCATCATGATTTATATGGATATTAAAGTCTTTTGTATAAACCTTTTGTGATGATATTTGTTACTCCCTGGTGAAAATACATGATATTTAACAAATAGATTAGCCTCGACCTGAACTGTTATAGTCAAAGGGCCACAGAGTATATTGTTGGAGTCAACTATGTCAAAGTTCATAAATGGTGTTATTTTATCAGGAAGTAGTGGTTGTTTCTGAAAATCAGTATCTTAGTGCTTATTACTGCAGTATAGTCACATTAAACAGGTTAAATTTGAGATATGTGATCGAAAACCGGACAATGGCGCGCACCAATGACTCAAACGTAGTTTTGGAAACTAATTTACAGCAGACACAAAGACAAATATTGATTGGTAGTGTATAGTAGGTCATTTAACAATATAAATTGGACGCAAAATTTCGACTTCCTAACATGTATATGGCTGTTTTTCAATTATCATTGAAAACAAGAAAATATCCTTATTTCACAATTTGAGCGATAAAGCTGCAAGTTTAGAGGGGCCATATGGTATTCTTAATCTATTTAAAGCCACATGAAAAATCATAAAACATACACGTACTCTGTCGTACTTTCAAGTTTAAGACCGAGTCTACTCTCTTTCTTTCTAACATGTCGATTCCGACTCGTTTAAACCATATTTTAGCCAAAATAATCGTTAATGAATTCACTCGAATTTTGTTGTGAATTAAAAAGGCCCGACTAGGGCCATAGCCAGTGACGTCATAACATTATTGTTGTTCGTGATGTCGTTACAAAACTAGCCTATACTTAATTCAAGAAAAATGATAGGCTGCGCCTTTGATCTTTTCCGACACAATGCTAGAATATATAGTGATAACGACCTCTGCATAGTTGATAATCTGAAGGATGACCTCAATCATCTAGCATACCTGTTGTTGTTGGTAAATTGGTTGAATTATCATAACGGTATGAGGTACCTAAACGTTGTCAAACTCAAACACTGCACACACATTGTAAGAGATAGTTATTTGTACTTATGTTATAGTTTATTGACTGAATAACTTTCTGCATTGAATAACATTCTTTATTTTTGAATCATCCACATCATTTATTTTATCTGATCTAAAATCAGTTTCTAATAATATGTTAGTTCGATAGGTTACATTGTGTTAAAGACTGCATTGATAGGCATCATCTATTAAATATATCTCAAATTTTCGAAGCAACTGTTATTTATTGTTATACCATGCATATATCATTCTATTAAATGTATGGAGACCAACCACTCTTCTAAAAGCTTTGTATATGACCATTAGCTCATTTATGAAAAAAACTATTTATAAAAAAGACGAACTAATATATTGAAATCAAATTGGTTTTATATCCGGTAGAACTATTAGTGAAAATACGGGAGTTTTATACGACATCATGTTTGAAGCTTCAGCTAGAAAAAAAGGCTTAATTATTCTCATTGACTTTGAAAACGCCTTAGACACGGTTTCTAAGGATTTTATCAATTGAGAACTCAAAAGTTTGGCTTCCACAAATGATACGCTTGATCTAAGTTGAGATAAGTTATTACCCTTGTATTAACTTTAACCGTCTTGTATGACACAAAATGGCTACTTATCTGCATGTTATCTTATCACAAACCGTCTTGTGTGACACAAAATGGCTACTTATCTGCATGTTATCTTATCACAAACCGTCTTGTATGACACAAAATGGCCACTTATCTGCATGTTATCTTATCACAAACCGTCTTGTGTGACACAAAATGGCCACTTAACTGTAAGTTGTAGGGGACAACAGGTGATACATTTTGGGCAGAACCATTATGGCTAAATCATAATTTCTAGGACCCTCACCATAGTATTAAACACTGGACTGATAGGGGTTTACTAGCTTTTAAAGATATGTATGATGAACATGGGCGCATGTCTTTTTGATGAAATAAGAGCAAAATACAAAATAAGTCGGACAATACTAGATTATAGTGATCTCAAGAACATCCAACTTAATTATTTTAAATAGGTAATTAAACTGACGAGAATTCTTACTTCTTATAACTACAAAAGGCTCATTTCAAAACATAATCAGCTAGATATTTGCCATAAAATGGAATGTTGTATTAGTGTTGAATTTGACTTAAATATCTTAATTTTAAAGACATGGCTAACTTGTTGAGAAACAATCTCATTAACAATGATAATAGTTTGTGTCTGAGAACATTTGGAATGTTCTGAAACCATGTTTTTTCTCAATGAACTGGACCTTAGGATTAATAACTATTTTCCGAAAAAGATAAATTTCCAAATGTATTTTATCTAATTTGTTAATTAAATGAACGTATGTGAATCAATTTTTTTTCTGCCAAAAAGTATATCAATTCATGTAAAAGAAGAACTTAATTTCAAACTTCAGTGATAAAAAGCAATTTAAACGGGTATTTCTAGTGGAAAAATTCATTTCCAAAAGAAATAATGAAATGGAAAAATTCAATGATAAATGATTGTCACTCATCCCGTTAATCAATAACTAATTATGATTATGATTTATGATGAATCATTCCTAAACTTTTCGAATAGTGACGATATAAATGTTAAAGTAAAGAAAAAAAATGAGCAATCGAGGCAGCTTGTGGGCGCCAACAACAAAAAAATAATTTTAAAAAACTGCAGAAAAAAAAAGGTTGTTGGTAGTGTTTAATCGGTCAAATTTTGGGGATGTTATATCAAGCACATGTAGTAAATTGCATGTATTTTAGCCAATGTTTTATGGAACATTCCTGATCAAACTTATTAATATCGTCGATATGATTGCAGTTGAAGCGATTGGCTGCGCCACTTCTCCAGAAGTAACAGTATTTCTAACAGCGTCAAATGGGTTGAAATAAAGAAAACAGTGTCTGATGGCAACATCATCAAAGCCCTTGAGAAGAAATATCCTGACCTTCACAGCGAAGTTCTTCAAAGTAAAGTTACGTTACTTGTGTGTACGTGTCATTCCGAAGATGTTATAGACGGTTGCAAGAGGGAGCAAAATATTGAGTCGGAGCAGAAAAGTATTTCAGATTTCGAGACGTGTGCAACAGCGAGATCGAAGACGATGAGGAGGGTTTAGATTTATCGTTTGCAACTGAAGATTTGGAAGGAGGTAAGTTTGATTTGTATTAGCTGATAATTGCATTGCATAAATTTACAGATCACCCATTGAATTCTGTTCCACAGTCGGTTACACAAGCCATTTCTTTCGGTGTCTTATCTGTTTTAAAAGCTTAAGTAACAATTTCTGACTCATTGCAATGAGGGTTAGCGGTGCATTCAGCGGCCGTGTGTCAAATTAACGATCAGAAATAATCTGATTGTTGAAAAGGTTGTACAACCTTCAATTTTCAACAGCAAATATTTTCTACAGGACAAAAGAAGGTCAGAAATTTAAAACTATACCGTTTTGCAATTTTTCAGTGCTAGCGGATTTTAGAAAAAAAATATAACCCAATTAAAAAGAGATAACTAGGGATAACTCAATATTCCTGCACATCGTTGATGTTGACATTGAATATGTTTGCTACCATTTAGTAAATAAGCATTAATAAGATACTTAACTGTTAACATTTTTGTTTTTCATATCTTGATTGTTTGGTTTTCAGAGTACAAAATGACTGCGAACCCAAGGGGACTATGTCTTGTAATCAACAATCTTTACATCGATACAGCTATGAGACGAGAAAGCTCACACAGGGATGTTCTCAAGATTGAAGAAACTTTCAAAAGGCTACAGTTTGATGTAAGAGTTTACAATGATCTTACGGCAGAGGACATAATTAAAACAGCAATGGAATATGCACAGCTTGATCATAGCGCACACGATGCATTCGTTTGTGTCATTATGTCCTTAGGTACAACAGGTCAAATTCAAGGTTCCGACAAGATGTTTTTACCACAGGAAGCTGTAAGTCATTCCTTTTCTTCTAGCGGTTGCCCGTCTCTAGGTGGAAAACCTAAACTATTTCTAATTCAAGCAGCTCGCGGTGATAAGTTAATGGTTTCATACCTGAAGGATGGGATCCATGTGGCAGATGGTGCAGACTTTGTGATCGGATATAGTACTGTTGAAGGATTTGTTGGTTTTCGCAATTGTTCCACAGGCAGTTATTTTATCAATGCTCTGTCAAAGGTGTTACACCAACATTCTGACAAGCATGATTTTCTGAGCTGTCTGACAATGATAAATCAAGAACTTGCAGAAAAAACGTTTTACATCAATGGAATGAATGTAAAACAAATGTCAGCGCCAGCTTTTACTCTGACGAAAAAGCTTTATCTACCAACCGACCCATCATGGCCACAATAGTATTTAGACTGTTTTTGTAGCACGATACCGTTATACTAAACTACGTAAACCTTTGTAGAAAGTGGGACATATATATCATCTGAATTCGGTGAAAGGGAATTAACTCCTTTTAAATCAACATACTGTCATCTTTCCTAAGCATCTTCTTTAAGTATCACTAGGCTACATTTATTACATTGAAAATACAATCTGTGACTGGAGTCACGGTAGACTACCTTTTTGGTTAGCAGAAATAGCACATAAGTGCACCATTCAAAATTTCAAACTCTACACCCAATCATTAACCAAATTTAAAATAATATTGATGATATTTGTCCAGTCCGAAGAGACATCTCTTTCAACATAAAAATGGCATTTGGTAAATGCCAGGCATATGTAGAGTTCATGTCGAAAAAGGTCAGAAAACATACAATAATTCACCGACAAAATCAAAGAGATGAAATCATTTTCACTCGTTTGAAATTTCAAATTTATCAATCAAGTAAGCATTTGCAGCCAAGTTTGTAAATCATCAGGATAATAGGACAGTACAAAGTAACAATGTCAAAATAATATATATACATGAATGACATTGCTTGCTGTGTGTGAGGGCCTCCTTTTGAAGACTCTCACCAATTGTCTGAGCCTATATCAATTATACAGATTTATTTTACTGTTGTTTTTGTCACTGATATTTAGAAATGTATTTTTCCTTATTTAAAAACAGATAATTCATGCCGTATTTAATCACCATATGTCATTGAATAAGTATGCATTCCTACCCTTGTTAAAGATAAGTTTGTTATCTATTTAATGATACTTTAGATTCTTACGTGTCTTTATCAATAATAGATTAGGGAAATCACTTTGTGTTGAAAGAGAAAAACCTTCTCTTTTCTCAAGTAAATGTTACGTACGGTGCTCTCAAAGACGTCCGCACATCGGGTAGACATGATGTCGGGGGAAATGAAAGATGATTTCTATTTTTAAAGTTTTTAGTATGTGGGATAGATAGATCAAAACCGAAATAGTTCATTTCTATCTAAATGGTAATAACAATATACACATTTTAATGATAATGAGGACTGCTGCGGCAATAGTTAAGTGTTCAATCTGGGTGTACACTTAGAAAGTGTTTTTCATGAATTTAAAGTCTTAGTTGTAGATTTCTTGATTAGTTTTAGATTATTGATTACTTAAGAACTCCGATATATGTAAACCAACCTACTCACAATATTGAAACTTGGTTTGGTATTTCTATGTTTTTATGCCTGATACAGATATGTGCAATGAAAAAAAAACGTGGATATTTTGTTACATGTATAGTAATAATTATAACTTAGGTGTGAATAGCTACATTCGGGTTAATTCAATTATTTATTATCTATTCATTATTTCATTCTAGAGAAACGTTTTCCTACTTCCTTGAAGTGTATGTGTATCATCCCAACTGCGGATCCGCCCGATCTTAAGATGGGACGCGTCCCAACTTGGGATTCCAAGTTGGGACGTCCCATCTTGAGATGGGTCGGGGGATACTAAAACATGTTAATAATATTCATATTTTATAATGAATTGTTTCAGTAAAACATGTTTTTAGATAATGTTTTTATATTCTTTTCACATCTACGAAGAAAATTTGATTTGATGTTAATTTACTTCACTTTCTGACTCGGTTTCATCTGTTATCGAGTACGAACGATTCAACACTACTCAAATAATTATTCAATGTCCCGTTTGATTACTGATTGAATCACATCAGATCAATATATAGATTTATATTTAGATAATAGTTTTCAGCATTTTTCAAACGACCAATACATGCGTAGATCGAACAGCTGTTAACAGAGAGAAAACAAACGGCTCCACATTACACAGAGACGTATTTGTTTCTTAGTTTCTTTAAAAAAGGTGGTATAAACTTTTAACAAACAAAGATATAAAGTTATTCTAATACAGAACCGAGTTTTACAACACTAGTGATAAATTGCTTTTTTAAAAATGTATATTTAAAAAACGTACCTGATACAAAGAAATTAATCCATGCAAAAACCTTCTATAAGCACAAATTAAGGTACTCTCCATCGTTACAATCCAGCACTGAATACACTGAATGTGTTACTGTGACAGCTTGGCATGACAGAGGACGAATGATTGGGCACCAATTTGCCCACCGTAGGTAGTGTTAGGCTAAAACAACATATGGAGACACCATAAGCCCATGTTGTTTTAACAAAATATTACCTTGTTTATCTACTTGGCGACATGGTTGATTGTATCACATGTAAAAATAAATTAAAAGTTTATATTATCAAAGTCTGGTTCTCAAATATTTTAGATATTTTCCACTAGTGCCAACTTAATTAGGGCTTGAATATTCCCTAGTAAATCATATCAATATACTTAAATCTATCTTAACGGCGACAAGTCTTTGTCACAGAGTGTTTACAAATTCCTAATAATATCTATTTATCATTTATAAATGATACCAAACGATTTTAAAGCTCTTTCCTAAAATTTGTACCAAATGTAAGGTAGACAAAGCTTAGTATTAATTTGAGTTTAGTAAGAATAATTGCAAATGTATATTTCCATCAATGTACTTGATATCTTAGTCATTTTATGTTTGTTTCAGGAAAATAATTTATATAGGCATTTGCTGCCAGTTTGTTCATCCTTTTTCCTCTTTGTATAATATTCTGAATTTTGTGTAACCCATGTTTTATGGAAATAAAATACTGTTTAAATCATAGTATTATACTTACTAACAATTATATGGGGGGCATGTTAAGTAGCATATTTAATATAACAAAAAGATTAGTTAAGTAAACTTTCAGCTGTAAAACAACAATATTACACTTAAATGTAATTCTTCCCTCTCACCTACTCATCTCATTTGACTCAGTTGATCACTTGATCAACTTATTAGCAGTAACAACACACAACAATTCTCTCAATTCAATGCTACTAACAAGCCTAGATAGACGCTTGTACATATAAAAACAACCTTTTCATACTAATCGATATGATTTAAACATATTTTTATTCATGAAAAGTAAATTACATGAATATGGATTGGCACAACAAGCTTTGAGCTTATGTAAGTGCCGCTCCATTAAATATGAAAAAATACAATCATTGATAATACAAATCAAAATTTACAAAGTAATTAAAGTAATATTTCCACATAGGCCAACAAAGAAAAAGCAGACAGTAATAAGCGGTACAAGATCATTAAATATATTGAAAATAGGAGTTTTGTGGCATTTTATAATAATCTGAAACGTTTAGAGTCTTTTATAAAAGTATGAACAGATTCAAGAATATTCTGGTTACGTAATTTACTTAAATATTGATTACCATGTAGAATGGTATATAATTCAAAACCATGTTTGTAGAAAAATTTATCAAATCTTATGGAATCATAATTAGGGCAAAAAAGGAAGTAGTGGAGAGAATCTTCCCATAATAATCGATATCATATGTTACCTCGGGTTAAGTAGGAAAAAAATAATTTTACTCAACTCTGTACCCTGGTTTGTGTCAAAAAACCTTCTGAAGGTAAACGAAGTTTATTAATGAACTCAAAGTCAACAAACTCCGTCTATAATCTTCTTCTAGTGTTGATAAGAAATGAGTTGAAATATTGTATTTCTAATGATGTTAAATTTCATTTTGGTTACTTTACATGATAACCGTTCTGTTTATGATTTTTTTAAAAATATATTCAATTTGGCCTAAAAACTGTCATCGAATAACAATACAATAACAATAAACATAAACATTTGATCACGTCGGCTTCAGTGATATTGCCGATAGGGGCCAATGCATTGATAAATAAGAATGATTATCATTGACTAAAACAACAAACGCTCGGCGTGTACCTTAGTGTTACAAGCGTGCTCATGTACAATTGGTACCCATTCTTGTCACTAATTGGAAGGTGACACACAGGTATTAGTGTCATAACCGAACCGGAAGTTTACCAAAATACCTTCTTTCGGACCCCCTCTCCCCCCTCCACCCACCCCACACATTTCTCTGAACTACCAAGCAGGTATGTTTGCCATTTGCACCAAGACACTGATCAGATCAGGTTCGATCGGAAATAGGAGGAGGCATAACTGGATGTATTTACTGGACATCTTATAAGCATTGACGGAACACCACTTATAGGTTAGTGTTTGTGAATTATGTTTAAGAGACATAGAGTCTAAGATTCGACTATCAATCACAATGAGTACATTGAAATCATGCTAAACGGAACAGTTAATGTGTAAGAATTTGAACTGATTAGAAGGCGTTAGCATTCTTTGTATTCACTAAGAATGGGTTTTGAGAGTATATTTCTTGTTTTTTATTTGCTTAACATGCTGTAACAATTTTAAAAAATTAAGAATATAATGAAATAATTTTTGAAACATTGTATAAGCAATCTTTTTGAAATCGTATTGTACTATGATGAAAGATTCGTATGCGATGAGAGATAGATATAGCCAATAAGTCATGAAAATCAACATAAAATCAAAATATCTTTCGAGTGCCTTAAAGCGCTTATCTAAATGATACATGTTATCATGGTATTACCAAATTCAACATTAGAATAAGAATATTATGAACATGTTAAAATATTCGCTGTCCCATCTCAAGATGGGACGTCCCAACTTGGAATTCCAAGTTGGGACGCGTCCCATCTTAAGATGGGACGCGATCCCAAGTTGGGATGATACAGCTGTACATACTTGTCCATATAAATGCAAATAACTTATAAGTTGGATTTCGTTTAGAAACCACTAAAACAATACAATATAACAAGTGTACAGTAATCATTCACAAAGATATCACAGGATCGTTACGTCATGGTTATTATCATTATTATTAAATTTGATTAAAATGATTTTGGAATAAAGTCTTTAAATTTGACAAATTCTTTCCACCACCAAGTCGAGCACAAAGAATATTTATATCTAAAGCATTTGATCATTTTCTAGGTATTTTCCAGAGAAGTAATAAACGTTTACAATATACCCTGATTGCATTTAATTAAGTATTGTTATGCTCCTTTCAATTGTCTTTCCTAAACAAAGACTTATTTACATTTACATTACAGTTCTCTTTTGATTCAATACATCCAGTTATTTCTGAAACGATAAGATAGTATTCACTTGTATGTCAGTAATTATCGACTAATTTTTTCTCTAAACAACGAAGAGCGTATTAATATTTTTGTCAATAATTTTTTTTATTAGATTGCCTTTTTTAGAAACATGTATGCATAACAGAGATAGTAAAAAATATGTCAAAATGTTTCTCAAATGAACATTTAAGAAACTGTCAGAGGGTAAAAACGATTATTTTCGTCTTTGCAACATCATTTTCAAATTCAATTATATTGTCAGTTTGCATGACCTTCGGCACATAATCAACTTGTAAGGGAACGATTAGGAACGTTTGAATGCTTTGGTGTTTCAATATGAATATTTACTGGACTGGGCTCTTTACTATTGTTTATTCTATTGCTAGGCTCGATTACTTAAAACAAGAATATAAATTGACAAATTATATAAATGTTGCTTGATGGAAATACATATTTGCATCAGAAAAGTAAATTAAAATGGAAAAATAAGAAATAACCACGAGGCGAGTTACAACATCTGTTTAAGCCCTGTTTCCTTGCCTCCGTGACTCCTCTTGCGATCTTAGAGAAATGAGATCTTTCTTATGTTTAGGAAAATTTTAAGAACATTTTCCATACGGTCAGAATAACAATGACGACGATTTATTGTATAAATACCATAAACAAAATACGTTTTTGAATGTTAGAACTATTTATTCGATTGGTTGCTACACACAGCTTTGTGTCATGATTCAATTGGTATCAAATTTCAAACATGATGTGCTTTAGATTTTCTAGAAACATCTTTACTCATTCAATAAATGTTATCAGTGATATAAAAAAAAAGAAAAGAAGCAGAAGAGAATGGTAACATCCATTTTTGCCATTTCCGTTTACTCTTACAGGAGAATAGTAAAATGTGTCAACTTCAAACATTACAACCAACTCTATACCCCACACATGTCATAACTGAACAGTTCGAGTTGAAAAGGTTTTTTTTTGATATTTGGAATTTCAAATTATGAAAATTCATGATACTATTCCCTGTCTTTATCTTCATCAATGAGTTCTTTCTTTATGTCAACATCACGAAGACTCACGAAGTTACCTGTAACCTTATCCTTAAATACTTCTGGTCTGTTGTCAAGGTTACCGTTAGAGTCCTTGTCAAATCCGGAAGTCGGATCTGATGTCCTCTTTTTGTCCTGAAGTCGTCTGCGAGAACCCAAGTAACGCTCTGGTTTCATTTTCTTAATTTCATACATATTACTGGTAAGCGATACTGTATGTTTAGTGTCAACATGTTTTCTCTTTGGAAGGGATATTTGGATATCATTTAATGGTTTTCTTTCTGAAACGAAAGCGGTATCACATTTGATGCCCTCAGAGAAATTTCTTGTTTTTGTCGATGCTCTTAATTTTAAATCATTGTTGTTGTCAATGAACGTTGTCAATGTTACAGCTTCTTGTTTGTCATCTCCATTGCTTATCTTTGTCGATTTAGTGGTAAAGGTGCTCTTGTTTTCCACCTTCAACATTGATGTAAGTTTCGACCGTTGACGTTGATCTCGACTATTATTTTTTGCAGGTTCAGATTCACACTGAAAACTCATGTTTTTGAGCGAATGCATCGTAGTGATGTTGCCGTTTTCATCCACTGACGTTTTAATTTCATTACCCGATTTAAATGACAATGATTCCGTTGATAAATTGTCTAAATTGTTATTTGTTTTTGCATCAGTTGGTGCATTGAGAGAAAATCCATCTCTGTTGCTTCTTGGGATGATTCCAGTTGTTTCGTCAGCACAATCCATTAATGCTTCATTTGATGTCCTGTTCATAACTTCAGCTGATGATCTAGGCAAGCAAATAGGTTCATAAACTGCAAGCTGCTCAGGTATGAAGGAAGTGATTTGTGTGGATGTAACTTTTAATTGTTCAGGTTCAGTGATACGTGGAATCTCTTTAGGTTCCTCAGCAGGCCAGTTCTTTCCAGTTGAAGAAAAGGATTTACATGGTGGGTTTGATGTTGAGGAAGTATCGATACCGAGGCCACTCGTGCATTCTGCCACTGAAATGGTTGGAGCTGTTCGAGTGCCGCACAAGGTCTCCTTTCTTCTACTGCTCTCCATCGGTGACAGCGAATCAGTTGAACATAGATTTTTATTGTAACAGGATTGAGTTGGTTTTGAGTTACAAGAATTACTGGATGGGCTTGATGATTCAGATATTTCGGTGCTTGCTCTTGTTGAAAGATCAAGAGTCTTTTGTGTTTTGAGATTGATTCCTTTGTTGAATTCAGATGCTGATATGATGGTCAAATCCTGATCCTCGATTTCGTCGTCAGAGCTTAGAATGATAATTGCCTCATTTCTACAGGTATCATCTAATGTCTCCCTTTGACTATTCTGTACTGTATTCTTGTCTTCAGCGGTTGAACTTGGACAGGGATTTTGTTGGCAATGCGATCGGGTAATTGAAGCTTTTTCGGATGTTGATGCCCTGGTGCCTTGGTCAATGATTTCGGTTGGCTTGTTTGGGGGTGTTGATAAGGAATCAATTACAACACCTTGAGAACAAGCGGGTCTCTGAGGATGACCAGAATAGTCAGCTTGAATACAGGGAATTATTGATGGAACGCGAGTTTGGATTGCAGAACTATTTTGAAGACTTTCTTTCTTCGAAGTGGCAGGATAATTTGTGGTAGAATTGACGTAAGCGAATTGGGACTGGGAGCTTTCAGGAGACTGGCTATAAGAGGCGGAAGGTTGAGTACTGGATTTGGTGGTTCGTGAAGCCAACGACTGTCGTGATACGGTATGCGATTGGTTTCTCACAGCGCACTTAGGGTCCGGAAGTATATTACTTGGGTATCTTTTACGAAATGGTATCCTCTTAAGTTTGAATCCCATGTCGACGAGGTCACTGGTTAGCCTATAGTGCAGTGTTAGTCTGCTCATCAATTTCTTTGGCCGCCATATCTGACTGCGTTTGGGTCGGTTTGTGGTCAGCTCCTTACCAATCCTTGTCGTAGTCATGGTGTACAATCCTGGAAGCAATGTTTGATAATATTTAACAGCGAATAAATTTACTGTACCATACAATATGTCTCAATATTTCTGTACATATCAAGTTTTCAAATGGATAAGAAATAAGATGGATTTTCAAAAGAGTTTGTTCAAATGGGGAATACTTGTAACTCAAACGAAATATTGATGTATTTTTTAGTGCTGAAAGTTTTGTGGGTTTATATTATGCTTTGAAACGTACCAAAAAACTTTAGTTCTACTCATATCACTCATCTCACACATTTTCAACACTTCGAATTGTTATCTATACATAACATTCTAAAATTATGTAACTTGGTGCGTGCCAGCCACATTACATTTTAAGGTTTTCGATCAGTTGACCTGAATTCTATTCTGTCAAATAGCTGAACACATTACCATTAATATGCTTTTTTGAAACCTCCAAACAATATGACATGACATATTTCACTAAAATAACACACCCTACGCCACTTTAAGATTCTCTTAGCAATATTTTGTATTTCAAGTAAGGATGTATACAAAACACTCCAGTAAATCTGAAACTATCTGCTATTCAAACAATAAAATCAGATGATGGTGACGGGCGGAGAAAAAATGTTCAACATTTCAAATTACCTATGTCATTATTTTGAATATTGATATTTCTCCACTAACCTTTCGTTACCAAGGGACTGTCTTGTTTTGCAGCCTGTTTGAAGGACAATCTGTAGTCGACATCTCGTATATTAACAGGTGTTGCCTGCCAACATTCAGCCGTGATGGTGCCAACCTTCGGAGCTGCGTTTTTTTCAATTTTCTCCTCCTGAAAGAAGGAAAAATGCATTCAAATTTCATTGGAATACATTTTATCAAGAATACATTCAATATGATTCAATGATGATTAAACATAATTTAAAAGAAATTGTCTTTCCTATAGAGCTAGACATTATTGCTTTATAGTCATATAATATTCTAATGACACATTATCATATCCCTTTGCCAGTGAAAATCTTGGGGGTGCTGAACCGTTTTGACTTTGTTGTTGATCGCAATTTTAAGAACTATTTAAAGGGGCAGTAGCATGTTTTTATAAACAAAGTGATGTAAAAATAACGAAAATATTTGTTTCCAATTTCAAGACAAGGTGGTTAAATCAAAAGAACACTTTAAAAGCAAATTTTCCACGATCGGTGAAGCTATTCGAATCCATTAGTTACAGGAAATGATTAAAAGGTGTTCACACAATAAAGGCCACCATTGGTTTTCGCTTGATACTTAATTATATCCTAGTAGACTACGAATGACCGGGTTGAGCGATCTAACATTTTGACCTCCTGAAGATAATACACATGCTACAGCCCCTTTTAACCGTGCCTAACCAACCATATTTGCAACCAATTTCGGCAAAGAGAATAAATATTCCAGTAAATTGCCATCCTTGATGAAGCCAGAGGAATATCTGAAACAAAGACGATAATAACAAAATAAGTACAAATGAAAAATTACAATGTAAATTAGCTTCAAGCCAATCAAAAGACTTCCATTTTTCATAGAAAACGTTGTGACTTCAAATATACGTATTTAAAAAAAATACACACAAAATCTTTTCTTTGTATAACATACTTCTTTAAACCATTTGAAAATAACTAAGTCATAAACCGTTACTCTCTATGTTGCTGTTATCGTTAACATTTAACCAAAGTGGAGGTCGGACCACTCTGTTTCTTGTTCAACCTTTCGCTTGAAAAGGCAAGTTCCCCATCACAATGAAAGCAAGCACATGTACTTATGACCCTTTTTTAAAAAAGGTGATAGATATCGCCGTCAATTTATAGTCCGATATCATTACTTTCTTGCATTAACACATTTTTGAAGCGATTGTAAAATTACCAGAATTACCAGATCCTTACCAACATGTTTTTGTTAATGGTAGCCTATAAAGAAAATTATACCTAAATGCAGGAGTACCTCAATGCTCAGTCCTTGGTCCATTTGCATTTCTTCTTAATACATGTATCACTGACATAAAAGTGAATTACAAAACGTCTTTTGCCGATGGCACTTATATTTGGATCCTCATCAACATATAAAGACAATTACTACAACCTTAACAAAGATTAAGTAAGCAACGAAATGTGGGCAAACCTAGGTCAGTTAATTTCAGTCCCACAAAAGGTAAGATCGTACTTTTAAAACATAAACATAATAATGAATATCCTTTTCTTATTTAAAACGGTACCACGATAGAAAATTTCAAAAACATCATGATGTCTACTCGTAATGATGTTAAATTGAATGACCATATGAATAATATTTAATCTTCAACTTGTAATCGTCAGCATCAAATTAACCTTATCCTAAACTCTGTTCAACCTGTTTTATCTTCATGATAAAGACAAAGAAAGTGAGGATTCCATTAGCTAACCCTTAAGGAGATGGAAGTAATGAGTAGTTACTGATAACCTGGTTTGCTTAGGGGGGCAGCTCACTGGAGTGACGAGCTGTCCATCTATGCTGATTCTGTAGAAGTTGGTAGCAGTTGTTCGGGCGTATATCTTGATCTTATATGGAGTAACAGGAATTATCTGAAAGGGAATGATGCACATTAATAAAGGCGTTTGAATAGAGACACTGAATATAAATTAGGGGAACTTCATTTTGTGATATTTAAAAGGAAATAATCTGAGGTGTATTTCTGGTTTATAACTTAGAATTTATTCTTTTTTTTAACATGTTTGCATAAATATTTTCTGCCTGATACAAAAGCGGTTTTTTGGCTAAAAGTTATTAGAAAATAGATTAACGTTTGACTAGCAATTGCGCAAAGATTTCATTTTCTTCCAAACACAGGCCGTTTTTCGGTTTATAAGTTAGATATTTTGTGAAGGGTTTTCTTAGGTATTGGCAAATATTTTTCTATCATGCACGTGACAGCAATGAAAACTTTTAATCGCATATATTATAATATTATTAACATGTATAATCTGTGAAATAATGTACAAACTTACCTGCGTCTCGAGTTCACCATCTTTCATCTCCTGTGTTTCCATCATATAAGAGAAGGGGGTCTCAAGCGGACATTCAACATAAAACACACCGTCTCTACAGTATTCGGGGAGTTCAGCGTCACCAACGACTACCCGCAGAGAAAAATGACGGTTCTTCGGCATTGTGAAACTGTAAAAAAGAAAATTGTTTAGTAAAATAGAAAAGATTTGTCCCAGTTTGCTGCATCTTGGGTTCCTCCTTGAATTGTTATCCTCAATGGTATTGCAAATATGTTTTAGTGAGCTTTATGTTGTCTCCGTACGCTTAACGTTGGTACAGAGGTACAGAGAGAAAATAATTCTTTGTTTCCTCCAATGTCAAAGATAAAACATAATGATATTCATGTATATACAAATTACAGAGTGTCCAAGTTGGGAAGGATATTTCGGAGGATGCAGCCAGGATTTTACGCTTCTTGAAATAAGTTTGATTTTTTAAAATCATATTCCTGATCAACCTGTTGAACATAAACATTTGAACGACCACCAAGTATCAATCAAACGAATTGATGATCATCATTCCAAACGAAATTCTAAGTAATGTTTCCATGCAAACGGCCAGAAATAACCACACATGACGATAGTTCATATGCCTCTTTCAATAAGCCATGCTTTACAGTTTTAGTCCAGAAACACACATATAAGTTGTACATGTAAACGGGTAACCTTGAAATCTTTACACAGAATAGATAATGAGTAAATAAGAATACAATAAACTCATTGGAGACATCTATTTCTGTATCTGTGGTTCAATGTTGGAATATATCAATATTTCTCCCAAAGTGGGTTTTACGTTTATTCCGAGCTAGCCTAAGATTTTTACCTAAATCTTCCCTTCTGCTGTCTCTCATACATAAAAAAACAAATGGCAATTGGTTGTACATTATAAAAGTTTAGACCTCAACTATTCACATGACTCAGGGTTACTTACCTGTTGCAGTGGTCCTTCTGTTGTTAGGGTGTTGACAGGTGTTGTGAGTGCTATTTCATACGACACGAAGCTTGGTCAATCAACGACAGCTTGTTGCTTATGGCTGAATTGGCTAAACCTTTTCCTTTGTTTTTCATTCTCAGTATTGTCGCTTGTATGATAAAGATTGTTCAATGGTATAAAGGTAAGAAAATGTAGCACAATATTTCAGAGAACGGAATGAATAAGATTAGAGATTGACATGGATAATGTGAGTGAGTTAGTGAGTGAGAGAATTGTTGTTTAACGCCGCTTGGGCAATATTTCGGCCTAAGAGTAATTGAGGGGTCCGGATGACGGGGTCTCTAAAACAACTGTAAAATGCAACCTAGTCCTTCAAAAAAGCCCAAATGGGATTTTTCTTATAGCTGAGATAATTTTCTATACAATGATATATAACATGAAACCTTTTGAGTATGGTTGCAGACCGATTTATCACCTTGAAAACGTCTAATTTTCGAGTTTGGTTGCAGTCCCCTATAGGCAACTGCAACCAAATTCTTGAAACCATAAAAATACACGTTTTTATAGGACAGAAGAGTCTTGACTAAACATAATTTGGTTGCAGAGAGAAACTAAACGATGATATCGCAAATGTTGGAACTTTACCTGGCTGTTTATTTACATTTCAATGAAACATCGGCAACTTGCTCAAAGCTACCGAGTCCGGTTTTCGATCATGTCGTGTCCCGCTTCGCTGTCGTTTCTGACAAAGTGGATGGAAACTTTCTACTAACCTTGTTAAATCTAACATTCTCTATGGTTTATCATGTCTTGGCAAGTATTTATGACATTCCTTGACCAAATTATTCCTAAATTGCCATTTGTTTTTACAACGTGGCCCCGAGACGAATTCGAATTGTTGTCAAATCTCATCACTATTCTCATTGGCTGTAACAGATGCCTCTGATAGCAAACTAATTTTGATAGAAAATAAACATCATTAAGTAACTTTAATGACTAGTTTCTATCTAAAAACCGATCAAAATCAATCATGAATAAGTAAAAACGAACGTCAAAATTTTATTGAAAATGTTTGATACTGAATTAGCCAATTGAAAGACGTGTTACTTAGCGCATGGTATTACGTCACACGTTGTGTCAGAGGGAACATGTCAAACTGAAACTGTTGATTTGGTCGTTTTCTCGTCAATTTAGGTAAATTTGAAGTCTCCTGCAACCAAATTGATCTGATAACCTTTTCAAACAATAATTGTATTACCTGCAACCAAATTATTATTAGCCAAGACGTGAAAAATTATGTATATTTGACAAAAAATAATTTGGTTGCATTTGCCTATAAGGGACTGCAACCAAACTCGAAAATTACTCGATTTCATGATGATTTTTCACTCTGCAACCAAATTCCAGGATTCCTGATAATACAGTATGTTACAGTAAATTAATTCAGCTTTCGGAATATCTTCATCTGAACTATTTTTAAGGACTGGGTAGCATTTTATAGACGTTTTAGATACCCCGTCATTCGGACCCCTCAATTACTCTTAGGCCAATATTTCAGCCATTAGCCGCGTTAAAGGAGAATGTAAGGACATCTAATCGTTCATGTAAAACAACATGAATGGCAATAAAGAAAGTTTGTAAATGAGGAAAATGTTTTTGTTCTTATCTTGCCAAGAATGATCCTGACGCAAAGGAAACAATATGTATGTACTTTTCATTTTTGTTTCCAACAAGGGTAAATTTAGTCCATACAAGTGTTTGAGCTTTGGTTGAATTGTATTATTATTATTATTATTATTATGCAAACTGGGTATTATATACAGCGAAACGTTATAAAGTGCGTTTCTAGATAATCAAAAGGATATTACGTGTAGGATTTTGACAATTTAAGAATAATGGGATTAAGGAGGAATTTTTAAGGTAATTTTCGTTTGGTAATTGAACGTTTAATCAGGTGAAAATGTCTCCTCTAATTATGGCTGTTATGAAGGTGTGCATTTCTCACCTCTTCCGTTTTCATGTTGTTGAGTCATATTCAGTCAATAATGAATCTTGTTCTGATGTATGCTGATGTTATGGCTTTATTTGCTGAAAGGCCAGAGTTGGAATATGATATTAATATTTTCGAGAAAAAGGGTGGAAAAAGAAAGGTGAATGTGAATACTGAAAAAACTAAAATTGAATAAACATAACGAGTATAGCAGGGCTTGTTAAGTTTTGATTGTTAGATCACGCGAGCTCGTGTATATGTTCAACCTTGGAAACGTTCGATTTGAAGCGGCGCTAAAATCTCCGTAGATTTGTGACTGTCAGGGTCAACCGTCATTACAGGAGCGAGTGAGTTTGAAGTGACGGGCACACATGATGCACTGGTTAGTTTGAAAGTGAATGAAGAGTCGGCGACTGATATGTGTATGGATTGGTTTTCTGGTTCACCATTCCAAGCTCCAGCTCGCTGATGGACAACCTGGCTGCTCACTAGGCAACAACATTTCATCGAATAATAGTTTACTGTTGTTCCAGCAGCATGATTAAAAGAAATTACACCCCTTGGGAAGTTATATCCTTTGTTCAACGTTTAGGTTATATGCCATAACCACCATGTGCGCAGGTTGGTTATCTCATATAACTACCATGGTCGGTTATGAGTGAGTACATGAGTTGAGGTTTAACATGTTTTTCTAACAACATTTCAGATATTAAACACATGTCGGTCATGAGATATTCAAGCTAGAAATTTAAGATTATAAAGGGCGTAAGTGGAATTCAAACCCGGGACCTCTGTCTTGTCTAGCAACACCTCTATCACTTGAGCTAACGAGGATCCATGTCAGCTGAGGTACTTTTTGTTGTGTCATGTCTACACTGATATATATATATATATATATGAGTGATATATATATATATAGGTAATAGGTTCTGTTTATAGTATTTTTAATGTAAAGTGTCAAAATATAACGTTTATGAATGCAATATATACGAATAAGTTTAGTTTAAAATTTTACGAATGTTCGGCAGGAGTGAAGCCAAATAAGACCTGGTGCCTCGCGTTATGGCTACGCCCTCGCGAGTTTATTTGCCAAAACCGCAAGGCACCAGGTCATTATTTACTACTTTTCACGTGTTTAATAACTGAAATATTGTTCAAAGCATGTAAAACCCCAAGTCACTCACACTCACTCACCACTTACTTTAATAATTGGGAAAATACACTGAGCGCAAAGGTAAGGGTTCAACAAACCAGCCTAGCATAGTCTCTCTTTGCCTAGCAGTGGGACAAGGGAGATAACTCCTGACAGTACGTTTTGTCCTGTTATTCGGGATGCGCTTGACCCAGTTTAACATAGAAAAATATACATACGGCACGTGACCGGTTTTGGCAAACGAGTAGCCGACATCTGACCTTGGTGTGGTGGGTTTGCATGCAGATCTACTGAGAGCTATGCCAGCCGTAGTTTACATGATGCTGGTAGGGGCACCCGAGCTTGACAGGTCGAGGTATAGAAGCCTGCAGGCCATAGCGGATTCATTCATATACCTGTTGTTATTCCCTCACAATGCCTTTCTTTCCGTCTTTTCCATTATCCTTTCAATCCCTTTCTTCCCTGATCTGCCCACCCTCTATTGGATGATTTCCATTCACGTTCTTAACAAGAGCATTAGTGAGCACAGTTCACCCGTATACCCCTGCTTCCCGAAGTGGTCCAAGAAGCTTATGATACATAGTTTGCATTAGAATAAAATTCTTTTAAAAGAACAATGAAAACAATTCATTAGAAAGTGGAACCCTTTGATAAAGCGTACAGACATATCATGAGGCTAAGATCTATCTAGGGTTAGGAAGATAAAGACTTGCTGATTAAGAAAATTATGCAAATCATAAAATGTAATAACTGTGGGTTATTTTAACTAAGATACTGTATAGTCAGTATTGTAGAAAACGCGTTAAATCCCAACTCATTTACTAACTCACACGCTCACTCACTCACTATTTATGTCGAGTATACACAGGTTTCAGACTTTTATTGAAACGATTTTACAGTTGAAAACAAAGATATGAAAAGAGCTTTTACACAAAATGATAGTTCATTAGATAAGAAGATGGATGAACAATCATGCTAACACTAAAGAACTGTTCTAATATTTTTTGGTAACGGATTTCATTAAGGAAGATTATGATGCAATCGGCACGTTCTTTGAGTAGAATGTGGTCTGTCCACAGGAGTCGAGCGCTGCTATGGTAACATGCACACTGGTGAGATTCACTTGATGAGGGGGCAGAACAAATGTCACGTGACGTTCCCCGGTGGAAAGACTAGCGACGTTAGCGCCGCCCTGGACCGTGCCAAGTCGAACAAGGAAGTTGAGCTGCAGGGTTGACAGGAAGATGGTGGACCAGTCCAGGGTTATCTCCCCTCCATTAGCATTCACAGTCACATCTGCACCTTCTGTAATGAGACGGAAACGAAACAACTGTATCTCGAAATGTGTGTAGTTTTACTTTATGTAAGTTTCCGATACTTATGAAGTTTATATGACCCTGAACAAAATTATGAGTACTGAACGAGGACAACAAGTACAGACACGAGCACAGCTCTATTATGAAGCTTCAACTTTTGACTTTAAATGACTATAGCGCACATCCAATGTAATGCTTGAAATGAGTAAATAATGGATGGAAGTGGAACATAGAAATAAAAGTCACCTGATATAAAGGGAGGCTCAACCGATGTGGTTAAGTTGACACTGGTTCTGTTGCTCTGCTTATCTAACACATCGCTTGTGATAAAGTAAGCCTCGTAGGGAGAATTAAGTACAAGTTGTAATCTTGATAATGTAACAGCATCGTAGGTGAGCTTTTCGTCTACGATCCTCTGGAATGAAACTCCCCGTCCCTCAATGCCGACCTGAAAGAGATTGCCAATTACAGTAATCGAATTGATAATGTGAAAATATTCTGAACATATTTGCTAGAAATAAAAAATACACATATTGCGTGAGAATGTCAAGGCAAGATTTAATACGTGAATACAAGCAAGAAGAGAAGCACCGTACTACTCCTTGTTGCCGTTGTCTCGAGTGAAGGTAATGGTGAGAGATTGCCATCACATTTTATTTAGACGTTTGAATAAAGCTACTTAACTCTAATGATCGTAACTAGATATTCTTGATAAGGCAACCCTTAGCGGGCTTTGTGAAACTATATGCAAAATCTCTTATGGCTTTTAAGGGGATCAGAAACAATTGACATTCAAATGTTTTCATTCACTTAATCGTCTTTTTAGATGATACTATTTCACTTACCCATAATGATTTGATTTGTGTTTCGGAGGTATCCCAGCTCAGCCTCAGTGTGTGTTGACTGTTGTGACACTGTCCTATAGGTGTGTCCACAGATCTGTTGTAGGGAAACACCATCAGTCGCTGTGATGTACCCAGCGGCGAGTTGACGATTCTTACTCCGTCTGTGGTGGCTGTGGATGCGAGTCCGACGTTGTTGTGACAGCGGACGGTGGAGTAGAGGATGAAGGAGTGGAAGTGGTTAAACTCATCCTTGAGGTCATACTCCGCATGATTCTCTTTGCCAACCACTCGCGAGTACCTCTTTACATCACTTCCACCTTTTGTGCGCCCTGTGTGCCACACAAGCAACTTTTAATTTGAGTAAGTAATTATTTACAATTACGAATTTGGATAGACAAAGAATATCGGTCATTATAATATAAAGAATAGATTCTCTGAAATTAACAATAAAAAAATCAAATATACGTACCAATGGCCCAGTCACAGTGTTTGATTCCAGACTCTTCATCCGTAACTTCCCAGCTGACGTACATTACACTTCTAGATTGGTAGTCAACATCAGATACTGCAACAAAGAATACTTTCTATGATCACTTTGAGATTTTACCAAATTAACCATTTAACAGTTACATTTGTTTGACACTTAGTTCAGACTCTAGCTTAGTCTTGAGAATACCTTGGCCATCTTTCACGCGTTGAAAGAAGGGTGGGGTCACGTCCACAGTAATGGGGATGGAGTGTGCTAGGGTTACGAGACCAGCCGCGTTTGTGGCCTGGACAGAGAGATGGAGGCTGGTGCGGGGTGAGGGTGAGTCAAGAGTTACAGTCGCCTCTGTGCGTCGTCCAACGTCCCGGTACTGCTGCAGTTGAGTACCCCCTTGAGATGCACCTGCAACGACCATACTGACTGTCACAAAACTGAGATTATGGTTCTATTTATTTCCTTTTATTTCAATGATCTATTATGTTCCAATACAAATTAAGTCAAATGCCACAATTAAATTACAAATGGGGAAGAGATAATTTTAACACTGTTCATGCAGAGGAATTGTGTCCTGCATTTAAAAAGATAGGTCTTACAAGATCAATACATAAATGTAAAAATACACTGGTGTAAGTGAAATGACTGAAAGGGTAACTTTTACCAAGGGCCAATCTGTAGTTAACGACGGGCGACTCAGGATCGAAGAAATGCCAGGCAGTGTGTATGGAGGCCCAGTGGGGCAGGAAGACCGCATGTGTCTGCAGGTGACTCTCCAGCTCTGTTCTGGACCCGGTGTCAGGCAAGTACACTATGGTCTGTACCGTAATGTCGTCCAGCACAAACTCCACATTCTGGCTCCTGCACGAGACTGTTAGCATAGCGGAAGTCTCTCTTACAGTAACCCTTTGTGTGTGTTTGTGCCACAGAATCACAGACTCGTAGGCCGAAGGGCAGTCATTATTACATGGAATTGGATCCAAAGTAAAGGAAAATGTGTCTTTGCCAAATGATACAACTATTTCTGCAGGTATCTGACTATTAATTTCGGGCGGATAGCCAACAAACAAAGACACTCTAAACTGTTGTCCAACATTGAGATTGTCAAGGTTCTGGGAAATTGAACCAACAATAGTTACAAATTTGTCTCCATCGTGTGCAAGAGGCGATTCTTGTGTTGTTAACATTACGCATGAGCCTTCGAATGTATTCCAAGCTGGTATCGAACTACAATTGCTATCGCTTTCAACAGTAAGTTTATCTTCAAAGGATGGATTTGTAAGGATGTTTGGGCCGAAGTATAGGACGTCCCGTGTGAGGGGAGGTGAAGAGTCGAGGTGGAGCCCATCCGACACTACGACTGGGCTGCTGTGACCCACTGCGTCCACAGCGTACACTTTGCTGTACACCACACTCCCTAGAACAGAAGTCAAAGTTACAAAGGTACCAA
This sequence comes from Phorcus lineatus, assembly GCA_921293015.1. Taxonomy (NCBI): domain Eukaryota; kingdom Metazoa; phylum Mollusca; class Gastropoda; order Trochida; family Trochidae; genus Phorcus; species Phorcus lineatus. The sequence goes on along the minus strand of OV121087.1, from coordinate 17,630,970 downwards.
CATAATATCTGTACATATGATTTTATCTCCCTCTTTTAAAGGGAGCTATAGCCTTTCAGGTTTAATGTCTCTGATTTTCCTCTTATAGGCTCTTCCTTCAAATAACAATACATTTATTGTCCAAAAATGAAAAAAAGAAATGTATCTATTGAAACATCATGGATATATTTAAAGTTGGATGTACTAGTAAACAATTTTCAAAAGGTTGGGTTTTCATACCGGGTGATCAAAATTTTTTTCGGACAATTTATAAAAAGATTTATATTTAAAAAAATGGAAATGGATACGAACCAAACCCCCTTTCCACTGGGGATCCGTCGCATATGTATTTGATTAATTATTTCGAAAGAACACTCTTATTAGAATAACTGGGCAATTGCAATTTAAAGGATACTCAAATCGACTGCACGGGGTACTTCCTGTTTTTCAAATATCTATTTCAAATTTTCATAGCATACAATCTCGATTCATTTCAATCGGTAATGGCATTTTGATATAATCGATTCGCACATGATGCAAAACTGAACTGAATTAAACTTCAAACTTTTAAGTTGGTAAGCATTTATTGGAATGTCAATGGGCTTTATAAACTCTTAGCTCTTAGCATATACATACATTCTAAAGAATTTGCAAACACTTCTTTTGCGAATAAACTGTTTGTTTACAACTAAACTGTGCTCACTGAAGCTCAAGTTGCATTTGTAGAAGAGTGGATTTGTACAAAAATTATTTGGATGAAAAGGCTTAATTCACATTCACCAATTTCTTTCAAGCTTTTCCTAAGATTTATGCATGTTTTGTCAAGTGTGCATTTAACTTAGGTCAATGGATTCATTTTACTATTCAAGATAACTTGAAAATCATACTATGTTAAAGATAAGTAAATAAGTACGTCATACCAGCGAGTAAGGGAGAGTCGAGCTGTGCAGTGTAAGCAGTAAGAAGTCCAGTAAGCGTCCAGCTCACAATGCTGCAGTCGGAAACGTCATCAGTAGAGCCAACACACCATGAGTAGCTTGTGATAGCAGAGTCCGGGTCGGTGAAACCCTGCCACCAGGCCGACACCGTCACAACAGAGCTGCTGTAGTCCTCGTCGGCACCACCTGTTTACACACAAACGATTACATACATTGCCTAATGCTTTACGGTAAACTAAAAATGTGATATTCTACCAAATGTCTGAAACAGTTTGATAAATTTATAGCTCCGTTTCAAGTAAAAGATCAGTAAGTACCTGTCCCATCGAAGACTATACCCGGGATGGGAGGCAGGATGTCGAGCTGCACACCATCAGAGACAGCCCAAGCAAGGAGTCCAGTCTCAGTTCGGGCCAGCACACTGCTGTAGTACACTGTGTTTCTCTTTAGACTGAGGCCTCTTGCTGTATACCTCGTCTCACGTAACTCCCTAGATTCGTGAATATCATGTGCTGCAAAACAAATTTTATTTATGAAAAGCGTTTTCCTTAAGAAGATTCATTTATGTATAGGTGAACAAAAGAAGGGATATATCCTTGACTCTAGCTAATTTCTGCGTACAAGACTATATAAGAGACATTATTCTTAAGGCAGTGACACCATCTTTGATGCTTTCCTGAGTTTGAGCATCACACGACCATCGAATGAGAATTGTTCCAGTTCTTAAAACCCAAAATATGATTATTCAAAATATATGGCGTAAACAATCTGATTGTAAGACTTCAGTTTTAAACAAAACTGATCCTAACCATGATCTTACTTCCCGTGCTAACTCCGTGTTAGATTTTAACAAGATTTTTAGGATGATACTTGTCATCAATATAATGATGGTTGCTCTTTTTAGGGACAATCTAATCCTGATCTAACTTCCTGTGCCAATTCTATAGGACATTTTTTTATCAAAATCGCTCGGTGGGATAACACAATAACATTCAAATGTCCGAATTCAGGTCGTAAATCCGAAGGTATCATAGATAGCGAGAGATGTTCTGACAATGGTCAGGCAGTGTTTGGTTATAACCACATTTATTTTGAAAACTGGAGACATTGAATCAAATAAGTACATGTATATTTCCATGCTACAACTGACGAGTACCTCTATGATGTTATTATAAACAAATCGAATTCCACTTTGTAAAAGGTCCCGATTTCTAGAAAGAAAATGGTGTTCGTCTTATAAGATGCAATGAAGCATTTTCTATTTAAAAGTAATGTAGAAAAGAAAATATTGGTCCAGTATGTCCATTGAGTAAGAAAGAATTTTAATGTTTACATATAAAAGCAGTTTTTAGCGTACAATGCATCAGCAATAGACGTTTTAAAAAGAATATACCTCCCGGCTGTGTGCCTATGTAGACTGTGTAGTGCAGGGAGTCACTGTGACCAGGGACCAGGTGTGACCAGCTCACCGTGATGGAACTCTGGTCTGTCTGGAAGTCTATATCCCTACATTCAGTCAGATTCCGACATTCCTTGACCTTGGAAAAAATAGGTTAAATACAGTACGTACTTTTGAAATTGATGGGAAAATAAAAAACCCCACATTATATGAAACATTTATTGAACTTTAAATCAAATATAAAGGTATGTGGAGACACTACCGAAAAAAACCTCTTCAAAGTTGAAACCAAAAAAAGCAAACATTCGTTTGTGGGATAGTTTACCTTATTCCCTGGAATAATTGGCATTGACGAAGCAGCCTCATCGACAAGAACTCCATCAGACCTGAAGACTGTGTATGTGTCAGATTGATACCAAGATCGGACAAAGAAGCAATAGCGAGTGCCAGCTGTAAGGGACGACCCTGAAAATGAGGAAGAGAGACTTGAGGCATGATACTGGGGAGTAGCGTTGGAGCACACATGGTGGAAATGAGATTGCAGAAAGAAGGAATGGAAACATCCTTAGTGGGGAGGAAGTGTTTGAAATATTTGCTGAAAAAGAGGTGGTTGGAAGTAGCAGAGAGTAGGATAGTAGAATTTAGAGGGCGGAAAGAAAGATGTTTACATACATAATGGAAAAGAGGTGGTCCTTAGTAAGACTAGTGGGAAGGAGATGTTTGGAAGTAGGATGGTGACAGAGTAGAAAATGTTGATGTTGGTGGGAAGTAGATGGACAAATTGGATAGTAACCATCGATGGTGACATATCTTGGTCGAAAGAAAAAGTTGACCGTAGATGCTTACGTGTCTTGTGGGAAAGTGATGTAAGGCCATGGATAGAGACGTAGTTAGTTTGAAAGAGGTGGTAGGCCATAGATTGTAAAGTACTGAAATGGTAAGTTACGAATGATAAAGTACATTTTGTGGAGACAGATGGTAGGCCATACTGTTAACATACCTTGAGGGAGAGAAATGATTGCAAACGTCTGGTTCCCTGCGTCTCGCCACACCCGGTCCGAGTCTATGTTGAACACCCCATGGGGCTCTGGGTCCTCACACTCCCCAACACTGTACTCGTACCTGTGCAACCACATACCAAATTAAGCAATTTTCAATTAATTGTTATGTTATTTTGATTAATTTGAATAAAGGAATACAAACATCTTTTAATGTTTTCATCTTTAAAGGGGAAAAGAGTATATTGGTAGAGTCACATATGGCAAACCTTTTTAATGCTGTTATTTCACTGAGAAAAACTGCCTGTCACTGAATCTAAGCATGTAAATGATTATCGCTTCAGGATGACGACTGTGAATTGTTAAGTTATGATCGATTCCAGACAATATATAGCAAGCAGCGCAAATATTATTTTGGAAACTTCTCTAAGTTTAAATTATTTAGTGGTAATGAATGTAAAGTATTCATGTTAATGAACTTGAAGACAAAAATAGTTATCAGAATTCTAGGAAGTATTTTAGTTTGTGTCTCATTGGCAGTGCACGAGATGTAATTTCCAGTCTTTATAAACGTTCCAACATCCAAATATACTTTGCGTTTGTAGTATTCACCTTGATATACTTTTAAAAAAGAAAGCCATTTGGGATTTACAAAGGCTCTACTTGACCTAAGCATCTGATACAACCTTTGCCCTAGGCCTTGTGTTTTGCTATATAAATCAATACGACAATACACCTTTGATGAGAGGGTTCTTACCATGGTTTCAGTTCGCATACCGGTAGAGACAGCATTTTGAAAATTGTTTTCCTTGGAAAGCAATCAATTATTAATCAGAAATGGGGTTATAAACATAAAAGGATGACTGCAGCGCTTACCATTGAGGGGACTGTCCTTCGGTATGGGTGACGGACCATGAAGCAGCCATGATATTGGTTAAGGGAGTGACGTCAACGTCAGCGATATCCGGAGGCAAGGTCAGATTTATCACATCGTTAACTGTCACCTCGCTGTTGGTGTCTTGTAAAGTAAAGATATATGCCAGTGACACACCAGTGTAAACAGTTTAGCTTTTCAATGGGATGTACGTAAAAGGTTGTGAACATGCCCACGATATTTATAACAAACGGTATATGACAAATATATCACCAGGCGTTGACGTTCACGTTTGCGTAATTTCTGGTTGCTTTATTCATCAATTTGAACAATTCTGTAAAGATCATGATTCCGTTTTCAAGTATAATGAGTTGTTGGAGGATTCTTACTTAAGATACTGAACGTGACAGCTTTTTATTATTTGGTTTATTGATGAAGATTAACCTAAGTTGTTACATTTTAGAAGACAAAGGAATTTAATTAGGAACATATATAGACTAGTTTACTACACAAGTTGACAAATGTTATATTGAACTGAAGTGTTTCTATGTTTCATCAGTTGAGTCAATTGTGTAAAAGAGAGATATATGGCAAACATTGGCACTTCAATGAAAGTCTCTGGATATCCATGTAAACCGGGTTGTCTTTCCAAATTTAGAAGGGATAACCCCTTTACATCACAGCATAAGTGAATTTAATGAAGAAACACGAAAATGACATTTATATTTTTCAACATTATCAAATACCCATATATAAAACTATTTAAGATAAACTTTTGTTCTCAATACACAAATTATTGTTCATTTCAACTGTTTCTTCTCACTGTTGTTGAGGAGAGCACATGGCGAGATGGTTACTTCACATAGACCGTGAATGGCGCCACATGCACAGTGTCCAAGACAGGAGAAGGGTAGACAGCGCCTCACCAGCCACACGCTCCCTCCTCCCTCTAGGCGCACCTGCCTCAGGAGGGGCTCGCTTGTCAGACCAATCTGCAAACATTTAGCACAGGTCATCATAACGAAACATGGACAGCAGACGGAGGGACGTGCAGGACACAAGAAAAATCTTACCTTGTTAGTGACTGTTATACTGACGAAGACCACCTGGTTGTAGTTGAGGACCTGTGTGGGTATTTCTGCAGTCTGCACCACTCCTTCTGATCGCTCTATCCCTTCTGATGTGTGAGGCACTAGGAATGGCTTCCCATCCTACATGTATAGAACCATAACAAATCAATCAAAAAAAGTATTCTCCTCCTCACACGCAGGCTAGCCTAGCCTAATGCATATTCATTGAAATCAATGGCGACATCATGTCTCACCTGGTTCAGATCTGACGTGAAAGGGTGAGAGCCGATTAAGAGAGTGTACGAGTCAAGACCGGAGTGCAGATCAGAGAAGCCCAGCCAGGTGAGATTCATGCTGTTGGTTGTCCAGTCCATCCATCCGGGCACCTGTCGTTTCAAGTCAGCAGCGTGGTCAGTCTCAACAGCCAGGCTCCCTGTAACACAATTCTAATTGCGGTCATCGTCGAGCGGATCAAGCATACATTGTACTCTGACTTTATAACTATAGAAATCTCCTTTCTAGCAAATTCCCTTGATTTAAACACGAATGCTGTTGTTAAAGATGAATTGGATCGTTCAACTAGCTCAGTGGACGTTATATTAACACTCTTAAAAATACATCAGAACACCCTAACTTACAATGAGCAAGATGTCAGTAGAAAGAATGGTCAGTGAGTGAGTGAGTGAATACGTGAGTGAGTGAGTGAGTTTGGTTACGAAAAATATTAATTACTGCTCAAACGTATTTTTTTTAAAAATGTGATGCATTAAAGATATATGCAGTCGGAAGCATGAGAATAAGGGTATTGTTAGGTTAGGGTTGAATTATGATAAAATGTTCATCAGAACTGTTGCCAATGAACAATACAATTTGAGTTCCATTGTCAACACTCTCCTGGAGTTTTTATCCACCAACATATACGTGCTATGGTTGACGTAGATACAATCTTAATCAAAAACCTTTTAAATCAAGATTTAGATAGTTCAATGAATATGCCAAAATGAAGTATTTTGGAAATTAAGGGTTCGCAACACACCTGTGTTAGGTTTTGATGTGTCCACGAGCACTGATTTGGAGAGGGCAGTCGTACACAGTCGAGCTGCATTGCAGGCTGTGACCTTAACCTTGTAACTGCAGCCGTCCTGTAGACTCAGCCCCGTCAACACGTGCTTCTCCACGAAACCAGGTACCTACCACAAACATCGTAATTCATTAATATAGCATGGGATGATAAGCAATGTATGAAGATAATTATCACTGGTTTCATTCTGTCGGGTTCAATGACGTTCCTGGATCTGGATTATCTACCTCGACATTACATACCAGCTGGCAGAGGTTGCCCTTCAGTCTTATTTAACACTGCAACTATAGAATGATGACTGTATCGAATTTATCTCAGATTCATAATTGATTTTTTCATGATTTAAGAGATGTTTTTACCGAATATTCATCCGTATGTAAGAATACAGATGTACTCATGTTTCATGTGGAAGTGAATAAATTATGATAAGTAGGTAAGTAGGTGGTTGTTGGTAAAGTGTGACGCACCTGTAGTGAGAGTTGGGGGAGGTGCACTCGTGTGTGCGACGAAAGGGAGAGATGATGGGTCAGGATGGACGACTCTGGGTCAGTGAAGGACCAGCTGATACTGAGAGCATTCCTACTGACTGTACTGCCAGCAACAAGAGACGCAAAACCAGCTTCTAGCTGGGGCTTCAGGACCACTTCAGGTGGACTTGTGTCAATGAAGAAACCATTGGATGTCACCTCGGCGAATCCACCTAGAAATTTTTTAACAATTGTGATAGAATCCGTATTGAGATATACATTCCATCTGACAAAGCGTGGAACTGTTATTGTGAAAAAAATGCATTCAATGGCATACGTTTGATCATTTGGGCTTTCAGTAGATATCAAACAGTCTGTTTCATAATTGAAATAACTTATCCTTAAAAATAATATCCTGGACCATATCATATCTGATGTACATTGTCAAACAAATTTAATCTATATTGTAGGTATTTCCTGACAATTGAGCACTTAACTTCACATATTGTACGTCATCGTAAAATTGATAGTGTCATCTCAAACATGTATCTGATCGGGTCATTACGGATAGATGCAAATAACAAAGCATTGGAACCTCTTTTGAAATTAAAGATGACGTCACAATCGTGTAAATTTGAACTCCTGTAGGAACGGATGTCTTCATCAAATCATAAAGCCTAAGGTAAAAAGGAGATAATAAAGTTATGCAGTTTTATTGCCAAATTATGATCAAGCAGTACCAGAAAAATTGAAATCGAATAAACAATAATATTTGCACACAGTTTGAGTCATGATCTTTTACTGTACCTGCATTTTCAGTTTTCCTGTGTGATTAGTTTAGCAGGGATCGGGTTATTTATGAGCAGTTTTCTAATATACAAGTAGCTCTCTGTAATAGTAGTTCATTTTACTCAAAATTTACGATTTGAAGGGAAGTAGCCCCGCCCTGCTGTTCATACAAAGGAGAAAGAATTCGTGTTCACATTCACCATCAAAACTGTAGGTGCTTTCCATTTAAAGACAATGAATATTCCCAATGAAGGCTCCAAAATGCACTTGCAATTAACCTCTATATATCTGAAAATCTAAGGCTCACAGGTGACTACGAACGATGAATGCAACGTATCAAATTATCTCTTAAAAGTTGTGTTCGAGAAGGATGTTAAACTAAAACACCTTACTAAACTCTGACGCCCTAAATAAATAATAAGCAGGAGTGAACAGACTGTGAGTACCTGCTTTGTTGTAGGCCCGGACAGTAGTGTACAGTTTCTGTCCTACCGGAAGTTGTTGATCGGTCGAGAGAGTGTGGAAGGCCAGTTCCTCGAGACCTGAGTTGGTTGCAGCAAGAATGTCATTTGCACCGGGGGAGGTTCCCACTCGCCACTCGTAATGATGAAGTCCAGACTCGGGATCCGAGAAACCAAAATATTTACAGCCCAAGAACGTTCTGGAAGGCAGGAACCACAAAACTTAGAGATTTTGGTAGATCAATCTACGAGCACAGTCGCAAGAGAAAGCTAATTATAATATCTTAACAAGTTAAAATACTTCTAATGGAGTACTAACCGGGAAGACTGTACTCTAATATCGCCATCGCCTGTGCCATCAAACACTGCACCAGATTTGGGCAGGGTGGAATCCACCAAGAACCCGTCGGACGTGGCGCTACTGCACAAACCCGCTGCAGTACATGCTCGAACAGTGGTAAAGTATCTCACTCCCACAGCAAAGGTATGGTCAGCAAAGTAGAATTCTGCAAAATATATACAGTTACTCGTATAAACGTTTCAAATAACATAGTGTCAACTTGTGCCAACACAGTGTTAATGAATGTATAATTCATGTTTGGGACGGGTGTAATCAAGAACTAATAAACAAGTTAGAACAGATTCAGTTGTAAGCTGCAAGAATAGTAACTGGCCTACCAAGGCAAACATCACGTAATTTCCTGTACTTTGAAACTTGTTGGGAAACATTACAAGAACGTCGAAGGAAAAGAAAGTTAACATTGGTGTATAAGATTCAAAATGGATTCGCTCCACAATACCTTGCAGATCTAATTCCTAACAGTGTCGGCTCTAAATGTGACTATAATCTACTTAACTCTCAAAATATATCTTCTCCGTACGCAAGACTCAAACATTCTAAAAATTCTTACTTTCAATCAACAATTAGTTCCTGGAATGTTCTTCCAACCAATCATCGGCAGTCAAATTCAGTCTCAACATTTAAAAATGGTTTTGGTAATAGACATGTCCATGACCCACAATGCTATTCATTTGGTAAAAGGAAATTGAATATCATCCATACCAAATTTAGATATGCTGTGAGTACATTGAACTATGATCTGTACAAAGTTGGAATTTCAACAATTGCTAGTTGTTCTTGCGGTTATTATGTTGAGAATGTATATCATTATTTGTTGCAATGTACATTGTATAGTAAACAGAGAGAAAAACTTATGTTTTCATTACGGCGCTTTACCGGACTTACAATATATCTTAAACTTTTGCTTGAGGGAAGTGCAGACCTGTCAATAAGTCAAAACAAAACTTTATTTATGTTGGTACAAACTTACATCAATGAAACAAATAGATTTCTTTGACATCAGATATTTGTCAATAATAATTTTTCTTCCTGATACTCTTACTCTACTCTTGTTCACTGTCTGCTTTCTGCGTTCACTATGTATTACGTAAATCAATTTTGTACATACTAGGAGAGGGCATTTTAAGTTGGATAACTTGTCCCCAATCCTTTTCTTGTGAATAAAATATGTTTAAACCAATGTATAAATCAACATACCACCTGATATGCCAACTTCAAACTCTTGAAGTTTATCATCACAGCCAGGACATGTTCCAACTGTGAGAGTGTAGTGGGATATTGAAGCTCCCGGGGACTGGAAGCCTGACCAGACAGTGCCAACACCAGAATCAGAAGAAGTAAAGTCGAGGTCAGTGGAGTCAAGTCGTCCCTGTTGCGTGTCCAGCACAACGCCAACAGTTGGGGGAGTGGTGGCTGCAGTCAGAGGGCCGGTTGACGCCTCAACACTCAAATCTGCATAGTTGTAACCCTGCAGAAAGTTCCAGTTAAAACATACTGAAGTAAACAATATCCCTCTAAAATGTCATTATTTAACAACAATGACTTTCAGAAATAATGTTTTCTTATTCTCATTTGTCGAAAATATATATACATACACAGAATCGCCCTATCTGCTGTTAACTGACTCAGAAGGGGTTTGCTTTGAATCCCACAAAAGTATTTCTTAAAAAAAGAAGTATGTAACCGTCGTGAATCAATATACTTTAATCTGTATTTTTGCGCAAAGTTTTTAAATTTTATGAAAAACTATATTGGTTAACCATCCCAATGCTGTGTAGTTTCTCCTATTTCTTTGTTTATAATCTAAATTTAGCTAGGTTGACCACATTGCGATAACAAGATCATATATTTTGTAGATAGGAAAGGATACACACCTCAACAGTCAAGTAGTACTGGTGTCCCTCGCTGACGTTATTCTGTGTATCCAGATTGTCACACTGCCCCTCTCTTGACGTGAAGGGTACAATGTCGCTGAACCCTGGCTTTGTACCCAGAGCAACCCAATATACTTTCATGCCACTCTCATCATCAGTGAAAACTTCATGCCAACTGAAATTGACACAGATTGTTGTCATATTAGAGATAAGCGTGTCCGTCGTTTAGCAACTTACAGTTTTCATAATGGTCGACAAGAGAAGCACGAGGGACGTACCAGACATGGAGACTGCGGTAGGCGATGTATCGGTTCTGCAGTTGGATCTGTCGTCCTGTCAGGACTGGAGGAGACGAGTCCACAACAAAGGCTTCTGACACGGCTGTGATGCTCCTGTTGACATGGTCGGTGGCTGCACCAAGGAGAAAACGCTTTGATAATTTTAACATTTGCAGACCATGGTTGAATGGACCTACTTTCAGCAACAAAAACATTAGCTTTACACTCAAATGTTATGTCAAGTTGGCAACAGGTGATGGATCCGCCCCTGACAAGTGGTATATTGCCTTACCTCTGACGGAGACGTAGAGACGCGCACCGTTCGGCAGCTGGAGGCGGGTCAGGGTGACATGTATGACAGAACCCACACTGTGGAACTGCTGCACGTCCTCACCCTCGGGGGTGGATCCTGGAGAGGCAACCAAAAAAATTTTCCATGTAAGAAACAACAAGATATGTAAGAAGACAATTAGATATTTAAAAAGAGAATCATAAACTCCTTATTTCGTAGATGATGGCACGTCAGGCATAAAATACAAATACATGCTCTTTGTCACACAAGCTATTGATATGTTATTCATTGTTGATGTCTGGGAAGTAATCGAATGAACCTTTGATAAGATGAATGCCTGTATCAATGAATTGGTACATATGTTCAACTAGGATGTATATGTTGGTAAAATGATAGAGTTTGGTTTTCAAGATCATCACTCAATTCAAAAAGAAGAACAACAAAACTTAAAATGAAACCACACAATTTAGATGATTTGATGTAGATAAGATATGACTACATCCAATGGGTTGTTATATAGTTATATAGTTATATATTATAAATCTATAAACACACTGATTTTCAGGGAGATTAATTTCTAAACACTGTAAAATATCTAACGAGCATGTCATTCAGTTACTGCATAACCAGCAAAATGGAAAATATCCCACATGTCGTAAATTTACAAGTAACAGAAAGGACGAAATACTTGATTGGAAGTTAAAGAAACACTAACCATGTTGTATCAAAGACATATATAACATTTTCCTGAAACACAATCTGAGTCAGTTTAACTTGAAAACTTCATGAAAATGCCTAAATATTTAGGAAATGACTTTGCTCACCTAGAGCTACCTCGTAGTAGGCAATCCCGCTAGTATGTGGAACGATGCCGACTTCCTCTATGTCAGTGAAGTCAGACCACTCTACTCTAACTTCACTTGTGCTAACCTACAATGTACGTTCACATCATAGTAACTTCCTTATTAAAGAGGATTCTGAAGTGTTAATACAAAATTGTGGACATCCTTTAAACGGCGGCAGGTTGTTTGAAACACATTAAACATTGTTATTAAGTATATATATATATATAATATATATAATGTGATGTATATAATTTAGGTCTTTTTGTTTTCTAATTGAAAATTGTGTTTAGCGTGATGATTTATAAAAAAAGAACCATTTCAATGTTTGGTTGGAAATAGTAAATAGTATTATTAGACATTACTTTATATGACAATGTCATAAAGTCAAATGAAGAAATAGATAGACACAAACAAGAATTTGTATTTAATTTCTGTGAAGAAATAAGAGTCTTTATGAACCGACTCGTTCCTTGAGATGACGTTAGCCTACCTGAACTCGGCCCGCGGTTAGTCCAAGCACGTGCACAGTGCCCGCAACAGGGGGTGACAGATCGACGGTGACACCATCACTGCATGCGCTCACCTCACCCAGTTCATCTGTCCACTTCTCGAAGTCTTCATCACTCTTTTCAGCGCGGATACAAATATAATATCTCTTTCCATGTTGAAGAAGGGATTCATTAGAAAAAACAGCGTTTATGATGTTGTTTTCTGAAATTCATTAAAAGCTTTCAAAGCATTTTGTAAACAAATATGCAAAATACTTACCGCGAGGGAAATACTTCCGTAACAAGTCGACTTACCGTTATTATTTTTTCCACCACAAACAAAAGTAATTTTATATCAAAGACAGTCATTTGTCGAATGAACCGGCGGAAGGACATGTGTTTTATAAATATATAGATTACCTGTTTGTCCACACTGCAGCGCGATAGAGGCAGTGCAAGGGTCAGCGAGGGCCATGATACTCTGCTTGGTGGGGTGAGAAAGGGGGTTTGTCAGGTCGCTCTCTAGCACCGCCCACGTGTAGTTCCCGTGTCTCAGGCGGGGCCACACACCAGACAATATGTTCGTGAGTCCAGTGTAGTCTACATCTGTGATCTCTCTAGTCTTCGACGTATCAAATACAAACTCCATCCCGACATTATGTCCTTGTGTTTCACCTATAAAATGGGAAATCACAATCATTTAATCTCAAAAAGGATTGCCACATAAATTATTCTATATATTTCCTAATGTTAAAGAATTACTCTGACTGACCTAGAACATCAAGGACGAGTGGTGTGGAAATAACCGGGGGATCCACTGCGCTGCAGTCGTGCACCTGCACGGTGAGAAGGGAGGTGCGTCCAGCCCAGTTGTAGCCCCGCACACACAGCCACCGGCACCGGCTCGTCCCCACCCCTCCCTCTACTGATACACGGAACTGCATCTACCGGGCAATTGTGGTACATGAGGAAAAAGGAAAAACATAGAAAAATGCTAGTAGACATATTAGGAAAAACAAACATTGGGATTATGTTGATGGGGTTTTGTTTTCAAATTTACTTATTTGGAAATGACAGTATCTAAATGCTAGAAATAAATCTTAAACATCAACAAACCTTATTTCTACCGTCAACTATTTCCTGCGATTCGATCTGTTTCCAGGTTGTTAGCATTCTTCTAGCCTTGCTATCGTCCGAGAGAGCCCATTCATACCTCTCCATCACCTCATATGCCTCTGCTCTGACCAGGATGTCAGGGTCATAAAAACGATCCATTTCCACCGTAATCTATGTTTAAGAGAATTTCGTAAATGCAAATTCTAAACTAAAAGTATGTTAATTTTAAAATGACTTATTACACTGACTGGCAGCTTTACTGGTAGACTGACTGACCCGATAGCAAACCGATCAAGGCATCAATTACTAACTAACTAATATATTGAACCACTAAACAACTGACAAGACTCATTTTTTAACTGACCGAAAGATTGAACCAGTGCCTTACTTACTTAATGAGTAACTCACTCACTTAATCAATCTCTCACCTTGGAACTCTCTCCCTGCTGTAGATGCTGGAGACTGATTGTTCCTGGTTTCGGCGGGTTTGGGATAATTGTTGTTCCATTACTGTAGGTTGGCATGGAGCACACAAGCCCCGCACAGAATCTGACAGCAGCTCGGTACGTGGAGCCCGGGGAGAGGGAAGCATTGCCTGAGAATAGGCGGGAAACCGGCCCTACACGCTCATATGCACGCACAGTCCTCCATTTAGAATCTACCATACAACAACGAGTTATCTAAATAGTATTGCATAAGTGCGGATTAAACCTCGAAAAACTTTTCAAGTTGATGATAATGCATATACAGTTTTAAAAAGTTGGACAGAGTGTTAACAATATGAGCTTGTTCAACATTTACTATAAATTATTCATTTATTTGGTTGACTTGAGTACGGTACATCTGAGAGATTTTGCCTTGAGTTCTATTCTGGATTTGATCACCTGAGTGCGGCAGCCTCTCCTCCAGACTCCAGGTCACTTCCGGGTAGCGATCTATGTCCATCTTAGACCACGCCCAGTGAGCTGTGTACACAGACGTAGAGCTCTGGTAGTCTGTGTCCGAATCACAGGTCTAACAATATATACACGTAATTGAGAACACAATCCGACCTTTGACAAGTACATGTATTTCAAAATTCAAGATAAATATTAAGAAGTTCTCAGGTGAATGGGATGATATACAGAAGAAAAATTGTATTTTTTGGATTGAGTTTTTTATATTTGCGCCGTGAAATGGGTGGGGATTGAAAGTTGTTTTTCTTTGGTTTTAATGGAAATGTCAGCTAGCGTAAAACCACTGTAGCACTTGATCATATGTTCATAAAGGGATCCACATTTTGCAAGGTTTAACACAACATCTCAGATAAAAGTCTTTTATTCTGAATAGGACGTGCGAGTGACATATTCAACAAATTTGTGATAAGTAAGAATGTTTACACAACTTCTCAGCTTTTTGTGATTTTTCTTTCTTTAGAAGAAAACGAAAATTGGTTAATTATCTGAGCATTCCGCTAAAACGAAACCAAAAAAAACTTCTTGATCGGGAGAACATAGGATGAAATGTTTTAAATCAACATTGGCAAATGTGATAGTGTATAAAGAGGGGTGGATTAAAATAGTTTAACGATTGAATTGTTTTTACTCACATCTTGGTCTCTTGAACTCGGTGACGAACCCTCCGCTGTAACAAGATTAAAGTTTCAGTCAAATGAAGCCTCTATACTACACATCTTGTCATCTTAAGGAAATAAAAACCCTTATTCAAATATAAATGATAGATAAAGGTATCACTATTGTCTCTGTATATAGTAAGCCAAATCTTCAGGATCTTATTCCTTTCAAATAGCTCGAGGAAGAATTTGAAAAAAACCTTGAAAACTAAACCAAGAATTTGAAAAGCTATATTATGTATGCATCTTTGATACCTGTTTTACACCATGGGCCATCTTTAATAATGATATGTGACATATCTACACCGTTTTTCACAATGAAACGACCATTAGACGATGAAGAAGACTTTCCGGCACTATTTGAGGCTTCGACTGTCATGTAGTACTTCTGAAAATAAAGGTAAAATTATATTTACCGAGAAGTTAAAAAGGCTCAATAAAGATTTTTACGAAATTGTTTTGTTTAGAGTATACAGCCAGACCTCGATAATCCGAACACTTCCGTTTTTCATCAAAAACGTTCGGATAGTGAAACGTTCGGACTACTGAAACGAACCAAATCTACAGACAGACGAATATTACGAATATCTAATGAGTTTTATTTCATATACACATAACAACTTGGATACATATATGAATAAACAATCATTGCACAAAAGCATTTCTGGACACTCGCTCAGGTTTCAAGAATTTGCCGATTACAGATCAATTTATTACAATCACAAACTGCTGACAAGCTCAACTCCCGTGGCAATCCACTGTCATTGATGTTGATTACCGAACGTTTTGATGAACAGCCAGATTAATGAAGCAGACATAGCTGTAATTAACTAATCCGTTACAGCTAATTCCGATACGGAGACTGAATCAACGGATTAATGAATCAAGATTTAATGAGTTTATATAGAGATAAGTTTGGTTACAGTTTGCTACCGTTCGGATACTGCGAGATTCGGATTATCGGTGGCCGGATTATCGGGGTCTGACTGTACTTCAGTTGATTATGATAGATGAATATTATCAATACTGGCTGCTTTTTGCGTTGATGTTAAATGAATGGCGTACTTGATTTCCCTCCAATTTCAAGCCATTGAAAGTATATTGAAGTTGACTGCCAACACTGACGAATGGTCTGACTTGAGTTCCAAAGGGTGTTAAGCCTACACCAATCCTATAGGTGATATTCTGTCCCAGTGACTGAAAGCCATGCCACCTTGCTGACAGACTTGAAGTAGACAGCTGTTGGTCAGTGTCAACGAAATTCTGAAAAAATGAATTAATGAATTGTTGTACGGTTAATTCCTCAGCATAGGAATTTATTACAACAATTTATCAAAAAAAACTAAGACTAAAGGCTATTAAGTACCTACATAAATGTTGAAGATGTGCTCCTCTTCCTCAGGGCAAAGATCGATGACAACTCCTTGAGCTGGCAGTCTGACATCATGCAAGTAAGGCTCTGAGCGAGCCACAGTAGACAGACCGACCAGGTTGGTGACTCTGACTGACAGGAAGTACGTGTGGCTGTGGTGCAGATCCCAGTGAAGACCACTAATCGGTACAGCTGCACATGTGGGTGGCCAGCTGAGCACACAGCTGCCTCCAGATTCTATAGCTCGGAATGGACGCACAACAGATGCCAAAAGATTAGTCCCTGAAAACATTAAAGGAATGTTTTAAGGTATCATTTGGACAGGACCTCCCATTATTTTGAACATTGGACGTAACACTCACCAACTGCGACTTCATACTTGAGATGATCGGGCTCTGGATCTGAGAAGGCTGATGCCTCCCATTGAGCTATGAGGTATTCTCCATCAAGGCGCGTTATAATGGTCCCAGTGAATGAAGCAGCAAGCGTGTGGACGATGACTGGACCAAGCACCTGCAGGAAGACACAAATTGATGACAGTTGTACTGTACTGTAGTGAAAGCAAGTCAGTAAGTTGTTAAGAGAACACCAGAATAGAATGGTACCTTGGTAGAGGAGAGACCGGCCTTGTTGGTTGCTCTGAGTGCAATGTAGAAAGTCTGAGCCTGGGCCAGTAGTGGATGCGAGGTCTGGAAGTGGGGGTGGTGATGAGTGGAGGTGAAGGGCAGGAGATCAGGGGCTGAGACGTCAGAATCATCAGACATCAAACCAAGCTCATAATCGTAGATTCCACTCTCCTCGTCAATTCCAGTCCAATTCACATACAACTGATGGCATAAGATTAGTGCGAGGGAAATATCATTTTGGCCAAATGAATAAATCATTGTTGATTATAGTTTAGTGGGAACCCCCATTTTACAAAAATAAGCGTAAACCTCATCTTATCAAATACTAATGTAATGCTCGCAGCAGACTGAAGTTAAACTTACTTCGTAGTCTTTTCGTAAATAAAATGATTTGAAGAAGGCATCTGGCAATGGCGCTACCACAGAGCAGTCCTGGTTAGGTATGGTTCGCACACTTCCATTCTGCAGTAGATGAAGTGGAAACTCATACAGAAGCTGGAGGGTGATCTCTGCTGCTGTAGACCTGTGAACCAGTAAATAGTGACACAGTCATTTAAAAACATTGGTCAGAATGTCAAAACTGTTTCCACGACCCGTTTTGTTGTTACAATAACTTGTATGGACTACAGTATTTAACAAATGAAATTTTTTTTCAAAATTGGTTTTCTAAAGTTATAAAAAAGAGTGATTATAAACTTACCTGCAAAGTGAACCTGGAGATAATAAAAGAGATCGGCGTCTTTTATCATCAATGTCCCATACTGAGTCGTCTGACGTCTTAACTAGGCCGCCTACAATTCTTGCATCTAGAACTGCAACCTCTCTGAGGCTTGGGGGCGTTGTATCAATTGTAACTCCATCTGAACACACTGGGGTGGAAGCTGCCAGACCACCATTGTAAGCCATAACAGTGACATGATAGCGTCCAGAGGTCGGCGCCCTCCACGATACCATATTTGATGATGTTTCAGAAACCTGTGCCAATGTCAAATGACAACAGGGAACAGAGGTAATATAAGCTTTATTGGTTTTACAAAACCTATACAAAGCTTTGTTTGAAGAATATTGATAAGGGATAATTTGAACAATTGATATCTACTTACATTGAAAGTCTCCAAGTCGAGACCAAAATTGTCTTCAGTGAGACAGGAGGTTGAAAAGCCATACTGATAGAATTTGACGCCACTCTCCCTGTCGAAGAATCCTGCCCAGTGAGCGCGTATGTGCAGGTCCTGCTGGTAGTCCACCTCCTGTTGTCCAGGCATCCCCTCGTGTACGTGTCCAGACAGGGGAGGGCTCGAGTCTATAGTAATCTGCAAAAAGTGTTGCAATTGGGAGACGTCACATAACCTACATGTTGATAATCATACTTTTTATTAAATAACATTGTTAGAATTTCATTAATTCATTGTGCAATCTATATGTTAACCGTTTGATTGAAAGTTTTTATATAAGGTGCTTTTATATACCTTAAAATCCTTTGTTGTGGTAAGTTTTGCGTGGTTAGTTGCAGTTACTTCTATGTGATAATCTGAATCATGAACTCCTTTATATTTGTCAGTGAATATTCCTCCGTGAGAGCGACTAGAGTCGATCAGATCAGGCTTTACATGGAAGTGTCTGTGGTAGCAGCCTGTAGCGGGTGTGCAGTAGCAGTTAGCTCCCCTGATGGACTTGGCATACCGAGCTGTGCAGTCATCAAGGTCCTGCAGATAATAACATAAAATCATCTCTTTCTACAACAGTGGCTAGAAATTAGTATAAAGGGCAGTCTGAACTGATAATCTTGTATATACTCATATTGTTTATTAATTTTAACATAAGAATTGTTTAAACCATTGAAGAAAATATATTTTTCTAAAGTTTTGTCATAAAACTGTTATGACTTGTAGTTATGAAAAAATTATCAACAGCTAAGTTATCCCTAAGGATGGTCAAAATGTCAATTGAAATTAATCCATGAAAATATTCTCCATTATTATCATCATATTTCCCATACTCCTGTTTCCCCTTGCGTAGTAAGGTGCTGAACTCCATGGAGTACGACCCCCTCCTCGGCAAATCTGTCTGTTATTTTCCAGGAAATAGACTCAAGTCCACTGTGCAGGTCATATGCGATCCATTCAAAGCTGAAACATTACATGACATGTTTTATCAATGCAAATCGATAGTTCATTCATTGTTAATTCAGATAATTTAACTACATACATACGTTTAGTTTGAGTTTTACTAAGGACACTCACATTGTTTTGAGACAGGATTGTGATTTACTTACGTCATTGCGGTCAAATTCTGTAGGTTTTACTAATGCAAATCAGAGTAAGTTTATTGTCTTCAGCTTAATTGAAAAGGAACATATGTTTACTTTGAGTATTATTAAGGACACTGACATTGTTACGAATATGATTGTGGTCAAAGTACTCACGTCATGGCGGTCAGGTCCTGTAGCGAGTGTACACTGACATTGAGAAGGTCTCCTTTTGTAAGCCACAGATCATCTATGATGGGGGGAGACGTGTCAATGTGAATGAATGTGCTCTCCTCCTTCACCCGCGACATCACGTCCCAGGCTCGAACCCAGAACCTGACAGTGTCTCCATCAACCAGATTCGGCGTTATTGTTTGAGACTGTCCTAATCCTTGACTGCTGAATGCAGAGTCTGGTGGTGCGGATTTGATAGACGATCCTCCAGAGTGATCAACAAGGAAGGCTGTGGATATTCTGACGATACCTGCAAGGTAATGACATGCATGCGATTACTTTATCAACATCACTTGATCCCCTACCGCAAATTCACAATTAGATAGATACAAAAGTGAAGATTATTACGAATTAGGCTGAAGTATTGTTAGGTTGAGCTTGGTTGTTGACACTTAAACGCATTTTTGGCGGTCAACGCGTCATTGTGAAGAATTGTAGGTTATGCAAAAATTAAACAGTTCTGGGACTTTTCTCTCTGTTGTCAACCCTTGAAGTCCCTCAAAAGTTGTTTCAAGATATTACAATTGGAATAAAGCTGTCAAATATTATATCCTCTTTGGTGTTAATGCCTGGAACAGGATAAGGGAGACTCAATCTCTTCATATCCTCAATACCTTAAGCTTTAAACGCTAAACAGTTTTTGATCTTAGTTCCAGGCATAAATTCCTTTACTTAAGGTACCTTGAATATTGTCTATCGCAGCCAATGTCCTGTTTCCCTTCGAGTCGTCGTAGAGTGAACTGGTCCCATTGATGGATGCCACAGGGAGGAGCCACTTGTTGCTGTGATGCAAGGTGTTGATGTATCTGTTGCTCCAGTCGAACCTCACGCTCGACGTGTTCGTCTGCCAGTCAGGCGCGTCTCTTGAACCTGTACTCACCCACAACTTGGTGTCTGCACGGGTCGTCACTGATGACGTTTGATCATACATGACTATTCTTCGTGCACTCTTGTAGTTACCAGCTTTGTCATATGCAGACAATGTCAGAGAATAAACCCCTGCACTGCTCAGCTTGTACTTCGCATTGAGCTGCAAAACGTTTTGAAAAAACCCATAAAGCTGGTCTTGTTATGGAAGTTTGGGTAAATTGATCAATAATGTACTGAAATCATTAGTTAATACGACCTGTTTGGTAACATTTGACAGCCTATTTGCCGTGGACATGTTAATCGTATGGACATGTGTGAGAGAGTGACAAGTCGTAAACATGGAAAGTGTATTGAAATGTGTAAGCAAAGGACAAGTCATAAACGTCGTAAGTGTTTTGGAAGTTGTTAGAGTTGTGAACATTGAAAGTTAATTTAATTGTGTGAGAGAGTGACATGTCATAAACGGGGAAAGTGTATTGAAATGTGTGAGAGTTTAACATGTCGTCAAACTGGAAATTGTATTGAATATGGTGACAAGTCATAAACGAGAGTTAAGCGTGCAAGAGATATTGATACGGTGACGTATTGTTGATGTAGGCAGTGGGCAGGAGTGAATGATGCATTGTGGATTAGACCGTGTGCAGAGACGGTGTGCATGACTTTGTAATTACGTACCGTGGAAGCAGGCAGCGTGAGAGAATCTATGACAGCCCGCTCGTGCAGATGATCAGCAACTACGTGAAGTTCTTGCACCTCCAACACGTACTTGCTCACCCCGGAGTCAGCGTCCTCCCAGCCACTCCACCTCATGGACACTTCACTCTGCAAATATTCAACTTGCCATGAATACAAGTATCATAAATAGATATATCATGGGAGTGTGTTTGAGGATGGTAATTATCCTGCATTAGGAATAAACATTGTATATATCGAGCCATGCCGAGCTAAATACATAGTGTTTAATACAGGATATATATCATCCCAAAACACACAAGTATGATGACCTTTATACCAAACACTTTCATTTTGCAATTATCATGGGGATCATGTTTGACAATACTGATATAAAATTTGAAGTTGTGTTTTAACGGGCGCAAATTACAGTGGATTGACATAAAACGATTTCTCCTTAGTATTGCTTTTATTTCATACATACTGCCTTCATGCAATTAAGTGGACGAGCCTTTCTTACATAGGGGCGAGAGTTGATTCCCTTCGTTTCGATTGCAATGAAAACTTGCGTAACAATAAATAAAGAGCAAATTGGAAAAAGTCTGTTGCAATATGCATCTTATCCATATATGACTTCGGGGGCGGGATAGCGCAGTGGTTAGCGCGTTCGGCTTCGGATCAGGAGGTCCGTGGTTCGAATCCCGCCAGGCAACTTTGTCTGCAGTAGAGAAATGATCTACACGCAGTCAGGTTTGGGTGCAATGCTACACTGAATTTCAGCGCAGTATCACCCATGGTTCGCTAGTTCCAGACGATGCTCGCAGGTTTCACCGCAACGCATAGCCACCATGGGGTTGCGGGCTTTCTCCCTGCAATAATACTAGCAGCCGCGATATAAGTGAAATAATCTTGAAAGCGGCGTTAAACACCAGCTCACCTCACCTCATATATGACTTCAACGTTGACACTATCCTACTGTGAAGATGATTCACTACATGATAATGCATTTTATGAGACTTCTTGTTCGTAATGTAACCACTTTGAATTTTTTAATTTTTTTGTTTAAGATTCAAATAGTATATTTTGATATAGATGCACAAAGAACACCAGATTCGGTATAATTACAATACGTATAAGAAGACAAGATGAACATTGTGTACTTACTGTTGTGATGAGGTCGTCCCCCGCCAGCATGCTGTCTACACACGCTGGTGTGTGAGTGCAGTGGGTCGGGGTGTTCAGGTCAACGGACAGCGTGTAGCTGTGTACCTGGGAGTTGCCCTCGTAGTAGTAGGTAGACTCAGTCTCTCTCTCCATGTCACGCACTCTCACTTTACCACCATTGTTCGCCTCAAACCTCAACTGGATGCTGCAAATAATTTTTATTTAGAGAAACTTTTTCAATGAGAGAAAAAAAACCCCTCACCTTTACACTTCATATCTTTCAAAATGTTACTAAATGAGGGTATGTAGTTTGAATGTTTGGCACTAGTGCATCAACTCTTTAAAAATCAAAATAAGCTTATATTCAAAAGAAATTCTACTATGCATGCTACGAATTTGTAATGGTTTACTTTTCCCTCAAAGTGTAATTATTTAATATATTCAGGGGTTGTAATAACTTTCAGTTGTTTTCAAAAGACAATCTTACCATGATGAACAAAAACAAAAACTTATTGATTCAAGAGAAAATACTAAACTCTCTTGGAAATTGTTGAAGCAGGGGAGACAATCATAATGCCTGATAGCATTGAAACTGAGAAATGGATAAATCACTTTTCCTCTCTTCTTCAAAAAGAAAATCATCCTACTGTACCTGTCACCAGTGGCAGAAATGATAGCTGTAACCAAATAGAATTAAACCAACCTAATCAGCCCTCATGAAATTCAACAACAGATAAGAAAATTAGGTAATGATATGTCACCTGGACCTGATGGAGTTGCCACTGAATATTTTAAGAATACGACAAGTATTATTTTATCAACAATGACTGCACTGTTTAATCAGATATTTGACAGTTTTTACAACTGCTTTGAGGAGAAATATTATTCATCCTCTCTTCAAATCTATAGATAAGAATGTTGTAAACAACTGCAGGGGAATTTCATTAATCTATACCGTGTGTAAAATATTTACTTCTGTACTAAACTGGAGACTTACGGTTTTCTGCGAAGCGAATATAGTTATTGATGAACTACATGCAGGTTTCAAATCAAACTACTCAACCATAGACTATATTTTCAGTTTGCAAGTAATGATACAGAAATATACAGGGAAAAGAAAAGGGAGATGTTGGTAAAAGATAAAATATGTAGGGATAAAATGAATGTCGCCGACAGCCTTTTTCCCTTTTATTCCATCAGAAGGTTGTTTCTCCACTGTCTTTATGTAGTGAGTCGTATGTGGTACCCGTATTTGGCTACACGCCAAATCACGTACGTTCCATGCCTGTGACGTGTGACACTTTCATGTCACCACCCGACCGATGTCGGATGTGTTTTCAACATCTTTCTAATGTTGTTACACCGTCTTTCTGCAGGTAAGCACCCTCTCTACATATCTTTTCATGTCTTTGCTAGTAAATGTGTTATTATCATAATCTGTAATAATAACCTTAAGTTAGTAATTGATCGCGATCGCGTATGTAAACTTATTCTCGCGTGTAGCACATTCTAACTTAAGCACTAGCATAGCACGTATGGCAGTGTATGATTGATTATGATTTTATATTTCAAACGTACCAAATCATCAGTTTTTTATATTTCTGACCGATCGCTAATGCGTGACGTACTTTCAATTGTAAATATACCGGACTTAACGCTAAAGCGTGACGTCACTCATATTTTATCAATTATGCAATAATAGAATAACAATCGTTTATAAAGCTTTTATATCTATAATTGTATTGTTTATTGCAACTTTATGTATGTATTTCATAACATATGTGTAAAGACAGAGACTTTCATGTCACCACCCGACCATGTCGGATGTGTTTTCAACATCTTTCTAATGTTGTTCCACCGTCTTTCTGCAGGCAATAAACGGGTTTTAGAACTTAAGCGACGTTCCCCGTCTTCTATATTGTCCACGGACGACAAGTGACCTGAACCCGTGACATGAAAATTTTATAATAATCTCTCATCTACGAATTCAGGATTGTGTGCATGTGTAAGGGATTCAAGACTACTTCCAGTGTAATATTGGCACTCGCCAGGGATGTATATTGAGACCACAGCTATTCATAATAATCATTAATAAGCTACCGAAGAAACTGGTAGATTTGGGAGGAGGAGGAGTTTTCATCTCACAAGATTTCAAAAATGTATTTGCCATTATGTTTGCAGATGAGGCATCAGTAGCTTATTCAGCTATTCATCTTAAAACAAAAATAGATGCCCTCCATTTATTTTGCACTGAAACAGGTATGAAAGTAAACTTGAAAAAACTTAAATAATGGTAATTAGAAATGGTGGCCCCCTCGGAACTCATGAACATTGGACCTATCAAGATGAAAACATTGATGTTGTCCCATTCTACCGATATTTAGGAATAACATTTACACCCAAACATGTCTAGCTTCACAGAGTCAAAATACCATAACGACTATCAACAGATATCAGAAAAACACTTTGTGATATCCCTTGTAAAGATTTATTTAAAATATTTGACAGTATTGTTACTCTTATCCTATGTTATGGTTCAGAAATCAGAGGCATTATATACAGTAAAATAATTGAAGATATTCATGTTAAAGTGTGTAAATCATTCCTCAAAGTATCAAAGAATACCTGTAATGCAATGGTACATGGAGAATGTGGTAGAACTCCACTGCAGTAAACATATTTGACAAGAACTATAACGTTCTGGCGAAGGCTGATACAAATGGACCCTGATTACTACCGCACCAGTGCTACAGGATGCTCACTGTTATTGATCATATCGGACGCACCTCCTGGGCTACTCATATAAAAATATTTGATTCAGATTTGGATTTGGATATGCATGAATATCCAAAGATGTTGGAGATAAAAATATTTTCATACCAATGTTTAAGCAGAGACTTTTGATAACCTACTGCAGACCTGGATTGTAAATGTAAACCACTTATCTGACTCTTATTCATATAAACAGTACAAATCTCTTCTGACTGTTGAATACTATCTAAATTCATCACTTACATCTAACTTTAAAAATATTTTATTGCGCTTCAGATGCAATAACTTTAGAATAGCTGTAAACTCAGGAAGACACCAAGCCACACCATATAAAGAAAGACTCCGTCCTCTCTGTTTATCGAAAAATAAGCATTTCATTGAAAATGAATATCATGTACTGTTAATCTGTGAAGATTATAGTTCTTTATGCTTATTAGCAAATACATAAATTCTAACTTTCATCATAACTTTATTTCCATATATTCTTCTCAAAACTATGATGTCATACACATTTCAATATTTTTACTTAAAGCTCAAAAGTTAAGGCAATTACAAACATAATAAGATTGTGAAGCATGTCATACATTTATATATATATATATATATTTAAAAGCGTTGATATCTGAATTTTCTGTATTTTGTCTGTCTGTCTACTTTAGCCGTTTTTGCTAAATCATGCTCACAAAATCGGTTGAAGAATAATGACAATAAAACAGGCTAACCTCAATAATCCTCTATAATATAGATGTTTGTAACAGCATAATTCAGACCTACACATTTCGTTGATATTTAGACACCAAAAAAATTAAATTTGCTTAATAAATAAGCTTGATGATTTTGCCTAACTTTTTATATTCTCCAATATAGTATGTATTTACTAATTTATGTATAGCGACATGCGCAGCGATAGTAAATTTTACGGAGTAAATGAAGTACATACGAGTCCTTGTGTTGAAGAGGGAGGGGCAGCATTGTGGAGGGGGCGGAGTTCCCTTCACAACGATACAAGTCCGCGTCCGGGTTATTTCTACTCGCCCCACTACACGTTATCGTCTTCGACTTTACAGTACGTCCTCCTGCAATATACACACGAAATATAGAAGCGTCAATTGTGTATTACATAGGAGTCTTTAATACAGTCTAGGTCCTCATTCAACAAGTCTAGATTGGACTAAATACGAGCCTGAAGAAAATAATTGTATGGATGAAGGAACAGTAAATCATTACAGCATCAACAGTAAACAGTATTTTACTGTCTTAAGTTTTTTCAGCGTATGTATCTTACTAGCTTAAACTTTAAGTCTCAGTGTAAGGCTCACCTCTTTTCACGTAAACCTCGACAGAAGCGCCTGTGATGCCGACAGTGAAAGCCTTAATAAAGGCAGGTCTAGCTGGTGGTGTTACACTCATCTTGTACACTGCAGTCAATTCATATTGCACAGTTGCAGGGGAGACGATGTTGGTCCAACTAAGGTCCTGTGGGGATCCACTGTTTATGTCTAAGGGAGCTTCAGTTGTGTCCCCATTACTCGCCGTTATCCGTAGCATGTTGAAACCTATGGTAGGTCCCTTTGTCACTGTAAATATGTATATTATAGACATAACTTTTGTTATTCTCTGTGTTTGTAACCATGCCTCATTCGGACGGTTCAAAATATGACTTCCGAGTACAATCATGATAATAACTAATAAATTTGACCTTGATATAGTACCAACAACTGAGAATTTTGAGAATAGTTTCAATTGAGAATAATAAGTCAAAGTTGATATAAAATAGTTAGTAATTATCACGTCACACAAGCAATGAAAGCATGAAAATGGCTCATGGTTGGTTCCTCTCAATGTCTGGCCTCGGCTTTACTTTTAACATGCGCATGTTGTGTTCCTTTCATTGGAAAAGGGAAGTTGACAAATTCTTACATAGACATTTGGTTATGAAGCTTAGTTCTTCTTGATTGTGAGCCAAATTTTATCAACTAAACTAAGGCAAACCAAATAAAGTTCAATCGAAAAATACATACTCTGATACAAACATCCTGTTCAAGACAAATTACAATTGACACGTGGCATAGTTTCCTTCTCTTGCTTGTTGATGGTTGCATTAATAATTGATATTCAACAAGCGTTCGACGTGTTGAATAAGTTTCATTTGATAACTGAATTTACTCGTGCTTTTATTCAACTTAAGAAATGTATGGTAAGTTTATTTTACTTTTCAAGTATCAATGTCTGTTCAAATCTTTCCGTAAAGAAAATAATTTGATGGGTGTCAATTGTCGACAATAGAAGAACCTAAATGTATCCAAATGTTTACATGATTTCTCATGCTATGAAATGTACATTTGTGTTATTAAATCAATTAAAGTATTACAAAGGTCCTACTTGTTTGACATTTGTCTCCAGAGAAGCCTGTTGAGCACCTGCAGCTGGAGGCGAGTTCGTTTGAGCAGTTGCCTGGGTAACAGTAAGTGCTGTCTTGTCGCCAAGAACACGCCTCTGTAACATAAATTAATGATCACATCTCGTCGGAAACAATTTTCATCAGCTTGAATGCACCCATATGTACAGGATGAGGACAATTCTTCAAACATCATTTTGAATTATGCCCTTAAGTCATAGCTTAAACAATGTTAAAGCCACAAAATGTGATGAATGTATTTATTAAGAATTATCTAACGAAACGTCCATATAACTGTTTAAACTAAGTGCTAATCATTTGTTGGGCAAGTCTTGTGACATGATTCTTTTGGTTGCTTTTGGATGCTATTTCCCGTAATGACCGGCTGTTTAATAGTTAGAAAGATTATTTTATTTTTGTTCCTCTGATGCGAGATCTCATTAAAAAAAAACCTGCCCAGGACACTATGTTGGAAAGATAATGTTATTTATAACATTCTAGTTGAAACATAATCATTGTAACGACAATGTCACGACGTGTTATTTCAAGTCTTTGTCTTAAACCATATTGATGATTGAAGTAGAAAAATGACTTTAGTGGAACATAAGGTACAACAAAAAATTATCATAAACTTATAATGTTGTCAGAGGCTTAATCGACAATACTATTTTAGCCAAAGGATAATCGAAGATGACATATTCCAACGTTAGTTTCCATCTAATTTTGCACATCAAGGATTTCGATATAATGGGAACGGAATATCGGTGTGATGACATTTAAAAATGAGGGAAAAAATAATAGAAGGTCCGTCACTCACTGTTACAGGCGGTTTTCCGTGTATTGGGCTTGTAGGCCCTGTAGCCCATCTTGTCAAGCACGATCCCCTCACAGCGGGTGCAGGTCTGGTCAGTGGACGTCGAACACTCCTCCAGGTCGCAGTTGGTGATGGCTGTACACACTGGAATGAGTCGACACTTCTTACAATTTTAAATAATTCATTTCTTTCTTCTGTCGAAATGATTGGGATTCAACAGCTACATAAGAACCGTAAAAAGCACCATTCACAAACAATATTTTCAATATAATAAAATTGACTGATGATTTTACCTATGAATAAACTGTTTCATTGTGGCGAAACAATAAAAACAAATAATAAAAAGGTGATACAGACCAGTCGGTTATTCGTTATTTGAATACATGATAACTTATATCTAAAAACTTGCTAGCTTCAGCCAAACAGTTAACGTTTATTTTGTAATATTCGAAATGATGTACATATAATATATCCATTCTTCACATTATCAAACAAATTGGGATTGTCTTTTCATGACCAAGAGTGCACCCACTTCTACATCTCTCATTTCCGTTGTAGAAACCTGTATTACAGTTACTGCACACTCCGGGTTTGCTGCAGTAGCCACCGCTCTTGTATCCCGTTGTGCCATTAATGTACTTGATGTGTGACTCCGTGTAGTCAATGTTGCATGCCTCGGGGTTGATTTTCCCATCGCACACCGCTGCAACAGGATTACAATACTTTATATATGTGGTGTACAATAATAAATGCTCGATTTGTACAAAAGTTCATTTTAAAAAAGTAATATTCGTATTTGTTATGTATAATACTTTTGTAACAGTTATGTACTTTCATACCTGGTGTGCGCAGTACCTTTATTTCTTCAATATGTTATGCTTACAATACATTCAGATGTGTTCTATTCAATACCTCCATACTTGTTGTGAAAGATTATCTCTAACTGTAAAGTATCTGGTCTATAATACTACCAAAGTTGTTTTGTAGAGTAATTTAAGATTTGTTGCGTAGAACTCTTTCCAACATGTTGTGTACAATACTTCCATACTTGTATTGTAAGATATTTTCAAACTTGTTGTTTACAATTCGTTTATAACAGCCGAAAACGATATGTGAAACTGGTTCACAAATACTTCAAGATTTCATGTGTACAACATTTAATGTGTACAGATGTGTTGTTAAAAATACTTACATATTGGTTGTGAATAATATTGTAAGGTATCTGGTTTGACATAGTAAAAAAATTGTTTTGTAAAGTACTTTCAGATTTGTTGTATACATTACTTTCATACATATAGTGTATAATAATTCCAAACTTGTTGTTTAAAATATTCTCCTACTTTTTGTGTACAAAGATTATAGCCGCTGTAAACGACATAAAAATTCTTGTTTGTACAATACTCGTACAATATTTCTGTACCCGGTGTGAATGTATCATCCCAACTGCGGATCCGCCCCATCTTAAGATGGGACGTCCCATCTTGAGATGGGACGGGGGATACTAAAACATGTTAATAATATTCATATTTTATAATGATTTGTGTCAGTAAAACATGTTTTTAGATAGTTTTGTTATATTCTTTTCACACCTACGAAGAAAATTTGATTTGATGTTCATTTACTTCACTTTTTCACTCGGTTTCATATGCTATCGAGTACGAACGATTCAACACTACTCAAACACATTTATTCAAAGTCACATTTGATTACTGATTGAATCACATTTGTTAAGCGACATAACAAAATCAGATCAATGTATAGATTTATATTTAGATAGTAGTTTTCAGCATTTTTCAAACGAACAATACATGCGTAGATCGGACAGCTGACATCACAGAGACATCTTTGCATGTTAGTTTCTTTACAAAAAGGTGATATAAACTATTAACAATCACAGATATGAAGTTATTCTAATACAGATCCAAGTCTTACAATACTAGTGATAAATTGCTTTTTCAAAAATATATAATCAAAAAACGTACCTGATACAGAGAAATGGATAATCCATGCAAAAACCTCCTATAAACAGAAATTAAGGTACTCTCCATCGTTACAATGCAGCACTGAATAGACTGAATATGTTAATGTGTCAGCTTGGCGTGACAGAGAATGGATGATTGGACACCAATTTGCCCACCGTAGGAAGGTCGCATCAGGCTAAAACAACATATGGAGACACCAAAACCCCATGTTGTTTTAACAAAGTACTATCTTGTTTATCTACTTGGCGACTTGGTTGATTGTATCAAATGTAAAAAAAATTTCCATTACCGTAATAAGTCTATGCCACAATCAAGTTTTTCTTTTACATGTGGACATGAATGCATTGATGTATCTAAATCCTATAAATATTTGGGTATTTGGTTAGAAGAATATTTAGACCTGAATTATACTGCTAAAGCTATTGCTAAGTCAGCCAGCAGGGCATTAGGGGTTATTATTAGTAAATTTTAAATTAGTAGGGGGTATGAATTACGAGGTATATACAACTCTATATGACAATCTTGTCCAACCTATTTTATCTTATGGAGCAGCTATATGGGGAACCAGGGAATTCAGCTGTATAAATTCTATTCAACATCGCGCATGTAGATTTTTCCTAGGGGTAGGCAATAAAACCCCAAATTTAGCAGTGAGAGGTGATATGGGTTGGGTTTCTAATTTAGTTAATCAACGTATCGAAATTGTTCGTTTCTACATGAGAATATCTTCCGTAAACGAAAATAGGTTACCTTATCTTATTCATAAATGGTCATTGTCAATATCTAAATCTTGGGATTGTTCAGTTGTTAAGTTATTTGAAAGTCTTAAACTATCTTTAAGTGTAGATTTTAATATTTTAAGATGTAAACTTGTAGAAATAGATATTAATAATTGGTGTTCTCAACTTTGGAATGATAAAGGGCAAGTCAATGGTAATAAGTTAAGAACATATCGTCTTTATAAGAGTAGTTTTGGTACTTCGGAATATGTAAAATCTATTAATGATAGAGCACTCCGTGGCTATTTAGCTAAATTTAGAAGCGGCACCCTCCCCTTAGAGATTGAGACTGGTCGTTTAACTAAACCTAAAACTCCCCTTGAAAATCGTTTATGTAAATTTTGTAATTCTAACGTAATTGAAGACGAGGTTCATTTTCTAACTACTTGCAGTTTATATTCAGATATTAGAACTCCTCTTTGGAACTCCTCCTCGTCTATAGATCAAACTTTCCCAAATATGTCAGCAAACGATCAACTTGTATTTCTAATGAATCATCATAAACTTAATTACTCAGTTGCCGCATTAATAAAAACTATGTTAGATTTAGACTCACACAAAACACTTCATAAAAATGTATTTTAACAATTATTTTTAATTACAGTAGAACTCGGATATAACGAACTCCAAGGGACCAGCGAATCTAGTTCGCTATATCCGGTGTTCGCTACTCACGTTTGGCAGCCATCTTGGATTATCAAAATGAAAACGTACATGTCTAAACACAAAAATAACAAAGATAAATTATACTGCACTTCATATCTTTATTCTGGAGGATCAAGGAGCACGATAAAGTTTTTACAATTACATATCCATAGCACTAGTACGTTTGACAAAGTCTGCAATCTTCGTTTGCATACCTCGTTTGGCCTTCTTCATTTTGTCGACAGCTTGACATACATCTGCGATGCCACTCAAAGTAGATTTTGGAATATCAAAGTCCAAAGCGATGTTTTTCTTAGATTTTACACCCAAATCAACGGCCTCTATGATACGAAGTTTAGTATCAAAAGTGATAGCTTTACGTTTACCCGCCATCTTGTGACAAGAAACGCAAGTGAACTGACATTCTGTGACCATGTCGGGTATTTAAACACAACATCTGTTTACTTAACAGTTAATTTTCTAACAACGTTGAAGATACCGCTGATTGACTAAGCTGACACGGAGTGAGTTTGCTCTAACAATAATGAGGAGCTTTGATTCACCACGGACAATGTTGATCTTACCGCTAATTGAGTAAAGCTGACACTGATTGAGTTCGCTATAAGTGATGTTAATTGACCCTCGGGGCATGAAAATTAGTTCCCTATATCAGATAATTCGCTATATCCGGGTTCGCTATACACGTATAATTTTAATGATATTATATAAAGCTTATGACGGGACTTAAAAAATGGTTCACTATATCCGAGTGTTCGCTATATCCGAGTTCCTTATATCCGTGTTCTACTGTATTCAAAATGTCATCACACAAACCATAACGTGAACATTATCACTTAGCACCTCGAGTGCTTTTATTTGTATATTTTAGTCAATTAGTGTCAAATAGGCCCAAGATGGCCGGGTGATGTTTTATATATTTATATGTTTTACTGTCTTTTATACATGTATCGCTTGACACTTAAATAAATTATTTTTCTTCTTCTTCTTTCTTCTTCTGTAAAAGAAATTAAAAGTTCCTATTATCGAAGTCTGGTTCCCCAACATTTTCAACATATATTAACACATATTTTCAAATAGTGCCAACCTTAGGGTTTGAATATTCCCTCGTAACTAAAATCTATATTAACGGCGACAAATCTTTGTCACGGAGTGTTAACGAATTCCTAATAATATATATTTATCATTTCATAAACGATACCAATCGATTTTTAAAGCTCTTTCCTGAAATTTGTACAAAAATGTAAGGTAGACAAGGCATAATATAAATTTGAGTTTAGTAAGAATAATTGCAAATGTATATTTCCACCAATGTACTTGATATCTAAATAGTTTTATGTTTGGTTCAGGAAAAGAATTTATATAAGCATTTGCTGCCTGTTTGCTAATCCTTTTTTCTTTTTGTAAATAAATTCTGAATTTTGTGTAATACATGTTTTATTGAAATAAAATACCGTTTAAATCATAGAAATATACTTACTAACCATTATATGATTACACATATTGCATATTTTCATACAATGAAATATCGATTACTTTACAATAAGCAATGACAGTTTCAATATCAAATTTGTATAAGAAATTACAGTTTCTATATCAGATTCGTATAAGCAATAACAATATGAATCACTTAGTTCTCTGAGGATATTGCACTAGTACATGTATGTCAGCACAAAATAACTCGATAAGTCTTTGCATATCAATAAAACTTCATTGATGTGTATTTACAAACCTAATGCCTTTTTTCGGGGGGACATGTTAAGTAGCATATTTAAAGAAAACAAAATGATTAGTTAAGTAAACTTTCAGCTGTAAAATAACAATATTACACTGATATGTAATTCTTCCCCCTCACCTACTCATCTTATTTGACTTATGTATGGATCAGTTGATTAACGTATTAGTAGTAAGAACACACAACAATTCTCTAAATTCAACGCTTCTAACAAGCCTAGATAGACGCATGTACATATAAAAAGCAACCATTTACTACTGATCAAAATCATATGTTACCTCGGGCTATGTAGAAAACAGTAGAATAATTTTTCTCAACAAGGGTTTGTGTCAAAAAATCTAGTGAAGGTAAACAAAGTTTTTCAGTGAACAAACTCCGTTTCTAATCTTCTTGTAGTATTGATAAGAAATGAGTTTAAATATTGCATTTCTAAATTAGCATAAAGAAATTGCCTTTGCAATATTGAATATCTTAATGTATTGTGCTGCAACTGTACATCGTATTTGTTTGACTTTGTGTTGTATGTTGGATGGTTTCAAAATATAAGTTTTATTGGAGCGGCATTAATATAAGCTGCCAGCTTGCCTCCAAATCTAATTTCTTTTTATAGAAATGAAAGTTATCAAGTTTTTAAAAAATCTATTGAAAAGCCTGCTATTTCCCCATAATTAATCAATGGATGATGTTAGATTTCATTTTGGTTACTAGACATGATAATCGTTCTGTTAATGAAAAAAATATTTTGAATATATTTAGTGTGACAAAACAACTTTCATCGAAGAACAATACAATAACACTAAACATAACATTTGTTGTTGTTTTTGGTTAGGGTTTGATCGGTCTGCTTCCACCTATCAGAGATATTGCCGATAGAGGCAAATGCCTTGATAAAAATGAATGATGATCATTGACTAAAACAACAAACGCTCGGCGAGTACCTTTGTAGTGTTACAAGCATGCTCATGTACAATTGGTACCCATTCTTGTCACTAATTGGAAGGTGACACGCAGGTATTAGTGTCATAACCGAACCGGATGTTTACCCAAATCCCTTCTTTCGGACAGAAATTGAACTGATTACAAGGCATTAGATTGGCATTCTTGGTATTCACTAAGAGTAGGTTTTGAGTGTATAATTGAATATAAATTCTTTTTTTTATTTGCTTAACATGCTTTCATAATTAAAAATATTTAAGAATATAATGAAATAATTTATAAGACTTTGTATAAGAATTACTTTTGAAATCGTATTGGGCTATGATGAAAGACTCGTATGCGATGAGAGATATATATAGCCAATAAGTAATGAAAATCAACATAAAATCAAAATATCTTTCGATGTCCTTGAAGCGCTTATCTAAATGATACATGTTATCATGTTATTACTAAATTCAACATTAGAATAAGGATATTATAAACATGTAAAAGTATCTGCCGTCCCATCTCAAGATCGGACGTCCCAACTTGGAATTCCATGTTGGGACGTGTTCCATCTTAAGATGGGACGCGATCCCAAGTTGGGATGATACATGTACACTATGTTAAGATGAGTATACATTACTTTTATCACTAGAATATTTATAGATATGATATTATTATTTATTTTCTTAAAAGTCCATGTGTACATTACATGTGTTATTTTTAGATTATTTGTGTAAAACACTTTGCTATTTGATGTGTAAAATATCTTCAGTCTTGTTTTGTACAAAACCGTTATGTCTGGGATGTACACAACGCTTATCTGTTGTTTATACGATACAGTCATATACTGTTGTGTTTTCTAAAAGTTGTGTTTTTCAATACTTTTATAGTAGTTGAAGGAAATTCAAGGTTGGAACGACTATCAAAGAAGTCGGGGATTATCAACAGACTTTATGTCCTTCTAAAAAATATATTTAACTAGTTATTCCGCAGTTAAATATATGTGAAAAAAATAAATACAAAAGATCATTTCATCAACAAAATATGAAGTGGATCGAATAGTCATAAATCGAAGGTTTAGTAAAACTCACCGTATGGGCATCCAAAAAACCAAAAAAAATCTGAACGATAACCAGGTGCACACCTAAATTTCTTCACGTATTCTGTTCTGAAACACAAACCATTTGTACAGTAAACACCATAGTATGAGGCTGAGTTTCTGAAATAAGAGGTTTTTGTTCGTGGGTCAAATGACTCTTTCGTTAGATATTCAAATAGACTCTAAGAGAGATAGGATTGTCAATGCCTTTTCCAAGTTAAATAATTATTGTATACATGATTTCGTAGGATGGTTTAAACATTTTCTATTCACAAGAAAAGAATTGGGGATAAGTTATCCAACTTAAAGGCCGGGATCCAAACCTCCAAAAAATCCATGGGTTTCTTATCTTTGTCATCTTTACTCTGATTGGTTGATTCCATAAACAAAGATATTATCAGTGTTTGAGTGACAGGGTAGTAACGGTTTTTTTGGTGCCTGGGAGAGCTCAGCAGGGTCAAAGGTCAAACAACTTTACTACAACTTGTGGCTGGTAGTAGTCTATTCAGATTCAGTGCGTAATAATCAGGAAAAAACCCTTTAGTTATAAAACATGAAGTTTGATTTTGTGTGATAAGCTGATGTCATCATCAGTACATTAAGTTTTAAATATTCAATCAGATGACCAACACTAATTTAATGACATCTTCAATTAAAGAATTAAGTATAGGCCTAACAAGGAACTGTAATTATGTTATTTTGTTAAAAATTTGTTCAAAACAATTATAGTCTTTTAACAATGTTTGGATGTATTTGAAGTGAATTTTTCACTATTGTTGACAAAAGTTATACAAAATTATCTAAATTCATTCACAATAATCTTTTAATAACCTTACTCATAAGTCTCTATAGCTTATCCCCACAACCATAGCTAAATATTTGGGGGACATATGGAATGGGGGAGGTTTTGATTTTCCAGTCAGGCTGTGAAGGCAGTGAAATCTGACACTGTGAATGGATCTTTTCCTCCACTAGCAGACTTGTTTGATATGATAATGATAAGAATCTAGTCACGTGACAGTTACTGAGTTAATTCAAATTTGGAAACAAGAATGAAGTAAATGCAGTCAAAATACTCTTTTAGTGTTTAGTTTGGATCAAACATGTTTAGGAATTCCCCTTCTTTGAAGTATCAAGGATATATTGTGTAAATATGATAACTTTCCGGTAAGAAGGTTTTGATTTATTCCACTTTGAACATAGGTACTCTAAATTTTTCCCTTCAAGGTGTAGTTTTTTCAGGTCAACCTGGCCACGTCAACACCGTGTATAGTGGCGGATGCCGGCCTTTAAAATGCCCTCTCCTAGTATGTACAAAACTTATTTACATAATGCATAGTGAACACAGACAGCATTCAGTGAACAAGAGTAGAGTAAGAGTATCTTTAAGACAGTTCACAGACTCCCAATATCAGAATACCAAAAGAAGAATAACCCAAAAGCCGTGAGAAGCATAATAGCTTCCTTCTCGTATATGCCTGACAGAGAAGCTGCATATGACGCTAGGAAACTATTGAGGAAGTCAGGTATATCAATCCAGACAGATCTCCCACCCCTCCTAAAGATGAAACGTGCGATTTTAGGTCGCCAGGCAGCCAGTTTACGACAAACCACCGGGGTATGGACACGGGTCAGGGTTGTGGCCACTGAAGTAATTCTGGAAACGCGTGACCCCCAGAAACCTGGATGGCCCTGGGTCAGATATGATAACCAGTGACATTCACATGTTGATGTTGACATTTTGGATGATACTATTATCCTGCACGCTTTCGATAATCTTCAAAAATAAACTAAAAAGATACCCAATTATGTAACCATTAAAAAGATATGGGTTTATTCCCACCAGATCACATGATCACTAAAGACACATGGTTTTGATTATCTAAAACGTTATACTATTCTATTTTTGTAGACTATTTCAGATACTGAACAGTTTTAAGTATTTGCACTCTATGCCCTGTGTGCTATTATTAGTATCAGTGTGTGATAGTTCATTGAGTGCGTCGCGTTATCGTTAGCACGTGAAACGCGTTCTTCTTGGTCTTCCCAGACCACGTGTGTTACTGTGTGATTCCAAGCGATCGGATTTTATTTGTGCTAATATGGATTCTCGAACTGTAAGTAACATTTGTTTACCTTATTCGATGAACAAAGTGGCGGGATTTCGTCTACTTGGAATGTGATTTGATTTTGTCAGACCTCGAACCAGGTTCTTCTATTTTCTTTAAGAGAATTTTCTCATATTTATCATTGTATAGACCAGAGGTGTCGCTTTACTTAACAACATATTTCAGTTTTTTGTTCTCTCCATGGGGGTCGTTGGAGCCCTTATCCATTTTTCATATCTAATCCATGGTGATACGGATATTTCTTTGTTTTTATCTTTTCTCTTCTTTGTTATACTTAAACAAAAAACCTTCATTTTTGATACAACTAAACGTTCCAAAACTTGGTCCAATTAATGTCTTTGGTATCAATTGATGGGTAAAGATCATAAAATTAATATAGTCTCAGCGAACTGCCGAGGTTTAGCAAATAAAAGTAAACGTAAGGAAGTCATGCAGTTATATAGAAAAAAGAAATTCTCTATTATATGTTTGCAGGATGTTCATATATCTGCTGAGCATGAGAATACTATGAAAAACGAATGGGGTTTAGACTCCGTAATTGCGCCTTTCAAGTCAAACTCGAGAGGGGTAGCAATACTGCTAAACAATAACTTTGAACATGAAATACATTTGATACTTAAGGATGAAAATGGAAATTACATAATTCTAGATATAACGGTTGACGGTATAAGATTCACTTTGACCAACCTGTATGGACCTTATACTGATAACGTTCTGTTCTACACGGAGCTGTTTGAAAAGATTATTAATATTGGCAATGACTCAATAGCAATATGTGGAGATTGGAACCTAGTAATCGATCCTTCTATTGATTTAGAAAATTATAAAAATATAAACAACCCGCAAGCTCGTGAAATCGTGCTGGAGCAATTGGAAAACCTTAATCTAATAGACGCATGGAGAGAAATAAACCCAGACTGTAGGAAGTATACTTGGTGGAAGAAAAATCCTCGCCAGCAAGCTAGGTTAGATTTCTTCTTGGTAACCGAAGACCTTTTTAATATCAGTTCTGATGTTTCTATCTTACCTGGTTATAAAAGTGACCACTCGGCTATTACTCTTTCTCTTTCGACACAGAAAAATAAAGAAAAAGGGCGTGGCTACTGGAAGTTTAACACTTCACTTTTAAGACGTGAAGAATATATAACCTTAATATCAGATTTACTAATTGATACTAAGCTCGAATATGCAGATTCAAAATATTCAGAGAATGAAGTTAAAGAAATAAATGATGATGAGGCAAATCCATCTCGTATTCCTCATACCTAAAGAAAACTAAAACGGAAAAGTGTAAAGAACTGGAAGAAAAAATAAATATTTTTGAAGATGAATTAAGAAATGACTTTCAAAATGTTGACGAAGTATTGCTAACGAATATTGTCTAAAAGCAAACTTGAACTTGAAAAAATTAAAGAAGAAGAAATGAAAGGAATACAAGTTCGTAATAGAATACAATGGTATGAGGAGGGTGAGAAACCTACAAACTACTTTTGTCACTTAGAAAATAGAAACTACACAAACAAACTAATCAATTCCATACTTACTGACAAGGGTGATGAAATAACAGATGGATATAGAATTCTTTGTGAACAAAAGATGTTCTACGAGCGTCTGTATAAATCAAATGACCATATCGGTGATGAGAGTGGGGCTATTTTACACGATATTGCAGCTCCTTCCTTGACTAGGGCCCAG
The DNA here is from genome assembly GCA_921293015.1 of Phorcus lineatus. Lineage (NCBI taxonomy): Eukaryota > Metazoa > Mollusca > Gastropoda > Trochida > Trochidae > Phorcus > Phorcus lineatus. Next base: position 17,591,875 of record OV121087.1, on the reverse strand, counting down.
TCAGATGAACTTGAACGAGAGATTAGTCTTGAAGAAATTTCTCTTGCTGTTAAAGCGATGAAAAACAATAAAAGTCCAGGACTAGATGGTTTTCCTATAGAATTTTTAAAGCTTTTTTGGAAAGATATCAAAATTTGGGTTCATCGTTATGTCAAAGAAACTTTTATCCAGAATACTATGACTATAACAATGAATAGAGGAGTAATCACATGTATTCCTAAAACAGGCAAGGATAGAAGATATCTGAAAAACTGGCGTCCCATCTCCCTTCTAAATGTATTATATAAAATCATAAGCACATGTATTACGAACAGGCTAAAGACAACTCTTGAAACTCTCATTCATGAAAACCAAACAGGTTTCATCCCGGGTAGATGCATATCAGAAAACATCCGACTTCTTTACGATATCATGTTCGAAACTAAATTACAAAATAAAAGAGGTTTATTAATCCTCATTGACTTTGAAAAAGCTTTCGATACTGTTTCTAAAGAATTCATTATAATGGTTTTGAAAAAGTTCGGTTTTGGTAATAATATTCAGAAATGGGTTAATATTCTTATTTCAAATGCTTCATCATGCCTTACTCAAAATGGGCATCTGTCTACTTTTTTTGACAATGAAAGAGGATGTCGGCAAGGTGATCCAATCTCCCCATACCTATTTTTATTCGTTGCCGAGATATTGGGAATAATGATAAGGGATAACAAAAATATAAAAGGCATTATAGTAAACGAAATTGAACATATTATTGGCCAATATGCTGATGATACGGAACTATTCTTAGATGGATCAGAGCTTTCTCTAAACGAAGCTATGAAAACGCTCGTCACATTTTATAAGATGTCTGGTCTGAAAATAAATATGGACAAAACCAAAGCAGTTTGGCTTGGAGCTATGGCCGGCAGTGACATAATTTTATCCCATGATTTAAATCTTGATTGGCATAAGGAAAATTTCGAAGTCTTGGGAATAAAACTGAACGCAGAGTTGAAAAGCCTTTGGGTGATCAATACCAAAAAAAGACTTGAAAATATAAAAAGAATTCTTACAAATTGGAAGAAACGAAATTTAACTTTGATAGGGAAGATAACTGTTATCAAAACATTGGCTCTATCCACTATTGTTCATATTCTCATTTCTCTTCCAAATCCTCCTGAAGATTTTATAACAAATTTGAACAAAATATTTTTCAATTTTATATGGAATAATAAGAGGGACAAAATAAAACGAATACACTTAATGGGAAAGTTTGAAAAAGGTGGACTCAGAATGGTCGATATCAAAACGTTTATTGATTCATTGAAAATTTCTTGTTTAAAGAGATACGTTTCTAAATCAAACTGCTATAGCCTAGCTGGATTTCCCATAAAGCATGTTCTCATGTTTGGTGCGAATATCAAAAATAGATACAAACTTGCAAATCCATTTTGGAAGGATTCATTGGACGCTTGGTCTAGATATATTCGAAATTATGATATGAATGACGATAACATAAACGATATACGTATGCAACCGCTCTGGTTAAATCACCAATGTTTTAATACAGATTTGATAATTAACAATTGGTTCAAAAAAGGAATAATTCATGTGAAAGATATTTGTCAAGGTAATGTATTTTGCACACTTGCAGAACTTAAAGAAAAATTTGATATTAAAGGCACAGTTCTTGATTTAAACCGTGTCATCCTCAATCTGCCCAAAACTTGGAGAGATGTTATTCAAACTCAAGTTGTCTCTACCATTAGAAATTTGCCAATATGTTCCCCTTGGAATGATATGATTAAATCTTTGAAAGGATCAAGATTATTTTACGATAACCTTACTGATGATGAATGTAGTTTTCCAAAAGCATGTCTTAAATGGGAAAGAGAACTTAATGACCATATCAATTGGAACTCGGTATTTTTAGAATATAGACAATCCACAAAAGACACAAAGCTGTTGGAATTCCAATACAAATTTATTCATCGAGTGATCTATACTAAACGAGAATTGTTGAAAATGAAACTAATTGATAATGATGTATGCTTATCTTGTGGGTGTAACGAGAACATTTACCATGTTTATATTGAATGTCCAACCGTTAGGGTGTTCTGGAACGAATTCAGAGATTTTATTAAGAGTGCACTTGATAAAACTCCTGATCTCTCAAGCCAAGATATATTATTCTGTACCACCAATAACCACTTGTTGAATCACATTGTATTGCTAGCTAAACGTCACATCTATGTTATGAACATTAAAGGTTGAAAGCCTAATTTCACTATATATAAGAATATTCTGAAAGATGTTTTTCACATTGAAAGATATATCGCTAGAAAAAATTTGAACATCAATTATTTTGACAAACAGTGGAATATTCTCAAGACTGATATATGAATGCTATTTCTGAATGAAGTGTTTATAGCAACAGTACTTATTTAATTATTACTTTGCTTGATGTATTTCCTTATTTTGATAGTAACTCATGCCATACCCGAGATACATGATATACCACATCTTAGTACCTATTCTGTACCAAAATTGTTGATTGTATCAAAATGAAGTGAATAAAAAAGATTGAAAAAAAAAAAAAAAGAGTATCAGGGGAAAAACATTATTGACAAATATTTGATGTCAAAGAAATCTATTTCTTTCATTGATGTAAGTTTGTACCAACATAAATAAAGTTTTGTTTTGACTTTTTGACAGGTCTGCACTTCCCTCAAGCAAAAGTTTCAGATCTATTGTAAGTCCGGTAATGCGCCCCAATGAAAACATAAGCTTTTCTCTCTGTTTGCTATACAATGTACATTGCAACATATAATAATATACATTCTCAACATTATAACCCCAAGAACAGCTACATGTAGCAATTGTTGAAATTCCAACTTTATACAGATCATAATTCAATGTACTCACAGCATATCTTAGTATGGATGATATTCAAGTTCCTTTTGCCAAATGAATAGTTATGTGGGGCATAGACATGTCTATTACCAAAACCATGTTTTAATGTTGAGACTGTATTTGACTGCCGATGATGGGTCGGTAGAACATTCAAGGCACTAATTGTTGATGGAAAGTAAGAATCTTTTGAGTTTAAGCCTTGCGTACGGAGAATATCTATTTTGAAAGTTACGTGGATTGTAGTCATATTTAGAACCGACATTGTTAGGAATTAGATCTGCAAGGTATTGTGGAGCGAATCCATATTGAATCTTATACATCAATGTTAGCTTTCTTTTCTACGGAAGCACCCTAGTGCCACAGTCAAACTTTAGGCGATAGTAACTCCTAATTAGGAGATAGTAATGCCTAATTAGGAGATGAGTAACCCCTAATTAGGACCTAGTTAACATCTAATTAGGAGATAACATAGCTATTTCCTAATTAGGACTTAATTATCTCCTAATTAGAACATATTATCACATTATTAGGAGATACTATATCCTAATTAGTTGATAAATTCACCTAATTAGGAGATAGTAACTCCTAATTAGAAGATAGTAACGCGTAATTAGGTGATAATTAAGTCCTAATTAGTACTTAGTTATCACCTAATTAGGCGATAACTAAGTCGTACTTAGGACATAGCTATTTCCTAATTAGTTGATACTTTCTCGTAATTAGGAGATATTAAGTCCTAATAAGGAGATACTAATAGGTGATAACTATCTCCTAATTAGGAGTTAGTAAGTCCTAATTAGGACTTAATATCTCCTAATTAGGAGATAGTATGTCCTAATTAGGACTTTCTATCTCCTAATTAGGAGATACCTTCTCCTAATTAGATGATAGTTATGTCCTAATTAGGCGATGATTAAGTCCAAATTAGGTGATAACCATCTCCTAATAAGGAGTTAGGATGTCCTAATTAGGATTAAATATCTCCTAATTAGGACATAGTTTCTCCTAATTACGAGAAAGTTATGTCCTAATTAGGCGATGAGTAAGTCCTAATTAGGTGATGGTATATCCTAATTAGGATATAAAATTTTTTTTACTGTGGCACTAGGATGCTTCCGTACTTTTCCTTCGACGTTCTTGTAATGTTTCCCAACCAGTTTCAAAGAACAGGAATTTACGTGATGTATGCCTTGGTAGGCCAGTGACTATTCTTGCAGCTTGCAACTGAATCTGTTCTAACTTGTTTATTAGTTCTTGATTACACACGTCCCAAACTTTGCTTGTGTATTCAAGATGTGGTCTTATAAACAACATATTAATTTTTTAAAGTGTTTCTGTACATAACACATATTTCAAAAGTCGCAATGAGGATACCATTTTCAAAACACGTAAAATATCTTAAATATCACTCATTTGCCATTACTGGATAGCGTTACTCCTAAATGTTTATGTGTCTCCACCATTTTTACCTCCACCCCAACAAAAAAAACAATTTCAGTTTATTGATATGATTTTGTGTGGAGAATAAAACAGCTTCAGTCTTATCCGGATTGTACTTGAGTAGCTATTTGTTTTACCTCATAAATTTAATTTGCATTAGTTAACATTTATTATTTCTTGTAAACGTTTATCATTTGCTGCAGAATAACCCAAAGATGAGTCATCAGCAAAAAGCCGACTTAAACAATCCAATTATATTGTAAATTATATGTCGGAATGTTGAGAAAAAATCGTTTACTAGTAACAAAGCAAGCGTTTTTGACGTTTAAATTAATGATAAACATTTTCGCCGTCTTGACTAAGTAATTACTAGGTAATTGTCGTTGTTTACATCAACCGTTCTGGTTAGTCGTCGAACTTTACTACGCTTCTCTTTTCCCTCACCGTCATCTTTTTTTTATAGTACGAGAGCTTACTTGATGTATGACTACAATTATTTGGGCGTGAAAATAGTAAACTCGATCCATATTAAGACTGTTGAAACACCTTTACTAATTTGTTACATTTCTCGGCTTTGAACAAATTACCAAACATTTTGTGTTTGTCTTTCTCAACGGGATAATTCTTAGGAAATATACTTTAATTTGTAGCAGCATACTGTATGGCTCCTCACGTGGAACATGAAGGTACGCTAATGTTTGTTACTTACGTCATAACATGTTTTTTCATTTGACAATATGCTTCAGAGAGCGGCGCCTTTGCTTATGTATCCCACATTACTGAAATTATTGCATCCGCCCTGTATTCGATATTGATCTAAGCACTAAAGTATTCAAGTCATTAAACTGAAATATCCTATTTATTCGATGCAGGGATCTTATCCGATGTAGTTGTCAAATCCCAATCAATGAAGCCTTTACACATCAACAATAACAGCAGAATCATGTATCATATTGAACACTCTATTTAATTTGATTATTATTTATATTGATGTTTGTTGTGTCAAGTTCTTATGTATTTATGTATCTGATGTGTATGCTGACAATGCATTAAATAAAAAAGAGTTTTGCTTGTTTGCCGAACGAGATTCGCCTTGAATAAAAATATAGGTAAATCATACCATGGAGGATGAAACTATTCAGATTCAGATTCTTTCAGATTCTTTATTCAGTACGTGTGGTCTCCGGCCCAAATACAGGTTACAGTGAGCAGGTTGGATAATGTTATAATAATTGTCGTCTTACACGTAATGCATGATGGGTATATAAGTGTAGATCTTTTATAACATTCACTTTACAAGATGCCATTACATTGATGAAGCTAGTTTTTAAGTTATATGAGGTACAAATAAATGGCAAATATTTAAATCTAAGTTTCCTAAATGCTGGACACATCATAACAAAATGAAATTCATCTTCAACCATATTTAAATCACATACTTTACACAACCTCATTGTTTTGATAACATTACAGTATCGCCCAAGTTCAACTTGCAATCTGGCCATGCCAATACGCAGTTTTGTCATATCACGACGGTAAAGAGAGCAATCACCATTAGGTAAGTATATTTCTGGTTGTAAATTTAATTTAAAAGATGAATAACATTCATATCTACTACTGCATTGTAAGGTAGAATTCCATTCCTGAGTTAAGACATCAGTAACCCGTTGCTTGAATTCTGCCAAAAACAATTCAACACTGCCAACACCTTGAAATATCCAGACGTAGCCAAAGCCATAACTATACAAGACATGCTTAACCGAAGAAGCCCATGTATGACGATTAACATTATCTAAAGAATACATCATTTCATATGCCTTCAACGGATATCGATGAGCAGGCATGCGAATAACTCTAAGCCAAAATTTAATGCACCTCATCAAAGAGGTCAAGTATACAGGCAATCTGCCACATTCGCCCATAACTAAAACGTTTGGAGCCCTTTTACCAATATTAAGAAAACGTTCACAAGCCAAAGTATGTACTCTCTTTATGCTCTCTCTATGCTCCCACAACTCCGAGCCATATAACAAGATGGGCATAATTTGCAGATCAAATATTGTAAAAAATACCTTGTAGGAAAACTGTCCATAAGAATACATAGTCTCCAGAACTTCAAAAAGTGCTTTCTTGGCTTTTATAGCAATATAATTACAACTTTGAGAAAAACTAAGTTTACTTGTCAAGACCATACCTAGATAATTATAACTAGTAGCTACATTAACATTACTTCCACAATATGTCCATTTCTCGAAACGAGACAACCTTCCCCCTTTTCTAAAGACCATTATCTTCGTTTTTGACATATTAACTGTTAAGTCCCATGATCCACAGTAATTTTGAAGAATATCAAGCCGCTTTTGTAAACTATTAACACTATCTGCAACAAGAATTACATCATCCGCGAAAAGAAGCAAGAAAATTTCAATGAGGTCAGGATACAACTGAATACCTCTGCTGTCCGAATGAATCATTTCTTCTGCCAACTCATTAATGAATAAGTAAAACAATACAGGACTCAAGACACAGCCTTGCCTAACTCCATTCGGACACTCAAAGAAATCAGAAAACCCTTCATTAGTCTTAACACAGGATCTAAAAGAAACTATTCAATATCATTGTGATAAAATGTTGAAAATGTTGACAAAGTGTGTTACTACTCAGTATAAAAACATATACCTCGGAGTATTACTTGGACACTCAAATCACTGTGTGATGGACCAGTCGATCACTTCATTAGGTGTAACGAGCCTGACAATTGACTAATTGTTTCTGCGTTATTGCTATTCTGCATTTTGGCTTTCTGACTTTCTGCGATTAACTTAGACAGCCATATCTTTGACAGGCAAATCTTAGATACTTGAGTAGGTGGTTAATTAACACAACACCCATGGCTGAAATGGAACAATCCTAATTAGTGCTCCCCTAGATTACACTGATCAAAAGGGAGATTAATTTTGAAGTAATGAGATGCCAACCACACGCGCAATAGAGACAGAGTTTCCTGAAGCTGAGATTAAGGGCTGTTACTTCCATTTCTGTCAAGCCCTTTGGAGGAAGACTCAAGATCTATAGGACTGGTAATGGCATACAAAGAAGATCCAGAGGTAATAAAAGTTCATCAGAAGAGCAGCTGGTCTGGCACTCCTCCCTCAACTCGATGTACAGGAAACTTGGCTGGATGTGATGAACTCCTCCCCTGTCTCCCAGGAAGTAGAGGACTTCAAGGATTACAAGGTGACGACCTGGATCGACTATGAAGCCCGATTCTCCCTGGCACTTCGGAACCACCATGAGAAACCAGGCCCACGGACGAACAACAACTTAGAGGTACTTCACAACCGAATGACCCGCTCTCTTCCCTACCGACATCTCAACATCTTTAGGTTTGTTGAGGTTATCACGAGAATCGAGAATGCAGATCGTGCAAAGCTGTCCCAGATGAACTTCAGAGCTGCCCGACCACCGACAATAGGCTGGCAAGACTAAAGCAGCAGTTGCAACAAGGGCAGAAGCCCGAAGTCGAGTTCTTAGATGCAGTCGGACACTTGCTCCACATTGGTTAAATTAGATTAGCCGTGCGCTCAACCATAAATGTTGTTGTTTTAAGCTGTGTAAGATATGGCTGTCTTAGTTTTTGGACATTTCCGATTCTGCGTTTCTTACGACTGCGCCTAATCATGTTACATAATTAAGTCTACGACAGGGAGACATGTTTACTACCAGGGGGCGCTCAAAGCTGCAGTTTTATACACATTGGTCATATTCAAAGTTATGTCGACTAAAATGTTATTACTCGTCTCTTAAAATCGAAATAAACGTATACAATAAAGCAATTACTATTTTCATTATTGTGATGCAATAAGAACTCAAAATTAAAGTACACACATTGTATTTGATTTTCTATAACATTAAACCATACAAAGGTATCACTCAACAGTTGTTGAACGTTTCATAGCTGTCATGTCTTTCTTCGACAACTGTAATACGGTTATGAATATCGAAACATAAAAATACGTCAATCGAATAATTTTGATCCAACACTTATGGGTGTGGGAGATATAAGAGGGTGTCAGCGTGAGTGGCAGGGAAATGATAAACTGTGCCTTAACAAAATTATGAAAGACTACAGCATAGAAGTATATATCTGCAAGCTGTTATCGATAGAAAAGATCTTTAGTTTTGGTCATGAGCGGTGTTTCACTGATAAAAGTTGAAACAACTAGGGCGTTATGCAAACCTTCGATCCTATTTATGAAAGAGTGCGTTTTAACTGTACCGACTCTGTGGAAGATGGAATGCTTGTTTTACTTAAATGTCCAGTTTAATATTATGTTTTTAGGAGCTTTTAACTAAATGTAATCATAAGTTGACATACTTTCATCAACAAAGTGATTATGTTAAATTTTGCTTTATCCTGGCCAGCCAAAATGTTGTACATGTATGTGGCGAAACACTATTTCATTTCCAGAAACCAAGTAGTACACAACAAATTTGAATAAGCACAAAATATGAAAAAGGATTAGCAAACAGGCTAAGGCAAGTACAACAGTCTATAACTCATATCATTTTTTATACCGAACTTGAGACAAAGACAAAGAAGAAAATGAAGTTGAGACGAGAAACTAAGAAAACCGGTTAGTTTCATTCATATAATGATAAACTGATTCAATCATTTTCTCGCTTTCGCTCTGTGAAAAAAATTCGTCGCCGCTTAAAATAGTTTGAAAGCTAATGTCATTCAAAAAAAGTATTTGTATCATAAAGAGTACATTGACGTAAGTAGTGAAAAGGGACCTCCCGAGTGTTATCACAGGATCAGACACGATTTTCTGACAAGGCTCTATCAAATAAATGAGAACTTAAGTTACAACCAAGGCGCAAACGGCAGAGAAGAATTTGGCTTCGACTCGGCCACCAGAGTCCTAACATTTATAATATTTATATCCAATTTCTAGCCGTAACAATAGATGGGAGAAGAAAGTTATTAAAGTGCCCGGCAGTGCATGGTAGATTCTCCGAACTTCGTAAATTGTAGCTACTGATATTAGAAGAATTTGGTGGTATCCATATAGATAAATATTGAGGTGTTAATCCATTTATCATTTTATAGAATACACATAATTTGTTATAATGGTGCCTTTCAACTAACATCATCATTCACTCAAAAAAGATTCACCTTCGGTGGTACATTAGTAAGGAATATAACATTGTAACAATATAACTGCATGACTCAAATAATACAATCAAAGTGGTTACAAAGAGTCTTAATAAATTTGGAAAGTTTTTTGAGAGTTGACATTTTACTTGTAAAAAGTTAACGAAACTTCTACAAACTAGGCCAGGTTAAATCATATCCTTGAAACAATGACCTACGTAGATCTGCAAATTAGTGACATTTAACTATATAATTAAATTAATCTCCAATCAAATGTGAATCACTTAAATGACAGAATCTCTATTCTTTTGGGATATTTTGCCATCTGCCAGTTTCTTTTGGTAGTTTATGATTTTCTCAATTTTAGGAGTGGTTTAGAGATGTCTTCTGTTAAGAGTAGGTATTAATCAAATTATGGAGAGCATTTCAGAATTTTATAATAAACTCCTTTCGAAGAGTTGTCTACATCACTCATCCATGATTGTAAGAAATGATCTTTTACAATATGGTCTACGTTATGAATGATCCATGAGTTTAAATAACGCTAAGGATTGTCAAAAACATCCTGAATACCGCACTTACAGAGAATGTGTTTAATGTGATTTACCCAGGCATAAGGAGGTAGCTTTTTGTTTTCATTTGTAATGTATTGAAGGATAGACATTGCTATTTTATTATTTGGATGTGTAAATATCAATTTACACCAGTTTGAGATAAGTCGTTTCGACATTTGAGGCTGAATAGGTTCTCAACCGAGATCCCCTTACACCATAAAGTTTAGTATACTAAGCCTTAAACAACTAGCTAATTAGATATATTTGAGATGAACTTTTTCTATTATTTCAGTGTTCTCTTATCCCCATATCTCACATCTTTACAACATAATTGGTACAACTAATCTATCAAATGCAGTAGAAAACTGTTCTACACGCAGTAAGGTTTGGGTGCAATGCTACATTGAATTTCAGCGCAGTACCACCCATGGTTAGTGGCTAGTTCCAGCCGATGCTCGCAGGTTTCACCGCAATGCATAACCACGATGGCGTTGCAGGCTTTCTCTTTGCCATAATACTAGCAGCCGCGATATAAATGAAATAATCTTGACAGCGGCGTTAAACCTCACCTCACCTCACTTCATATGTAACACAATTGACCCCCCGGTCCCATCGTAGCGCCTTGGCTAAGTTGCGTTGCAGTACTCTCCCTTTGGAAATTGAACGTGGTAGGTTCTCTAGACCTGTGACTCCTCTAGAAAATCGCCTATGCAAGTTTTGTGACTCCCATTCTGTGGAGGATGAGTTTCATTTTCTGGTCAGTTGCCCTTTCTATTCCGACCTAAGATACAGTTTTCTTATGGAGATAAACCAGTTGGACTCTGCTTTCTCTTCGTTGTCAGCCGACCAGCAAGCAATATACTTAATGAGAAACACTTCAATTGTTAAACCTCTAGCCGCACTTGTCCACCGTATGTACAGGAGAAGATTGTTAGATATCACTTAAAGTTGGGGGGGGGGGGGGGGGGGGGGAGTGGGAGGGGGGGGGGGATGAATGGGTTTGTATGGGTGTGCGTTTGTGTGTGTGCGTGAGTTTGTAAGGGAATCGTATGTATGTGTACGTATGTACTTGTATGTTTTTATAAAGATTTTTTAAAGTTATATTGTGTCTCGTAGGCCACATGGCCGGACGCTGTTTTAAAAATGTGATTTATACCCAATGGTGTTTTAATGTATATTTCAGCGTGTGACACTTTAATAAAATATTTTTCTTCTTTCTTCTTTCTCTCATTATCTTTGTCTTGCTAGTGTTTACTTGAAGTTTTTTCATTGTTAGTACACTAACATCATAATTTGGCGGTTCTTCGTGTTTCACCTAAGTTCGAATCGTCATCAATTTTGCTTTCATTAATGTTCTTGAAGTGATCATAAAAATCGTCTAAAGGGATTGGATAACTATCTTCTCACTGTCTCTTATCTTTACTGGCTTCTTATGAAATCATTTTCCTTCTTTATATACTTATCCATGGTTTCCTTATATTCCTTACTTGCCTCTTATTAATGTCTGTTCGAGCAATAGCCTGTAATAGAATAAAGTTTTTCTTGATTTGTACCTCTCACAGCACATACACAATAACTAACGAGTGACAGGGATTGACAGATTATCTTTTCCGAGTTATATTGATTTCGTAATTCTCGAGCCTTGGCGAGAGAATTACACAATTAATATAACTCGGGAAAGATCAGTCCCCGTCACGAGTTGGTTATTGTTTATATTACCCATATGTTTTTTAAAGACTAAAATTCGCCTATGATAGAAATAAACGTTTATCTATAAAGGATTAGAATGGCTGGCAACTCCAAATTCATACGCCTGTGCTGATAAAGTATCGAGTCCAGTGGTGGTACGATGTTTGAACGTACACTCGCATTTCATGCTTCATTCATAAAACCTCGCATTCATAAGTTGCATTGGTTACCACAGGTATTTCCCTTTTAGTATTGAATAATGAAATAATCTTTATTTTAAATCAGTTCACTTTTTTAAAGGATTTCATAGAATTCATCACAACTATGTTTTTCTTTCAAAATATAATTCATGAATTGAAGGAGTACTATGTCCCCTGCTTAATGCCTTTTCTTCATACACTCGGCTAAATTATCTATAAACAGCAATATCAATGTATAATTTGTACTAACTATAATTACTCCTTTGATTTATGTTTTAATGCAAAATTATATATTATTTATAATATGTATGAAACGACAACGTCTTGTTGACGAGAGATCTAATTAGCGCTATTGAGGTACTATAAAACGGCGTGCGCTTTATTTAAAATGCCCCTTGTGCAACGGAAAGAGGCGGGAAAAAACAAGGAAGACCTAAAGTTTAATATTAAATATTGATGCCATCTTGTTCAAAATTCACAACAGGCATGTTTTCAACCAGCTTATAACTATTAGAATATTTTTTAAAAAGTAAAAACCCGAAATTTCGATAATTTTCTAGAAACTTTCTAGATACGAACTCGAAAGTTTCTAGTACGCATCAATTGTTTTTCAAGATACTTTGAAGTACGTTTCTAGATACTTTCTAGTGCGTTTCGAGAAACGGGGTATGTTTATTTATTGATTGACTGTAGGTGAACAAGAGATATTCAGAGCAAAAACACCAATAAAAGATGACCCTGCAGGAGCTTTTTTTTATTTTCTACCTACCTGTATCTTGTACAACGACCCAATCCTAAAAACCCGCATGATGTGGTTCTCCTCTTTGCCTCTGTAACGTAATAAGCCTCCATATTATCGCTGCAAAGAAAGAAGAAAGAGTCAATATCATTGGTACTTCAATCCACACAAATTATATGATGATAAATGTTTATTTCAGTGTTTCTTCCAGCTCGACAGTTTGAACATCTCATCTTAAGATTGAGAAGTTAATTTTTAGTTTGATGACAAATATTGATTTTGAAGACATTCTACAATGAAATAATATATTTAACAGATGAGTTTATTGAAAAAAATTAAATGAAATGTTAATCATACATGCTCTATTTTTCACAAAGGTCGTCTCGTTCACCCAACACCTATTGTTTTAGAGTTTTGAACCAGTGGAGGGAGATAATCCCCAAGAACAAAAAGGTGTTCTTTTGTTTTTGCTCCCTGTGAACCATGTAATAACATCTACATACATGAACACCTTAAATTTGGGGTAGGCCTGTTTTAATAACGGGCTCATACATTACACATCTTTATCTTCATATAGTATATACATATAGCTTGAAATTTAGCCTTCAATGTTCTAAGTCTATCGTGCACTTACATTGAGTTATTGTTTAATGCCGCTTGGGCAATAGTTCAGACATAAGCAGCTGGAATAAATATTTGAATTTAGATATATACTAACAAGTTAATTTTCAATTAAATCAATGATGTGATGCTGTGGTAAAGAAGTATAAATTCATTGAATCATGTACTTATGTCATGTCACTTTGATAGTATTTTACTTTGTTTGGGGTTATTTTCAGCCAAAAACAAATTCTATTTTATTTTTTTCACTTTAAGTGGGATCAGATGACTGTGCTTGTGCTGATGTTAACTGATAACATTTCAGGTGTTATCAAGAAGAAAAACGTTGTTAACAAGTTGACTATTAACATCATTGACATCAAAACATATTTTAATTTTTTGAAGTGGCAAGTATCTACACTCAAAGCATCAGTCACACACTTTTCAGAATAATTTGGGGATTATTTGAGTTCAAACTCTTTTTATTTAGTCATTACAACTGAAACTGAATAAAGTCAGTCCTTATGACAAATTTGATTGTGTATTTTTAACAGTAAAAAAGGTATGAAACAGATAACTCTTTTAAGTAAATGGAAGATAACGGTTTTGATTGCTGGCGGACCACATCATTTGAACTAAGAACAAACTTGTCCATAGCAATCTTTAGATTGTCCGTTGTGTCATCATGCTTTCTTTCCATGGTACTTTTTTACTTAAATCTTCTCTAGATTGGGGGATCTTGCCAATGCTATTTTCGATTAATGATTAAAACTCAAAATCATCACACAAGTTTACCACATTCTCTCCCGACAGAGGTAGCTAAGTCATAAATTCATATACAATCTCTGTCTTAATACGAAGGTTTATCGGGAAAGAAATGTAGGAGTTGATTGTTGAATCAACCACTCCGACTCCCCCAAAAAACGCTCATTATTAATGCTCTGCACGCTCTACTACATCTCCCTGTCATCTGCGGCAGGATTTGCCGTGACCCTTGACCTATTTTCAAAACTGGCAATTACTGACATCTAACCACCCAACTGTCAATATAAACGAAACAGAATGATTCTACACTGAAAACCAATTTCAGTGATATGCAATACTTGTAATAAAATTCGTTATTTTTGTTGCATGGCTTCATAAAAACAATTCAGTACATGCGTGGGGAAACTACCGGTAAAAATTGTCACATTGGCCGACGTTGAAAAATGACGGTTACCAAAAAAACTGTCATTTAAGTAACTGATATTCAATGACAGTTAATATGTTTTGTTCTTTTAGGTACAAAAAACAAAATTAGTTAAAATTATGTTATTTTGATATCTTTGCCTTAATTCTTCAAAGGTAAATGCGATTGTCAAAAAATTTTTTTTTTTATTTCTTTCCGCTAGAAACCATTACACTATAGAATATTTTTTCACATCGATAAATATATGCTTCCTTTTAAAATTAAAATGAGTGCAACCTACAAATAAAAACACCAATCTTGTTTTTATATCTCTCAATAACAAAAATGCTGGTGTCAATGTTATGATCTACTTACAAGCACACTCGATCATCCATGTAAACAATATGACGAGAGTTCAATAGCCTATTCCGGTAAAAAAAAACGACGTCACGTTCACGTTCAATAATCCATTTCGTGGCACTAGAACGGAATACAGTGATATTCATAAGCTGCAATGTGACCTTTCTTGAAAGCCAAGACGATGAACTGTGGATTTCAACATTTGTTCCACATTTGTTTTTGTTTTCATCAAAAATAGATCGATAGGCTACTCAATCGTCAATAAAAAAGAAACAAAATATTGACTTCGAAATTTTCATGCCGTTTGAAATTAACAGTCACCGATAGAAAACGTTAATTCGACATTTCAACGCCATTTACCTACCACGTGTTTTTGACTGACAGATATGGGCGTGCACACATGAGTGACAAGATGGGCGTGACCATCTTGCGATGCCTTCAGTGGTCGAAGATAGAAGTGGATTAAAATCAAGATTGATGTCATGAATTACGTTCTGGATTATACTGACAAATGTAAGTATTTCTTTTTCATTATTTGTATTTGCAATTAATAGACGAGAAATTTTGAGTGAAATATGCGTAATGACAAATATTTTCTTCAAGGTAAAATTGTATGATACACAGGCCAACTTTGCAATCGTTATTGTTGGATGCCAAGCATGGATTTTTTTATTAATATTTTTCCGGCCAAGTGATTTGAAGATGTTAATAAATCAGCCATTTTAATCTTGCATTCGTGTGTTGCAGGTTGGCATTGCCATTCTGAGGGTTCTTTGTTAGCAACTGATTGAGACGTTTTTTGGCAGGAATCTTACTGAAGAATTGGCATTCATATTTATATTGCCATTATCTTTTGAAAGTTGAATAGTTTAATTATTAAACTTATATAAATTTCAAGATTATGTGTCACCTTTGTTGCAAAGATCCATATTCATATCCCAATTTGGAAGTCTTATTACCTCATGTAAAAGTGTAAATATTTATTGTGAGTTAAATTGACAAATCATTCTGTGCATATCGATTAGACATTGTTTGGTGATCAATTATTACATGATGGAAGCTTTTTATTTTGCTTTTTGTTGAAATTTTTTGTACTGCAGATTCTGAGATTGACAATGACAATCTCTATGGTTTTGAAGAACTCGAGGTTGACATCGACAGCTTCTGGATGAATTTACTATCGACTGGGAGGTTACTAGCAGGTATCAAAGTCAATAGTAAATAGGCAAGTGTACAATAAGACTTGTAATTATATTGTTGTATGAATTTAATTACTTAAAAAGGTGTAAAGGATTTCCAATGTTTTTCTGTTAATTCTAATGTAACTCCTGTTTTATTCAAGATTAAATTGAGTTGAATGCATTGCAAATTAAAAAATTCAATTTCAGGTCTGCATATGATATATTAAAATTGGTTTTGCATAATCAAGTTTGATGGTTGTTAATATGAAATCTTGTATTTTATTATCACCTGACAGATTTAAATTTAAAAAAGGCAATAAATAAGTTATTCTATGTTCATGTAAAGCAAATACTATGAATAAAAAACATTCACGAACATGTTAGATATTTTGATTAAAAATTCAACCTTCATTATTAATTAATTTTGAGCTATTCATATTGAGAATCCCATGATATTTCCACAGTTCCATGTAAATTACAACTATGTTCTCATGTATTGATAATTCCCTGTCAATAAATTCCAATGTGATCATGGTTTAATTGCATGTAAGAAAATGTTGATATAATAAATATAGAATGTTTTTTTAGTTCTGCTGTTTTTCTTTCTTGTTTCATCTTCTGTATTCTGAATTTCATATATATCAATTAAATAAAAATGTTATGTTATTTACTACTTTCAGGTACGTTCAGCTTAATATCTATTATAAACACTCGGTAGATATTATATATAATTATTTTTAATACTAAGATGAAATCAATAAAATGAAACGAATATTTTCAATTAATTCGAGTATCTAACTTTGAATAGTTTCTTGTTTATCGTAATATAGAATAAAACATTGACACAATATTCCTATCATCACTGTCAGTCTGAATGACGACGTTTGAATATCGCACCTGCTCTCGTCTGCCCGCATCTGTCGTCTGCCGCTAGTAATAGGGATATGCTGTATTCGTCATGTTATTGTATCTACATTGATAAATGGTGGAATTCCATTACTAGAGGTAGGATACTGAAGTCCACTTGTGATTTATTTCCATCGAATTACTTCCTGAATGCTTCCAAAGGGAAGTAATTATAGTGAGACTTCCGTGTAAACGTCACATCCGGGATGATAAAGTTTTCGTTTGCCATCATTTTAATAAATTTGTCCATCAAAGGTATGATTTTTCCATATATAATTGTATCATCCCAACTTGGAATGCTGTCCCATCTTCTTCATCTAAAGATCGGACGGGGGTTATTAAATCATGCGAATAAAATTCTTATGCTCTTATGAATTTTGATAATAAAATGTTTTTGTTAATGCTTTAGGTATATACATTTCGTACCTGCATGGAAAATTCAACTTCATAATAATTTATCTGACCTATTGGCTTGTATTTATCTCTCATCGTCTACAATCCATTGAATATAGAATGCATTGTATACAAAAACTTATTTCAACGTACATTTGATGAATAATTGAATTATGTTAGTGCCGTATGATATTCCAAAATACAATATTGAAAAGAATCATCGATTTCTCCTTTTTTTGGAAAGTGTTAAACAACAATAAAAATTGAATCGTTATAAACAGAGGGAAAACATTTAACATTACAACAAGGCAATTTTTATTTGATAATATATTTATTAACAATGTTGTAACAATACGAATGTAAAATTTTCTTTTGCTTATATCTATCTCCCAAAAATAGGATAAATATTTAATATTTTATTAGTTTGAAATGTATCTAATAGAGATCCGTTTTGATAAATACTATCAATCGTTTTTAAATTAAAAAATAACTAACCTGATACGGAAAAGGCAATATTCGATACAAATTCCTTGTATAGCATAATTGTCAATATATACTACAACGTTATTCATCAAGGACTGATCTCAGTGGATAGGTTAATCTGACAGCGTGGCATGTAAGAGGACCTAAAATTGACAATGAGTCTTTCATGTCAACCAGAAATTAGCCATGAATTGGCACTAATTATACACAATTGTTTGGCTAAAACAACAGCTAATGCCAGAAAAAGCTCACAATGTATAACCAGACTGTTATCTTATCAATATATCTTATAGCTGTGTTTGCTAAATAAGATATATAAATATTTTAAGCAATATGTATACTATTTTATACACATGTTAATAATTAAACTCCTATGTAGCCATCCCAACTTGGAATTTCTTTCAGATTTGACTGAGAAAAACCATGAAAAATAAAACCTAACACTACTTAGATTTTGTATATCTACTCTATACGTTATTACTATGAGCAACATGAATATTATTTCAAACGTTAAGTAATGAACCTGTTGACAGTTGATGGCCGCCATTTTGTCGTGTCATCTTGGACTTTATTTCCGATTATACTAAAAACTGATCAAATATAAACACAAACATAACTATACTAAGCTTTTATGTTCCTACACTAGGATGTTTTACTATTAGTAATACGAATATGTTTCTTAACGTTCAGTAATAGATAATAAATAATCCTCTACTCTTCAATATGAATTTCCCTTCTGATTTAAACTGTATTTATTTCCAGATGGTACAGGAAAGGGGGATTGATAAACAGGGTTGCCCCTATATAATTATCGCTCCCCGTGACGTGGACAGGATATTATACAAAGTAACATGTAACATACATTATAACAAGAAAGAAAATTACGAATACTTACAGAATATCTCAATACAATGATCAACACAATCTACAATCCCATCTTGGAATAAAGAAAGAAGAATATCTTATTTTCAAAATGATTAGTTATATAATCAATTATTTTTGAAAACTGAAAGAAATTGGGACGCCTGTACAAAGAAGTTGGGGATTATCAACAGTTGTTATGTCGCTTATTATAAAAGTAAGATATATATCATTGATAAGAATATCATATCTTTGCTTCATGATGTTAGTTTTTATGTTTCCTTAGTATTGAATTGTTAGTTCGTATATCTTATGATTATTAAGGCAAGATTAGATTCTAGCCGTTCACTAATGCTTAATATTACAAATTTTGGACAGTCAACTTAGAACAATATAAAAACGATGTAACTTTAAACGATTAGTGAACTTAGCTACTAGATATATTGATAAGATAACAGTCTGGTTATACATTGTGAACTTTTCTGGCCCTATCTGTTGTGTTAGCCAAACAATTGTGTAAATAGTGCCCATTCCTGGCCAATTTCGTGTTGAGATGAATGTCTTAGTGTCAAATGCAGGTCCTCTAACATGCCACGCTGTCAGATTTATTTATCCATTGAAACCATTCCTTGTTTGATAACGTCGTAGGATACATTGATTGCCATACAAGGAATTTGCATAGAATATTTATTTGTTTCATAGATAAGTCATTTACCAGCTTTTATGAAACGATGTATCAATAGAATTTATAACTCGATTATCTATTAGTTTGATCTCAAGCTCTGTCAATATTCAAACACGTTTCATGATCAAAATTCATATATGAATAAGAATATTATTCGCATGATTTAATTCCAAGTTGGGACGTGCCCCATCTTAAGATAGGGCGGATCCGCAGTTGGGATGATACATAATCACCAAGCGCATTTTTAAAAAAATATAGAAAAATTATTTCTTGTTGAAAGGAAAATTTGATGTCGAATTAGACTTTGACGACTTGTTTACATACACTCCTATATTTTTCTTCCACTGCAAAATATTTTGTGACGAACTTTTATCAGTGTGCTTTACAGCAATATCGTTAATGCAATTTTGGCGTTTTAAGATATAAAAATCATGTATTGTTAAAATCTAAATTTTTTACTTTCGGTCACATGTATTTTTGTTACCATTTGAAGCTCTAACTTCAAAGGAATTCTGACAACACTTCTAGTTAGCGTAATCCGCCATTTTGTTTGGAAATGTACCAATTTCTCAACATCTGCTTAACAGTGCCTTGGAATTTGAAAACTAAATTGTTACAGCCTGAAATAAATTAACGGTACAAACAAAAAATAATTCTAAATCAAAGAAAAACGTATCAGAGGTTTTATTACAGTGGTTTTAGAGAAAATCGCAATTGAAGCGGAGCTGTTAAAAGCATTTATTATTTTCTAAATAATACTTATTCTATTTACGTCTGAGTTCTAACGATGTTACATAATTAACTGTTGTAATTATTAGAGATGTCAAATTAAATTAAAACTGTAGGTTATTCATCGCTGGCATCGCTGCATTCGTATGATTTTTTATGTTGAGTTTGTGATTGAATTATTTCGTTTCAAAGTTTTTTATGTACTTATTCTGATTTCAAATATTGCCATTTTTTGTCAAAAGTAGCATCTTACACTTCCACTTATCGTTACCTTATTATTTTTGGGTGCAGAATCATGAAAATTATATGATTAAATAGCCTAGTGTTTTCTCAAAAGGTGTGTGCAGTTTTGTTAAGAATTCTTTTGTAGTTCTTGAGAAATTCCGATTTCCGTGAGGTTGTTGATTTTACGGCGCTTCTGCTGAAATTAATCCAGATGACCGCGGGAGTTAGGCTCAAACATTCCAACAAGCTAAAGGTTAAGTGAACCATGTGAAATCAAATGTTAACATACGATTTGAATCACGGTAATCTTAAGCACATAATGAAATTAAAGACAAAAATAAGTAGACAATTGTACCATGGGATAACAAAACACTTTAACAAGACTCTGGTTAATTTGGGAACACTGAAGACAGAAAAGATGAAAGACTGAAAAAGCTTTGTTGGAGTGTCAGCGCAATCCTACAAATGAACAAGACAAAATCGAGTAGACAGTTATCTTTCTTCCTTATGTTAAGACGCCACCCATTTCTCCTCATTTACCTAGATTTAAGATAAGCTATAATCTATGAAACGTTATCTCTTATCACATTAAGGCAAATATTCCAGGACTTGACCATTAGTTGTAGTCTTGTATTAGGGGTGCGAATTGCGTCCTGAATTTTTTTCTTTTTTTTTCTTTTTTGTACCTTTGATGATGCATGATGAATTAGTTTTGCAAACTTCATAAGAAAAATGTTTTCTTGTGTTTTCATTAAATAAATGTTCATTATCAAAATAGTATGGGGTCACATGCTCACCAAAACTTTACATTTATTCTTTATGATCCACAGTAGCTAAGTAGTCTGGACACAAAAATGTCGTCTTTTAGGCCTATTATTCTTTGAGGAGAAAATAAAAAGAATTCCTCATACTCGTATTACTCTTACCCGTCATTAGTCTAGGTGTTTGTATTACATTATGTAAAAGGTTTGGGGTTTTTTTCGGTATAAAGGAAAAAAATATCTTATTTTGGATAAAATCAACACTTATTATTTGTTGGCTTGTGCTTAGCATGTAGCTAGTCAATATGTTTGAAAGTGCTTTTCAAAAACCCTTTATGGCAATAGTACTGTAGAACTGTTTAAAAAGATATATTTCTTCAAATGTTCCCTATAAAAAATATTCGTCAATTAAAAATGGATTATCTTAAAGAATTAAAGATCTGATCATTTAACCTGATAGTCAGGTCTTCTATTAAAACACCTTTAAACTATTATTTAAGGAAATGTATTCGCATGGCGTAATCAAACTTGTTATGTTATATTCTTATGAAAATTGTATTTCAGCTTGTTACATTTCCTAAGAAAATGTACTTCAGTGCCTTTGAAATTTAGATCAGCACATAACGAGCGATCATCAATTAAAATGTTTCCTTGTTAGTGATGTTCGTTCTCGCCGCATTTGCCTCGTTTTTTGGGGGCTCAAGAATATTTGCTATGTAATGTTAAGAGAGGCCAATGAAATGTGTTTCTATTTTAATAAAAACATTATTTTTACCATCTGTTATTGTCCCCTCTTCTATCATTGTAGCTGTAATTTGGATAATTGTAAAGTAACTAATCATGAATGCTTGAAAATCTTCAGCTAGACATACAGTACCGTATTTGAAAAGGGAGAGGATATAACTTAGTGAACAACATAAAGAATTTCCTACCCCTTGTAGAAAGAGGACGAGAACAAAATTTCACTGTATTTGTTTAAAGGTTTAACATGAGAGTACAAGATAATTCAAACAGACTTTAGACAACATCTTTTTATCTGCTTCAATAGGAACATTTTCATTTGTAAGCAATTAAACTTTGGAATTCATTTTTCTCATAAGTTCATAAACATATCAAAACAATTTGGATCATTTTAAGTATTTTCCTGTCTTAGTATATGTTAGATGTAAAGAAGATGTAAATTCCTGTTCGTGTAGAATGTTTGATGCTTTTATGCATTATGTGCACCTTTGTTACTACAAGATGCATAGATTTCGTTGATGTCGGTGATTAGAAAATCGTTTATAAGCTTTACTTCTATGGCCCTGAGATAATTGTCAAGTCCTTATACATAACAGAAGGTAGCCATTGTAGATCACATCTTCTAAAAAAATTTTCACACCTGACATTTTAGATGATAACAACAAAATACGCGGAAGCATTACATCCATTGGAAGCAAAGATCAGGCTTTAACCATTATTAAAAGTTGATACTTACCCATTTTCTTGTAAACTTATGTCCACAAAGAAATAGAAAGAAAGAAACACCAAAGTTGAAATAGTCCAAGCCATTCTCTACACAGTGTTAGCTCTCAATCTATTACATCCTGGTATAGAAGACTACCTTTTTGTTCTACTCATGGCTTGGATAATTCATCCTTACAGAAGTTATACATATCGTGATTGTAAGGGAGGAAACTCGTGTTGTCTCAATTTAACTTCCGTGTTGCTTTGTGAGATTTCTATGATGACCATACTTGGTGGGGGTTATTCGGGTAGAGCTCGACTGAAAGCCCAACCGTGCGTAAGGGAGGGCTTCATATTTATAGTTTTTAAAGATCTTGTCACTTAGTTTGAAATATCTTTTGTGCCTGTTTGTACGTTATCATTTTCAAATTATATATGATTTGTTATTAAATGATACGAAACAATGCCCATTCTAACATTAGTTTACATTTTGTATATAATGTACTCACAATGAACATAACAAAATGATATAAATAAACGGAAGAACACAAATAATATCAACATCACTAAGGTGAATTTGTATATTTATCGTCAGTGATATATGTACAGGTCTTTTTGGCAAATGATATTCATAAACATTCAGGGAGTCACTTATCAAAGCTAATTTTCCGGCGAAAATTAATGTTTTAGTTAATTGTAAATGAATTACGTAAAGCTGATTGTACATTTTTAATGTGAATAAGCATTTTACATGATTTCACTTAAGGTTCAGACAATCATTCGTGGACTTAGTTAAGTCAACATCTTGTTTGGATTTTGTATTACTAGATATCCGAATGCAATGTGTCAGTTAAATGAATTGTTGAATTGAGAAATAGAATCCACTGCTGGCTATGCTGTATGCAATACACTGTTCTGAAGACCAGTTATTGTAACCTGTTAATTTTATAATTGATTTGCAGACATCAAGATAACGGTAATGCTGGCTGACTCTTTAATACGAGTCTTTATATAAAATGATTGAAATTACTTTACATAACCAATATCTATTTCGTATTCAAATGATGTAATATATGAATAATTAGATATCGATATGTTAAAATTAGCAAGGTGATATTCTCTTTTGTAATGACTTTTCTTTGGTATATATCATTTATTTGCCTTTGAAATATCAATAATGTTCCGTGTTCATAGGGAATATTTTCATCATAAAAAGTCTCTCTCTGGTCATCTTACAACACACCATCTATTTCTATCGAAGTTTTAAATTAAAATTGGCGCATTGAAACTTAAATGCACAAGAACGACACCAGAGAGTTGAATCCAGTCGTGAGCTCTTGGACATCTACAATGCTGATCCCGATAACTTTCATGCCCGTCTGTTTATAGGGGATGAAACGTGGATTCACCACCGGGATTCTGACACCATGCAAGAACCTATACAATGGAAGCATAAACACATGTGCATGTGCAGAAGTTGTGAGTATGTCCAAATCAATTTTGCAGAATTTGCACGCTTAATAACATTTATGTGGATGCTGACTATTTTGGGGAATCCTTTAATGTTTAGTGTCAAAAGCCTTTCAGTCGATTTTACCTCTTCTCTTAGGCTCTCTATTGTTTTAAAACTTTCTCCAGGGGTTTCAATAGGTAATGCATTTGATCAAATCCATAACTTTACTTGCATTGATAGAGTAGGTTCAGGCACGTTCATTTTTTGTGAATGTGGGCAAACGTATCCCAACGTCTACATGATGGTTTGAAGCTATAAACATTTTTTAAAAACCTTAAAGTATCGTTCCTGCAGTGTTTCACAGAACAACGTAGCATTGTAAGAACAGTGGCTTTTGAACAAAGAAAACCGCTGCAAAATATTTTTTACCATATCTATTTCGCATTGGTACATAGGGATGATGTAGGTTCATTTCCTCCAAACGTTTTTCTGGTTGGATATGTAATGATCTTAATCCATATTTATACATACTTTATAAATGTTCAAAAATCATCATCATAATCATAATCACCCTTTTAAAAACTGGTAATTGCTTTCTTTTTGTTAATCTACGTATGATTTAAATGGAAAGTAAGAGTGTGTTGTCACGGATGGCTTTTCCATTTTACT
This sequence comes from Phorcus lineatus, assembly GCA_921293015.1. Lineage (NCBI taxonomy): Eukaryota > Metazoa > Mollusca > Gastropoda > Trochida > Trochidae > Phorcus > Phorcus lineatus. The sequence goes on along the minus strand of OV121087.1, from coordinate 17,567,283 downwards.
TTTATGTCAATAAATCTGTGCTTAAACGAAACAAACATAAAACTTGTGCAATTGTGACGTCTTGATTGGGGCATGACATGTTTTAACAAACCTAAGTTTTAATGGTTTTAAAATAATATTATGAACCTGCTTTTGAGGTCATCTGAATATAAAGGCTATAAAAAGTATATGTAAGCTAGCTACCTATGTTCGTAAACATCGGACAGGTACTTTTCTGTCCAATATCCTTTAAAAACAAACTATGCGCCGGTTAAGCAGGTCAGACACTTTCAATGTCCGTCCCATCCCTTAAATATAAAAAAACCCCTCATACATCCCTTGTTTAAAGTTAAACTACTAACACGTTGTCGTCGTCTCCTTGGGTATATTTACGAGTTATTCCTTTCTAGAACAAGCTTGTAAAAAGAATCTGTAAAGGAATATGAGAAACCCTCCAGGCTAAAACAGGTGTCATCTGATCTAAATCTCAGACATTTGAAATTGCAACTCTCAGTTGACAAAGACTGAGCTTGGTTACGTGCTAAAACTTATCCGTGTATAAATACTAGTGCCTCCTCATTGTTATTACACACATGCGTCCTTGTCTTGTATATAGACCCTGTGAAGTGTGAAGTGAACTGTGCAGACCCCTTGATGCATGTTTTGCATGTGTGAAGCGTTTATGCTGTGGTTTGCATTGTTAACGTCTGCCAAATAAAACATGGCATTAATATGCACAAAAGGAATGATTTAGACCTGGTGTGTAGCGTGCCACACTCTATTGAAGAGACCGAGTTGTTGACAATAACTATCACTAAAGGACTTTATGTGGGTTGCAATTTTTATAAACTTCCTGAATTATTTTATTTATTACTCTACTTCTTTCAAATTCCTTTGTACTATACTCTCCATTGGAATTATAAAAAGGATGTATTCAAAACAATGTAAAGTTATGAATAAGATAAACAATTACTTTTGAGAAATTCTCTCTGTTTAATTTCTCTCAATGTTTATGACATTGGTTGAAAACACTTCTGGTGATTAAAGTATAGTAGTATTATCAAATAACTCTTTCTATTGAAAACTACATATTCCTTTTCATTGAACCGTTTGGATTTAACACTGTTTTGTCGAAAGGTTTTTCTTAAGAATGAGCGCCAAATGCGTGATGATAAAATTTCCTGTAAATTTTGTTTTATGGTTGTTTAAAATTGTAACCAAAGAAAAAGGGCTTTGATGAACATTTATTTTCTTTATTAAGTTCTGTGCTTGATGAGTTTTCATTTGAAATCAAGGCTGTTGTTTTTGGTATTTTTGCATCAAGATGAGGTAAATAAATATTCAAAAAAGTTTCTGTAAACCCAACGTCCTCAGTGTAAGATATATTACAGTACCATGGTTTCGAATTGTTGACGAAAAGTATTATTTGTCGAATTGTGTGATATTGGTTTGACGACTTGAATATGTTGCCAACATTAACTGTACATTATCATCTCGAGGCAGTGGTGCAAAGGAGGTAATTTGAAACAGTTAACAAGACTGAGACTTCTGTCTATATACGACAGACGTGTATAAGTCTTGACTGCAGTTTTATTAGAGAATTTACAATGCAAGAAAAGCTCTAGACGAATATACAAGTTCATATTTTAAAAGATCTTTTTACAATTATTCCATATATATAACATTCTTTATACCAGGAACACAGACTTTCCCTGTCTGCCATACATACCTAAATAGTTTTCACTTCTGATTTTGAGGGGACAAGGTTTCTTGTGATAATTTTAAAAACAAACTGACGAGTCATCTGATCACATTAGGCTGGTTTATGATCTGGCCGTGTTTGTCCAGCACTTAAGATTTAGAGTTACATTCATCTTTACTATAAGTCTTCTGTTCTTGAAGATATTGTTATACAGACACTGTGTCCCTATTTGTTTATGTGAATTCAATGTACAATCATTACGAGATTTGCTTGATTCGAATTTAAATGTCTACTTTTATCAATTTCGTAAGTGGTCATTCAAGATTACGATATTATATGATCTAATATATCTTAAGAGTCTTTGCTGTGGTTAGTTTTGCATGGTTAGTGGCAGTGACTTCGATGTGAACTCCATTAGGAAATGTTCCTCCGTGAGAGCGAGTAGAGCCGATCAGATGAGGCTTTATGTGAAAGTGTCTGTGGTAGCAGCCTGTAGCAGTTAGCTACCATGTTTGACTCGGCGTAGCGAGCTGTGCACTCCTCCAGGTCCTGCAGAATACAACATGCATTCATTTCTTTCTTCAACAGTGGCTAGAAAGTTACAATATTACGAAAATAATTAATAGAAACACAATTCTTAGGATTTTCGTAACACTAAGAGAAGTTAAGCATTGAAAACTTCTTCCATTCATCTTAATCTCATACTTACGCCTGTTTCCCCTTGTGTGGTAAGCTGCTGGACTCCATGCACTACTTCCTCTTCTGCAAATCTTTCTGTTAACTTCCAGGAAATAGACTCCAGTCCACTATGTTCGTCATACGCGATCCATTCAAAGCTGAAGCAGTTTTAAATAATAATAATAATAATAATAATAATAATAATAATAATGACGATGATGATGATGATAACAATAACAACAATCATAATAATAACATTGATAATTATGGTGATGATTATGAGGATGATTGAGCATTATTTATCGCTAGTTCAATAAACTAGATGCTCTAAGCGCCAGCAATAGTAATATTAGTGTGTTTTGCGTTTCAATCAGAAAAAGTGTTGGGGATTTTTTAGTTAGGATTGGGAGAGAATTCCACAAGACAGCAGTAGAACGTTCAAAAGTTCTATTTCCAAAAGATTTGAGCTTGGTTTGAGGCACAGTTACAAGTTGTCGATCTTATGATTTCTTAATTTCGGTTATAGATGAGGTCCTTCAGATAAAATGAGGCTAGCTGGTAAAGGCACATGTAAGCTATATAGAAATAGGTTATCAATGTATCTTTTTAGGACAGGAGTGAGAGACTGATATTTGTGTATAGTTTAGTTTATAATAATAATCCATGCAGCTGTATTTGGAATTCTTTATGGTCGTCTCAGTTGATATTGAGTTATTCCAAACAGATGTCTATTGTAATTGTCGAGGTGTGAGAGGATTGAACATATGATCAGTGTATTTGACTATTTTGCAGTTATAAATTTGTCAAATAAAACGGAGTTAAAAGAAATATTTTTTGGCAAAAGTATTTTATATGATGATCCGTTGACAACATGAAAACACCAAGATCCTTTACTTTATTTGCAGTGGGAAAAGATGCTTTACCAAAATGAACATGTTCATGGTTTACTGCAGATAGCTGTTTATTGCTACCGAAAAACATTATTTCTTTCTTGGCAGTGTACAATTTGAGCATGGGTGACGTCATCCACTTTTGTATCATGATTTTTTATTTCATTAGATAGTTCAATAACTTAACAGAAATAACAAGAGTCAAAGCTGAACACGACAGTCTATGCTTCTCTTCTCATATACATCATTTTCAATCACAAAACGCTGTAATCTGTTTGACAGGTATGATCTGAACCAGTGCAGTGCACTATTCTGCATCCAAACATGCTTTTCCTGCATCTTCAGGAGTATTTTATGATCACAAGTATCCCAGGCGAAGTGAAGGTTTATAACCTAAATAGACAATCTCTCTGACACAATTATTGACTCGAAGGAAAATAGTTTCAGTTGTGTGCATTTGACAATATGGTGTCTGAAACTTGTTGAGGATTTCATAATTTTAAATATGTTAATAAGACTGAAAGAGACACTCCATGAGGTGTGGGATTCATATATGTGAAACATAATCGATGGAACAATACTCTTTATTTGAAATACTGACTGTTTCTGTTAAGGATCATCTGTATGCTAAGAAGTTCAATAGTATGACAAAGAAAAGTTATATCAAACTAAGGAGGACAGGACGGATGCAAGATGATAGGATTTGATAGCTTGCAGGCCCGTAGCACCAATTTCGAGAGTGGGGGGCTGAAATTAGGGATTTGCTAGCTCAGTGGGGGGGGGGGGGAGGCATGACAGATTATTCATTTAAGAAAAACACTCGCATACAACGTCGGTTAGACCAATTACAGGCATTTAATGTTCACGTCACTCACAAAGTCATTAGTGTACTCAATGTCAGTGTCTATATAACTACTTGTAGCATGCAATCAAAAAAAGTTATTTTTCCCCTAAAATTAGCAATAAAATAAAAATGAAAACAATTATTGAGCTTTTTCACCTTTTTTTGAAACCCCTCAAATCTCTCAAATGTTACAATTACCAACTGTAATAAGCAGCAATCTACTATATCCTACGGTGGCGTCGTGGCCAAGTTAGTGAGCTGAAAATGCCGTGTTTGAGAGGCGTTCGAGCCCCTCTCGAAAGGGTCAACTTTCTTTGCAGATTTTCTCAGTGTTTTCACAATCCCCTTATGTACAGTACACGATCCTGTGAACTTAAAAGAAGCAACGTATGTAGGTAATGTAAGTAATTAATGTAAGTATGTTATGTACGTATGTATGTTAGTATATATGTATGTAAGTAATGTATATATTTTGCAATTATGTATCCTCTTTGATCTAAATGCGTGGAGATGGATAAAGTAGACAAATACCCTTCAAACCCTAACCATGTTGTCAGGGGATTGAGTCTTAAAGGCTTCAGAGTTGAAGCTCGTAGTTCCATTAATATAAAAATTTAATTGTTCAAAAAAGCAGAAATACCTTGAATATTGTCTATTGCAGCCAGCGTCCTGTTTCCCTCTGAGTCGTCATAGAGTGAGTTGACCCCACTGGTGGAGGCCACAGGGAATAGCCAGTTGTTGTTGTGATGCAAGGTGTTGATGTATCTGTTGCTCCAGTCAAATCGCACACTCGACGTGTTCGTTTGCCACCCAGGCGCGTCTTTGGAACCTGTACTCACAAACAACTTGGTGTCTGCACGGGTCGTCACTGATGACGTTTGATCATACATGACTATTCTTCGTGCACTCTTGTGGTTACCAGCTTTGTCATATACGGAGAGTGTCAAAGAATAAACCCCAGCACTGTCCAGCGTATACCTTGCAATGAGCTGCAACAAGTTTTGAAAAAATCTATAAAGCTTGTCTTGATATTGAAGCTTAGGGGCAATTGATCAATCATGTTCTGAAATCATCAGATATTACGACCTTGTTGTAACATTTGACAGCCTATTTGCCGTGAACATGTTTATTGTATGGACATGTGTGAGAGAGTGACAAGTCGTAAACGTGGAAAGTGTTTTGAAATGTGTGAGAGAGACAAGTCGTAAACGTGAAAAGTGTATTGAAATGTGTAAGCAAAGGACAAATCATAAACGTCGTAAGGGTATGGGAAGTTGTAAGAGAGTTGTGAACATTGATAATTTATTTGATTGTGTGAGAGAGTGACATGTCGTAAACGTGGAAGGGTATTGAAATGTGTTGGAAAGTTATAAGTCATAAACGGGGAAAGTGCATTGAAATGTGTGAGAGTGTAACATGTCGAAATTGTATTGAATATGGGAGTAAGTCAAAAATCGAGAGTTAAGCGTACAAGAGAATTTGAGACGGTGACGTATTGTTGATGTAGGCAGTGTGCAGGAGTGAATGATGCATTGTGGATTAGACGGTGTGCAGGATTTTGTAATTACGTACCTTGGAAGCAGGCAGGGTGCGAGAATCTATGACAGCCCGCTCCTGCAGATGATCATCCACTGCATGCAGCTCGTGCACCTCCAACACGTAATTGCTCAGCCCGGAGTCAGCGTCCTCCCAGCCACTCCACCTCATGGACACTTCACTCTGAATATACGTAAATTGTCTTGAATACAAGTATCAGAGTCTCTGTTATCAAGCAGGTGTGTTTTTGAATGGGTTTTTTTCTTAAAACAATGAGTATCAGAAGACAAGATGAACAGTCAGTACTTACTATTGTGATGAGGTCGTCTCCCGCAAGCATGCTGCCCTCACACGCGGATGTGTTAGTGCAGTGGGTAGGGGTGTTTAGGTCCACGGACAGTGTGTAGCTGTGTACCTTTGAGTTGCCCTGGTAGTAGTACAGGCGCTCAATATTCCTCTCCAGGTCACGTACTCTCACTTTACCGCCATTGCTCGCTTCAAACCTCAACTCGATGCTGAAAATTAGAGAAACGTTTTCAATAAACAAAAAACGTCACTTTAACACTTTATATATTTAAATTTTAAAAAAGATATCAAGTGTTACAAAATGAGAGTATGTTGTTTCACTTTGCTTCAACTCTTATCAAAATACACTAATATCCAAAGGAAAAATTACATTTTTAATAGGAATTTAGATAATATAGACAGTTACATTGAGCAACATAATTTAGACCTTCACTTTATTATATATAGAGAGCATAAAAACATGAATTTTGGTTTATGAATTAGGTTGATGTTTTTGTTTATACCAATCGAACAATAACATGCATTTTGGCAAATGAATAAGTGTTGATTCAAAGTTTCAATAATACTTCTGTGACGTCGTTTGAATTTTTACATTTTTCGTTACAAATAGTGTTTATAAAATTTGTGACAAATGAAGTGCTAATACCTAATATTAAAGTGAAACATTTTACCATATATAATTTGATGGTTATTTCATCTTCTAATTAAAATGGTTTGTTGTTTATAGGAATGGCGGATATATATGAGTAATGTTATCTTCTATCGGTTTTGTAGATATATAAGACTGATTTGAATTCGGTTTAACATTTGGAGTTAAACTTACATAAATGTACAGAAGTTTGCATATTCGTCTCGAACGCGTTTGCTAATTAATGTATAGCTATGTCACAGCGTATTCGTTGTTAAATTAATAACGAAATTATATTCCAAATTCTTCATTTGAAATCTTTATAAATTTCTCTCCAAATTATTCCTCTCTCTATTATAAGCACTCGCCAGTCAGGCCAGATGTACACAGGCACAGATGGCGAGTACAATCCATTGACTTAAAACTAATTATCCAATTACACGTTCGAACGCTTGACCTCTACCTTCTATACAGCCACGTGGGTTCCCGTCTTTCATGACCAAATTTGTCCATGCATGGCTTGCACGCTAATAAAGTCTCGTGCAGTGCACTGCTGCAGGAGATTAGCTTGGGCAACGGTCGGGGACAGACGAGCCCGCTGTCCGACTGTCCACCAACAGCATCATGTAGTTTCTAGAGATCACCCCTCGAGTCGGGCTCAACTTGGTAACACGATAGGGTTGGGGAATGCCCTGACGTGTACACTAACTTGTGCGTGTATGTACCTCCGGCTCGAGTTCATGTTGTAACCACACGCATCAATAAAGAAAATGGTCGACCATCACCAAAGCCTGTCAAGTCGTCATTTCAAGATCGTCACTGTCGTTGCCTTCATCGTCCCTCGTCGACGTAGTAGTCCTTTGCGGTCAAAGCTACATGAATAGTGAAAGTACAATTGGTTGAGTAAATGAAGTACATACGAGTCCATGTGTTGAAGAGGGAGGGGCAGCACAGTGGAGGGGGTGGAGTTCCCTTCACACAGGTACAAGTCCGTGTCTGGGTTATCTCTACTCGCCCCACTACACGTTATCGTCTTCGACTTTACTGTCCTTCCTCCTGCAATATACACACAAATTATAGGTGCGTCATTAGTCCTGCTTCATAACTGTGTATTGAATAGGAGTCTTTGTTACAGTCTAGATCCCCATTAAGCAAGTTTAGATTTGACTGCATTCAGGCCTGAAGAAAATAAAATTAAGAATTATAGACACAAATTTTGTCTGGGTCGTCATCAACGACCACGTATGTATCCAACTGGCTTGAACCAAAGAAACACTTTTTACAGTAATCTTATTGATACAACTGATATTGAATTGTATGTTCAAATTGAAATGATTGATAATGATGATGATATTATAGCTCTATTCAGTGGCGCTAATGTGATACCTGACTTAACTGTACCAATAAAGAAAAACATTGTATTACTATTTGCTGTGTATCTATCTACACTGAAATCATCATTAATGTACAGTTTTTGATATGTTTTGTCTTGTATATATTTTGTTGCCTGTATCAATGACTTTGTAATTGCATTTATGTGATCTTCGTTTATCGGAGGAAATAAAGACATTCATTCATTCATTCATTCATTCATTCATTCATTCATTCATTCAACCGATGCACCTATGATGCCGACCCTGAAATCCTTTATAAAGGCAGGTCTAGCTGGTGGTGCGACACTCATCGTGTACACTGCAGTCAATTCATATTGCACAGTTGCGGGGGAGACGATGTTGGTCCAACTGGTGTCCTGGGGGGATCCGCTGTTCACGTTTGGGGGAGCTTCAGTTGTGTCCCCATTACTCGCAGTTAACCGTAGCATGTTTAAACCTATGGTGGGTTCCTCTGTCACTGTAATTATGAATACCTTATAGTCCAAACCTTGTCCTTACGTCTTTATTGATATTCTGTCAGTTTGTCATTGTTCCTTAACGTAAGGAGTGGGTAGGGTCATTTTCTATTCCAAGACCGGTTCTAATTGAGATTGATGATGATAATAGCTAATATATCTAACATGGATATAGCCCCTACATTTGCAAGTATGAGAACAATCATAATTGAGAAAATCAGCTTAAATTGACTTAAAATTGTTTGTTATTATGTCAACCACGTCACACAGAAACTTGACATCAAAACTAAAAACGGGTCCACTAAATTGCACTTTGTTGCAGTCTAATAGTATGCGGCTGTGGTCTCACTTTTGACTTGCGCAGATTTAAACGAAAGTATGTGCAGCTATATCAGACGCATTTTTAGGAATGAAGCTTTGTTCTACTTGATTGTGAGGCAAGGATTAAAACAAGACCAACTAAGTAAAGTTTCATTCGATAAATACATAACCCTATTCAAGTTCTACTATGTTTTTAAGGCAAACAAGGCATTTTACACGTGTCGTAGTTGCCTTATCTTATTGTTGATCGTTGTCATGTTTATAAGCAGCCGACAAGCAAAGATGGCGATACAGGAAGTGTTTTATCACGCATGCGCTAGGTTATAAGTTCCGCTATGTATAATGGAAGCGCTCGTAAAATATTGATATTATACCGTGGGCCATATCTAACATCCCTTCTCCTTTATAATTACAAGATGCAAAATAGAGATCTTAAAAATAAAACATTAACTCTTTGATGATTAAACTTCAAAGTTAAAGTTGAAATGACTGAAAACGACCATGTTCTTATTTAGAGTCTCTTAGCACAAACAACATGGTTTTCAGTGAAGAATACTGTTATGAACTGTTCTATAATTATAAAAGAAATTAAAGTCCATGTTGAAATCTTCAACAATAATGTTACTTTTGAATTTCACTGTGTTAGTATGCTAAAGTGAATTCTTTCACTTAAGGGTCTCTTGAACTTAGAATACTGATAAGTATTACAACTAGACTGTCACTGCTGCACTTGTTGCCCATAGTTCTTCAATCTCACAGGTTTCACAGTCACTCTGCCGCTTCTGGTTAGTCTGCTCTCTGCAGGCTGCGGACTCTTGGTAAGAGGAGTGCCAGTTTCTGGGACAGCGGCACTCGTCGGGGCTGGATCTGGAGCAGGCGTCTTCGTTGAGGATGCTGTCTGCTGCGGTTTCTGTGGTGAGTGTGGCATAGACAGCAAGGGTGTTGTTGTCTGCGCTGGGTGGGTACCTGGTAGCTTGGGTGGAGGCTTCCACCTTGGGTACACTGCTGGGACATCTCTGCGTAGAGTTGGGGCGTTGTCATAGTTACCATTCCATAACTTTAGGTCACGTCGATTTCTTCGGTAGACACGGCCTGTGTCTGTCTTTACAAGATAAGATCAAGGCGTTTCATGCTTCGACAATACTTCTCCAGGAATCCAGGTCTTCTCTTCTTTCATCATTATTCTGTTTCCGGAGTCACGTGGTTTCAAATTCTTCTGTCCGCCATGGTATAACTGCTGTGCTTTTGTCTGTTAAGGAGGGACTTTCTATCGTCAACTGTCGAGTCTGATCTTTGGGGTGGTGCTGAGGCTGGTAATGATGATCGCAGTCTTTTTTCTAAGAACAGCTGAGCTGGAGACTTTCCTATTCCGTCGATAGGGCTGTTTCTGTAGTCTAGTAAACCTTTGTATGGATCTTCTGCTTTCTTCAGGATTGACTTCAAAGTTTGGACAGTTCTCTCTGCTTGACCATTCGACTGAGCATACTTTGGGCTTGACGTTACATGCTTGAAATTGTATTCTCTTGAAAACTGTTGAAATTCTGAACTGCTGTACTGGGGTACATTGTCACTCATGACAATCTCTGGCATTCCATACTTTGAAAACTGATTCTTCAAGTGAGTGATAACTCTCCTGCTTGTTGCATCTTCCAGGAGCGACATTTCTGGCCATTTTGTAAAATAGTCAACAGTCAATAGATATGATCGTCCGTTATATTCAAACAAATCTGTCCCTATTTTTTCCCACGGTCTATCTGGTAGTTCTGAGGGTAGCATCTGTTCTCTTGGATTTGCATTTTGATGCTTTGCACACACTTCACATTGTGATATTAGCCTTTCAATATCGGTAGCCATCCCTGGCCAAAACAATGTCTCTCTTGCTCTGCTTTTACACTTTACCATTCCAAGGTGTGTTTCATGTATTCTTGATAACATCTTTCTCTTCAAACTGCTTGGGACAATCAATTTATGATTCTTGAACAAAAGTCCATCTTGACTTGTTATTTCTTCTCGATATGTCCAATGCTGTCTTGATTGGACATTCACATCTGTTGGTGATTCCGGCCAACCATTTGCTACATAGTCTCTTACGTCCTTCAACACTTCATCTTGAGATGTAGCCTTTTAAAATTCTTTCAACTTTTCCTCCGATACTGGTAGGTACTGTAGAAGATTTACTTCTAAATCTGGTAGCTCTGAGTTGTCTGTCTGTTTGAGGTAGTTTCAGCTCAGTTGATCTGCAATCAGGAGTTCTCTGCCTGGTCTGTACTGTACTTTCAAGTCATATCTCTGTAAATTCATCAACATGTTCTGCAGTCGTAGTGGGGCATCAAGAAGTGGTTTATTGAAAACTGCTTGTAACGGCTTGTGATCAGTCTCAACATCAACTTGTCTCATCTAGACATACTGGTGAAATTTCTGACAGCCGAAGTAGATGGCAAGCATTTCTTTCTCTATTTGCGCGTATCTTGTTTGTGAATCTGTCAATGCTCTTGATGCGTAAGCAATGGGCTTTCCTTTCTGCATGATGGTAGCACCTAGTCCTGTTGAACTTGCATCCACTGATAGGGTGAGAGGTTGTGACGTATCATAGTATGCGAGTACTGGAGCTTCAGTGGTCATCTCTTTCAATGTCTGGAAACTTTTTTCTTGTATTTCTCTCCATTCCCATTCTGTCTCTTTATAAAATTCTCAGTGGGTGACTGACGTCTGACAACTTTGGTAGGAACTTGTATCCTAGAAATGTTCTTACTTCTTTCAGGTCTTTTGGCCTTTCCATACCAAGCACTGCGGCGATCTTGTTCGGGTCTGGTCTGACTCCTTGGCTTGTTATTTCATGTCCAACATACTGAACCTTGTCCACTTTGAACCTGCATTGTTCTCTGTTTAGCTTGAGGTCATATTCTCGGGCTCGCTCTAGAAGTTTTCTGAGTCTTGTGTCGTGCTGAGTTTCGTTCACTCCCCAGACAAAAATGTCATCCATTTTGGCTTCAACTGCCTCTAGATCTTCAACCATGTTTGAAATCACCTGTTGAAACACCTCTGGTGCTGACTTTATACCAAAGGGCAATCTCTTGAATCGATAGCGTCCAAACGGTGTGTTGAATGTGCAGAGTTTTGATGATTCTTCGTTTAGAACTATCTGCCAAAATCCAGACACTTCGTCAAGTTTTGAGAACACTGTTGCTTGAGGCATGTTTGCAATTACTTTTTCAATTGTCTTTAGAGGAAAATGTACTCTTTGGATAGCTTTGTTTAAGTCTGTGGGGTCCATGCAGATTCTGATCTTGTTTGGCTTGATTACAACAGTAATGCTGATCACCCTGTCTGTAGGATCTTTCTGTCGGGTGATGACGCCAACACTCTCCATACGGTCTAATTCTTTCTTAACTGGTTATCAAAGAGCAACTGCGAGCTTTCGTGGAGGATGGACGACAGGTGTATTCTGTTTAAGCTTGATTGAGTGTGTTTCTGGCAAGGATCCGAGACCTTCAAATACGTCTTTGTATTCTGCGATGAGTTGTTCTGTCTTCACTGGCTCTTTAAGAACATACACACGTTCTACTACTCCCAATTTCAAGCATGTCATTCCACCAATCACAGGGATTTCATCTACATCGACGACATTAAACTTTATGTCATGCGTTGTGTTACGACCGATGATGGTGCACTTGAGTGTAACCGTACCTTCAATTTGCAACCTGTGTCTCATGTATCCCTTGATGTTTCGTACAAAATCAGGTTTGTCGATAGGACCTTGAAAAGGTTTCTTCAATACATTCTTTGGCATGACATTACATTTCGCGCCCGTGTCTAACTGAAAGGTGATTGTCTGACTGTTGACTTTCATGCCTTGGAGCCACTGTGTGTCTTCTTGTGGGTTTCCAATCATTCCAATCATGCCTAAGTACAGATCATCATTTTCGCAAAGTTCTGTGTTTTCCCTTTCTTCTTCAGCATAGAAGACTCGACCTCTACCTTGATTTCTTGCTCCCCTACCTCTGAAATTACCTCTTGAGCTTTGTCTTGATCTGCCAGTACCTCTCTGTCTTGATTGATAACTTCTTGTTTTACACATTTCAGCATAATGTCCAATAAGACCACATTTTAAACATTCTCTGTTTTCTGCTGGACATTTTTCATTACTATGGGTCAAACCACACTTGTGGCATTCTTTCTTTGACTGAAACTTCTGAAATCTATGTTCCCTTTAATTTCTTCTACTGTTAAAATTTATCTAGTTCACCTGTTCTGGCTGCATTATTTGCAATTGTTTCTGTGATATTTCATACGTTTGAGCAATTTCATATACCCTCTCTAGTGTCAGTGTTGATCCTTCCTCTTTGCACTTCTCTCTTACTTTTACATGTTTTGTGCCAAACACAACTCGATCCCTAATCATTTCATCAGGATTATGGTAACTGCAATCTTTTGCAAGGACTCTCAGATCTGTGACATACTCTTCGAATGTCTCAGATTCCGTCTGTAATCGACTTTAAAATTTGTATCTTGAAAATATCACATACGATTTTGGTGCAACATACTGTTCAAACTTGTCATAATATGTTTTCAACTTTTTCTTATCATCATCATCTATTGTCCATGTTGAAAAGGTATTTCTTCCTTTCTGACTTACCAATATCATCAGATAACTACATCGTTCCGCTTCAGATTTATTTTTCAAAGGGCCACCAAACATGAATTCTGTGTGTGTTTTGAAGTTTGACCATGCTTTCGGTAAGTCACCACTTTCCCATAACATTCTGGGATGTATGCTACTGTCATTATCCATACCTTTTATTTCTGTGTTCTCTGTGTACTCACGAATGTTTTACAGCTTTTTAAACTGTCGATGACTTCTTTTCGGCGTAGATATTATGGCTTCTGACACCATGTCATGTTTATAAACAGCCGACAAGCAAAGATGGCGAGACAGGAAGTGTTCAATCACGCATGCGATAGGTTACAGGTTCCGCTATGTATAATGGAAGCGCTCGTATAATATTGATATTATGCCGTGGGCCATATCTAACAATCGTTGCAAGAATAATTAACATTCATAAGTGTTCAATTGGTATTCAGCTATAAACGGTACGCATGTTCAATTTTCCCTTTGATAAGACTTTCATCGAACTTTCAATTTATAGCTGTATTTTCTTGTGATTTAATTCAACAGAAGAAATATCTTGGTTTTTTCATTTACAGGTATTTATGTCTGTTCAACTCTCTCAATAAAAATAAGAAGTCGACAGTTTAAAATTATCGATGGAGAAGAACCTAAATGTATCTTTATGTTAACAATAGAACATTATTAATGCGGACGTGGTGGCAGGTGGTCCTGAGACTAGCTCAGTTCACCGCAATCTATGAAGTTCATTTACATTAGGCACGGCTCGCCAGATTCGTGGGTTATTGCCATTACTGCTGGATAAACCAAGAGTTTGAAGGGTTAATTCCCTGTACCACACTGAGACACTAGTTGAAAGACTTGTGATGTCTACTTGGGCAAAAGACGTAACATAAAATGTGCCTGTGTTCACCCAGCAGGAAGCGGGTAACTGGTAAAGCACTGTATTGGTGACACCATTCTAGTGACAAATATGTCAGCTTCTGTAGGACCAGTGGTCGTAATAATACTTTTGGTAGAACATTGAGCATACTAGTAGATGGAAATGTGCGCCTTATAAGTAGCAACATTATTATTACTATAACTTAATGTCAAGACTGTTTGGTCTGTCCATTTCATGTTATTATATGCACATTTGTGTTTTCAATTGAATTAAATCTTTGTAAATTATTGTTAAATAAAAGAGTGTTTATTCCCGTGGTCAAACTGAAAATGGTTTTGGTAAGACAATGGTTAGGAACACGGAAAACTAAAGATGGAAAAGCGATTTAGATTTAGAACTTAATTTTAAGATTTGAAGACCCTACTTGTTTGACATTTGTCCCCAGAGAAGCCAGATAAGCACCTGCAGCTGGAGGCGAGTTCGTCTGGGCAGGTGCCCGGGTAACAGTAGGTGCTGTCTGGTCGCCAGGAACACGCCTCTGAAAAACAAACCATAATCACATTTCGTCAGACACAACTATCAGCAGTATAAAAAGATGCATTCGTACAGGATCAGGTACAGTCTATACATTTCAGGATATGCCCCTAGACATTAGCTTATACAACAACCTCGACGTATTCACTTCTCCATTTTCGTTCAAAGATTTTTCAACAAAATAAGAACTGGGCTTGATTTTTGGTGATTTGTCCAATAAACACCTTTAATTAGCCTTTTATTAAGACAGCGTAATTATCGGCTGGGGCTAGGGGCCATATTTCGCGCGGGTGTGACGTAATATACAGACTGTACAGAGTGGCACATCATTTTTTCAACTGAAATACCTCTTAAATAATTGTTGAATTACCATTGATGTGGATATCTTGTTTACAACAACGCTTAATAGTGTTGCATCGCCAAATGATTTATCTACCTGAGGTGGAAAACATTCTCTGAAAATCGTTAATTATTTTTTTTTTCTTATTTTTTTCTTTTTTTCTTATTGTTACGATAGATGTATAGATCACGAGGCAATGATTCTGTTTATGATGTCACAAAAAGGGAGTGTGACCAGTCATGCATTCATTGGTTTGTGGCCAGTTAGATCTGAGCGGCCCATCAAAAGTGGTATTCAAAAACGGTTTTCATTACCATACCATTACATGAACATATTTGAGTAGCGACCTTTGACGCACTATACATCAGATATTTATATTTTCCAAAGAAAAAAGAGAAATATGTTTGTGGTCATGTAAACTTTCAGAAAATGTAAAAGCCTGAAGGTTTTAGTAAGAATTATCGATCAGTATGACCATATATCATACCAAAAGCGCCATTCATTTGTTAGGCACAACTTGTGACCTCACTCTTTGGGATGCAATCTCCCGTAAAGAATGGCTGTTCAATGGTCAAGTTAATTATTTTGATATTATACCTGTATTCGTGCATGAGTACTAAATATCATAGTGATAACATAGAAAATTAAAGATACATTGATGGAAGGTGGTCAAGAAACTTTGAGAAAAAGATTCCTTCACTCACTATTACAGGCATTTCTGCGTGTTTTTGGCTTGTAGGCTCTGTATCCAATCTCGTCAAGCACAACCCCCTCACAGCGGCTACACGTCTGGTCAGTGGACGTCGTGCACTCCTCCAGGTCGCAGTGGCTGATAGCTGTGCACACTGGAATTAGTAAACACTCTCTGCATTCTAAATCATTCATTGCGCTCATCTGTCAACAACTAGATAAGCACCATAATCATCATTAGCAAACAATTTTATTTCATTTTATTTAATCGATTGACTGGATTTTGTCAGATACTACCTATGAATATACTGTTTAATTGTGGCAAAGCAAAAACAAAAAAGCAGGTATTAAAAAGATTATACAGACGGATAAATAGTAAAGGTTTCTTTGTAATATTTGAAATGATGTACATGTTATCCATCCATTCATGACATTATCAAACATATCGTGATTGGAATTTTTTCACCAAATGTGAACGCACTTCTACATCTCTCATTGCTGTTGTAGAAGCCATTATTGCAGTTACTGCACACTGCGGGACTGTTGCAGGAGCCACCGCTTGAGTACTGGGTTCGGCCGTAACTGTATTTGATGTGTGACGATCTGTAGATGATATTGCACGCCTCGGGGTTGGTTTCCCCATCGCACACAGCTACAAAGGTATTATTTTTTAATTCTTTAATAAACAAATATCATAACTGGGGTGTACACTGCCTTCACAATTGTTGTGTAAATATAATACTTCAAGACTTGGGTTCTTCAAAAGGATCATGCTTGTTTGCTTACAGTCTTCAAAACGTCAATGCTTATTTGCTTTACAATCGTTGTGTACAATACGTTGTGTTTGATTTGTACAATACTTCCTTCTTGTTAAGTAAAATTCATATCTGTTATGTACCATACAATTAAAATGGGTGTGTACGATATACTTTTATAAATGATGTGTACCGTACCTTTATTTGTACTATATTTTATGTGTACAATACATTCAGATGCTTTGGTAAAAATATTTCTACACTTGTTGTGCACAATTCTTTTATAACATCTGTTAGGATATGTAAAAACTGTTTTGTACAATACTTTAAGATTTCATGTGTACAATATATTATGTTTACATTACATTCTGTTATGTTGTTTAACATACTTTCATACTGGTTGTGTAAAATACTGAAAGGTACCTGGTGTACAGTGCTACCAAAATTGTTTTCTAAAGTACTTGAACATTTGGTGTTTACAATATTTTCATACATATTGGTATGCTTATTAGCTGTTTACAGTATACATTAAGATATTATTGTGTTGAATTCATTCATACTTGTCATGTTCAATAGTAGTTGTGAAGAGTAGTTCAAGACCTTTGTGTACAATACTTCCAGATTTCCCAACTATATTTTACATAGATACTAAACTAGATAACGTAAACTAGCATTGCGCATTTAGTGTATATGTGAAATATAGTTAATACAAAACATCATTGGATCATCAAAATAGAAAATGGAAAGAGGGTTCAGCGGTTTGTTGCAACTCACCAAATGGGCATCCAACATTATCTTTTGAACGATAACCAGGTGCACACCTAAACTTCTTCACGTATACTGTTCTGAAACACAAACGACTTGTATTCCTTGTATAAAAATACCTGATTTGACAAAGCAAATACCGTGGTATGAGACCGAGTTTTTTTAAATAAGAGTATTTTGTACGTAAGTCAAATAACATTTTTCGTTAGATATTCTAATATAACCTCAGAGAGAGTAATTCATTATTCTGTTTTTGATTTTGTAGAATCTCATGTTTTGAAATGATAACAGATGGGCTAAAATTTATTTAAATGGTAATTAAAGATATTGGAATCGATGATGTTGAGGTTTTAAACATTCAACTAGAATTTGAAGTGTTGTGATCACATAGGTAGATTGAGAACTGAGGGATATGTTATCAGATCTAATAATTGCTGCCATTAATCGTTGTAACTTACACAGCAAACGAATATCATATACACGTAGCATTGACTATCGCCTTCTTCATTTGACTCTTAAAATCCGTTCCTTAATTCATGTGTCTTCTCTATTCTCCTCTTTGAAGTTGAAGCATTATCTTCATCTTGAACATTGTTTGAACAAAGACACAGAAAATATCTCCGTTTTCGGTTCATTAATGTGTATTTTGAAATACGTATTTACCAATCGCAGAAACTTGTTTCCATTGATATTGAATATCTAAACGTTAAAAATAGAAAGAGTAAATTGGACTCACGATCCAATAACATTGCAGTTTTGTATTATACCTAATCTCAGTTACAAGAAAGAGTATTGTGCAAATATCTACTTTATTGGATAGTATGTACCATTTTGACATTCCGATTCTACAAGAGGTTTAGTTCCCTCGTTTATAAACAAACTGTGAAACCAATTCCTGTGATAAGAAGAGCCAAGTACGTATCAACAACGACAGCTTTTCTCGGTGTCCGATTTTTCATTGTGCAGAAAATGAGGCTTTAAAATACATACACTAATTACAAGTACAATTTCACAAACGCTTTGAATCCAGAAACTATCATATATAGATTTCATATGTTTATCGTCTATTTACAGTAAGAATACAAACTTACATCGAAATATAAAGCAGTGTAGTAATACATGGTGGTATAATGAACTTTCGAGTAGGAATCTTCTGCATAAAACCAAGATATTTCAATAGAAACTGATCAGTCAAGTACAATGTTTGTGGACGATGCAGACAATTGTAAAGTTTTTGATTGAAAAGAAAAATAAATGTTTCAACATTTTGTTATTAAAATAATTTGAGGATTTGAGATACATTTTATAAAACAGGCAGACGTCAATAGTGTCATGATATGGTAAAGGATATAAGTATATATTATATGGTAAAGGATTATAGTATATAAAACATTGTAAACATTGTCATAGATATTTAATCATAGAAACTACTTTACAAAACACGAATTAAGGATTACCATTTGGGTATTTTCTATTCTCTATCTACCTGTATCTTGTACAGCGATCCCATCCTAAAAACCCGCATGATGTAGTTCTCCTCTCTGCCCGTGTAACGTAATAAGATTCCTCATTTAACCTGCAAAGACAAACGACGCATCAAATTTTCAATAAAGGTTTCCACGACAAACAATTTTTAATCTCAGAATGAGAGTGCATCAAACGGGAACAGGTGCAGACCGCCCGCAGCCAGGAGTGTCACGTGTGACGTCACTCCGGGAAGATGCAGCAATACCTTTACGTCATCTTCGCAACCGATTTGTAACTGCAACTTCCACAAGTAGGGGGATGTTTGGTGGACGGATAACCCCACAAACTGTCAGAAATCGCTCGCGTACGGAGACCCTATAGAGGACCTATCCTTACACCTCTTCATCACCGTTACCGCCTTGCAAGCAAGAAGGCTCAACGACAGTGGAATTCCATTGTTTTAAGTGACGAATTTCAATTTAATTTTGAAATTTTAAATTTTGCCTGCGGCAGGGCCCGTGTGTACCGCAGACAAGGTGAACGCCACGCTGAAGTTTGCGTACGTAAAGTTTACCGATTTGGTGGCAGCAGCGTCATGGTTTGGGGTTCTTTCTGTGCACATGGTCGTTCTCAAATGGTTGTTGTTTAAGGGAAATTAAATGCTGTCAAGTACAGATTTTGGAACCTGTTCTCCTTCCTTTCGAGCAGATACACGGCCCTGGACTAACATTTCAGCAAGACAACGCTAGGCCCCATACAGCAGTTCTGACGCAGAATTTTCTCACAAATGCTGCTGTTCAAGTCCTGGATTGGCCATTGCAAACAAGTTAATCCACCACAGACGGTGCAATATTTTCAACGTCACCTTGTTGATGAATGGCGACGTCTTCCTCAGGCAGTGTTCACTAACGTTATAAGATCCACGAGGAGACGTTGTGTGGCTGTATGAGACGAGACGCTAAAGGTGGACACAATCGTTACTGATCACCTCAGATCGATTCTCTTCATTCTGTGAAATTCGGGAAGGTATTCAGACGTCATTAATGTTATCGACGCTAAAGACAAACGTGTTTATGTGTTTCTGTCTTCTGATCATACTCAATTGATCTTTGCATAACATATGAATGCAATAGTTGCGGTGATTAAACGGATAATGTTTAACTTTCAAAACATAAGTGAAGATCAAATGTACCTTAAGGTAATTGCAGATTATACCCTAATTGAAATTTTTTTCGAAAAAGTGACCTGTCTGTCTGTTTCATCATGCCAAAATTAATTAATTAATTTTGTTTGCGAGAGATCAGAAGATCCCTATATAAGTGAACAGATGTATGTATGTATGTATGTATGTATGTATGTATGTATATATCTACATGTATGTATGTTTGTATGTATGTATGTATTTATGGGTGTATGTATATATGTATGTATGTATGTATGTATGTGTTTATCATACGTCTAGATGTTTGCCACCTCTGTATGTTGTGGTAACAATATTGTCGATTTGTTTTGTATGGTGTACCATTTCAAATGTATGTCATCTTGGCCCATGGTTACTGATTCATTTAATATACATTGATTAACATCCCATCTTAAATTTGCTTGACCTATAGCTGAGATACAACAGGACAAAATACAAGCATAACTTGTGTCTTATACATGTGCCCCCTATCCAGAGATTCAATAAAAATCTATAGGTCGGATACAACATGTCCTACTCAACAGAATGCCTAGGGCAATTTGTTGTCATATACAAGCTGACACGCATTTTTTTCTAAATTTCTAAAAAAAGGACATTGTAAACAAATAAAACGAACGTCACGCAAAGAGGCGTACACGTGATAAACTTACACTTGTAAGATAAAACTTACATAAGTCATCTAATTTTATATTGCTTGAATGCGGTTGAAACATTTATAATAAAATAACTGATTTGAACACAGTATGAAGTTTTGAAGCAATCGCTGCAAAAATGACATGGTCGCAAAGGAGTATAACATTCATGTAGGAAGTCTCGTAACAGACTCTTATAGTGGTCAATGTACGTTTAGACGAGAAGGATTTTTGACATGTTGCAGGGTGTGAAAGTAAATGATGGAATTCTATACTTGCGTTTAGTTTATAAGGATTTGGATTACCTGTCTGCTCAGTCATTTTGCACAACAGGCTGGTACATGAGAGTCAAAATGTTGCTTATTGATGCCATCTTGTTTTACCTTAGTCGGTGGACCAGATTACAAGTTAAACAAACTACTGAAGTTAAGCATAAAAGTTTTGGACGAAATAACAATCTCATATGTTTCTGAAAATCAATACTCACACCTAATTGCAGAGGAAATGTTGAAATGCACTCTGAAAGTGCCATTTTTTATGTTTCCAATCTTCTGGCCAAATTTTGAAACTTTAGCATGCGCACACATTAAGTGAATGTGTTGTGTCTTTAATAATCTATTGTCATTCCTCTGTCGTGTTCAGGACTTTATATGTAAAATGTATACATAAAACTGTCCAACACATACCTTGTAACTAAGAATCTTATTTTGATTATTATAGGTAGTGAGATGGATAATTACATGAAGGTGTTTCACGATTCAAAAAATTATAAAACGTTTTAAGCTTTTTTTGGTAAAGGTTTTACGCTGTTAGAAAACATCATCTGACTTTAATCAAAGTTTGAATGAATATTCTGAAGACATCAATATGTGTCATTATTAACGAGTTTGAAAATCGTTTTATTTGAGAAAGAGAAATGTATTTTGAAGAGAAATATTTTAAGTTTTGAATAATTGACGCCCAAAGTAATAACCTGATAATAAAACTGAAATTATCCAGTCTATGATATTGGTATGTCTTGATTTGCATTTCATGTATATGTAAACAAGCACGTTTTGATAACAGATTGTTAATTTTTATTTTGTTTCTGATTAAAAAGTTTTAGTTTCTACTGCATTAAGAAAATAATCTTAACAAATCCTAAAGTTTAATTCAGTCACAGAAAATCTTAAATTGACAATACATATAATACCTAAAACATTGTGCATTGTGTAAATAAAGGTCTACTATCAAACTAAGATGGTAGAAAGGGTCAAGCATTTTGGAAATTACACATATACATTTAAGTAAAACGTTTTTGTTGATATGTACACAACGGATTTGAGATGATTTGGAGAAAATACACTGAAGCTCTTCATCGTATGGAAGCCAACATCAGGCTTTAAACCATAATCAAAACTTGATACTTTACCCGTTTTCTTGTAAACACAATACCACAGAGAAGTATGTAGAAAGACACACTAAAGTTGAACAAGTCCAAGACATTCTTTTCAGTCTGTAATCAACAAGTCACTCTCATTTCAATACATCCTGGTTTGAAAGACACTTTACTATTGGCTTGATTCAAACATCCTTACAACAATTATAGTTCATGCGTGACTCTAGGGGAGGTAACTCGGTTTTATTAAATATAGCGTATTATCACAGTTTTACTTCCTTAACGCATTTGTGAGCA
This sequence comes from Phorcus lineatus, assembly GCA_921293015.1. Taxonomy (NCBI): domain Eukaryota; kingdom Metazoa; phylum Mollusca; class Gastropoda; order Trochida; family Trochidae; genus Phorcus; species Phorcus lineatus. Next base: position 17,544,981 of record OV121087.1, on the reverse strand, counting down.
TTCTATTATGTGACATAATATATGGTGGGTTATCAACTTCGAGGGTGGACAGATTCGGTAGAGCAGTGGGGAGGTTTTAACGTATTGTCATGATTGAATAGAGTCAGACGTTTGTAGACAAATCCATTTACGGCAAAGTTCAACATTGATGGTTTTAAATGTTATAAAAATCCATTTTCCCATATGTAAGTTTATTTGTTTCAAACAACTCTATCATACGTTATCATTGTAACTTATATGTGAAGAATTAAGCTAAACATTCTCTGGTGAGCTTTGCCTTTGGAAATTAATTCTAGTTTATCCTTGGAAATAGCTACTATTCCGCTATTATCATCATCAGAATCCATATTTGTTTAAAGATAGTACATTGTTTAATTACACCTCAGTCAAAATGAGCTGTTACCTTGATTACATGTAGATGAAAGTATTGTCTCGGTATGTATTTAAAACATCTTGAATAATAGATATGTGTTTTGAAGATCACATTCCTCTTTGAGTGTTACGAGTTATCTGAGTTCACCTAACAAACTGACAAAACGAATACGAATGCTCTAGATTAGATATGTATGCTCAGTCTGCGAATAACCGTTACACAGTACAGGCCGGTGATATATGCTCTCTCATACTTATATGCCTGTATCATGGTGAAAAAGAAGAGTGGATTTTTTTCTTATTGAAAAATTACATTTTCTACGCGCAAAGTTTTAAACCTGACTATTCCGGCCAAACAGCCTATCAGATAAAGTCCTAATATATCTGTTTAAAACACTCACTTTCTATAATGAATATATAATAGTATATAACAAGATTTTAACAAATCATTTGATTTGTCTAGATGTATTAAGTGTTTTATCTACACATATTCACAATTGAATGACCGAAATAAGTTTTAAAGTAGATAGATAAATTATGTAGAACCATATCAATACCAGACAAAAAAGCCATGCCCTTTTACTGTAATCACCAGTGTCACCAGTCGTCTTTTTTAGCTTTCATTATTTTGGTCATTTTTGAACTTTCAAACATTATTTTTTATCATGATTATGACATTCTTGGATTTTTGCATTCTATTTGCAAAGTTATTTTGGTTGTTCATTCACTTGATTATAGTTAAGGAATTTCATATGAAACTTGTCCCAGAACATTTGACATTTAACATTTTCTCCTAGGTATAAAACCAGTATAGATTCGATTCATTGATTCCAAACCTTACCTTCAGTAGAATGCACTTTATTCTCATTGCTTGTCATGGATTAAGAGTGATTTGAAAAAACATTTCATTTTACTTCTTTAACAAGATCATGATGATGACATTCTAGGCAATGGCATAAAGACATCACACAATTAATTATCTTATTCTGTGTAGAATTTTGAGCTGAATGAAAAAAAGATTTTCTAGCAAATAAATGATTTAAAAGTAAAAGTTCACATTATACAGTTTGATATCTGCTCCCATTGAAAGATTATATTTACTCAGACATATCAACTCAGTCTTATTTTAGGTAAAATCAACACTTGATATGTGTTGGCTTGTGCTAAGCCTGTAGCTAGTCAACAAGTTTGAAACTGGTTTTCAAAACAAATTTCACTAGCACTGCAGCACGTTTTTAAAAGTTACTCTTCTTACAAATTTTTTAAATATTTATCAATTGAAAATGTATCATCTTAAAGGGTCAAACGTCTGATTACTTAACCAGACTTTCCAAAGTTGTAGAGGACATTATCACGTATCAAATGAAACTGCATGCAGATATTTTATAAAGAACACCTTTTAATCATTTGTTTATGGAAATATATTTTCTTGTCGTAATCAAACTTCTTATGTTCGTTTAAGAACTGATTTTATTGATAAAACATATTGTTGTTTTACTTTTTGTGAAACATTTTTAATTCAGGTTAAGTGTCAGTTTTGAGAGCACATGAATATTTGCTATCTAATGTTAGAGGCTAATGAAATGTGATTGTATTTAACCTATCATATTTACCATCAGTTGTTTCCCCCTCTTCTATTATTTCTTGCTGTAATTCGGACAATTGTCAAGAAACATGAATGCTTGAAAATGTTCAACTTGATGTACGTATTAAACTATGTGATAAATCCCAATGAACCACATCCAGAATTCCTACCCTTATAGAAAAAGGACGAGTACAAAATTTATCTCAAATTTAACAAAAAAACTTATGAGAGGTTCAACATAAAATGCAAATTCAAGGTGAATCAAAAAGGCCTTTTGACACAATCTGTTTCTCTGTTTCGATGAGAACATCTTTATCTCTAACAAATTCAATTGAACTTTTGGATTAATTTTAGTCTAATTGGACTATTAAATTCAGTAAATGAATTCTGAAAATAAAAATTCACTTTGATATCAATTTGTTAAGTATCACATCAGAAATTCAATCATGCAGTCATGAAACCTGCCTGTAAAGACACCATTCTTTAAGAAAATGTTGCCCTGTTTGTGCCATTCCTTCATCTCAATCATAGATATAACATAAATGAAATTCTAAATGGAAACCTTAACCTATCAGTATCTTGAAATCGTTAACGCATTATACATTCAAATATATTCACATTATAACCATATCCAAACAATCAATCTAATACATCCTGGAGTGGCTGTTAAGACATGTCTACTCATGGCTTGAATAATTCATCCTTACAACAGTTATAGTTATCGTGGTTGTAAGGGAGGGAACTCGTTTATTTTTATAATGTGCATTGTGACACTTTTACTTCCTTGTTGCTTTGTGAGACTTTTATTTTATTACATAGTATTTGGTGGGGTAATTCGGCGAGAGCTCGACTGATAGCTCAAATCTGCTTAAGGCATGGCTCCACATTTATAGTTTGAAAAGATCGTATCAGTTGGTTTGAAATATCTTGTTTTCACGTTTGTACGTTTAAGATGAATAATATTTTTAAAAATTATAAAATGATAGAAAATATTGTTTAATCAAACATTGGTTGACATTTTGTAAACAATGAAAACACAATGAACACTACATAACAATATAAATATTGAAAATTAAGAATACAAAAAAGGAAGGATTCACAATTTCCCATGTGATATATGTACAGGTCGCTATGGCAAAGCTATATTTTTAACAATCCGAAAGTCACTTAATAATGCAGTTTTTCCCTACGCAAGGAATATTGGAATACAAATCTACAAATGAGTTTATTTCATCTGACTATTTTTACAAAAAGCAAACAAACATGTAGTTTTAAAAACGGTGAACATGTTTTCGAATGACAAGTAAATAAGATCATAAGATCAATCTCTGAATTATGTTTTTCTATACCATGATTCTTAAAGAGACTGTTTTGGATCTCAAGTCACGTGTACTTAACAACTTTATGTCAGTTATTAAGACCTTTGGCATTTTATACCCGAAAATAAATAAAACTGTTTGAATAAAAAATCAAACTTATTATGCATGAAAGGTGTGGAATTTATGGATTTCAACGTCATGAATGTATGAAGACCCTACTCCTTCTAGCACTGAATATATTTTCATCAGCAAACGTGATTATTAGAATGTAGAACGCAGAGAGTGATAGTCGTTTGAAATTGTGGCTATTGATCGTCGTAATACACGATCAAAACTTACCAACATTAGTTTATCAGAAGCATGTTCATTAAGATGGTATAGGTAAAACAACATGGGGGACGCTTTTTAAAACTATGCTTTTTTATCACGGGTTTTAGCTGCATGGGTACATTAAACAGTTTGTAATGTTAACCTTTCATAAGTAATTTTGGAAACAATCCGTTGGCATGTTTTATCACGACAGGCATTCAAATCTAGACAATAGTACAACATATCAATTGTATCTTTTTTAAAGAGCTTAACTCAGCTGGAACTATCTTTTAAGTCATATGAGATGCACAATCGTGAAATTGTTAGGGGCTGCTAGATTTTTCTTAGGATACAAGCAGGAATTCCAAAAAGTAACACTGATGTAAAAGATAAAATTTCTATTTTTCATGTGTATGCCCATATAACGCTGATTTAGGCAGCAACACATTTAGATTCGTTACCTTTAATGTTGTCCTCTAAATGTTTTAAGTATTACGTCCGAAACTTAAAACTTAATTTAACCTCTTTTGTTAAGCATGCTGTTATGTACACAGGCAATATTTTTCATTGGAAATACCGCATACTGCTTGCAGTATAAGGTTACATTACCTCTCTTTCCTACTTTTCCCTTGGTATGACATGTGCATGTGTCTATTTTCCTGCTGTTTTGTGGAGCGGGCAAACAGGTGATTATAAACATTATATATGAATTTGATCACAAAATGTCTTGATATCCTCAGATCATGCATTAAGACGAACGCTTAAATCTTTGTCATCTGAAAGAAAGTAAATTGTAGTTATGTGATAGTCCCAGACCACAGAGGCCACGCCCATACATCGTTTTTCATTTATTGTTGATATAACTAAATCATCTACTCAAATATTTGGATTTAATCATCTTACACAATTAAATCACATTAACTTAAAAAATTTAGGCATTTATTTGTACGATATCTGCATTGTAGGAGTGTCTTGATGTTGTAAATCAAGATGCTGCAAAGGACCCATTGCAACAGACCTATTAAGCATTCTCCATTCATTTCAGTTTCTTCTAATTTAGCTCCATATCGAACCAATGGAATTTCTCTCGTTGTGGTCGTACTTATATTATCAATATTACCCAAATACATGATCTTGATGTATATACTGGGACTGTTCATAAGTAAGGAAGAGAGAACAAACTGCTATTTCAACTGACGCAAGCAGCAACGAGCCAATACCAAATCTTCCTCTTGATGTTATGGAATAATCAGAGGAACGTAATTGACATTAAGTAATCTGAAAATTTAAGAGTTGAAACCCATTTGGTGTCGGCGGATACAATATGAACTGCAGGAATAGTGTCTGGTGACGTTGATAATAGGGTTGACATGAGAAATATATCTGGCAGCTTTGCCCCTCCCATGATTGGTTGACACTTTCATGCCAAGTCGGAAAGGTAGAAGAGGAGACAATGAAGAGTCCACTTTGAATGACACATCAAACACCTGGGATGGAATGACAGGACAAGTGACTGCAGGCAGTATTACTTGGCCGGTATTGATAAGAACTGATGTGATAAACAACAACATCACAGACACTATTGAAAACTCGACTGTCTCGGGTTCGATTCTTGAAGGTCTAAATCGAAATGATGCTTCTGAAGGACAGAATTCAGCATAATGTTCATACATTAATGTTGTGAATTCAGGAAATGAAAAAATGAAAAGAAAGAAAATGAAATGAAGAAAGTCATTAAATCGGGAAGCAAGGCACAAAACCAAATTGAAACAATGATGACTGACAAAAAGAACACATACAGAATGTGTCCTGGACTATTTGAAAACGAACTGGCAAACAAGAAGGACATAATATATCCAAAACGGTTTTTAAAAAGATGTACAGCTGACAGCTCAACACCCAAAGTCATATGTATGTTTATTCATCCTCCAAGGCACAGAAGAGTTTTGTCAAAAATAGAGATATTAAGAAATTAAACACAGGAGAGAAATGTGTTAAGCTAGATCTGATGGATGATAACACCGACGTGCTCCCACATCACTTTACTAATCTGCATCGCAGAATCAAAGACAAGTCAGACAAAATAACAAATGGAGTCGGGCCAATAATTTGTTATCATCATTATTACAACGTCCACAGATATCATGAAAATATCTCTCGTAAATGCCACGTAAAGGAGAAAAAAGTATCACTTTTATTTTCATTGTTTATAAATAATGTTGAGTCATATTTAATCGATAATGAATGTAATGTATTGAAATTAAGACATATAAATGGATTTGTAAATAGTTTGTTTTTGGTGTATGACGTCTTTTTACTGTATGCCCGGAATTACAGCATACTATAAACACTATGCCCCTTTACTGATCGGTTTGCAACAAAAGCTTAACGAAAAAACGTTTTAAAGAGATTATGGATTGTATATATCATGTATGGTGCTGATCGTTATATTTTATCACAAGTTCAAGTCTTACAAGCAATTTGAAATTGAGGACATCGACTACTTAAACCTTCTGATGAAGTAGTAAGTTGGAATCCCAATCTGTACAGTGATAGAAAGTGTTTGATAATTTAGAGTTCTTGTTTATTAGAACATAGCACAAAGTTATTACCAAAGTATTGATTTACAAAACCTAATTATTTAAATTCAACAGGCATAGATATTATAAATGTCTTCAAATGTATATCTAAAAAACTTTTTTAAAAAGCTAATAATATGGCCTCCTTTTAAAATCACTTTTCACCATCTATATAAAAATGCATTACGTACCATTGTGAGTTGTAATACTTGATAAATGGATCTAAACTTGAACTTAAAACATTAATTTTACACAAAAAAATTGCTTCAGTCATGTAAGCTTATCCTGATAAGGTAGACTAAATTACATCACAAAGCGACAGTATCACGTGTTATAGATAAACATTCATTTGTAATAAAATTTAATTACCATCTAAATTTTCGAAGTGTATATTCAAACTCAACATTTCTCTTCATTTTTTTTTTCTCACGCCTTTCAGCGTTGTGACTACGTATATATTTTCGTCTTTTCCACTCATCCTTTCGATCCCTGTCCCCCTGGCCTGTCCACTCTCCTTCATCCTGTCTCAGGGTAAGACGTATAGCTGACGCTCCAGTCTTCTTAACCTGGGTGTAACCCCAGCAAAAACTTCGCGCCGTAACCCATGATTCAGCCAAACAAATACTTATATCGCGATTGTTGTGCGATTATATTTCAGCCAACCAAAGAGAGCCTCTTGAACAGGGGCTGCTTTTGGCTCTTACCATGGTGATAATGTCCGAGTCCAGTTTTGCCATTCTGTCATCCATGTGTGCAATAACTTAAATATTGTTCAAAACACGGTGATCCCAAACTCCCTCACTCACTCGGTTTGAATTTGAAGGGATGGGCGCTGCGTTATTAAATTGCCGACTCCCTTTTCAAGCACAGTCTTTGGTTGATTATTTTTAGAAAGTTTATAGGGAATAGGACACGGCGCGTTTTAAAGTTTTTGCTGGGGTTTACACCAAGGTTAAGGAGAGTTGTGCGTCAGCTATATGTCTTACCCTGAGACATGATGACTCTCCTTTAGAAGATTTCAATTCACGTGTTAACAAGAACATTAGTGAGCACGGCTCACCCTTATACTCCTGCTTCCCGAAGTGGTCCCATAACTTTGCATTGGATTAAAATTCTTTCAAAAGAACATTGGAAATAATTCATACGAAAGTTTAACCCTTTCATAAAGCTTATCATGATGGTTATATCTATCTATTTAACTGAGGGGTTTATCAACTGAGATATTGTGGAAAATACGTTAAATTCCAACTAACTCACTCATTATTTCGATTCAGACTTTTATTGTAACGATCTTTCAATTTGATTACAAAGACATGACAAAGGCTTTTACACATAATGAGTGTTAATTAGAAAAGAGGATGGATGAAAAAACATGTTAACACTAAAGAGAAGTCGTAATATTTTATGTAACGGATTTCATCAAGGAAGATCAAGATGCCATTGGAACGTTCTTTGAGTAGAATGTGGTCTGTCCACAGGAGTCGAGCGCTGCTATGGTAACATGCACACTGGTGAGTTTCATATGATGAGGGGGCAGGGCAAATGTCACGTGACGTTCCACAGTGGAAAGACTAGCGACGTCAGCGCCACCCTGGACCGTGCCCAGTCGAACAAGGAAGTGGAGCTGCAGGGGTGACAGGACGAGCGTGGACCAGTCCAAGGTTACCTCCCCTCCATTAGCATTCACAGTCACATCTGCACCTTCCGTAAACAGACAGAAACGGAATTAATGTATCTCTTAGTAAGTGTATGATGTATTGTATTGCTTCCTGTAAATACTCCAATAAGTTGGTAGTTTACATGACCCGTAACAAAATTATGCATGGCCCTCCTGAGCAGTAGGGGAGAAAAACAAATGTAGAAACGAGCACAGATATATTACCACAGCTTTCCAGGAAATTTCACATCTATAGTTTTTTTCCTCAACCTGTGATAAAAACAGTGCACATATCAAATAATCAGATGTTTGCTTAAGTTTCTACTTAAACCAAAACTTATGACATTATGAGGAGATTAAGAAATTCATCTTAATATCTGAAGGCCGTGCTGTTGTCTTAATGCTTTAACTGAGTTTGACCTTGCATGATATATACTCAAAGCTACCTGATATGACGGGAGGCTGAACGGGCGTGGTAAAGTTGACACTGGTTCTGTTGCTCTGCTGATCTAACACATCGCTTGTGATAAAGTAAGCCTCGTACGGAGAATTTAGTACAAGTTGTAATCTTGATAATGTAATAGCATCGTAGGTGAGCTTGTCGTCTACGATCTTCTGGAATGTTACTCCCCGTCCTTCAATGCCGACCTGAAACACAGCTTGCTTATAACAAAATTGAAACTGATAAGGTTAAAAGCTTCTGAACTAACTATTGAGACTCCATAATTAAACTGTTTGCGAGAGAATGAATTGTTTTTACCGTAAGACATCAACATGAGAGTATTGGTAATAATTATAAATAGAAGCAACTCGCTTCCTACTGTTGTATCGAGTGAAGGTGATGTTGTCAAATCCTCCAACTTTTAGACAAGATGAACCTAAATCAATGTTCTGACATCTACTTAAGGGGCTATGTGAAATACGGCTACAACAAAACAAGCATTCTTTTTAATGACCCATGTGAAAATCAGAAACATTTTCACAGATGATTTCATTTAATTCTTTGTGTAAATTTTAATACATATACCCATAAAGATTCGATCTGTGTTTCGGGGGTATCCCAGCTCAGCCTCAGTGTGTGTTGACTGTTGTGACACTGTCCTCTAGGTGTGTCCACAGAGCTGTTGAAGGGAAACACCATCAGTCGCTGTGATGTACCCAGCGGCGAGTTGATGATTCTTACTCCGTCTGTAGTGGCTGTTGATGCGAGTCCAACGTTGTTGTGACAGCGGACGGTGGAGTAGAGGATGAGGGAGTGGAAGTTGTTAACCTCGTTCTTGAGTTCATACTCCGCATGACTCTCTGTGCCAACCACTCGAGAGTACCTCTTTACATCACTTCCACCTTTTGTGCGCCCTGTGTGACACACATGCAAACTTTTAATTTGATTATTTACAATTACGAATTTGGATAGACAAATTTTTCCTGTGAATATAATATCGGTCATTATAATTTAAGAAAAGATTCTCTGAAATTAACAATTAAAAAAATCAAATATAAATGTACGTACCAATGGCCCAGTCACAGTGTTTAATTCCAGACTCTTCATCCGTAACTTCCCAGCTGACGGACATTACACTTCCAGATTGGTAGTCAACATCAGTTACTGCAACAAAGAATACCTTCTATGATCACTTTGAAAGTTTACCAAATTAACCATTTAACGGTTAAATTTGTTTTGACACTTAGTTCAGACTCTAGCTTAGTCTTGAGAATACCTTGGCCATCTTTCACGCGTTGAAAGGAAGGCGGGGTCACGTCCACAGTAATGGGGATGGAGTGTGCTAGGGTTACGAGACCAGCCGCGTTTGTAGCTTGGACAGAGAGATGGAGGCTGGTGCGGGGGGAGGGTGAGTCAAGAGTCACAGTCGCCTCTGTTCGTCGTCCAACGTCCCGGTACGGTTGCAGTTGAGTACCCCCTTGAGATGTACCTGCAACGGCCATACTGACTGTCACAAAATTGACATTATGGTTCTATTTATTTCAATGATCTATTACGTTCCAATACAAATGCCGCAATGAAATTACAAATTGGGAAAAGATAAGATAAGATTAACACTGTTCATGCAGAGGAATTGTGTCCTGCATTAAAACAGATAGGTCTTACCAGATCTATACATAAATGTAAAAATAAACTGATGTTAGTGAACTGACTGAAAGGGTGACTTTTACCAAGGGCCAATCTGTAGTTAACGACGGGCGACTCAGGATCGAAGAAATGCCAGGCAGTGTGTATGGAGGCCCAGTGGGGCAAGAAGACTGCATGTGTCTGTAGGTGACTCTCTATCTCTGTTCTGGACCCGGTGTCAGGCAAGTACTCTATGGTCTGTACCGTAATGTCGTCCAGCACGAACTCCACATTCCGGCTCCTGCACGAGACTGTTAGCATAGCGGAAGTCTCTCTAACAGTAACCCTCTGTGTGTGTTTGTGCCAGATAATCACAGACTCGTAGGCCGAAGCGCAGTCATTTTTACATGGAATTGGATCTAAAGTAAACGAAAATGTGTCTTTGCCAAATGATACAACTATTTCTGCAGGTATCTGACTATTCATTTCGGGAGGATAGCCAACAAACAAAGACACTTTATACTGTTGTCCAACATTGAGATTGTCAAGGTTCTGGGAAATTGAACCAACAACAGTTACAAATTTGTCTCCATCGTGTGCAAGAGGCGATTCTTGTGTTGTTAACTTTACGCATGAGCCATCGAATGTATTCCAAGCTGGTATCAAACTACAATTGCTATCGCTTTCAACAGTAAGTTTATCTTCAAAGGATGGATTTGGAAGGATGTTTGGGCCGAGGTAGAGGACGTCCCGTGTGAGGGGAGGTGAAGAGTCGAGGTGGAGCCCGTCCGACACTACGACTGGGCTGCTGTGACCCGCTGCGTCCACAGCGTACACTTTGCTGTACACCACACTCCCTAGAACAGAAGTCAAAGTTACAAAGGTACCGACATAATATCTGTACATATGATTTTATCTCCCTCCTTTAAAGGAGCTATAGCCTTTCAGGTTTAATGTCTCTGATTTTCCTCTTATAGGCTCTTCCTTCAAATAACAATACATTTATTGTATTATTTGATATAATCAATTCGCACAGGATGCAAAAATGAACTGAATTAAACTTCAAACTTTTAAGTTGGTAAGCATTTATTGGAATGTCAATGTGGCTTTATAAACTCTTAGCTCTTAGCATAAACATACATTCTAAAGAATTGGCAAACACTTCTTTTGCGAATAAACTGTTTGTTTACAACTAAACTGTTCTCACTGAAGCTCAAGTTGCATTTGTAGAAGAGTGGATTTGTACAACAATTATTTGAATGAAAAGGCTTAATTCACATTCACCAATTTCTTTCAAGCTTTTCCTACGAATTATGCATGTTTTGTCAAGTGTGCATTTAACTTAGTTCAATGGATTCATTTTGCTATTCAAGATTACTTGAAAATCGTACTATGTTAAAGATAAGTAAATAAGTACTTCATACCAGCGAGTAAGGGAGAGTCTAGCTGTGCAGTGTAAGCATTAAGAAGTCCAGTAAGCGTCCAGCTCACAATGCTGCAGTCGGAAACGTCATCAGTAGAGCCAACACACCATGAGTAGCTTGTGATAGCAGAGTCCGGGTCGGTGAAACCCTGCCACCAGGCCGACACCGTCACAACAGAGCTGCTGTAGTTCTCGTTGGCACCACCTGTTTACACCCAAACGATTACATACATTGCCTATAGAAAATTAAATGCTTTACGGTAAACTAAAAATGTGATATTCTACCAAATGTCTGAAACAGTTTGATAAATTTATAGCTCCGTTTCAAGTAAAAGATCAGTAAGTACCTGTCCCATCGAAGACTATACCCGGGATGGGAGGCAGGAGGTCGAGCTGCACACCATCAGATACAGCCCAAGCAAGGAGTCCAGTCTCGGTGCGGGCCAGCAAACTGCTGTAGTACACTGTGTTGCTCTTTAGACTGAGGCCTCTTGCTGTGTACCACGTATCAAGTAACTCCTTAGATTCGTGAATATCATGTGCTGCAAAACAAATTTTATTTATGAAAAGCGTTTTCCTTCAGAAGATTCATTTATGTAGAGGTGAACAAAAGAAGGGATATATCCTTGACTCTCGCTCATTTCTGTGTACAAGACTATTTAAGAGACATTATTTTTAAGGCAGGGACACCGTCTTTGATGCTTTCCTGAGTTTGAGCATCACACGACCATCGAATGAGAGTTGTTCCAGTTCTTAAAGCCCAAAATATGATTATTCAAAATATATGGCGTAAACAATCTGATTGTAAGACTTCAGTTTTAAACAAAATTGATCTAACCATGATCTCACGTCCCGTGCTAACTCTGTGTTAGATTTTAACAAGATTTTTAAGATTATAATTGTCATCAATGTAATGTTCTTTTTGTTCTTTTAAGTGACAATCTAATCCTGATCTAACTTCCTGTGCCAATTCTATAGGATGTCTTTTTATATCAAAATCGCTCGGTAGGATAACACAATAACATTCAAAAGTCCAAATTCAGGTCGTAAATCCGAAGGTATCATAGATAGCGAGAGATGTTCTGACATTGGTCAGGCAGTGTTTGGTTATAACCACATTTATTTTGAAAACTGGAGACATTGAATTAAATAAGTACATGTATATCTTCATGCTACCACTGACGAGTACCTCTATATGATGTTATTATAAACTTATCGAATTTCACTTTGTAAAAGGTCCCGATTTCTAGAAACAAAATGGTATTGTCTGTGTTGGTTCGTCTTCTAAGATGCAATGAAGCATTTTTTATTTAAAATTAATGTTGAAAGGAAATATGGGTCCAGTATGTCCATTAAGCATATACCTCCCGGCTGTGTGCCTATGTAGACCGTGTAGTGCAGGGAGTCACTGTGACCAGGGACCAGGTGTGACCAGCTCACGGTGATGGAACTCTGGTCTGTCTGGAAGTCTATATCCCTGCATTCAGTCAGATTCCGACATTCCTTGACCTTGGAAAAAAAAGGTTAAATACAGTACGTACTTTTTAAATTGATGGGAAAATTTTAAAAACACGTTATATGAAACATTTATAGAACTTTAAATCAAATATAAAGGTATGTGGAGACACTACCGAAAAAGAAACCTCTTCAAAGTTGAAACCAAAAAAGCAAACATTCGTTTGTGAAATACTTTACCTTATTCCCTGGAATAATTGGCATTGACGAAGCAGCCTCATCAACAAGAACTCCATCAGACCTGAAGACTGTGTATGTGTCAGATTGATACCAAGCTCGGACAAAGAAACAATAGTGAGTGCCAGCTGTAAGCGACGATCCTGTAAATGAAGAAGATAAAGGGAGACCTGAGGCATGATACTGGGGAATAGAGTTGGAGCACACATGGTGGAAATGAGCTTGCAGAAAGAAGGAATGGAAACATCCTTAGTTGGGAGGAGGTGTGTGAAATTATTATCTTAAAATATTTGAAAAAAAGAGGTGTTTGGAAGTAAGAGGGTAGCAGAGAGTAGAAGGGTAGGATATAGAGGGCGGAAAGAGGGAGGTTTATATACATAATGGAAAATAAGCGGTCCTTAGTAAGACTAGTGGGAACGAGATGTTGGGTAGTAGGGTTGTGACATACAGAGTAGAAAATGGATGTTTGTGGGAAGTAGATGGTTACAAAGTGAATGGAAAAATTGGATAGTAACATTCCTTCTGATTGACGGAAGGCTGGCTATCGATGGTGACGTACCTCGAGTGAGAAAAATAGTAGACTGTAGATGCGGGAAAATGATGGAAGGCCGTGGATAAACGTAATTTTTGTGGAGACAGATGGTAGGCCATATTGTTAACATACCTTGAGGGAGAGAAATGATTCCAAACGTCTTGCTGCCTGCGTCTCGCCACACCCGGTCCGAGTCTTTGTTGAACACCCCATTGGGCTCTGGGTCCTCACACTCCCCAACACTATACTCGTACCTGTGCAACCACATACCACATTAAGCAATTTTCAATGAATTTTTATGTTATTTTGATTCATTTGAATAAAGGAATACAAGCATCCTTTAATGTTTTCATCTTTAAAGGGGAAAAGAGTATATAAGTAGAGTCATATATGGCTAACCATTTTAATGTTATTTCACTGAGAAAAACTGCCTGTCACTGAATCTTAGCATGTAAATGATTATCATTTCAGGATAACGACTGTGAAGTTATGATCGAACCCAGACAATGCATAGCAAGTAGCGCAAATATTATTTTGGAAACTTCTCTATGTTTAAGGTATTGAGTGGTAATGAATGTAAAGTATTCATGTTAATGAACTTGAAGACAAAAATATTTATCAGAATTCTAGGAAGTATTTTTAGTTTGTGTCTCATTGGCTGTGCACGGGATGTAATTTCCAGTCTTTATTAACTTCCAACATCCAAATATACTTTGCGTTTGTATTATTCAGCTTGATATATTTTTTTAAAAAAAAGCCATTTGGGATTTACAAAGGCTCTACTTGACCTAATAAGCATCTGATAGAACATTTGCCCTAGGCCTTGTGTTTTGCTAAATAAAACAATACGACAATACACCTTTGATGAGAGGGTTCTTACCATGGTTTCAGTTCGCATACCTGTAGAGACAGCATTTTGAAAAAAAATTTCCTTGGAAAGCAATCAATTATTAATCGGAAATGGGTTTATAGACATAAAAGGATGACTGCAGCGCTTACCATTGAGGGGACTGTCCTTCGCTATTGGTGACAGACCATGAAGCAGCCACGACACTGGTTAAGGGAGTGACGTCAACGTCAGTGATATCCGGAGGCAAGGTCAGATTGATCACATCGTTAACTGTCACCTCGCTGTTGGTGTCTTGTAAAGTAAAGATATAGGCCAGTGACACACCAGTTTAATCAGTTTACCTTTTCAATGGGATGTACAGAACCATTAAAAAGGTTGTGAACATGCCCACGATATTTATAACAAACTGTATATGACAAATATAACACCAGGCGTTGACATTCACGTTTGCGTAATTTCTGGTTGCTTTATTCATCAATTTGAACGATTCTGTAAAGATCATTATTCCATTTTCAAGTAAAGTGAGTTGTTGGAGGATTCTTACTCAAGATACTGAACGTGACAGCTTTTTATTATTTGGTTTATTGATGAAGATGAACCTAAGTTGTTTAATCAAAGGAATTTAATTAGGAGCATATATACACTAGTTTACTACACAAGTTGACAAATTTTATATTGAACTGAAATCTTTCTATGTTTCATCAGTTGAATCAATTGTGTAAAAGAGAGGTATATGGAAAACATTTGATGTTAGACTTCATCACATTGGCACTTCAATGAAAGTATCTGGAAATATATGTAAACTGGGTTGTCTTTCCCAATTTAAAAGGGATCACCCCATTACATCACAGCATAACTGAACTTAATGAAGAAACACGAAAGTGACATTTAGATCTTTCAACATTCTCAAATACCCATATATAAAATATCTAAGATATGCTTTTGTTCTCAATACACAAATTATTATTTATTTCAACTGTTTCTTCTTACTGTTGTTGACGAGGGCACATGACGAGGCGGTTGCTTCACATAGACCATGAATGGCGCCACATGCACAGTGTCCGAGACAGGAGTAGGGTTGACAGCGCCTCACTAGCCACACGCGCCCTCCTCCCTCTAGGCGCACCTGCCTAAGGAGGGGCTCGCTTGTCAGACCAACCTGCAAATATTTAGCACAGGTCATCATAACGAAACATGGACAGCCGACTGAGGGACGTGCTGGACAACACACTAGAATTCTTACCGTGTTAGTGGCTGTTATACTGACGAAGACCACCTGTTTGGAGAAGATGTTCCTTGTAGGTATTTCTGCAGTCTGCACCACTCCTTCTGCGTGCTCTATCCCTTCTGATTTGTGAGGCACCAGGTATGGCGTCCCATCCTAAAGGAGTCAAATAAACCCATGTATGGATACAGAACAAACCTTTTTATCATTGTAAATATTAACTTTCCTACACATGGGATCCTCAAGCATATTAACTCAAACAATGGCGTTTTAATGTCTCACCTGGTTCAGATCCGACGCAAAGGGGCGAGAGCCAAGTGAGAGAGTGTAGGAGTGCAGTCCTGAGTGCAGATCAGAGAAGCCAAGCCAGGTGAGATTAATGTTGTTTGTCGTCCAGTCCATCCAGCCAGGCACCTGTCGTCTCAAGTCAGCAGCGTGGTCAGTCTCCACAGCCAGACTCCCTGTAACACATCTCTCATAGAGGTACTCGTCGAGCAAATCAAGCACACATTGTACTCTGACTTTATAACTAGAGGAATCTCCTATCTAGCATATTCACTTGTTTTCCAAATTTATGTTGTTATTAAGGATGAGTTGGGTCAGTTAACTAGCTCAGTGGAAGTTATATTAACGCGCTTAAGAATATATTTGTACACACTAACTAACAATGAACAAGATGTTAGTAGAAAGAATGGTTAGTGAGTGAGTGAGTGAGTGTGTGAGTGAGTTTGGTTTAACGTATTTTCAATATTTCCGATAAAATGTCATTACTGCTCAAACGTATTTTTAAAAATAATGTGAGGAAGCATGAGAATAAGGGTAATGTTAGGTAAGGGTTATATTATTATAAAATGTTCCTCTTATCATAAGAAATGATGCCAACGAACAATACCATTTAAGTTGCATTGTCAACACTCTCCTGGAAATTAATTATACACCAACATAAACGTGCTATGGTTGACGTAGATACAATCTTAATCAAAAACCTTTTAATCAAGATGTAGATAGTTCAATGAATATGCCAATATGAAGTATTTTGGAAATTTAGGGTTCGCAACGCACCTGTGTTAGGTTTTGATGTGTCCACGAGCACTGATTTGGAGAAGGCAGTTGTACACAGTCGAGCTGCATTGCAGGCTGTGACCTTCACCTTGTAACTGCAGCCGTCCTGTAGACTCAGCCCCGTCAACACGTGCTTCTCCACGAAACCAGGTACCTACCACAAACATCGTAATTCATTTTTATAGCTTGGGATGATAAGCAATGTATGAAGATAATTATTAATGGTTTCATTCGGTCGGGTTCAATGACGTTCCTGGATCTGGATTATCTACCTCCAAATTACATACCAGCTGGCAGAGGTTGCCCTTCAGTCTTATCAAACAGTGAATCCTTAGAATGATGACTGTACCGAATTTATCTCAGATTCATAATTGATTTGTTCATGATTTAAAAGGTGATTATACTGTATATTCAATAATATGTGAGAATACAGATGCATTCATGTTTCATGTAGAAGTGGATAAATAATGATAAGTAGGTGAGTAGGTGGTTGTTGGTAAAGTGAGACGCACCTGTAGTGAGAGTTGAGGGAGGTGCACGTGTGTGTGCGACGAGAGGGAAAGATAATGGTTCAGGATGGACGACTCCGGGTCAGTGAAGGACCAGCTGATACTGAGAGCATTCCTACTGACTGTACTGCCAGCAACAAGAGACGCAAAACCAGCTTCCAGCTCAGGATGGAGGACCACCTCAGGTGGACTTGTGTCAATGAAGAAACCATTGGATGTCACCTCGGCGAATCCACCTAGACATTGTTTAACAATTGTGATAGAATCCGTATTGAGATATAGATTCCATCTGACAAAACATGGAACTGTTATTGTGAAAAAACTGCATTCGATGGCATACATGTACGTTTGATAATTTTGGGCTATCAGTACTAGATATCAAACAGTCTGTTTCATAATCGATTAACTTTCGAATAATAGTCTGGACCATAACATATCTGATGTACATTGTCAAACAAATTTAATCTATGTTGTAGGTATTTCCTGACAATTGAGCACTTCACATAATGTACGTCATCGTAAAATTGATAGTGTCATCTCAAACATGTATCTGAGGTATTTCCTGACAATTGAGCACTTAACTTCACATATTGTACGTCATCGTAAAATTGATAGTGTCATCTCAAACATGTATCTGATCGGGTCATTACTGATAGATGCAAATAACAAAGCATTGGAACCTCTTTTGAAAATAAAGATGACGTCACAATCGTGTAAATTTGAATTCCTGTAGTAACGGATGTCTTCATCAAATCATAAAGCCTAAAGTAAACAGGAGATAATAAAGTTATGCAGTTTTATTGCCAAATTATGATCAAGCAGTACCAGAAAAATTGAAATCGAACAAACAATAATATTTGCACACAGTTTGAGTCATGATCTTTTACTGTACCTGCATCTTCAGTTTTCCTGTGTGATTAGTTTAGCAGGGATCGGGTTATTTATGAGCAGTTTTCTAATATACTAGTAGCTCTCTGTAATAGTAGTTCATTTTACTCAAAATAAAGGATTTGAAGGGAAGTAGCCCCGCCCTGCTCATCTTACAAAGGAAAAAGAATTCGTGTTCACATTCACCATCAACCTGTAGGTGCTTTCCATTTAAGGCTCGCAAAAGACAATAAATATTCCCAATGAAGGCTCCAAAATGCACTTGCAATTAACCTGTATATATTTGAAAATCTAAGGCTCACAGGTGACTACGAACGATGAATGCAACGTATAAAATTATCTTTAAAAGTTGTGTTCGAGAAGGATATTAAACTAAAACACCTTACTCTCTGACGCTCTAAGCAGGAGTGAACAGACTGTGAGTACCTGCTTTGTTGTAGGCCCGGACAGTAGTGTACAGTTTCTGTCCTACCGGAAGTTGTTGATCGGTCGAGAGAGTGTGGAAGGCCAGTTCCTCGAGACCTGAGTTGGTTGCAGCAAGAATGTCATTTGCACCGGGGGAGGTTCCCACTCGCCATTCGTAATGATGAAGTCCAGACTCGGGATCCGAGAAACCAAAATATTTACAGCCCAAGAACGTTCTGTAAGGCAGGAACCACAAAACTTAGATATTTTGGTAGATAAATCTACGAGCACAGTCGCAAGAGAAAGCTAATTATAATATCTTAACAAGTTAAAGTACTTCTAATGGAGTACTAACCGGGAAGACTGTACTCTAATATCGCCATCGCCTGTGCCATCAAACACTGCACCAGATTTGGGCAGGGTGGAATCCACCAAGAACCCATCGGACGTGGCGCTACTGCACAAACCTGCTGCAGTACATGCTCGAACAGTGGTAAAGTATCTCACTCCCACAGCAAAGGTATGGTCAGCAAAGTAGAATTCTGCAAAATATATACAGTTACTCGTATAAACGTTTCAAATAACATAGTGTCAACTTGTGCCAACACAGTGTTAATGAATGTATAATTCATGTTTGGGACGGGTGTAATCAAGAACTAATAAACAAGTTAGAACAGATTCAGTTGCAAGCTGCAAGAATAGTAACTGGCCTACCAAGGCAAACATCACGTAAATTCCTGTACTTTGAAACTGGTTGGGAAACATTACAAGAACGCCGAAGGAAAAGAAAGCTAACATTGATGTATAAGATTCAAAATGGATTCGCTCCACAATACCTTGCAGATCTAATTCCTAACAGTGTCGGCTCTAAATGTGACTATAATCTACGTAACTCTCAAAATATATCTTCTCTGTACGCAAGACTCAAACATTCTAAAAATTCTTACTTTCCATCAACAATTAGTTCCTGGAATGTTCTTCCAACCAATCATCGGCAGTCAAATTCAGTCTCAACATTTAAAAATGGTTTTGTTAATGGACATGTCCATGACCCACAATACTATGCATTTGACAAAAGGAAATTGAATATCATCCATAAAAAATTAAGATATGCTGTGAGTACATTGAACTATGATCTGTACAAAGTTGGAATTTCAACAATTGCTAGTTGTTCTTGCGGTTATTATGTTGAGAATGTATATCATTATTTGTTGCAATGTACATTGTATAGTAAACAGAGAGAAAAACTTATGTTTTCATTACGGCGCTTTACCGGACTTACAATAGATCTTAAACTTTTGCTTGAGGGATGTGCAGACCTGTCAATAAGTCAAAACAAAACTTTATTTATTTTGGTACAAACTTACATCAATGAAACAAATAGATTTCTTTGACATCAGATATTTGTCAATAATAATTTTTCTTTCTGATACTCTTACTCTACTCTTGTTCACTGTCTGCTTTCTGCGTTCACTATGTATTACGTAAATCAATTTTGTACATACTAGGAGAGGGCATTTTAAGTTGGATAACTTGTCCCCAATCCTTTTCTTGTGAATAAAATATGTTTAAACCAATGTATATATCAACATACCACCTGATATGCCAACTTCAAACTCTTGAAGTTTATCATCACAGCCGGGGCATGTTCCAACTGTGAGAGTGTAGTGGGCTATGGAAGCTCCCGGGGACTGGAAGCCTGACCAGACAGTGCCAACACCAGAATCGGAAGAAGTAAAGTCGAGGTCAGTGGAGTCAAGTCGTCCCTGTTGCGTGTCCAGCACAACGCCAACAGTTGGGGGAGTTGTGGCTGCAGTCAGAGGGCCGGTTGACGCCTCAACACTCAAATCTGCATAGTTGTAACCCTGCAGAGAGTTCCAGTTAAAAAATACTGAAGAAAACAATATCCCTCTAAAACGTCATTATTTAACAACAATGACTTTCAGAAATAATGTTTTCTTATTCTCATTTGTCGAAAAAATATATATATATACGGAATCGCCCTATCTGCTGTTAACTGACTCAGAAGGGGTTTGCTTTGAATCCCACAAAAGTATTTCTTAAAAAAAGAAGTATGTAACCATCCTGAATCAATATACTTTAATCTGTATTTTTGCGCAAAGTTTTTAAATTTTATGAAAAACTACATTGGTTAACCATCCAAATGCTGTGTAGTTTCTCCTATTTCTTTGTTTATAATCTAAATTTAGCTAGGTTTGACCACATTGCGATAATAAGATCATATATTTTGTAGATAGGAAAGGATACACACCTCAACAGTCAAGTAGTACTGGTGTCCCTCGCTGACGTTATTCTGTGTATCCAGATTGTGACACTGTCCCTCTGTTGACGTGAAGGGTACAATGTCGCTAAACCCTGGCTTTGTACCCAGAGCAACCCAATATACTTTCATGCCACTCTCATCATCAGTGAAAACTTCATGCCAACTGAAATTGATACAGATTGTTGTCATATTAGAGATAAGCGTGTCCGTCGTTTAGCAACTTACAGTTTTCATAATGGTCGACAAGAGAAGTGCGAGGGACGTACCAGACACGGAGACTGCGGTAGGCGATATATCGGTTCTGCAGTTGGATCTGTCGTCCTGTCAGGACTGGAGGAGACGAGTCCACAACAAAGGCTTCTGACACGGCTGTGATGCTCCTGTTGACATGGTCGGTGGCTGCACCAAGGAGAAAACGATTTGATAATTTTAATACATTTGCAGAACATGGTTGAATGGACCTACTTTCAGCAACAAAAACATAAGCTTTACACTCAAATGTTATGTCAAGTTGGCAACAGGTGATGGACCCGCCCCTGACAAGTGGTCCATTGCCTTACCTCTGACGGAGACGTAGAGGCGCGCACCGTTCGGCAGCTGGAGGTGGGTCAGGGTGACATGGGTGACAGAATTCACACTGTGAAACTGCTGCAAGTCCTCGCCCTCGGGGGTGGATCCTGGTGAGACAACCCAAAACAATTTTCCATGTAAGAAACGACAAGATATGTAAGAAGACAACAAAAATATAAAAAGATAATCTAAAACTCAATGTTTCGTAGATGATGGCACGTTAGGCATAAAATACAAATACATGCTCTTTGACACACAAGCTATTGATATGTTATTCATTGTTATTGTCTGGAAAGTAATCGAATGAACCTTTGATAAGATGAATGCCTGTATCAATGAATTGGTACATATGTTCAACTAGGGTGTATATGTTGGTAAACTAGTAGAGTTTGGTTTTTAAGATCATCACTCCATTACGGAAGATGAACAACAAAACTTAAAATGACAGCCACACAATTTCGATGATTTGATGTAGATAAGATATGACTACATCCGAAGGGTTGTGATATAGTTATAAAGTAATATATTATAAATCTATAAACACAATGATTTTCAGGGAGATTAATTTCTAAACACTGTAAAATATCTAACGAGTATGTCATTCAGTTACTGCATTACCAGCAAAATGGAAAATATCCCACATGTCGTAAATTTACAAGTAACAGAAAGGACGAAATACTTGATTGGAAGTTAAAGAAACACTAAGCATGTTCTATCAAAGACATATTTACATTTTCCTGAAACACAATCTGAGTCAGTTTAACTTGAAAACTTCATGAAAATGCCTAAAGATTTAGGGAATGACTTTGCTCACCTAGAGCTACCTCGTAGTAGGCAATCCCGCTGGTGTGTGGACTGATGCCGACTTCCTCTATGTCAGTGAAGCCGGACCACTCCACTCTAACTTCACTCGTGCTAACCTACAATGTACACCATATTATTTCCTTACTAAAGAGGATTCTGAAGTGTTAATACAAAATTGTGGACATCATTTAAAACGGCGGCAGGTTGTTATTTGAAACACATTAAACATTGTTATTATGTTTATACAGATATAAAATGATGTTTATTATTTAAGTCTTTTTATTTACATATTCTACTTGACAATTGTGTTTATCGTGATGATTTATTAAAAAAAAAGAACCATTCCAATGTGTGGTTGGAAGTAGTAAATAGTATGAAGGGATATTACTATATAGACTCATGTATTCAAGTGAAGAAATAGATACTCACAAACAAGAATTTTAATTTCTATTTCTGTGAAAACGCGATATGACTACCTGAATTCGGCCCGCGGTCAGTCCAAGCACGTGCACAGTGCCCGCAACAGGGGGTGATAGATCCACAGTGACACCATCACTGCATGCGCTCACCTCACCCAGTTCATCTGTCCACTTCTCGAAGTCTTCAATATTCTTTCCAGCGCGGATACAAATATAATATCTCTTTCCATGTTGAAGAAGGGATTCATTAGAAAAAACAGCGTTTATGAAGTTGTTTTCTGAAATTCAATTAAAGCTTTCAATGTTTCTGATTAAAGATACAGTATGACCAAAGCATTTTTGTAAACACATATACCAAATACTTATCACTTTCTGTAACAAGTCGACTTACCGTTATTATTTTCACCACAAACATAAGTAATTCTATGTCAAAGACAGTCATTTGTCGAATGAACCGGCGGAAGGACACGTGTTTTATAAATGTATAGATTACCTGTTTGTCCACACTGCAGCGCGATAGAGGCAGTGCAAGGGTCAGCGAGGGCCATCACACTCTGCTTGGTGGGGTGAGAAAGGGGGTTTGTCTGGTCGCTCTCTAGCACCGCCCACGAGTAGTTCCCGTGTCTCAGGCGGGGCCACACACCAGACAATATGTTCGTGAGACCAGTGTAGTCTACATCTTTGATCTCTCTATTCTTCGACGTATCAAATACAAACTCCATCCCGACATTATGTCCTTGTGTTTCACCTATAAAATGGGAAATCACAATCATTTAATCTAAAAAAGGATTGCCACATAAATTATCCTACATATTTCCTAATGTTAAAGAATTACTCTGACTGACCTAGAACATCAAGGACGAGTGGTGGGGAAATAACTGGGGGATCCAGTGCGCTGCAGTCGTGCACCTGCACGGTGAGCAGGGAGGCGCGTCCAGCCCAGTTGTAGCCCCGCACACACAGCCACCGGCACCGGCTCGTCCCCACCCCTCCCTCTACTGATACACGGAACCGCATCTACAGGGCAATCGTGGTACATGAGGAAAAAGGAAAAACATAGAAGAATACTAGTAGACATATTAGGAAAAAAACATTGGGATTATGTTGATGGGGTTTTGATTTCAAATTTACTTATTTGGAAATGACAGTATCGAAATGTTAGAAATAAGTCTTTAACATCAACAAACCTTATTTCTACAGTCAACTATTTCCTGCGATTCGATCGGTTTCCAGGTTTTTAGCATTCTTCTGGCCTGACTATCGTCGGAGAGAGCCCATTCATACTTCTCCATCACCTTATATGCCTCTGCTCTGACCAGGATGTCAGGGTCATAAAAGCAATCCATTTCCACCGTAATCTATATGTATAAGAGAAATTCGTAAATGCAAATTCTAAACTAAAAGTATGTTAATTTTAAATTACTTATTTCACTGACTGGCAGCTTTACTGGTTTACTGACTGAACCGATAGCAAACCGATCAACGCATCAATTACTAACCAACTAATATATTGAACCACTGACAGACTCTAGATCTCTTTTTAACTGACCGAAAGATTGAACCAGTGCCTTACTTACTTAATGAGTAACTCACTCACTGACTCAATCTCTTACCTGGGAATTCTCTCCCTGCTGCAGATGCTGGAGACTGATTGTTCCTGGTTTGGGCGGGCTTGGGATAATTGTTGTTCCATCACTGTAGGTTGGCATAGAGCACACAAGCCCCGCACAGAATCTGACAGCGGCTCGGTACGTGGAGCCCGGGGAGAGGGTAGCATTGCCTGAGAATAGGCGGGAAACTGGCCCTACACGCTCATATGCATGCACTGTCCTCCATTTAGAATCTACCTTACAACAAAGAAATAATCTAAATAGTATTGCATAAGTGCGGATTAAACCTTGAAAAACTTTTAAAGTTGATAATAATGCATATACAGTTTTAAAAAGTTGGACAGAGTGTTAACAATATGAGCTTGCTCAATTCAACATTTACTATTAATTATTCATTCATTTGGTTGACTTGAGTACGGTACATTGGAGAGATTTTGCCTTGAGTTTTGTTCTGGTATGTGTTCACCTGAGTGCGGCAGTCTCTCCTCCAGACTCCAGGTCACTTCCGGGTAGCGCTCTATGTCCATCTTAGACCACGCCCAGTGAGCTGTGTACACAGACGTCGAGCTCTGGTAGTCTGTGTCCGACTCACAGGTCTAACAATACACACACGTAATTGAGAACACAATCCGACCTTTGACAAGTACATGTATTTCAAAATTCAAGATAAATATTTAGAAGTTCTCAGGTGAATGGGATGATATACAGAAGAGAAATTGCTTTATTGGATTGAGGCTTTTTATATTTGCGCCGTGAAATGGGTGGGGAGTGAAAGTTGTTGTCCTTTGGTTTTGATGTAAGCTAGCGTAAAACCACTGTAGCACTTGAGCATATGGTCATAAAGGGATCCACATTTTGCAAGGTTTAACACAAAATCTCAGATAAAAGTCTTTTATTCTGAATAGGATGTGCGAGTTACATATTCAACAAATTTGTGATAAGTAAGAATGTTTACACAACTTTGCAGGTTTCTGTGATTTTTCTTTCTTTAGAAGAAAACGAAAATTGGTTAATTAACTGAGAATTTCGCCAAAACGAAGGCTTTAAAAAAACTTCTTGATCGGGAGAACATTTAAAGGGGATTTTATAGGATGAAATGTTTTAAATCAGCATTTGCAAATGTGTATAGAGAAGTTTCGATTAAAATAGTTTAACGAATTTTTTTTACTCACATCTTGGTCTCTTGAACTTGGTGACGAACCCTCCGCTGTAACAAGATTAAAGTTTCAGTCAAATGAAGCCTCTATACTACACATCGTGTCATGTTAAGGAAATAAAAACCCTTATTCAAAAAATAAATGATAGATAAAGGTAACAATATTGGTTCTGTATATAGTAAGCCAAATCTTCAGGATCTTATTCCTTTCAAATAGCTAGAGGAAGAATTTGAAAAAAACACCTGAAAACTTAACAAAGATATTGAAAAGTATTAGTATGTATGCATCTTTGATACCTGTTTTACACCATGGGCCATCTTTAATAATGATATGTGACATATCTACACCGTTTTTCACAATGAAACGACCATTAGACGATGAATAAGATTTTCCGGCACTATTTGAGGCTTCGACTGTCATGTAGTACTTCTGAAAAAAAGGTAAAATTATATTTACCGAGAAGTTAAAAAAGCTCAATTTGATGCATAAAGATTTTTACGAAATTGTTTTGTTAAAGAGTATACATTATACATTATGATGATATTATGATAGATGGATTATATTAATACTGGTTGCTTTTTGCGTTGATGTTAATAACTTACTTGATTTTCCTCCAATTTCAAACCATTGAAAGTATATTTAAGTTGACTGCCAACACTGACGAATGGTCTGACTTGAGTTCCAAATGGTGTTGAGCCTACACAAATCCTATAGGTGATATTCTCTCCCACTGACTGAAAGCCATGCCACCTTGCAGACAGACTTGAAGTAGACAGCTGTTGGTCAGTGTCAACGAAACTCTGAAGAAATGAATTAATGAATTGTTGTTCGGTTAATTCCTCAACATCACATATGAATTTATTACGACAATTCAGCAAACAAAACTAAAACTAAAGGCCATTAAGTACCTACATTAATGTTGAAGATGTGCTTCTCCTCCTCAGGGCAAATATCGATGACAACTCCTTGAGCTGGCAGTCTGACATCATGCAAGTAAGGCTCTGAGCGAGCCACAACAGACAGACCGACCAGGTTGGTGACTCTGACTGACAGGAAGTAGGTGTGGCTGTGGTGCAGATCCCAGTGAAGACCACTCACTGGTACAGCTGCACACGTGGGCGGCCAGCTGAGCACACAGCTGCCTCCAGATTCTATGGCTTGAAATGGTCGCACAACAGATGCCAACAGATTAGTCCCTGAAAACATTAAAGGAATTATTTTTTAAGGTATCATTTGGACAGAACTTCTCATTATTTTGAACATTGGATGTAACACTCACCAACTGCGACTTCATACTTGAGATGATCAGCCTCTGAATCTGAGAAGGATGATGCCTCCCACTGAGCTATGAGGTATTCACCATCAAGGCGCGTTATAATGCTCCCAGTGAATGAAGCAGCAAGCGTGTGGACGATGACTGGACCAAGCACCTGCAAGAAGACACAAATTGATGACAGTTGCACTGTAGTGAACGCAATTCAGTAAGTTGTTAAGAGAACACCTGAATGGAACGGTACCTTGGTAGAGGAGAGACCGGCCTTATTGGTTGCTCGGAGTGCAATGTAGAAAGTCTGGCCTTGGGTGAGGAGTGGGTGCGAGGTCTGGAAGTGGGGGTGGTGATGAGTGGAGGTGTAGGGCAGGAGATCAGGGGCTGAGACGTCAGAAGCATCAGACATCAAACCAAGCTCATAGTCGTAGATTCCACTCTCCTCGTCAACTCCAGTCCAATTCACATACAACTGATGGCATAAGATTAGTACGAGGGAGATATTATTTTGGCCAAATGAGTAAATCATCATTGATAATAGTTTAGTGGGATCCCCCATTTCACAAAAATAACCGTAAACATCATCTTATCAAATACTAATGTAATGCTCGCAGCGGAGTGAAGTTAAACTTACTTCAAATTCTTTTCGTAAATAAAATGATTTGAAGAAGGCATCTGGCAATGGCGCTAACACAGAGCAGTCCTGGTTAGGTATGGTTCGCACACTTCCATTCTGCAGAAGATTTAGTGGAAACTCAGACAGAAGCTGGAGGGTGATCTCTGCCGCTTTAGACCTGTGACCCAGGAAATAGTGACACTTTAAAGGACAGTCATAAAAAACATTGGTCAGGATGTACAACCTGTCTCCACGACCCGTTTTGGTGTTACAATAATTTGTATGGACTACAGTATTTAACAAATGAGAATTTTTTTCAAAAAAAGAGTGATTGTAAATTTACCTGCAAAGTGACCTTGGCGATAATACAAGAGATCGGCGTCTTTGATCATCAATGGCCCATACTGAGTCGTCTGACGTTTTGACTAGGCCACCTACAATTTTTGCATCTAGAACTGCGACCTCTCTGAGGCTTGGGGGTGTTGTATCAATTGTAACTCCATCTGAGCACACTGGGGCGGAAGCTGCCAGACCACCATTGTAAGCCAGAACAGTCACATGATAGCGTCCAGAGGTCGGCGCCGTCCACGATACCATATTTGATGATGTTTCGGAAACCTGTGGCAATGTCAAATAACAACAGGGAACAGAGGTAATATAAGCTTTATTGGTTTTACAAAACCTATACAAAGCTATGTTTGAAGAATATTGATAAGACGACCAATTCATGGGATTATTTGAACAATTGATATCTACTTACATTGAAAGTCTCCAAGTCGAGACCAAAATTGTCTACAGTGAGACAGAAGTTTGAAAAGCCATACTGATAGAATTTCACGCCACTCTCCCTGTC
Source organism: Phorcus lineatus (assembly GCA_921293015.1). Classification (NCBI taxonomy): domain Eukaryota; kingdom Metazoa; phylum Mollusca; class Gastropoda; order Trochida; family Trochidae; genus Phorcus; species Phorcus lineatus. Next base: position 17,516,926 of record OV121087.1, on the reverse strand, counting down.
GAAGAATCCTGCCCAGTGAGCGTGTATGTGCAGGTCCTGCTGGTAGTCCACCTCCGGCTGTCCCGGCATCCCCTCGTGCACGTGTCCAGACAGGGGTGGGCTCGAGTCTATCGTAATCTGCAAAACGTGTTGCAATTGGGAGACGTCACATTACCTACATGTTGATAATCATGTAGTAACTGTACTTTTTATTAAATAACATTGTTAGAATTTCAATAATTCATTTTGCAATCAATGTGTTAACCGTTTGATTTAAAGTTCATCTAGATCTCCAGTTAAGGTGCTTTTATATAAGGTGCCTTCATATACCTTAAATTCCTTTGTGGAGGTAAGTTTTGCATGGTTAGTTGCAGTTACTTCGATGTGATAATCTGAGTCATGAACTCCTTTATATTTGTCAGCGAATATTCCTCCATGAGAGCGGGTAGAGTCGACCAGAGTAGGCTTAACTTGGAAGTGTCTGTGGTAGCAGCCTGTAGCAGGTGTGCAGTAGCAGTTAGCTCCCCTGATGGATTCAGAATAACGAGCTGTGCACTCCTCCAGGTCCTGCAGACAACAACATGTATCTCAGTGTCTAAAACTTAGAAGAAAGGACATCCTGAGTCTTAACTCATGTTGTGTATTCCTTAAAGAGCAAAATGTTTGAACCATTGAAGAAATTATACTTCGATATTTTGACATAACAGAATATGAATTATGAATTTAAGTTATATGAAAGTTATCAGCAGCTGCGCAATTCCTAAGCATGCTGGAAAGGTCAATATATAATTTTTAAGTTAAGCCATGACGATATTCTCCATATTATCATCATATTTCCCTTACGCTTGTTTCCCCTTGGGTAGTAAGGTGCTGAATTCCATGTACTATGTCCTCCTCATCAAATTTGTCTCTTATCTTCCAGGAAATAGACTCAAGTCCACTGTGCACGTCATATGCGATCCATTCAAAGCTGAAGCAGTACATGAAACGATGTGTCAATGCAAATCGATAATTCATTCATTGTTAATTCAGCTGATTTAACTACAGACATACGTTTAGTTTGAGTGTTACTAAGGACACTAACATTGTTATGAGACAGGATTGTGGTCATAGTACTCAGGTCATGGCGGTCAGGTCCTGTAGAGAGTGTACACTGACATTGAGGCGGTCTCCTTTTGTAAGCCATAGATCATCTATGATAGGGGGTGATGTGTCAAAGTGAATCATTGTGCTCTCCTCCTTCACCCTCGACATCACGTCCCAGGCTCGAACCCAGAACCTGACAGTGTCTCCATCAACCAGACTGGGCGTTATTGTTTGGGACTGTCCTAAACCTTGAGTGCTGAATGCAGAATCTGGTGGTACAGACTCGATGGACGATCCTCCGGAGTGATCAAGAAGGAAGGCTGTGGATATTCTGACGATACCTGTCACATAATGACATACATGGGATTATTGTCATCAACTTCACTCGATCCCCTGCTGCACAAACAAACTTAGGTAGAACCAAAAGTAAAGATTATTGATAATGAGATTGTAGCGTCAACAAAAGTCGCATAAGTAAAATTTTTTTGATATGTTACAGTTGGTTGTTGATACTCAAACATATTTTTGAACGTCAAAGTGTCATTGTGAGCTTTGAACTATGAAATTTATGCAAAGATGAAAGCAATTAAATCAACATTGTTCTCTTTGGACAACCCTCGAGGTCTTTTGTAAGTTGTTTCATGATGTTTAAATGGAATGCAGTTGTCATATACTATATCCTCTTTAGTATTCATGCCTGGAGATTGGGAGGGACATCCCCTATATTTCCTCAACCTCTAGTTCTAGATTTTCATTCAGTTAAGTTCTAGATTTTAGTTACAGTGATAAATTTGTTTACTTAAAATACCTTGAATATTGTCTATTGCAGCTAGCGTCCTGTCTCCTTCCGAGTCGTCGTAGTGTGAGCTGATCCCGCTGATGGAGGCCACAGGGAGGAGCCACTTGTTGCTGTGATGCAAGGTGTTAATGTATCTGTTGCTCCAGTCAAATCTTACGCTTGCTATGTTCGTCTGCCAACCAGGTGCATCTTTTGAACCTGTACTCACCAACAACTTGGTGTGTGGACGGGTCGTCACCGATGACGTTGGATCATACATGACTATTCTTCGTGCACTCTTGTGGTTACCAGCTTTGTCAAATGCGGAGAGTGTCAAAGAATAAACCCCTGCACTGGCCAGTGTATACTTTGCGTTTAGCTGCAAAGTGCAAAAGAATGTAGCTTTGAAATACGAATTTCAATGTACTTAGAATTGATACAAAAGCTTTTACACAGTTTCGATCGTGATAAATTGAAATTATTGGATAAAACGACCATTTACGGTAATATTTGACAACCTATTAGCCATAAATGTGGGAAGTTTATGGATTTTTTTACGTTGAAAGTGTATAGAGTTGTGTAAGAGGATGATGAGTCATAGACATGTTTAGTTTATAGATATTTGAAAATGAGTGACAAGTCAAATACGTCAAGTATATGGGAAATTGTTAAAGATGTTGAGATTTGACAAACGTGTAAAATGCATCGAAATGACTCAGATAATGATGAGTCTTAGATAAGGCAAATGTATAGAATTTTGCGAGATAGTGACATATACATGAAAATGACGACCTGTAGATGTGGACAGTATGTAGGAGTGTATGAGATGCTTGGGATGTTGACAGTTTGCAGGAGTGAGTGGGTCACATACTACAAACTTTGTAAGTATTACGTATGGTGGAATTGGGCAGTGGGAAGGAGTTATAGAATGACCCACTGTAGACTTAGACATGACTTTGTGACTGAACGACATACCGATGACGCAGACAATTCGAGGGAATCTATGACAGCCCTCTCCTGGAGATGATCATCCACTGCATGCAGCTCGTGCACCTCCAACACGTACTTGCTCAGTCCAGAGTCAGCGTCGTCCCAGCCACTCCACCGCATAGACACCTCGCTCTGCAGACATACACCTTGCTTTAAATATCTCTTCAAAGCTGTATTTAATCAGACGTTGATTCTCTGTCGCAATGCATGCAATTCATGAATTGTTAATATCTTTGTTTACATAAAGGGGTTAAAGTTTACATAACCACAAACATATTTCTCTATATTCTTTGGAATATATGAATGTCTGATTACAATATTGTATAGTGCGTCAATACTCAAATATGTTCAGTTTGGCAATGAAAGCCGTTTTTGAATGCCACTTTTGATGCGCCGCTTAGATCTATCTGGCCACAAACCAGTGAATGCATGACTGGTCACACGCCCATTTCGTGACGTCATAAACAGAATCATTTCCTCGTGATCTATACATCTATCGTAACAATATCACATTAAAAAAATCAATAATTAGCGATTTTCAGAGAATGTTTTCACTTCATTTAGAAATATCATTTAAAGATGTAACACTATTAAGCATTTGGTTTAAAAAAGATATCCACATCAATGAATTATTCAAGGCGGTATTACTGTTGAAATAATGATGCGCCACTCTGTACAGTCTGTTTATTAGGCCACATCCGTGCGAATTTTATGGCCTCTAGCCCGGATGGGTTTTTCACAGGCTATAATAACGCTGTCTTAAGGAAAAGCTAATTAAAGGTGTTTACTTCACAGATTAACAAAACATTAAGCCCAGTTCTTATTTTGTTGAAAAATCTTTGAACGAAAATCAATTAGTGATTAAGTCGAAGTTAGTGGAAGTTTAATGATTTTAACAGACGCAATAAAACCATTTGATTCTGTTCTTAGGACATTAAGTATTAGAAAGATGACAAGTAGAACAGTCAGTACTTACAGTTGTGATGAGGTCCTCTCCCGCCAGCATGCTGTCTACACACGCGGGTGTGTTAGTGCAGTGGATGGGGGTGTGTAGGTCAACGGAAAGTGTGTAGCTGTGTACCGTAGACCTGCCTCCATAGTAGTACTTGGACACGTCCGAAGTCTCATTGTTCCATACATTCACTCTTCCGCCATTGGTCGCCTCAAAACTGAACTCGATGCTGCAGACGATATGTAAATTAACTATTTCAGAGAGAAGATAAGCACTTTATTTGTATACCTTCGAGTAATGGCAAATGTCAACTGTAACACAATCATGTGCCATCTTTTGTATAGCTGTTTCGGAACCAGGGCGTCCTTTCACGAAACCCTAAGGTGATCGTAAGTCCTTAAGGTAACCTTAGTGCAATGTTAAAGTATGGGAGTTAAGGTTTACCTTAGTAAAGGTTGTTTTGTGAAAGCAGACCCAGTGCATCAGCTATCTAGATATAAAAATAACGTAAGGGTGCCTTACGTTGTAGATTTTGTTTTAAATGTTTTTACAGTAAAAGTCAAGTCGCTTGAGAACATGCAGTACATACGAGTCCCGGTGTTGAAGAGGGAGGGACAGCACTGTGGAAGGATTGAGGTTCCCTTTACAAGGAAAAGAGTCTGTATCCGGGCTATCCCTACTCGCCCCTGGACAATTCATCGTTTGCGTCTTTACAGTACGTCCGCCTGCAACAAATCACACAAGTGATACATATACAGTTGTTGCCAACAACAGTCTGTGTACATACATGTGTCAAGTAGCTTTAGCATAACATCATATTGTAAAGCTCCCTTCTTTATACGTCAACCACGACATACATGAACGTAGCTTGAACTATATGTCATATTGTAAAGCTCACCTCTCTTCACGTCAACCACGACAGAAGCCCCTGTGATGCCAACACTGAAATCCTTTATAAAGGCAGGTCTATCTGGTGGTGTAACACTCATCTTGTATACTGCAGTCAATTCATATTGCACAGTTGCAGGGGAGGCGATGTTGGTCCAACTCGTTTCCTGGGGGGGTCCGCTGTTCACGTTTGGGGGAGCTTCAGTTGTGTCTCCATTACTCGCAGTTAATCGTAGCATGTTGAAATTTATGGTGGGTTTCTCTGTCACTGAAAATATTAATAGCAACGATATTTTCTCTAAATCCATGGTGAAAATCACTTTACTGTATATCTTAATGATATCATTGTACTATAAATGTATAAATGGAGTTAAAGTGAAGAAGGAATATGGCCAGTAGCCGGCGATAGTTGTATTAACACTTGATCATTGAAAGATTTGGAGGCCCTACTTGTTTGACATTTGTCCCCAGAGAAGCCAGTGGAGCACCTGCAGCTGGAGGCGAGTTCGTCTGGACAGGTGCCCGGGTAACAGTAGGTGCTGTCTGGTCGCCAGGAACATGCCTCTGTAACATGATCACATTTCCCCTCAATCTGACATCCCAGTAAGAATACAATATACGTGCAAAATAAGTTATAGTCTTCTAGGATTATTGTGTATTATATATATGTAAGTCATGTCTTTTTAAAAGTAAACCAACAACACCCGATTCAATAACGAAAATATTCATTAAAGTTTGGATACTTCGCACGATCAACTGCTTTAATCATAAGTCTTTTTATAAAACAGAGCACCTATCGCTGGCTGTTACTGGTTTTATAAAGCGCTAGTGCCGTCACTCTATTGTTCTCAAGGGAGGCTATTTATATTATTGACCAGTTGCTTAATAAGCTTTATTCAAATATTCTCCCTCCAATGCCTGATATTATCAACAATATCAACCTGCCCGACATGGCATGAACTTTGAATTTCCCTTTTCAGGTATCTTAATGATAAGATGTTTCGACTAAGGTGAAATTTGGAGTGTTAAATTATTTTGTACTTTGAAAACTTCCACTCTGAAAACTATATGTTCAAAATTGGAAAATCTGGCCGTCTAACAGACATACTTTTAAAATGCCCACGAGTTTGGTTTAAAAAGATACATTTCTAGTGATGGTATTGTATTGTAAAGTACTGTGTTGTCTTTGAAAGGCATTTAGAAGTTGATGAGATGAAAAGAGAACAATTTATAAGGATTTACAATTTCTTCATTGCAGTATTGCAAGGTTTTGGTGTAGATACTAACACCGTTATCAAGCAAGAAACCTCGCAATACTGTAATAACGAAGTTGTAAATCAATATAACTTGTTCTCTATTCAAAGAACTGTGTTGTTGCAAACTTGGTTAACATAATGTAATGGAAATCAAGGCAGAGTAAAATGAAGACGAAAGCATGCTAGTGCCTAGATTACGAAATCTCTCTCGGGGCTACGATAATCGCAGGTGACATGTTCCAACGTTAGTGTTCGATTATCTTGGCACTTCAAGGCTTTAGAAGTTTTAGACATTGATCTGAAAACATCAAGAGATAAATATTAACTTATTACAAATATACCACGATGGTCAGTAAAAATTGAGAAGAGAATCGACCACTCACTGTTACAGGCAGTTCTGCGTGTATTTGGCGTGTAGGCTCTGTAGCCCACTTCTTGGAATATGACCCCCTCACAGCGGGTGCAGGTCTGGTCAGTGGACGTCTTGCACTCCTCCAGGTCGCAGTTGCTGATAGCTGTACACACTGGAATAAGTACACACAATTTGCACTTTAAATCATTCATTGATATCTTCTGTCGAAATTATTGAGAGTCAACAGCTGGATTAGCATATGAATGCACCGTGCACAAATATTTTTCAATTTTACGAAACCGAAACTTGATGTGCGTCAAAAACAACCTATGAATACACTGTTATGTTGTAAATAATGCGAAAACAAACCATAGCAATTATCGAAAAAGGTGATACAGATGGACCAAAGTAAACGTTATTTTGTTATATTAAAAAATATGAACATATATATTATCTTTCCATTTTTCACGCTATCCAGCAAATCATGATGTTCAGCTTTATCAACCACAAGAGCACCTACTTCTACATCTCTCATTGCTGTTGTAGAAACCATCTTTGCAGTTGCTACACACTCTGGGTTTGTTGCAAGAGCCGCCGCTCGAGTACTGGGTCACTCCATTACTGTATATTATGTGTGACGTTTTGTAGTCGATGTTGCACGCCTCGGGATTGGTTTCCCCGTCGCACACAGCTGGAACATGAATTCAGATTACTCTTTCTTATGTCTTGTTAGTTTGGTGTATGTTCCAAAAAAAAATTGTTGTGTGCACTTGCTGTATAATCGTATCGATTTTCTTAGAATTTTGGTAGGCCTTTACCATACTTTCACATTTATTGTGTACAATGCTTTCTACTTGATTCTGGTTAAGTAATATCAATACTTGTTATGTACAATACTTTCATAGCGGGTATGTACAATACATAAATTTTAGAACAAGTTTTTGCATTTTATATGTTTGTGAAATATGTTATATGTAAAATATATTTTAGATGTTTTGTGTAGAATACCTTCATATTGGTCGTGTACAATACTGTAAGGTAGCCTATATCTTGTTCAATACTACCAAACTTGTTTTGAAAGTACTTTAACATTTATTTCTCCAGATTGTGTACAGTGTTTTCATATTTGTTGTTAAATATTATCATACTTGTTGTGTACAATTAATTCATAACATCTGGAAACGATATGTGATTTGTAAAATACTTTCATACTTCATGTGTACACTTTTTTCATAACCGATTTTTACATGCATACAATTTTTACTTTTATCACTGGAGTGTACACTATTTATAAACTTTATACTAATTCACATCACTATAAACTCAATGTGTACATTTTCAGAGATTCTGTGTGACTTTGAATCTGCACTATGATTTTAGAATTGTTATGTAAAATACTTGTTATTTAACGTGTACAATACTGTCCGTTTTGTGTACCATTCTGTTACCTCTAGTATGTATACAACGCTTATTTGTTGTTTACACGATACATCTACAGATTGTTGTGTTGAATTCTTTCATACTCGTAATGATCATAATTTTATTTTTGAACAATAGTTCAAAACCATAACAAACTTCTAGAGTTGTACGTATGTACATATGTACAATGCTAGTTAACGTTATATAGTTTAGTATATATGTGAAAGAAAGAATATCCAACATCATTGGCTAAACAACTTATGAAGTGGACAGAATAGTCTGCAACTCACCAAAAGGGCATCCAACATCATCTTTTGAACGGTAACCAGGTGCACACCTAAACTTCTTCTGGTATTCCGTTCTGAAAGACAAACCATTTGTATCCCTCGTATACGAGAGAGAGAGAGAGAGAGAGAGAGAGAGAGAGAGAGAGAGAGAGAGAGAGAGAGAGAGAGAGAGAGAGAGAGAGAGAGAGAGAGAGAGAGAGAGAGAGAGAGAGAGGGAGAGAAAGAGACAGACAGACAGAGACAGGGAAGAAAAGTGTTTTTTGTTCGTAGTTCTTCATATGACTTTTCATAGATATTTGAATAGACCATTAGAGGGGTGAATAGTCAGGTCTTCTCCGCGTAAATCAATAATTCTGTATTTGATTTTGTATGATCTTATGGTTGAGATGATAATAAATGGGCTCCGAATCTCATTAGTTTGCAACTTATACAACGGGCAACAATCGCTTGCATTTTTGTGTGTGTATAAAAGCCGTCTCACTAATTTGTAATTTAAACAGTCTCGCTAATTTGTAATTTAAACAGCTGTCAACTAGCACATTCAAAGGGAGCTTACCATCGCCACTTCATTTCACTATTTATATTCTTTCATTTGCCTTCTTCATTTTCCTCTTTGTGTTGAAGCATTGTCTTCATAGTTTGAACTAAGACACATCATTAGTCTCTCTTCCCGGTCTAAAAGTGTATTTACGTATTTACGGATGTCACAAACAATGTGTGTGGCCATTAATTTTGAAAATGTATACATGGAAGACTAATCGAAAGATACGTCCTCATCAAATGTAACTTGGACCAAATATCCAATTGCAATAGCATAGTAGTTCTGCTACAACGTCTCGTCTTAGTTTTAAGAAAGAGAATTGTTTAGGCATCTTTTTCATTGAATTTGATTCATTTCAGATTCTACAAGAAATTTGGTAGAACAATATACTTGTATTCTTCGTTAATATACAAACTGTGAATTGAAATGCATGCAAAATACATACTAGTATGTACATAAGAGATGAACGTTTCTTGAAATAAGTTAGTACGAAAAGCGAAGTACCAATTGCAACCACTTGGTGTCTGCTGTTGTGAAGAAATGAAGCTTTAAAATTCATACATACGCCTCAAAAATTAACATTTGAAAACGCTTATGATCTGAATGATGTTTTGTATCCAAATACTGTTATAGACTATGTGAATATATGTATAGACTGCGTATATGTTTATTGTATGGAATAGAAAATAACATGGAAATACGAGGGGATGTCAAAACGTTTCAATTATCACAGACACATATCAAAGGTACAAACTTTATTTTTGTTCTCATGTTTTTAAGACTTCTCTACATATTCACCATCCAGAGATACACATTTTCCCCATCGCTTCTTGACCTTGCGCAGACCGTCTGAATAAAAGACCCCTGATTTCATGAAAAACCAAGCCTCAAACTCTCGAATGATTTCAATGGTGTCCTCAAAACGCCGTCCACGAAGTGGATTTTTCATCTCCGGGAAAAAGAAGTCACTTGGTGCAAGATCGGGTGAATAGGGGGATTGCGGTAAGATTTCAAAGCCACATCGCCGTGTCTCCAAAGCAGTTGCTTGACAAGTGTGAGCTGGGGCATTGTCAGCTAACAGGCGTACACCAATCATGATCATACCGCCGCGCTTCTATTTAATGGCATATCGTTCATAACTTGCTCAGCATGTTGCAGTAATAAGCTTCAGTAATGGTCTGACCCTTAGCTAGATAATCCGTCAAGATGACTCAACGACAATCCCAAAAAACAGACACAATGACCTTTCCTGCAGACTTTTGAACCTTGGCCTTTTTGGGAGGTGGTGTCTTTTGTCTAAGGATCATATTGATGGACCCAACATTCATCCATGGTAACAGGATGTTTGAGAAATCCTCTTCGTCTTGTTCCAGAAGCTCCAATGTCTGTAGTGACATGTCCCTTTGATTCTGTTTTTGCAATGGAGTCAGTAAGCGAGGAACTAAGCATGCTGACACTTTGGACATATGCAACTGGTTATGGAGTATGTTCCATGCACTGCTATAACTCAGACCTGTTTCATGCCCTATCATTTGTAGAGTTACGCGGCGATCTTCTTGAACCAGCGACTCAACCTTCTTGATGGCATCCATATCAGCAATAGGATGAGCATCCACTTCTTTGCTCATCTGTGAAGGATATGTGGCCTGTTTGGAAATTTCTTTTCCATCTCATAACAGTGTCATAGTATGGGTTGTCATTGTCATAAACAGATTTCATCTCATCATAAATATGAGGTGCAGTGTAGCTTTTCAAATGTAAAAACTTAATGACACTGCGCCCCTTAATTTTCTCGATAATAGGTGGTACTGTGCTCTTTGGTCAACAGACGTAAAACTGGCTGTCGCGTTAAAAAAGACTATCGTTGACCCAGGAACTAGACAAGGATCACGTATGCTACAGCAACCATTTGGTCCGTATTCACAAGTACATTCTTTGTTATATTTGAAACCCTCGTATAAAATAGTTGGGTAAGCTACAGTGGTATTTTGAACATTTGTTTTAATGTTCTCCCCAAATGATCACGATATTTCATTAAAAACTGATCAATCAAGAACAATATTTAAGTTAGCGATTGAAAAGAAAAATAAACAAAAAGAAAAAGAAAACGAAACATTTTAGTAACTTTTTTGGATGATTTGAGAAACACTTTATTAAACAGACAATGTTGTCAAGATGTAGTAAAATACATAACTTTAGTAACTTGATGCAATATTTAAACACGTTTTCGGCCTAAGGTGGGTGAACATTAGATATTCAAGCATAACTAAACCTGCATTTAATAAGAATAAAGGATTATCCTGCCGGAAAATTCTAGTTTCTACTTACTTGTATCTTGTACAGCGATCCCAATTCAAAAACCCACATTTAGTGGTTCTCCGTTTTGCCCATGTAACGTAATAAGTCTCCACATTTATCCTGCAAAGACAAAGAATTAGTATTATTTGAAATTGCAACCCGTAAAAGTTATCTTAGTATCACGATATTTTCAGTGTGTCTTCCAACTCGACAGGATAAAACACTACCTTCAGAGGGAATGTCCAATTTTAAGATTAAGAATAAGTATTTTGACATTTTGATTTTGAAAACTGGCAACAATGAAATAATATACATTGTAAAAAATAAATTTTGTTGAACAAGAAGAGTTTACTAAAAAAACAGAGAGATGATATATTGAAATGACATAAGAGACGACTCTTGCATGGCTGTCCTTACAAAAAAGGGCATCTCGCTCACACAACCCTTATTGATTAAGACGAGATAAGGGTTGTTTTTAATTGAGCTCACTCTAAAATTTGATAACCATGAAACTACATCACATCACTACACATTCATGAACACCGTAAATGTTTTTGGTATAACTGTTTAATTGAAAGATGATAAGGAACGCATTCTGAGTTGCAAACTCGAACTCACAATAGATCTGACATGATGTTAGGCTGGTGTTTCTAATTTTATCAAACCTATGAAGCTTACATTAATTGTTGCATACACTCAGGTGCAAATCTTGTCTTCAAAGATGGCTTGTATGGTATATATTTGAGCAAAACCTTTTGGACATTTGTCATATGTACCACCGCAGACGCCCTGGGTTCTCATCAAGAACCTACGACCTTGTCGTTGTCGCCATTGAAGACGGCAGGAAATGCTCCCCAGCCGTTTCTTGGTATAGCTACGAATTTGGAAGGTTAACTGCTGATCGCTGCACTGATGGATGATGTTTTCAAATTGATTACGATGTATGGATCAACGCTGTTTGATCCATGAAATCAAGTCGATATTTGATTAACATGACATAATTACACATTAGACCTAATGATAAAAATTACTTATTATATTGTACTAGAGTCACACCATTTTCTGTATCATGTATTTCATCATTTAACAATCATTAAGCGACAGTAAACAAAGTATGTATCCGTGTTTAGACCGCTGGCGGACCATGACCTTCACACTAAAAGCAAACTTATCCATAGCAATTTGTAGATCCTTATCTTATTTTTTTGTTTTTTCTCCATTGCACCTTTTTTACTTTCATCTTCTCAAGATTAGGCGACCTTGTCAATAACTTGCTCGATGTGATTGCTCATAAATTGATATATCTTTCATACACTTTGTTGACTACCGAACAGCATTGAAGAAGCTCAAAACCAAAACAAACCAGTCAAAATACCCTAATTGTTAATATCAATACACAAGTTTAATGATTTCATAGTTTTAAGGAAGGACCAAACTTGAGAACGTTTGTCATGAAATCTCAAAGTATTAGAAAAAAATACCCGCTCATCTGAGAGTGGAATATGTGGAACCAGGGCCTAAATTTTCGAAGGTGTCTTAGCGCTAAGATACTCGTAAGCCAATGTTAATGTATTGTACTTACGATAATATGTCTTGATGAAGAATATTGTACCATCAGATATTGCATAACAGAGTACTCAAATAGGACTCAGAATTTTTGGAACTCTGATTCAGAAAGAGGGTAGGACCAAAATGCTTTGTGAACCGTATGTTTACCTATGTTTTCATGACTTGAATTTTAGTCACCAAAAGAGTATTGGGCCCACTCCCCTATCGTTCCGGGTCGATATGGGCCGGCATATTTATATTTGCACATTTTAAGAGTAATTCTAGTAGTGTATAAAGCAAAACTTGCTACACCTAAACAATAATAGGAATATAATTTATGAAAAGGGTATTCTCTAATTTTTCATAATAGAATTAGAGATAGAATTAGGCTAATTATTTACACTGCCATAAAAGGGCTTCTGGTCTCTTAAATATTAATATAAAAAGTTAGTGATATTTTGGAAAATGAACAAACATACGTGTATATGAATACTAAGCATTTATATAAAGATTCGTTTTCCCATATACAATTCTCCTTCAGAAGAAAACAAAAATGACTTTGTCGTACTTTATCTTCTTTGGGAACATAAGATCAACAAACCTATAAATCAAATCCTATAAATCAAGTCAAGGACTTTGTACATCTGTCTTGCCCTATTTTTTTTTTTACTTTGGTCCTCATGGTCAGTAACTCTACTGACAATATTCTTCATCAGTCAAGGGGTCTGTACACACAATGTCAGATTTCTAAGCCTAAACGTCTTGAGAGGGGGAGAAAATAGTTTCAGCGCATTGCCCCTGTGGCAGTTATTGTTAAAAACAGATTTAGGGACTAGCTGTTGGTTTCTAGTGAAGAAAACAAAAACAGTTTTGAGCGCGTGTTGTGGATGGAGGGTTGACAGACGGACGCCACATGAATTGTCATGCATCAGGCCTGATGAGCTGCTTATTAAAGTTGAAAGTGAACATGCAATGCCTACATATGCTAGACATACTTTAATCCTAGTAAGAATAATAATGATGATGATGATGATAATAATGATTATTCATTGCCCGACGAAGGAACTCGTTATTAAACAGTGCGATACTCAGTATAGTTCAAACAAAATACTATTGGCAAACGAAAAACTTTTATAACATTTAGATTAAATAAACTGAATCAGTCTACACTGGCTGATTCAAATGTTTTGTTGAAATTGGGAGTGACCGTCACAAAGGAAAGCTTTGTGTACCTTTGCGTTGTGCTCTCTTAACGGTGCGTGACTATCACACATAAATCTATAATTTCAGGGAGAAAACTACTCATACATTATGTTATTACCTTCTTGAGAGACTCTTTGTGATAATGTGGCTTTGATATCTCAAGTAAACAAATACCATTCCTGTATCGTCGCAAAATCGTAATCAAACTTCACCTTACAATTAATTTTAAGTCTCATTTAATCAATGCATTATCACGCGCATGATCAACGATTTACTGTTGATACGCATTTAACCGTCAAAATGGCTGGTCATTAACATTGTTAAACGTATTCTCAAAAGCATAATTTCTGATTAAGTTTGTTTTTTTCCGATGGCAAATAATAAAACTAACATCCGTCTAGCTCGGGTGCTTTGAACGAACATTTTTTTATTATAAACAAACACATCAACAACAACTAAAAATAATATCGATGTTTATTGCGTATATATCCGAAGATCCGAAGAAAACAACTGTTGTTTTTCAACACATCACCTTTTTAGGATTCATACATAACACACCTTTAGAAGCATTTTAAATAATGAACAAACACATGAGTCTTTAAATCATCAAAAGTAGTTACTTACGCATTTTCTTGTAAACAAAATACCACAATGAAATATGAAGAAACACACAATAAAGTTGAAAAAGTCCAAGAAATTCTCGACATTGTGTTCGCCCTCACCCCTACTGCATCCTGTTTGAGGGCTACCTTAAAGTAAATAAAGTTGCGATTATGGCTTGAATAAATCGTCCCTACAACAGTTATAGTTATCATGTTTCTAGGGGAGATAACTCGTGTTACAGTCAAAATTTACTTCCTTGTTGTGTATAAATAAGCATGTATGTGCTTCAATATCAAGTGATTGGTTCTTATGGATAGACAGATTGAATACACCTCGACTGATATACACAACCCCGCCAAGAGGGTGGCTCTACACTGACACTTTAAATTGTCCGTTGATTTGAGGTGTCTACTTTTGTGGTATTTACGTTGAAATTAATCCTCTGATGATACGATGATACGATGATACGATGAGATAATAAAGGATGAGAGATGAATTTCAACCGTATGATATAAAATTGAAAAAAGCAAAATAGTCAGTGTGGTTAACTAATATCTCTTATCAATTCAATTACTGGAAAGTTCATATAACTATGACGTCCATTAACTATTATTATTGTTAGCATATGTCTATAACTCAATCAGGTGGTTCAGTAAGAATTTCATTCTAAAACATTGTCTAGAACAATGAGTGTTACCAAAATGAGATAGAAATAAAACAAATGCTTTAGATTTTGTACTGCACCCCTCCTGAGAGACTGGAATAAATAATTTTAAAAGAATCATATCCCTAAAACTGGCTTTTAATTGGCATGTGCAAAATTTGAGTAGAATAATTAAATATTATTTCTGTTATCAGCGGATACATTTTTATCTTTTAAAATTACTAAGAGTAACATAGAAATCTAAGCAATATGCTAACATTCACAAAATTGCGTGACATTTGGCAATGCATCACTGTGGAGCACATGTGTACAATTTAAAAATAATCAGTTGAAAAAATGTGTAGCAATCTAATAAATGACAAGCTGTAAGATATAGAAATTTGTAAGATGCTTTTAAAAACATGAAATCGTTTGTAAATGTGCACTATATCTCTTCCTAACAGACAAATGCAAAATTTGAAAAGAATTGGATAGATTGTTTTCTGTAATCGGTCGGACAAAAACATTCCTGGGACGGACGGACGGACGGACGCAAGGACGAGATCGTTGGTTTTACTATTTACCCTCCACCTTACAATCATTACAAACAGTCCTCAGAAGAACAGGAAGTTGTCTCTCTAATTCCATACTATTTATGAGAGTGAAACCTGTATCAAATAAGAGGCGCTGAAATTCAGTGTAGCACCCATACCTTACTGGAAAAGGACAGGTAAAGAGAGAAAAACAGACAATGAAAACCTTCATTAAGAGAACAGCACATCCAGACCTCGCAATGTTGGATTACAGAAACAGACGTACAGAAGTGTGTCAACGGCGGCAAAAACCCCGGGCTGCAGACTGAAAACAATGCTGCCAACAGCAGCTACACTGTTAGCTATATTAATCGACAAACTCAAGAAAGCAAGTGAAGGCAATAGAGCAAACACAGATGTTCTGGCATGCCCCAGGTAAACAAATCATTAAAAAAATCAGCAGAAATCGGTTCCTACCAGTGTCTCCAAGGAAGATTCAATTCACGGTCAAACATCGTGGAGAAAAGAAAGGTTAGAAAACATAAAAATAAATAGTGTTCAATGTAAACAGCAGGGATTGTTAAAAACTATCAAACGACGTCACTAGCAAAGATGCCTGATTTCAAGAAACAAACGTCACTAGTCAGAAAGCATTAGACTAGGAGCAACCCGGTGAGACGTCACTGGTCAGTAAGCATATGACTAGGAACACCCCAGTGAGACGTCACTGGTCAGTAAGCATAAGACTAGGAACACCCCAGTGAGACGTCACTGGTCAGTAAGCATATGACTAGGAACACCCCAGTGAGACGTCACTGGTCAGTAACCATAAGACTTGGAACATCCCAGTGAGACGTCACTGGTCAGTATCATATGACTAGGAACACCCCAGTGAGACGTCACTGGTCAGTAAGCATAAGACTAGGAGCAACCCGGTGAGACGTCACTGGTCAGTAAGCATATGACTAGGAACACCCCAGTGAGACGTCACTGGTCAGTAAGCATAAGACTAGGAACACCCCAGTGAGACGTCACTGGTCAGTAACATATGACTAGGAACACCCCAGTGAGACGTCACTGGTCAGTAAGCATATGACTACGAACACCCCAGTGAGACGTCACTGGTCAGTAACCATAAGACTAGTAACACCCTAGTGAGACGTCACTGGTCAGTAAGCATATGACTAGGAACACCACAGTGAGACGTCACTGGTCAGTAACCATAAGACTAGAAACATCCCAGTGAGACGTCACTGGTCAGTAACCATAAGACTAGTAACACCCTAGTGAGACGTCACTGGTCAGTAAGCATAAGACAAGGAACACCCCAGTGAGACGTCACTGGTCAGTAACCATAAGACTAGAAACACCCTAGTGAGACGTCACTGGTCAGTAACCATAACACTAGAAACACCCCAGTGAGACGTCACTAGTCAGAAAGCATTAGACTAGGAGCAACCCGGTGAGACATCACTGGTCAGTAAGCATATGACTAGGAACACCCCAGTGAGACGTCACTGGTCAGTAACCATAAGACTAGTAACACCCTAGTGAGACGTCACTGGTCAGTAAGCATAAGACTAGGAACACCCCAGTGAGACGTCACTGGTCAGTAAGCATATGACTAGGAACACCCCAGTGAGACGTCACTGGTCAGTCAGCATATGACTAGGAACACCCCAGTGAGACGTCACTGGTCAGTAAGCATATGACTAGGAACACCCCAGTGAGACGTCACTGGTCAGTAACCATAAGACTAGAAACACCCTAGTGAGACGTCACTGGTCAGTAACCATAAGACTAGAAACACCCTAGTGAGACGTCACTGGTAAGTAAGCATAAGACTAGAAACACCCCAGTGAGACATCACTGAACCAGAACCGGGAGATCAAGAATCACCACTATCCCTGCTAGACTGAGTGGCTAAATATTCTCTCATTTTCATATATGAACAGTTTAGGAAATACAACGTTAAGATTTGACAAATTATCATTTTCCGGAAGCAAGATAATCATGAAAACTTCAGCTCCGAAGCTAACTTCCTATTCATAACAGAAATGACCATTTTCTAGTATCAATATCTTTAGTTTATCAACGACATACTACCTATGATATTAAACTGTTATTCGTGTGAATTGCAATGAAACGTAAATGATTTAATTTGTTATACGTATAATTATCATTGTATCAAAGAATAACAAATATTATCAATAATAATCTTATAACATTTTATTCGCAAAAGCATAATTTTAAAATGAAATTATATCTTTAGACAAATGTCTAGTTTTGGAAAGGCCAATGTGACATATGATATGAGGCGCACATAAAATATCCAAGCCATGACCAGGTCTTGCGGTGACTTTTATTTGTGTTAAGCGACACGCTATTATGTTTGATATAAGCGACATGGACAAACCTTTTAATGGACCTGGTCGACAACATTCCTCACATTGTTATAAATAGTTAAGTGCTTGAGGACCAGAGCGTGACATCAGCTATCGCTGGAAAGCACTCGTAAAACTCTCAACTTGAAGGGCCACAAAGTATGTTGATACAAATTAGAAAATAGTGACAAAAATCCATTTCGTTGAAGGATCTTTAGATAATTTTTCGCCAATTGTTTCGACCCCAAATAAGCCGAGAAATGTAATTAATTAGTAATGGTGTTTCCCCTGTCTATAGATAGATCGACTTTATTATTTTATTGCGCAAAGCATGGTCGTAGTCGGCTCCCATCCTTTTAACAAAGGTAACCAAGGCGGTGGGGGGGGGGGGGGGGGGGGGGGGGGGGGGGGGGGGGGGAGGGAGGGGGAAGAGAAGCAGGATACAGTTAAAACGACTATAGACCAGAAAGGAGACATGTTAGTCGACAAAAGGAAAGTCAACACGGCGAAACAAATATTTTATTTATTTTAAAGTCAAACTCGCTTTACTTTGAGTTTGATTCGTTTTAATATGGACAGGTTACTTGACAATTCATATTGTGCGCGTCCATTGTACCTTGTTTTCATTTAAATACATCATGATCAAGATGATGGCAAAGTAACCCATTATAAACTTTTTGATTTCCAAAGAGAAAGGCGAGGTAATTAGCATATACCCATCTTGTGATGTGGTGAGTTGGTGTTTAACGCCGCTCTCAAGATTATTGCACTTATATCGCGGCTGCTAATATTATTGCAGTGAGAAAGCCCTCAATAACATTGCGGCTATGCAATGCGGTGAAACCTGCGAGCATCGGCTTGAACTAGCGAACAATGGGTGGTACTGCGCTGAATTTCAGTGTAGTATTGCACCCTAACTTGACTGCGTGTTGAACAATTCTCTACTGCAGACAAGGTTGCCGATCCCCTGGCGGGATTCGAACCACCTCCTGATCCGAAGCCGAACGCGTTAACCACTGCGCTATCCCGTCCTCTCATACGCTCAACTGAATCTATTATAATTTCTCAGCCTTCGACGGAACAAGGATCTTTTTAATTTGCATATGTACTGTGAATATGTTTAATATCAAATTAACAACAACATGATCCTTTTTTGTTTTGCAAGTTTTTGTCACCTTTTCGTGTAAACAAAATTATGGTTATTTCTTTTCACGAATTTGTTAATAATATTCTAAGAAAAGAGATTGTATTTGTTTATTTGTCATCACTAAAAACCGAGCTTCGTAGTACACGGGAAAGGAAAATCCGCGTAATGACATCATAATTCAGTAGCGCGCACTCCTCGTACGGGTGAAATACACCCAACTTGTCTTGGTATATATGCTATTTGTCACTTATCATGTTGTAGCTGAAACAATTATCTACCGATTGATATAATTTTTAGGCGTTTTTGAAAAAATGTTGTATTAGAAACACTAACATACTCAATGGCCCTTTAAGTAAGTAAGTAAGTAAGGACCAGGGCAATCCCAAAATGCCTTATGTTAAGTCAAACAGCACGTGTATCAGGTTAAAGTGACACCAACATAAAGACATGTTCTCAAATTCTATATTGTATGGCAATATAACATATATAGAAAGGTTTGTCAGAACCGCGACTTGCATGACTTGCACTTTTCCCTGCCCAGCCCGGAAGTAAACATGCTGGAGTCTTGGACGCGGAGCGAATAGAAACTAACCTCTGATTGGAGGGCGTCCGCTATTTTTAGACATCATAACAAAACCACGTTGTGAATGGCGGACGACTTGACATGAAGAAGTTTATATGTTTTAATCGTGTTAATCATGTTTAATCTAAACGAAGAACAGCTTCTTGCTTACAAAGCTATCGATAACGGACATAATCTTGTGATTTTAGGCCAAGCTGGTACGGGGAAAAGTTTATTAATTGGAAAAATTCAGTCGCGATTACTTGATGAAAATAAACGTGTCGCAGTGGTTGCAAGCACCGGAATCGCATCTACTCAATTTGCTAACGGAACAACACTACATCCTTTTTGCGGATTGCAAGATGGCAGATTTACTAATGAACAACTACTACAGAGACTGTCATCGCCGGAATATCTTTCAACAGTGAGGAGGATTCAAAGTACTGTAGCTACAGAGGCAGAGTCTATTGAGATATACATAGAAAAATAATTGAAATGTATTTATTTAATATGAGATGAAAGAGATTTTCATTGGTTTTTTTCTAATTTATACATAGTTATTCCCATTTAAATTTTGGGTAGTTGATGAGTTTTGGTATTATTTTATTATATTATAATCTTTCTTTGTGGAGGCAGTGATTTGATTTGTCCAAGACTTGTTATATGTTGAAAGAAACCAAATAAGATATTTTAAAAATTTTTTTGGTACTGAAAATAGCTATTTATCACAAGTTCCAGATTATTCCATTGTGGTTACACTACTCACAATATACATGACAAGTACTCTCAGACTCCTTTCGGGAAAGTTCACTGAAAAGTTTAAATTGTTTTATTTATTTCTCTCAGCTTAACATGATATTTTTATGCATCATTTCTCTAAAAAGTACTAGTAGTGTATACCTTAAGAAATACAAGGTAGAGAAGGAATAAGAGTAACTTGAATTTTTTTTCATATAAGAAAAATAAATTTTTCACTCTTAATAGATGGCATAAATTGTTTTTAGATAATTGCAACATGTCCATTTAATCAACTATATTTTTGGGTTTTTCTTGTTGTAGAATGTATGGGAATGATTATGATCTGAAATTGAAATATCTAAATTTCTTATCAACATACAAATTGAAAAACAATTTCAAGCATATGAGGCAAAATTTGGAATGTTTAGTTGATAGTTATGTCACAAATTTTCCCATATTACCCTTCAATAGGTTTCCATGTTGATACAACTTTAACTCACATATTTGAAATTTACTATGTTCAGTCATTCTGCTTCCATGGGTTAGTGAAGACATGTTAAAATATCTCTAATCTCAAACACATTGTCAAAATATTCAAAACCAAGGCCTGGTCATGATATAGTCCTTACCTTCAGAAAATGTTATGATAAAGAGCTTTTGGTTCAATAAGTTGTGACTATAAAATGTTAGTCATAGTTTATTGTCAGCTTTGCTTTTTGACAATTAGTTTAAGGATGTTAATAGACACCCCTCATTGAGATTTTTTTACAATCTTAAAAGACAGTTGATATTGTTGTATCTATCAGTCATTCAGCCAATTTTAAATTTACAAATACCCATTGAGCTAAAAAGGTAAATATCTACCCCAGTAATGTGATTAAGTCAGAAGAATGCCAAAACAAAGATTTAAATAAAACAATGTTGATATGAGATGACCATGTTATTAATCTTAATTAGATAATATGACTTGGAAATATGGAAAAAGAAACATAAAAATACTGTAGGTATTTTGACCTACTTGTATGAAAGACTCATAGACTCCAATTTTTAGAAATCAACCTTTTCATACATTTCTTTTTTAACCCTGTTCAAAGATAAGCATTTTATTTGGTTAACACTTCCAAAAGTTACATTTCCCCCTCAGGAAACAATAGAACTATGTGGTGCATCAGTTGAAGATACAACAATGACAACATGAATGTTATATATTATCATTCTTATAATAAGATGAAAATAAATAATTACTTGATATATATACACACACAAACACACACACACACACACACACATTTACTAGCATTTTGCCAATCTTGTTTTAGAAAATGTGCACCTTAA
This sequence comes from Phorcus lineatus, assembly GCA_921293015.1. Lineage (NCBI taxonomy): Eukaryota > Metazoa > Mollusca > Gastropoda > Trochida > Trochidae > Phorcus > Phorcus lineatus. The sequence goes on along the minus strand of OV121087.1, from coordinate 17,495,404 downwards.
AGTGTCAGTAATTACTTGAGACATAAGGCATGTCCTGGAAACAATACCTAAATCTTCTGACTTATTACATTTCTTCTTTCAGGTGGAATACATCTTCAGGAAATTGAGGGATGACAGATTGGTATTTGGAGGCATGCACAATGAACATTTAGCTTTCAGAAATATATAACATAATTTTATCTTAATTAGTTCATATATTTATTGTTCTTAAATCAATTACTTATGCAAATACCACTGTATAAGCACATTAGACCTTAAGGCAAGATGGGCTTTTGGCATAGGCAGTCATCCATACAATCTCATTGAAATCAGCCCGAAACTAATCGCTTGTACGTCGCTGCGTTTCTTGATCTGACCACTGCTCCATAAAAGCCGTGTCAGACGGCCTTGACCGTGACCTTTCACCTCCAATTATTCTAACCAATCACGAGTCCGCGTACATATCGGTTTTGTTTCATCACGAAAGATTGCGGAAAGTTGAAAATAAGGGACGCCCTGAAAAATGTTTTTCAAAAGTTTTGAAAAGATAGCATAAAAATGAACATCATTGTTGTTGCAACTGAGATCTATCATTTTGAGTTGTATGATAAGCTTTTTTACTGAAAACATAATTGTCACTCTTGAGATACACAGCAGTGGCGGATCCAGGAAATTAAAGTGAAAGCGAAGAAGCGAGAGGGGGCACCCTTGTTGTCGATAACCCCCGGGGGTAGAGGGTCGGGGGTCGGGTGAATGGTCAGCCATTGCACACTTCTGAGTTCTACATAAATAACAGTATCAAATACAATTGCAAAGGTTTCTGTTTCTACATTTTCTGATTTATTTACCTGCCCCCATTCACAAAAATACTTAATTTGAAATTTAAAAATTGATATGAATTCCTGGAAACCCTTTGACAAAATTGCTGTCGCCCTAATTTGGATATAAACTTTGTAGACCTATTCAATAATGTGTCGTAGTTTGTTTTTGGTAAATTTCTTCACTATAACTTTTAATTTTTTTTAAAACGTCTTTTGGACGAAGAATATGCCAAATCAAACGCAAATATTTTCACGATAATACATCTTAATCACTATCCTCCTCGGGTCGCAGACATAGCTAAATTTCCCACCACCGTATTCATCATGATAGTCAACACACCCACGATCATTTTGCATTCACCCAAGCTCGGCTTTTCTCGGGTCCATTCAGAAAAAGCTCGAATCCCGAGATACAAAGCTTAGATGTGATGTTTTGAATGTCAAGTCAACAGTTGCCGAAGTCTTTCCAGCCTCGATGCTTATTGGCTGGCACAGTCTGGCGGTCAAGGCCGTCTGACGCGGCTCTTACGGAGCCGTGGTCAGATCAAGAAACGCAGCGAGGTACGAGCGATTAGTTTCGGGCTGATTTCAATGAGATTGTCATCCATATACTTTTCATATTTTAGGTTTGTGAATTAGTCACAGACAATGACACTAATTTAACCGAATTTTTCTTTTAATCATTAGTAAGCTGAAATAGTGTGGATACTAACCAGCACTTTGTGATTATGTAGAGAAGATTATTTAGACTATTAAGTAAATAAGGATGCAAGTTCATATTTATATGATTTCAGTCTTAATCATGCATGTAATTTTTTAGTCAATGACTATTGAGCTACAGAACCAATAGTTGTACTTTTCAAGTTTTTCTATAAAATATCAACTATAATACTTCTTTACAAGGATTTTACTAGAACTTTTTATTCTATAGTAAATTAATATTTAATTGTAACTATTAAGAATAAAACTAAAATCTTTCAGATACTTTTTTGTGCAATATGAATTAAAATATTATAAGCAAGTCAGTTTTCAGTCTTTTTCATTTCACAGACCTCCCTATTACTTTTTGGATTTTGTTGGGATAGATATAAAATATTTTATTTTCATAGTTTTCTAAATTATTATAAGAAAAATTTCAATGAAGTAGGTATTGACAATATTCATATGGATCACATTTAGCTTTGCTATGTCTATACTAAAGTATATTTCCAAATTAATGCCAAGAAAAATGCATTGATTTTTGTCTTCAATAAATACTAAGAATCTTCTCTGTTAGTTTTGTTTTAATTTATTTTCGGCATCACATAAATCAAACAGTTCATCAATTTTTTTTTAAAAACCCACCATGAAATGAAATCTGTGCCTTCCATGTTGACTTCAGGATTAAATGCTGACAGCATATGGATTTTTTTGGCGAAAATTATCGTTTTCGTATTTCCCTCCACTTATGACGCGAAACTCTTATCATCCAATCAGAGACTCGATCAAGTAGTCAGTCCGCGTCGCTGGCTTCAAAGTTGTTTACTTCCGGGCTGGTGACAGACTTTTCTAACGAGACGAGATGGAATATATACGAAAGCTAGAAATAGGAATTATATAATCAGGCAAGTGATACGGAAGATTGTTAACCGTCAATGACACAATATTACTAGGCAGTTTGTGTGAAGGTAAAACTGGCTAGAACCGCGCATCAAGCATAAATCGATCTCAGTCGCAAAAGTGCAAGTCATGCAAGTCGCGGTTCTGACAAACCTTTCTATATATGTTATATAGGTTTACCTTTACTTATTTATTTACAAGTAGAGCCGGGTGCCTGTGGGCACACACTTCGTGAGAATCAACAAGAAGACGAGACGTAGATTTGCTTGGCTTTTATTTCTTCCAATTACTCTTTAACTGATCTGGCTGTTGACACTTCCGGACCGCTTTCCCTGGGCACCCTCACGACCCCCAGCGCGTCTTCGATCACATGGCTGGTTGTGGCTGTCACTAGCCCATGATCGGGTGCTGGCTGAGAATCAACTCCCCAGTCCCGTGGCTGAGACTCAACATTGTCACTTGACAACAGCTTAATGATTATTACATAGTTAGGGATTACTTGGGGATTGGATTAACAGAGTATAACATAGGTTTCATAACAACTATGTTACACTATCCTGCTTCTCTTTTCCGTGGTTATCTTTGTTTAAGAGAAAGAGCCAACTACGACCAGAGTGCTTTGCGCAATACAATAATAAAGTCGATTGACTTCGAGACACGGGAAACGCCATTAATAATTATTTTTTGAAGAGTTAGAGTCAGAAAATATAATGTTAATGACAAAATTGAACAACATTACAACGATGCCTTACAATGAACGTAACATTTTCAAGATATAAAGTTTACACACATGTGAACATAAAATGAAAAGACATGGACCACAAATGCCATATTCCGAATTGTTAAAGTCCACTCCGTCGTTGGCATTACATTTATAATAACCGGAAATGACTTTATGTATATGGAAACGTGAAATATTTTTATCCTGCCCTCAAGCATCATATTTAGTAAAAGCAAAATACGTAAAATATTGACATAGATGTATGTGCAGGATTAAAACTATGCTTGTCGACGCTTTAAGGGGATGTAATTAAAATATGTCAATATGGTAATCTATTAACAACACTGAAAGAGTTGACCAATGAAATCGCTAGAAATTAATATTTCCGTAAATATCTGTTGGAGAAAAATTCGACGTACTAATACTTCTTTGCTTGATGTTGTTAGACGATATTCTCAGAAAATATTGAAAATATTAGAAGAGGGGAAATGGATTTTTCAAGCGAGCTTTAATAGTCGGATGCATGTCAATTTTTCCCGACTTGCACGTAAAAGTACGAAGATTGTCGAAAGTACGATGTGACGTCACAACCGTGGCCGAATAATTTTGTATGGGATCGAAAAGAGAGGTAGGTCGCTCGACGCGAACTCCCTATATCACGTGTATGTATCGCTTAGAAATAGCTTTAGATAAACATAGTAACTAAATACCCATACGTTCACCGTACCACCATCCAAATCTTCAGTCACTAATGATGAATATATGGCCTCCTCAACGTCATCGTCGCTTTAATGTGTTGCATGCGTCCGAAATCTGAAATATTCTTTTGTTCTGACTCGAACTCTAGCTCCATCTTATAACAGTATATGTTATCATACCAGCACAATCTAGAAATTCGAGCTGTCTCGTGGTCCCGTCCACTTACAACAGGGATAACTTCAATTACATTGGCTTCTTCTGGAACTGAACCTCGCCAATCTTGCTCACGTATCAATCTTAAGCGGGAAATAAACTCAGAAAGTAAGGAATAGCGGTTAAGAATAATTTGCGAGGGGCATAACTAGACAATTTTCTAATCATAATTTAAGGATGTGATAAATCAATCTGACCAAAACATATGATACCAATCAAATGTAAATGTACCATCAAAATTATCTATGGTAAGAACAACGCAATGAACAACTTGTAACTACTTTTAAACATTAATCATTGAAACGTCCAATGATCGCAACAAATTGTAAGATTATTACTTTGATGCATGGTAATTTTATCAACTTGACAATACGGCAGAGATGCTTGGTCTGAGACACGCGAAAGACGTTAATGCCACACATCATAATGTAAAGAATTTTGACACTCCTATAAACAATAAACTATCCACATGTGGTTGGACATGATCGAATTTCCGCGACGAACTGTGCGTTTTGACATCTGTCACCAGTAATATTTTAGAGAAACAGTTATTCAAAAAACGTAAATGTCAAATATTATGTACATCCAGACCGTTTATACTAAATGCTTTTATTGAATTTCAGTGCTTTTTGTGGTACTTATTAGTTACGCCTCTGGTTGCTGTCCCCAAAACCCAAACTGAACAACAAATCCTTACATCCTGTAGCCATGGAATTTTTTCCGGCATTAGACGCTTCCCGTAGGCTATGAAGAGATACTTAATCGGTGCTATGCGGAATGTTTTCTTACAAGACGGATGTTAGTCGGAGAATAAATACAGGATTCGATTCACAAAACTAGTCAACATGACCTGAAGTTGATATAGGAGAAAAGTCTTTGATTTCGTCTCTGGGGATATACTTCTTATTCTCAAATGCTAAAACAATTTAACTCATGTGCAAAACAAATGACAACTTATCCTATCTTAAATCTTTAAATGGTCACTTGACTTCACTTCTACGCTAGGTTAAAATGGGTCGAAAAAACACAAGTGAAGTTTGTTTTCTGTTAAGATAAGTTTGTTAGTATTAAACTGTAAGAGTTCAGTGAAACGAAATGTGAATTATTATGCTGGATGTAAAAGTAGATTCGCAGCTTCAACATGGATTTACTATCCATAATTCATTGACATGTTTCTCCGAATTACAGTACAATGGGGTTCTTTTGTTAAATAGAATTGGATATTTCAGAAAGCATGTTGATTATTAAAACCTAAACATTTAGCGCTCAAATGCTTCTTTGCCAATATTGATCAAACAATTTTAGAAACAAAAATTTCATTGATATTTTTGGGATCACACTAAAGAACAGAGTACCTTCCCTCTTCGGACAAGTCGCAGGAATCGAACCATCGGAGTTAGGCAACACCGCCAGCACTAGACTTATCAACATTAACCAACGTGCCATCCAGCCCTTGTCAAGAATTTGTACTATGCAGATTGCTTGATCTGATCTTGATCAATGTTATATTAACAAAACTCATACACGTCAGGCCACCAAATCAGTAATGCCGTACTTAATTGTTGTTAAGGTAAGTCCTAGAATCCACTTTGTTCTTGTATCATGAATGACTTTCTATCATTTACCTTCAGATGCCATAATGTCGAGAATATCCCAGTGTTTAAAACTCTTTCTAAAGTATCTATTTGATTTGGTGAATTGATAAGATGCGCTAAAAGTATCACGGCGTATGTTTCATATTTTTATATGACTTAAATAAGAACCAAACAACCATATGTTTTTATTACACTTGCATGTGTATCTGTAAAATGCCAAAATTATGACATTATCTTGTTTTCAGTGATAAGCAAAAAACGTTTATATAATTTTAAAAAGTTAATTTTGTATCCAACTTACATTTATCTTAGTTAGATACACTCCTAACAATAAAAACCTGCATTTTCCACTTGTCTGCTGTAAAATTCCAAAATTGTGTTTGAGTCATTGCCGCGCGCATTAAAAGAAACTGATCACATTCTCCAAAAAGGTACAGAGAAACAAAGGAATGTTGTCCCGGAGGGTCCCAAATACGCCGCCGTTCCCTCTCGTGTCACGTGTCGCCACTGGCCCGGAGCCAGACTGTTCTGTGACTTACCATCCTGCTAAATCATCGTATATAACTTCGGTCCCGCTCCTTCCTATTACCCTGATCTCATTCAAGCCAAAACCCTTGTATGGCTGGCGGCTTGATATTCGTGGCTATGCTCGCCTGTTATTTTTTCAGCCAATGAAATGTCGATAATTAAGGAGCTTGAAGCAAATAGCTTGAACTCAACGGATTTTTCCATCCGTGTTGTGTCGCTGTTGTTGGATGCGAGTCATCTCATTGGCTTGTTAGATATCTAGCGATACGACTTTTGGCTTGAAGGAGATAAGTTTATAAGGAAGAAGCGGGAGCGGAGTCATATACGCTGATTTGGTGACCCGAAAGCCTTTTACAGGCTGAAAGCCACCTTGTTAGTTTTGAGCCTTGTTTAAGAGAACACAAATCTCCCAAACTATCAGAGTTACATTAATACACAATAACTGATTATAACGAGTGCAAACTCTTCTAGTAGTACATGTAAACATGGATAAAATAGGTTTTGACATATAAATGCTACATGAATAAAGGCTGGTAAATAGGGAATGAAAATACATTTGAACACATAAAAATAACCATAGTCGCCAAATAAAGATATGAATGATGAAAATTGTCACATGAATGGAAAGTACGTGATTTTTACTTTATATACAGTTATTGTCGACATTTAATTATAATATATTTGATGAGCGACGGGGAAAAGGAGGCACGGTCGAAAAGCGTGACAGACAGAAACTGGTTAGTCGCTGGAGCAGAAGTGAAAAACGCGTTGAAAATTACCTCACTAAGATTTGTATTCTTATTTTGAGATTTGAGGAAATTCAATTTCCATGTAAACGTGTGTGATTTCGGATCTGTACAGAGATTGGATCATTTCCGAGGCGTAACTTAAAAAGCTGTAAAATGATTCTTATCGACACTCATGATCTTATTTTCTTTCAGATGGAATCAGGTTTAACTTTGAGACGGTTCGGTTCCGTAGCAGAACAACCCTCACATATGAAAGGAATCTGTAAATGTGCATTACCAACTTACTTAACAGCCACTGTTATTCAGAAAGACCTTAACTTCAAAACAGAAACTTTGCAAAAAGGAATAACTACAAATGGAAACGTGACAGCAGTAAAGCACGTAAAAAAAATGAACGGGGCTTTATAGTCGGGCTGTAATATATCTGTTCATGTTTGATACCCTAAAACATGTTGTATGACAAAATGCAACGTCTACAAAAGAAGATATTTGTTCGTTTGACCTCGTCCTTTTGTCATCCTAATTATAATTTTCTCGAGTTACATTGCGTGCAATTTACGTGTTTCCTCCTAACTCCTATTTCTTTAAAGTAAAGGGCCTCATTCCCTTTTTTTTTTCATTATATGTAAAAAAAATGCATGCCCTCAGTGATCAGCAAAAACGCTTCCAATTTCGTAAACACATTACATAAAATATAATATGTCTTTGGCAAAATTAACAGAATGTAAATTTTCAAATTCAAACTACAACTGCATCATATCGCCGTTCCATTTTTAGAGCCGTGCGACTATCACCAAGCGTTTAGCTCATTTTACTCTTAACAACTGAACCATATCATATGTTTTTCTAAGCGTTTTCTTGGAAATTCTGTTTTTGGGGAATAGACCTATGATCACACGTGTACCTGAGTCAGGCACCATTGAATGTGTACTCCCGATAAACCCCATCACATATTACGTATTACAACACAATGCATCAATGCGCCACAAGGAAATATTTCTAAAACTTACGTTATAACATGAGTTACCTCCCTTTGAATCGCACGAGCTATAACTATGATAAACGAGATTATTCAAGTTATGTTAGCACTGTATATTTCTAAAAGGTAGTCGTCCACACCAGGATTACTGGATCGAAAGCGTACACAATGTTAAGGATCTCTTGGATCAAAGCTTTATTGTGTTGTTTTACCCAATTCATGTTGGTCTTTAGTTTACAAGAAAATGGGTAAATATCAACGTTTTATTATGGTTGAAAGCCTGTTGTGGCTTCCAATAGTTAAAACCCTTGTGTATCCTTTGTTTGAATCTTCTTTAGCGTTTGTCTCTGACACATTAATTTCTATGTAAATAATTCAACACTAAACTTAATGGATGCCGAAAATCTCTTGGACAGTTTTGTGCTATTTTGTGGATCACTACACATTTCTTTCTTGAGTTTACAACAAAATGGGTGAGTATCAAATTGGATATTTTGTTGTCGGCTTTTGAAATGTTTGGGTGTACTTTTTGTTTGAATATTCAAAAAAATTTTTTTAAACACATTCATTTCCAAGAAATGAATTCAACACAAACAGACGTGAGGTACAATCTCTACTTTCATTATGTGACATGGACTTGTGTGATTTTCTCGAATGATTATTTTCTAAACATCTACATCAAGTGGTTAAAACGAATTTCGTAATGAAATGGAGTTAATCTCCGTACTTGTAATTTATGTACAAGGGCTAGAAAATCAGTTATTAATACGATTTTTGAGATCAAGCCTTTGGAAAACCTACATTCGGAAACATTATCGCTTAAGAATGTAATTGCTGAATCATTATCAGTCCTAGCTTCAAAGTGTTAAAAATAACCCACAATTGGAGGATAGGTGCAGTGCAATATGACTATGATGTAATGGTTCATACAACAAAACGGCTGTCTCAAATGCAACCAAAGCTTACAGTCTCATAGCACTCACTATGGATCGCGGCACGAATATTTTAGGCCCGGTCTGATGTGGCATTAAAGGCCCAGTTTGACCCAAAGTTTTGAAAATTAACGTTATAAATTTTCCAATGAACGCTTTCCATATTAACACGTGCATCGCCATGGTATTTACTGCAACAACAACGATTTGCTCTTAATATGTTAACGAATAAAGCCTTCTGTTTTACAGAATGACACCTTTGCGGAATCCTCTATTCTTTATTAATGTACTAGGGAACTCATACTTGCATGGTAGGTAGTTGAAGCATTGGCCGAGAACAAGTTTGTCTCAGAATCTGCTAAATCTCAATATTCTTTTCATAGCGACCAATCAAATTTTATGAAATTCTTCGATCGCACTAGAAATAGCTATCAATCGCAGTAAACTCTATGCCTTGACCATTCAAAGTTTGTGAATTTTCATAAACTCCAAGGGCAGATAACTCAAAAACCATTTCATTGACTTTTGCATTAGAGTTGGATATGACCAGGGTCTTTAAGAGTCAATAATAAAATCGCCCACGAACAGTCATTTCCCGTTTATTCTCAAATGCTTTTTCAACAATCTCAAGGGGACATAATTAAAAAAAACTTGAACAGAAAACTACATGATTTGTTCAGGACTGCCAGACAAGGTTACAGTGCACAAGGACCAAGCAAGAAAAGGAGGCAGAGAAATCAGCTTAAAGGAAAAAAGCAAAAAAGTCCAAGTCCGTGCAGATGTACCTGCATTTAGAGATAAGAGATACCAAATCTTCTTAAAAAACTTTGCAAAAAGTTAATAAGGGCGAAATTATAACCCCCCCCCCCCCATAAAACCATGAAAATATTCGTGGAATGCTAATTGGTTGATTTGTCCACGTAAGCAAAGGCAGTTTTACTTTTAATCATACTCAAGTCGCGACTTATGGGGACGTTACCTCATGTTAAGGTTTTGATATCAACAAGGCCGCCGCTATGCTTGTAAGAAATATCAGAATATGAGACGAAGATTATATGCATATTCTTCTTAGTATATTTTCGAAAACAATGTTAGTGTTCGTAAACTTCATTTATATGAACCATTAACCATTCTAATAAACTTTATATATAGTTCCATTCTAGAAGTATTCAATTTTACCATTTCTCAACCCATTGAGAAATAAATTCAACATCACTTTAAGTTCTCTATGCATATGTGTAATATCCAAAATTGCTCATTCCAACCATCCATTCTAGAAAAATGTTATATTTATCATTTTCGATTCGAACGGAAAACCTTTATAAAGATTGTGGGAATAAAAAGAACATTTTTAAGAGGCTGTATAATTAAGTTTACTGACGGCCATTGGAGCAAAGGAAATACAATATTACGGAAAAAAGGTAATCCATACAGCTGCAAATTAAAGCTTCAGCACAACTAACAATCAATCACTTATTGCCCTTGTGAAAATTGCCATACTTTAACTTTTGGAGTCGTCTTGTCTCTCGTGCAATACTTTTTGCATGATGAAATAGACAGAAGGTGTCATAGTTTTAAAATTCTGATTTCCTAAAATTTCGATTAAGATATTCCAGTTTCAATCTTTGTGAAAAAAATCAGCAGTTACATTGACTTTATTTTTAACAAGTAAAACAAGCGAAAAATGAAAATGAGTGTTCGGAATATTGACCCCTGGTCACTTTAATGACCTGCAAACTGCTATGGTTAACTGTTTAGTATGTTGAGGTTTACGTTAAAGTACAATGGATCTTCACATTCAACATTATCTGTTTCTTTTTCGTAATGCTATGATGCCTCAAAGACTTCTCAAATCACATGATATTTGCACTAGGATATGCAGGCACGTGAACTAACTTTCGGTATGCAGCTGTAGTGTTGTACAGCGAGTGAACGGTCCAGTGGCGTCTACTATATATAATGCCTACAATATTAACCATACAATGTATGCACCAGTCGTGTATAATTTAACAGCATTCAACCGTACAAAAATGAGGGGCTCATAGCCGGCCAGGCATACCTTTTAACAGCATATAGTTGGATGCAGTTGTCAACGGTTGAATCTAGTGTCCATTAATGCTAATCAGTTGTCAACCTCAACAAATCCCATGCTTCCTCTAGAACTATGGGTCAATCTTATCGTAAACGTTATTTCCGAAACTTATTTACAGCAGACACAAAGACAAACATCGGTTGATAGGTTGGTATAGGAAATTTCTCTAACATTAACGTTATTTGGACACGGAATTTTTAATTATCAACCTTTATAGGGCTGTTTGCGATAATCATTGAAAACAATAAAATATTATAATTTTGGCATTTTACAGATGAAGATGCAAGATCAGGGAGGTGATTTTGACTAATCTGTTATTGGCTCTCACTAAAACCATATTAAAAGTCATGAAACATACTTTTTGTCACTTTAATGTGATTGTCCTTCATTGCAGGATAAATGTGCAGACATACTACGTAGCACGAGAAATAAAGACAACCACTAGATGTAAATGGTTGGTGTTCGATTGGAGTCGCTGTACAAAGTACAGGTTGGTAAAATTAGAAATATTCGAGTAGAGAATTCTAATTGATGCTACTTTTCCTATTGTTTGTCCTTGAAACTTTAAAGATTCATTAGCCTTTTGCCAAAACAATTTCTAATTGTGTATTAAGTTACATTATTTATGTCTTGCCTTTCATTTCTCAGCATATGATGATTCTCCAATGTTTTTAACATTGATGTTTGATTTGTAAAATGTTTATCAAGTCCCAGTTTAAGTAACTAGTAACGATTTTTTCCCATTTCAAATCGATAGCTTGATAAACATAAGCATCGTTAACAAAATTTTTACTTAACAGTCCAATATGTTTTTTGGTTGGCATTTAAGAAATTGGTGTCATTAAGAAATTTAGATTCCCTGGAATTATAACCTTTTTATTGCTGAGCGATGTGACTTTCGCTGTAAATACTAACACCGTTATCAAGCAAGTGACACTGAACGCTACAGTGTCCACAAGCAGGAATTCGGGACGGGGATACTTAGGATGTAGTGATGTTCTTATAAGAGATGATATTTTTAAGTACGTTACAGTTTTTAATCAAATTTTGATGTGAGATAATGGCTTAAGATCAGTACGGGTGTATTTCAATCTCTGGATGACCTCTATATCGGATTTGTTTACATAGAACCCAAGATATCCAAATATTATGATAACTGAGAAAGTTTGTATAAGGTTGAAAATGAAATAATCAAATATTTGACTTTTTCGCGTAATGTTTACCTGATGGATGACAGTAAGTGATCTGTGTGAAATGAACACGCCTTCGCCCTTAAGTCTGCTCTTACTGATGAAGACATGGAGTGTAATGGTAACAGGCCCAATTCGTACTTGTACTTCAATTACATTTATATTTTTGAAAAAAGGTTCTCAAAGGACACAGTTACCTCCAAACACATTTGGAAACGTGTAGTGACTATGTAAATCAACCTCGTTGTTTGTTGTTAACGACCGTCTGGATAGACAGTGGTAATGGCGAACTTACATGCACAGACAGCAGTGTTGTGGATTATGTAATACCACCATCTTATAAAAGAATTTCAAGTGGGTAGACAGTTTATTAAAGTCTCACTTTGTGTAAACATTAAAATATTTGTTATAAAAGATACATACATTCATATAAGATTCTCAAAAAATATACACAAGCCAATCCTTTTGGAGTTATGAGAGACTTATGAATTCATTAAGAAATACATCACTAATGATATACACTAGATTTTTGTTTTCTCAGAATATTACTATAGGTTTTGTCACATAAGGTTGATAAACGTTTTTCTTGGAGGACTACCGTACATTTTTTCCAAAATCACTCAACGAATAAAACTTGGGAACAAACAGAGAGGCTTCCTTTAACAAATTAAAAAGGAGATCATCATATACTGGACAGTTTAAAATGAAATGTACTACGTCTTCAACTATGTGGTTGCATGTTCTATCGTCTACGACAAGGCGTTCGTATCTCCCGGTCTCTATTCCGATTGGAGCCACTCCGCCTCGCAACTTGGCTATTGCGCAGCGATGACAAGTCTCTAATGGTTCTTGTAAATAACGTTCAACTATGTAGCCATTTTAAACAAACGGTATGTGCATAATTTTTCCCACGTTGGCTTTAAGATTCATAAAAAGTTTCTGTAATATAATATATATTGTATTCGGCTGTATCAGCTGTGGGCTGCATAATTCCAAACAAACTACATGTCCAAATAGTTTATTTATCTTGTAGTTCGAGTTCTTACAGTTCTTTGACATACATTCCTCAACCCAGATGTAAACTTTCTTATTTAGTCTAGAGTTGCTCATCTTGATCAATTTTTTATAATGTCTCGGCGCCGCTTCTCTTTGGTCAATCTAAACTGGTCTCAATCCTAGATCTCCGAGTACGCGTCTGTAGGAGCGTACTTTCCTGCACCTAAAAAGAATCGTCCAGGACATCCATAAACATTTGTGTCTTACTTTTAGAAATTATTTTGTAAAGAATTATGCTATTGATACAGAAAATTATAAAACTGTATTGTCAGATTACCCAAAGAAATTTGACCCAGTTAAGTCACTTGACTTTGTCAATTGCATCGTCTACGCACCGCCATGTTGTTTGAAGGGAAAAGGGTATGAAAAAAGGTGTTGTACTCTTACTAATTTAACAACATTTTAAAAATAAACTATATGTATGGATAGAATATCCACACATTAACAAATGTTTTCTGATAAGACTACCTTGTAATGTCGTAGCAAAGAATTTCACGATCGTAGCGCCGATTTGTATTCAAGGCCTCCGGCCCATATACAGATGTCACTGGCGAACTAGGAATGGTCTTTTTACATTTTGTCATAGACGTGTTAGTTATACTCGCAAAATGATAGAATCTTATGCTTGTCGCTGGTATGAAAAAGCGTATTGTACAATGAAAAGACAAATATGGTATTCTTTTAATACCATATAAATAAATTATGTTAGGGGTTGATAAGGAAAATGTGAGAAGAATTAATATAATAAAAAATTTTAATATTTTAATTACTGTTGTACATTCCATAACTTTATTGTTCTTCACTCATTTACAACCGAAGCATGTATTTTTAGAATTTTAGTATGAATTGTTGAGTATTGGAATGTGGCGCAGTACAACAGTCTGTGTTTATAATAATGTGTTGGCATGATTTAGCGTGAAAAGTGATGTAAATATTCTTAAATGGATTAACTAAGAAGAAAAAAATTTGTAGTGTTTTATAGAATTAAAAAAATCTTTTGATAATATAAAGCATGGATGACGTGGCAAAAACTTATCAAAAATGGGATTTCAGATAAGATTATAAAGGTTATCTTAAATACTTATATGTATGATAATAGATTATCTTGTGTTTTATCAGGTAGAAATGACTACATTTTTTTACTGCAGTATGTTATGAAATGATGATCTTATATGACAAAAATGAACAAAAGAGTCGGACACAGATTTAAGGAGCTATTATTCAAAATAGGTTTTAATTGCTTATCGTATGAGCAAAAAGTTGATTTTTCAACATGGTTTATAAACTCATTGTCACATAGATTTTGGGATATCTACCAACAAAACTGGCTTTATGAACTCATTGTCACATAGATTTTGGGATATCTACCAACAAAACTGGCTTTATGAACTCATTGTCACATAGATTTTGGGATATCTACCAACAAAACTGGCTTTATGAACTCATTGTCACATAGATTTTGGGATATCTACCAACAAAACTGGCTTTATGAACTTTCCCTTTCCACTAAATGTGAGTACTATTCAGCTTTTAAACCATACATTTATACTGAGTATTAATTTATTTATCATGTGTTACTATCAGAAAGTTCAGATTATGTTTAACCCGATGTTTATCAGTTATCACAGAATTTATGGATTGAATGAAAGATTTCTTAATAAGAAAAGAGAGGATAGACTATGTAAATCAGGCAATTACAACGTTTTGGAAGATGGATACAATTTCATGCTTGCGTGTCCATATTTGATAAGTTACGTAAAGAATACATTAAAGAATTCTATGATGTCAATCCCACAAGAGATGAATTCTTATCTTTATTAAACTTTAAACTTTTTGTTGTAATTCAGAATATTGCAATCATTATATAGCAAGCATTTAAAATCAGACAGGGACAGTACTAGTAAAGCACATTTTATCATTTTTGTTTAGAATAACATCCCCATTTATATGGATATTGAATTGCTATATTTTGTATTATCTTTGAAATTGTACTACAGGCATGTGGCCTTTTGGTATTGAATATAGACTGACTGCAGAAAAGGTGTACGCCAGGGATAAAATTTGTTTCCACTTCTTTTTTCAGTTTACAAATGATATTGAGCCACTAATGAATACAATGGTGTGAAAATTGAAGATATGATTTTATACAGATCTTTGTTTGATGTTTGCTGATCTTTTGGTTCTATTTGCTTAAAGCCATGAATTACAGCATAATATAAATGGATATATATAATTTGGAGAAATTGTGTAAAGTGAAAGTTGAATGGGGTTATTGAAAATACTTAAGTTGTTCTATTTGGAACTGGAACTGCAAGGGTAGAGTTTCAGAAATTTTAGGATGTTTTTAAATTTTTCGATATTTATTCTTATCTTGGATAATTTTTCATAAGAGTAGGGAATTTAATGTCGCCTGGTAAGCTTTAAGAGATCAGGGTCTGGGTGTTTTGGTTTTTATCAAAAGCAAGACATATACAGTGATCAAAATAGATTATACTTCTCTTAATAATTCATATGAATTAAAATAATTAAAATGAAGCAACAAACTAAACTTACACAAATAAAAAGCAGGTTTTACATCAATTAAATGTCAAAACAAGTTAACGTATGACGTAACGTTAACGTTGTATGCATGAAAAAAATTCGTGTATTTCCAAAACCAATTTTCAGACTTAAGATTGCTTGCTGTGTCAAACCCTAAATTACTATACTACACTAGGGATACATATTATATGTTTTTCAGAACGGAAAATGTGAAGAGGTATAGGTGTGCGCCTGGTTATCGTTCAAAAGATAATATTGGATGCCCATTTGGTAAGTTACAGCAATTCCATTACAGGTCGTTCTATACTCTTTATATGTTACAGACGTTTCGTACACAACAAACATGAAAGTATTCAACATAAAATATATAAACGTTTTGTAAAAGTATGAATCAATTGTACACACAAGGTATGAAAGCATTGTACTAATCTTGACTTAAGACAGTACACAACAAAATTAAACCGAAAGTCTTAAAGTATCTATACACAAAAAGCTCAATAGTTAAGTTTAGAATTTGGATGAAGTATTATACTCATGATAATTGAAATTATTTTACTTTGTAGGAAATAAGTTATTGTACATAACTACACGTCGGAAAGTATTATACACAAGATGTAATGAAAATAAACAAGGTTGAGCGTATTGGAGACCACACGTCTTAAAGTCTTGTGCACAAAAACTTTATGTGAAAGTAGTGTACACACCAGGTTAGTAAGTTCTTGTCTCGCACAAATGAAACAAAGACGTGAAATAATGATAGGTAATGTAATGATAATGTAATCCTGCGTTGTGTCCCTGGGCAAGACACTTCATCCACTTTGCACTCAGTTCACCCAGCTGTAGAAATGGGTACCTGAACAAGGGGGAAGTACGGACATATACGGTCGCGCGGAGCACTTGTTAATCGGCAGCACCGAAAGTACTATCCCTCCAGGGTAATATTACTCATGGCGCTTTGAGCATGCTTTGTTATGGATATATGCGCGGTATAAGAATGCTATTATTATTATTATTAATGTATATTATTGTTGCAGCGGTGTGCGACGGGAAAACCAACCCGGATGCATGCAACATCGACTACCCAACGTCACACATCAAGTACAGTAAAGACAGAATCCAGTACTCGAGCGGTGGCTCTTGTAGTGACCCTGGAGTTTGCAGCGACTGCAATGTTGGTTTCTACAACAGCAATGAGAGATGTAGAAGTTGGTGTACATTTATTTATAAAAATGACAAGAACCTGGATAATATGAAGAGTTGATAGATGGATACAACATTTCGTATATAACATAGCAAACGTTTACGATTCGTTGAATATTCCCGTTTCGTATCTTTAAATCAGATTAAAACGCAGGACTTTCGAAGGTAGAGTACGGTCAACACTCAATAATTTGATTTCATTCTATTTTGAACAACGTTAATTGCCCGAATGTGTATCATGCCTTTTTATGGTGCTCATCTTACGAAAGGATCCCTAGAGCAATTCAGTTATTACGACAGAAGAGCTCAATCAATTAAAATTAACGTGCAAGGTGTGTACTGATTCCAGTGTGTACAGCCATCACCAACTGCGACCTGTTTGAGGATTGCACGACGTCCACTGACCAGACGTGCACCCGCTGTGAGGGGATCGTGCTTGACGAAGTGGGTTACAGAGCCTACAAGCCCGACACAAGCAGAACCGCCTGTAACAGTAAGTGACATTTGAATAAGATCTTTCTAATGTATTCAATAGGCACTACTTCTCGCATATCCTGACACCGTTTATCAACATTTTCCTCTTATTTGATGTTGCCATATTAAATGTACATGTCATGTCCAAACCCCTTGAAAATAATCGTATGCTTACATTAGAAATTCACCTAATTATATTTGCGCTAAGAAACTTTTGACAATCAAGGCTATTATGATTTTATCTTTACATTTAACTCTCCCTCCGTATTCATCTACATTCATTATTGTCATTCAAACATGTGTGTAGTTTTTTGGTAGAACAAATTACGTAGACCAACATACTAGAAATGTCTCATTTAAACGGATTAGGTTATAACATTACCTGTGAACATTATTATGAAGTAGGTATGTAGGCCCGCAAGAACATTGATATTACAGTTTCTAAGTTTCTTTTTATAAGATTTTAAAAACTACACCATTCCCCTTCAACCAAACTTCTTGCGGGTGAAAAAAAAAATATTTAAAAAGGAAAATTCAAAAGTCCTATCGGGACATTACTTAAAACCATGGCCCATTGAGCAGTCGGACATAACGAAAATTAGAACCTTCGAAGAACAAAAGAGAAATTTGAAAACGTGTAACTTTCTGACAGACAAGTTTATAAAGAGGTCTTACATGCGAAACAAAAATGTCTCCAAACCTATGTGGAAGCTTACTTCAGATATATATGTATCATGTAGGATTGTAAGACATGACCTTCAGAGACATAAACTAAAATTATGCTTGCAGATTATACCTCACCCTGTACGTATAATTGCGTATAATATATAATATTTTCTTTAGTAGGTTGAGTAGGAAAGTTATGGTTGGTATGTGTTACAGAGGCGTGTTCCTGGCGACCAGACAGCACCTACTGTTACCCGGGCACCTGCCCAGATGAACTCGCCTCTAGGTGCAGGTGCTCTACTGGCTTCACTGGGGACAAATGTCAAACAAGTACAACCTCCAAATATTTTAAATGATAAAGTGTTTATTCTTCATTTAATCTCTATTTAAGCATTTGCTTGAGTTAACAATACTTGACATCCCGTATGTTTGAGAATAATGCATATTTCTGTTGACATTTGTGACAGTATGACATGAAAACAAGGAGTCGTGGTCAAAATCATAATAACGTCATCAAAGACAACCACTTACATTGTATTCATACAACTGTTCTCTGATGACTGTACCTAACAACCTTTCTATCCGTTCTAGATACTGGATATTCATGCTTTCTTTGATCAAACTCTCCGGGTCCAATCAGAAAATATATGAAATAATAACGTGAATATTACTGAGCAACCTTCATGGTACAATGGTATCATTAAAATTGATCACAACAATAGGAATAATTGACAAAAGTAAGACACGTAATTCAAATACATATAAGTTAGTGATGTACAATGAGAATTAGAAAACGCTGGATAATTTAATAGGTCAGATAGATACACAAAAGTAAAAAAGATTTTGGAAGTTCTGTTGCTTATGGAAAGCAGGAATTTGAAACCGTGGTCGGAAGCAAGGGAGAAGCTTATAACCGGCACTATAATCGAATATACGACATTAACCGCTAAGATGGCCATTAGACGGTTTTTACACTTAGAGTAACATCATCATCATTTTATTCATATTTACAGTGACAGATAAACCCACCATAGGTTTCAACATGGTACGGTTAACTGCGAGTAATGGGGACACAACTGAAGCTCCCCCAGACGTGAACAGCGCATCCCCTCAAGACACGAGTTGGACAAACATCGTCTCCCCTAAATCTGTGCAATATGAATTGACTGCAATGTACAAGATGAGTGTTACACCACCAGCTCGACCTGCCTATATAAAGGATTTCAGTGTTGGCATCACAGGTGCCTCTGTCGTGATTGACATAAAAAGAGGTGAGCCTTTCATTAAGACATAAAGGTCAAGCTACTTATATATATATGTCATGGTTGTCGTGAAAAGAGATGAGTTTTACAATGTGACAAGCTACTTGTAACATGTAGGTAAACAGACAGTTGTTGCTGACGCCTGTATAACGTTTGTGTGCAGAAGGACGGACTGTAAAGTCGAAGACAATGACGTGTAGTGGGGCGAGTAGATATAGCCCGGTCACGGACTTGTACCGATGTACAAGGAGCCCTACGCCCTCAACGGTGCTGCCTCTCCCTCTTCAGCACCGGGATTCGTATGTATTTCTTGTACTCCACCAATTCTACCTTCACATTATATGCTGTTTTACATACATTAGTGAACACATTCCATGCTTGATAATTTACAATGTTAACCCCTTTATGTATCTAGATATAAAAACAGTTGATGCATCGGCGCCGAACGGTTAACGACAATGATTGTAAAGATTGATATTTGTTTTCTTCTTAAGATGTTAAAATGAATGCTAACCTTCCCATTTAAACATTTCTTAAACATGTTTAACATTTGCAGCATTGAGTTGAGGTTTGAGACGAGCAATGGAGGTAAAGTAAGAGTGCGTGACATGGAGAGTAATACTGAGTCCACGCACTACTACGAGGGCAACTCCCAGGTACACAGCTACACACTGTCCGTTGACTTGAACACCCCTACCCACTGCACTCACACACCCGCATGTGTCGACAGCATGCTGGCGGAGGACGACCTCATCACAACAGTAAGTTCACATTGTTCATCGTACCATCTGTCTTATTGTAAGTCAAATACATGGTGGTTTTTCTGTCTGAATATAATTATACACGTTGCATATAGATATAAAGATAAACAATTCCTTATCAATGTCTTATTAAATGCATTCCTGACAAGACGTGTATTAAAGGAAACTAACGTATCTACAGAGTGAAGTGTCTATGAGGTGGAGTGGCTGGGAGGACACTGACTCTGGACTGAGCAAATATGTGTTGGAGGTGCACGAGCTGCATGCAGTGGATGATCATCTCCAGGAGAGGGCAGTCATAGATTCCCTCACACTGTCTGTCTCCACGGTATGTCATTCAATTACAGACATCTGCACACTGTCAACATCTACAGTTCTTAATCAACTCACTCACTCTTGCACACTGTCACAATTCACAATACCTCATCAACTCACAAACTCCTGCACACTGTCCACATCCACAGAATGTTATCAAGTTAGATGCTCTTGCAAATATTCTACATCCGCAGTACGTAATGGATGTTCATATCCAGCGACTTCATCAAATAGAGCAGTTTCACAAGAATCTTTGTATACTGCTTTGACGCATTCAACCTTATACAACCTGAATTGTCCTTTCCTGTACAGTCTTGATAAACTTCATTTCCCTGATACTGAACATGACCTGTTATATTGGATAGACAGCATACCACTGGTAACAAAGGCATGTCCAAACTTCTCATTTACAAGTACGTTGTTGTTGGGCATAAAAGGTGATAAAGCTATGTATCTATGAAATTTGCCGCAACGAAGTGCAATTTTAACATGTGGCCTGGATAACTTGTCTGAACTACAGCTAGTTTATACAGGATATCCTTCCATGTTTCTCAATTACATCCAGGCACATTTCATGGATGATTCAGATATTTAAAAGAAGTATCTGGCATCCACATAATCAGGTCCAGCAATATGACTTGTAACAAGTAGGTCCTCAGGGGCCTTTAGACCATGGTGCTGTAGGTAATATGTTAGAACACGATCAAGAACAATAGCATTGTCGGCAGTTATTTTGTTCTCGGTCTTCAGGTTGGTTTCACCTTTGGCTTTCTGATAACCTGGTATATCGATTGTGAAACGTGAAGATGGCATAGTTTGTTCAATTTTGAATGAGATCAGCAAAGACAGTGAATAGATACTAGTAAAGACGCGATATACTTTTCAAAAAGCATAAATGAAGAGATTGAAAACTGGTTCTGAATGTAGTATATCCTTAAAAAGGGAGGGGTTCATTGCAACATAGGGTACATCGATTTTTTCAATGTAAATGATCTTTACAGGACTATGTTTATTCAATTATGACTCGTTATTAATAGGAAAGGTGGGAATTATTACTGGCATAATTATGTTCAGAAAAAAATTTGTACGAGACATGAATATTGTCCTGTCTCTATTCCCTAAAAATAAATGGTATGTTCCTCCTACGTCTGACATAGTAGTTTACCGTACCCACATACGAACATATGGAAGAGGAGAGAGAAGAGTAGGGGGCGAATGGAGGGCAGGTCTTATAGGCAAGTTACTATGGAAACAGATCTCCCTCCGATCACCTGACTGTCACAATGGTGATTTCAAATTTTGAAACAATTGATGAAAACTATTTTATAGATATAACATTTCTTAGTTGTGTATATCATTCATCTTTTTCAATATGTTTTCAACAACCTCTTTTGTATGTCTTTGAAACCATTGAAAAAAATGTTTAGTAGTTATTATATTTAAAGAATATATATGGATGTTAGTCCTAGATACAAAGATCTCAAACTTCCAGCTGGACAAGTATATGTGGGCACACCCGTTTTGTGCTGAGAGATTTACCCCGGCCTTTAAGTCTGACTATATGAAATTAATTATTTTAATCATTATTTTGACGTCTTGCAGCTCAGTGAGATGTATACACTGGCCGGTGCAGGTGTTTATTCTTTGACACTCTCCGTATATGACAAAGCTGGTAACCACAAGAGTGCACGAAGAATAGTCATGTATGATCCAACGTCATCAGTGACGACTCGTGCAGACACCAAGTTGTTGGTGAGTACAGGTTCCAGAAAAGCACCTGGTTGGCAGACGAACACGTCGAGCGTGAGATTTGACTGGAGCAACAGATACATAAACACATTGCATCACAGCAATAACTGGCTCCTCCCTGTGGCATCCGTCAATGGGACCAGTTCACTATATGACGACTCGGAGGGAGACAGGACGCTGGCTGCAATAGACAATATTCAAGGTATTTCTGCTTCTTTGTACATGTGTCATTTCTTATATCTGGAACTAAAATGAGGTTTAAGATTAGTATATCAAAAATGATGTGTCTCCTTAATTTCCGCCGCACTTTAAGATCAATGCCGAGCAGCTTCAGACGAATTGCAATACCTGAATACAATTAATAAGGAATTTTAAAGGTTCAGAGAAAAAAGAAAAAAGCTGTCAAGAACCACATCGCATCTTATCAAAAATATTTACTGAGTCAAGCTTCTGTTGATATTTCAAACTCAATTTTCTAACATTTACTATTGTTTCTCTTTAATTTTGAATTCACAATTTGCCACAATGCATATGGATCGAGTTGAATTGAGGAATCTCTTTATTTGACTTGTAGGTATCGTCAAAATATCCACAGCCTTCCTTGTTGATCACTCCGGAGGATCGTCCATCGAGTCCGAACCACTAGACTCTGCATTCATCAGTCAAGGTTTAGCACAGTCCCAAACAATAACGCCGAGTCTGGTTGATGGAGACACTGTCAGGTTCTGGGTTCGAGCCTGGGATGTGATGTCGCGGGTGAAGGAGGAGAGCACAATGATTCACATTGACACATCACCCCCAATCATAAATGATTTGTGGCTTGCCCAAGGAGATCGCGTCAATGTCAGCGTCCACTCGCTAGAGGACCTGACCGCAATGACGTGAGTACTAATTTGATCTTACTACAATCATATCTCGTAACAATGCCAGTGTCATTAGTCAAACTCAATGTAAACGTTTGTTTCTATTTAATTGAGCTGATGACAATATATGAACTTCCGATTTGTATTGATAAAACCTCTTATGCACTACTTCAGCTTTGAATGGATAGCATATGACGTGCATAGTGGACTGGAGTCTATCTCTTGGAAGATAACAGACAGATTTGAGGAGGGGGACATAGTACATGGAGTCCAGCACCTTACCACACAAGGGGAAACAGGCGTAAGGAGGATATTTTTGTGAAAGGGGAGATAACTGCCTTGACGTCACTTCGATTAACATGATGTAAACAACAATCTGGCTGTGTGACTGATTATTTTCGTTTACCACAAATGCATACTAGTACATTATAAAATAAACAATGTATAGTTTCTTCAACGGTTACATACTTTATCTAACATGAAGCAAAGGTAATTAAAACAAATGTGCCACTTCTAGCTTGACTGTCCTGTATACTAATTTCTAGCCACTCTTGTAGAAGGGGATGATTTCATGTTGTTGTCTGCAGGACCTGGAGGACTGTACAGCTCGGTATGCCGAGTCCGTCAGGGGAGCTAACTGCTACTGTACACCTGCAACAGGCTGCTATCACAGACACTTCAACGTTAAACCTCCTCTGGTCGACTCTAATCGCTCTCACGGAGGAATATTCACTGACAAATATAAAGGAGTACATAATTCAGATTATCACATCGAAGTAACTGCCACCAACCACGCCAAACTTACTACCATAAAAGATTTTAAGGTATATACAAATCGTATTTTTTAATTTACTTTAAGGAATTGCAAAAGTAATCATTAAACATTACAAACAAATTGGACCGAAATAAATTATAGAAGAAAGATTGTTAGTTTTTATTGAATTCAAAATCAAAGCTTCTAGATGATTATAAAAATGTAAAGAAGGAGACGTCTCCAAAGTGCAACATGTTGCTTCGCAGATCACGATAGACTCGAGCCCTCCCCTGTCTGGACACGTGCACGAAGGGATGCCTGGACAGCCGGAGGTGGACTACCAGCAGGACCTGCGTATACACGCTCACTGGGCAGGATTTTTCGACAGGGAGAGTGGCGTCAAATTCTTTCAATACGGCTTTTCAACCTCCTGCCTCACTGAGGACAACTTTGGTCTTGACCTGGAAGTATTCAATGTAAGAGTAATCATCGATTGACAATGTATTTCTATAATATCAGTCACCTATCGGTAGTTATTCTAGCACAGCTTTGCAAAAAGGTGCTTGTGAAAGTCTTATTTGTCTTTTACATCCTCTTAAATTTCTGTATTGTTTGATGACAATTTGCACAGGTTTCAGAAACAACATCAACATTTGCATCATGGACTGCGCCGACCTCTGGACTCTTTCATGTGACTGTTCTGGCTTACAATGGCGGTCTGGCAGCTTCCGTCCCAGTGTGTTCAGATGGAGTTACCATTGACACAACGCTCCCAAGCCTAAGAGAGGTTGCAGTTCTAGATGCAAGAATTGTAGGCGGCCTAGTCAAAACGTCAGACGACTCAGTATGGGCCATTGATGATCAAAGACGCCGATCTCTTGTATCATCTCCAGGTTCACTTTGCAGGTAAGGTTATACTCACTCGTTTTTAAAACGTTAGAAAACTAATTTTGAAAAAAGTTCTCATTGGTTAAATACTGTAGTCCATACAAGTTATTGCAAGCCCAAAAACGGGTCATGAAGACAGTTTTGACATTCTGACCGATGGATTTCATGACTGTCCTTTAAAGTGTCACTATTTCCTTGGTCACAGGTCTAAAGCAGCAGACATCACCCTCCAGCTTCTGTCTGAGTTTCCACTCAGTCGTCTGCAGAATGGAAGTGTGCGAACCGTACCTAACCAGGACTGCTCTGTGTTAGCGTCATTGCCAGATGCCTTCTTCAAATCATTTTATTTACGAAAAGACTATGAAGTAAGTTTAACTTCACTCCGCTGCGAGCATTACATTAGTATTTGATCAGATGAGGTTTACACTTATGTTTGTAAAATGGGGGATCCCACTTAACCATAATCAATGATGATCTCATTTGGCAAAAATAATATCTCCCTCGTACTAATCTTATGCCATCAGTTGTATTTGAATTGGACCGGAGTTGACGAGGAGAGTGGAATCTATGACTATGAGCTTGGTTTGATGTCTGATGCTTCTGACGTCTCAGCCCCTGATCTCCTGCCCTTCACCTCCACTCATCACCACCCCCACTTCCAGGCCTCGCACCCACTACTCGCCCAGGCTCAGACTTTCTACATTGCACTCAGAGCAACCAACAAGGCCGGTCTCTCCTCTACCAAGGTACAGTTCTATTCTGGTGTTCTCTTAACGACTTACTTTATTGCTTTCACCACAGTACAACTGTCATCATTTTTTGTCTTCCCACAGGTGCTTGGTCCAGTCATCGTCCATACGCTTGCTGCTTCATTCACTGGGACCATTATAACGCGCCTTGATGGAGAATACCTCATAGCTGAGTGGGAGGCATCAGCCTTCTCAGATCCAGAGCCAGATCATCTCAAGTATGAAGTCGCAGTTGGTGAGTTTTACAACATCCAATGTTCAAAATAATGAGAAGTTCTGTCCAAATGATATCTTAACAAATTCCTTTAAAGAGGAGACGTAACGCATAATTGTGATTATTACAAATTATTATCTGTAGTCGCTTCACTTATATGAATCAATAGAGCCAAAAAATGAGAAAATATACGCTTTAATTCGACTACTAGGAGACCTTTTATACCCCTGCTTTGGATAACCGCCTAATGAGCCTGGCGAACGCTTAAACAAAATCACCGAAGCATGACTCGAAGCCACGCCCAGTGTGTGACGTGCTAGTTGTCAGCTGAAAGTCCAGCCCTTTGATTTTCTCTGTATTTTTAAGCTAATTCAACAGCAAAATAGAGGCAATAGCATGACCGAAAGAATTCCAAAATACGATATGTAACTGCTTCATGATATCAACTTTACCTCTTAGTCGTCAAATCCATTTTCATTGGACTGTGACAATCCTTGGACGCGGTTTTCGTGGGTGGGTTTATATAAAAAAGGTTAAGAACTTGGTCGGTGAGAGATCCATTACTATGGGATATCACGTAGTGTTACAACATTTATTATCGATATGAAGTTCTAAATTGTCTCCAAAAAAATGTTTTTTGTAATAAACGGGAGAGAATGTAAAAACCTGTTTAATGTTTACTGTAGAAAAAATCATTTTGTTTCACTTCACTTTATGACAACTTAGTACTTAGTGGATTATTCGTTTGTATTTAACTAACGTATATTATATTGTTAGCTAGTATAACATCTCACACCGTGTTGCAATATCTCTGTCTTCGAATTTAACAATCAATGACATGAAAACATACCTGGCGCAAGCGTTAGAAACATCCTATGTAATCCTAAAGAATGTTGGTACCCGTTATTCACGATGTACTTGTTAAAATCTGTGTCATCGTCCTTAGAAGTACATGAGCCAAATCTCCTTCTCTTAATTTATTGGTTGAATATATATTCTACAAGTTCATTGGTTCAAAATGACTGGACGCCGTGACAATAAACTAAGTAGCAGTCGAATGCCAAGATTACGCCATTATGACAGGACATACATTCTGCTTGGTGGATCCAAGGCGTTAAAATTCAAAAGGTATAATTAGAGACAATTAAATCAAGAACTGAAATTGAATGCGATAGGATTATATAACGGCCACCTGTGTGTCATAAAAAATAAGACTATTTGAATCAGTCTGATTGTTGTGACAACATTTGGCAGACGTCGTAATTCATGTACACATGCTATGGGATAGTGCGCATAGCATCATATTAAAACACTGTCTTTTGCTTGGAACAATACAAATAATTAAAGATATATTTAACATCAATTCATCGGAGGTTTGAGTTACTTGGATGACTTTAGATATGTTTAAACAGTTGTTTAGAATGTGAGATTTCCTGTTGTTTTTTCATTAAGGAGGTTATAATTATGCCAACTAGCACGTCACGCGGCAGGACACGCGGCTTGACACGCCTCAGTGACCACGGGCCTGTTCAGTTCTGTTCACTGGTGCTAATTAGCTGGTGATTGGAAAAAGCAGTATTAAAGTTGTTTATAGGCCGATTTCGAAAATTTAAACCCAAGTTACTGGCAAATTAGAATACGTATTTTATGAATCACGAAAGTTGCCATTGGTCATTTCAGTCGATCTTTAATGTTTTCAGGGACTAATCTGTTGGCATCTGTTGTGCGTCCATTCCGAGCCATAGAATCTGGAGGCAGCTGTGTGCTCAGCTGGCAACCCACGTGTGCAGCTGTACCAGTGAGTGATCTGCACTGGGATCTGCACCACAGCCACACATACTTCCTATCTGTCAGAGTCACCAACCTGGTCGGTCTGTCTGTCGTGGCACGCTCAGAGCCTTACTTGCATGATGTCAGACTGCCAACTCAAGGAGTCGTCATTGACATTTGCCCTGAGGAAGAGGAGCACATCTTCAACGCCAATGTAAGAACTTAATAGCGTTTAGTCTTTGATTGCTGAATTGTTGTAAACAAATTTTATGTAATGCTGAGGAATTAACTGGACACCGTACAATAATTCATAATTATTCATTTCTTCAGAACTTCGTTGACACTGACCAACAGCTGTCTACTTCAAGTCTTTCTGCAAGGTGGCATGGCTTTCAGTCACTTGGACAGAATATAACCTACAGGATTAGTGTAGGCTCAACACCATTTGGAACTCAAGTCAGACCATTCGTCAGTGTTGGCAATCAAATTCAATATACTTTCACTGCTTTGAAATTAGAGGAAAATCAGGTACGTTATTCATTTAACATCAACGCAAAAAGCAGCCAGGATTATTATCATCCATTTATCAGAATCAACTGAAGTATACTCTTAACAAAATAATTTCGGAAACATCTTTTTGCATCCAATTGAGTCTTCATTCTCCTTGTAAATATAATGTTACTCATATTTCAGAAGTACTACATGACAGTCGAAGCCTCAAATGGTGCAGGAAAAACTTTTTCAACGTCAAATGGTCGTTTCATTGTGCGAAACGGTGTAGATATGTCACATATCATTATCAAAGATGGCCCATGGTGTAAAACAGGTATTAAAGACGCATACACAGTAACTCTTTTACAAGTTTTCAAGTACTCGAATCATTTTGTTTACGTTGTCCTTCTGCTCATTGAAAGGAATAATATCCTTAGGTTTTGGCTCTATATAAAGAGCAGAGAGCCACTAGTGAGACCTATATCTCTCATTCTGATTTGAATATGGGTTTAATTTTTATAACATGACAGGATGTGTAGTATATGTGCTAAATTTGACTGAAACTTGTTTCAGTAGAGGGTTCGTCACCAAGTTCAAGAGACCAAGTTGTGAGTAGATTTTTCAAGCATAAAGTGATATTGTAATCAACGCCTCTTAATCTTATACTTAATAATGGAGTTTAACAGCATCATCAGGTATCTTTAATCTCATCAGGTCTGAAAATTCACATGGTTATGAAATTGTATGGTATGACGCCTGTATGTTGGTCGATCGACTTCATCTCATGAAATAAAGCTGAAATATTTTACACTATCACAATGGTAAATGGTTTAAAAAATCATTTAATCCTTTAAATACTGTTTTAGTCAGTTCCGGAACAAAAACCTTTTTAATCTTACAACAACTTGGACAGAATGCTTAGTTTATTAACCACAGAAAGCTGTAATGTGTAAACATTCTTACTTATGGCAATAGCATTTAAAAATGGTACATCTGTTGAATATGTCACTCACTCATGCCCATGCTCTCAAAAATAAAGACTTTAAAAGTACGTTTGTTTGTATACTTCTTTTGAAATGTGGATTCCTTTATGGTTACAGTGCTACAGTATTGTTGTTACGCAAGCTGCGATTTGCCTTCAAACCAAAGGAAAGCAACTTTGTTTTGTTTCTTTCAAAACCCTCTTATAGTATTCTTTAGAAAAGAGACTTTTAAGCTGAGAGTTTGTGAATACACTTCTTAGTAAATGTGGATCCCTCTAAGAACACGTGATACAGTGCAAAAGTGCATTCGAACCACAGGAAAACAAATTTCACAAACAACCATATTTCACAGCGCGAAGATCGAATTCTCAATCATAATAATGCAATGTTTTTTCTTCATACCATCCTACTCATGTGAGAACTTCTAAATGATTATCGTGCAGTAGGAAATTTATCCAGATGTGAAATGTCTTATTGTATTTACACCTGTGTGTGTTTTTAGACCTGTGAGTCGGACACAGACTACCAAATCTCGACGTCTGTGTACACAGCTCACTGGGCGCGGTCTAAGGTTGACATAGAACGCTACCCAGAAGTGACCTGGAGTCTGGAGGAGAGGCTGCCGCACTCAGGTGATCACATAATATTGTTGGCACTTTGCCAAATTTGCATAGCTGCATATGCATTGTTATCATCTTTGAGGATTAGTCAACACTTATGCAATACTATTTAGATTATTTCTTTGTTGTATGGTAGATTCTAAATGGAGGACTGTGCGTGCGTATGAGCGTGTAGGGCCGGTTTCCCGCCTATTCTCAGGCAATGCTTCCCTCTCCCCGGGCTCCACGTACCGAGCTGCTGTCAGATTCTGTGCGGGGCTTGTGTGCTCCATGCCAACCTACAGTGATGGAACAACAATTATTCCAAACCCGCCCAAACCAGGAACAATCAGTCTCCAGCATCTGCCGCAGGGAGATAACTCCCAAGTAAGTGATTGAGTCAGTTAGTGAGTTACTCATTTAGTAAGGCACTGGTTCAATCTTTCGGTCAGTTAACAAGTGAGTCTGTCAGTGGTTCAGTGGTTCAGTGGTTCAATATATTAGTCGGTTAGTAATTGAGTCAATGCGTTGATCGGTTTGCCATCGGGTAAGTCAGCAAACCAATAAAGCTGCCAGTCAGGGAAATAAGTCATTTAGTCTTTTAGTTAGGAATTTGCATTAACGAAATTCTCTTATGCATATAGATTACAGTGGAGATGGATCGCTTTTATGACCCTGACATCCTGGTTAGATCAGAGGCATATGAGGTGATGGAGAGGTATGAATGGGCTCTCTCCGACGATAGTCAGGCCAGAAGAATGCTAACATCCTGGAAACAGATCGAATCGCAGGAAATAGTTGACGGTAGAAATAAGGTTTGTTGATTTTTAAGATTTATTTCTGGCATTTAGATACTGTCATTTACAAATATGTAAATTTGAAAACAAAAGCCCATCAACATCATTTCAATGCTTGTTTTTCATAATACGTCCAGTAGTATTGTTTTTCTTTTACTTTTTCTATTCTTTTACTTTTCGTCATGTGCCACGATTGCCCTGTAGATGCGGTTCCTTGTAGCAGTAGAGGGAAGGGCGGAGACGAGCCGGTGCCGGTGGCTGTGTGTGCGGGGCTACAACTGGGCTGGACGTGCGTCCCTCCTCACCGTGCAGGTGCACGACTGCAGCGCACTCGATCCCCCGGTTGTCATTGATGTTCTTGGTCAGTCAGAGTTATTCCTTACCATTAGAAAATATCAAATTAGATACTTGTATGTGGCAATCATTTTCGAGATGATTGTCATTTCAAACTTCCCATTTTATAGGTGAAACACAAGGACAAAATATCGGGAAGGAGTTTGTATTTGATACGTCGGAGACTAGAGAGATCACAGACGTAGACTACACTGGACACACGAACATGCTGTCTGGAGTGTGGCCCCGCCTGAGACACGGGAACTACACGTGGGCGGTGCTGGAGAGTGACCAGACAAACCCACTTTCTGACTCCACCAAGCAGAGTATCATGGCCCTCGATGACCCTTGCACAACCTCCATGGTCCTGCAATGTGGACAAACAGGTAATCTATATGTTAATGAAACACACGTTCTTTAGCCAGTCCAAAAAACGTGTTACCAAATCTATATAAAATATCGAGTCTGTTGTTTTCCGATGCAAGACAGTGGGGTCGACTCGTCAAACTGCAAACAACATGGCAAGAATTGGGACCAAAAAGCTTAGCATCATTTACGATTTCATGATCATGCTCACTGACCCTCTCCTTCTAATTGCATCGTACATGTACATGTTTCAAAAATCTTAAAAATCCTTGTCATTATGTTGTACGCCATAGCTCAGATGGTACACCAGCTAAAAAAATACTGTTTAGGCATAGATTTAGAGGCCCGCAACATTAAAATAGGGCCTGTCTTTGACATAAAATTACTTATGTTTGGGTGTAAATGAATTAATGGTAAGTTGTGTTTTTATGGAAATATATTTCTAGCGCTTATTATAATGTAGATATGTTAACAGAGTACCTTATTCATACTGATTCTATGGACTTGAACATTGAAA
Organism: Phorcus lineatus; assembly: GCA_921293015.1. Classification (NCBI taxonomy): domain Eukaryota; kingdom Metazoa; phylum Mollusca; class Gastropoda; order Trochida; family Trochidae; genus Phorcus; species Phorcus lineatus. The sequence goes on along the minus strand of OV121087.1, from coordinate 17,463,958 downwards.
CCTTTTAATGAATTTCAGAAAACAACTTCATAAATGTGGTATTTTCGGATAAATCCCTTCTTCAACATGGAAAAAGATATTATATTTGTATCCGGGCTGAAGAGAGAAATGAAGACTTTGAGGAGTGGACGAATGAACTAGGTGAGGTGAGCGCATGCAGTGATGGTATCACGGTGGATCTGTCACCCCCTGTTCCTGGCACTGTGCACGTGCTTGGACTTACTGCGGGAGGAGTCCAGGTAGGTTAACGAATCAATTCATATCGCCTCTTGTTTATTCACAGAAATAAAAATACAAAATCTATATGTGAATCTATTTCTTCATTTGAATATTAGAGTTTATCTAGTAAGAACTATTACTATTTCAAGCAAATAAACCTTGAAATATTTTGGATAAATCATCATGACATACACACTTTTCAAGTGAAAACGGCAGACAAGAAATAAAAAATTTACATATTAAGATATTGCACAATCTACATTTTAAACTCTAAACATGACTTGTTCTACTATTAATCTGTACACGTGAAAGTTTCAAGTATAACGGTACAGTGTACTTGCAGATTCAGATTCATTTATTAGGCTCATATCGCCACCAACGGTGGTACAAGAGCAAAAATGATATACAGATTTTAATACTAATTGATCAAGACAGCAGAGACAGACAAATATTCACGTAATACAATAATATAAACAAATCTATAGAAATAGATATATCTGTTACACGATATAATCATATACACATTTCAATAGCATTTCATGCAATATATATAACTTGTAAAATTTATCTTATATATTTATAGAGCATGTATTGTGCAGTTGTATTTCTATCGATTACTCCTCATTCATACTAAATGAATTAGCAATTCTTGAAAATAATGTTGATAAATTTAGCAAGCTTTTTCAGCACCTTTGTGTTATTATTAGTAAGTAGCCTTTTGAATTTAAATAGGTTCGGAAATGTAAAGTATAATTTGTCAATAAGAATAGAGCGATCATGGTTTAGGGCTGTACACTTTAGCAAGTAATGGAACTCATCACCAACTGCAGGGGAATGACATAATTTACATGTTCTTTCTTGCTTAATAATATTCTGCCAGCGTCCAGTTTCCACAGGTAGTCTATGGTTAGTGGTTCTAAAGCGAAGTATTGGTGTAGAAATATGTTTGGACAAGAAGAGATAATTGTCAAAACTAGGTTTTTCTTTCAAAAGTTTGTAATATTGTCCTTTGGAACTGGATTTAACCTCCGAGCGCCAGGACTGATTAAATTGGTCTTTTAGAACTGATTCAACTTGTAGCAAAAGCCAAGAGGTATTACATTTATTTGGATTTAAAAAGACATAAGATAGACCACAATTATCTAAGATAGATTTGACAGATAGTAGCCATGGATTAGCATCAATATCGTGATTATGATTGAAGGATATGAATGAGTACAGAGCTTGAGATAATTTGACTTTTTCGTTACTGCTCGCTATTCTATGCCAATAGGAAATCATTCGTTTTGCTATTTTTATAGATAAAGGGGCTCTACCGAATTCTCCATAGAGCATATACGATGGTGTTGAAGATTTTAAACAGGAAGCAAGCTTTAAAAATTTCAAATGAACTTTTTCTATTATACATGTATTTTCATAACCCCATACCTCGCATCCATACAATAAGATAGGTACAACCATTGCGTCAAATGCAGTTAAAAGGCAGTCTAGTGGCATATCCATATTTCTAGCTTTCTTTAGAAGACAGAACATTGCTTTGGAGGCACTTTCTGCGATAGATTTCATACCAACTAACATTCTTCTATTTCGATGAAATTTTATACCAAGGTAACTGTAATCGTCAACTATATCTAAATAAGTATCACCAAACATAAACCTTAATTTGGACTTTTTTGCCGGTCCGCTTCCAAAAATTACAATTTTAGTTTTCGAAATATTTACTTTTAAATTCCATTCAACACAGTAATCGAAGAAAGTATTGAGGGTCCTTTGCAGGCCAATAGGAGTATCACTGAACAGGGCGGTGTCATCTGCATACAGCAAAGAAAGGAACCTTACAAATAGAGATATATCAGCACCTGACTTAGTTTCAATGCTTATTCCAGGGCATCCATTATCATTTAACACGTTTTCAAGGTCATTTATAAAGAGACAGAAAAGTAATGGTGAAAGATTTTCTCCCTGTCGCACGCCAGAACGACAGGGAAAGAAATCAGATACTTCATTGTTCGCCGAGACCGAGGATTTGATATTGTGATACATATTTTTAACTAGAGTCATAAATCTTCCATCAATTCCAGATTTTATCATTTTAAACCACAGACCGGCCCTCCAAACGGTGTCAAACGCCTTTGTAAAATCTATGAAAACACAGAATAATTTCCTTTTTAATGATTTCAATATTTGATTGAAATATTCAACTAAGAAGGGGAGTAATATATGATATGAGTCAATCAGATAATCATTTTCAATCATGTCTAATCCTGATGCTTTACAACGTTTAAGATGTTTTGCTGCCATTACGATTTCTTCTTCAGTAATATCAGAATTGAGTAAATCGGTATTGAGACTCTGATCTCGTTCAGCATCATAATTGATGTCCGGTTGTTCAGGAATAGGGTCATTTAGTTCTTTATAAAATTCAAAAAAATCTTGTAGATTTGGGGTGGTAACATTCATATTATTTTTGGCATTGTTCAGCATTTTCCAGAATTCTTTAGGCGAGTGCATTTTATTTCCCCTAAATAAATCGGTTAATAATTTTTTATGTTTTCTTATGTATTTATTCATACACTTTTTATATTCACTTGAGACTTGCCTTAGGCGGGATCTATTTTCAGAAGATTTGCTTTTTTTAAACTTACTTTTAGCTCTATGGAATCTTTTTCTCATTTTCGTACATTCACTGCCAAACCAGGCTTTACTAGATTCTCTTTTAACTGATCGCGTTTGTGCAGATGAAATACGTTTAACCCCGAAGGTTTCACGTGCAGCATTGACTAGCACGTGCGCGATATCGTCAGCCAGGCTATTTACAACTTGAGGGTCGACGTGACCCGTCCGCGCTAACAGTGCTTGATCAGTCAGTTTATTGACGGAAGATACGTTTATATTTTCACAATACAGTTTGCTTTTCTCAACATCATATCGTCTAGGGGCTTTGGTATTACTGTCTGGGGCGTGACCATTTGTGTAAGGGATATGTTTAGGAACGGGACGTTCTTCGTTGATATGCAAAGTAAAGTGGACTGGGCAGTGTACGTCTGAGAAGAGAGGAGAAAACTCAAGGATATCAAAGTCAATTACAAATGGCAATGAATAAGCAGATGCAAGTAAGTAGTCAACCACAGATTTATCTTTACATGTATTGCTTCCGATGTTCATATCATTACCAATTCTACCATTGCAAATAAAAAGATTTAAATTTTTACACAATTCAATTAATTTATGTCCAAAATTGTTTATTCTACCTATATCTTGGGAGTTCCTATTTAATGGCAGATTTAATGTTTCTAATAAATCTTTAGGTCGTAGCTTATTAATATTTTCCGGAATATCAAGACTCAATTCTTCTATCATATGTTCATCAAATTCACAATATTCACAAGCAACATTCGTTCTGGCATTAAAATCACCAACTAAGCACACAAATTCACTTTTAGAAAGATAATGAAGAGCAGATTCTTCTATATTGATAAATGCATCATTGGTTACATATCTGGAACCCTCCGGGGGAATGTATACATTTCCAATGTAAACATCTTGGTCAATGTTGAAAAGGGATTTAGACAATTTAATCCAAAACACATATTCATTTTTCTGATCAGCTGGCGATATCAAGTTTTTATATTTATCCTTTATTGCAAAACCTATTCCCCCAGATTTTCTTAATGCTTTTGATCTGTGTTCCAGATATATAGTAAAGCCATTAATAGTTAAATCATCTAAAATATCAGTTTTCGTCTCTTGGAGACAGATAACATCATTCCTATCAAATAAATCAGTAAATTCTTTGTAATGCAATCTGTTTCTCAGGCCACAAACATTTATGGAAGTAAAATGTAATTTACTATGTTTTGTTTTCTCACTGACATCATCATCATCATCATCATCATCATCATCATCATCATCATCATCATCAACATCTTCATCATCATCATCATCTTCATCATTATCAACATCAACATCATCATCATCATCATTATCATTATCATCATTGACCGTAAGAATAGCATTTTCAATTACAATAGCATCCCCATCAGCAAAAAATATCTCATCTCCTTCATTAACAGCATCATCCAAACCAATTATACCACGTACATCATCAACAGTGTGGTTATCAACAGGGTAATTAAAATTTGATGTTGCATTCGATATTGGGAAAAGATCTAAAATAGAGTTCAAGTGGTCATCCTTATTTTCATTCTTTTCTTTGGGATTACCTTTGTGATCATGACATGTTACTTTACATTTGGAACTAAATTTTTTTCCAGCATCATTTTCCAAAAGGTTTGGGCTATGTTCATAGTAATCATTATCATTGTTGTATTTCTCCATATATCTGTCATGTACACTTTCTTCATCACCCTTACATTTCTGATTATAAATTCCAAATCTGTTAAGATTTCCCCTTTCACTCTGAAAAGATGCAGGATTGATTAAACTTTGAACACAGATTACTCCTTCAGTTTGATTAGCATTAACACAAATGTTACTGATGTCATCAACACAACTTTCTTCTTCACAAAACCTGTTTCTTATACATTTGTTACTATATTTGACATCAATTTTATCTTCAGTTAGTGTTAATGTAACACAATTGATGATGTTATTAGCACAGTTTTCTTTTTCATCTGGTTTTGGTTTATCACAATGAATAATATTTCTGGAACAGTTTTCCTCTTCATTTGGTTTTGTTAGAACACTATTGATAGTATTTCTAGAACAGTTTTTCACTTCATTTGGTTTTATTTTAACACTATTGATGGTGTTTTTAGCATAGTTTTCCTCTTCATTTGGTTTTATTTCAACACAATTAATAATGTTTTTAGCACAGTTTTCATCTTCATGTGAATTTGTTTTAAAACAGTTGATAATATTTCTAGCACAGTTTTCCTCTTCATTTGGTTTTGTTTTAACACTATTCATAATATTTTTAGCACAGTTTTCCTCTTCATTTTGGTTTGATTTAACACAATTGATAATGTTTTTAACACAGTTTTCTTCTTCCTTTGGTTTTATTTTAACACAATTGATAATATTTTTAGCACAGTTTACCTCTTCATTTGGTTCTGATTCAACACAAATGATAACATTTCTTGCACATTTTTCCTCATCAATTGAATTTATTCTAACACAATTGGTAATATTTCTGGTGAAGTTTTCCTCTTCATTTGGTTTTTTTTTGAGACAATTGATAATGTTTTCAGCACATTTTTCCTCATCAATTGAATTTATTCTAACACAATTGGTAATATTTCTAGTGAAGTTTTCCTCTTCATTTGGTTTTGTTTTAAGACAGTTGATAATGTTTTCAGCACAGTTTTCTTCTTCATTTGGTTTTGTTAGAGCACAATTGATTTTTGTTTCAGCACAGTTTTCCTTCATAGTTGAGTTTGAGATATCATAATTTATATTAATTTTAGCACACTTTTTCTTTTCATTCGGTTTTGTTATAACACAATTAAGCTTGATGTTTGACTTAACACCGTTTGCCTTTCCTGTTTGTATTCTTTTCACCCTTTCTTCATTATTTTTGGATTTCTCAAATGTGGTAATTTTTTTATTCAGACAGTTCTTCACCTTGACATTTATTTTGTTATAGACACAAGTTTGGCTGTTTTTAGTGTTTAATATTGTGTTGCCACATGACATGGGTTTTGTATTCATTGTTTTACTGATACACACATATGTTTTAAAATCCTTTGGGGAGATCTTTGTAAATATGATATTTTGTCTATTACTTGTATCATTGTCAGGGTGGAGATATAGACATGAATTACATTCAGGGTTGTTGTCTTCTGGCTCATGTCCACCTGGCTGATCCTATGCAGGGTGACCCCTGGGGGTAGCTATAGGATTCCCTGGGGAGCTGCTCATTCTGTAGGGGGGAGGGATTGCATCCTTGTACAGGACTCTATCTATATACAGCCTGTCCACTACAATATAGGCCTGCCGGTTCTTTCTTCTGGCATCTCTGAGTATGGGCATCAGCACATCTCTCCTATACGCGGATACTTCCTCTGGGAACTGTTCCATTATTTTGTATGGGGTATTTTTTAATAGTTTGCCAGCTCTTTTAACAGCATCCCTTTGGGGGGTGTAAATGAATTTTGCAATAAGTGGCCTTATGCTTGGTGGATCCCCCCTATAATTTTGCCTAGGTTTGCCTATCCTGTGGACCCTTTTGAATTTAATGTCCCCACTTTCCATGCCCAAATTCTGAACAATGAAATCCCTCAGAACCTTTTCACTTTCTTCCATAGTAAAGTATTCCTCTGTTTCAGGAATGTTATGAAAAATTAGATTATCCCGCATTGAGCGACAACGCTGATCGATGAGGGACTCTCTCAGTGAGGTATTCTCTGACTTAAGGGAAGTGATGCTAGGTACACATGAACTGACAGTATCTTTTAGGGTTTTCATTTCTTTTTCAATTTCTGACTTGTCGATAGCCCATTGGTCAAAGCTTTTACTTACAAATTCGACACTTTGCTCAATATCATTTACTTGGGTGTCAATCTCCTGTACCTTTGACTCAAGCCTACACACGTTCATTTTGATTGATGCAACATCGCTCTCGATTGAGTCTAATTTAACAAGACGTGCATCCATATTGTTAAGTTTAGTCATGATCTGGCTCAGTGCTACAGTCCATGTGTCGTTTGTGTTGAGAGAAGGTTCAGGTTGAGACGACATGGTGTAGGTAGGCAGTGTCTGTTTACATGAAGGTAGTTGAAGGGTGGGGTCAGGCTGGGGTGGGTCAGGTTTAACCGGGTCCCTTCTAGGTGTGACAGGTAAGGGTAGTTGGGCGGCTGACATTACTGTTTGTGCCGGGTGAACGGTTTCCTGAGCTGTATTACTAGGTGTTGTGTTTGTGCGTCGCCTGTTTCGTGGAGTGTCTCTTATATTCGTGTCACTAGTGTCTTGGTCACTGGCTGACGATAATTTCTTCTTTCTTTTTCCGGATTTTGTTGAAGTTTTAATGTGTGCTGGCATTCTAGAACATAAACATTTGTCTATTTCTTAGTGGATTGATTTAAACAATGCAATTACCTATTATCATTGAGGAGCTCATTTCAATGTCTCTTCTCCGCCATCTTGATCACGTCACCTATAATAATAATAATAATAATCTTGACATCATTCTCTTCAATCTGAAGAAACCTCTTCTTTGATTTTTAAAGGAGAGAAATTCGGGAAGAGAAGTTTTTATGAATATTTTGCTATAGAAATTCAAATTGCATAAGGGAATGGTTTTCGTTAATATGTAAGAATGTGAATTAGGAGCCACCGTTGGTAATCTATCTATATTCTAAGGACCTTATATGGAGATGGTTTAGAGATCTGTATGATGTATGAGATCTTTAAATCTGAGATAGGCCTCGAACGAGCTCGAGGTCCCTGATTTTAAGACAGGATACCTTTTGGCATAGAGCTTAACAAATTAGATAACACAGTTTCATTGTGTTTCGGAATAACATGTTTGTGTAAATAAATAAAAACTTTGTATTAGACTTTCAGGATGGGACGTAATCGTCTTCAATAAGGAATTAATATGGTGTATATTGTAGGTGAGCACGAGTGAAGTTAGAGTAGAGTGGTCCGGCTTCACTGACATAGAGGAAGTCGGCATCATACCACATACCAGCGGGATTGCTTACTACGAGTTAGCTCTAGGTGAGCAAAGTTTAGTGCAATGCGCAATAGGCAATTTCTTGAATTTTAAAGTTAAACTGACTCAGATTATGTTTCATGAAAATATTTATATGACTTTGATACGTGCCAATATACCATATTGGCTAATTTGAGTATCATCACCTCAAATGATCTATTTAGCTATCCCCAAAAGCCAAAATGTAACAATAATGATAATAGTTTTCAGTGAAAATCTTAGAACGGCTCATTGTGTGCCAAAACCGAAATCACCTTTGCAGTTTACTTAGTTAACCTGGTATTATATCCATTGATTTTTTTGTATTGATCTTTCATTCTGTCTTCTTTAGAAGGGAAACAGTACGTATTTTTCGTTTATTGTTATTATTTCGTAAATCTGCAATTTGTGGCTACAACAACATGCTAAGTGTTTCTTTAACTTTCGTCCTTTCGCTTACAAATTAACAACATGTGGGATATTTTTATATGGGATATTTGCTGTTCTTCTTCCGTAATGTATTGATGATCTTGAAAACAGTACTCTATTTATTTACCAATCTGTACATCCTAAGTGAATATATGTACCAATTCATTAAGCAAAAACATTCATTGATTCAGCTAATCATCTAATCAAATTGTTCATTCAATAAATGTCCTGCCATGATTCAATATTTATGAATATCTTATGAAAAGCTTGTCAGTTGTACTACGGGCCCCACGGGCCCCACGGGCCATCATCAACAAAACAGTAAGTTTTATATTTTCAATTTATCAATACTTAGGGAATTATTTAGTGTGACTAAGACTGTCCTGTTACCGCACCAGGATCCACCCCCGAGGGTGAAGACGTTCAGCAGTTCGACAGGGTGGGTTCTGACACACATGTCACCCTGACACGCCTCCAGCTGCCGAACGGGGCGCGTCTCTACGTCTCCGTCAGAGGTAAGGCAATAGACCACTTGTCAGGGGCGGATCCATCATTTGTTGCCAACTTGGAACATAAAGTACAAAATGATACAACATTTGAGCGCAAGACAATGTTTTTGTTAGTGAAAGTAGGTTTATTCAACCATGCTCTGCAAATGATAGAAGTTATTTGAGCGTAAATTTTTTCGACGAAAGCAATTTGTTTTTGATTGAAAGTAGGTTCATTAAACCATGGTCTGCAAATGATAAAAGTATTAAAGCGTTTTCTCCTTGGTGCAGCCACCGACCATGTCAACAGGAGCATCACAGCCGTGTCAGAAGCCTTTGTTGTGGACTCGTCGCCTCCAGTCCTGTCAGGACGACAGATCCAACTGCAGAACCGATACATCGCCTCCCACAGTCTCCGTGTCTGGTACGTCCCTCGTTCTTTTCCCACCAATGTGTGAAGTGTAAACTGCTAAACCATGATCAGCATCATCTCGCTTATCTATTTAATATCAACAACAATATCAATTTCAGTTGGCATGAAGTTTTCACCGATGACGAGAGTGGCATGAAAGTATATTGGGTTGCACTGGGGACCAAGCCTGGGTTCAGCGACATTGTACCATTCACGTCAACAGAGGGGCAGTGTCACAACCTGGATACACGGAATAACATCAGCGACGGACACCAGTACTTCTTAACTGTTGAGGTGTCTATCAATTTCTACATATCAAATGTATGACCTTGTTATCCCACTGTGGTCAAGACTAGCTTTATTTCAAAATATAAACATAGAAAGAAGAGAAACTACATGTCATAAGAATATTTGATAAATTTGACATTGTTAAATTTCAGATCACACTTTCTACAAAATTGGTTCAGGACGAGTATATGCTTCCTTTTTATAGAAATACGTTTCTACCTACAAAATGTATGACCATATTATCGCCCTGTGGTCAAAACTATCTAAATTCTAAATTAGAAACATAATGGTAAGAGAAACTAGATAGCATTAGGACAGTTAATAAATGTGACAATGTTAAACTTTAGATCACACTTTCTGTGAAAAACAGATTCAATTATTTATGGTTCAGGACGGTTATATGCTTCCTTTTTATAGAAATACGTTTATGGGATACAAAGCACACCACGTTAGAATAAGGCAATAACGATTCCATGTATACCATCATTTTCAACATTGTGAATAAGAAAACTATATCTCCGAAAGTCATTGTTATAAAATAAAGACTTCATATAGTGATGTTGTTTACCTCAGTATGTTTGAACTGGAACTCTCTGCAGGGTTACAACTATGCAGATTTGAGTGCTGAGGCGTCAACCGGCCCTCTGACTGCAGCCACCACTCCCCCAACTGTTGGCGTTGTGCTGGATACACAACAGGGACGACTTGACTCCACTGACCTCGACTTTACTTCTTCCGATTCTGGTGTTGGCACTGTTTGGTCAGGCTTCCAGTCCCCGGGAGCTTTCATAGCCCACTACACACTTACAGTTGGAACATGTCCCGGCTGTGATGATAAACTTCAAGAGTTTGAAGTTGGGATAACAGATGGTATGTTGTCATATACTTTCATCAAGTTATATTCAAGTTCGACACTGCGTTCATTGAAATGTTTATATGAATATCTATATATGTTCCGCAGAATTCTACTTCGCTGACCATACCTTCGCTGTGGGAGTAAGATACTTTACCACTGTTCGAGCATGTACTGCAGCTGGTTTGTGCAGTAGCGCCACGTCTGACGGGTTCTTGGTGGATCCCACCCTGCCCCAATCTGGTGCTGTGTTTGATGGCACAGGTGATACAGACATTCGAGTACAGTCTTCCCGGTAAGTGATCCATCAGATGTCCTTTAACTTGTTCGTCTGTTGCTCGAACGTGTATCTCCCAAAATTTGTAAGTTTTGTGGTCCCTGCCTTCCAGAACGTTCTTGGGCTGCAAATATTTTGGTTTCTCGGATCCCGAGTCTGGATTGCATCATTACGAGTGGCGAGTGGGAACTTCCCCCGGCTCAGACGACATTCTCTCTCCAACGGACTCGGGTCTCCAGGAGCTGGCCTTCCACACTCTCTCGACCGATCAACAACTTCCGGTAGGACAGAAACTGTACACTACCGTCCGGGCCTACAACAAAGCAGGTACCTACAAGAGTTGGTTCACTCCTGCTTATGATTTGATTAGGGCGTCAGAGTATTGTAAGGTGTTTTTGGTTAACATCCTTTTTAAACACAACTATTTATAGATAATTTTATGCGTGGCATTTAACGTTCGTAGCCACCAGAGGGCCTTTGATTTTAAATATATAGTGGTTACCCTGCAAGTGCATTTAGGAGCCTGCATTAGGAATATTCAATGTCTGTTGCAAGCTTAAAATGGAAAGCACTTACAGTTGTTATTTGAATTCGATTCTTTCGCCTTTGTATGATTAGCAGGGTGAGGTTGCTTCACTTCAAATCGTCATTTTTAGTAAAATGAACTTATATCGCAGATGCTAAAATAGAAAACTGCCTTTTTGTTATCCGAACCACACATAAGGAAAACTGAAGATAGAGGTACAGTAAAAAATTATGACTCAAACTGTGTGCAAATATAATTGTTCGGTCAATTTCAAGTTTTTTAAGCACTGCTTGATCATGTATTCGCAACCAAATTGTGCAATTTTATTATCATTTGCTTAGTTTATGCTCAATACCCTTTAAGTCATTTAAAATTTTATGAAGCCAAACGTAACTACGGGAGTTGGTAATGTACACGATTGTGACGTATTCTCTATTTTCAAGGAGTTTCCAACCTTTTGTAATTAGAATCTTTCCGTAATGACCCGATCAGATACATAAATTTTGTTGACTTTATTCTGAGAACACTATCAATTGCATGATGAAGTAAAGTACAGTTAAGTGCTTAATTTTCAGATAATACCAACAAAATAGGTTAAATGTGTTTGACAATACATATCAGAAATGTTATGGTCTAGGAAATTTTATTTACAGATTTACAGAAGTAAAACAGAGCGTTTAATGTATAGGATTAAAAGCCTGAACAATCAAATGTATGCCGTTGAATACAGTTTTATCACAACTACATTTATATATTTTGTCAGTTGAAACATCTCAATACCATTGTCTCACAATCGTTTAAAAATTTCCAGGTGGTTCCGCCGAGGTGACATCCAATGGTTTCTTCGTTGACCCAAGTCCACCTGAAGTAGTCCTCCAGCCCGAGCTGGAAGCTAGATTTGCTTCTCTTGTTGCTGGCAGCACAGTCAGTAGAAATGCTCTCAGTATCCGCTGGTCCTTCACTGACCCGGAGTCGTCCATCCTGACCCATCATCTCTCCCTCTCGTCGCACACACACGTGCACCTCCCCCAACTCTCACTACAGGTGCGTCCAACCTAACAACCATCTACCGACTCACCTACTTATTGTTATTTATTCAGTAACACGTGAAACATGAATATATCTGTGTTCTCATATACTGATGAATATACAGAGAAATTATCTTTTAAGTCATGACGAAATCAATTTAAAATCTGAATGAAATTCTGCACAGTCATCAATCCACAGTGATAGTGTTGAATAAGACTGAAGGGCAACCAATTCCATTTTTTATGTGGAGATAGATATTCCAGATCATGGAATGTACCTTGAACCTGGCAGAAACTCGCCAATTGATATTGTTCCTTTCAATATTGGTATTAGCATCCGTTTCTCCTCCGTCTATGCTATATTCATATTTCATGATGTTTGTGGTAGCTACCTGGTTTCGTGGAGAAGCACGTGCTGACAGGCCTGAGCCTACAGGATGGCTGCACGTACAAGGTGAAGGTCACGGCCTGCAACGCAGCTCAAGTTTGTACGACTGCCCACTCCCATTCCGTGCTCGTGGACACATCAAAACCAAACACAGGTGTGTTGCAAACCTTTAATAACTATAATGCTTCAACATCATTTACATGTAAAACTGCATATTAAAAGTTTGTTCACTTATTACTATATCTTAGTGCAAATATCATGTAATTTGGGTTTGTTTTGAACGTCAATAAAATACCTTCAGCAGAACTGACAAAGCTTCTTTCATTATTAATGTGTCAAATAGCCATTCTTTAACGTACTGTGAGATATGCTAGTCTCTCGTGCAAATATTCGAATTTTGGCATGATCAAATAGACAAAAGGGGTCACATTTTCGAAATTGTGTTTTCCGAAAATTTCGATTAAAGTATTCAATTTGGACTCTCTTAGGAAAAAATTATCAAAATCTTATTGTCTTAATGCAAACGAACAAACATGACTTGTGTTTAAAGCTGTTGAACACTTAAAAAGAATTTCGTGGAGAAAAATAAAAATGACTGGTTACGAAATTTTGACCCCCTGCCAAAAACTAATACGGTTAACTGTTAACGGTGGCATACGATTGCGTTAAGGTGCAATGGACTTTCACTTCTGTATTGAAAATTCTAAATCATCCTTTTCTTTTTCGCAATGCTACGATGCTTTAAAGACATGTCAAATTACCTTAGATTTGCACTAGGATCTGAAAGTATGTGTACAAACTTTTGGCATGCAGCTGTACATGCATTAGAAGCATATTCATTGAACTATCTCCATCTTGATAAAACAGAGTTTTCGATTAAGATTGTATTGATGTTTTGTCACTCTATGTCATTCTTAGCACAAAGAACAAATATAATGGATTGATCATTTCCAGGAGACTGTGTGGACAATCGAACTCCAACGGGATTCAGAGGGTTGTTATCACTGGCATCATTTCTGATGACTAGAGGAACAGTTTATTGTAATTCAACACGCAATTGCTATATTCTAATCATATAATTTATTGGGATTGATTTATGTCCGCTTCATCAAGGTAACTCTGAGATAATAATACATCCGCGGTAAATAGAGGCATGAAAGGTCAAATTTCATATTGAATGTTATCTCGACAGTCGCATAAAACAAGTTTGGCCATTGACTGTCCGCTACCGCAGAGTTTGTGTAGGGAAGTATCGTGTACCTTGGGGATCGAAAAATAAACACGTGACTCTGTATTTATGGTAATAGATTTTGTTTGATCATAAACATAAACAGCTGTTGTGTGTTATAAAGTGATCGTATGTAAGGTGGCATTGGGGAGACGACTATAATTTGACTGTTCAGTCCTGTATAGCTGTAAAAATTGCCATTTTCAGAAGTTTTCTGATTTTGAGATTCCAGAGCTATCCCCAGCCTTTGGAATGTCGTTCCTCATATGGTTGAATTACTTTTCTAAACAACAAAAACTTCAAACCTGCCTTTATTTCCAAAATAAGAAGTATCAATGTCGATTCAAGTGTAGGGTCATGACATTGTAAAAGGTTTCACGATCGCCTACAGGTAGGGTAAACAATATTTAAGATAACGGGGATGATATTAACCACAAAACGGAAGGCATACCTTGTCGCTATTTGCCTGTTTCATATTTTACTTCATTGGAGCAAACATATGTACCATACAATGATAAACTATTATGTATATAGACAAATCATATACATGTACTTTATATAAGAAACAATCTTATGTGGACATTCTATCTTGAACCTTGTAACTCTTAGTTTTTAAAATCACTGCATCGGTTTATAATCGAAACTTAACAATTCGCCTTACCTTATAATGCCCTTGACATGCTTGACATGACTGCGTATGTCGTAATGTATCACACTATTATTCATAAATTCTTTTCAGCCGTAATACCATTCTCTTTTACATAATGTATAAAAATTACGTTAAATCCAAATTCACTCACTCACTCACTATCACTCTAATGATACCTTGTTCATTGTTTGCTAGGGTGTACTGATGTATTCTTTAACGGTTTCCAAAAACTTCAAACTGATCTTCCACCGATCCGATTCAGATATATTTCAGTTGATGTAAGTTTAATGTTTTAAACAAGTGAGGTTGTTATAAGGGAAATGTTCAGTAACTTGGGGAAAAAGCATGCGTGATCCGATCAATGCAGGTCTAATGAAGAGTTGTGTTGCAGGAAGCCTGGCTGTGGAGACTGACCACGCCGCGGACTTGAGACGACAGGTGCCTGGCTGGATGGACTGGACGACAAACAGCATGAATCTCACCTGGCTCGGCTTCTCTGATCTGCACTCAGGTCTGCACTCCTACACTCTCTCAGTTGGCTCTCGCCCCTTTGCGTCAGACCTGAACCAGGTGAGACATTACAACGCCATTAGGTTAGGTTTACCATGTGTATAGAAGTAAATTTAACTGATGATTGGTTTGTTATGTCTCCATACGTGTAGTGTTTCCTTGACATTTTTAGGATGGTACGCCATACCTGGTGCCTCACACATCAGAAGGGATAGAGCGTGCTGAAGGAGTGGTGCAGACCGCAGAAATACCAACACAGGACCTCCACCCAAACCAGGTGGTCTTCGTCAGTATAACAGCCACTAACAAGGTAAGATTTCTATTTTGGTGTGCTGCTCTGCACGTCCCTCCGTTGATATCCCCCATGTTGATGACCCGTGCTTAATATCTGCAGGTTGGTCTGACAAGCGAGCCCCTCCTGAGGCAGGTGCGCCTAGAGGGAGGAGGGAGCGTGTGGCTGGTGAGGCGTTGTCGACCATACTCTTGTCTCGGACATTGTGCATGTGGCGCCATTCACGGTCTATGTGAAGCAACCACCTCGCCATGTGCTCTCCTCAACAACAGTAAGAAATTACAGTTGAGATGAATTACAATCAAGAAAAGTCAATTATTGTTATTAATTAATTTTGATTCATCTGAATATTCGTGCAGCTTCAGTAGGTTGGTTGTTCAGTACTGCAAGTCAGGCCTGCCAAACAACAACTCAAATAATTTACGCCGTGACAAAAGCTGGTATCAGAACACGAATTTCTAAATTGGGACAGACCATAAAATCAGTATCTTATCATTGACACAATAACGTTTTCTCATTAGTATGAAATAATACTTGTTCGGTTACTGATGCGTAGAAACGCGTAAGGTCAATAAATTATTTGTTTACTTGTGTGTTAACTGGCAATGTCAGATAAATAAATGATTTTAACAATCTTCGAAACAAGTTCTGTAGGCACATGGAGTTCAACATAAATGGCTCGTCTTTCCTTATGTATTCATTAGATTTTTTATAAATTCGTAATTGATACCAATCATTTCTGATTTCAATCGTGTCTGATGCACATCTGGCCTTGCTGTGGTGCTTGTTTTGATTCTTGAGGCAGTGATGAACCCATTGTTAAATCGATGTCACATTGCGAGTAAAAAGTCTGAAGGGGTTTGGAAGTATCTCAAAACCTTAAACAAAATTCGACAATTAGCTCCATATGCTTAAAAAGGTGTATTGATCTTTACCGATCCCAGAGAATAAAGAAACCTTTTAACATATCTACGTTCAAAAACGTCTTCCGATGATACACTTTCCTTATTATGGATATCATGAGCAGGTATAGAACCTTTACATCTCACCGGATAGGTAAAACCCTAGCACACACCCTTTCAGTATAAAGAGCTATACAAGTGGCGTGTTATTATCTGACATCTTTATTTTACAAGACACCAACAGCGAGGTGACAGTGAACGATGTGATCCACCTGGCTTTTACTCCCAATATCACTGACGTTGACGTAACTCCCTTCACAAGTACTATGGCTGCTTCATGGTCCGTCACCGATACCGAAGGCCAGTTCCCTCTTTGGTGAGTGCTGCAGTGTCGTCATCTAATAGTGTCTACAGTTGATTCTCCGTCGGGAAGCAATTATGAAAAAATGCACGTCCATATTGCTTGAGGTTGAAAATGAAATACCGTTAACATGCAATTTTGAAATATTACGATGTATTATCAGGCTTCCTTTAGTTTGTAATATATGCTTTGTTAAAATCCGCTTTTGAATACTGCTTGGTCAGTATGATAATGAATAATAATATATATGGCGATGGCATCTGATTGAAAATCTAACTTAACCCCTTACTTAAGTTGAATCAAAACTTTAAAAATGCTCAATTGATTTATTTAGTGAGTAGGTGTTTAACGCTGCTTTCAAGATTTTTATTTGACATATTGTGCTGTAGGTACGAGTACAGTGTGGGTGAGTGTGAAGACCCAGAGCCCTACGGGGTGTTCAACATAGACTCGGACCGGGTGTGGCGAGACGCAGGCAGCAAGACGTTTGGAATCATTTCTCTCCCACAAGGTACGTTACCATTTAAGGGCTAACATCTCTACCACAAAGTTCATTACCCATCATCTACAATACCTGGTACATAACCATTTATATTCCGCCATACTTTCCCACCGGATGCATTACCATTTTCTTCCAACCACGTCGTTCCCACCAAGTGTAATAACCCAACTCTCAGCCGTCTCTTTTCCACCTTGTGTGTTACCATCCTACCTTCCGCCATTTCTTTTCCATCAAGTATTTTAACGATCCTACTTTCTGCCATCTCTTTTAGACAATATATCTTATACCCCTGCTTTCCACCATCTCATTTTCACAATGTTTTTTCTGCATCCCACTTTCCGCCATCTCCTTTACAAACACGTTTTCTCCCATTCTACTTCCCATCATCTTTCTGAAGGCTTCCCGTATTATTCTTGATTTGCAGGGTCGTCCCTTACAGCTGGCACTCACTATTGTTTTTTTGTCCGAGCTTGGTATCAACCTGACACATACGCTGTCTTCAGATCAGACGGAGTTCTCGTCGATGAGGCTGCTTCGTCAACACCATGGGTTTCAGGGGAGAAGGTAAACTGTATATCAAGTATAAGAATATCACAAAGGTATGTGTGTTCTATTTTGTATAACCTTTCAAGTGCTATTTACTGTTATGAGTGTCTTTGTGTATATTCAAAGTACATTTATAGCAAAGGTTCATTATTTTTTTTCCAAATATTTTCAAAATAGGCTTTATATTTAATCCTCACGTTTTACAAGGTGAGAGAATGTCGGAGCCTGACTGACTGTAGAGACATAGACTTCCAGACAGACAAGAGTTCTATCATGCTGGGCTGGTCACACCTGGTCCCCGGTCACAATGACTCCCTGTACTACACGGTCTACATAGGCACTCAGCCGGGCGGTACGTAAATATAAATACCACTGCGTTGCATCTCATTGAATTATCACAAATGCACATTGTTATTCTCTTTTTGAACGAACTGTCTATTGACATAACATTAAATAATGACAGCATGCAAAAGGGTCAGAATTTTCACCTTATCTCCTTATCTATCCTTCCTAAGAGAGGACCAGGATACAATCCTGAAACTGTTATTACTGACCGAGCACCTGTATAAACATTTACGAACTATGGATTCTTTTGCTTAAAGACGATGCTCAAAAAATAACGTAAATGAGTTCAACTACATTCCAATCTTTAGGGATTTCTGACCATGTTTTCTGATGGTATAGGCAGTTTTTCAGGAGTTTCTATGTATGTTCTAATGCCTTATGGAAACGATGTCGTTATCAGTGAGAAACGATTCTTAAGGTCAGAGTTTTTGGGGAACAGCAGAATGATCGAAAGTTCTTGAAATTACTGTGATTCTCTAACGACGTACCTAAAGTACCGTTAGAAGATGAAGATGAGCTTGCGCTGAAAAGCTCTCAGCACGAGGTTTACAACAACTTCTTTGTATCATGTCCTTACATCCTGTTCCGTCACGTCCAATTGCACAGGGACAATATGCCAAAGACCCTAGCAGCAGGGTAGGATCTATAGACATTTATGTCTTTCTAAAGCTATTTCTAAGCGATCCACGCCCCTGTGTTCAATTAAAAACTTTGAGAATGTTATTTCCTACAACGATGATGCGTAAACAATCTTGTTAAATTGTTATGCTAGAGATATAGCTATATTTGGCCTCAGGGTATTGAAGGAGCTATGTAGATAGAAATGTAGCAGGTTCCCTGTCCTGTTGTTGTGTCCTTTTTCTACACAAATAAACACAAATTTATGAAGGAAATCCTAATCCATAAATAAGACAATGGTTATTTTGCAGCCCATGATACGCACGCTTCTGAGGACTTACGTGAGACGAGATACACAGCGCGAGGTCTAAGTCTGGAGAACAACACGATGTACTTCAGTAGCGTACTGGCCCGATCCGAGACTGGACTCCTTGCCTCGGCTGTCTCTGATGGTGTGCAGCTGGATCTTCTGCCTCCCACCCCGGGGCTAGTGCTCGATGGGACTGGTAATTACTATTGTATTTACTTGAAACGTAACTAAACAAATTCTTAAATGAACCATACATTACGAGAAGGAAAACAACGTCCCCGTATAGTTTCTCTTGAAGTATGTATGTACTAGAAACAATGTTGGTAAGAGGTTTTGTGTAAACAGGTGGTGCTGACGAGGACTACAGCAGCTCTGTTGTGGCGGTATCGGCCTGGTGGCAGGGTTTCATCGACCCTGACTCATCCATCACCAGCTACTCATGGTGTGTTGGCTCTACTGATGACGTCAGCGACTGCAGCGTTGTGAACTGGACAGTTACTGGACTTCAAACTGCTTACACTGCACAGCTCGACTCTCCTTTACTCGCTGGTACATAGGACCTTTTAAAAAATTTGGAACTGTAAAATAAATTTGTTAAACTTTTTTTACGGACCCTTTATATTAGGCAGCTATGCAAAAAACTGTTAAATCCTTAATAAAACATAAAATAGATTTTGTAATAGATGAATGTAAAAAAAATTTTATGTGAAATGATTTACATGTACAGATTATAAGTTCAATGATAACTATGAAATCTGCACACAGGGAGTGTGGTGTACAGCAAGGTTTACGCCGTGGACGCAGCGGGTCACAGCAGCCCAGTCGTAGTGTCGGACGGGCTCCTCCTGGACTCTTCACCGCCCCTCACACGGGACATCCTCTACCTCGGCCCAAACGTCCTTGCAAACCCATCCTTTGAAGATGAACTTACTGTTGAAAGTGATAGCAATTGTAGTGTGATACCAACATGGAATACATTGGATGGTGCATGCGTCCAATTAACATCACAAGAATCGCCTCTTGCACACGATGGGGACAAATTTGTAACTGTCGTTGGATCAATTTCCCAGAACCTTGAAAATCTTAATGTTGGACAACAGTATAAAGTGTCTCTGTTTGTTGGCTATCCTCCTCAAATTCAAAGTCAGATACCTGGAGAGATAGTTGTGTCATTCGGCAAAGACACATTTTCCTTTACTTTGGATCCGAGTCCATGTATTAATGACTGCGCTTCGGGCTACGAGTCAGTGATTCTCTGGCACAAACACACTCAGAGGGTTACTGTAAGAGAGACTTCCGCTATGCTAACAGTCTCGTGCAGGAGCCGGAATGTGGAGTTCGTGCTAGATGACATTGCTGTACAGACCATCGAGTACTTGCCTGACGCCGGGTCCAGAACAGAGTTAGAGAGTCACCTGCAGACACAATCAGTCTTCCTGCCCCACTGGGCATCCATACACACTGCCTGGCATTTCTTCGACCCTGAGTCGCCCGTCGTTAACTACAGATTGGCCCTTGGTAAGCTTTAACCCGTCAGTTATTTTACTAATACCAACATATTTCTTTTTAATTGACGGTGTGTCTTTCTTGTCGGAACTGGCTTTTTGATGCAAGAAAAATGTCCTTTTCAGGGCAAATTTTTTCATCTTATCTCTGGCTAATGTGTTACTCTCCTTGCAGTGTTTGACTGAAATGATAATGCTTGAAACTACAAGAGAGCAATCCAACCAAAATGAAGAGAAATTCATAAAATTCTGGTCAACGCTACATCTACTTTTTGATATGTATTTCATGCCTGTACCAAAAATATATGAATAAAAAAAAAAGGATAATGCTTGAAACTGCAAGCGGGCAGTCAAATAGATGGAAATGGATATAACCATAATGTCAGTTTAGTTACAATCAATCTGGTCTTTGCAGGTACATCTCCAGGAGGCACTCAACTGCAACTGTACCGGGACGTTGGGCGACGCACAGAAGCGACCCTCACTCTGAACTACCCTTCCCCCCACGTGAGCCTGTATCTCTCCGTCCAGGCCACTAATGCTGCTGGTCTCATCACCCTCGCACACTCCCTCCCTATTACTGTAGACATAACCCCGCCCTCCTTCCAACATGTGATAGATGGACAAGGTAATCTCAACACAAACAAGAGCCTGTACTTTGTGTCAAAGCAAATGTATTGTTTATTTTTTGTAATCTTCACAAAGTAATCATGAACTGTTTTGTTTGTTGCAGTAACTGATGTTGATAACCAGTCTGGAAGTGTAATATCCGTCAGCTGGGAAGTTACGGATGAAGAGTCTGGAGTCAAACACTGTGACTGGGCCATTGGTACGTACATGCGCCAAAGTGCAATCAATGATGGTTTAGACGAATTTTGCCTTTTTATTCTTATAATCGATGCTTTATGCAAATTAAATTGATTCTTTCCTGTTGTTTCGTGAAAATTATACTCATGAAAGTTAATAGCTTACTTGCGTGTCACACAGGGCGTTCAAAGGGTGGAAGTGATGTAAAGAGGTACTCACGAATGGTTGGCAAAGAGAGTCATGCGGAGTATGACCTCAAGAACGAGGTTAACAACTTCCACTCCCTCATCCTCTACTCCACCGTCCGATGTCACAACAACGTTGGACTCGCATCAACAGCCACTACAGACGGAGTAAGAATCCTCACCTCGCTGCCGGTGACGTCACTGACGGTGCTTCCAAACAACGTGGCTGTAGACGCACCCAGAGGACAGTGTCACAACAGCCAACACACACTGAGGCTGCGATGGTTTAACCCCGAAACACAGATCAAATTATTATGGGTATGTGAAACTATGACTTGTACACAGAAGATGAAATGAATCAAATCGTAGCTAAATTGTTTCTGACCCACAACTCTTGAACCATTAGATAGATTGCGAACGCTTATGTCACGGAGTGCTTAGGTTGGCCGTAATTAGAAGTCCGAACTTTTAGCACTTTTATCTAGTCTGAAGCTTCGTACAAGCGGGTCTAGGACTTGAGAATCTGTCAACATCAACTTTACTGGAGATCAAAGCGAGGGGTAGAACGATGATTTCATTCCTACTACTTCCTGTGATCTAATTTTGTTTACTTTAAAACGATGATGATATTTTTCATTCTCTAATAAAAGTTGTTAATGCCCAGTCTCATTTTTACCGTATCAATATCATTACTGAAATTGGCAAGTTATGTTTCAGATCGGCATTGAGGGGCGGGGAGTTTTAATCCAGAAGATCATAGACGAAAAGCTCACCTACAGTACTGTAATATTGTCTGAATTACAACTTGTCCTCAATTCCCTCTACGAGGCGTATTTTCTCACAAGTGATGTGTTAGATATCAAGAGCAACAGAACCTATGTCAACTTTACCACGCCGACTGAACCTCCAAAGATATCAGGTCAGTTTTCCATATTTTTCTAGCAAAACTGTATACAAAGTCCTGTGGTATATCGCAATCCCCATTCGATACCCGCCCAAACCTTTTCAACATTCTGGAATCCGCCACTGTATGAGTTCGATGATGGCTTTCGTGAGAATGTATTTTTGCCCTGAACTGTTAATATCGTTCACTCACTAGGGTGTTACAACATCTTGATTAGGATCATGTAGACAACATAAGTTATTTTGTTTCTTTGACAATACACCAGGCATACAAGAGGTATTTCGAAATTCGGTAGATTCGTTTGTTTCTGTCTGTTAACAGAACCTTCCGATGTGACTTTGAGTGCTACAGGAGGGGAGGTAACCCTGGACTGGTCCACGCTCTTCCTTTCACCCCTGCAGCTCCACTTCCTTGTTCGACTGGGCACGGTCCAGGGCGGCGCTGACGTCGCCAGTCTCGCCACCGATGAGCGTCACGTGACATTTGCCTTGTCGTCCGATCATATGAATCTTACCAGTGTACATGTTACTATAGCAGCACTCGACTCTTGTGGACAGACCACATTCTACTCCCAGAACGTTCCCTTGGTACTTTGATGCTGCTTCGCCTTGATGGAATCAATTATAAAATAGTTGACCCGCTGTTAAAGTGTTAACATATTTCTCAATGTGTGGATATCCTCATTGTGATTTTCTTATTGAATAAACGCCTTCTTGATAAAAGCATTTTCTTAGGTTTTTTTTTGTTAAATTATGAAGCAATCTTATTGAAGTGATTTGTGAACGTTTGTATACCATTGATACATGTTACGCTTTCGTGTAATTGATCATGAATGAGACGGACATACCAAATGCCCTATGTACAATCCGGACGTAGCGTATCGTATGAGTTATTTTTAAGTATTCGAACAATGTACAATATTAATAGATTTTGATAATTGTAATTAACAGAGAAGTTTGGTAAGAATGCGTTTCTATTTAGATAGATTTGCGAGTTTCAAACATGAAAAAAAATAATTTCTTATGAAAATATTGCTTTAAATGTTGCATCACAATTTATTTACCTATGTAGGGAGTGCAACATTAACTTTACTGTTTATTATACGGTGACTATGGATATACTCATTTAATCACCAAAATTCATGAACGTTCGACTCGAATGAATAAGTGTAGTTTGTTTGTCCCTTTTATTTTTGGGTGTTACATGTTAACAGCCTTATCCCTTTTCAGCATAATACGATTTGAAAGCTCACCGTTCGAAATTGTCAAGACGGGGGGGGGGGGGGGGGGGGGGGGGGGGCTCTATTGATACGTTATATTATGTGATTTTCAAATTATTTGTATTGACTTGAATCTATACTCTCCCCCCCCCCCCCTTCGGCAAAATGGTAGTCCAAGAAATCAGAAGTTCAGTTTCACAGAATCCATAGAGGAGACTCTAAACCGTATAGTTGGTGAATGTCCGGTCACAAACCAGGGCTCAAGGGACTGTTAGTCGTGAAACAAAGGGAAATTAAATATTAGATTTAGCGACCATATGAAGTGAGCGTGCGAAATGGAGATCAAATAGAACATTTAGCGACCATGTGGACTCATTACGTCTATTTAAAAGTTAAATTGGAACAAGAAAAAACTTGCCAAATTTCCTCACCACAACACATATTCGGGTGTGAAACAGTCGTTTGAGTTTCAAGCCTTTGCAGGCACAGAGTTACCTCCCATTTCGAAATACTGAATAACGTGGATTCTCAAAGTTATCTATCCAATATGTTGACGTTAATAAAAACACCCTTAACAAGAAGAAAAAAGTTTTTTTTAATCAAAACTAAAGTGGATCTATCTGAATTAAACATAAAGAAAAGAAATCATTGATTCCAAGCAAATTCTTATAGACTGATATTTGTGAAATGTGTCAAGCAAACGGGTAAGAAAGCTACTACTTTTCACGAAAGGAGACTACATGACTTGTCCGTTTTCACACAAGGATATATACAGTCATCTTTTTTTAAACAAAATCGTTTGATACATTCCTGTTAAAGGCACGAAAATCCTGAACAACTTTCAAGTCAATGATCAACCTGGTTCCCGGGCCTCGTTCCGCTTGCGCTAAAGAGAGGCCCCGGCACCAGTGACACAATGGCGGCGACCACTGGAGCAAATCAAGATGGCGGACGACATAGGTTTATCGCTGAAATTTCTTCGTTTGGGTATTTCGTGGGGACGTCATGAAACGTCTTTGTTGTCCAGAGTATATATCGACATTCTCTGTCGATCGCCGGTCACTATGAATTTTGAGAACAAAGGGATAATTTGAATTTTGAACTTGTCGAGGCGGGCTGCAAAATGTAAACGAACACAGACACGGTCAGTGCGGTAGTTAGAGGGGTGCTACCATCGGAGACAGTCACATTTCCTTCCGATAAATGGTATTTTTCTTCTCATGGAACCTCAATTTTACATTTACAATTTTTTACGGTCGGCTTATTGCTCTAGCCTCTGTTGAAAGTTGGGCTAAAATTAACGCTTCCTTTCAATCGTTATATACATGTTTCCATGGTTTTTCGATTAAATAACCCTTATTCTGCCGAATTTAATGTAAAGAATCTTTAAAACTAATGTACAATAAATACTTAATTGCGGCAGGAAAATTCAAAATATAGATTAAGCGAAAAACGTCTGCAGACATAAGTAAATCAACATGTTTGAGTTAATCTGCAAAAAAGGGCCTCCCTATTTTAGTGGGTCTTATCATTATATTCGTGTATATTTTCATCAACAAAGGTACAAAATAGACAATTGTAATTTTTTTTACTAACTGCAAACATAGAATTTAATTTTCACATATCTTTTTAAACTATCCGGACAGAATATAAAATTAGAAATAATTCTAATGATTGCTCACAGTACCTAAAGCTTCTAACCTATGGCAATGAATTTACACTTATGCTTGCAGAATCATTAGAAAATCATTTCTGGAGATATACTATGAACGCTTTTGCTAAATACAGCTATAAAACTTAACCAATTACTTATGACGACTTCATTAGAGAACCACTCCTGTATAATAAATACATATAGTTAATGATAACAAACTTTTAAAAAGCAGAAAATTCTATGAGCATGACATTACCAGTATTTCCTGCTTGCTGATTGATAATGGAGATTTTATGGCTCTTGACCAAATTTGTCATGTTTATTTCCAAGTGAATTTTCTTGAATTTCATGGAATTTAAAAGCAATTAGAAAATATGTTAAGTTACTTGATATTATAAAACCCACAGAGGTGTTGCCACACAACAATACATGTCTAAGCATTAGATATCTTTTAGAATGTAAAAAGGGATAAACAAATTTATTATTTTAGATTAACCAATAACAATGAAAGACTTATGTATGGTAATTGAGAAATGGGAAAATCAGATGTTGATCAATATTAAGGATCTTGATATGTTTATCAAACCATTCCAAACTACTTTTGATCCAAAACTAAGATGGATGCAAATCAGGCTGCTTCACAGAAACAGAGACAGAAACAGAAATACCTATCTGATTGATAGTAATCTTTGCAGAACCTGAGACAATAATGCATCTGTTCTGGAATTGTAGAGCCACTAAAAAGTGTTTGCAGGCTTTTTCACACTGGCTAGAATTGAAATGTACACACACAGGCCTTATACGTCTTCATTGTCAGTTAATCCTTTTTGGGTTCTCATCCACAGATGCATTATCGATTTAATATTACTATTAGTCAAGTACCACATTTATAAATGTAAACTGCGTAAGATAACCCCTCAACTATCACATGATAATGCTATAGGAATTACAAGGGTGTGAATGAGTGAGTGATTGAAATGTCTTTGAGTATTAATTTATATATATATTTCTGTACGTTGATACATGTTGTACATAGAAATAAAATGAACATGTTTTGTCTTTGACAGAGGTGTCCATATTATCAATTCAGATTCAATTGATAATTTGAAATCCGTTAAACAGATTAACAAATTAACCATATCATAAAGTAATTAAATGTAGTTTAGGTTAATATTAAAGCTTGATAAAGGCATTTGCATAACTAGAAAAATACTTTTTCTGGTACAATTTTGCCTTGCCTCGGTTTACCGGGCAGTCATTTTTATCAAGTAAGCTGGGACACTACTCAAGTTGTATTATTCTTTTTACAATAAACGTTTTGATAACATTCAAGTTATGTTATTTCTGAATAATGTGAACACTGTATTTATCTATGCTCTATCTTTGTCGTAACACAATATCTTTACAAATTATTCTCAATCTTTTAAAATCCTCTTTTAATTTGCCAGATTTCAATCGGTTCTTAATTTTGTAGAAAAAGTTAATGTGACATTCAACACATGTGAAACCTTAAATGCATATTAAATTTGGACTTGTCTAATCATAGATTATACAACTATTCACAAAACAAGGTACAAGCCAAACGGCAATATTTTATGAAGAGAGAATAATTTTAAAATTAAAATTTAGGCACATTCAGTATTATTTTCATAATTTTTTTTATAAGACACCAATGCACATTGAAGAAAAATATACTTGATATAACAATTTTGGAAAAGTTTAAACACGTCTGGATTAGTTTTATTCAATTTTTCACAATTTGCAAATATGAATATTCTTTGTCAGCAATGAAGACTGAAATAATGTTGCCACGATAAAAGGGTTACTTCGATAATAGAGTCATTGGTCATTTATCATATATCTATTTTTTTATTTTTTTAAAGATAAAAAACACCTATTTTTATGATAATAAAAAAACACTTTGTTACATTATGACACCATAATGAAAATAAAATCCAATATCACTAGTAATGGTATTCATTCTGTTATTGTGATAATGTGATTTTATTTATCTTTTGAAACAATCTTTGAAGTAACATGGTAAAGTAAATTATAACATCTTTGTTACTTTGTAAGAGACAAAAATAACTTATATTTTATTATAAAAAAAATGCTATTAATATGTAGTTGATAATGTCATTTTAGCCCACTTTCAACGGAGGCTAGAGCAATAATCCGACCGTAAAAATTTTTGCCAAGGCGAGGGAATGTAAAATTGAGGTTCCATGAGAAGAAAAATACCAATTATCGGAAGGAAATGTGACTGTCTCCGATGGTAGCACCCCTCTAACTACCGCATTGACCGTGTCTGTGTTCGTTTACATTTTGCAGCCCGCCTCGTCAAGTTCAAAATTCAAATTCAAATTATCCCTTTGTTCTCAAAATTCAAAGTGACCGGCGATCGACATAGAATGTCGATATATACTCTGGATAACAATGACGTTTCATGACGTCCCCACGAAATACCCAAACGAAGAAATTTCAGCGATAAACCCATGTCGTCCGCCATCTTGATTTGCTCCAGTGGTCGCCGCCATTGTGGCACTGGTGCCGGGGCCTCTCTTTAGCGCAAGCGGAACGAGGCCCGGGAACCAGGTTGTTCACTGATCGACTCTTCTCTGCAGAAGCTCACAATATAACGTCACTTATCTAACGGATGCGTAAACGTCACGGAGGGCACCCTTTACCATTTGAAATCAGAGGAAACAGAAACAAGATCCTAAATCTCCATATGTGTGTACATTTTATCTTATAGAGTTAAGAAAGCATACCCGCTGCATGACAAAAGGTGTCAAAATACAACCTGACTTCATCGTTTTTATAATTAACTCAGCAGAATTTCAGGTCAGGTAAGTGTTTTGCCAACAGTTTCTATTTCCTCTAGTTGTGTAGATCTAAGAGAGGGATAACAGTGTATGCTTGTACCATATCACACTGACTTTGCATATAGCATAACGTAGTATACCATATCATGCTATAGCGACGTTACTTATGCTAGTGTGGCCATGCTGGATCGGTTGGTAGATAAAGCTTTTTAGTCAGAGAGAAAACTGGCGTCGGTATTTGTTTAAAGTTTTTTGACATCTTCCTTTCGGCAAGATCTTGATTAACCATCGTCAAACAACTCAGAAAGTCATGTTTGTCAGCATGTAGCTTTAACACATTTTGGAGTGCATTAATGAAATAACTGCCCTTTGAAGTATTACGAAAACTTACAAAACCTTCTGCAGTACAATGTCCAATAACGAAGTCGGCACCGTCAGCAACATAAACTTCATCCTTTTGATATGAAGACATGATCTCCCTGCCACGAGCTGCTTGAATGAGAAATATCTTCGGTTTTCCAGCCAATGATGGACAATTACTAGCAGTAAAGGGATGAGTAAAAGCTTCCTGTTTTAAAGGCATATCGTCAGAACCCATAATGACACCATTGGAACCATGTGACATAATAACACAAACGAATGCATCGTAAGCGCTGTGATCCATCTGTGCATATTCCTGTGTTTTTTTCATGAGGCCCTCAGCCGTGAGATTAATTGAAACTCTCACGTCGAATTGTAACCTTTTGAAAGTTTCTTCAATCTTTAGAACATCATTGCGTGAGCCAATTCTTTCAGGAAGTGACACAAAGTTAAAGTTGTTGACTACAAGACAAAGCCCTCTGGGGTTAGCAGTCATTTTGTATTCTGAAAACAAACCAAAGGAAAATAAACCTAGATTACATGTTTCATTGAAAATAATCCTTGACATATATCTAGTCGAAATCGAAAGACAAAACATACATCTATCAATATTTTAAGCCAACTATGTTAACGAGTATTGATTTGTAACGTTTTGTCTTTTAACTATTGATAACCCTGTGAGGTTACTATAGACATTTGTTCCAGGTTAACTTTGATATATTTTTAGGTGACAACACATTCATTGTATATCTTTCTTTTTTGTAACCAATTAAGTCTCGTCTACTGATTCCGCGTATATCGCGCAAGTGAAGAAACCAAGGTCTTCTGAAGACTTACAGGAACAGTCTAACTGCTCTGTTTTAAAAAAGCTTTGCTGTTTGCACCACTCATTTTGATTTATAACTTTCAGAATTATCTTCTTCTTAACAATAAAGCCCCACGCTTATAAGTTCGGGTTCTGCTGAGCGCATTGATTTGAATAACATTTGTTGGAAGATAAACCAGATCAACAAATAACTCAAACGTTCATCTTACCTCCTTCTAAATCTTCAGTCACTAACGATACATCTAAAACCTCCTCAACGTCATCGAAATCGCTTAAATCTGTTGCACACGTCTCGAAATCTGAATAATTCTCCTGTTCTGCTTCAGCGTCTTGTTCCATCTTATAACAGTCTATTAGATCTTGAGAAGGACATAAACAACCCAGTGACTTTACTTCACTTTGAAGGAATTCGCTGTGAAGGTCCGGGTATTTGTTCTCCAGCGCATCGATAATTTCTTCTTCAGATACAGTTTTCTTTAATTCAAGCCATTTTGTGTTGTTAGAAATCCCGTGACTTCTCAGATCCAGGTACATTGGAAAGTCAATGAATTTTTTCTGGAGAAGAGGGGCAGCCAATCGTTTCAGCTGCAATCATATTCGTACAAATTCTATTCACGCCTTGTTAAAGAGACAAGATTTAATTTAATTTGAAGAATTATGTCGCATTGAAACGTTCCCGAATACCATATGCAATACTTTAAGGTAAAATGCTCCCACTCAAAAGTAATTAAATACTTTTAAATCAAATTTGTCTTAATATCTTTATAAAAGTTTCTCCAAAATACTTGGGACTTATCTGGGACGCAGTACCTTTTCTAATGTTCTATCAAAATGCATAATACCCCCATATCACTGAGCTACGGCAAAGGTATATGTACGGCGAGGAAATATATCTGAAATTTGAGAAATCGTAAGTGTAAACTGAGTATAATAATTCCACCTTGTAACAAAGTAATTTTTCCTCGCATTTTCGCGAAGAACTGTGCTCCGCAAGTTCCGCAAGTCTTCCGTGGGAGCGAAGGCGTGTACATTTTTTGAGAGGCAAGTTAGTCGTATGGATATGTAAAGTTTCTGTGGATGTACAGCATCTCCTTTACCTAGTAACGTCTTTTTATGGTATTATAATTTTACAGCGTCTTCATGCAATTATTTTTGGATATCCTTCTTCTTTATGACAGAGTAGCTACGTCAGCATGTTTGAAACCGGTAAAACAATCTATACCAAAATGCATGATCAATCCACGCGTCGTTTTGTACGCATCTCTTTTATGCTTACTGCAGGTCTTTCTTGAGTATACCGTAAGTCACCCTAGATATTCCGTTTATCTTGTAAAAAGGATAAGTGTCGTTGTACTTGTGTGTATTTATGTTGCTCTTCTTTGCATACCATACCATACCATACCGCAAACATTGAATATACTCTGTAGATATTCCGCAAAGTAAAATGCGGATATTATCGTAACCTTTTTTTACTACACTGTACTGTTCTGTACTGTATGAGCAATAGATTGCTTTGCCTAACTCAGAGGATAGGGTTCGAAGAGATGCAATGTAACGGGCTCGAAAAAGTACAAGAATTATTACTTTCAATCGCAAATGATGTGGTAATACATATATAATATAAACATAAAAGTAAAAGTAGATAGTATCATGATTAACTAAGCAAGTGTACCTGTATAATACTCCTGGCCCTACACGGCAAGCAGAGAGATTCATGGTCCTCGTCTTCATGTTGATCCAACACAGTGATCAGGGAGTTAGAGAGATGAGGGTGGTCCTTTCTCAGAGCAGGAAGAAATTTGTTGTAGAAATCATCGTACGTCAAACGACCTTCAATGTAAGCGTAAAACTCCTCATTTTGACGTTTACGTGTACTTTGACCTTTAATGCTGTCTTTGTCTGACACAGAAAAAAGATCACACTCCATGAGATCGTCAAGCAGACTGCTGCCTGGTAGGTCCAGGTCTTTCATGATCTCAGTTGAGCATTTTCTCAAGGCTTGTCTATGAGCGGAATCTAAATTGAAAGACCTCTTCGCTGAAAAGATATATCGTATTATTATTAACCATATGTACATATAAATCGCACATTTCAGCTATTTTGAAAATGATATCGTTAGTGAGTGACTTTTTACATTGTAAGCAGGAAAGTGCATCTTATGTATTTATGTACTTTTACATCATTTCAAAAGCATTCATTTGGCAAATAATTATTTGAATTAATTGTACGATGCATTGACTGTAACTTCGAAAACATACAGCTGGAGTTGATAATATGTGTAGTGTAAGTAAATCAGCGTCCTATGTTTACCTTTTATGATAGATTTGAATTTGGTTTTGAGTTTATTTTCAGATCGATTGATTGTAGTTCGAAGAATGGAAGCCTCCGTTAGTTGACTGCAGGACGCCATGTAGGCGCTGAACCTGTCTTCGAGGTGTTGAAGGGATTCACAAAATGTTTCCTCGACAACTTCCTGTATGGCACTGTCACCGGCTTCTGAGATCTTTCCAATAGTTGATGAGAACAACTGTTGTGCAAACGTTTTCATGTAGTGTTGTCTTGCTTCGGAAGTTGCCATTCTGGAGAAGAAAATAATTTTATTTTATGATTCCCAGTTGATACAACATATCGTCAATAGTGATAATTGCTGGTGGCAGCTAAAACCTAATCAGAAACAAGGATACCATAATATACGTGGATATCCCGACTGTGGATATAGCACCGATTTAACCTCATTTGTAACAAATACGAATGTTTTGATATTCATTCCGTGAGTTGTTTGAGTCATATATGACAAAATTAATCAATGGTCTCATTTGATCGCGAAGTATCGACTGTTACCAAAAGGACACATTTTAAAGCTTAATGTTATTTTACAGTGACAATATGAAGGTAGAAAGTCGCAATTATGATCGAAAACCGGACAGTGGCGCGCGTCAGATAGTCAAACGTGATTTTTAAGACTTATCTAGAACAGCCAGGAGGGCAGTTAGGAGTTGATAGCGTTTGTGAGGTTATATAACTAGTATATTTTATTTATTGGACGTGATAACTACACCTCTGTGGATTTATAAGGCTGTTTTTAGATTTTCATGGAAAACCAGTATTTGTCATGTTTTGATTTTATATCACCACATACGACATTTAGGTTCGTATCAAAGGTAAATTATATGTTATGAAAATAATGGAGTTGCTTTTTAGTTTAAAACGAGAAAATTACTTTAAGGGGAAACTAGGATGTTTTTAAAAAACAAAACAAGTGTCGACTTGATTTTTGTTTTAAATTCACCAGAACCAAAATATATACGCTGAATGAACTATAATCTAAAACAATGATATATACATAACTATGCCTATGTTCATCATACAATTTTCAAAAGCATTGAATATATCACACAGAAAAAAATATTTCTTTGGAAATATTGCATAACTGACCACTTTTCGATCTCGAGAAAATATATAATCCTACATTTTTAATCCCTGGTTTTATTTATGTTTCTTTGATACTTTGAAATTACAAATAAATTATAGATATTAGTTTGCATTCTATATCAACATATAATTTAATATAAATGCCTCTTGCTTCACTTTCACGCAAAAATGATGTGTTTTCAATTGATGTCTGAGTTTACTGGTATTTCACAATAAGGATGGCTTATTAACATTGTGCCTACATTCTAATTTGAAATTAATATAATATTTTATTCCATCAAGTCTAAAATCCCTTTCTTTTGTTTAACCATATAATGGCGAATTCTGTACTATTCAAAAAAGTTGATCTCTGCTTGTTAATTAACATAGAAACTGTCATATTGTTAAAATTTTCAAAAATTTAAAAAACAGATAATTGGTACGTTTGGTCCCGGCTACGTATGTTTCCTCTCAATTAAAAAAAAATCATAAGAAATACTTTTGAAATAAAGGACATCTATAACTGTCCACAGCAACTTTAAATGGCATTGGATTTGACAGAATTTATAAAAAAATGTTTTTGATGTGCATTTTGCCTGGCCCTGTATTGTACTCGCTGTAAGAACCAGCGTTAAATATTACTATCGGATCCATACAGAATATTATCAAGACCAATTATTAATCTATTTTTTTAATACAACATTTTTCAAAGAATATGAGAAGTTTTTCTTCTTAAAGGCATTATGTTTACTATTGTTAATTCAGTTCTGAAATGAAAATAAAGTCATTACACTAAAATTGGAAAATATTAAACAATAAATGTAATTAAGTTATTTTTATTCATAATATTAAATTCCGACAACTTGTAAATAAAATTAACAAAAGGAAAGTCTTCAAATTTTTAATGCTCATATTTAGGGGTTTTTAGGTTTCTATTAGACTTAAAGATAATATATCCCAGTATTTTATCGGACAAACCCCATTTTCATGAAGACAGTACATTAAAGTAAATAAAACACCAAACAGCGTTTCGATGCGTCCTTTATTTAAAAAAATATGACGGTTCAAAGTGCGTAGAAATTGGCCACCTCAAAAGCCCAATTGAAATAGTCGCTGCGCGCCTATGAGCTCTCCTTCGGCGGATGTGACGTCATAGACAGGACTTGCTCCGAGTTTGTTTGTAAACAAGTATGTATACCAAATGCGGATGGGGTCGCATTTGTCTACGTTGTTAGAGACTATAATGAAATAAGGTGCATATATATATATATATATATATATATATATATATATATATATATATATATATATATATATATATATCTGTAAATGATACAAAGTGACAGGTTTGTAGTCTGTTACATGATTAGGTTTGAAGTATATATTATTTTTTTGGTGCTGATTACTCTAAGGATACATACACAAATGTGGGCATGTCACTTATGTTTGTATGTTGAGTTGACACAACAGTTTTGGTTATAACATTTATGAAAACTTAAAATTTCTTGCTACAGCGTCATTTTAGAAGCAAAAAAAATTAAATTAAAGTCACCGGAGAAACATTTACCATTTTATGTAGCCTTACATTGGATAATTTATAATCCATTTGATATTGATAAACATTGCAGTATGAAATAAGGTATTTAGTTAGATTTGTTGATATACTGTCATGTGAAACGTATATTGACAAACCTTATTACCTTCATCAAGTTTCAATAAAGATCATGTGTGAGGATAAAGTTTAGATAACTAATCAGTGCCTTGTGTATTACCTAATTGGAAATGTGCCAGGTGCTGAGTTCATTAACTTTATTGCTTAATTGCCATCATGTACAGTTGTATGGCACTATGTTGTAGACTGTTAGGTAATACCTTTATGACTATATTGTCTTGTGTTAAAAAGAAGTGTAAGGTAATTAAAAACCTCTCTCTGGTAACATACCGGTACTAAAGTACTGAAGGAAATGGAAATAATATGCTTAACAGCATCATAATTTTATTTGGTTAAAAGAAATAGTTAAAACTGAATGCATTTGCAATACATTTCCAAGCAGGTTTTAACTTACATCACAATCAACAATATATAACAATCTTGCCACAGTGACTGAAATCGACAATAAAAGTTATGAATGAACACATGAATAACACAAGGGGAAAATTGTCTTAACATTAAAAATGAAATTCTTAAATAATTGCGAGATTTGATATAGTAAATACAGAATGTAAAATAAAATAATTCATTAATCTAAATATAAATATATACACATGTATCGCTTCGGTGATATTAAAATTCATTTTGATATAGCTTTCATCAGAAAGGTACATTTTGATTGAAGATATTCAAGGTGCACGGTTTTCTCTCCTGTAAAGTTGTCTTATTCATCTTAATTAGTATTCATATTCTTCATTCCATTATATATACAAACAACTTTTTATTTGGTGCATGTTAGAAAGTACAATTTCAATCATTGACAGCACTGCTACAGTCTGCATGATAACAATGACAATCTATACATACCGCAGTGAGATTGTCAGCAGACTGTCAGTTATTGAAAATATACTTTGTTAAACAGAATTTAAAAAATTGTTGTGTTATTATTGACAATATTGGCCTAGGTCACTCTAACTGATAACTGGTTAATGAGGCAAAAAACAGCTGCTCGGAGACGTCGTATCCCAATGATCCGGAAGTTGCCGGGAGGCAGTCCATCGAAAGCGAGATCTCATTGTTACAGTCATTGCAAAGCAGAAACACGGAGTTACGATATTGAGTTGACACTTTGAAATGGCATAAAGTAGTAAAAAATGTCCTGCATATAAAATGGTCAATTAGCTACACAGGGGGATAGTCGATTTGTTTAGGTGTTCAAACAAAAAACAGTTACAATGGCGGCAGATATCAGCTTGGGTTAACTCCATCGGCTTCATCGGAGATTAACAAAACAAACAACAACAGTTAATAAATGTCAAACGGAATATGTCGATGTATTGATTTTAATAGCTTTGGTGACTTAGGGGCTTTTTTATAAGTACAATCAGTGAAAATATATACGTTCACGACCGCTGGAATCTATAATGTAAACAATGACACAGATCAGCTGGTCGTAAGCGAGGGTATGTTCCCAATGTGCCTACAGCCCAGTTTGCCTACACTGCTATCAAAACAAATCCATGCATGAGTGATTTGTCAATCGGGTTCCTCCAACCTATGTTTGATAATGGACTCTTCCACTTGATCCATTTGAAGTAAGTAAAACGAAATTTGTTTGAGAGAAGTTTGATAATGACAATAACAAATTTTACTCCACATGACATTTCACGCTTTTTTATTTGATGAAGTTTGATATTTATTTAATAAAAAAATGTATTCCTATCATACATGTGGTTTTACACATGTCACACTGCTTGGCTGCACTGATGTAACTAGAGTAACTATGTTACGACAAAGTCCCTTGCATCCTACACTTCCAGTGTGGTTTAATCATATTTATTACATGCTCAACAGAACTTCTGTGAAGGCCGCTCGAACAACAAATATGCAAATATGCATGGTGAAATGCATTTGTGACAATTGCAGTCAATAACATAATATGAGCATTTAAGCAAAACGTTTGGATTAGTTTATGAATTTGCAAATTGATTTTAATATTTCAGATCCTGATACAATGGTTAGAGAAGGAGGTCCATATAAAATCATTTCTAGTGGTAATTCTTTTGTGTATTTATCAAAAACATTCTCCCTTAACATTTATTGATAATGCTTTACCTTGAAAGAAAAAGCCCTCTACTCAGATTCTTTAACAGAGAGAAGTTTGAATAATTGCATAACAATTGTCATCTTAGACGCAATGCAAGGTGGGTATATAGCCAACATCCAGACGTAGCCAAAGCAATAGGTATAAAAGACATGCTTAACCGAAGAAGCATATGTATGAGGATTAGCAATATCTAAAGAATACATCATTTCATATGCTTTCAGCGGGTAACGATGAGCAGACATGCGAATAACACTAACTTACAAATAACTGGGATCAACTGTTGACTTTCGGGTCAAAACCATTTTCCGAGAAGGGGGTGTTTTTTCAGTCCCCAAAGTGAATACACATTTTTTGTAGGCACATTGGGATGTAGGCACATTGGCACCAAACCTAAGCGAGTCCTGGCTATGTCGTCACGCCCCCCCCCCCCCCCCCCCCCCCCCCCAGCACCTGATTGGCTAATAAAACGTTTGGCGTCTGTTTTCCGGAAGTGTTTATAAAACATGTTTTTTCTGCTATTTTCAGGTTGTTGTGAACCTAAATAGTTGTTGATATTCATTCTTAACTGTGTTATGAATTATTTCCGTACCCCCTCGGTGAATATATTATCTCCCTTTTTTATTTTCGTTATTTACTTTTTGTGGGGCGACAGATTTATATATTCCTTTGTTAGAATTACGCATGATTCAAATAATGGCAACATTTTACCATTAAAAATGTAGGGAAAGTCGGGAATGTGAACAAAACACGACATTTGCCTAAAAATATTTTCCATCCGCGATGACCATCATTAGCCATTTACTTCCGCATTCGTTTTTCTATGCAAAAATAGTCATCCTTCACCAAATGTCTTGGAAATTTATTCGAACAATGACAACAAAACCTATAATTTGACTTTCAATTGATTTTGTTGGTTGGATTTTCGATGAATAAGCGGTTATATCACTCTGAATGCCTGTGTCAATAGCAAATTGTCGGACATAACTAGAACTTGATTTAAAGGGGCATGGTTAACTCAAGTTTGGCGATAGGCTTATCAATGTGTATATATATATATATATATATGTGTGTGTGTGTGTGTGTGTGTGTGTATCTGTCAATCTCATTCAAATCAGATGAAACTTTCTCTCGTTCTTCGCTGCGTTTCTTGATCTTACCACAGCTCCATAAGATCCATGTCAGACGTCCTTGACCACCAGACTGTGTAAGCCAATTAGCAATGAGACATTCAAAATATCGAATCTAAACTTTTCATCTCGGAATACTAAATTTTTCTGAATGAACACGAGGCTTGGATGAACGCAAACTGGTCGTGTGGTTGTTTACTATCATGACGAATACGGTCATATTTGGTTGGAATTAAGCCATGTCGGCAACCCTGAGGAAGATATTGAGGTAGAACTTTTTCGCGACAATATTTGTATTTGATTAATCTTTTCCTTCGACCTAAAACAGTTTGGGAAGTTATACTAAAGAAATTTATCAAAACAAAACAGCGACACATTATTAAGAGGCCTACAAAGCATTTATCTCAAAGTAAGGTCGACAATCTTTTTTTTAAAAGATACTTAGGAATTAATTTCTATTTTTCACGTTCTAAGTTAGAATTTCTCTGAATATGAATAAACTGTAGCATAAACAGAGACATTTGCTGTTAAAATGCCTCAGAGTATGCTTTATGAATATTATACTTGGTTTAACTAGAACCAAAATATCATATGAACTGGGTTGAGTTCAAATCGCTATCTAAAGTTGCATCTTTATCTCTTAAATGGCAAAATTATGACAATTTAAGAGTTTTCGATTGTAAATAAGAAACGGTAATATAAATGCAAAGATTTCGAAATTCAGCGCCTGTTACGACGTAAATTGTTATAAAAACGTAAATTGTAATACTTGCAGCAAATTGTAATAACTCTTGACGTAAATTGTAATACGCAAATTGTAATAAAAACTGACGTAAATTGTAATAATATCTTCTTGCGGTAAAATGTAATAAATATTTACGTAAATTGTAATAACCGAATTATCAATTATAAACTACCTCAAAATCTCCTTCACTTGAACTTAGATTTCACATTTACAAGAAATATTCTTCAAGAAATTTCAGCTTGATTCCTTTTACCCAAATACAAACATACGCTTTTCTTTCTACATAGAAAAAAAAATTGAGTTGTACAAATTCTAACGAACATTAATGTAATATATGGCCAGGGGGCTGGGGTAAGGGATATTTGACCAGCTATTATTATACATTCTTTTGTATTATTTACTATTATATATCTCCAGCCATTGGTAGATATGTTTTGGAGACAGTAGAAGATTATGACAGAAAAGTCGGCGCTTCTGCGTGTTAAGTTACAAACGATCTGTATGCCACCCAGGCAATTGCCACCCAAATCAAATAAAATGAAAATATTTTGTGAACATTTATTTATTCTATAAATTTCATGCTGGCAGTAGCTAATATCTGAATTGCTATTCAACTATGTCTATGTATGATTCTATGTATATGGGAGGATTACGAATTAAACACACAACTATGAGGTTTTGTTTGTAACCAAATTCTTAAACTAAGTCAATGCAAAAGAACGTACTTTAGAACAATGAATGTTTTCTAGTAATGCTGTATTAAATAAACAGTGACACGGCTGCATGTAGATGTAACCCTTATATGACTCCCGTCATATCCTTTAATCAAAGTACATTTTGTATGTTCAATCTTATTCTCCAATTTCATTAGACAGGCGTACCCCAAAATACATATTTTTATCCTATCATTAGCACGCAACATTAACTATCCTCTCAAGATTGCTATGAGAAACAGGTTTGTGCCCTGTGACTGTTTTGCGTATAGCAAGCTCGTATGGTTGTCATTCAGATTTGTTAACGTAACCCTCACGCTTACAGGGGCAATAGCACGATTTTTAAAAGATGTGTTCATTCAATTTTTCCCAATTAATCATTTGTTTATGCGATATGTAATTTCTTCTGAGGTTCAAAACATCTCATTACTCAACCCGATTATCCGTAGTCGTAGATGAAACAATAAGAAATAAACAAAAAAAAACTACTGGCGTCCATTTTTGTGTGAACACCTTTTAACAAATTGAGGTAAAGAAATTGGTTCGCATAGTTTAAACGATCATATTACATTCGTTTTAAAACTGCGGCTTTTATTAAAAGACATTGTCTTGCAATTGAAATCATTCAAGTAATTGAGCTTCTTTTTAAGCGATGACATACGTTATCAAGTATCACAATTACATACGAAAAAAATCCCAACTTCGCCAGCACTCGCCTTTTGTGTATTTATATGAGTTGTAAGCCAAAGGCTCAAATATTACAAATCTTCATCTTAATATTAGATATCAATGATATGGGCACATGTTTGATTAATAATATCTATTTAAAAAGATTGATGTATGTATAGCTTGGACTTTTTACTTTTAAAAGCTGTTGTAGTATAGTGCTATCCGAAAGAGAAAGATATACTATAAAACAGATTTCTGTGCTTCTGTGGCTGCATGTTGAAAGATTACCTATAATATTCATACAAAACCTCCCTCAACCTGCCATGATGGTATGATTATAGAAATATACACAAAGGGAAAATGCATTTTCTTGTTGTTGACATTCGTTTGAAGTTCGTTTAGCAAGCCTATTCTACTTGGTTCAAGTGCGTTTGTGTATGTCTGTCAGAAGAAGACCATTTGTGGACATGCGTATTAATTGCGTGTAAGCGTCCTCAGCATAATTTGAGCATATCACAAACATTAGCATGTCTATGAGGGTGGTTTATTGCATGTGCATTGTATATTTGATATTTCGTATACCTAGACTTGCTTCGTAAGCTGATGTCGAGGTCAAATTATCATTAACTACAGTTTCACTACAAGATTGATAATGTGTGAACGTTATAATACATTGAAAACCAAATATAATTAACAAAATTAAAGGAGTTATACCCAAGGAAAATTGACGGGGAAAACGTGCTTTAGTCGGAAAGACCTTTAAATAGCTAACCAAAGACTCGTTGGCTCCGTATAGCTTGGGTTGTATTTCAAACCTATTGCTTCAAACATTAAAAGAAATATAGCACTTTTCATGTAGTTGCCATTTCAGACAATCAACAAATTTACAATCGGACAATTTCAAATTTATAATTGTAATTATGGCCATCACTCTACAGATATATTCTCTGTTTTATCAACTGGTACGAGTACGGTTGTAAACTGGAGTCGTGTAATGTTTATACCCCACGCATAAATACTCAGAAAAGAGTACTAGTATAAATGAAGTACATTACATTCTTTCTGTTTAAATCACACCAAGATCATATGTATGATGTGTTGCATTATTTCGTTTAATCTTATGATAATGTACTGTAGGCCTTTGGGTATTGAGTAGATACTGAATCGGATACATACAATTTCAATATGTTCAACTTTTACATTTAAGAGAAAGAAGTAGAAAAAACAGCTTTTAAGGATGAAATCTCTTTTTTCTGTCACTACCTTAAAATTCTTGTGTTATTCAACTCAAGTAACACCCTCTCACTAAAGGACTACAGCTCAAAATAGCATTGATAGCGGTTTGTATAACGGTATACCAAACACAACCCCCTTTCTCTAACCTAATCTTCTATCCAAATCGTAACCCAACTTTGGTGCTAACCAATATACATGTAACATATTGTGAGCTTCAAGCCCGAGTATTATGTTGATTATGAAGAAATGCCTGTAACCTTTTAGTTTCGTGGGACAGACATGAACTTGGACTCATTTGAAAGTGCATTACCCTAATTTTTGTTAACTACATTAGCATTATGTCATAGCGCAAAACAGGGTTAACAGGGTCACCACTCTAAATAGTGACCCTTCTATGTCCTTAGTTTTGGAGGTAGGACAGAGATTTATATATGTATTATTCCTTATCCTAGAAATATAACATTTTCAAAACTTAACTTTGTCCTTGAATATAAGTAGGGTAAAATTGATGAATAAATCCCCTCCCAAGGAGGTTCCACTCATGGGTGGTCTTGTGACGTCATGAATGACGTCATCATGTACTCATTGACCCTTTTCATCCAACAGTGCATTTCCTAATGTCAACAATGAACGGAAATAGATACCATATGTGTCAACAAAAGCGTGGTCACCAAGTCAATAGATACCATATCTCGCCTCACCTTTTGTGGCACTGTTAATGCACAGAGAGGTATAGCATGTGTTGGAGCGAGCCAGTTATTTTCATATCTGACAAATTAATTTTCATTCTTACAAGATAATACGTTGTAATGTTACTGTAAGAATGTATAAGCCTTTTTAAACAAGTAAAACTCAGCACTCTGTCCCATCTTAAACTCCTGTTCAGACTAGTGTAGTGAGTGAGTGAAGACTTTAAATGCTTTTCAAACTCTAGATGATCACAATGGGTGGTATAAGTGTAAGAGGAAAGCCCGCAACACCCCTACGGTCATGCGTTCTGATGAAACCTGCTTTCTAACGAACTAATCTGATAAATGCATGACTTTTGATATATATATATAGGGTTGTTTCATGTACACACAACTATGTACAGACAACTATGTTTGTGTTTTATTCAACCATAGGTTTGTCGTTGAAATGATTGTATATTAACCATATAAAGCACGTGTATTATTTGCTTCACTGGGTTTGACAAATGTTTTATACTCCCTGTCTGTTTCGAGTTTGAATACCATACACATTGAGAACAAACACATACACTCTTCTAACATATTTATTCAATCTAGGCATAAGTAAAAATACATCATTTAGTCATTCAGTAATCAAATCATGATACAAACAGTTAGTCATGGTTATACATGTAGGGAACGCGCTTGACCACACCTATTTCCGAATATAGGGTTTTTCACAGGTAGATGAAATATAAAATTGTCTCTTTTGGATGCATATCTATCCTTTGGTCTCTATCCTATCCAATGTCCGTCGCCCAGGCGGTCCTCGCTTGATCACCCCTTTGACATAGAGAGAAACAGGTTTTTTATCGTTTTATCTTATCGTTCTTGTGGTTCTGTCTTAGGGGTGGGTTTGGTGATTTCACCACATGAAGCAAGCTTCGTTTATTCATCCTGTCTCAGCAAAGGTAAAGACTGAACTAACAGTGGATGAGACTACGCCTTCTGTAATAAATCAGCCCTGATCACTCTCCTCATCACCAGCCGCGCTTCCATCTGTAGCCACGTCTGATTCCGCATCAGTGTCCAATTCAGGCCTATCCACTCGAGTGAGAATGTCTTTCAATTTAGGATTGATAAAGCGTTTGATTATCCCCTTCACCATGCTCTGTTCTGAGGACGGATCTATCTCATCCAGACTGGTGAGGATGGGTACAAACAGCGGCGCTTCTTTAAAATATTGGGTAAACTCGAGGACGCTGTTGAGACTGTCCATCAATTTAGTATTCCAAAGCTGTTTCATTTTTCTGTCTATCCAGTCTGTCGTTCGACCAAGCCGCTTATATTTCCTCCTGTTGACTGCCATGTCACCTTGATAAAGTTCATACACCCGCTTCCAGATACGTTGCAATCCGACGTTCTGCCACTCCTCCGCTGCCATGTCGTTGATGGGTTTCCAGTGACGAGGTAATGGTTTTGAATCATCTATACCACTCCCTTTCTGCACAGGAAGGTCCCCATCCGAATCTTCATCGCTAATGTAGCGTTTTCGTTTTCTAGATATCAATGCCTTGTCATTGGCAGCTGGACACCAGGACTTGATGTGACGTTGTAAATCGTGCATGTTGTCAATCAAAACACCACAATCGGCGCAAGCTGTGGCCATAGTGAAAGGTCCCGACTCCTCACTGCTGTTTGAATGAGAAGCTGTTTCAATGGAGTCGTCGAGAAACGTCTGTTCAGCATGAAAGTTTCGAACTGACTGAACGTCTAGGGTCGGTACACGGTCTTTTATCTCACGTTGTTGGTCATGTATACAAGTTTGATGGTTTGTTGGATCGGATGTCAAGATATTAACGTGTAGCCTGTTCTTTTCGCTCGTAGCAGGTTTCAGATCTACAGTTAAGTTTCCAAAAGGCGTTTCCACAGCTGTTTCATAAAGGCTCATGAATTTCGTGATATCATCAGGGAATATTCTTCTTGCAAATACCTTAATTTGCTGTCTGTCTACGGGCGAGTTGAACAGGGTCACGTAATGCGAATTGAGAGCAATGTCACGTGATTCCTTGCCTCTTGGGAACAGGTTTTGCAAGAGTAAAAAGATCAGTACATTCTTATGGTGAGAGGTTTGGGTAAACAGACGTGATATCCGTTTATCATTCTTGACTTCAGCCAGGAAGTCATCCAGGACCAATACGTTCTGTTTGTGGTCATCAAAGTAATGTTCATCCTCGAGATTGTAAGGTAGGCCTTTCACAAATTGCACAAAGGGTAAGACCTGAAGGATATGGTCGTACAGAG
Organism: Phorcus lineatus; assembly: GCA_921293015.1. Classification (NCBI taxonomy): domain Eukaryota; kingdom Metazoa; phylum Mollusca; class Gastropoda; order Trochida; family Trochidae; genus Phorcus; species Phorcus lineatus. The sequence goes on along the minus strand of OV121087.1, from coordinate 17,420,217 downwards.
GCTGCCACACAGCATAGCACCAGATTATCCTTTCTGGTTGGGGGTGGACTAATCCCTGCCGTAATACATTGAACTTAAAGGTCGATTTACCGGATCCGCTTGGTCCGACCAAAAGAACACAGGATGCTATACGAAATTGGAATGGGTGCTCCTGCGGCGGCGGCGGCGGCGATGGCGGTGGCGGCGGTGGCTTTGATGCATAAGAGGTCACTGGACCAGGCGGCGGCGAGGTTGCCATTGAAGTTACTGAGATGGGAGGAGGCGGCGGAGGCGGTGGCGTAGCTGTGTTCGAATGTATATTCCTCCTTTGCCGATACATAACATCCTTTCGTGAAAAACGTTTTCCACAATCAGGACAGGTGACCGCCTCCATGGCGATCTAAAAAGTATATGGAGTTAGTGTTTCTCAAGCTTCCGTTTATACCCTTTCTCAAGCCTCTGAGGTTTCAAGGCAGCTGCAGCCCTGTTCACAACACCTTGTATGGTAGAAATGTGTCTTATGTGCAGTTGACTCGGGGATTTCCTGTGCTTGTTCCCTTTTGATTTAGAAGCAGTCCGATGTGTCTTCAAAGTAACCAGTTTCTTTGTTGAAGTTTTCAGCTTTGCTTTTCTCGGTTTGTCAACGGTGGAGAAAATATCTCTGGGTCTCACCCCTGACGTTCTTTTCATTTTCTTAGAACTGTTTTGTCTGCTGGTCAGAGAGAAAATGTCAATGTGTGCCTACTGTGACCGTGTTTTATACTGTCTGGTTAACACCACAAGTACACAGGGAAACATGACGAGAAAGTTTTCTTTTCACAGTACATTTGTCACTGTGAACTAAGAACCGGTGGTAAGTATACTTCAACTTAGTCTTGCAGTAAACACAAGTAAAACATCCACTGTCATCTTCTCCACGAACATCTACAGGGAGCAAGCCAAGACAGACAGTACACTGGAAGGACATCTGAAATAATAGCCGCTCTTTTCTCATCGATGGTTACATTTAAATAAGGCGCATGCGTAGTACAGAAACTATGACGCATGCGCACTTGGCCATGTTTACTCTAGAAAGAAATCTCTGGGCTGAGATGGCTTCCCTACAAAAGAAATTTTGGGTGAGCTCTGGCCTTCTAGTTGTAGAATGTTATCTTCTGCTTTGCGTTTGATAGCTTTGACTCGCTTTGGTGATCTCTTGGTCTTCTGTTCTTCAGCTCCGTCAGCTGGAGAACTAATGGTGATAATATGGGAACCAGCCCGAGCTTGGCCTCCTTTCTGTCCCCCACGTCAACGCTCGAAAAAGTCTATAAATTTCTGTGCATCGGGAATGTATAGTTTTCGTTCCATGGTAGACTTCATTAACACCAAGTGGCAACTGATCCGTTGATAGACTATGTTGAAAATGAAGTCAGACTACTTTCCACATGGTTTTTATAGAGTTCAGTTCAACGGTAGAGTCGAATCTGATGCATTTAAACTGGTAACCTAGGGCCACGAACATCTGTATATCTATTCATGTAGTGTAAATGTAGTGATAGATCGTGATATAAAATAGCCAATATTCGATTCTGAACACATTTAATTGAAGCTGTATAGCTATGATCAACAGCTTTAACGTTTTAAAGGAGTATTAGCCTTTTTCATTTCAAACTAGTGACTATATGAAATTTCCATGTAAGATCTTTAACATTTAAAATATCCATTAAACAAAAGAGAGTCGACCTCCCTATTTTCTGCTGTTAAGAACCAAACCTTATTGAAACAGTGAGAGGCTTTTGTCATTCACTAGGTCAAAATCTTGACTAAGGGTATAAAGCAAAAAGCAACGTACCCACGTCTCTCGCCTCTGAGTCATGTCACGTGTCGCTAAAGATAGTTCTGGCGCGCTCATTCAAAACCGGTTTCTGATTGGACTGACGCCTTGTCTGGTCTAGGCTAGGGTTAAAGAAGGCTTTGTTTTGCAGTCATGACGATGAATAGCTTAATGAGCATCCTCGCATATAACTGTCAACTGATTGGTCGACCTTTCTGACCTGTGACGTCATGCATATATTAACATATTCACGAGTTATTTGCATACATTATGGTCCCTCCGGTTTTAACTCTGGTGAACAGTAAGAATAAAATAAGTAATATTATTCTTTATATGTACAATATGTTTCCAACATTTTATTTAGCAAATATCTCATTCTACTCATACATTACATTCAAACTTTAAATAAACATAGTATGTGTTGTTTTGTTGAAATTCATTACTATGTCTTGTATATGTCACCAACTTGCTAGTGACAATAATTTCTTTGATATCAATTCAGTAAAATATTATTACTTCAGTTAACTTTGTTCTCAATTAGTATCACTCAATTTTGTTACTGCACTCTTTAACTTTATCAATTGTCGGGGTCAGACTTCATGGATCGTTTGATCATAAGCAATAATATTTATTCCTTAGGATAATAAACTCATTGTTATGTCCAGATATTCAACACAGAATATAATATCCATACAGTCAAAATGAATCGTCCTCTGCGATTTGTGTCAGATTCCTACCTTAAGTGTAAAGTAAATACTGTCCACAAGTCCCAAATCGATTCTATGACTTACATGACCTACTTCCCTTCACCTAAGTACAAAGTAAATACTGTCAAGTCCAGTCGTCGATTCTATGACGTACATATATAGATAAGGGTCCAAGTAGGGTCAGAGTTCGTGGAAGGTTTGCTAGAGATACAGCAAACCTGTGGCAGGTATTTGAAACCCACGTGACACATATGGTATCTATTTCCGTTCATTGTTGACATTAGGAAATGCACTGTTGGATGAAAAGGGTCAATGAGTACATGATGACGTCATTCATGACGTCACAAGACCACCCATGAGTGGAACCTCCTTGGGAGGGGATTTATTCATCAATTTTACCCCAAAGGATAGATATGCATCCAAAAGAGACAATTTTATATTTCATCTACCTGTGAAAAACCATATATTCGGAAATAGGTGTGGTCAAGCGCGTTCCCTACATGTATAACCATGACTAACTGTTTGTATCATGATTTGATTACTGAATGACTTAATGCTGTATTTTTACTTATGCCTAGATTGAATAAATATGTAAGAAGAGTGTATGTGTTTGTTCTCAATGTGTATGGTATTCAAACTCGAAACAGACAGGGAGTATAAAACATTTGTCAAACCCAGTGAAGCAAATAATACACGTGCTTTATATGGTTAATATACAATCATTTCAACGACAAACCTATGGTTGAATAAAACACAAACATAGTTGTCTGTACATAGTTGTGTGTACATGAAACAACCCTATATATATATATATATATATATATATATATATATATATATATATATATATATGCATATTTCATGACCTGATAAATCAAAAGTCATGCATTAATCAGATTAGTTCGTTAGAAAGCAGGTTTCATCAGAACGCATGACCGTAGGGGTGTTGCGGGCTTTCCTCTTACACTTATACCACCCATTGTGATCATCTAGAGTTTGAAAAGCATTTAAAGTCTTCACTCACTCACTACACTAGTCTGAACAGGAGTTTAAGATGGGACAGAGTGCTGAGTTTTACTTGTTTAAAAAGGCTTATACATTCTTACAGTAACATTACAACGTATTATCTTGTAAGAATGAAAATTAATTTGTCAGATATGAAAATAACTGGCTCGCTCCAACACATGCTATACCTCTCTGTGCATTAACAGTGCCACAAAAGGTGAGGCGAGATATGGTATCTATTGACTTGGTGACCACGCTTTTGTTGACACATATGGTATCTATTTCCGTTCATTGTTGACATTAGGAAATGCACTGTTGGATGAAAAGGGTCAATGAGTACATGATGACGTCATTCATGACGTCACAAGACCACCCATGAGTGGAACCTCCTTGGGAGGGGATTCATTCATCAATTTTACCCAAAGGATATATAGTCAAAGCAGGTTTGAGGGTTGACACCCTGCGACTACCTATTTGAACGTGAACGTAATAATATATATGATCTCCTTTTATTCATATTAGTTAGGGAGTGATAAATATTACAATTCATGCAAAACGATTTTAAAACAAGAGTAAAATCGATAATGTCCACTTGGTTGGAAAATTCAAATGATGGAAAAAAACACATTTAAATGAAAACAATTTAAAAAATAATCAAAATTGGATGGGAAAAAAAGTAGGTACGTAGAAAAATCCATCCTGTCTTTCACAAGATCCTGTTTTCGTGTAAAACGCTAAAAATGTGTAAACTTAGTCCTGTCCGATGATCATGATTCATAATGCCCTCATTCAGTTAGTCCATATTTTATTGGTAAACAACAAGACAATGAAATAAACATAAGAAAAGCATTTCATTATTCATCGTCTTTCCCATTGCTAGTCTCCCTGTGTTTCTTTCCCTCTGTCTATTTGCAAGTCAATCAGTTTCAACTTTCTTTTTTGTCACAACTTTTTCTACTTGACTTGTTGCAGTATTTAAAACGAACATTCCAACGGTTTTATTCTGTCTTTCATATTTATTTACCAAAAACCCCTTTTAAATTCATAATTTTGAGAATTGCAATCGGCCATTACAATATACGTAAAAAGATATTACATTTTACCGCAAGTAGAGATTATTACAATTTACGTAAATTTTTGTTATAATTTACGTTTTTATTACAATTTACACCAAGAGTTATTACAATTTGCTGCAAGTGTTACAATTCACGTTTTATTACAATTTACGTCGTAACAGCGCCCCATTTACACGTGTATTAGTAAGATGCCCTACTGAGCAATACCAACCTAAATTTCTCGTTGTGTCTGCTATGAATAAGTTTCCAAATTGACGTTTGAGTCATTAGCGCGCCATATCCGGTTTCGATCATAATCTCGAATTTCTTCCTGTTTATTGTAACTTTGCTCACTGATAAGCGCTGATACGTTAATTTTCAGAAACAATCACTTCTTGTCGATGAATTTAACCCCCGAGTTTGACATATTTGACCCCAACAACATACTCTGTGCCCTTTAGAATATGATACATGATATATAGTTACATATTCAGAGCAGTGCAGTGGTGGATCCGCAGGAGAGGGGGTTGCGAGGTTTTGAACCCAGCCACACCCCCATACCCCTGGATTATCGAACACAAAATCTTTAAAGACCCCCTCCCCCCTCCTTTTCATAATTCCGCGACTGGTGTGTACACATTAATATAATCTATTTTACAATTAGTACATGTTCACACAGTAAAACGAAAATAACATAATATAAAACAATATAAAACAAGCTAATCGCTATAACCATAGTGTATATTAAAATATCATTATTCGCCTATTATTATTACATAATTGGTTACAGGGTCACCATATGAGCTGCCGCAGTGTCATCAAATCTATTTATTATAGGCCTCATCAGCTTAGGAATATGTACACAAGATTTTAGGTATCTATGCCTTTTGTTATTGAAAAAAGTACGTAAAAACGTTTAAGGATGTGGCCTCTGTGGGGTGTCATTTATAAGTCCACCAAATTTATGAATGAGAAAATCAGGAGTTCATATTTTAGAGAAAAGGTTATGTTGGAGAAATGGTTCCCATTGCATGAGAACATATTTTCATTAAGAAAGAGGCAATTTGAAAACAAACGTGTCTGGATCGGTTAAGGTATGCACATCCTCTCCCCTTCGTCATATGATTAAAACGTGTTCACGCAAAACGGCCGCCATTGTTGTTTGCTTCATATTAGACTATATCCTCTACAACCACGGATGATAGGGTTGAGTAGTTCGATATTATGATCCCCTGATGATAAAGGGTTTGTTGGGGAACACTTGAAGAGATACATAATTTAAAGAACGTGGTATTGCCCCTCTAAACATTCAGGCAAGAAAATATTATTATGTATATGAATGATACCTCAAAATACAAACGTCGCTAAAGATAAGTTGTTTCCCACATCTGATGTCATATTGAAGTCAAAACACACTGTAGACGAGATAGCTATGTCATATATTTTAATTTTTATGAAAAGTCTGTTGTAACATTAACAAATTATGGTCATATTCATGTCATTTATGTTGACAATGAAATTATAAAGAGGTGGAATGAAATAGACTAACCTTCAAACTGATCAAGGAACAGGTCCCGGTAATGGCGGTATACTAGGTTAAAGTGACATAAACCTTATCAATTTTGAGTCAAGTAGATTTGCTGACGTATGAAGATATACATAGACACGGGTTATCAGGGAAACAAACTGAAGAGATGATAATTCATATTGCAATAAAATTATATTTTTTAAATCTATTACAGATAAAAATTATCTTAAAGAGCCATTCCGTGATTTTCATAAAATATTATTTACCTTTAATACGAACCTAAATGTCATATGTGGTGATATAAAATCAAAACATCTTACCTTTTCATGCCCAAAAGACATTTAAATGACAAATAATGGTTTTCAATTAAAATCAAAAAACGACCTTATAAATGCACAGAGGTGTAGCTATCACGTCCAATATACATGATTACTAGTTATATAACCTAACAAACGCTTTCAACTCCTAACTGCCCTCCTGGCTGTTTTAGAAAAGTCTCCAAAACTACGTTTGACTATTTGACGCGCGCCACTGTCCGGTTTTCGATCATAATTGCGACGTTCTACCTTCATATTGTCACTGTTAAAAAACCCAATAAGCTTTAAAATGCGTCTTTTTGGTAACAGTCGATACTTCGCAATCAAATGACACCATTGATTAAGTTTGGCATATTTGACTCCAACAACTCTCGGAGTGGCTCTTTAATATATTTTGACCGTTGTCTGCAGTGTGACCAGCTTAACTTAATATTATTGATTGGCAAACTTTTATTTCTTGATCACGGCTTTGATCTACTTTTTGTTCATTTGCATTTAGTTTTGAAATATTAGGAAATAAAGATGGAATGATAATGTAATACAATTACTATAAACCAGTCTATGAGATGTTTACAACTTCAGTGAGTCATTGTTGTAGTTACTTCAGTGAAACCCACGTGACCTAATTTCAGTTCAAGTTCAAATACTTTATTCATAGGCCAAAGGCCAAAACAAACAGAACGCTACATTATACAGCAGTAGTGGGTGGTTGGTAGGTTACACGCTATCCTTTACAAATATATTATAGCTTAAACATTTCGGAAGCCTAAGTTTTCAATATGAGAGTTTAATAAATACGTTACAGTTTTTTTTCAGCACTCATGATGTGATAAACACATATGATAAAATCAAAATAATGTTTCGGCATTTGGAGGGGCCTTTTTCTTGGGATTGTTCATAAAAATGTGGCCCTTCCCAATTTGTCGTAATTTTCTTCATGGCCCTTCCCCTTTAAGCGTATTTTTTTTCATGACCCTCCCCCAAATCATATCTACAAAACAAATTTACCCTTACATTGGTGGCTTTAACATGATGTCTGATAATGGTCCATATAGTGTTTTAAATTTAGTTTCATTAGAACTGTTTTTACAGCCAGCATCTTAGAACATTAACTGCATATCAAAATAGTTTGCATATCATAGGTATGTTTAACAGAGTGTGAATTTTATCTCGCAAAGTTCAATGAATGCATTTTAAGTTTATTTTAGGCTTAGGCTAATTCTTTATTCATTTTACAAATTCAAATCGCGATGTCCTTTTATCTATAAATAAGAGAATAAGTGTGGACTGCTCACTCATATATCCCCATGATCAAAAGTGTTCAAAATAGCTTATAATTAAGACATTGCACTAGTTTAAAATTCCATCAAAATACATGTGTCTTGCCCACATCATTCAACTGAAAACTCGAAACAATGAATCAAAAATTGATAAAACCATGGAATGACCATAGTTGACACGTGTTTCACTTTTGGATGCTAGCATCTATACGTTGGGAGGTAAGCTATGGACCGTATGATTTCTTCAAAGCCAAAAAAAAGCTTTATAGTCGACAAATACTTTGAGAGTAAAGTACTGAACACTGTAATAAGGCAAATCATAGGCATTAAATTACCCAATTAGCATTTAAAGTATTAGTGTGTGAGTTTGATTTAAATAAAACTAAATGTCTTCATTAAGTCTGTAGGATAACAATAATCTACATAATAAACCGCATAATTTATAGAATTTTAAAGGTACATAACATGTGTACAATAAAGACACATCAAGGAATCATAGAAATTACATATGTTACATGTTTATTAATATTTCAACAATCATTGTTTAAGATATGAGAGGAACAATAAACATGAAGTATGGAGAATGAGGTATGGCAAATGTTCCCAAATTATAATTATCAACACAAGAATTTATTTTTATAAATATGCATTTAGATATTTTTTTAAAGTATGGCAATATGAGGAAATTTGCTCAAATCACGCCATTTGATAATATGTTAAGGTATAGTGAATTTGTATCATTGAGAAAGATTAATATAATCATTCAAATATTAACAATTTGATCAAATAAGCATCTTTGTTGTATAATAATATAGCAAACAGTTTAAACGTCTTTTAAATATTACCTACTTGTAAAAACTCTCAGTCCTACAGAGCTAATTTTCTATTTGTTGTTCTAGAAGTATAAAGAACATTGAATAAGGCAGAGAATTCATGGTGATTTTTTATATGAGCATCAGTTTTAAGAATTATATGCACCAATCTTGCTTAAATTCTACATCTTTTTTTCATTTACAAAGGCTTTATGATGATGTTTCAGCCCTTTCAATTTCTAAAGAAAAATGGTTATTTACCTGTCTATCTTAAAATGACCCTCCCCCATTCATGACCCTCCTCTGTTGGCTGTATATTTTTTTCTGACCCTCCCCTGAAAAAGTGTTTAGCGCGTTTGGATTCGAGAGGTCCGTGGTTCGTATCCTGCCTGGAGCGCGGCAACTATATGTCTGCAGCAGAGAACTGTTCTACTCGCGCTAAGGTTTGTGTGCAATGCTTCACTGTATTTCAGTGCAATACCACCCGTTGTTTGCTAGGTCCAGTCGATGCTCGCAACGTTCAGATTGAATATTATGTTTCATATTGAAGAATCAAGGATGATAAAGATAATAACTGTAGTGTTGTTTTCCGGGCAAATCTATATAATGTCTAGTTCTTGGCTTTTGAAAAGCTATCATTTTATGCTTAAATTGACTCCCATCGGTCAGTGTGCATACACGTCATATATATATTTATAACATAAATAGCCTCGCAGCTCTTGCATGAAAAATACTAATCACAATTACCTGTTTATTGGAAGGGGACATTTCGTTATAAAAGTAATAACCACTACTTTAACAATAGTTATTTCAACTATGAAAACTCCTACAAGTTCCAATGTTCACCAGATTTACAAGAACAAGTGTAAATCCTCGACAATATATGAGATCCAATTGGAAAGCTTAGGACTCGCTGAGATGGGGCAAAAACATTTCAGCATAACGGACAATAAACCACCTATTGCCCTTGTAAAATAACCATTCTTTAACTTATTTTGGAATCATTTTGTCGCTCATGTTTTCATGATTTAATTGATAGACTTTTCTTGAAATTACAATTTCATGAAATTTCGATTAAAATATTCCAGTACAAATATCTGAGATACAAATCAGTACAATCACAAAACTGCTATGGTTGATTGGAATGTATGTCATTTTATCTTTAAAAACAGTGTTACACAGGAGGGATCGCTAGAGGGAGATCAAGCTAGGAGATATCGTTTGGACAGTAGGGTTTTATGATCAAGTAGTGTTATCACAATGCTATGAAGTAAATAACATGATGACGACACAATGCTATGACATCACCGCACTGTATGTCTTAGGGTAATGCAGTGTTCATAATTGGAAAATTTGTCGTTTCAATTCAATTTTGTAAAAAGGAAAAGGGACGAGATACGATAAGATAAAAAGATATATAAAAAGACAATCTCACCAAAGTGTCTTCTGATATCAAATTTTCAACACTCGGCAGGCCTCGGGTATTTGAAACTTTCATCAACTCGTGTTAATGTATTTGATATCAGAAGACACTTTGGTGGGATTATCTATATCCCTGGGGTTTTTTTCCAAAAAAAGCTCAGTTTAAAAAAACACATTTTCAAATACCTTCGCCAAAAACTTCGGGATGCTACAGATCTGTAATTATATAAATCGTAAATACTACCTTTCTCATAAATAGGAACTGAGTTGATAACTGGGTCCCTCCTAATAAAGGAGTAATCATATATTCCGAAACGTCGTGAATTTCACAGTAAAGAAGTTCTTATCCAGAAAGTCTTAGCTTTGCTTCTGAGTTTGTTGGTTCAAATACCGTGGAATTTCGTAATGATATATCTCTCTTTCGGAACTGTTAATTTTTACCTAAGACGCATTTTTGCCAGGTATTTCTCGTCTCGACTGTGCTTTTACTGTACTGATCGACATGATGATAGATTTACCAGATTGAATCGTCCGACCTTTGCAGTCTTTGTCTTTCAGCTGAATGATCCCTACATGAGAATATATTTGGGCAGGTAACCAAGTTGTTGGTAACCTTATCTATAGCATTATTCAATGCATGAGATATTCTGACCCAGGAAGTATTTTGTCGTCAACAGAGATCTCAATCTTCCATGCACCAGTAGTCCAACTCATAAGATCTGTCTATCTATCTATCTATGCAAGAAAATGTTAAGCAGGATATATTGTTCGTCACTGTTAGGTAAAGGAGCGAAATGAACAACCATGACAGATAGAATTACAGATTTTTAGTGTGCACACCTGTTGACGAAACAAGGTAAATAGTCTAATTCTCGTATATTCTATGTTCAGCTCTAAAAGGCATTTGATAAGCTTTATCTCCTTAAACAGCTGGGGGTTTTCATATGATGATATCACTTACTGTTTGGATTTGTCAAAAAGTATACATAATTTAGAGAGAGGTTATGTATTTTAGGAATTGTCATTAATTTAGATTAAGTCTGTTTCAAGGCATGCAATCAAAAGGAAAAATATCTTAATTATTTGTTTTTGTTTGAAGGGGCTTTACATGTGTATACATGCTTATCCGTTCGTTACAAAAGTGTCTCTGTAACTTCTCAAAATCCAAAACATTACCAAATACAAATTAAGTATATGGATCATCGACTTTCGACACCCGTAGTCAATTATTTATACTTTTGTTATAGACAGAGTTGACTAGACGTTGCTTCCCGCTACTCACAAACGAAAATAGAGAATGTAGTTGAAATCGGTTATGTTGTATTCCGAATGATTCAGTTTTTCGAATAACACCATGCATTAAAATCGCAACTTTTTTATATTTACAAGGATGTTTATATTACGTACCGTTTGAAATGGAAAGGAAAGAGAAACAAACGATCAAAATGCAAGTCTAGACAGCTCCGCCAAGCGGCCATACATTGTCAAAATGTCATGTCCTGAAATTATAGTGTTAACAAAATGGGCCTACCATTAAATTTGAAAGATTCTTGAAACGTTACATATTTCATATTTGTTGTTCATTAAATCCTTACCGCAGAAACAAGCACAACTCTTTTCAAAGTCCCGTCATGCATCTGCTGTTCCTTCTGTTCAAAGAGGTAAAACGCACTATAACATATCATATATGAAGCAACACAGTTTCCTAATGTTTCTTGTTCGTTAATAGATAAACGGCAACTGCTATTTGTAGTTTAAGGAACAGTACTAAGTTTTGACAGGTTTATATCTCTGGAAAGACATGTTGATATTAACCATATTGACCGATGGACACAAGGTAGTATTTTTCCTGCAAGTCACGGAAGAGTTACACATTTTCATGGCTTGTAATTGGTTGTTATTAACCAATCAAAATGAACTTTGTGCTGGGACTATGCCATTCATCTTTCAAAATTTTCCTGGTTAGAAATTTGATTACCAGTATTCGGTATTTTAACTGGATGTTGACATTGAACTTTTCTCAGATGTGGCGATTAAAACAAAGGATAGACCCTAACCCTTTTATAGAGACACTTTTATTTTTTATCATTTTTCCTTTTTTTTCAAAATGTGGGTAATATAAACAATTACCAGCTGGTAACGGGGAATGACATATTATCTTTCTCCCGTTATATTAATGATCTAATAGTCTCTCTAAGGTTTGAGAATTACAGAAATAATATACTCGGGAAAGATATCCGTTATTCCCGCCACTCGTCAAAATCTGAAATGTTTATACAGACACATACACACTAACTCTCACGCTCAACATCGATAATGAGATAATATTCCGTATTCTATATCTGCAGATAATACAATGACTGAAACGGATCCGGTACCGGAAGGTAAGGAAATACTCACAAGCATCTTCAGAATCATTTGAGTAAAATGTGTTATAATATGTAATATCATATTAAATTTTAAGCATCCTACATTTCTTCAATTAATATAATGCAATATTCTTGTAAAAGTTCCCTCTTTGTACTCTTTTTACTTATTTTCTTTGTGATATACATATTTTTTAATGAATCTTATATTTGAAATATTTCAGCCGACACTTCCTTTAAAGGTAAGATTTTTTTCATGAATATAACAAATTTCTTAAAATTTGAATCAACTTGGAAATTGATGAAACATATTTCTCAAGGAAAAGTAGCAAACATGATGTGTTTATTATATATAGAATTGAAAATGACCAGAAAAAACGGGTACATTGGCCTTCAATGAAAACGAATGTAAGATCTAACACGCGTATATGTTAAAACACAGTGTTGTAAAACCATTTTACGAAGTACTAAGTTGATTTTAAAAAGAGCTATTAACTACTGATACTTTGTCCAAAATACCATGGTAATGTCTCAAAGAGTACTTTTGGGCAACTCCTGTTGACTCTTGGGTTTTGGACTCTTTAGTTTGAATGACTGAATTAAACAAGAGTACTGATGCTTGATAGAAATTAAACATATCAAAGACTTGAAAATACAATAACGAAAAATACTTCTTTGTCTATAGAAATTTGAGGCTAAATAGATTCATTCCCTCTAAGAGTCATTTGTTGTCTCTTACATATAATTTAACATCGCAGTTGCAATCGCCGCTGTCAGCTGAACCCATAGTCAAATAGCAACTTCAAGATGTTCAGGTTCTCCCCTACCTTACTCATATAAGGTCTTTGATATCATGGGATTAATCATTATTCTGTTCGAAAATGTGTTGAATATTTTGTGCCAAAATAATGGAACAATGTGAGGTCTGATCATTTGCTCGATAAAAAGGTGCCCAATGATGCCATGTTCCCGACTTTCGCCAACGTTGTGGAAATACATTGGTCCAAGTCTCACATTTGTCCACATCTTGACGCCAGGCCGACCCATAAATCCCTATAAAAAACATTTCTGTCAGTCAATATATTACCTTGATGCCAGCAAATCCTGACTCTTAAGTTCTCATCAGAAAAGATGGCATATCTCCATCCATGATGACGACAATTTTGATGAAACTGAGGTTTTTCATGAAAGTGTGCATAACATCTTGAACCGGATCCTCAACTTCACAATGACCAACATCCTGGTTTTTCTGGATTTCAATTAGCTAACCTCTGTTCTAATTCGAGCATTTGCGATTTCATGTGAAATGTGTGCAATGATACCTCATTTTCACTATTAGGGTGCGCGACGAGGAACGCTTTGTTTGTCGGGTTTATTCATGTTGTTTCAAAAAATTTCTTTTAGGTCAATATATAACTTAACAAAGCTCTTTCATGTAATTCCAGTGTTCGAGAATGTAATCAGCGCCTTGACAATACTGCTGTGTTTGATAATGTTCATTTTCGGTGAGTAAGATTTTACATACATCCAAAGTTTTGTTTTGTAGTATTATGTGATATCTGTTGTACAGGATGCATCAAAGCGTATAACAAAAAGTCGATAAAAAAAAATTCTTTGGGAGTAACGACTGAATAGAACTTTAAATAATGCCTTTTCATACTTTACTGGTAAGAATAGTTTCAGGAATTCGTTAGACTGGTAAGAGTTGACAATTTCTCATAATTCAAATAAATGTTACAAAAACCTTTTTAACGCTGATTAACTGTCAGACAGAAAGATTTATAAATTCAATATTTCGGTGGTGAGGTTACAAATCGACACTGGTAATCAACTACTGTTTCTTAATTGAAAGCTTTATATTCTATTTGCTCAATGATCGCCGTATGTTCATATGAACTTAGTTTTGTTGGCAATTAATTTTGCCCAAAGTAAATGGGTAACAACCAGCCGTAAAAAATATGAGCTATTTACCGTCATACATGTAATGGTATTGTAGGAGCCACGAGCTCTTATAATTATTGACGGAAACAACATGTACTGTATGAGTACTAAAATATGTAATTTATGTCTACAAATGTACGCTGGTGTGTTTGTACTTACTTTGTACTTAAAAGGAGGGTTTCCCATTGTCATCTGCTTCATGCTTGAGCAATAATAGTACATGTTTAAACTTTTCTTAGATATGTATGAATATAATGTGTATTATTTACTCGTCTACATGTACGTTCGTGTGTTGGTACGTTTTTGTGTATTTTTACTTGTCAGTATTTTACTCAATTTTATTTAATTTTATGGTATTAAGCGAAATTTGTATGTGAATGTATGTGTCAAAGAAACTTATTAGGAATGTAAAATCAAATAATAAAACATAAATATGGCGTTTTCTGTGTCACTTTTATTTTGAAAGAACGACTGTTACTTCAGAAAGGAGATAATCGAAAAATTACTCTTTACATTTACGTGTTTGACAATTTCTTGTGAGAGAATTTATATAATCCCTTTAAAATATTCTACAATGTGACAGTATTAATAGATTACAAGTAAACATATAACATAATTTCTTGTTCAACGTTGATTGCTGAAATCAAATTAATGAAAGTCAGAAGATGATCTTCTTCAAAGATTACATGTACTTTGATGGTTGTTGGCAACAAAAACACTATCAGTAAAAGTTTGACGTCACTTATATGTATTTTTTAATGATTTTGTTATTCTCTTTTCAGGTTGTGTTACTGTAGACACATGTGCAACTAACCCGGAATTACCAATAACAATACTTGTACAGGGTCTTTTATCAATTGGAATGCCTATCTCATTTCTGTTGAAATACAGAATACAGGTAACAAGCACGAAGATTCCATCAATTACCTTTTTTACAGTATTCATCGTTTGTCTCTTCATCTCAATATGTTGTCTAATCGCCTGTAAGTATTAACCTTGTCAATAAAAATTTTGCTTTAAATACGCTAAAAAAATTGTGCCTAGACTTCAAACCGTCCGATCGATGGATGTCAGAAAATGTATATTTCATATTATTCTGTCGATATTCCACATCGGATTCACTCCTCATAATGTCAATTTCAATTAGAAAATGTTGTATTATTTTAAAAAATCAAATTAGTAGTTGTTTTTCAACGAAACCTATATTTATTGTAGGTAATCATAGCCAGAAAGAATAAAAAAGATCAAAGAAGTTCCGTATTGAAAATGCTTATTAAGCTTTTAATTTTTAGTTGATTGATCTATAAAAATTACTTCTTTTATTGAATGGCAATGAAAGCTCTCGTGAAATCACAGCATGCTCCTGTTTTATAATGTGAACCTGAAACAATAATCCTGTTCAAAAAACTTCCTTAGATAAATTAACCAACCCACAATTTCCCACAAAGCATCATGTGTCCGGAGAGCCTTTATTTGTTTTCTTTGACAATGACTGCAGGGTAAATAGAATATACCAACGTCTAGAATTTGAATGTATGGTTGCAATGTTGTCGCAATATTGCTCTCCGGTAGTGGAATGACCGTTTCTGGGTAGTAAAAGAGTTCTCCAAGGTAGATAATTTTCAAGGGAGGTAACAACCCTTATTGAAAAGGGCTATTTCAAGATGACACTTAACTTTCCTGGCAAGGCATAATTCAATGTAAACTCTTCAAAAAAAGAAACTTGACATCCATGCGAAATTGATTTTTTTTAAACGGGTAAATGTTTTTCATGATACATACCTGTAATTTAAAGAAAGGCTTGCTCAAAAGTGTAAATTTACCAAAAACAATGGCCCAAAAGTTTACGTTGTTTTCAGGGACGAAAACGAGCGATTCGTCCAAATGCATTTTCTGCCAAAGCACGTGCAGCCTGGGATCATGAAGGTTTACATGCAGACACGTCTGTTCTAGGGGTATAAAAAGCCATATCAGCCGCTGTTCATTCATACTTCACAACATCGGTACAGCAACCTGAAGAATGCCAAGACTGAACAGAGCGCAACGCAACAACGCTATTGGCAGACTGCAAGCAGGAGCGACGCAGCGAGATGTTGCAACACACTTTGGCGTGTCCAGACAGACCATCTCTTTATTGTGGACCCGTTTCAAAACCCGAAACAGCGTTGATGATAGGCCAAGGTCAGGCAGACCAAGGGTGACTACTCGGGCCCAAGATCGGTACACCTTCGGGAACGCACCAGGACAGCAACGTCAACAACAACGCAGATACCAGGCCTGCGTCGAATTTCCGACCAAACAGTACTCAACAGGCTGAGAGAGGCTGGACTTTTTCCACGACAACCGGTTCGACGTCCCGTTTTAACACAACGTCATCTGGCGGAACGTCTCCAGTGGTGTCAACAGAGGATGAGATGGGCACGTGCAAGGTGGAGAACCGTTCTCTTCACTGATGAGTCCCGTTTTCTGCATCGACGAAGTGATGGACGAGCACGTGTATACCGACGTCGTGGAGAACGTTATGCTGCCAACTATGTTCAGGAGGTTGTCACCATTTTGGAGGTAGGAGTGTCATGGTGTGGGCCGGGATTCGTCACGGTGTTAGGACACCCTTTGTGCATGTTTTGGGTAACCTCACAGGAGTACGGTATAGGGACTTGATCCTACAGCCTTACGTTATTCCTCACGTCAACGTCCATGGTGGTCTCTTTCAGCAGGACAATGCTCGACCACATGTTGCACGTGTTTGTCAAGGCTTTTTACAGCGTAACAATGTCCAGACATTGCCATGGCCAGCTTTAACTTGCATCTGTTGTCTTTATATTGAACTTTGAAAGTAAGTGTCAAGTTTCATTTTTTGAAGCTTACATGATTCAAATAATCAAGGTTTGCAACAACATGCATTTAATGATAATATGATACGAAAAATGCATTATCACCAATATAAGGTATTTATTAAATGAGGTCCCGAATCAAGATTTAACCTTGTTATGGAATAAGTAACCGTTCATTTCAACTCACCGACAGCAAAGAGGTACAAATATCCAGATATTTTCATTTTGCAAACGTCCGTAGTTATGCATGATATAAAATCCATACGATATTAAAATTGATCGTCACTCATTAGAAGTGGAGTTTTCTCTTCTGTTTATTGAAAAGAACAGGTGTCAGACATGAAATATACTGGTAAGTACAGATCATACCTGTATAGCATATAAACAAGGCAAGACTGAAGTGAGTTGAACGAATTGGTCGCAAGTTGCATAGATGGTACATGAACATACAAATATACAAATACATCCGTGTTTATTGGACAGAGCCGGCCATCTTAAAATCTTGAATATAAACGAGATGAGACTGAACTGATGTTAACTTTATAGTTGCAAACTGCAGCATAAAAGGTATATGAATATACAAATACACCCACACGCAAAAGAAACGCAAATTTTTCATTCAAATTGAAAAAACCTCTGGATCTTAAATAGATATGAAGTATAATTGATCTGTAGTGATGACTTATGGTGTCATCAATAATTATTTGACGCATTTCATAAGATTTGAATAGTAACCCAAAACAAAAGCATTCGCTAAAATGCATACGTCATTGGAAATGTGGGCATGATGCACGCGTTTCTCCTTATATTGCATATGCCTATGTTACGGGTGTTAAAGGGTTTAACAGTGCCTTAGAAATTGAGTTTATCATTCACGATTGAACAGTGCCACGTTTAACTGAGATTGAGAGAAGCCAGGCGGTTGGACGTTTGGAAGCTGGAGGGTCGGTTCAAGATGTAGCACGTCGTTTTAATGTTAACATTACGACAATATACCGTCTGCAAAAGCGTTTCAATGCAACACACAGACCACATAACCAACTCATTAGCCGAGACACTGTCTGCGTTCTAACAACCTCCAATGTCTCCGGCCAGCATGTCGTCCTGTTCTGCAGCAACGACATCACCAAGTACGACTTCAGTGGGCACAGACTCATCGAAATTGGCGTCATCGTGATTGGAGACGTGTAATTTTCTCTGACGAAAGTCGTTTTTGTCTCTCCTATGCAGATGGACGAGCCAGGATTTGGCGTCGTGGAGGTGATCGTTTTGCTGACAGAAACGTTGTGGAAAGGGATCCATGGGGTGGACCTAGCATCATGATGTGGACCGGTATTGGGCTTAATGCGAGACTGAGACAAATGTTGAATGTGTGCAGAAGAATTCCCAGGACATTTACACACCGTCTAATTTACTCTATGTACCGCAGTGATCAACGCCAATAATGGTGGTCACACAATGTATTGACTGGCATATTGGCAAGTGACAATTGACCTCTGACCTTGTTCCCATTAGACTCATCTATTGACATCATCTATTGGTCAAGACCTTCACATTACTCCACTTTCATGTTTACTAACTTGACACTAGTATTTTCTTGTATATGCTTTTGACCATTAAAATGATGTAGAAATGCAACTTGACTTGCGTTTCTTTTGCTTGTGAGTATATAAACATAAATATTCTAGCTAATTGGACAGAGTTGGTCATCTTGGGTTCCCTCCCTGACCCTGAAACAAATCTTCTGTTTTTGACTCAAATATTTATTCTTCGCAAACGAATCCCAGTTCCCACTTCCACATGAAAGAATCCAAGATAGCCGGCTCTTATATATCAAAATCATAAATATCATATTATATGATATATCATAATAGATAATACAAGATAGTTTTGAATATTAGTAGGTATTGGTACAGTCCTGTACCTATCTACAAAGGATGAAAATGTTAAAATGAATATTTGATAAGAAATGAAGTTGCTCACAAGCGGTATATATATTCTAGATAAACAGTAACACGTTTCAGTATGTAACATTGATCAAACTAATGAAAGCAAGTTATATGTATATGGATTTACAATTTCTTCATTGCTAGTGTGCGACGTTTCAGTCATGATAGATCACGATGTAGGGATGATGAACAGTTCGTCATTTTGGTCATAGCTCCTGGCGGTATTCGAGTTATTATTGTCGAAGTTCCTGGCGGTATCCGAACCAGAACCCGGGTCTCTTTAACCTCTGCGCTCTGCCTGCCCTTTTTTATTACACAAAACACAACAAAACGTAACTGCAGCTACCCCAGTAGCAATCCACAGTACCACAACAAAACCGAGCCCTCCTTTGAAGACGTCTTTCTCTTTACACCCAGATTCTTTTACTAAATGTGTACCTGTGATAAAAGAAAAAGCAAAATAAGTATGACGACAGGTTTGGGGTTTTTTTTGTACTTTTTTAAATTTCAGTGTCTCAACAAAAATATAAATTTTTAACTTATAAACGTTTCCTTATTATTCAAGTGGACAAAATGAATCCTATGACTGTCGTATGTATGAATAATTTTTTTGATATTTTGATGCTAAAATGCCTGTACGATTATAACCTTCATATCTTGATGTAACCGACTCATGATCTGATCGAGCAAGTGTATTAGTTCGGAAATTTACCAAAATCATCCTTTAAACATATGTTGACCCTCGTATAATAATTTTTTCTTCTTTAAAATTTAGGACCTTTGGCTTCCGAAGAAAACTAGTGATTTCTTTTTTTCTATTGCCTTGTGCTAATAATTAATAAGTAAGAGAGCATGGCTTGTGATGAATCAAATAATATACTATTTCGTTTGTGTGGACATAAAAGGATGATATCTCGCTTGTGCGGACATAAGTAAGATTATATATCACTGATGAGGGGCATTCATTTCTCAAGTCATGTGTCTTTGTATAATAGTAAAATAAGTAACTCATTTTTTGTAAATTATTGTACATTCACGTCACTTTGAGAACCAGAAAAGTATATTTCTAGTGGTGCAATAAGTAAACACTTGATGCGAATGTTTATCAAATTTCGATGTCAATCATATAACTTAAATATACAAAAACAGCGAAAGACAATTGTTCCACATACAGATTTTGTTTGTCATATATGTGACTTGGAATTTTTTTTAAGATGAATACCATATTCATCTTCCTACGCAAAACTTAACTATTGCCATTATCGAACTGTCCAAGTTAAGTCTTGCTGCCAACACAAGACTTTCCTGAGCTAGCTACCAGCGCCCTCTCTGGCGATTTTTAGTTATCTCCAGTTACCTCCAGTTACTATGGCCAATCGGCGACGCCATGTCATTTGCGATATAATCAAATGGCCGCGCCCATGGAAGTTGTCTGTTTGATCAGGTTTCAAAGAAGTTGGCATTGCAGGCCTTTTAAAAAAGAAGATTGAGTTTATAAATGTATTGAGGGACGGAAAAGATGTTTTTGTTATTATTAGGACCGGTTTTGGTAAATAAATAGCATATGACTGCGCCCCTTATATTTTTCAAAGGGAAGTATGTTGGCACATTTATCGTGGGCGGTACCATTATATAATTGTATTTTTTCATCAAATAAGTACAGTTTACTCATTGTTTATTTTAAAATAGCTGCACAAAAAATGTGTGAAAATAAAATTTATCAGGGGAGCATATATTTTTAGACATACAATGAAAAGTATATTTTGTCTAAGGAATGTAGTATATTAACAGAGGTGTCCCATTTTCAGGGTAATTATGATTTAATTGATAAATTCATATCTGTGAACTAAAGAAAGTAATATTATCATTACAATGAATTTGATTTAATTTTAGTTGATACTAAGATTAGATAAAAGCATTTGCAAAACTATAAAAAAAAATGTTCTGGTACATTACTACAAAAGTGGACTAACTTGTTCCTAGTTTTACCGGGCACACTTTTTTGGTTGGTAAGCTTTGACACTATATGAAGGACTTAACAATTTTCTAACTCTGTCGTGTGAACAATTAAGTTTCATTTTATGAGCTAGATAAAGTCTTGACGGGCGTAGTGCATCGAGTCGGTGCTTCAAATCATGGTCAATTTTATCGAGCTTGATTAGTTTACCGAAGCATTTTAAGAATAATTCTTTGACAGGCCGCTGTCCGCTATAGAGTTGTAGCACAATAATAACGCAAACTGACTAAAAACATAAATGAACATGAATATATTGGTTATCGCTTTACAGGCGGCACTTTCTCTTTACAAATCTTTCAGTCAACGGACTGTGACATGGGCGCACCCATGATTGTTCGAGTCCCCGGATGTAGCTTTTGCTAGGAGCTTTCTGATTGAACTATCTAATTCCTTTGCAGTGAGCTAGAGAGCTAGCTCAGGAAAGTCTTGTGTCGGCAGCAAGGGTTAACTTGGACAGTTCGAGACTGGTAATAGTTAAGCTTTGCGTAGGAAGATGTACCATATTATGCTGAAATGTCCATTTTTCTTCAAAGCTTTTGATACATTAAAACATATTAGACTGTAGTTACTTACATGCAATAAGAATCCCAATTGCAAACACCAGAAATACGATGAATACGGTCAGAAAAATGGTCATCTTTATCTTCAAACCACATCTGTACTTTATGAGATACAAGATCGGCATCCCAATTGTGAAAGGGCCCTGAATAATTATTAATATGGGCAACGCCGGTTGGGTTTGACATGTGCCTAAAGTCACACAACCTGCAGCAAATAAAATAAATAAATAAATTTAAGTGTTATAAATATTCATCAAAATTATTCAAAATGCATTCAAATTATATTCATAATACGTTCATAAAATTAAAATCCAATTTTATGTAATAAGATTAATTAAGAATTTGGGGGCAAAAATCGATGATAATTTATGACTGAATGTGTACCTTTATATCAATTTAACTGTACATATTGATATCACATTGATAAACCGTTGGTTTTTGTACACATAAACTGTCAAAAAATAGTTAAACGAAAGTCCCCATACACCTTAGTAAACTAGTGCTCAAAAGAATATTGCATAAATATTCTAAGAAATTAAAATTCAGTATCAGACCAAAATAACCATGCTACATAAGTAAAGCCCTTCCTTTCTTCCAAAAAAGTTCGAAACAAGTTTCGGTCTAACGTAACGTTAATGTAAATGCGAAAGTCGCCTATTTTGATGTAACACAAAATAAATTCAGACTTTGTGATGTAAACGATATGCTGCATTCTGATTGGATCAGACATGGTCATGTGATCGGTATACATTTCAATGAACCCAAAGTTGAGGGTTATACAAAATAACCTTCAGTAAATGCAGGTTATACGATATCGTGCCGGAACTAGCCAAAACACGCTGTACTGTCACCTAGATTCTGGACAGTATAAATACGCGAGTGTTATTTGTTAACTTTGATCTATTTAAATTAAACTTTACATTTTCCACTTTTTTCCAAAAATATAATCATTGTTAGTTTTTTGATACACAAAATGTATTATTTGTAGAATAAAAAAGTGTCATTTTTACCGAGTCTTTGGAACTATTTTGTTTATGCGTCTGAATACGGGTAGAGATCCGTCTTGGTGTAACCGGTACGTAGGTCAGTGCGACAAGCAGCTATAGAATTGCATTTCGAATGCATTTTCGCTTTAAATACAACGTTTGAATTTATAAGAAATGAATTTCATCATATGGTTGTCCACACGGTTATAACCTGTTTGAAACTTGTAAGATAAACTTTTGTATAACCGGCGTCGCAAGCTTGCCGGTTATACAAGTTTATCTTACAAGTTTCAAACAGGTTATAACCGTGTGGACAACCATATGATGAAATTCATTTCTTAAATGTACTTGCATTTTGATTGTGTATAAAAGCTAACACAACACCTCAGCAGCAAAGTACTAAAAGAAACACAAGAATTGTACCATGTTTGACTACAAATGTTAGAATGAGAGTTGTCAAGATGGTCAAATTAGAAGCTAAGAACATCGTCATTTCCAATACCTTCGGCTACAAACGAGCAACGTTCTTAAGACTGTAGACTCACAAACGCCCCTTTAATATCGCTAAAATTGTTGTTTTGCTGTGGCCAACTTGTTCTCCATACATAAATCCTATAGAACGCTAAGTTGGTAATATATTTACCGACAAACCGGTGACCACCACAGTCATCAATCACCACTATACATCACAGGCCCTCGGATCATTATAAACATTTATTTTTAAAAAAATTTTAATTATAATTTTTTTTGGAGAACACCCCCCTGAATAGAATTGTACCTACATGTAATTGGTTGCAAGACGGAGAATTAGAAGAAGAAGAAGAAAATTAGTTTATTGAAGTGTCACACTTTGCATTTAGACATATATTATACAATTATCACATCAAATTAAAAAGCAAAGTCCAGCCTACATAGGCTTACGAGACACGATATAACATAAAATAATCCTTTTGAATAAATAGTATTACTAAAACATCTGTAAAACAAGAGCGCACACACGCGTGCACTCACACAAACACATTATTATATACAAGTATATTACATCAGTAAAATATGTATAACGGGGTATAAAACATTATTGGAGAAGTTTACGCTTATACATTTTGTATAGAGTGGCGACAAAAGATTGGGAAAATAGGTCATTTAACATTTTATAAGTTAGCTTATCAAACGGTGACATGGACAGAAAAGTTGGTTCAAAATTGGCTATTTTAGAGAAGAGGTCATACCTTAAATCGGAGTAAAATGGACAAGTAATTAAAAAGTGACATTCATCCTCAACAACATTAAAATTACAATGTGTACATATAAGGTTTAAAAGAGGGGTAGTTGGACGGGTAAAGCGGCCAAGTTCGATTTGTAGGGGCAGGGTACCACAGCGAAATTTAGCTAAAATACTACGATGTTCCCTTGGGGAGAAACATTTAACATATTTTTCAGTGAATGGTGCAAGTTTAAATGTGCGTAACTTATTACCGTTATGGTTGCCGTTGTCATTCCATAAACTATGAAACCATTTCGTGTTATCATATTTTAACAGCATATATCTTTGACAACGGCAAAACTAAACTTGTTATCGGTGATATCAATATTAGCACGTACAAAAAGAGCTTTTACACGTTTAACCCAAGAATTGGGGATTGAGGCAGACCAGTTAAAAATTGCATTTAAAATGTTGGGGTTTTTGGTTGGTTTTTTTTATTTGCCTTATTTTGTGGTACAGGCAAAGATACATTTGACAAAAACAAAGACATTCAGCATATAAATACAGTTACATATATCCAATATGAAGTACAATTCAGTTTAGTTAATGAGTGGACTATTTTACAAGTAGTAAATGTAAAGTTGACCAGTACTTAAAAAACATTTCTTCAGTTTCTGTTGATAAAAAAAAAATATCTTGACAAATCGTAATATTGTATGATTTCACTTTTAAGATACTCTTACTTCGGTCTAAAACCATTTATGCTACATTTGTAAATATGCTGTTTGACTAATAAAATGATTGCATTTACAGGATTATTGTTCTTTCCTTTCATTTCCAAAATGATTATTTTATTTGTAAATTTTAGTTTTAACTGTACAGAGTTTAACCATGATTTGATTTCTTTCCATAGTCTAAAGATAGGTTCACATTCCCAAAAAATATGATTAATTGTTTCTACTTCTTTTTCACAAAATGAACATAATGGTGATGATATATATCCAATTTTATAGAGGAATTGTTTTGTTGGGAGAATATTGTGAATAATTCTATATTGCAACCATTTCAAGTCTGTGCTTCTCGTACATTTATTGGCAATAATATTTAAAATTTTCCAATCATTTTCTTCAAGGTCGCTTTTTAGGATTTTTTCCCATCTTGAATAGCATGGCAGGCGAACAAATTTTGAGTTTATAAGAGAGGCGTACAGTTTTTTATTCCCAATTATGAGGTTAATCTTTGATACATTGAATGGATAAATAGGATTCGACAATTTCTTCTTGAATTGCTTTGTGTTCATATGTGATCGGGTATATGCCATTATGGCTCTTTTCACTGATTCATAAGTTAGAAAGTTAGAAAACGTAGTGGAAAATTCTTCATATGTTAACAATCTGCCGTCATCATGAAGCATATCATTCACAAAAACAACACCTTTCTCATACCATTCATAATACAAAAAAGGACGTTTATTGTAATATTGTCGTTGTTCCATAATGATTGACATTGTATATCTTCTTCATTTACGATTTCCTTTTTATTCATTAATAAAAAGTCTGACCATTCTAAGAGTATGTCTTTCCAAAAGGAGTTAGTTGCAAAAGGAATGATCTTAGTTCGTATGAAGGCGCTATCCGTAAGCAGAAGCGGAATTTTGATTTTTAGTTGATCGGTAAACAAGTATGTCCATTTGCAATCATTACCGCTTATTCTTTTCATCCATTTTAATTTTTGTGATGATATTATCTTTCTTAAATTTGGCGTCTTTATTCCCCCATGTTCAGGGTTTAACATCATTACCTTTCTTTGTACCTTATCCGGTTTATTTTTCCATATGAAATTAAAAACTTTTCGATAACGCATTTTTTCGGATTGGGTAAAGATGAGAACAGATGGTTAAATTATGGTAGTATGAGTGATTTAAGTATAGTGTTTCTTCCATATGGGGTTAAGTTTAAAATGTTTCGATTTGGGGGGAGAGCTTTAAGCCTGCGCCAAAAGCGCGCAATTTCGACTTGTTGCTTATAAAAACATGAAAACCAGCCCATATCCCCCCTTGTAGCCAAATTAGGGGTCTTGCCAGCAATACCGAGATAAAATCTACATGCTCTGTTTTGTACAGTGTTAATACATTGATATTCCCTTGTTCCCCATATTGAGACACCATAAGATAAAATTGGTTGTACAAGATTATCATACAGTTGCTTAAAAACATTACAAGGCATTCCACCAATACATTTAAACTTAACTATAATAACAGACAGTGCACGACTTGCGGACTTGGCGATTTCTTTTGCCATATAACACATATCCAAAAAATTATTTAGCTACAAGCCGAGGTATTTATACATAGACGAATAATCAATAACTGTGCCAGACCAGTTAAAATTCACATGTGACTGGGCACGGTTAGCATACATTCTAAAATGTACAATTTTTGTTTTGCTAAAATTCACTTCCAATTTCCATTGGTTAAACCAAGCTGATGCACAGTTTAACATTTGCTGTAGCGACTTCTCATCCGGGGCAATCAGCGCAATACCGTAAAGACTAAAGATATGTTCAACAGTACTTCTTTTTCTGCGGAAACCATTTTTTTCATCTGCTAGCAGATCATTGTTTTCAAGCCACAAACTTAAACGAGCATTTAAAATATGTGAAAATATCTTGCATGGGATAGATAAGATCGTAATACCCCTACAGCTGGAGGGGTCTGTATTATCTCGACTGTCAGGCTTTGGTATGGGGGTAATAAGTCCTTGCTTCCATATATTGGAGTTTTTGCCATTATCAAAGCAAAACGAAAAGAGTTTATGCAGCAAGTGTCATTCTTCAGGGCTTCAGCTGGGAGTAGATCAACCCCTGACGCCTTACCCGCCTTCGCACTGGAAACAGCATGCCTGACCTCATCTCTAGATATGGGTGCGTTGAGAGGCGTAACGTCGATAGCATGTTTAACTTCGCCGGTGGCACCTGACACATCACGATTGTCGTTTACTGTACCTACGTGTTCACTATTAAGAAGTTTGTCATACGTGTTTTTCCAAGCATTTAAAACAGTAGCTTGATCGTGACTGGTTATACCGTCTTTTGTAACTTCCCACGGAATATTACGGATTCGTTCATTAGATATGCCTATCTTACCAATAATTTTCCAGAAGTCACGCGAAGAGCTGGTTTCGTACTGTGTCAGTAGGTTTCGCTGCTTGGTCAGCTGGTGTTGACGCTTGTATTTCCTGTGAAGTTTGTCGAATTTTCGCCTTGCCGTCACAAACAAGTTTTTTAAATGTGACTTTATTCCCCCGTTATTTTTGTAAGCAAGATATTCTTTCCCGTGTTTCTTATAAACGTCCAAGTTGTGCTGTAGCTCAGGGCACCAGTACGGCTTGTAGAAGGACTTACTGCTTGCATTAATGTTTCTTTTTGTTACACGAGGAACACATCTATCAAGTTCTCCTTGCAAAAACACAACAAATTGATCATATGCGTCGTTGATGTTTTTATCTGTTTGTAGGGAATGTTCAATGCGGTTAATAGCAGAATGTACTTCATCTGTGATATTCCTATGTTGGAGAAACGTAGTAGGAAGTATTTCACACTTGTACCTGCCTGGATTGCAATTTGCTGAGATTACTTCTTCCTCAAGACATAGTCCACACTAGAGCAGAGTGGTCTGGTAGACAGGTAGGAGCACTGGCCCCTGATGGGAGTGACGACATCGTAATCACGTCGAAATCTCTATACACTGGTAAATCACTATGTGGAGTAATAACATAGTCAACTACAGACCTTCCATTCTTCACATAAATAAACTCCTGTGTACCAACACGCCCGTTTAGAACACACATACTACAGTCCATAAGAAAGCTCAAAAAACGATCTCCCTGTGCATTGTATGCAGTGTCGATTACCTCCCTTGCTGGAACTTCGTCTACTCCTTCTATGTTGTCTGCTTCAACTCCGATCCTCGAATTAAAGTCACCGCAAATGCATACGTGTCCATCATTTTGATACATGTATATTTGCTTATTAGAGTTTCAAAGAAAGATTCGTTTGGTCTACTGGATTCTACTGGTGGCAGATAACAGCTACATAACACAATGTGGAAATCCGGTCGACTTCGTGACGTCATCTTCAGCCACAGAATATCTTCAATTGTATCGTCTAACACAGATACATTATAAAGTTTTAAAACAGAGGCCTTTATCAATACACCTACCCCGCCCGATCCACGCTTCGCTCGCTTGTTGATTGTTTTTCTGTTACGCCCGTACCACTTATACCCCTCCAATGAAATTACGTTATCTTTCGTAAGAAACGTTTCACAAACTGACGGAATATCACAGTCGAGTTCATATGATACAAAAATTTTTTAAAGTTTATTATCACAGTTTTTGGTGGACCAACCACCCACATTCCAGGATCCGAGCCGCAATGAGTCCTATTCCTTACTTTTCGTCACAACAAGCCTTGATCCTTTGTAGCGAAAGTCTTTAGTTTTACCAAGTTCATTAATCACGGTGTGATTATTTGATCTGGCGATCAGTTTTGTTACCTGTTCCTAACTTTGCGTCAAATTAATGAGATCTCTCGCTGCGGCCACACCCCGTAGGATCAAGGTGACGGGCGGCCATTTGTCCCATCAGCATTAAGTTAGGCGTAGAAATCGTCTTTTGGCCGTCCTCATTAAAGAACTCAAAGATTTATTTAAGTGAGTTGGAGTAGAAAGGCAACATGTCTGCATAATGTTTATATTGATATATTGATCGCGTATTGTAGCATTCGGTCAAGAAAGCGGGTGGGGGCGAATGGAGTGTCTGACCTTTTCATATACTATAAACAGAGGTACAATTCTATTCAGGAGGTGTTCTCCAAAACAATTTTTTTTTATAAGAATCCGAGGGCCTGTGCTATACATCTGGAACAATGTCTCCTACATATACCGGGCAATGTCAACCACCGCTTGTCTATGTCTCAAAATGTTTTGGTGGTTATTGACACCAACATGCTATTAACTATACCGTTGATAACAATTCGCACGAAATGCAGACTTGGTGGTTTGTGTGAAACAACAGATCATGATAGCACATTCTTTTAATCGTTTTCAAACGGTGCCATTGACTTCGAAATGGAAAGTTATTAAGTACATATAGTTATAAATTTAATACTCTAATGATATCAATCAAATGGGCGTCTTTTCATCCTTTTTTGTCCACGCTTTGTCACACACTTGATTCTTTATATGGTGCACCAGTTTATTTATAATTACTCAAGAATATTCACACAGAAGCGATTACACGACTGCGTAGGTAAGGTGTTCTTCTGCCTACAGTGCACTTTGCCTTCAGTCAATTTATTGTAACTTTGCCTACATGATTACAATTAGGAAAAGTGGCCTGTAGGCAGAAGTAGACGCCGCCAATGTATATGTATCATCCAAACTGCGGATCTGCACCATCAGTAAATGCAAATTGCATTTATATCGGTATCGCAATGAACTTGCAAATAATCACCACCGAATGCAAAATATGTACACACAATGTTTTATAATCAAAATAGAACAACGGCTTTCTGTATGTTAAGATGATGAAAAGACACGTCCCATTTGTACATTAATTAGATAAAAAATTGGACCCGTTGAAACGTTATCACTTTGGCTTACGAGACACATTAAACGTTTGCATCTAGAATAATAAAATGTGCACTTATATAGAAAAACCTATAATGTTATAACCAAACCTCCGCGAGCTCCCCTAAACCTATACAGATATAGTGCATACACTCTTCAAACATATATTTCTATAACATCCTTACTCAACCACCCCCTTCCCCGCACCTCATTAGAAAATATCTTTATTAAAAAAACCTTGAAGCTTGCCACTTTATTGAACCGATTCGCATCGAATTGGTTATTTTCAGAACTCCTCGTTAGAATAACACCATAAATTCTATTCCAATGTTTGATATAAAGAAACAGACGTATCATTTGAGAAAAATACCATACCGGTAACTACCGTGACTGTAGTGACTGCTTCTCCGTTCTCAATTTCTGAAAAATATAATTATTATTTATCCGTTATTTTCAAGAATTAATTCTTAAAAAATAATGAATTCATACTCATTTGCAATAAAAGGCACATACACATTACTCCTTGTTTCTCCTTGTGGTTATTACAAAATTCACCATGTTTCACGCACACCAAGATGGCGATTTTCAAGCATGATGGCTATAAAATAGTGACATATTTATTTCCAGCTCGTCTTGCTGCATTCCATTGTCTTCATCTTGAGAGAATTCCAAATATTTCGTTAAGCTTGTTAGTTATGCATCTGAATTTTTCAAGTCTTTTTGCTTATCTTGGTATTGCAACCTATTTTGAAAGGTTTTATACAATTGATGCTTTTCAAAAGATAATTGTTTGTCCTTACCTTCTACCATGATATCTCAGTAAAGTCTTTCTTCGTCTAGTCCCAACCTATGTGAAAAAAACAACATATGTTTAATAAATAATAAAGTAACCCATATCTTGGTTAATGAACAGATTGATTAGAAATAAGTAGTTGTAAAATCTATAGAAAGTATTTCTCATTTCAAATGCTTCTCACAGAAAGATATATTAACTCAAGAACTCAAATCTTAGAGGGATTGTAAACTGTAAATTTGGTGACTGTGGCTCTAATTAAGACTTTCGGGCAAAATCCTAAAAATCTATTTTCGTTCTTTTCAGATAAAAAAGCCCAGAAAGCTGAAATGTTGTATGCTGGTACCTCGGCAAATGGAGATTATGAATTGTAGATTTTTCGACGCTGTGAAGGCATTGTCCTTATTTTCATTTCGTTCTCTAGAGTAAAGGGGCCTAGAAAGCTGAATGCTTGTGTACAGGAACATTTGGATACATTGGGGCCAATGGGAATTATATTCTAGATTTACTGACTTTACTCCCAAGTTTGTGGTTTGGTCGTTACATCCCTTTCCTTTTATATAGTAGTAGGGTAGGGTCTATGGGTATATATGTCTTTCTAAAGCTATTTCTAAGCGATACACGCCCCTGTGGCATGGGATAGATAAGATTGTAATACCCCTACAGCTGGAGGGGTCTGTATTATCTCGACTGTCAGGCTTTGGTATGGGGGTAATAAGTCCTTGCTTCCATATATTGGAGTTTTTGCCATTATCAAAGCAAAACGAAAAGAGTTTATGCAGCAAGTGTCATTCTTCAGGGCTTCAGCTGGGAGTAGATCAACCCCTGACGCCTTACCCGCCTTCGCACTGGAAACAGCATGCCTGACCTCATCTCTAGATATGGGTGCGTTGAGAGGCGTAACGTCGATAGCATGTTTAACTTCGCCGGTGGCACCTGACACATCACGATTGTCGTTTACTGTACCTACGTGTTCACTATTAAGAAGTTTGTCATACGTGTTTTTCCAAGCATTTAAAACAGTAGCTTGATCGTGACTGGTTATACCGTCTTTTGTAACTTCCCACGGAATATTACGGATTCGTTCATTAGATATGCCTATCTTACCAATAATTTTCCAGAAGTCACGCGAAGAGCTGGTTTCGTACTGTGTCAGTAGGTTTCGCTGCTTGGTCAGCTGGTGTTGACGCTTGTATTTCCTGTGAAGTTTGTCGAATTTTCGCCTTGCCGTCACAAACAAGTTTTTTAAATGTGACTTTATTCCCCCGTTATTTTTGTAAGCAAGATATTCTTTCCCGTGTTTCTTATAAACGTCCAAGTTGTGCTGTAGCTCAGGGCACCAGTACGGCTTGTAGAAGGACTTACTGCTTGCATTAATGTTTCTTTTTGTTACACGAGGAACACATCTATCAAGTTCTCCTTGCAAAAACACAACAAATTGATCATATGCGTCGTTGATGTTTTTATCTGTTTGTAGGGAATGTTCAATGCGGTTAATAGCAGAATGTACTTCATCTGTGATATTCCTATGTTGGAGAAACGTAGTAGGAAGTATTTCACACTTGTACCTGCCTGGATTGCAATTTGCTGAGATTACTTCTTCCTCAAGACATAGTCCACACTAGAGCAGAGTGGTCTGGTAGACAGGTAGGAGCACTGGCCCCTGATGGGAGTGACGACATCGTAATCACGTCGAAATCTCTATACACTGGTAAATCACTATGTGGAGTAATAACATAGTCAACTACAGACCTTCCATTCTTCACATAAATAAACTCCTGTGTACCAACACGCCCGTTTAGAACACACATACTACAGTCCATAAGAAAGCTCAAAAAACGATCTCCCTGTGCATTGTATGCAGTGTCGATTACCTCCCTTGCTGGAACTTCGTCTACTCCTTCTATGTTGTCTGCTTCAACTCCGATCCTCGAATTAAAGTCACCGCAAATGCATACGTGTCCATCATTTTGATACATGTATATTTGCTTATTAGAGTTTCAAAGAAAGATTCGTTTGGTCTACTGGATTCTACTGGTGGCAGATAACAGCTACATAACACAATGTGGAAATCCGGTCGACTTCGTGACGTCATCTTCAGCCACAGAATATCTTCAATTGTATCGTCTAACACAGATACATTATAAAGTTTTAAAACAGAGGCCTTTATCAATACACCTACCCCGCCCGATCCACGCTTCGCTCGCTTGTTGATTGTTTTTCTGTTACGCCCGTACCACTTATACCCCTCCAATGAAATTACGTTATCTTTCGTAAGAAACGTTTCACAAACTGACGGAATATCACAGTCGAGTTCATATGATACAAAAAATTTTTAAAGTTTATTATCACAGTTTTTGGTGGACCAACCACCCACATTCCAGGATCCGAGCCGCAATGAGTCCTATTCCTTACTTTTCGTCACAACAAGCCTTGATCCTTTGTAGCGAAAGTCTTTAGTTTTACCAAGTTCATTAATCACGGTGTGATTATTTGATCTGGCGATCAGTTTTGTTACCTGTTCCTAACTTTGCGTCAAATTAATGAGATCTCTCGCTGCGGCCACACCCCGTAGGATCAAGGTGACGGGCGGCCATTTGTCCCATCAGCATTAAGTTAGGCGTAGAAATCGTCTTTTGGCCGTCCTCATTAAAGAACTCAAAGATTTATTTAAGTGAGTTGGAGTAGAAAGGCAACATGTCTGCATAATGTTTATATTGATATATTGATCGCGTATTGTAGCATTCGGTCAAGAAAGCGGGTGGGGGCGAATGGAGTGTCTGACCTTTTCATATACTATAAACAGAGGTACAATTCTATTCAGGAGGTGTTCTCCAAAACAATTTTTTTTTATAAGAATCCGAGGGCCTGTGCTATACATCTGGAACAATGTCTCCTACATATACCGGGCAATGTCAACCACCGCTTGTCTATGTCTCAAAATGTTTTGGTGGTTATTGACACCAACATGCTATTAACTATACCGTTGATAACAATTCGCACGAAATGCAGACTTGGTGGTTTGTGTGAAACAACAGATCATGATAGCACATTCTTTTAATCGTTTTCAAACGGTGCCATTGACTTCGAAATGGAAAGTTATTAAGTACATATAGTTATAAATTTAATACTCTAATGATATCAATCAAATGGGCGTCTTTTCATCCTTTTTTGTCCACGCTTTGTCACACACTTGATTCTTTATATGGTGCACCAGTTTATTTATAATTACTCAAGAATATTCACACAGAAGCGATTACACGACTGCGTAGGTAAGGTGTTCTTCTGCCTACAGTGCACTTTGCCTTCAGTCAATTTATTGTAACTTTGCCTACATGATTACAATTAGGAAAAGTGGCCTGTAGGCAGAAGTAGACGCCGCCAATGTATATGTATCATCCAAACTGCGGATCTGCACCATCAGTAAATGCAAATTGCATTTATATCGGTATCGCAATGAACTTGCAAATAATCACCACCGAATGCAAAATATGTACACACAATGTTTTATAATCAAAATAGAACAACGGCTTTCTGTATGTTAAGATGATGAAAAGACACGTCCCATTTGTACATTAATTAGATAAAAAATTGGACCCGTTGAAACGTTATCACTTTGGCTTACGAGACACATTAAACGTTTGCATCTAGAATAATAAAATGTGCACTTATATAGAAAAACCTATAATGTTATAACCAAACCTCCGCGAGCTCCCCTAAACCTATACAGATATAGTGCATACACTCTTCAAACATATATTTCTATAACATCCTTACTCAACCACCCCCTTCCCCGCACCTCATTAGAAAATATCTTTATTAAAAAAACCTTGAAGCTTGCCACTTTATTGAACCGATTCGCATCGAATTGGTTATTTTCAGAACTCCTCGTTAGAATAACACCATAAATTCTATTCCAATGTTTGATATAAAGAAACAGACGTATCATTTGAGAAAAATACCATACCGGTAACTACCGTGACTGTAGTGACTGCTTCTCCGTTCTCAATTTCTGAAAAATATAATTATTATTTATCCGTTATTTTCAAGAATTAATTCTTAAAAAATAATGAATTCATACTCATTTGCAATAAAAGGCACATACACATTACTCCTTGTTTCTCCTTGTGGTTATTACAAAATTCACCATGTTTCACGCACACCAAGATGGCGATTTTCAAGCATGATGGCTATAAAATAGTGACATATTTATTTCCAGCTCGTCTTGCTGCATTCCATTGTCTTCATCTTGAGAGAATTCCAAATATTTCGTTAAGCTTGTTAGTTATGCATCTGAATTTTTCAAGTCTTTTTGCTTATCTTGGTATTGCAACCTATTTTGAAAGGTTTTATACAATTGATGCTTTTCAAAAGATAATTGTTTGTCCTTACCTTCTACCATGATATCTCAGTAAAGTCTTTCTTCGTCTAGTCCCAACCTATGTGAAAAAAACAACATATGTTTAATAAATAATAAAGTAACCCATATCTTGGTTAATGAACAGATTGATTAGAAATAAGTAGTTGTAAAATCTATAGAAAGTATTTCTCATTTCAAATGCTTCTCACAGAAAGATATATTAACTCAAGAACTCAAATCTTAGAGGGATTGTAAACTGTAAATTTGGTGACTGTGGCTCTAATTAAGACTTTCGGGCAAAATCCTAAAAATCTATTTTCGTTCTTTTCAGATAAAAAAGCCCAGAAAGCTGAAATGTTGTATGCTGGTACCTCGGCAAATGGAGATTATGAATTGTAGATTTTTCGACGCTGTGAAGGCATTGTCCTTATTTTCATTTCGTTCTCTAGAGTAAAGGGGCCTAGAAAGCTGAATGCTTGTGT
This sequence comes from Phorcus lineatus, assembly GCA_921293015.1. Lineage (NCBI taxonomy): Eukaryota > Metazoa > Mollusca > Gastropoda > Trochida > Trochidae > Phorcus > Phorcus lineatus. Next base: position 17,385,178 of record OV121087.1, on the reverse strand, counting down.
ACAGGAACATTTGGATACATTGGGGCCAATGGGAATTATATTCTAGATTTACTGACTTTACTCCCAAGTTTGTGGTTTGGTCGTTACATCCCTTTCCTTTTATATAGTAGTAGGGTAGGGTCTATGGGTATATATGTCTTTCTAAAGCTATTTCTAAGCGATACACGCCCCTGTGGCATGGGATAGATAAGATTGTAATACCCCTACAGCTGGAGGGGTCTGTATTATCTCGACTGTCAGGCTTTGGTATGGGGGTAATAAGTCCTTGCTTCCATATATTGGAGTTTTTGCCATTATCAAAGCAAAACGAAAAGAGTTTATGCAGCAAGTGTCATTCTTCAGGGCTTCAGCTGGGAGTAGATCAACCCCTGACGCCTTACCCGCCTTCGCACTGGAAACAGCATGCCTGACCTCATCTCTAGATATGGGTGCGTTGAGAGGCGTAACGTCGATAGCATGTTTAACTTCGCCGGTGGCACCTGACACATCACGATTGTCGTTTACTGTACCTACGTGTTCACTATTAAGAAGTTTGTCATACGTGTTTTTCCAAGCATTTAAAACAGTAGCTTGATCGTGACTGGTTATACCGTCTTTTGTAACTTCCCACGGAATATTACGGATTCGTTCATTAGATATGCCTATCTTACCAATAATTTTCCAGAAGTCACGCGAAGAGCTGGTTTCGTACTGTGTCAGTAGGTTTCGCTGCTTGGTCAGCTGGTGTTGACGCTTGTATTTCCTGTGAAGTTTGTCGAATTTTCGCCTTGCCGTCACAAACAAGTTTTTTAAATGTGACTTTATTCCCCCGTTATTTTTGTAAGCAAGATATTCTTTCCCGTGTTTCTTATAAACGTCCAAGTTGTGCTGTAGCTCAGGGCACCAGTACGGCTTGTAGAAGGACTTACTGCTTGCATTAATGTTTCTTTTTGTTACACGAGGAACACATCTATCAAGTTCTCCTTGCAAAAACACAACAAATTGATCATATGCGTCGTTGATGTTTTTATCTGTTTGTAGGGAATGTTCAATGCGGTTAATAGCAGAATGTACTTCATCTGTGATATTCCTATGTTGGAGAAACGTAGTAGGAAGTATTTCACACTTGTACCTGCCTGGATTGCAATTTGCTGAGATTACTTCTTCCTCAAGACATAGTCCACACTAGAGCAGAGTGGTCTGGTAGACAGGTAGGAGCACTGGCCCCTGATGGGAGTGACGACATCGTAATCACGTCGAAATCTCTATACACTGGTAAATCACTATGTGGAGTAATAACATAGTCAACTACAGACCTTCCATTCTTCACATAAATAAACTCCTGTGTACCAACACGCCCGTTTAGAACACACATACTACAGTCCATAAGAAAGCTCAAAAAACGATCTCCCTGTGCATTGTATGCAGTGTCGATTACCTCCCTTGCTGGAACTTCGTCTACTCCTTCTATGTTGTCTGCTTCAACTCCGATCCTCGAATTAAAGTCACCGCAAATGCATACGTGTCCATCATTTTGATACATGTATATTTGCTTATTAGAGTTTCAAAGAAAGATTCGTTTGGTCTACTGGATTCTACTGGTGGCAGATAACAGCTACATAACACAATGTGGAAATCCGGTCGACTTCGTGACGTCATCTTCAGCCACAGAATATCTTCAATTGTATCGTCTAACACAGATACATTATAAAGTTTTAAAACAGAGGCCTTTATCAATACACCTACCCCGCCCGATCCACGCTTCGCTCGCTTGTTGATTGTTTTTCTGTTACGCCCGTACCACTTATACCCCTCCAATGAAATTACGTTATCTTTCGTAAGAAACGTTTCACAAACTGACGGAATATCACAGTCGAGTTCATATGATACAAAAATTTTTTAAAGTTTATTATCACAGTTTTTGGTGGACCAACCACCCACATTCCAGGATCCGAGCCGCAATGAGTCCTATTCCTTACTTTTCGTCACAACAAGCCTTGATCCTTTGTAGCGAAAGTCTTTAGTTTTACCAAGTTCATTAATCACGGTGTGATTATTTGATCTGGCGATCAGTTTTGTTACCTGTTCCTAACTTTGCGTCAAATTAATGAGATCTCTCGCTGCGGCCACACCCCGTAGGATCAAGGTGACGGGCGGCCATTTGTCCCATCAGCATTAAGTTAGGCGTAGAAATCGTCTTTTGGCCGTCCTCATTAAAGAACTCAAAGATTTATTTAAGTGAGTTGGAGTAGAAAGGCAACATGTCTGCATAATGTTTATATTGATATATTGATCGCGTATTGTAGCATTCGGTCAAGAAAGCGGGTGGGGGCGAATGGAGTGTCTGACCTTTTCATATACTATAAACAGAGGTACAATTCTATTCAGGAGGTGTTCTCCAAAACAATTTTTTTTATAAGAATCCGAGGGCCTGTGCTATACATCTGGAACAATGTCTCCTACATATACCGGGCAATGTCAACCACCGCTTGTCTATGTCTCAAAATGTTTTGGTGGTTATTGACACCAACATGCTATTAACTATACCGTTGATAACAATTCGCACGAAATGCAGACTTGGTGGTTTGTGTGAAACAACAGATCATGATAGCACATTCTTTTAATCGTTTTCAAACGGTGCCATTGACTTCGAAATGGAAAGTTATTAAGTACATATAGTTATAAATTTAATACTCTAATGATATCAATCAAATGGGCGTCTTTTCATCCTTTTTTGTCCACGCTTTGTCACACACTTGATTCTTTATATGGTGCACCAGTTTATTTATAATTACTCAAGAATATTCACACAGAAGCGATTACACGACTGCGTAGGTAAGGTGTTCTTCTGCCTACAGTGCACTTTGCCTTCAGTCAATTTATTGTAACTTTGCCTACATGATTACAATTAGGAAAAGTGGCCTGTAGGCAGAAGTAGACGCCGCCAATGTATATGTATCATCCAAACTGCGGATCTGCACCATCTTAAGATGGGACTCGTCCAAACATGGAATCCTAAGTTGGGACTGGAGTTATTAAACCATGCTGATAATATCCTTATTCATATATGAAGTTTGTTAATGACATATGTTTGTAAATCATTTAGGTATATACTTTTCGTACCTGCATAGAAAAATCAACTTTATATTCGTTTACTTGACTTACTGGTTTGGATTTATCTCTCATGTCCAAGATTCCAAGTAGGGACGCGTCCTATATTTAGATGGGACAGGATTTCAAGTTGGGATGATACATATACACTTTGGCTTACACGTGTATGCAATCATTTATTACTCGTAGTTACTGAAAAACTATGTCCTTGTAAAAGATTTATAGAAATGTGATTTCTTTTCTTAAGATTAATCCAACTCACCGAAAATGAACATTGCGATACACAGCATTATTGCAAAAACACAGGTGACGTTCTGGATCACTGCAATGTAAAAAGGATAGGGTATAGGAATTACGACTTTCAACATTTACTATATTCGGAACTCTCTTGGGAGGGGTAGCATCCCCGCACCGCCTCTCTCGATCCGCAAGTTTTACAACAAACTTGAATTTATTTCTGCAGTTAAACGGAAGGGGAAAATTGGATATGTAAAAACTTTGATAAATGAATTTGATAAGCAGTAAGACGTAATGGACAGAGTATCTTTCATGTAAATTTCATTTGGCGTAACAGATGCCAAAATGCAAATTGCATTTATATCGGTATCGCAATGAACTTGCAAATAATCACCACCGAATGCAAAATATGTACACACAATGTTTTATAATCAAAATAGAACAACGGCTTTCTGTATGTTAAGATGATGAAAAGACACGTCCCATTTGTACATTAATTAGATAAAAAATTGGACCCGTTGAAACGTTATCACTTTGGCTTACGAGACACATTAAACGTTTGCATCTAGAATAATAAAATGTGCACTTATATAGAAAAACCTATAATGTTATAACCAAACCTCCGCGAGCTCCCCTAAACCTATACAGATATAGTGCATACACTCTTCAAACATATATTTCTATAACATCCTTACTCAACCACCCCCTTCCCCGCACCTCATTAGAAAATATCTTTATTAAAAAAACCTTGAAGCTTGCCACTTTATTGAACCGATTCGCATCGAATTGGTTATTTTCAGAACTCCTCGTTAGAATAACACCATAAATTCTATTCCAATGTTTGATATAAAGAAACAGACGTATCATTTGAGAAAAATACCATACCGGTAACTACCGTGACTGTAGTGACTGCTTCTCCGTTCTCAATTTCTGAAAAATATAATTATTATTTATCCGTTATTTTCAAGAATTAATTCTTAAAAAATAATGAATTCATACTCATTTGCAATAAAAGGCACATACACATTACTCCTTGTTTCTCCTAGTGGTTATTACAAAATTCACCATGTTTCACGCACACCAAGATGGCGATTTTCAAGCATGATGGCTATAAAATAGTGACATATTTATTTCCAGCTCGTCTTGCTGCATTCCATTGTCTTCATCTTGAGAGAATTCCAAATATTTCGTTAAGCTTGTTAGTTATGCATCTGAATTTTTCAAGTCTTTTTGCTTATCTTGGTATTGCAACCTATTTTGAAAGGTTTTATACAATTGATGCTTTTCAAAAGATAATTGTTTGTCCTTACCTTCTACCATGATATCTCAGTAAAGTCTTTCTTCGTCTAGTCCCAACCTATGTGAAAAAAACAACATATGTTTAATAAATAATAAAGTAACCCATATCTTGGTTAATGAACAGATTGATTAGAAATAAGTAGTTGTAAAATCTATAGAAAGTATTTCTCATTTCAAATGCTTCTCACAGAAAGATATATTAACTCAAGAACTCAAATCTTAGAGGGATTGTAAACTGTAAATTTGGTGACTGTGGCTCTAATTAAGACTTTCGGGCAAAATCCTAAAAATCTATTTTCGTTCTTTTCAGATAAAAAAGCCCAGAAAGCTGAAATGTTGTATGCTGGTACCTCGGCAAATGGAGATTATGAATTGTAGATTTTTCGACGCTGTGAAGGCATTGTCCTTATTTTCATTTCGTTCTCTAGAGTAAAGGGGCCTAGAAAGCTGAATGCTTGTGTACAGGAACATTTGGATACATTGGGGCCAATGGGAATTATATTCTAGATTTACTGACTTTACTCCCAAAAAGGACGGCTTGGGGCCATGTCCTCTAAACCTTTTTCATTCTTCATCCCAAGAAAAGCCAAAGGAATTTTGTGCCTAAGTTTCCTAACTATCATCATCTGAGTAGTCAATCATAGTATTAGATTGTGAAGAAGTTGTAGCAAATATTTCAGACATCAATTTGTGAATTAATGTAGAAGGAATATCTACCTCACTACCCATATACATTTGTACCTTGGTACTTTATGTCCCCAAAACGGTTTACATTTTAATAAATGTACCTTTTAAAGGAAAAATTATATTTAAAAAAGGTTGAATTTGGGAATCGAGACGTTTTAGGAAAGTCTTTCGATTAGCGTAAAATCTGAGTCTCAATTGTTTGAGCTCAAACAAGTTTTCCTTCATTAGCAAATATTCGTGATGCATCAAATCTAAGACCGATGAGCTGAGGAGCGACGTCGACGTTGTGAGCGCAGGTCCAGTTTGCTATCACAAGTTCAGTCAACTATCAACTCCAGTCTTCACCTCCGATTACCTAATTTAACCATCTTTAAGACGAAAGTTAAATCACCCTTGTCATTTACTTTATCAACATATCAACATTACTTATTTTCCTCTCTAAAATACAGATTAGGATTAGTATATTCATAATCGACGTTTAGAAATGGTTAAAATTGTCAAAAGATTTCTAACCCGTTTTTGCACTTCTCGTTACACTTGATGATTGTTTTACAATATTGTTGATGCTATCGATAGTGATAGATAGACTCCTTTCTAACAATATTTATTTGTCGATATACCCAGCACTCAGCAAAGCCACCTACGATTTGAACTTGTGTATAGTGTTACTAGACTTGCTTTCTCAATTAGCAACTACATAAACTTCCTGAATTAAGTCATGTATGTTATCATGTTTTCGTGGGTTTAATTAAACCAAACTGCTATCAAAAAGAATATTGCTCGAACTAAAGCCTAAATGGCATGATTTATATAGATACTATTAGTATAAAGGAAAACTATATTGATATACTTGGGAAAAGTAAGAATTAAACTATTTTTGGAAGCAGGGGTGATGGATGTTCAACACAAAAACTGGATAAGCTTTGTTCGTAGATAAATCTGTATACTCTTATTTGATACCGTTTTACAGAAAAACCTCATTTAAAAACAACCATTATAGAGAACAATTTAGGACAATCATTTCCAGTTGCCTTTATCACTTAACGAACAAACGATTGACAATATTAGGCGTAAGCAATTGTTCAAAAGCGATCACTATACCAGTGACTATTATCTGTCATGTTTGATTGATAAACCATAACGGGAATTTGAACTAATGAAACCTAGAAAAACAATTTCCAAGATTAAACATGGTCATGGAAATTTATTCGGAGGAAATACGGGGGAAATCTTATAGAACTAAAAATGATAATAGAACGACCACGTTAACCTATGGGACAAATTGTTTAACAATAAATACGAGAATAAATATCAGAAAAATAAGTTAGTTCATTAGATCATGTCTACGTGTAGATAATAATCCTGAAGAAGTCTTTTCAACATTTATTCTCAATAATAAAAAATGGGAAAATAACAGATTCGACTGTGACAACCGCTATTACATTTTGAAAGAAGACGACATGTCGCACCAACAGTTCAACTACTAGTCCCCTACAGATCAATTCAACCTTATTCAAGGCCCTGATCTCAGCAAGCTCCTGCCCGCAATGACCTGCCCATGCCCCAACGTAGATTTGAATCTATTGAAAGAGTTATTTTGTACATGAAAAACCCCTTTTGGTGTAAATATCTCTTACAGTTTTTAATTTAAAGGTTTGATCTTTTGAAATTTACTCTCTACAGCGTTTGTAGAATACTTTCTTATAATTTAATAGGTGGACTGTTGACGTATCGGTGTTTAGGTGAGCCTAATATATCATCATGCTTGAATTGGCGACTTGGTATATTTAAACAATAGCTTTAAAGGTATATTGTGTGGTTTCATAGCCTTAAATAACACATCCACAGACTTTAAACAAAAAGTGTAACCGCAACTGGTTCCGGGGCCTCGTTCCGCTTAAGCTAAAGAGAGGCCCAGGCGCCAATGACTGCATGGCTATACTTGATTCGTTTAAAGGGCCATTGAGTATGTTAGTGTTTCTAATACAACATTTTTTCAAAAACACCTAACATTATAGGAATTGGTAGATAATTGTTTCAGCTACAACATTATATGTGACAAATAGTATATATACCAAGACAAGTCGGTGTAATTATATTTCACCCGTACGAGGAGCGCGCTACTGAATTATGATGTCATTGCGCGGATTTTCCTTTCCTGTGCACTACGTAGCTCGGGTTTGAGTGATAAGAAATAACAAATACAATTTATTTTCTTGAAATATTATTAACCCTTGAAATTCGTGAAAAGAAATAACCATAATTTTGTTTACACAAAAAGATGACAAATACTTGCAAAACAAAAAAGGATGATGTTGTTGTTAATTTAATATTAAACATATTCACAGTACATATGTAAATTAAAAAGATCCTTGTTCCGTCGAAGACTGAGAAATTATATTAGATTCAGTTGTCATAATATGGGAATATGCTATTTACCTCGCCTTGCTCTATGGAAATCAAAAGATTTACAAGAGTTACTTCGCCATCATCTTGATCATGATGTAAACTCACGGGCAAAAGAAACTATACCAACATTTTTTTGATGTTATCAACATTATCAGATATGTCACATAAATAAATTGATACTCGTTTGAAAGACAATTTAACCGACCATTATTTGATCGTAATTTAGAAAAGGTGGCACGTACAGTTAATGCAGTAGAATGCAATGAATGGCGCTGGGGGTAAATGTCAATTTGCAAAAATAAAGAAGTCTTTTTAGAGACTACAGAAAACGCTTTTATTCACAAAGGGAGCACTGGAAAACTGTCAGTATCTGGTATGGCCTCCGCTGCTTTGAATACAGGCCTGCACACGTCGACGCACAGAATTTACAAGGCGCCTGATGACGTCATTAGGGATGGCTTGTCATTCTTCCACGAGTGCCTGGATAAACGTTTGCCGACTTGATGGAGATGGATTTCGCTGCATTATCTGCCTGTCCAAATGATCTCACAAGTGTTCGATCGGTGATAAATCCGGTGATCTCGCTAGAAGTCTCTGGTGACTCTGGCTGTGTGGGGGCGAGCATTGTCTTGTTGGAGGATTACTCTTGGATTTCTCAGGAGGTAAGGGAGCACCACAGGACGTAAAACGGTGTCGATGTAGCCTTAGGCATTCAAGGTACGGTGAAAGACAGCAAGTTATGTTGTATGGTCCCTGCACATTCCACCCCGAACATTGACGCTACCGCCGCCGAATGGCACAACCTCCTGTACACAACACGGGCCCGTTCTCTCTCCTCTCCAACGAAAAACGCGCACTCGACCATCAGCTCTGTGTAGCTGGAACCTGCTTTCATCTGTATACAAAATTCTTTGCAAGTTCCTGTTCTGCCACCGCTCTACCATTCTTGCCCACTGGTGACGGTTACGTCGGTCACGTCGGCTAAGCATCATCCCGCGGAAGGGCCGGTACGCTCGATTGCCATGTTCACGAAGACGTCTCGTCACTGTCCTTCTGCTGATAACACGGTGTAGCGCTGTTGCTGCTGATGACGTCACTGTGACGAAACGATTGCGTAGGTGAATCGTACGGATGTAGCGGTCGTCGTCTGCGGTTGTGACCATGGGTTTTCCACTTCTTGGCAGGTCCTGGGTCTCACCTGTCTGTACCGTTCTCGTGTGCAGTCTGGTTATCGTAGTGTGGGTGCAGTTGAAGATTCGAGCAACGTGGGCGTGACGTGGGCCCAACTGCAACATACCAATCGCTATCTCTCGTTCCTCCGTGGTAAGTCTCGGCATGTCACTTGTTGTGTTCATTACGACTTAGGTCTAAAGCATGCAGATTCGTGTTTTTTTATACAGTTCGGTGCCATATGAACGTGATGCACATGCATACAATTTTGCTCGAAAAACGTGTGACAAAGTCCATATTTGGTAAGAAACATGATTTTTTTCTCGATAATTATGAAGTTGCGTTCTTGTGACATAGTTTGATAATAAAAATTCTATTTCAAAACCTAATTTCAACTTCTTAAAACAAAAAATATTTTGGTATAGTTTCTTTTGCCCCTGAGTTTATTTAAAAGAAAACAACATACAACGGGCGCGCTCAATATGAATAGTCATGTAACCTGCCCGTGTTAAAACGAATCAAATTCCTGGCCTATCGTAGTTTTAACTGTCTCCTGCTTCTCTTTTCCGCCCCACGTGGTTATCTTTGTTTAAAGGATGAGAGCCAACTACGACCACAATGCTGTGTGCAATAAAATAATAAAGTCGATTTATTTATAGACACGGGAAACACCATTACGAATTAGTTAGATTTCTCGGCTTATTTGGGGTCGAAACAATTGGCGAAAAATTATGTAAATATTTTTCAACGAGATGGATTTTTGACACTATTTTCTAATTTGTATCAACATACTCTGTGGCCCTTTAAGTGGCGTTTACCCGGGACATGGAACATGGACATTTCGCCTACACCTGAAAAAACCCTCATTTCACCTACACTAAGTGCAAAGGGTCACTTCCTCATCCCTATTGTGAATGGTGATACCCAATCATGGGATGCAAAATAAAATATCACACCCCACAGTTATTCTTTCCTTGTAATCTTTATTATATATATTTATTGATGGAAGAGCTCATTATTCTTGTATCTGTCATGTGCAACCACCCTTAACTGTCTTTTGATAACAATGTAGGCGAAATGAGGTGTCGGCGAAATGAGGACAGTCCACGGCGTAAGCCGGGTCAGTAACATTCTCAAGTTGAATCAAGTATGTTATCAATCAAGTAAAATAATGTTAAAACCCAATCTGCTCTCTTATCTCAGCCAATATGGAAAAATGAAAACATGAAAATTAACAAGAAAATTTTAAACAACAAGAGTATGTCAACCGCGGGTATTTTCTTTATCAATGATATTGTGGAAGATGATGGTAAGTTTCTCAACTATATGAAAAGATTATTCAAACCTACCAATGTAAGTTAAACTTTTGGATTACGCGGGTATTGTTCAATCAATAAAGGGATACTTTAAAAAATCAAATGTCTCTATAAATAATAGGAAACTCAACACCCCGTTCATCCCGTGTTTAATTGAAGATACTGTTACTAAGAGAAAGGGATGCAGAGCCTTCTACCACATATTGCAAGAAAAAACAACAAATGATAATGACTGTAAATACAAACGGAAATGGGAAAAAGTTCTGAAATGATCGATCAATGAAGAAGAATGGAAAATAATACACAAAGTACCTTTTACATCTAACCTAAGTTCAAAATTAACATGGTTTCAATATTCCGTTCTACATAGAATTTTACCTACAAATGATCTCTTACATAAGATGAACATCAAAGATACAAATACATGCAATTTCTGTTTTAAAAAAAGAGAGCCAAACTATAACCCATCTGTTTTACGATTGTCAATGTGTAGTTGAGATTTGGAATAAACTCAAAGAATGGTTAGAAGATGTTACAAGTGTAAAGATAGAACTATAAAAAAGAAATATATGTCTCGGATATCAGGAAAAAAGAAATACAATACTGAACATGATCATAACTATCGTGAAATTTAACATATTTAAATCTAAGAATATCGAGATGAAACCAACTTTTAGTAGCATTAAACAAGACATAAAAAACGCATACAATATTGATAAATACAACACATACTCAACTTGTAATTATTCAAAATTTATGAAATTCTGGTCGATTTGTCATTTACTGTTCCAAAATGATTAAATATTTGTTTGTTCTATTTTGTAATGACACTGCAGCTGAAGACTCATTAACGTTTAGTTTCATTTGTAACCAACAAAGGCAATGCTGATATCTCCTTCATAATGAGGCGTAACGACTCAACTGTCATTTATAACATAGTTATCGATGTATCTATTTCTGTCAAAATGTACCATCCAGAACCTTGTATTTCTTACCGAAGACTGTGTAAAAATTGATGTATGATTCCATGTATATGTACCACAAAAATAAATATATAAATAAAAAAGTATGTTGGCGTACACACAGGAAGCAGTTATCATCTTAATGATATGAATATTTTTCAAACCTTATGGATAGTTTTTAATAATTATACATTTTGCCAATTAAATTATTTTGAGTTGTTATTTCAAAAATATCTTAAAAAAGGATTACGCGGAAGGTGGTTTGCGCTTAGTTGATATTAAAACTTTTGTTAGTGCCATGAAACTATCCACACTTAAACGCTATTTAAGAAAGCCAAATGTTAATCCATGTAATTTTTCTTTGAAGGATATACTGAAGTATGGAGCAAATTTTCATAATATTGTAAATATTGATAACCCCTTCTGGAATGATGTTTTACTGGCATGGAATTGTACTGTGAAAAAATACTATTGAAGAAGACAACATTAAGGACATTTTAGCCCAACCATTATGGTTGAATAACAATTTTAAGAACCAAAATCATTTCATCAGAAATTGGGCAAAAAGTGGAATACTGGCAATTAAGGATCTTTGCAATGAACATGTGTTTATATCCTTTGAAGAGCTGAAACTAAAATTTGGTATTAGAGGAATATTTATGGATCTTGAATATATAAAATATATTTTACCTGAATCTTGGAAAAGGACAATAAAGCAATGTTCTCATATTCATTGCATTGAACTTAATGTCTGTCAAGATCACAATAATTTGGTTTAATTTGGTAGGTGATATCACTTAATGTGGTTGAACTGTAGTTGGTATCAGTATGGTTAGGTGTGTGGGAAGTGTGCAAGGTGTGTGGAAAGTATGCAAGGTGTGTGGAAAGTATGTAGGAAAGTTATAAAATGTGTTTGGAAAGGTTGTTGGGTACAGTCATGAAAGGAAGCTTGAGAGAACAGGTCGACTGGTGTATTTTCATGACGTGAGTATTATTTGATTTGTCCACAATTATATTGTTGTAACATGAATGTTCATATAGGAAAATATCATGGCTAAAGTAATATTGGTGAAACCATGTCTCACATGTATAATGTCATGCATTGAATGCACAGTCGGTATTTTACATTGTTCAAACAATGTTGTATTCAGCGAGTGTAAGCATTTGTTGTGTAGTGAATAACGTATGTTGTTCTGATATAATGCTATAATTGCTGAAGTGTATAAATCATTCTGAGCAGTATCGCTCGTTGTATGTTGAATGATTGTGTATGTATTATAATCATTCTGAGCTGTTACGCTCGTAGTATGTTGAATGATTATGTAATGGTGTTAATCATTCTGAGTTGTAATGCTCGTGTGTGTTGAATGATAAATATTTTATCATGTTGTATAGTGTCCGGGTCTGGTGCAGCCCGAGTATCGTGCCTGGGCGACGTTCCGCAGGAAACACCCGAGGTGAACACCAGACCAGTGGGCGAGGTCGGACCCCAGGATCTGTATGCATTTCTGGACCGCTGATGTGTGGGCGTCCGGCGTGTAACTGTTACACAGGACTTTTTACAGTGAGACGTATCTCGTGATTGGGCTTAAGTGGACAATAAGCTCTGCCATGTGTATTCTTGGACATTGTTACAAGTATTAGATGGTATATTTTGTATAAGTATAAAGCAAATATGTAATATGTAATCAATTGTTATAGGTTAATGTTGTATTGGCTGGAAGTATTGTGCGTATGGGTAGTGTTCCGTGAGTATGTTTGGGTAAAAGTGAGTATGTGAGTGTGTTTGTTTTCGAGATAGAATTGGGGGATGGGGATTTTATACATATATTTACTGCATTGATTTTGAATAAATTTCATTTATTCAAGCTTTGAATCTTGTTGTCATTCCATATTGTGACAATGTCAACCTTCTCCATTAGAATTTCTTTTCTGCAAGGAAAGGTTCCAGACTTTTCTATGACAAAATCTTTTCTGACAATATTAAACCTCATATCTGCCAAAAATGGGAAAATTTATTTGATAAGAAAACTTTTGACTGGCATATGATTTTTAATATTTGCAGAAGCAATATTAAAGATGTAAAACTTTGTGATTTTCAATTCAAATTTTTGCATAGAATCATTTACACCAAAAAGGAATTGTTGAAAATGAAAGTTGTTGACAATGTAATTTGTAGCTTTTGTAATGTTGGGAGCGAAACTTTATGTCATGTTTATTGGGAATGTGAGGTAACCAAAACTTTCTGGAAGCATATTGAAAGCTGGGTAATCCAACATAATATCATGCACCCATGTGAAATCACCAAATCTTTGATTTGGTTTGGGAATATACTTAATAACCCGCTGATGATTCATATGATATTTTCACCTAAAGGATACATATGTACTTGCACATTGAAGAAATTACTTCCAAATATTGGTACTTTCCTAAACATTCTAAAAGATATTTACACTGTGGAAAAATTTATTTCCAGGAGAAATAATAACTTTTCCAAATTCTCCAACAAATTAATGGTTACCTTTATTCAAAATATTTTCATAACATATACATGACTGAAATCTGTTTTAACATGTCTTTGATAGTACCCTGACTACTTGTCAATCTATCTCAATGCATATTGTCATTAGAACTTGTTATTTATTTGTATTAAGTGTTGTGTAACATCATGCCAATGATTGTATTGAACTGTGGGAACAAATAAAACAAGAGCGAAATAAGATGGCGGACAAGGTAGGTTTATCTCTGAACTGTCTTCCAGGGGACATCATAAAAAGTCATTGTTGTCAGGAGCATATATATATCTGTATCCTATGTCAATCGATCGCCGGTCTCAATGATTTTTTAGAAAAAA